>OX366521.1:12698912-15098912 GCA_947256265.1 Acronicta leporina
TAATCTTTCAAAAATTTTTGAAATACTAGGTAAGACAGATATAGGTCGATAGTTATTGACATCGCCTCCATCCCCCCCCCCTTGTGCACAGGAGTGACTAAAGATCTCTTAAAGACTGAAGGAAATATTCCAGTTTTAAAACATAGGTTGGCCAACTGGCTTATGAGAGGTACAAGAAAATCTCTGGATGTTTTTAAAAATTTTGTGGGTATACCATCCCAGCCGGGCGAACTATCAGAACCGAGACCCATGAGTATGCCATCCACTTCCTGTGGATCAGTCTCAAGAAGAACGAACGAGGTGTCCTGATGATTTAAATTAGATTTCACAATTAGACGGCCAAATTTGCTTATTATATCTTCAGCGAGGGTTTTGTACGTAGGTACGGCTCTATACCACATACCTACATTTTCAGTATAAGCAGACCCGTTACATACGGAAAGCTTACAATGAGAGATGAGCTTGAGTCTTGACAGTATTAATTAACCTGTAATGTTGCTACGAGTTAGTATGAAAGGGACCCGCAACTAAAATTTTATAAGTAGTCCAAAGAATAATGGAACAGTGCGTGGTTTTAGGATTTCGGCAGTCCCAGAAGTCTTTTCCAAACATCAGGCAGACCAGACACCCAGTAAGTACTATTAGCAATACACTTATGTCTGTGCTCTTACCTATCGTTAGAATAGTATGGCATGGTTATCGTAATTACATTAAAATTTAATTTGAACTACCTACCCACCATAAAATACTGGGTGGGTATAAGTCATTCAGGACAGGCCACGACCAGTACCTGAATACCCAGAAAATTAACTCGTCGCAATGCCGACAATTTCCGAATGCCGCAATAAATTGCAGATACGAATCGTACAGAACTGAGTAAAAAGACCATGGAGCGGTAAGTTGAATTTTAATAGGGTGCTGGGATATTATGCTGGGGCTTTATTCATTGTGACATAACGCGTTTCTAATGCGCTGGTGGCTAATGTGAAAATGAAAATTCTCTCTACTCTATAGCATCTTCCACAGGCTTCATTTGTGACAATGCCTGTAATGTTGGTGTGTCAAAAAAGCTACATAGATCTAAAGAGCTTATTTTCCCCGCCGACAAGCACATTACATATTGGTAGCTTTTTCACTAAAACTGAAAAATCTAAGTATCTGCTAAAGATAATTATGTTGAGATACCTACACTACTTACTGTTCAGAGCTTACCACGCCTTGACACGTCCGTAAGCTAAAAGCTTATTTTATTTGTTACATTAAGTTGCTAAAACTAGAAAAGTTTAATTAGGTACTCCATACTGGTTACTTATTTAAATAAATTAAGGGTAAGTGGTATAATTTTGTGCTGGCTATTTTGACAGACGCAAACAGAGAATTTCGAGAAAATGGGGGACTACCTATTTGTGTACGCGTTAATTCTCCATATTTGTTACACTCCGTGGTTCAATTGACGTGTTTTCGCAACATTATTTTGAAAACTCTTCCTAGAAACTATGTTTCGGTGAATGTGCTGACGTTATTAGTGCCATTAGACACCGGAATATTTTATGTATTATTTTACATTTATAATATTTAAATCTTGGTGAATAAATCTATATATATAAAAGAAAGTCGTGTTAGTTACTTCATTTATAACTCAAGAACGGCCGAACCGATTTGGCTGAAAATTGGTGGAGAGGTAGCTTAGAACCAGGAGACGGACATAGGATACTTTTTATCCCGTTCCCGTGGGATGTGATGATAGACCGAATTCCACGGGTGCGAAGCCGCGGGCGGAAGCTAGTACTTTACTAATATTGTTTTAATCGGTTTACGAACGTTCAGAAATCAGATTAAGGACGCTCTGAAAAATGGCTCGGTCAAGAGTAGGTACCCTAAACCGACTCTCATACAGTATGAAAAGATTGATGAGTGTGGATTAAGCTGAAGAGGCATGTAAGAATCGTAGCAAGAGGAAGTCTGTGGTCTCTGCCTACCCCTACGGGAAAGAGGCGTGACTTTATGTAATGTAGTTTTGTCTCTTGAGCTCCTGAAGGATCTGTGATAGCAATTATATGCACAAGAGTATCCATTTACGTGCTTCATACAGAAAATCGGCGCGTGTGTATGAGAAGATGTTATGTGGAAGATTCCAAACGAGGTACTTTATGGAAATTATAAGTAGGTATTCTGAAGGAATAGGTAAGAGCATTTCTGGTAGGTGTTTAAACACAATCCTAATATAAGTAGGTACACTTAACCCTTCAGCTGAAGTATTTCAAGAAAAGCTGATGTTGTGCCCTCCCCAAAAATATAAAGTAACTTTTATAACGTCGATAAGAAAGTGTACGGTTTGCATTCACACGCTCGTTAGTTTTTGTCAGTTTTTACCTATAACAAATTTGTATTTCGTGGAAAATGTTGCAAGTTTTAGAAGCTGTTAGTTGCATTGGAGATTGCTCCTCGTTTTTATATTAACCATTTTCCAACTATATCGGGATGATATTTGGCAGGTATTTTATTTTAATGAAATTGTAGGAGTGAAGTTAAAATGATTCAGCTCGTATTAGTTACAAAACGGCATAAATGTTGAATAACCTTACTTATTGCAACCATGCAAGATCTCGCGACAAATTCCTTCAATTGATATCCAATTTACCTACTTACATTTATTATTTATCATTACACGTAGGCGTCCCCAAGCGGCTAGACAGCTCACGGGTGTAGATATATTAATGTTGTACAATTGTACACCCGCAGTCTAGATAATAGGGCCAGAGGGGCAAGCCTAGTGCCATTAACAAATGCAGACTTCGAGTTACTACCAAGAATTTCTTAGAAAATCCTAATAACACTGCTAGATCTAGGATTCGATTCGAATATAGGACCTCCAATTTATTCCTGACATGATAGAACTACATGCGTTTATGTAGGTAAGTTTATCAAACTACTTTTTATGGATAGAAAATGTGATTTTTAATAATTACCTATACTAGACAAAATATATATTTCTGTTTGCATTCATTCCCAACACGCTGGACTTTTGTATAATTATGTTCTACTATTGGGGTTTCGCATTTACGACCTGTACAAAAATCCAGCTTGTACGGAAATGAAAATTCGGCACTTTTTTCGACGACTTTGACTGGACTACTACAAGCAAAACGAAGTATCGTCGCATTGGAACATTTTCACGTTTGAAAGTTTCAACATTCAACATATTTTTAAATTTTCTTTCGTCGCAAAATTACAACCCGTGATGACTATCTGCGCTGATACCATTCTAAACCCCTTTTTCATTATTTTTAACTTTGTAGGTATTTATAACACAATCATATTACATTTACCTATTACATATAAGTATGTTTTATCATCGTGTACCTACGTATATCGCATGTTTCACTTTAATTATACAGGATGCGGTCGGTTTATGGAATTTACCCATCGCGGTTTTCTGTTTCACAGGAATCGGGTCCCCTCTAACAGTTTCCCCTTTATGTTGTCGTTTCGACGAAATATTTAAAACTTACATATATGTAACCTATCTAATCATAATTAGTCACATAAGCGTAACTTTTATGAAAAATAACTTTTCAGTTTTAAAATAGTATAATATCTGGGGCTAGTTTAATATTTATTGTCATGTATTAATACCTTGCGGAGTCGCGGAATACTAAATCTATTTATAAATAAAATAAAATAGTAACAGGCCGATGTCTGTACATTACAGAAATTGAAGGAACACATGGGGATTTTTATTAGAACAACAGTAGCCTAAAACCAGCCAGCTCGCTCGCTCATAATTATCTTGAATATGAAACAATTATGACTCCAACTGTCTATACACCAAGTATTTTATAATAATTATCTACCTACCTATTCTAAAGAAAACTAAATTAATTAAATAAATATATATAATATATAATAGGTATTTACCTATGAAATTGCCGTTCTGCAGTACTGGCCATTTCAAATCAAAATAATTTTTGTTTGGCTAAGAATTCTAATTTCAAATTAATTTTATTTTAAAAACATGGAAATCTTTTTCCAAAAGTAGTCATTTGTTTATTGATTAGTGTTACATTTTCATCGCATTTCAATCTTTTTCGTCATCATGGATACGTTAAAATTTCGAGTAATTATGGAATATGAGTACCGTCGTGGCAGCAACGCGGCACGAGCGGCACGCAATATCAACGACGTTTACGGAGCTAACACTACAAACCAACGCACCACCTGTTATTGGTTTGCTCGCTTCCGTTCTGGGAATTTCGACCTGAAAAATGAACATCGCGGTCGTCCGAAGACTTTGGTCGACAATGACGAATTAAAGGCGATTGTGGAAGCTGATGATACACAATCGACGGCTGAATTAGCAGCAGCTTTCGACACTAGCGTCAAAACAATATTGGTCCATTTGCGTCAAATTGGCAAGGTAAAAAAGCTTGACAAATGGGTGCCCCACGAACTCAATGATCGCCAGCTCGAAGTACGCGTCGAAACGTGCCTTGCACTGCTCAACAGACACACAAATGAAGGAATTTTGAACCGCATTGTTATCTGCGATGAAAAATGGATTCTGTTTGATAACTGCAAGCGCTCAGCAAGTTGGTTGGATCCTGGTTCAGCACCTAAACAATGCCCTAAACGAAAACTTACCCCTAGAAAAGTAATGGTCACTGTTTGGTGGTCTAGCGCCGGTGTGATTCATCACAGTTTCTTACCAAACGGGGTGAGCATTACTGCAGATGTGTACTGTGAAGAACTGAACACAATGATGGAGAAGCTGGCACATCTCCAACCAGCATTGGTCAATCGCTCGTCTCCGCTGCTCCTGCACGATAACGCGCGACCTCATACTGCACAGCAGACGGTCTCCAAGTTGCAAAAACTGGGGTTGGAAGTTCTCTGTCATTCGCCCTACTCACCAGACCTTGCGCCTACAGACTACTACTTTTTCCAGAATTTGGATAACTTCTTGGCGGGAAAAAAATTCAATACCCGAGAGGCAGTACAAAATGAAGAATTTGTTGCCTCCCGTCCAGCTGATTTCTTTAAGAAGGGCATCAATAAACTGCCACTGCGTTGGCCAAGATGCATTGATTGCATGGGTGATTACTTCGATTAATACAAATAAAAAATACATGAAAAAAAATCGTTTAAATTTTTTCATACAAAACGGCAATTTCATAGGTAAAGACCTAATATCTGCCTGTATTATCAATTTATTAAATTATTAGTTATAGTTAGTCGAGATATATTGATATACCTACCTAAATGTGTATGTTTTAGAGCCTGAGATACCACCACGTTACCATTGCCCGGGAACATTAAACTCCTTCGATTTTTTTAAATATTAATCGTATTTCAGTACGACCAAGAATGCTACCAATATAAGCCGTGATCGTAGTAAAGGTATTTACATTAAACAATCAATATTATAATAAAAATTAATGTATATTCATATAATATTACAAAATATCTTATTTTTAATATAACATGTTATGACACTCTTCTCCGCTTCCTCGGAGCAGGTTCTCTGTCACTTTCTTCTTCCTCTTCTTCTTGTTCAACGTCGCCAGTGATTGCCGGAATTATTTCTGTCTCAGCGTCGCTTATGTCTCCCTCATCTGGGAAAAAATTACGACTTTCAAGGGACTGTAAACATGAATCTGTTATACCTTAGTTGGATTAAGCTGTACTAATCTTTTTGGACGGGCTGAAGTTGTTGCCACCGCCTTCTTGCGCATGGTACAGGCCGAGTGGAAAATTACTAACGCAAATATCCTAATTAGTATTAGATCAGCAAGTAAATTTATTTTTATTTTATATATACATACAATTACACCTTCCATAAAACACACCTTTATGTATGACTGTATGACTTTGTTCAAATAAAAACCAAACTCCCGAGCTCCGAGAAATTCATTGAAAACCCCATGACTTCTAGCGTAGCAGTCGCGCTTGGGAACACTAGACGAATTATCAAATACGAACAAAAGGTCAAAAACAATTCAAGATGCATTGAAAATTAAACTCCATAATTAAACACTGTCATTTTTAAATTTAAGTGTCTAATGTATAAGTTGACAGTATTACCATCGTTCCTCGTCTCGTCTGCTTGTTCTCTAGCCTGAAGCACTTCCTGCAGCATGGGCCCCTTGATTCTGAAGTCTCTCGCGGTACCCAGCGATAGGTACTGCTGCCAGTTTAACTGCAGTAGGACAATACAAATAAAATTATTATTATTGTTATTATTTTGATACTTTTTTGGTGGTCACAACGTCCCTGTCGACTCGCGCCATAGACAATCTATATATATAAAAGAAAGTCGTGTTAGTTACACCATTTATAACTCAAGAACGGCTGAACCGATTTGGTTGAAAATTGGTGGAGAGGTAGCTTAGAACCAGGAAACGGACATAGGATACTTTTTATCCCGTTCCCGTGGGATGTGATAACAGACCAAATTCCACGGGGGCGAAGCCGCGGGCAGAAGTTAGTATTATATAGAATATTCGTTCTGTTTATGACCATATAACTAGAACATTACATTTTTTGAAGATAGAAAAAAATATTTGAACTTACTCCTTGATCACTTTGACGAGTTATGTGAAAAGAATTCGACACCAACTCGTTTTGATAATACCAAGTGACTTCACGCAAATTATAAGCATTGTAGTAGGGGTAGGTACAAGGTGTTTTAGGGTGTTAGAAACTTGAAACAAAAATAAGCCTTGAATCGGCCTGCAGTGTGATGTATGATGTACCATTATGATATCAGAGACGATTCTTATATTGAATTACACACTTGTATCAGATCTGATGGTTAAACTGAAATGTTGTGCACTTGACAAATACTTTGTGCAAATTGAAATAAAGCTGTGTACGTGTTTTTTATGGATTTTAACGGGTTGTATTGATTTTACTAAAACTTTTATGTGTAAAATCCTATCCTATCCTACTTCCTATCGTACTAATATTATAAATGCGAAAGTTTGTGAGCATGGATGGATGGATGGATGGATGTTTGTTACTCTTTCACGCCAGAACGGCTGATCGGATCTGAATCAAATTTGGCACAGAGATAGATATTGAAATAAAACAACTTTACGGATTATATCGCGTTATATTAGTATCAAATACAATACAAATCCCGACGTTTCGGACCCTTTACAGCGTCCATGGTCACGGGCAGACTTATGGACGCTGTAAAGGGTCCGAAACGTCGGGATTTGTATTGTATTTGATACTAATATAACGCGATATAATCCGTAAAGTTGTTTTATTTCAATATGTCTGATATTCGCGTAAGCTTCAGAAATCAATACAGAGATAGATTATACTCTGGAATAACACATGGGCTACTTTTTAACTGAAGTCTACGCAGACGAAGTCGCGGGCTAGTATTGTAATAAATATTGCCTAAAATGCAGTACTTTACGTGCTTGTAAAATTGAATTTCTCCCTGAAAGCTGCGGGAGATAATTATATTATAAAATAAAATTATAAGCATCATCTTTTAATTAGCTGTTTTTGAACATCAAAAATAAAAACACACTCTTCCCGATACATACACGCATCAAAAAAAGTTAGCGATCACTAGCTTAAGCTGATACAATTTTTTAAATTGGACTTTATCAAGAAAAAATCTTTATTCTATGTTTTCTTATAAATACCCTCGGGCTATATTTACATAATTAAATCCTTAAGTTTTAGATTCTTTACAACGTCCATATAACACGAAAAAAATGCTAGCATAGTCCACAATGAAACGCGGAAAATTCGAATTATTCGCGTAAGTCTTAGAAATCAGTATAAAATGAAGTGCTAACCTTGGCCTTATTGGCGAGCATAATGACTCGCTTGCTGAATTGTTCCGCCTCCAACACAAGGCGCGGTATCAGCTTGGTCTCCCGCAGCACTTTGCTGGCGTTCTGCTGTTGCTGTGACGCCTCTAGGTACGTGATCAAGTCGTCCGTGACTGTGGAGAGCTTCTTGCCGCTCAGTTTCAGCAGGCGCTCGAAACTAAGGACATTAGTATACACTTTAAGCGAATTAATCAATATTGTTAAATCACTACTTATTATAAAACAAAGTCGTTTCCCGCTGTCTGTCCCTATGTATGCTTAGATATTTTAAACTACGCAACGGATTTTGATGCGGTTTTTTTAATAGATAGAGTGATTTAAGAGGAAGGTTTTAAGCTATTTAACATCACGCTATGACCCTTAGAACCGGGGCAGCGCGGGTGAAACCGCGGGCGGGTCGCTAGTCCTTAATAAAATAAAATACCATCAAGCCTGTATTCCCCGAAGGGTTAGTCAGAGGCGTACTAATGTACACCCACGGTTCATTGATATGTTTAGGTCCCATGTAATGGGGGCGAGCCTATTGCCATTAACTGGGCACAAATTCCAATAAATAATGGAAAAACTCATTAACACTGCTCGACCTGGGAATCGAACCCAGGACCTCTAGCGTAGCATTAACGCTTAGGATCACTAGGCTAGTCGATATTAAATACGATGTTAATATGGATTTCATTTTAGGGCAATGTATTTAAATAAGATATTGTTGAAACATGATGGAGAAGAACGGTCTCCTCAGGCCCAGCGGTGGGACAGTATATTGGTTGATTATGATGATTAAACAACATTGAACAATAACATTTAAAATAACGCAAATCAAATTCTTATTGTGGATGATAGGTAGGTACATAATACAGGCGTTCATGAATATAATATTGTAGTCACTATGTTCCACCCTTCAGGCATATAATCATAACTAATAAAAAAAACACAAAATTAGGCTAAACACCAAGATACGATCAAGAAGTCTTCAATCTGACAATATCAAATGAGCAGAATCGCTGAGACTTATTTATTTATGTGATAGGGGGGGCAAACGAGCAGACGGATCACTTGATGGTAAGCGATAACCACCGCCCATGGACACCCGCAACACCAGAGGAGTCACAAGTATGTTACCCACCTTTTAAAAGGGTTTGGGCTTCCGGTAACCTCACTCACTCGGCGAAAAGCAACGCAAGCGTTGTTTCACGCCAGTTTTCTGTGAGGCCGTGGTATCACTCCGGTCCAGCCGGCCCATTCGTGCCGAAGCATGAGTCTCCCACTTGAAAAAACTTACCGCACATGCTGGGCTATAGCCACGTCGATCTGCTTGGCGATGGCTGCCAGCAGCGAGTACAGGCGGACTGCGGCGGCCAGCACGCGCTCGCTGCCGCCGCCCACGCTGCAGCGCAGCTTGCAGCACCCGCAGCTCCAGCTCGTCAGCTGACACAGCTGCACCACCAGGGACTTGTATACTTCAGTCATTTCTGCGAGAAAAAAAGAGAAAGGGCTCTGAATTTTGATGCAATGATAGATGTGGCCTTGGAGAAGGTCGTATGCTATTTTTTAACCCCCGTCGCAAAAACGACGGGGTGTTATAAGTTTGACGTGTCTGTGTGTGTGCGTGTGTGTGTGTGTGTGTGTGTGTCTGTCTGTGGCATCGTAGCTCCCGAATGGATGAACCGATTTTGATTTTGTTTGAAAGGTGAATAAATCGGGAGTGTTGTTAGCTATGTTTGATGAAAATCGGTCCAAGATGGCCGCCGCCACAAGATGGCGGTTTACATATTTTTTCACAACTCCCACAATATTGGTATCAAATGAAAGGGCCTGACTAGTAGAATACTATACACTATGAAAAATTTCAAATCCAAGATGGCCGCCTCCACGAAATGGTGAATTTATTAATTTTTTTCACTACTCCCTCAATAAAGGTATCAAATGAAAGGGCTTGACTAGTAGAATACTATACAGTATGATATAAGATATCTAATAGCTATGAAATAATTGTACAAAAGTTGAATAACTAAACGAAGAAAATACCTAATTAAACACTGAATTACCTGGATCTTAAAACGCAAGAAAATAAAAGAAATTAAACAAAATAACTAAGGAGTCCCTACAAAGTGTGAAATAACAAATTAAATTAAAAATTTAAAAAACCCCCGACACAAAAATAAACCTGATTCCTATAAAAAGAAAAAAATAATACTAAAAAATAATAACCGTTTGTTCAGAATAAGTAACCATGTTTGTATTTTTTCCCAAAAATAGAAAAGGTTTAACCTTTTCTATTTTTTGTGACTATTTTTTAGTGTGACATTGAGCGACATGAAGTAGCTTTCCGTAATCATACGCGCACAACAAAAGTCAGGGCAGCAGGTTATAGCGGCACTAGGCGCAGGTGCATGCGGTGCTGGGTAATCATACGTGGTGAGCATGTTTTTGTACAGACAACCAAGTAACATAACAAGCAACTATGATTTTTCGTGATACAATTTTAAAATTTTGTACATAGATTGTTTATATAAAAGTACTGGACACGTGTCTTTCGCTAAAACTAATTATGTATATTTCCAGTTTTAGCTGTCCTCGGATTATGCATGCTTTCCCCACAACGAGAGGTCAACTTATACTGGAAATGTATAACTTGATAAGCAGCCTTATGTACTTACATATCGCTGCCACATGGGTTATTTTGTCGGAACTGTACCCTAAGCACTGAATAATTTGTATAAGAAGGAGGTTAATGAACGTAGATGAAGCGAAAGTGGTGTGACAGGATCGTAGCAAGTGGAAATCTATAGTCTTTGTCTACCCCAACTGGGAGACAGGCGTGAAAATATGTATGTACTAGCTTCTGCCCGCGACTTCGTCCGCGTGGAATAGTTACTTAGTCTTAGCGTGATGATATATAAATTGGCTATCTAACACTGAAAGAATTATTCAAATCGGTCCAATAGTTCCTGAGATTAGCGCGCGCAAACAAACAAACAAGCAAACAAAGAAACTCTTCAGCTTTATATATTAAAGTATAGATTTATGAGATTTGTAGCAGAAAAAAACTAGATTCGTTGACGATACGAATTCGATAATTCTTCATGCTTACTGTACCTCTTTCGATCCGCTGTTGGGCGACATGCACGGCCACGGTAGCGGCTGCAGCCAGGTCCCGCGCCCGGGCCAGCAGGTGCTCCACCCCCTTGGCGCGCGCTGCTAGGTGACAGCAGATAGCACTCAGCACCGCGTGCCCCGTGCGGGAGTCTATTGTCCCGAAGGTGTTCGTTTCCTCGCCTGCTGAGGTGTCTTCTTCCTATGTCAAAAAGAAATTGAATTAAGTGTAAAATGTATTTGGATTTAAGAGAAAAAGACAGACATTTGGATTGAAGAGAAAAAGACATGTGGATTTATGAGAAAAATACATGTGGATTTAAGAGAGAAGACATGTGGATTTATGAGAAAAAGACAAGTGGATTTAAGATAAAAAGATACTTGGATTTAAGAGTAAAAATACATTTGGATTTATGAGAAAAATACAGAAACATACATTTGGATTTAAGAGAAACATATATTTGGATTTGTTAAGTCAACTTCGTTATTTAATATGATTTGCCAATTTGTAAACTATATATATTTTATCTAGCCTTTTACTAACTGTGCACTTCAGGGGCTAAAAAAACACTTTTAGCAATGTATCTCTTTGAATCTATCAATTCTTTGAACTCATATAACAGCTCCTTAGCGATTTTCTGATATAAATATCAAAAGCAACCTCTTTTGCCGAGTCACCTTAAGCGTGATTCATGAGCTAGTGGTCCTGGACTCGATTCCCAACTTGAGCTAAGTGTAAATAAGTTCTTCTATGAAAGAGCATACCTAAGTCTAGATTTATTCATACATTATTTCACCTTACGGGGAGTACAGCGTGTTTTGTTAAGCCCATGTAAGTTTTCTAATGTGATCCATTTTAAACTTATCAAAAGAAACTATAAAGTCGAGCTAGTTTTAACCTACATCGATCCTGCCCAGTGCGCAGTACAGTTTAGTAAGCAGTTCGTCCAGCAGCGTCGCCTCCTGCTGCTCGCTGTAGCAGGCAGTCAGCATCGGCCCTATCAGCGAGAGACACTCCTGCTTGCTGTTACGAATGTAATCCTCCAACTTCACAAGAATCTGGAAATAACATAATAAGCATTCATTGTAACGTACACAATTCTGCTGGTTACAAATTTTTGTTACCTATACCTAATTTAATCAAAAACCAAAAGTGATGATCTCTTCTTTGAAAGGGTATGTATACATCAGAGAGATCAAGCTGTGTCTCGGGATCCGTTCAATTAATTGAGATAGAAGTTCACCAGTGTTTAATTTGGAGAATATACTTTCAAATCTATTCAGTAGTTTTTGTGCCAACCCGTAACAAACAGACAAGAATTTTAAAAATCACATTTACATACATACATACATAAAGCCACGCCTCTTTCCCGTAGGGGTAGGCAGAGACCACAGACTTCCACTTGCTACGATTCTGACATACCTCTTTAGCTTCATCCACACTCATCAATCACATTTTGGATTCAGATATTGTTTATATACTCTAACCCACTTGTTTTTTGTGTATGTAATGTACAGAGATACCTACATTAGCTAAATTTCCCACTCATTACATTAATATTAATATCAGAAAAAAAAATGCTAAAGTCTTACCCTAGTCTTCTGTGGGCAGGAAGCTACAGGTGTCTCTAAAAGCATAGAAGCTATTTGTATGAGTGCAGCCAACTGTTTCTTCACCATGAGGTCTCTCTCATCAGGCACACTCTCTTCTTCTATATGTAGAAATGCTCCATGTATAGTTTCCAGAATGAGTGCTATGCATTCTGGCCCAGATGCCTCGCTAGCATCAGCTATAAATATAAATATTTTTTAATCAATCATTTAACATCAGTAGCCCAAGCACCAGTAACTTGCGAAAACGTATTCGTATTGAAATCGAGAATAATTAGTATGAGAGAGAGGAGGTTAATGAGCGTAGATGAAGCAAAAGTGGTGTGACAGGATCGTAGCAAGTGGAAATCTTGTAACGTGGTGGACACGTTTTAGGAACGTGGCCGACCGGGAACTATTTAGGAGATAAATAAATTACACTCGGAACACAAGATATACAAATTTATTGACACTAGGTTAAGAATTTAAACTACATTAAGGCAAGAGTAGAGTGAGTTAGGCTCAGGGTGGTTCGATGAAGGCTTCGAGGCGAGGTCAGGCCGGTAGAGGGCGGCACTTAGCTTGGGCAGCTGCAGCGGGAAGAAGAAAGGCTCGCGCGTCGTCTGCCGATCTATTTATAGCGACGCGCGGGATGAGGCTTGAGGTGTGGAGAAGGAGCGGGGGTCGCGGAGCATGTTACAATCTATAGTTTCTGCCTACCCCCCAATGGGAGACAGGCGTAAAAATATGTATGTATGAGATTTGTAGCAGCAAAAAAACTCGATACGATTACGTTACGAATTCGATAGTTCTCCGTGCTTAGGCTACAGATCCATAAAAGTAATGTCTAATATTAAGGGTCTGGTGGACCGAATTAACCATACAAACGATATACAAAAATAAATAATAATTCAAAAATAATTTAATCAAATTTTGTTATTATTCGTATTCGGATACCATTAATGTAAGTACGGCGACGGATTAGCTCCTTTTGGACAAGGTCTTACATTTCTTCAATGTACTTTGCATCTCATTTTCTCTGACAAAAGAGAACTTAATCAGTATACTATACTCACTTATGGCCGACAAGAACGCATCCATCTTCAGCGAGTAGACAGGCGAGAACAACAGATTGAGACAAGTTTTGAATACTTCTAGACATCCCAGCGTGGCTTGGTCATCGAAGTCGCACATGTGTTGAAACCTTTATGTTTAACACAAATATTTATTGGGTGGTTTCTCTACTGTCTAGTGTATATGTGTGTCTACTGTGTATCTATGCACTCACGACCAAGCGATGGATAGTCTATAGTCCCAAGTCTAGGGTCCCCCAAAATTTTCACCTTCGGTATTTACCCACTTATATTTAAAGCGGATCGTTCACTTAAACTGGCAAAATTTAAATTTCAAACGGTTTCTCGAAATTTATAGATCTAGCATACATTTTAGATTCATAATAGTAGTTGCGACATTACATAATCCTAAACAAGCTAAAAACTTGCCTAAAACTGTCCCAATGACCAAAATTGTTAATTTCACTACTTTTAGCTACAAAACAATTTTTATGGAAAGGCTTGAATAGTTTAATGTCGCTAGTACTACTGACATGAATCTAAAATGTGTACAAATTGCGAAAATCCAATTGAAATTTTTATTTAGCTAGCTCAGGTCAGAAAGATCGTC
This sequence comes from Acronicta leporina, assembly GCA_947256265.1. NCBI lineage: Eukaryota > Metazoa > Arthropoda > Insecta > Lepidoptera > Noctuidae > Acronicta > Acronicta leporina. The sequence goes on from OX366521.1 coordinate 12,713,132, forward strand.
CTAAGAAAATAAGCTTGATGTATTCGATGTCCATGAAAAAGTTTTTTTAACTTTACAATATACACTATTATTGTATCGTGAATAATGGGTGCATTTACATACATAAATCAAATATACATAAACACCTAGACCTGGACCTGCTATTATAGAGTAGACTTACCTAGAAACACATCGTTTGTATATCACAGTGGCTATACTGACAACATGAGTGGCCACTGCCTTCTTCTCTAAATGATCACTGAGCAGTACTGAGTGAACGGATCTCATCGCCCAAGCGTGGAAGTCGCGACGCCCGCGGATTGAATTGCGTTGTTCCAGCGAAGACCACGACACCTCTTCGCTGTTAGAAAGTAAGGAAATTAGAGCTAGCTAAAAAGGCCGATTTCTGTAAATCATAATTATGGGTTACTACGTAAATCAAACATTAAAGCGGATCGAAACGAAGCACATAAATATTATTTAACTATTTTCGGTCTTATAATTCAACTAGAATAAGAGGGATAACCATAAAATAATCCCTCTCTGGAAGGAGACCTGTATATCTCTTTCCATTTGTATCATCTACATAAGCTTATTTTTTTATAAAAAATCTTACCTGTACAACAATTCTACAATCCTCAGACAGAACTTCAGATCCCAGAGGCAAGGCAGCGGTTTAAAAGGACCGGCTTTATCCTTCACCAAATTGGACAACTTTACAGGGGCCTTGCCTTTGTCCTTCTGAGACTTCTGACTCTTCTGCGATTTGAGTGTTTCCCGAGTCTCATTAAGTGTCTTATTGCCTTTCTTGCTCGCTTTAGGCGGCACCTAGAAATGAAGTTCGGATAATTGATAATGACGACACGTTTGGCGTAAGAGCTGAGCGATCGGCTTTGCGCCATGTGTTGTGGGTTCGACCCCCACACGGAACAAATATTTGTCTGACCTACAGGTAGTTGATACGGGTCTAGGCGTTAGCGTATGTGAGAATTTTCGTTTATCAAAGCACAAAACACTCTCGATACAGAAAATATCCTGTTGTGGCTGCCCCAAACTTATTAGACACGTTTTAAAAAACAACCAGCAGTTTTGTTCAGCCCCAATCGTCTTTACGCCGAGGTTTTATATTAAAACTAGGTTCTGCCCGCGACTTTGTCTGCGTGAACTTCAGCATTGGGTTCGGCCTTGATAAAAGGTAGCTTATGTGTTATTTCAGACTAAAATCTCTGTGCCCAATTTGCCATTAACCATTAACCGGGCACAAATTCCAAACTGAACGAATAACACGCTCGACCTGGGAATCGAACCCAGGACCTCTAGAGTACCAGTTGTGCTCAGGACCACTAGGCTAATAAGGCAGTTAGTAGTAGTATAGTAGTAGTATATACACTTTATAAGTAAAGTATATAAGTAAGTAAAGTAGTAAGAAAAAGGTTTTATTACTACAAAACAACTTGCGGCCAACTTCAGACGTTATTTCGCGCATACTATTGTCCCAGAATATTTATACTGTACAGTACCTTAGTCAGTTCCAGAAGCTGGTTGCAGGCTTTAAACAGCTTGTATATCTTCTCAGCCACATCTTCACTGGTTGGATTCCATTGAATAATAAGGTGCGCTATCAATGTTTCGTAGCATAGTAATGTCTGCTGTACCTTCAGGCAGTTCCCTTTAGACTCTGGTGTTATATCAGTGAGACAGAGATCTTCCTGTAATCACAATAAGGGGGTAAAATGGTAACTTTTTTTATGCTCGATCGGAGGATAACACGGCCTCACAGAAAACCGGCGTGAAACAATGCTTGCGTTGTGTTTCGCCGAGTAAGTGAGGTTACCGGAGGCCCAAACCCTTTTAAAAGGCGGGCAACGCACTTGTGCCTCCTCTGGTGTTGCGGGTGTCCATGTACGGCGGTTATCGCTTACCATCAGGTGATCCATTTGCTCGTTTACTCCCCTACCCCATAAAAAAAATTAATATCAGTGATTGGCATACGTAGTGCTAATTTACCTACACTTCGAGGAAATGAAAAGTGGAGACTGCCTTACCACATTTTTTCTGCGACAATAATTTTTGTGGAGGTGTCTCAAAGCGGGCGGGGCCATTGCCCCGAACGAAACAGATGTAAGAGGGGAGGGGGGGTTCGGTGGGCGTCAAATCCGTCGTGAGACGGTGTAGGCTTCTGGACTACCTAGTTTATCTTGGTCTACAGTGCACAAGGACTTTAATCGGAAGCTCCACCGGATCCTTAACTCGGTTTTCTCATTTGACGTGTTCAGTATTTTTAGTTAGTTTAGTTTAACTGACCGTATCAATATTGACAAAGTGCTCACTATTGCACAGCTGTTGCATGATGCTGGTTAGTTTACTCTTCAGGTAGGCGTTGCCGGTGTCTGCTGATTGACTAGCCAGGATGTCTTCCAGGTCCTCTTCTTCACCAGGCTGGAGGAACTGCGCTACTGCGTAGAGTAGCTGGGCTATAGGTTCCTGGTAATATAATGACAGAGTTTTTAATGTAATGCAGACTTTTTTTATGTCCTCATGATATTTAGCATACATTTTTTTATGGATTAAGTCGGTAAGTTCATTAGCCAAGTGGTCCTGAGCGCGACTGCTACGCTAGAGGTCCTGGGTTCGATTCCCAGGTCGAGCAGTGTTATTGGGTTTTTCTATGAAATTCCCAGTAGCAGCTCGGAGTTAGGAATTTGTGCCCCGTTAATGGCAATAGGCTCGCCCCGTATTACATGGGACCTAAACATACCGGCGAACTGCGGGTGTACATTAGTTCACCTCTGCCTAACCCTCCGGGGTATACAGGCGAGATGGTATGTTATGTTAAGTCGGTAAGTTAAACGAGCTGACGAGCCACGTGATGGTAAGTAGTCCACGCCCATGTACACCTGCAACACCAGAGGAGTTGCTGATGCTTTGCTGCTGACCCTTAAGTGCCCCTACGGACTGCAGACTGCCAGAGCCGCAGCAACCGAGGGCAAAAGTCTAAACACACACCAAGGTCCCCCGGACCCCGACGTAAGGGATCAACCTTACGGCAGCCAGTCAGACTCCTACCACTGAGCAAGTCAGACATTTTCTCGCCTCTTACGAAATGCCTATCTGAAAGGGAGTGAAGAATAGTATTCTATCCCATCCCCACACGGAGTAAGGAAGGAAACGCAATCGCAGCATTTAAGTACCACATTTTAAATGGTTAAATAAACTTAAAAAATAATTATTATCATATTTCAATAGCAGATATTGACATTGTTTACAGATTTAAAATCGACAGACTAAATAAGTACTACAATAATAAATTTGTTTATTCATAATAATTATGAATTATTCATAATACATGCTGACAAGCTTAATATGGTGTACTCTTATTGTGTAACATACGATCACGCCTATATTCCCCGTAGGTTAAGCGGAGGCGTACTAATGTACACCTACAGTTCGCTGGTATGTTTCGGTCCCATATAATAGGAGGCGAACCTATTGCCATCAAATGCGACACAAATTCCAAACTCCGAGATGCTACTGAGAATTGTGTTTGCAAAAAGCACCCACGGTACAGCAGAAAATCATGGTATAGGGCGATATTTTTTGTTTAGATTTTTTTATGTTAAAACAAAAGATTTGTACCTACATTACCCTTCAAACTAGAACAATAATGAACATTCTGACTTACGATCAAAACCACATTGACTCCATTGATGTTCACGCACTTGTTGATGAGCAGGGAGGCAGCGCCGCCACCCTCCGGCAGGTACTTGCTCAGGTGCTCATACAACAGCTCCAGAATAGCTTCGTGTAACGACGGCTTGTCTTTGGCACACTCGTATATCTCTATAAATATAAGTACAGTATTGGAGGGCTAAAATACCGACTTTTGACACATCAAAATATTAAAATTTGGGTACTTGACTGCTGTTTGATTTATAATAAAAATAATTTATAACTGCTCATAAAGTTCCAAGATATAAGCATTTACGGTTTTTGGTGGGGATTGAGAGAGGATGCTTTGTCCCTTTCCCACAAAACGAGTGTTAGTATAGTATTTGACTATTTGTATGGAGTAGTGATTTGTGACGTCACAATCCCCTATTGTACGTTCTCTGTCTAGCATAAAATTATAACTTCCTTATTTTTTAACCTATTTCTCTATTTATAGTGAACTTTTTCATATGAGGCCATAAAAACAGTCAAGCAAACAATACCTAAGGAGTCAGTCACGTTACTTACTAGTATACAGTAGTTGTTTGACCTGCGCATCTTGCACGAGACATCGCCGCAGTATGGATACTACCTCCATACACATGGCCTCATTTCGAACACGCGAAGTTACACTAAAAAAACATATTTTATGAAATAAGCTTCCTAGCGGCTGTCGAGCAGTGTTATTTAGTTCAAGGAAATTCTCAATTGCAGCTCGGAGTTTGATTTTGTGCCCGGCTAACGGCAATAGTCTCGTCCAGTTATACAGGGCAACTTTAAAAAAAAAATCCGGCGAACTGTGTCCCTGAATTCAAATCAAATCCTGATTAACAAGGAGTAGGTAAGGGTTCTCTGACCTGTATGTAATTTGCCAAATTTTGTATCAAATATTATTAGGACATGCCTGATTTAAAAATACATGCATTAACGTAATTATAACCGAATTCAAATTCACAGATGGTTTTTACAAGCAAAGCAAAGCAATTGACATCTTTTCAACCTTATACCATTTTTTTAAGAGATAGGGGGGCAAACGAAAAGACGGGTCGCCTGATGTTAAGCGATTACCGCCGCCCATGGAGACTTGCAACACCGGAGGAGTCACAAGTGGGCCTCCGGTATCCTCACTAACTCGGCGAAACACAATGTATAGTTGTTTCACGCCTGTTTAAAAGGTTAAAAGTAATGCATTGATATTATAATAAGGACTCACACGTTCCCCTGCTGCGTGGCGTGCAGGTCTACATTGACTTGCGTGAGGTAAGAGTGCGCGCTGTACTGGTCGCTGTAAGACTGGCTGCTGCTGATGCTGCCGCCACTCACGCGCACGTGATGTAACACCGACAGGAACCCCGACAGGGCCAGGCAGCGGTGCTGAGAGTCCCTGTAGGTTATAGGGAGATCAGAACTCGGACATGACTGTGAACTCTGCCGAAAAACAGGCAATCTGATATAAGGTAACAAGCACATATTGAAGTCAATTTACTGTTGGTTTCCATATCATATCTGTCAGTAGATTTGCTTACTAAAGATAGGATTTTGATATAATATCGTCCATACAACGAATGTCACAAATCACAATCCTAACTCTTGTAAGCAAATCAACTAACGGATTTGATATAGAAACCAAATATTTAAAAAAAATATATACATCTCAGTGATATTTTATGTATGATATACCTACATAAAATAGCACTGTTTGCTAACAAAATATCATTGATGTGAAAACGACATGAAAAATTTATACTTTAAACACCTTATAAAGTTGATACCACTGCTCCTACTATATTACTGCCTCTGTGAATTTGTACGGATTAGGCCCGCCCCTGAGAACTAAATATGCCATTAAACTGTGAGCGTATATTAGAATACCATTACCACCAATATCATATCATAATCATCATATACCTAGAATAAAGTCCTTTCCGGCACACCATGACGAGGGTGTCTCTAGTCCTGGTACTGAAGTTGAGCAGTGGATGTACAGCATCTAAGACGGATGCCGCCGCTCTATAGTCTGTAGACGACGGCTGACAGTTCTCCAAGATGGCGCCCAGCTGAGTGCAGCGCTCAACCGACACCGGCGTCAACTTGCACAGGATGTATAGGCAGTCTGTACAGAACAGGAGCTATATTACGACGTGTAATCGCCATCATTTTTAGATTGTGAGAATAGGATAGCGCTATTTAATCTGTAGAGCGGTATCCCTCACTTTCCATCGGAAAATGATGGCAATACCAGGTTATGATACCGCCTCTAGTATCAAGTAGTTTTAAAACGATTATGATTATCGATTTTTCATGACTAATCGTAATCATCGATTATCATTTCAATTATTTATGTCTTTTATCGGATTGATTCAAACTGGAATTGATACGCGAAAAGCTAGAAATGTTATGACATTTTTTGTTCCCTAGAAAACATTACTTAAATTAGTTTATGACAATAAATATTACGCTGCTTTATCGATAATTGTATATTTTATGTCTATTCGTATGTTTTAGGTCCAATGTTATAGGGGGCGACAGTATTTTCATTAAAATGAAGGCGAGGAAGGGTGGAAGAATTGGAAGGGACCGACCTCGACGAAGTCTGCCAATCCGCAATAGACCAGCGTGGACAGGAGACCCGTGCCTAGCAGTAGAATAGTATATGAACTGATGATATTGAGAAATTACGACAGTGTTACCATACCTGCGTACTGTCGCTGGGTATTGTCTCCACACAGCCTATCAGCGAGCTGGCTGAGAATGTGGCCCGCGGTCTCAGGCTGAGACTTACTGAGCCGTACCAGTATCAGCTTGCCATGAGACCAACACGCTTGAGCGACTGGCTTCACCCGAGATACGGACAGTAGGAGAAACGCAAGACTGATTAGACCGACCACTGTTAGTTGCCGGTGATTGGCACTAGAAAGAAAACAAATGGGAATTGAGAATGTCAATTAATTAACCTGCGGTAAACTTCTATAATATAAAAATGAATCGCCAAATGTGTTGCTAAGCGCAAATCTCGAGAGCAGATGAGCCGATTTCGCTAATTATTTTTTTATAATATTCCTAGAAGTACGAGGATGGTTCTTAAGGAGAGAAAAATTAAAAAAATTGTCTGAAAAAGTCTAAAAAGAACACTTTTCTATATTCCCATACAAAAGATTCGTAATAATACTTAAGTCAATTTGACCTTTAATACCCTATCATAAAGTTTAAGTGTTAGTGGAAGGGTTCCGGGAAGGCAAAATAATTGTTGTGTTAACTACCTGTAGATCATACAAATATTTGCTCCGTGTGGGGATCGAACCCACAACACGTGTCGCAGTAGCCGATCGCTATGCCAAACGTGTCGTCAAATTGAGTGACGTTAGTTTCAGAATCGACTGTAAGACGGTACGTAGTTCGCTGGGTCAGCTAGTAGTTAATATAAATTACTTTTCGGCCCGGTCTTAAAAACAAATCCTTCAATAGATTTGCTTACTAGAGCTAGGATTTTGACATTACTTGTATTGATCTTATGTCAAAATCCTAGCTCTAGTAAGCAAATCTGCCGATTCGAATTGTTTTTGGGACCTGCCATTAGAGCTAAAAACGCATCAAAAATAGTGCTGTGTTTCTTAGCTTTTCTAAAAGATTTAATACCTAATATTAGGTACGCTACCAGCCTACCACTATTATATTATTACTAGCTTCCGCCCGCGACTTCGTCCGCGTGGAATAGTTCTTGTTCGTGGTCTTAGCGTGATGATAATTATATAGCCTATAGCCTTCCTCAATAAATGAGCTATCTAACACTGAAAGAATTTTTCAAATCGGACCCATAGTTCCTGAGATTAGCGCGTTCAAGCAAACAAACTCTTCAGCTTTATATATTAGTAAGTATAGAAGTATAGATAGAGTTTAGATAATTTACTAAGTATGCGAAAATCGATACTTTTAGTTATTTTATTTAATGAAAGATTTTTTCAAAAAGTCCATTTGCTCCAAAAGTATGTAAAAACAAACTTACACAGTATTTTTCATGGCATAGGGCGGCAAACGATCAGACGGATCGCCTGTGTTTGACACCTAACTCCTCCTAAACGGCTGAATCGATTTGAATAAAATTTTGTGTGTATATTTGATTGGGTCCCTGGATGATTTGAAAATACAATTGGACCCGATAGGTCACGCTACAATCGGGTTCTAGGTTTTTTTTTAAAGTAAATAACGCCATGAGTAGATGATTAGTACCTCTCAGTAGTAATAACTTTGAGTACGCTGACTACGTCGACGTCAGGCGGTATTACGCCGCGGACCCACGCGGATTCCTTTGCCCTCAAATCATCCATAGCACGCTGTTCTATCGTTGATCTTATCACCTGTTAAATATATTTATTACTTATTACAATAAGTCATTCACACATAAGAAACATTTAAATGAAAAAAGCGAGCAAGTTTAGGCATGAGGAAGACATTGAATGCGCGGGAGCATGACGGCGGCGAAAATTTACATGCGTGAACCTATTACCTATTCCGACCCCTAGTCAGAACACACTCGCTCAAGCAGAAAACAGTGTTATAAATGTAGAACATTTATGATTATTTGCCAAATTTAACTTCGATATTGTTTATCTGAATAGAATGTTACTCTCTCTTTCTCTCTACAATAACACGTTTAAATGTCGGTACCTGCCCGGCGTTTATAGTTACTGTACTATCGCGAAGACTCGTGCTAGTAATTGTAATCTTCTGATGATTATAAACTTACTAGTTAGTTATTAAATTAGCGACTGCTATGCTATAGGTACTGGGTTCGATATCCAGGACGAGCAGTGTTATTGGGATTTTCTATGAAATTCTCAGTAGCATCTCGGAGATTGGATTTGTGTACGATAATGGCTAGGCTCGCCCCCTATTACATGGGACCTAAACATACCGGCGAACTGTGGGTACATATTAGTACACCTCTGCCTAACCCTTCGGAGAGTATAAGCGTGATAGTATTTTTTTTCACAAACTTACTTCTAAACACACAGATCTGAAGTCCGCTCCCTTGTCTGACATGGCGAGTGCCAGGTCTATGAGGAAGGGTGCTCGCAGAAGCTGTGTTTTAGGCCACTGCTTGATATGCTTGCGAACCAGCTCAGGGTCAGCCGCACCTTGGGAGATGTGGTAGATGCAAGTCGATAGACACCGGCTTAGCTCCGCCGAGCTGTGTGGTACTGAAATTACGAAGCTTTTCATAAAGATTGAATTCGAACCTCCACAAACGAATTTAATGATAATTTACTGTCAACATCTATACCTGTGATTAGACCCTTAGCAGGTTTTTTCTGTAACCCCAAACTTTGAACGATGTTTTCCGTTATAAAGGACGCCTGAGAGCCTTGGTCGAACAAAGCTCTGATCGTAAATATACCCCCGTTTTCCGATACAGCTCTCACTAGAGCCGTGGCTAATAGAACTTGGTTATTAGATTAACCGTATGAGTTTGCTCTTTCGTCTGCGGAACCCTATCGCTAGACGAACCCGAATTTCCCTTCTCTCCCACAGACTCCTGTTCACTGCTAGGATGTAACAAAGAGTTGTGTCTACGCTTGCAAACTCTACAAGACGCTGTGCATCGGCACACCCTGGCAGAGTGATTATACCCCAAACAATTAAAGCACAAATTGTTTTCTTGCACTAACCTACGGCGAGTATCCACATCCCTGTTCAAGAATTGCGTTTATTAAAACTTTTTTTTGTTATAACTTTTGCGTTGCCCTCCTCTTAAAAGGGTTTGGGCCTCCGGTAAACTCACTCACTCGGCGAAACACAACGTAAGTGTTGTTTCACGCCGGTTTTATGTGAGGCCGTGGTATCACTCCGGTCGAGCCGGCCCATTCTTGCCGAAGAAATGGCTGCCACGATAAAAATTACTAACCAATATCGTCAATATCGATGGTAGTAGACTCGGAGTCCTGTGGTGGAGGCTCCAACTTGCTGTACAGACGAACACTGAAGTAGTGACTCAGGTGAGACAGTACTATCTCTAAGTCATATGTCTTGCATAGTCTAAAAAGAAATTCATGCGTTTAAAATGTGTAAAAAACTTTTCAAAAATAGAATTCAGTGTAAAGTTAAATCAAGGTGCAGCTATCGATCCACCGCAAGCACGGCGAAGCAGCGCACGAGCCGCTAGTGATGAATAAAATTGTATGGTATCATCATCATCATCATATCAGCCTATTGCCGTCCACTGCTGAACGTAGGCCTCCCCCAAAGAGCGCCAACCATCCCGGTCTTGGGCAGCTCGCATCCATCCGCTGCCAGCCACCTTCTTTAAATCGTCGGTCCACCGTGTCGCAGGGCGTCCCACACTACGCTTGCCCAAACGCGGTCTCCACTCTAACTCTCTCTCTATGGTACTTCTAAACTGAGTTCTGAGACAAACAAATATTTTACAACATCCATGGTCTGGTCACGAGCAGACTGAGACAATTAAAACAATTTGTCAAACAATAAAACCCGCGCATCAATCATCGACACAGCCTGCCCGGATTTTTATTTTATTCTTGATAAGCTTACCCTTGACTGTCAGTTCGCCTCATGTTAAGCGACACTGCGATCTACAATGGAGCGCGCTTGCCTAGAAGAAACCGCTTCACTCGTGGTTTAAAGACACCCAGATTATAGAAATATATCAGGGAAGACCCACTCGGGAAGAGCATTCCACATTTCGGCGGATTTATAGCGTTTGGTTCGGGTTTTCCGAATGTCCACTATGATTGGAATTTGCTTTTTTGAGATGTGATGCACCCTCTCCGAAATATATCCGATATAATACGGATAAGCTAAGCTCTTTGGAGCTTAGCCTGGACAAGGGAGTTGTTGCCATATTTTTGTGTTTTTATTTTGTGATTTGTCACTGATACTTACTTGAGTAACTGATGCACCAATGGCGGCAGAGTATCTGGCGGTATGTCTATCATATAAGAACATATCTTGTTGACCACCTGCTTGTGGTCATTGCGCGAAAGCTGCATGTCCCTGCAATAGTGAAGCACTCTATAGCCGCTTAGATTTAATTCTGAAGATTACTTTAAATTCCATATTCAGATTTCAGATGTATAATCACCAGCCCAAGTTGTTAGTCTGGGGCGACGGGAATGGGGTTTTGGGGGAGGGGAGGAAATTTGCATAATTAACATATTTTGCAAATGTGTTTATTATTGATAGTATTTTTATTCCTCTAAAGGTCAGCACAGAGGAACTGATGAAGAAATGCTGAAGAACTTACTTGAACATAGCGGCAAGTTGTATGAGCTGTCTTTCTGTCCAGCGACACTGACACAGGGTATGAACACACTGTTCTTTATACTCTGTGCTCGTCAGCTCTGAGCCACAGTGCTTGATAGTGTCATGAGAGGATATAGCATTGATACAGTCTGGTAGGATGTCGCGCCAACTAAACATAAAAAAAGCAGTCAAATGTATTTTAAAGTTATGTGCCATGGGATAAGGCAAAGAATTATTTTTGGAAACTGTCATAACTGGTATTTATTTCTTAAATTTCCTTATAATAATTATTATACTACTTTTGCATTTGCATGGTAAAGTCAACAACAGCGCCACTACTGGGTGTAACAACACACACACCAGATTTGTCTTCTATGATCTGCCTATTCATAATCCTAACATAACATACCATCACGCCTGTATTCCCCGAAGGGTTAGGCAGAGGCGTACTAATGTACACCCACAGTTCGCCGGTATGTTTAGGTCCCATGTAATAGGGGATGAGCCTATTGCCATTAACCGGGCACAAATTCCTAACTCCGAGCTGCTACTGGGAATTTCATAGAAAAACCCAATAACGCTTTGCTCGACCTGGGAATCAAACCCAGGACCTCTAGCGTAGCAGTCGCACTCAGGACCACTTGGCTAATGAGGCAGTTCATAATGCTATATTATATTATAACTTTATTTACCACACACTCACATATTGTTTATGAACTAAGTTAGCCCAAGCTATTGTTTCAGTGTGGCTGCCCCCTTCAGATCTATTTTATTAGAAGGTTCATAAAGATGAAAAAAATATATAAAGTGGTTTTAATTAAATACCAGGGGTTGACACGCTATGTGCTGTTGACCATCAAGCTGTGTCAAAGACCATTTTGTCTTTTTGTTTACTTATTTAGTTCCTTTATTATGTAATGTATATGATGCAATAAATTATTGTTAATATTTTTATCTGTGTAAAAGACAAAAAAACTTTTTCTTTCTTAATTTCTTCTTAAATAAATTTAACTCACATCATGTTAACATCACTGTCATCTACGATAGACTGCACACTGTCATTGCACCACCTCACCACATCATCAATTGGTAACCTTGGTAGCTCCAAACATACTCTGGTAGTGATGTCTCCACAGTGAGTCAAGGATGTTGACTCCTTTCTCATTGTCTGCAGTACTGTATTGACAATCTGAGAATAACACTGTTCGTTAACTAACTGTGTTCCGTGCATCTGCAACCGCTCTGATGAAGACGGTACACACATCTCTATAAGAAACACGCGGAGCGTGCACCATTGCACGCTACAGGAGCGCTAACATATCCAGAAACATAGTGGATACCAGACTTTAGAGTACAGAATGGCCCAATAATGAGGATCATCACATAACAGCTGAGACAGGTTAGATGTCAGATTCTCAGTACATTCTGCAGCACCTGGTTAGATTGGTAGCTCACATCGAGCCTAGATAATATAATTAGGAATCTCAGGTGTCCAAGATTCAAATCTATTAAGTTAGACAAATTTTGATTGCAAGCTTACTTCAACTTTGTGTGTGCAAAATTCAGGGGTTTCCGGCAGCCCATTGAATATAAAATCTAATATTTCACCGCCGTCACTACTCAAAATACGACGAGACAAAAGCTTTTTTATCTGAAACGAATAAAAAATAAATAAATGGCTTAGAATAAATACCAAGCTTAGAATCTATTGCAGATTCGAACTAAAGTAACTTGAATTAGTGCTAATGTAAGTATCATTTTGTAAAAGTAAAAGAAAGAAAGAAAGAAAAATGAAAATTATTAAATTAAATTGAAAATTATTGTATGGGCAGTGGTAAGTACCTGCGTGATTTTGGATGTGCAATATTCACGTAATTCCTCGTGTTTGCGATGCATATGTCCGAGCACTTTTATCTTAGTGAATATGTTGCTTGAATCCATTATAAAATAGTTTAGGTAGGTAGGTACTTTTTGTTTCTTATTACCAGTTCTCACCAAACAAATACAACCGCCAAAACCAAAACAATCGTTCCACACTCACAGTCACTGACTGACACTGACAGTATATCTGACACTCGCTGACACTGAGACCTGAGTGACAGTTGACAGTATCACAAGGATCACAAGAGATCACAATAGACAGACCAGAACACAGATATACAAAATAAAATAGAATACCTATCATAAATAAATAAATTAATTATCTATTTATATAAAAGAAAATCGTGTTAGTTACTCCATTTATAACTCAAGAACGGCTGAACCGATTTGGCTGAAAATTGGTGGAGAGGTAGCTTCCTCCACACTCTTCCACTCTCACACGTTCACGAACACTTAATGGTTAATTATCCACCATAATTACACATTAAACTTCGGAGAAATTCAAGTTTTGAAAAATAATATAAAATCGACAATGTGCACTTTTCATTTTCCCGCCTAAAAACTCACTGTGCACTTTTCATTTTCCCGCCTAAACCCCAACATCATATTATCTTATCTTGTTTCAAGGTGAGGTTAAGAGCCGACGATCAGGCATGAGGAGGTTAATGAATGTAGATGAAGCGAAAGTAGTGTGCCAGGATCGTAGCAAGTGGAAATCTATAGTCTCTGCCTATCCCAATGGGAGACAGGCGTGAAAATATGAAAAAATATATGTATAAATATGAATATAAAACATAAAATAATATTAGCAATAAAAAAAATCACAACATATTATATAAATAATTATTCTTCATGGCAATCCTATCCTTGTCGTTTAGCGATAACGTCTTTTTGATGACGTCATCAGTTTATGTTTAGCGAGTGAGAAGTTACGAAATTCATCAATTTCATAAAAACGCGCACGTTTGTGTACAGTCTATTGTACACGTTTTTTTTATTTATAAATTGTAACATATCAAACTTGCAAAATATCTTACGACGTTTATAAACGAGCATCTAAGCAGTGCAATTGAAAGTCAACGAGACGTTCGTAACGTTACTTTTGGCGGCATCGCATGAAGCCACAGAAATAGATTTCCTTGTGCAATATCGGTGCGTTTAAAATTTGGAGAAGTAATTTAAATTTTGTTGGAATTTTGGTGAGATTACTAACCTTGTTTCGTCAGGAACGAGGTGTGAATATGGTGTAGAGGTAGTAGTGTTATCAGCAGCAACTTGGTATCAGTGACAAGAACATGGAAAACCCGACAGTTAGTGGATTGAGGTCAAGGTCTCGCTCGAAGACACCCTTCCTGCGCTCGAGCTGCGACCGTGAGAACTGCTTGGAGGGCGAGGAGCACACACACCACAAGTCTGGCCGTAAAACCCCTGTGAAGAGAAGCACCCCAATCAAGTGAGTGCACTTCTTCCATACAGTTATAAAATAGTTACCAGCGTCATAGCTACCTTATTTAAATAAGGCACAGCAGTATTTATTAGCATTACAAAGAGTTGTATTGTTGGCTTTTCTAACAGAGCCTTTTCTTTAATTCCAGATAAAAACTGAATATTAGTGTTTTTAATGCATGTTACATGTTTCTCAGAAATATTTGGGCAGATTAGCAGAGCAGGTCAGAGAGTTCCTTTAGGTCCAGAGTTCACTGCCAAATTTTAACATAAAAAAATATATTCAGTAAAACATGCCTGTTATCAGCATTCCATTAATGTAATGATTGTTATCTAAATACACTTAAAAGGTTATTATGGATAATGTTTTTTTATCAATTCAGGATTAAAGTGACATCATTGTTCTACCTGATTTTCCTCATTTCTTCAATGTTTCATTCATAAATTCAAATCACAAATCTAACAACTGACACCCACTCAAATCTCTTATGTTATGATCACAAGGTTATTAGGGCCAAAGTACTTTGTAAAGGACAAGTTTTGTTTACCATGATGTCACAACCACATAGATGTGAGGTCATAGAAACTTAATACAGCCTTGGCACTATGAACAACATGGGATTCTCAGAAATTCAGTCATGATTTTATTTTAGAAAAAGCATGGTGTGCATATTTAGTAGTACTGTATTTTTCAAATGAAAGGTGAGGTCATAGATACAATGAATTTACTCAGGGCTCCACTGTTCACATACTGCTTTGATTCTGTAGGGGTCTAGGTACAAAAATATTAGTTTCTGCACTGTTAATAAAATAATAACAATGTACTGGTTTTTATAAACCAGCAATCTGGGTGCCGAGTCTACTATTTAGTTGTGTGAGAATTGTGATTCAGTGACTTCAAAATTGTTGATTTTTGACAGTTTTGTCTACGAAATCTGTCATTTAGTTCCATTGGACGGTCATTCTGAGGCAATTGAAATAGCAGACTTGGGCCCCTGTATACTAAAATCTTTAGTGTATTTTATGTAAAGCAAGATAAATTAATTAAATTATTTTATCATTTTAATTAGTTAAAGTATTTATGATAAGACTGTTCATGATACACAATCCTATTTATAGAGCAGATAATTATGGACGAAAGATGAAAGAGGCATTTAGCCAGTAGCGTGAAGAAAAGGGCATAACATATCTATATTATATTTTAATCAAAATGTTTCATTCGGCTATCAAAGCTGAATATTATATAAATTGTATTTCTATAGTCTGCTAAATGTTGACATTCTTATTATTACATTCTTTCAATCCTACTAATATTATAAATGCGTAAGTTTGTGAGGATGAATGGCTGGATGTTTGTTACTCTTTCATACCAGAACGGCTGAGCAGATCTGGATAAAATTTGGCACAACGATAGATTATAGTCTGGAATAACACATGGGCTACTTTTTATCTTAGTCGGACTCAATTCTGAAGTAGTAAATAATAATTCAATACAAGGAAAAATTAGAAATAATAATAAATTATAGGTAGGTACCTACTCTATTGTAAATTCAATTGATTTGTTGTATCATGACTCAATGTGACTGAAATACATTCAGTTTTAATGTCAGTAACAAGTACCTACTGTCAGACATATTAATTTGTATAATTAGCCAACTTTCCTCTGATAAGATGTACAGAAATTACTTTAACCTTGGTGAACGGAAGTTACTCACTTGATAACAACAACCTTACCCCTGCAGTACTTACATGTTTCCACATTCTTTAACACATTCCAATGTTTGATCAAACATTTTGCACCTTAAACAGAATTGTTTTAATACATTATTAGTTGGCTAGATTATATGAGACCTGTATTATTGTCTTATGTGATTGGCAAAGTCCCAAATTGTTGTAGCAATCAGTAAATCATGGTTGATTAAACATTCGTTTGTAATGAGTAAAAGTACCTTTAGATGAAAGCAAGCTTAATATTGTATCCAAACAAAATACCTACACCAACTTCTTGAATATGTTTAAATTGCATTTAAACACAAATTTACTATGAGAACTTTAGTTTAAATGCAATTTAAACATATTTTAAAAGTTGGTGTAAGTGGGTCCTAGTATGTTGAATTTTAGAAGTGGTTTTCAATAATGTTCAATTTCATACTTAATATTTGAAACCATGATATTTTTGTCAATCCACTTAAAAAAAAAGTTTCATGGTGGGCATTCTAACATTGATGCTCCATACTTCCTGTAATTCTGTATCAGCAGACCGTTTATACAGGATTGCCATCTATCTGGATTTCACCAGATTTTACCTAATTTAGAAGGGACACGGATTACAAATGAAACCCCACCCTACCTGGGACACTCCCCGGATGGAGTGTCCCAGGTAGGGTGGGGTTTCATTTGTTATCCGTGTTTAGGGGATTTTAAATCAGCGGCGGTCGCATGACACGCGCACTGAGTTACGCTACAGAGCACCACGCGCCCCATCCATGTTCGTATTCCAAGTCCCAAAACCCCGGTTTTAGAGCTTGTAACCCCGTTTTTCACGCTTTTTGTCCTAGTTTTCATTCCAGTGGTAGCAACCCTACGTTTATACAACATCATTTGTTAACAGACAACTAAGCCAGCCTGCAAGGAGATTGACAACAGAAACCATAACAGAAGTAGAGGAACAGACATCCCAGCCCGTACACCGCACGCGACAGGTCACCAGAAATGCGTCCGAACAGCTCGTCAAGACCTCCGACTACTCCTCAGAGGAAAGCCTTGACCGACTGAAAGGACATACAAAGGAAATCTTCCAGGTAAATATTGGTGTAGAACAATTTTAGAACAGATAATGATGCAAAGCTTATGTAAATTTGCAGAGTGATAGTGAATGAACGCCATTCACGGTCGACGCGTGGAAAATGTAAACAAATAACTATGTAATGGCCACTCTAATGAGTAGACACATAAGCAGTGATGCAGCTGTTCGTTGCTACCCGCGTGACACGACACATGTCTATTGTTCACAAGTTACGTCTCTAGCTAATCATCGACATATTACGGACAACCATTTCAAACGAAATCTATAGACTAGAAAGCATTTCACTTACTCGTGGAAAAAATACTTTAAGTTATTTAACTTTGAATTCACGATAAGATATTTCTATGTTTGTCTGTATCACTAGTCAGCATTTGCGACAGATTTGTAATTGGCGCAATAGAGAACCGGCCGGCACCGTAGAGATCTCGTATGTAGTACTTACTGTAGTGAGACAAGGTATGTACCTACTACATAATAAATGTCAAAAGGCAGAAGGGAGAAGCCTCAGGTTTTCTGGTATAGAGGCTTGCCGCATGTGTGTAAAGCTCAGCTAAGTCAACACATTCCAGTTTTGAGTTTACGTTATTTGAAAACAGCCGTTGGTCCACTGTTTAACGGACAGATAGAATCTCAACCAGTTTTTATTACATATAATCGAATAAAATTAATTGTATTATTTCATAACTTGTTGTCCAGATGCCTAGATATTACGATGGTATCTTAATATGTTTTCTATTTATGTGTGTTGTAAGACAACGTAGGTATTGATGTTAATAATTCCGAGTATCAAGTGTGCACAAAGGTTTAATTAATTCCTGGCCGTCTGCATTTTATTACAATCAACCCATTTAGCATATCGCCGTTAATGGCATCTGTTACCGTAAACAGAGCAACATTGAACTGAATAACACTTACAAAATGTGTTTTTATTCTTTTTATCCCCATTGAAGTCACAGTATAGATTTAGATAATAGTACTGTATGGCCTTGTTTTAAAAGATTAAGATAAGACGAACAATGCTTCAAATAACATGTTAAAAGATAAATAGTTATGTTGAACATAATAACAAGGACTTATAGTCAGCCGTTATACGCCAAAATACTTATGAGTTATAGAAAGTCTAGGGTATTTTTTAAATCTTTTTACATATATTTAAGAACAAAGTCGTGTTAGTCACACCATTTTTAACTGTAGAACGGCTGGGGTGATTATTAAGATCTTCGATTTGTTGGATTTGTCGTCTGCCCGAATAGCAGAATAACTATAAAAAAACACGATAAAACTACGGGTGTGCCGTGTCGTGTGAGTGAAACCGCGAGCAATAGCATAACTACTTATATAATTCTCGAAATCATCACTTTGTTCAACATATTGTACGTTGTTCTATCATTAGCCAAGTGGTCCCGAGCGCGACTGCTATGCTAGAGGTCCTGGGTTCGATTCCCAGGTCGAGCAAAGTGTTATTGGGTTTTTCTATGAAATTCCCAGTAGTAGCTCGGAGTTAGGAATTTGTGCCCGGTTAATGGCAATAGGCTCGCCCCCTATTACATGGGACCTAAACATACCGGCGAACTGTGGGTGTACATTAGTACGCCTCTGCCTAACCCTTCGGGGAATACAGGCGTGATGGTATGTTCTATCATTACAATTAAACGCATTCAGGTCTAACGTAACTTCCTGTTCGTTTTGAAATTTACGCCACCTTCAAAACCTCGGCAGCGGTAAACCGCACGGCCATTTAATAAACAATACACGTATTACAATTTTAACCGCACCTGTCTGAAGTTCTGAACGGTTATTATAAGATATAGCACACGTTGTTATAAGTGTTTAGAATATCTACCTTACAAACGAAGTCCTATGTATAGTCTATATCTCTACTGTTATAAAATTGTAAAAAATCTGTGTGTACATTGAAGAAATTAAAAAAAAAAGTGGTTTATGGTATATAAACGTCTCCGAACCCAAAAATTTGATTTTTAAAATTCTTGTCTGTTTGTTACGGGCGCAAAAACTACTGATTAGATTTTAATGTTGTTATAACTATTAGAACGTATGTGCTCCAACTTAAAAACTGGTGTACTTCTTATCTCAAATAATTAAACGGAACCTAGGATACAGCTTGACCTCTCTAATGTATAGGGACCCATACAAAGAAGAGATCATCACTGTTGGCTTTTGAGCTTCAAGTGAGCGAAGCCGCGGGCAGAAGCTAGTGTATAATAGAACTCTAGAAAATTATGAAGTAACTATAAATTTTCAAAGTTCCACGTTTGCCTCCAACGTATAATACGAATCCTATCAAAAATATTCGAGGTACACAGATTATTAACATTACGATTTGCCGATAGTAGATCGTTCGCGTCACGCCCTAAGCTTACACCAGTAATTGTTGTTTCAAGGACCTAAGTGTACTTACGTATTTATGGGAGCAACCGTGGCATTTGGTACTAGTCTTTCACCATGCTTGTGATTCGAGCGAAAATGTTCGCTAATGTTGAGAAATATAATGTATTTTACGTCCTGTTTTATTCCCCTGATGATGTTTAATGAACAGTAAGCAAATATTGTTTTAAACATCTAATTTTGTTGCAGTATGTTGAACTTTTGACGCAATTAACTAAAGAAAACCAGAGGCCAGAGAGGCTTGTAATCTTGCTCATGATTCCATTTAAAAGCATTGTTATCAATATTTTAACTATTACGATAATCCTAATTCTGTTCTCTTGGATCATTCACCTCACCGACTTCAGCTGGACTACCCTTTTATCTTAATAGAAAAGAAATTATAACAGTAAAATAAATAACAATCAAGACACATGTAATAAACGTTTTTCTTCTGCTTATTCTGCTCATATTTAATGCAGTTTCCGCTACAATTCGTATATAATAATGTTAATTTATTCTATTGTCATAGTTAACGGTGGTAATGAACCTGAATCGATACACATGCGGAAGTCTAGAACAATGTGATATATAGATAACAGCTCTACCTAGCCAATTATTCTAAAATATTCTGAATTAATGAGCGCAATCATTAGCCCGACCACCTAGTCGAGCCCGCTTGACACTTCATATTTGCTACATTCGGTCTTGAAATATGTAATGAATATGACCGTTAGATAAACACCTACATTTCGCGACACAATAATTTATTGTTGACTGAGCTTTAGTAACGCTAGGCGCTCACTAGCTGCCGGTCCTGCCGTCAAACACTAAAAACAGGAAAACATAGCAATTATCCTTCCAAATATAACTGGAATTAAACTTCCCCCGCGTGGTTTATTTTTGATTTGCCCATACTTCACGGATGGGGATTATTATTTCAAACCATCTGGCGCCTACCAGTCGCTACGCGTAGATAGTACAGTGCATTTGTTTCTTAGCAAAGATAGTAATTACTAATTTAGAACGCTGATTCTAAGATTCCTGACCTAGTTTTGAAAGTGGTGCTTTATTTAGAAATATTCAAGGATCCGAGGGTGGGAGTCACGGTGCTATAAAGTTGCTATGGTGATTCGGTGAGTGAAATTACGCAATTGAAGTGTATCAATCGATATGTTGGCAGTCTGGTGAGGTTTGTGTACGTTGAAGATGTTTTCTCGGACGTTCAAGGTCGGTTACTGATTAGCCAACATTACTAGCGACGCGTAGTGTGCATGCATAAATTATGTTACGTATTCACTCAGTTTAAATCTTCCAAAGAGTAGTTTTACCGAATATATTATGTA
Source organism: Acronicta leporina (assembly GCA_947256265.1). Taxonomy (NCBI): domain Eukaryota; kingdom Metazoa; phylum Arthropoda; class Insecta; order Lepidoptera; family Noctuidae; genus Acronicta; species Acronicta leporina. The sequence goes on from OX366521.1 coordinate 12,733,940, forward strand.
TGTAGTTTTGCATTACGCCGCGCATGTGCAGCGTCCACTCCATGTCTAGACGAAATCAATAATCGGATAAACTACTTTGTTGTCCTTACCTACGAAGGCTTACCTACCTATGCTGTATAGTATTGGCCTTAATAAACAACTGAACTTGAAATCTGTTGCATCAGAAGACATTGAAATACTCCAACAATACGATTATCGAGAAACGTTTTCCTGTCCGCAATAAATTCAATAAAACAATGCTTGTGTGCAATAACTAAGGTACAAATTGGTGTTGTTTAATTGTTCAAAATTACGATTCTGATTACTCCTCCGCTTGCTGCGTTTATCTACTTCCGCGCTCTCTTATATGGACTCCAAACCGTTTCGAAGTCTATTTGGGGCATTGAAAACTGCGGGCAGAGAAGCAAACTGCTTTGATGTAGCGGAAATTGGTAATTACTTGGAATTTATCAAGAGTGTTTGATTTAATGTCTGGCACGCACTACAGTGTATTCAGGATTGGTGTATTTTCATGTAGAATAAATTATAATTACCAACAGTTTTCTGGAATATTCGATACCCTTAACACTGCATCTGCACTTTTTCCTCCTACATTCAGTATTTGTGACCTCAGTGATGGTTTTATGGTTGTTTTAATTATGGATGTTATCTATACGTTTATTTATCTGCTGTTCCGCATATTTAGTGGCTTCGCTCTTCAGTGTCAAAGCCCTGATGATTCACAGCTCGAAGCTGTTGCAGCAACAAACCGCCACGCTTCGATTGCCACTGACAAATTCTTCTATACTTGTGAACTTTTTGCGTACACCGCTGTTACCAATGATGTCATGATGTCGAATGATGGAGATTTTTTGTGTTAATTTTTTTAAAGGCCCGCGTACACACGAGTGAATTCGACGATAATCGAGATATGTGTGTGTCTTTCATAATGTCGGGCAGACGTCGAGCAGTCTAGGCCAGCTGTTCTTAGCCGTTGGTCCTTGGAAGCATCCGAAGTTATCCGCGAAGCCATTTGAAAGAATATATTAAATACGTGACAACGAGATCCAGTCATTATTCGATGATGATTATGTTGGCAGTGTAAAGTAAAAAATATAAATATAAAACATACACTCATTAGAAGTCAGACAGGTGCATACTCAGTCACATGGTCTTAATTGATACAGGAACCAGACGCGCTGGGCAAGCTGGCGTAAAAGGAAATGTCACGGGGTTTACAGTTGACGCCTTGTACGATCGAACTATAAACCGAATGATGATACAAAACAAGATGGACAGCTATTTATGGTATTTTGGAAGAATCAGGAATACGTTCCGAACACGTAGTACAGTGTATCACGTGTAACAATATAATAGTAACACATTTTGGGACGCGAGTATAATCGTGAGAAATATTTTATTCTTTCATAAAAACTTATTAGAAAATATAAAATTGGCTTGACGTAATAATTATTACGTCTCGGCAGATTACTTAGTCTGACGGCGCGCACGGAAAACCGACGTGAAACAACGTTTACGTTATGTTTCTCCGAGTAAGTGAGGATACCGGAAGACCAAACCTTTATAAAAGGGTCGGCAAAACACTTGCAACTCCTCTAGTGTTGCGACTGTCCATGGGCTCGCTTACCATCAGGCGATCCGTCTGCTCATTTAGCCCCCTATACCATAAAAAATGAAGGTTTTCCGCACCAAAAAAGCTGTCACCGCTTTTAAGTCTGCTGTGCAAGGCCAGACCCTGACGTAATGCTACCTATAAGTATCTATGTAGGTACGTTTAATTAAACTGCTTACCTTCATCGTTTTAGGTAGCACTTGGTAAACAATTTCAGATCAATGAATGGGAGACTACAGTAGCCTAAGCGAACTGCTAGTAACAATTCGTTTTGTCCACAGAACGAGATCAACAGTCAATATGAGCACGTGTCGACGAGCTCACAGCGCTACTCGTCCTTGTCGGACGTCACGTTAAGCCCCATATTCACGTCACACGGTGTGACTCATGAACGCGATCGGTGAGTACATACTCTCTTACAGTTTTTTGTAGCAATCTAGACACTAAACATGGAAAATTTTACAGATAGCATGCGAAAAATCACTTTTTTTTCACTAGTGACCCACCCGCGGTTTCACCCCCATTGCCCCGTCCCTAAGAGTCGTAGCGTCATGTTAAATAGCTTAACACCTTCCTCTTGGATAACTCTGTCTGTAAAAAAACGCATCAAAATCCGTTGCGTAGTTTTAAAGATCTAATCATACATAGGGACACACAGACAGCGGGAAGCAACTTTGTTTTATACTATGTAGTGATATGGCACACCAACTACTTTTTCTCACCCAGCATGCTGAAAATAGCATTTCAATGAAATCGCAAATTAATGAAAAACACATAGGTTTTTATTGTAGCAAAATAGCCAGCAATCATTTCCATGTCTGTCTACAACACATACCACATAATATGTATTACCCTAAGGGTCAGGCATAGGCGTATTAATGTACGCCCAAGTACGTATCATGGCCTATGTAATAGGGGGCGAGCCTAAATTGCCACTAAACGGGCATATCCAAAATTCGGAGCTGCTACTCACAAACCTAATGACACTGTTCGACATTGGAATCAAACCCAGTACCTCTAGCGTACCGTACCGACTAGTAAGACAATTTATGCTAAATCTCTTAATGGTCCGCAGTTTATAATAATAATAATTTATTTGATACAAAAAGGTTACATTGTCAGTTTAGCATAGGCAAGGTTCTGTAGGAGATAAAAAAGTGATTAAGAGAGGAATACAACAGCAAATAAGCAGCAATGCATGCACCTAAAAAGCAACTGCAATTTACGTAGTAACTATCTAATCTGTACTTTCCTCAAAGGCATATGAAGTCTGCCAACCCGCAGTAGGTGGAGTTGAAAAATATTTGACCTTTTTTTATAAGACTTGTATCAGACTTGATCGGTGGTTGGACTTCTTGTGGTCTGACGGACTGACCACCTTTACGTAGTATATAGCATAGAGTACTGCAACGCACCTTGGTGTGTGTTTCGACTTTTGCGTGTAAGAAGCAGCTATTCTTCGGTTGCTGCGGCTCTGGCAGTCTGCAGTCCGTCTAAAAAAGTCCACCATGCTAGCCCAACCCCTGTAGACCAGTATAGTCCACTATAGTCTAACCTGCCTGCCTGAGACTGCCTCGTTAGTCTAGTGGTCCCAAGTGCGACTGTTACGCTAGAGGTCCTGGGTTTGATTCCCAGGTCGAGCAAAGTGTTATTGGGTTTTTCTATGAAATTCTCAGTAGCAGCTCGGAGTTTGGAAATTGTGCCCGGTTAATGGCAATAGGCTCGCCCCCTATTACATGGGACCTAAACATACCGGCGAACTGTGGGTGTACCTTAGTACACCTCTGCCTAACCCTTTGGGGAATACAGGCGTGATGGTATGTAATGTAGTCTAACCTCTCACTCTGAGATGAGAGTACGAGACCTGTGCCCAGCATGGGGACAGCAAATAGGCTGATGATGAAAAAAATTATGGTATGTCTGCCTGACCTTATTTTGGCTTGAAATTCTTTACAATGTCACCAACCCCATCCATCTGTGTTTTCAAGTATAAACTTGACATAACACCGACAAGGTCACATCTTTTCACACTCTAACAATGCATTTGCATACATATGCAAATACCTCTTCAGAAAAATAAGCAGTCATTGAAAAAATATGCATACTTACATCATTTTCACATACAACTCTTATCTCTACGATTTCGATTCGAAAATAATGAACTTACAAAATATTTATTATTACTAATAATATAGTAACTTTTACAATTTGATGAGCATTGAAGGGTATTTAGTTTTTTTTTTGTAAAAAAGTTCATATTTAAAAAAACATTGTAAATTGCATTCCATCACGCCTCTATTCTCCAACGGATTAGACAGGGGTGTCTTGTCATTTGCTTCCACATTTCGCCCGTATCGTATGTATACGGAGTCACGTAATAACACTGGTTCTACCTAGGTTTCGAACCCAAGACCTCACGCTCAGTAGCCGCTCTTGTAACCACAAGACCAAGAAGACAGTTTAAATTACCCTTAATCAATCTTAATTAGGTTAAAAACAAATTCGAGAGAAAATGTAATTGTGCAGTGTTGTTTAGTTCCCAAGGTCCCTCCGGTCGTATGCATCCATCTGAACGCGCTTATCTTCAACAACAAACAAGTCTTTGTAAACTACAACCACTTGGAACACCTATGTGGTATATTATGGTATCATAAACGCTTATCAGAGTATCCTGTTATAAAAAAAGTAAAACAAGAACTTGTTAGTCGCCGTAAACGTTTTATGAAAATCTTATATTGTGTCATAAAACTAATTTTAAAACATCTCCATTAATTAACTTATTTATTTTAGAAAAGATTACTGCTACCAGGTACTTAATTTTCGGTGTAATCACTGCCGTTTTGACAGTCTAAACAAATAATAAAAAACTTATAAATCTGTCAAAAAAGGTTTCAGTATCAGTTCATACAAACAAGCGTTATCCAAAAAAATACAATAAAATGGATACTCCCTCTACAAGTCGGTTAAAAGTGGCTTGACTTATTTCGCAGCAACCTTCAGACCTAATATGCGAATTTATAATAGAGGACAGATGTAAAAGGAAGACAGATGTTCGGGAACTGACTGACCTTAGGATCCAACGCCTTTTGTTTCGGAGGTCGGGCGGCAAAAGTCACCTCAAACCAAATTAAGTATGGGCAATATTGATGAAACTACTTTGTATGGATTTTATCGCGTTATATTGATATAATTTAATTCCCGACGCTTCGGATCCTTTACAGCATCCATGGGTAATGTTTATAATAGTTTTTATTATATTTTGCTTACTCGATGAAAATAATATTATGTTCACGTCGCAGAGAAATAATAATGCCATAGAGAGATTGCAGTCTTGCAGGATATGACTGGGAGATTTTATTGGTTTCACTCACTTTTAACTACGACAGTCAAATGATAACTTCCTTAATCCCACTCAAATCCAACAGGCATTTATTATGAGGATAATGAAAATATATGAAGCCCTAGAGGTGTGGTCCACCTTCCCAGTAGGACAGGCGTTGGCATCCGCTTTTTTTTAAATTGAACGCCGTCTCCAGTCATCTCTGTCTGCACAATAACAATGACTTTCAGTTATAGAAGAAACGAAAGTCGAATTTATATTTTGGTAAATAAGTTTCTGTTCTGAAAGTCCACATGACTCAACCAATGCATTAAATGCTGTTTTTATTCCAAATCATTTACGAGTAATACTTATGAAACAATGCATGTATACCTATTCTTTAAACTCACAGTAGGGTTTCCCCGTCAATACAACTGTCAAATAATGTTGGTCCCAACATTACTATTGGACCAGTTGGCATTGGGCCAAAATTTTTATGCGCCACGCTAAAAATTTACGTCTACTGGCGTAACAAAGCTGCCTATAATAGGTGGGACATGACGCATATCTGTTGTTCTAATTGAGGGCTAATAAGAAATTTGACATTTCTGAGGTCATGTCCTGAAACTATGAATGCTCCAAATACCACACATGTTATTGGTCTCACCTATAAATATTTTTCATGTGTGTCGCGCCCACCTTGGGAAAAATATTTGAGAAGCGGTTTGGTTTTCAATGTTTTTTTTATTACACTATGTTCCACAAAAAATATGTTTTAAGGGCTAAGTACATGCATTTAAAAGATGTTCAAAAAAGAGAGGGGTAGGTATCTCAATTTAGCAGTATTTTTTGTGCGTTGATTGTGGACACGTTTCGACTAAAGCCGATTCCCAATAACAAATCTGTCGAAAGATGGGCGGCGGTAATCGCTAACCATCAAGTGATCCGTCTTCTTGTTTGCTCCCCTATCCCATAAAAATATCCTTTCGCAAACATATCTATTATAAGACACCTTTGCGGATCCATGCTTTGAGTCGAAACGATTGTCTTAACTAATTCTTCTAACCCTGGCTTGTTTACTGACGTGTCCATTTGTCTCCAGGTCGTCCCGTATAGGCAGTCCGAGCTCGTACAGCGCATGCTCCACAGACAGCTCGTTCGCTGAGCAGGCGTTAGCAGACACCAGCTTGCTGCTGGAGTTGAACCCCAATCACGAGCACCTGCCCTCGCGACTGTACAAGATGGCCAGAGAGTACTGGAAGTAAGTAATACGTATATTTTATACTAGCTTCTGCCCGCGACTTCGTCCGCGTAGCTTGATGATATATAGCCTATAGCCTTCCTCAATAAATGGGCTATCTAACACTGAAATAATTTTTCAAATCGGACCAGTAGTTCCTGAGATTAGCGCGTTCAAGCAAACAAACTCTTCAGCTTTATATATTAGTAAGTATATAGATTCACAGTTCGCGGCTGGCATTCTTCTACTTCGTGTGCCTCTCTACTACTGAAGGTTAGCCGTCAGCTCAGTGAACTTTTCCCGATCTTGTGCACAAGAGAAACAGATCTTCGACACTGGCAATACTACTCGCGGATGTTACGCAACCAAGACTTTTTTCCGTTGCTTGCCTTCCAGCAAACGTGCTGGAAGGCAAGCAACGGCTTGCCTTCGATTTGGCCATCATGATCAATTGGAGGAGGTCGTATTTCTCATGTCGTATTTTGGCATATGGTATCGCACTCCTGCCAATTTAAAACCGCTTTTACAGTCACTTGCCTAATAGGCCATGTCATTCGTGTTATTAGCCAATATGAAATTTCATCAGAAACTGTGATTAACTCTGGCACATAGACGGTATTAGTTATTAAGCAAGGAACAGGTAAAGTTAGTATCTAATAACGTATATAAAAAAAAAATTATATGTGTCACGACTCGGCTGAACAAAAAGCTTCGCGGTGCGTTGAAAAGCTATTTAAGTACTCTCGTACACTTGGATTGAGGTGTATAAATACTAATTTATTATTGTTCCTACCGCTTCAACAATGTACGCGTCGAAACCTATTCAGTATTTTTTTTATTTAGCCATGATCGTCTCACTGTTAGACTTTCGGCGGCCAATTCTTCTAATAAACGTCTAGCTTGACAGAGATTCGTGTAAACCATACTTGATAAATATACTCGATTCATTTAGTATTCACGTCTAAACAACCTTAAGTGCATTGTACGATAATCTCGAACATAACATACATAGATACGATTGGCAACGTTTTATAATAAACTACATAACTATGATGTTGGTAAATATCGTTTATAGATTTTTTTATTTGATGACCGGAATGAAAGTGCATATAGTAGCTAAGTAATACACGCCAGTACATTATAAAAAAATCTTGAAATAAATAAACCTCTAATAGTACTAGTAGTTTTGTCTTTTTTCAATACTTGATATATTGTGACAGCGAAAAGAAGACAAAACACATTTTAGCTATAGAAGAGTTAGTAGACTTTTTAAATTTTCATGAATAAGACCATTACATTACAAAGCTTAATTATTATAAACAAATAAACATGGCGTCTCCGTAATTATCATTTTATCAATTACCACATTATTGTGTTTAATTTAATGCTACATAATAACAAAGATACAATCTGGAAAACGCCAATGCATGCTCATTATTTTGAATGCGGGTACCATAATAATAAATTAAACTGTCGTGTGTGTAAATTGAACTGTCGCAGACATAACTTGTAATGCCAGCAGGCTGGAAATGAATTTTTTATTAAATGTTTGAATACTTTTTAATACTTATTGACTAATTTATTGTTATTGTTTGTTGTGTATTGAGTATTTATTTAATTATTGTGACAAATATGGCTAATGTTGTGACTCATATGGAAATGGAGACGGTTGAAGAAGTTTTTACATTAAGGTAGGTTATAACTGTAGAACAATATTTTTTAATGATCAAGTTAATACGATCCTTCTAGCTACTAATTTCAGATATAATAGAAAATTGATGATCTGACCTTATGAGGTCTTAGGAATAATATGACGCCGTTAATAACTGAAAAAAAGATTTAATAACTAATAGCTTTAGGTACAAATGATGTTGTAAGTTTTAAAACTTTTCTTTAACGGTGTAATTTATCTTTATCTTTGAAATGAACTACCAAATCCACATACTTCAAAACTTTTTGCACTTTCATTCAATGTTACATGAATGTGCTTTTAATTCATCAAACAAAAACAAGATAGATTCTCTATTTATCAATGCTACAAACTCAACTATTTACATACATAATATACATTCCTTATATGCCATCGTAGCGTAGATTTTTTAAGAAACTTAACCATGAAGAATACGCAGTAAATACTTTGAATTTGAAGATAGTAAAACAACTTCAATAGCACGCAGTTCTGGCCAAAAGTTTTAGTATACTATGCTAATACTTTTTATGTGTTTTATAAAGTACTAGTACTTAATATATAAAGCTGAAGTTTGTTTGTTTGTTTGAACGCGCTAATGTCAAGAACTACGGGTCTGATTTGAAAAATTCTTTCACTGTTAGATAGCCCATTTATTGAGGAAGGCTATAGGGCTATATATCATCACGCTAAGACCAAGTAACTATTCCACGCACGAAGTTGCTGGCAGAAGCTAGTATAGTATAAACAAACAATCCTCAGTACCAATACATGACGTGTGCTGTAAGTAGCCAACACTAGACCGGTGACAATAAAATGAGATATTATGTTCTATATTTGCCTTGCGACCGCCGCGCGCAAATGCCAGCCGATGCCAATTTCATGCAGTTGAGTTTACACGCCAATAGGCATGATGACGGTTAGCAAGAATTACTAAAATAATATGTTCATATACTGAAATATAATTAATATGTTTAGAAAAAAATATTTATTTTTATTTATAAGACGGGATTATTAATTTATTTGATAAAATAAAACTCCAAAATACACAAGTCCGCCATGTTCAGTTGAACACCAATCAGATTCAATTACGTCACATCTATGTTGAACTGTCACCGTCACGTAAATTTCGTACGAATTTCGACGATCTCCGCGCTTAAAAATTGTTTATTATGTATTTCCTAATTGTATAATACTTAGTTTTTTGTTCTACGACTTGTTAAGAACTTATTAAGTAATGGAACAAGGGTTTACCAAGACAAACAGCTCTAATTTGCCCAGAGTTGATTTGTTAATGCATGCTAGGGCAGTTCCTGGCATCAGACAAAGACTTCTGTTCAGCAGAATTTAGAAATGTTAAAACTACAATGTAAGTATTATTTATTATTAAATAAAAACTATAGTAAAATTACTGTAACTACATATACGTTACATTAGTTAAAAAAATAAAATCACTTTTAAAAAGCACAGCTTCATATGTTTAGTTTTACGACTTAATGTTTTTATTTTATAAAATATGCTTACCTATCGATTACTTTGTTTTAGATCCTCCCGGCCATCTTATGGGGACGACGCGATTAGCTACGTTCAGTTAAAACGCGATGGAAATCTGTGTATAGTTTGATCAAAAATCTGCGCAGAACACAAGGTCCACGCGAAGTTATATGCAGTGACGTTTATAGTTGACGAAGTAAAGGAAGAAGTTGTATCGGTAGAATGCCATGACAGTGTTGCCAAAATGCCATTGCATTTCTCATGTGGGTCCATCATGGGAGTGAAGAGCCGTCCGATACATCCATTGAATGCTACTGGATGAAATCAAAGCTATCTCGGGTTTGGACTACATTGAAATATATTACAACAAAATATTTATCCAATAGTAAAACTAGTTTGCAATTAAATACTGGAGTATTTGAAAAGTTTATTATGGAAGGAAAGAAAAGGAAGCTGCAAAACTGTGTGGTTTAATCTCGCCGTGCAAGATTAAGCCACTTATATCTTATTGTTTTGTTGTGTGGCACGTAAACAATTAATTTATCAGGGTATTTTTTTGACGTACTATCACACTGGGGAACAGCACACCACTTATACACTTGCGAAGTCATGTCTAAATAAAAATTAACAAAAATATCATCTGATAAGTTGTTTAATCTCCTATTGTGTACGATGCCAAAACATTGAAGTGACGTCATAAGCAGACGCCATGACACCAGCGACCGTTTTCGCTTTAATTGAAAAACATTGAATTAAAATCGCATTTTTGTATCATAAACCATGTTTTATTGCAGAAATAATTTATTTTTCGGAAATAGTATATACATAAGAATATTTTAGAACAGTTTTTGAAAATCAGTCATCATGCCTATTGTGAAATGTGCATTTTGAAAACATTGACTGAACGAAAAATCTTTCCATAGTGATATCTTTTAGTGTATTAGTGACGTGTTTCCATCTCTTTCAATCATGTATGAAGGGCTCAGGTGTACAGAAATCGTCAGGTATTTTAATTTTTTAAGATTCTTGGCCTTACCTTATTCCTGAACCTCCTTTGACGTCCAGACATTCAGTTTTCTTGATTTGTATCATGTAAGTAGTTATATCTCGGCCTCCCTATTTTCCCTTCTTTTATTAAATTGTCGTGGCGTATTCGGTAGCCTACCATTTTACCCCTTGTAGTCTTTACATTACGAAGCAAATGTCATTGTAAATAGACTTCAAAAGAAACAGGTTACCAATTCGAGCCTTATGTTCGACCAGAATTGTTTTATATGTTCGTATAGACCAGCTTCTACACTTGTGTGCCAAATTTCATAAGTGTATGTATGTATGTGTGATTTTCACAAATGCTTTGTAGAACCTCTTGATTTGTTATTTTTCTGTCCACCTAATATTTACGTTTCTGTAAATGACAATTTTAATTAGACTGTTATGTGATTTATAGTTATTTTTATTGTTTAACGGCTATTGAGCAGTTTTCGCTTCCATATGACCCTTTTCTGTGTATCGAAACGAAGTGTTCAATATTAACGCTAATCAATCACATATGAATAAAATGCTAATTAACTTTTTGAATACATTTTACTGGTTAATTAAACTAGTTATGGTAAAAATACTTCCTGTATCCATTCATTGTGCGTCTACTTGTTCTGTATGTGTTGATAAAACGCAAAAAATATGTCAATCATAAATATTGTAAATCATTAGATAAACAGCTGCCAATTTTTATCAATAACTTAGCTGATAAGACGGCCTTATTATTCATACATAAAAATGTGTTCCTAAGATTAATATTTTAGCTGGCCAGAATAGAGCATAAATAAAGATTAGGTTAGGTACAGCCCGCGTTGACAATCAGCGGGCTAATATCCAAGGTTATCCTTTTTAAGATTACCTACATATTTCCTGTGTAATAACATAAATTAATCTGTAAATAATTGTACTTGCATAACTTTTGTTTAATCCTATGGCAACAGCGACGTGATAGTATGTTATGTGTTATATTAAATCCAAGTCTTCAGTTCTTCAATTTAATTATTTCTAATTAAATCTTATTCTCTCCAGCAAATACCCTAAGACGGACTACACGTACTCGCCGATGTCTAAGGACCGCGTGGAGCTGGCTCCCGGCCAGGTGGCGATGCCCAACATGTCTCGTCGCTCGCTATCTCAGTTCCGAGTGCAGGGGCCCAACACTAGCGCCGATGAGATCGACCGCCTGTCAGCCACCACTTCTTGGACAACCAGTACTGTACGACGGCGGTATACTGTGAGTAAAGCTTATTATATTTTAACTATTTTCTGCCCGCGACTGCGTCCGCGTAGTGTGATGATATGATGATGATAGCCTTCCTCAATAAATGGGATTTCTAACACTAAAAGAATTTTTCAAATCGGACCAGTTGTTCCTGAGATAAGCGCGTTCAAGCAAACAAACAAACTCTTCAGCTTTATATATTAGTATAGATAGACCTCTTTACTACTGGTTTCTGATACTTACGCGAATATTGGACATTTAAATAAAATTACTTTATACAGATTTTATCGCGTTAAATTGATATTATTTAATTCCAACGTTTACATCCTTCTAAAGCTCAATAATGAATTGAATAATATCTATCAATACAACGAAAATACCGGAAAAAGTAGTTTTATTTCAAGACCTCTCCAGTATTTATGTATTGAGCAAGGGTACCTATCTACTGTCCTGAGAAGAGATAAGTTTAAAATTATTAAATGAATGATTCGAGTACTTGCTTAGAGTGCTAAAACTATAGCAGAAGCAAATCAACCAGGTAGCTTAAAGACCCAAGCTATGCGACCCCATGTGTGACCCCATTGTTTTATTTACCCAACTTTTAAAAAGAAATGTTCTTAGTTGAATATGTTATGTTAATGTGTAATTATATCTATTGGTATCCACAGTCTATAGACAGTTCAGATGATGAGACGTACGTCCACGGCAATGGTGCAGCGTTTCACGCAGACCAGCGCTGGTGGATCACCCGGCTACTAATCACCATGATCACCACCATCGCCACCAGCACGAGGAATACGTACCGGAGGGTTGTGGGGCCCTCGCACCGGTACCCTTACACCGACCGGAGACCTGCGAAAGGTATGATGTATATTTATTTATTACTTTTTTTATTCCTGATAGATTTACGCTCGACCGCAGTAAGCGTCACTGCGATCTACGATGGAGCGCGCTTGCCTAGAAGAAACATAACATACCATCGCGCCTATATTCCCCGAAGGATTAAGCAGAGGCGTAATAATGTAATGTATGTTTAGGCCCTATGTAATAGGGGCCGAATCGGCAGCCTATAGCCCTTATCCGGGCAAACATCAAAAGCTCTTAAGCTGCTACTAGGAATTTCATAGGAAATTCCAAATTACACTGCTCGACCTGGGAGCATAATTAGGAAATAATATTTATTTATTTTGAGGCGATTTTAATGTTTAAAAACTGCTGCTGACTTTGTCTATTCATAAATTATTATTTTCTGAGAAAATACCCTTTTAACCCGTCAAGTAACAAAATACAGACAAAATGAAAAATTGTAATTATGTAAAATTGTTATAATGAAATATTGCTATTGTTCTTGTGAATGATCATTATTGATACGCAAATGATTTTAAAAAGTCAGAGGGCCCTCGATTCGAACTCGAGGCCTATTTCTTGACAGGCCTAAGTAATGTTACTTAAATATCACTGCTGTCTCCTGCGGCATTTGGGTAATGACAGGTATATGTTGGTATATATTAACTTGATTTATGTATATTTTGCACCACAGCGAGCCTAGCATCTCGCGCCGCGTCGCTGGTGGCGACGCCCTTCGTCTGGATCTACACGCTCATCAAGACCACTGTCACCACAACAGTTACGACCATCACAGAAACTGTAAGTACCACGGAAAAAATATTAATCTTATTAATTTCTTAGTAAACATTGAGCATGTAAAAAAAAAGAAGAAAAAAAAGAAAGAATAGAGCAGTTCTGGGGATAACCTAACCCCTTACAAATTAACTCTTTTTATTATTAGTCTAGAATTGTTTTGTATAAAGACTATTTATTTGTTTATACTTTATTGTACACCAAATTATTCATAGGACACGACATAGTGAAACAAAAAAAAATATAAAGGGTAGCCCTATCGCTACTTTCTATGATTATAATGTGAAAGACTGGACGAAATAAGTAACTTATAATAAAAATTCTACAGCTAACACCGAATCATGTGGGGGTAAATGAGAAGTATATAGCGCAGAGTTACAAAGAGAAGGCTGTCAAGAAGACGCGCTGGTGGCCGTGGCTCCTGCTGCTGATGCTGCCCATCGCCGGCTATGGATGTGAGTACTTGTTCCTATGCCATATATTGTATTTTACTACATACATGTCTTGCCTGTAACTCCTTCTATTCAGGTGTACATACACAACTGTATCCCCCTATTACATGGGACCTAAACATACCGGTGAACCGATGTATATTAGCACGCCTCTGCCTAACCCTTCGGGGAATACCGGTGTGATGGATGATGGTTTATTATATGCAACAGACAAGAAATTCGCATTGTGTAAATGGTATGTTATAATTAGCCTGGCGATTCTAATTGCTGAGTAAATGTCTCCCAACAACTTTTCATCTACTCGATCTTGTACCTTATTCCGAGACATAAAAATTGATGAATACTCTATGAACATCTAGTATTCTAATGGACAAATAATAGTAATAATTATAATAAGTAATTGTGTTCCTTGACTCGGCGTTTACAATATCGAAACTACAATATTTTTAAAGTTCGTTTTGTAGGAAATAATTGCAACATGTTATTCCTAAAACTACACGAATTCTGCATCTACAATATTCATATATTGTAAAGATTATCAGTATTTTAATCTAGAATAGTTTTAACATATACTAAACAAAAGTTTTACATAATATTCAATATCTTTCGCTATAAATTCAGCATTCTCACGTGACTTTTATATGTTTGAGATTAAAATTTGAACTATCGATTGCAATCGACAACTTTGTTAATTATGTAAATTTAAAACACGCTAATTTAAATAAATATGATAACATCCATGATATGAAAACTACAAAATGAATAACTATTAGACATTAATTCCCTATGCAATTTATTCACATTTTTTTATTATAATTTCTGTAGTTTTATTTCCATATATTTCACAAATTTGTTTGTCCTCAATATTTTTATATAGACTTGAAACTATTTGGTCTAGACTTAGACCATACTTAGGTCTAACCTTCACCCAGAAAACGCGCAGAATATGTCACAACTCAGTATTATAGGTTTTTCGTTATCAATGTGTAAATCAATAGGTAAACATAATAATTCCTTGCAGCGCACTACACATACGAGAACTGGGAGAGTCTCGCTATGCCAAACTTTAACGATTTCCGCTTAGACCTATCAGAATTCTCAGCGATTAAAATGCCGAAGATTGCACTACCAACCATCCCTTTGCCGAGCCTCAAGATGCCAGATATAAACATTACTTTGCCAAACATACGGGAGAATCTACCAGAAGTAAGGAAAACCTACGTTGAGTACAGGGATATCGTACAGAACAGGGTTGCTGACGCCTCTGACTATGTCGTGGTTGTTGCCGTGAGCTGCTTCCAAGAGATCAAGAAGACGTGGCAAGATATTTTCGGATGACTGTAGTTTGCATGCCTGGACTACTTCTGCCTGTGGGTTAAGATGTTAATTTACACGATTACAATGCTCATAGCGATATATTTTTGCCACTTGTTCACTCCGAAAATATGGCGACTTATTTGCTTCAGATAATTCTAATAAATAACATTATATGAAAATAACACAAAATTCCATATTTAACAATCTTATTCTTGTTTGAAATAATTATCCAATAAACTTTATTTTTTATTCAGTTGTAAATTTGATTAAAACTTGAAATTTTTAAAAACTATTGCGTAACTCAAATATAAACCCAGTTAATTAATAACTGTAAGATAATGACACAAATTGAGTTTTCAGCCTTCGCATACAAATTTCTTTAACCATTTTGTCACTAAAATTAATGTTTCATGAAGGCAGCTAATAAGTTCATTGGACAATAATTATTTAAATTTTACATCTGTCATATTTTTAAGAGAATTATCACCTCTACAGCACCGAAAAATGTACTTAAATGTGTATTTACTACATGTTCTGTCCCTGTTATGTCAGGATGCTCAATTTTATACCTATCTATACTTAACAAGCAGTTGAGTTGCATCCGTTTGTGCTCGTCATCTCATTTTCATTCACCGCACCGTCATAAAATTTAATTATTATATTTTTGTCAATACCTGTGAAGCCCCTTTACTTAGATCTAGATACAAATCTGTTACAAAAAAGTCAGAAATGATTGATGATTTCTCTCTAAGAACAAAATATTTAGTATGGCTTTCCGCCTCTAGTATTATTCATGAATAATCCAGTTCAATATACAATACTTACTGTCTATTTTGATTCAATTTTTATATTTTTCATAGTATACATTATCTGATGTTGATTTAAAAGATCATTTGTATAAAATGATTTGTAAGTAGATTGTAAATAGATTTAAGTTGAACAACAGTACTAATTGGGAATTATGTAGCTTAGTTATTCAAAGATGTGCCTACAAAACTAATGGGTGTAATTAACAATTAATACAATATTCACATTTAAAAAAATATAATTTTCAGTTGCATTGATTAATATTGTGTGTGCTTATGCTTTTGTTCATTATTTTTAAGAGTGATTAATTTATTTCAATGAAGAATTATGTTATTCAAATGATTATAATATTATGTTTCTTTCATTACATATAAAATATTTATACTTGTAATGTTAAGTGGATTAATTTTATAATATAAATATAATAATACTTGTTTTCATTCCACACTACAGATCATCTATTTTTAATTCTTAAATATATTTATTATTTATTATTATTCTGCTGGGTTAAATGATTTCCTAAAGAAACAAGTAACAACCTACTATTAAACTTCACGACAGGCTGTACTGATTGTGAAAGATATGCCATGGAAAAAATACGGTCGATTAAGAACATCCTCCTTTGTGTAGTAGGTTAATTATGTCATTTTAGTTATCCTAAATTAAGTCTTATCAGCACTAAAAACCCACAAACACACTCATAAAAACTTTGTGAAGGTTGATTAATAATATGGAATTGATGTACAATAGTTTTACTTTAGGAATAATCTGTCTCTGCAGAATATTAGTTATTTACGTATTATACGGTATGCAAGTACCAACATCGATGTACCTAAATTAACATGACGTGGCCATACATTGGAGTTTTATTTAGTTGTTAAGTTTATTTCAGTTATTAAACTGTTTAGGTACAAATTTTGTTAATAAAAATGTTCTAATATTATTTTCAAATTGGTTAAATTAAAAAGACTAACCCCTAGTCATAATTATTTTTCTTTTTTAATTATATGTGATTGCCTAGAGATTGCAAAAGTATTAAATGTAAAATATCTAACCAAAAATGTGAAAGTAAATGCAATAGAAATGTTGCTAAGATTGATTTGGATGTAAATTTGTTATTGAGGCCAGTATGTAAATTAGATTTCTATTTCAAAAGTTTTTTATTATATAATGTCTATTGTTTGAACATTGCTGTTTATAAATAGTTCTGGTGTTAACAGTCAAGTGCTTGATGCATTTTATTTACAAAGTTATATTATAAGAATACTTCTTAAAACAGGGAATTTATGGAATACAATTGACCTCGGCTCTACAACCCACCAGAAGTTAATACTCTGGTCATAAGTATTGTATTATAAGCACAAGTATTTATTGTCACAAACAACCTGCTTTGTTCGCTTTACATGATGTGATGTTTAATTTCTAGATTATATGCAAATTCGTATTCAATTGCATTTTGGTGTTTTAACAATAATTCTACAAATTGTGTTCTATTAATTGGTTCTTTTGATTTAATTATAATATAATCTGTAAGCAATATGACTTCTTATTTACTCCCACATAATTCTTCCCTGTTTTGCCTTAAACATTAAAAAATCGGGGAAGGATAGAGGCCCTATCACCTTAAGAAAGTGGACGTACTCGATGGACGCTACACTTTTTGGGTGAGTTCAAATACCTATAATATTAATTAATTGTAATACTCTGTCCTTCCCTGTCACTCTCTATTGTACGTTTATTGTTTAAAAGCATTATGTGGGAAGGACAGAGGAAAATACAAATGGACCTAATATTAACGTATTGGTTTCAGATTACAACTACGCCGAACAAACATTACCTCAAGAAGAGCTCGTGGTAGATACATATAAGCCTCCGCAAATATTACAAGACCCAGACTTGTCGAAGCGTATGGCGGCGTTAGAAGGCTGGGCTGTGACCGTCGACACTCGGCTCAACCACTTCGACCAAAAACTCTCAAGACTGGACAACTTCGAAGCGAAAATTGAGCAGTATTCGCTCAAACATATGCAACAAAATTTGATCCAAGTGTTTTCTACGAACGACAACGCGGGCGTATTAGCTGCGAAGTTAAAGCAATACTTCGACAAAGATTATATTTCTAAGGAACAGATGCAAGCTATGAGTCAGGAAATCCACGAGCGTTTGATTAGTACTTGGAAGCCTGACATGGACGAGGATAGGATACGACAATTAGTTCAGGAGTACTTGGCGGTGTTTGAGAGGAGGCAGATGGAGATTATCGTGGAGAGGATGAGGGAGTACGTGAAGGAAGTAGAGGTGCAGACTGTACATACTGGCCTAGATATAGAGGCTATAAAGCGAGTGGTGGCGAGCATGCTGGACGTGTATGACGCAGATAAGACCGGCATTGTGGATTATGCTTTGGAGTCTGCAGGTTAGTACTTAATGTACTTTTGTCAATATTATTTCCGCGATGCCTAGAAATAAATAACTAAATAAATAAAATTAAACATCGAGAATAATAACCATTTTTAGCTGAAACTCAAGGACTCAAGTCTAAGCATATATTTTGTATGTATTAAAAATGTAATTTTTAGCAACTGAATAATAGTGGAAACTTTTTTTGTGTGTGACTCGATTTCAGATATTTTTTACTCGACTACGATAAAGTAAGGGTAACGTGTTTAAGTCTATGTATGAATGGATATTTGATACTAGCTCAAAAAGTCTGACCAGAACATTCTTATTTTTTTTTACATTTACCATTATAAGATTTTTTTTTATTTATTTATATTTTTTATAACAAACAGTCAACAAGAAAAGAAACATTAATAATAAGATAAATAATTACAAATGTAAAGTCAATTTTATTATAAAGTTTATTTTAGAAGACGCAGGTTCGAGTACTGCCCCACAGTCGAATTTTTCCTTCACTAAAATAACTATAGAATATTTCTTGTTTCATGCCTTTCAATTGTTTTTGTATTCAGGCTATAAGAGCCATACCATATTTAAAAAACTATAATACAATATAAGTTAAAATTGAAAAAATACCAATAAAAATATACACAGTAAAAATAAATACTAATTCGTCAAGAATTAAATAAAAACAATTTAATGAGAGACATCGAGTTCACAATCTATTATCAATATAATATGTTCTGACTTTAATACCTATACATCGCAGGTGGTCAAGTAATCTCTACGAGGTGCACGGAGCTGTACCAGATCAAGACGAAGCAGTACAGCATCCTGGGGCTGCCGGTGTGGTGGGTGTACACGTCGCCGCGGTACGCGCTCACGCCGGGCGCCATGCCCGCCGAGTGCTGGGCCTTCCAGGGCTTCCCCGGATACCTGGGTGCGTAATATTTACTGTGACGTCGTACCATCAATTTACCGCGACATTATACTGAGATTGGACCGATTTATAAGGTTCATTTGAGTGACACACATTAGCTAATACATTTTTTTTATTATATCCCTAATTTATTTTTAAACTCGCTTCTGTCCGCGACTTCGTCTGCGTAGACTTCAGAATTGAGTCCGACCTAGATAAAAAGTAGCCCATGTGTTATTCCAGACTTTAATCTATCTCTGTGCCAAATTTTATCCAGATCCGTTCAGCCGTTTTGGCGTGAAAGAGTAACTAACAACCATCCATCCATCCATCCTCACAAACTTTCGCATTTATAATATTAGTAGGATATTCTGTAGCCTATATTAATCTGGTATAATGTAACATTCAAATGCTGAAAGAATGAGTTTATTCGTTACATACATACACACATACATACAAATCTTTCCTCTTTATAAAATTAGTATAGAAGTATAGATAAAGAAAAACAAACATTAGTATATTATATACATAATATAAACAGTCGCATCACTACATTTTCCACATATTACCGTATTCAATAGGTATACAAAACTGCTATAATTCGACTTTTAATTGTAACTTGACATTTCGAAGAGAAATGATACCACACTACAACTAAGTGTTGGGGTAGTGAATGATTTTGCGTATTCTATTCTATTTATCTTTCGGGGACGCCGGCAGGCACCAGGCGGGCGATCAGTCCTCATGTTGGGATTATTTCGCCCAGTTCCCCATTTTGGTGGATCCCGTCATGGGTTACTGGCGCTCGGCGTCGCAAATCTTCCCGTAGCCTTGCAGAAGTCCACCAGTTGTCCGATGGAGAGTTCTGCTAGCTGTTCTTCATTTATCTCATCGGTTCCTAGTATTTCCCATCTAAGTAGCGCATACATTGTGCATTTTGCTATTAGATGGAAGCTTATTTCTTCTGCTTCCCCGCATGCTGGGCATATAGGGTCCTCCTTTATTTTCATGATCGCCAGGTGTCCGTTAAGTCCACAGTGTCCTGTTGCTATCCCTACTGTACCTACCCTACTGTACAGTAATTTTTGGGATTTCCTTTCGTCATATGACTTTAGGAAGATTTTTGATAGTCGGCAACCTTCCATTGATTGCCATCTTTGGTTCGACTCTTTTACCATTATTCTATGGATGATTCTTTTGACGATATTGTATGGGATCGGTAACCTAGGTTCTGGTCCCACGAAGGGTTCATCAGCTCCCTTCCTAGCCAATTCATCTGCTTTTTCGTTCCCTTTGTGTCCTTGATGACTAGGGACCCATGCGACTGTCACCTCTACCGTTTCTGCTAGTTCATTGAGTGCTTCTCTGCACTCTTTCACTAGTGCAGAGGTGACCTCCACTTTGTCCAGTGCTTTGAGTGTCGCTTGACTATCACTGTATATGACTATCTTCGAGCCCTCCAGTCTGTGGGCTTCTTTGACTATTCTAATGCATTCCATAATGGCATGCACCTCTGTCTGGAATACACTCGCACATCTGCCTAATGGGAAAGAGCTATTTATGTTCGGTTCGGGGATGTAAACCCCGGAGCCGGACAATTTTGTGCCTTCCTTTCTAGATCCATCTGTATAGCAGACAAGCGTGGATGGTTCTTTTTCGGTTGTCCATAATTCTCTTGTTCCTATGTGTATTCTATAAATGATATTGCGTAAAGAATGAATGAAAAAAATGGTTTAATATAAAACTTTTTAAAAATATATAAAAATTTGTTGATATGTATGTGTTATGTTTCAGTGGTGCGCACATACGCCATAATCGAAGTTACAGGCTTCTCGTTGGAGCACATGTCCCGGTTGCTTGCAGTCGAAGGCAAGATAGAGTCCGCGCCGAAGAACTTCTCCGTATACGTATGTGACTTATTACTTATCTCTCGTGGCAAACATATTATGGGAAAAGTATTGATCAACACTACTGGGCTTGAATGCTGCTATTTTATAGTGCCAAAATTGTCAATGGCTTCAGCATAGATAAGAATCGTCAATTTAGTGGACTGAATTGACAGTTCTTATCTCAATTTATTAGGATAAATTGACAGTTCTTATGTCAATTTAGTAGACTGAATTGACAGTTCTTTCATCAATTTAGTGTCACTAGACAGCTTCTCTGATACAATTGAAATTGGACCCTGAATAATTATAAACACGATCCACAATAAAACAAATCTGTAATTAGTGCTAAACAAAAGAAGCCTATTGCCATTAAATGGGCACAATTCCAAACACCGACCACACAGAATTTCATAGAAAAACTCGATAACAACTGGATAATTCAACCCAGAATGTCAAGTGCAGCCGGGCTTCATACATGTAACACATATTTTATTCATTTCTAATTACAAAAAAATATTAGGTATATGAGAAATATACGTTCGACCGCTAGTTCGCCTGATGTTGAGCGACACAGCGATCTACGATGGAGCGCACTTGTCTAGAACTGATTCACTCGTGATTTAAAGACACCCAAATTATATCTATCGGGGAAGACCCGATGCTAAAATGCTAAAATTACATTAGGTTGTTCAGTAGTGTTGATCGATTTTAAACCAAATTGTGAAAATTTCTAACATCCTTTCATGCTAAATTATTGCACTTCCCGTTTTGCTAATGCTTTGTGTTTTCTTTTGTTCTAATGTATAATATGCATAGCTTGTTGCTTGCGGAAATCTAGAATGCTTATGACAATCTTTTCTGTTTTTATGGTTGTTTGTGTTGTGGCTTTTTATGGTTGTAATATTGTCATTACATATTTGTTTAACATTTTATTAAAACTACTAACTGCACCCCAAATATATCTTGGCCGGTGTCACCAGATTCTTTCTAACATAGGGGTTTCTTATATTACTTTTCATAACAACACCAGTGCTGGACAATCATTTTCACAACACTGTTACTCAGTTTTAAATATATTTGACTAAAATGTTGGGGATTGTGTTTAAAACATAATCGCTATAAGAGATACCGGACCAGAGAAAACTAAGTTAATGCCATTATTATAAATATTATAATGGCCATAAAAATGTTTACAGTAAACATAATAAAGTGAGAAAAAACATTGAGAGCTTTTGGTTGCAAAAAATAATCAGCCTTTGAAACCATGTTAGCGTGTGTGTATAATGTATAGGCAAATATATTATTTAGAAAACCGCTTGCGAATTAACTATATAAAAACCCAACTTTGAGACTGGATATCGAATGACGCGATTCATTTCACTATAAGTAATTTTTTTTCATCACATAGTGACACATTATTTTTTAATGAGACTGCCTAAAAACAATACAATGCGACGATAGAATTATATCACGGGACGTAAGTTTTCCCGCAAAGCAATGATGAGTCATTACTGCTCCAGCGTCTTACTGAAAACTACTCACATCACATAACATGACGCCTGTAATCCCTGAAGGGTAAGGCAGTGGTGTACTTACGTATACCCACAGTTCGTAGTCCCATGTAATAGGGAGCGATCTTATTGCCATTAACCGGGCACACATCCAAACTATGGAGCTACTACTGACACACACAAAAACCTAATAACACTGGTCGACCTGGGAACCGAACCCAGGAAATCTAGCAACCACTTACACCACTAACTGCGTTACATGAGTGTTTTGTCTGCGCTTCTTATGTTCATGCAACATTTTACGTTTTGTTTTCATGTTGTTTTGTGCTTGCATAATGTTATGTAATTTACTAACATTAACACCTGAGGTTAGTATTATTAAATACTATTCTAAAGCATTTGGACTACTTTCTTGAAATTTATAGTAACTACAAATCCACTATACTTTTAAATTTCATATATTTGCATGTGTTTGCTTGCTAGCGACCGTATATAAAACGTATATTAATTATGTCGTCTTTTCTTAACAACACACTTTCAGGGTCTTCACGGCGAGTCGGACCCCGACCCACATCTCTTTGGCGACTACCAGTACAATGCCAATGGCACGGCCATACAGTACTTCCCAGTCCAATATCCTAAGACAACAAATATCGGTGGAGTTGAGTACCCAGTGGCCTACGATATTATCGAACTCAGGGTCGAGAGTAACCATGGCAACCCAACATATACCTGTGTCTATAGACTCAGAGTACATGGCAACCCTCTGTCGGACATCCGCAGGGCCACTGAAGACAGCATAAAAGACAGCGAGACGTAACACACACTACACTATTTTTTAAAGGAATTAAGATGTCACGGAATTGAACTGTGTGGATAACAGTGAAAAATCGCCCAATCAAATTGTGTTCAATATTGAGGATAGTAATCATTCCTAGTTATATTCAGTGTAGTGTAAAGTGGCCTTATCTTTAAAATTCTTAATATGAATAGTACAAAAACTGTTGGTGACTTTGTTTAGGATGTTTTAAGTATCTTTTTGAACTCGCCACGTGCCCTTACGACCAGTGAAATGACGTTGATGAAATCTCTGATACCGCACAATGCCCGTAATACGCTTAGTTGTTCTGAACACTTTTTTAACTGTATCTATTTATACGTAGACTTTTTAATGTATTTTAAGTTTTTTTTAATAAATTAAGGTTTTTATTTTATAATTAGTTTTAAAACTGTTCATTTTAGCAACGTGATGTGAATTTTATTAATATGTGTAGCTGTCGAATGTGTAAAGGTAGACAGTGATTTTATTTATAGCATAAACTTTGAACTAATCAACTTTACATTACTTCGTCCATTCATGCCTAATTTTGAGAAAAGGTTAAACTCTCGTTTTTCTTGATCATCTGTTAAATACATTTGATATTATTTTGCATATATGTATAGAATAGAGTTGTTTGGCAGCTATTATTAGCATTAAACACTTGATCTATTATTTAATCACATCTCGTTTCTAAATCGACGTTATCTTATCGAGTAATAGGCTTAGTGAAGGAGCTAGTCCAGATAGATTTTAATAAATTCTATGCCAATATAAAGTTGTGTTTACGGTGTGTCTCAAAATCTAATATTTAAACAGCAGAGGAGCCTGACATCCCTGCATTTTTTTGAGAATCTTATTAGAAGATAGATTAGTTTATAAATACTAGCACAGCTTACTATAGAGTTTATAATTATGGCCCTATCATTAAATTACTCATCTACTAGCAACCACTAATGGTTACACAGGTGTGACTCTGACCGCAACTGTAACGACCTCGCGTCTTGAACGGTTAATATAATGCCGTTAGTGATTTACCACTAATATTTTTCACGTCTGTAATAGCACGTGGATTTTAGACGTTTACCCAATTTATTTATCCGTTTAATGTAATGCAATCTTCAAACTCTTACCAGCTATATTCATTTGTTATATGTATACAGAGGTATTATAATGTAATAATTATGTATGTAAAGGGCCAGAAATCAACTCTTATCTCTCTTCAGTTAGTTTTTAGTAATTACAAATGATTGCTTCGAAAATAAGACTAAGTACCCTAATGGGATCATAGTGCTTTAGTAAGTCTTAGTATAAAGTTACCACTAACAATAATGTGTACATTTTGAGGTCTTGAAAAATTCGAAAGCAATTGTACCAAAAATATTTTTAATGTTGAATCATGTCAATTAATCGAAGATATATTTTTGTTAGCACTATGCGTCCATCACCTGTCGAATTCAGTACAACGCTATTTTAAATTTAACTTTACAATATTTATCGTGTAATTTATGACAATAAACTGTGCAGTGTGTACTGTTTCACTGAGCGCTTGATCCGATGTTTTATGAATTTTGACACAGTTTTTATCACATTAATCTTGTAATACGTTTTTAACTAACCGATTTATGATACTGCTAATTATGTGAAAGTATTTGTGATGTTCGAAATAAAAGTCGTATTGTAAAGCGATGTTTTATTTATAAACTAGCTTTTGCCCGCGGCTTCGCCCAAAAAAAACATTATAAAACCAACAGTGATGATCTCTTTGTATGGGCCTCTATACATCAGAGAGGTCAAGCTGAATCTCAGGATGCGTTTAATTAATTGAGATAAGAAGTTCACCAGTTTTTAAGTTAGAGCATATACTTTCTAACAGTGATAACAAAATTAAAATCTATTCAGTAGTTTTTGCTCCAACCCGTAACAAACAGACAAGAATTTAAATAAATATATTTTTAGATTCGGAGACGTTTATATACCCTATCCCACTAGTTTTTTTAAATATCGTCAATGTACAGACACAGCTTTTTTACAATTTTATAATAGTAGAGATTACCGTTACATCGTTATCAAAGTTAAGCAGTCAGGAGGCAAAATTATACATTGTGTATAAATAAAGATTGAATTATTAATGGAATAAAACTACTTTTACGAATTTTATCGTGGTCTACGTAATACGTTTATGAAATCCTGACGTATCGGATCCTTTACTTGTATCAAGATTGTAATTCTAGCAGTTATCTTCTGCCGTGTTTGTGCTGTTGCGCCTATGATTCAATGTTTTTTTAGAACTTAGATACTATTTATGATGTCGCTAAATAAACAGATATTGTAATTTATTCTTGAGCTGGGAAAGCTTTATTTGTAGATTGAAGTAGACTAGAAGCCTGAATTTTCAGTAACCATGTAGGCATTGTATAGACACGGAATATTTCAAACTAGCTTCTGCCCGCGACTTCGTCCGCGTAGCGTGATGATATATAGCCTTCCTCAATAAATCGACTATCTAATACGGAAATAATTTTTCAAATCGGACCAGTAGTTCCTAAGTTTAGCGCGTTCAAAAAAACAAACTCTTCAGCTTTATATATTAGTAACATAGATTTCATTCCTTTTGAACCAGCAGTTTAAGAATTATAACTAGTTTTGTCACTCACTGACTGACCGATCATATAAATTCTAAATTCAAATTCAAATGTTTTTATTTCAAATAAGTTTTTAGAAGCGTTTTTGAAACGTTATGATTCTAGTTGCACGGTTCCAAAAGGTCGATACTATGGAGAAGAATCCGGCAAGAAACTCCATGGACACTCTTTTAAAATAAATAAATTACAAAACTTATCTGGTACAACAAACTTGCGATAACAAGATGTCAGGACGTTGAAGGATGTCCAAGTTTGACCGAGGTCGACTATATTAAACGAAGATTCACGTTATTTGACAACCCGATGTCATTTCTAGATAATATATAAACTATGTGGTAAAAACGCACACCATCAAAGCGACAAATGAAACTAGGTGTCCACTTAGACAAGATAAGGCACTTCTAACACATAAAACATAGACTTTTAATATTTATATGGTCACTATAAAATGTTGTTAGGGTAGCTAAATACGTAATAACTTAAGACAGAAGGACCCTTAATAGGGACTGAATAAATTGTCCAATTTGGTATTACATGGATCTCACAACTTTTTACGTTAGAAGAACTGAGTTGCGAGACTTAGTTTTTATTTACAAGTTATGTTTTTATTGGCATTCTATTTGCATATGTAGACCTTTAATTATTTTAGTTAATGTTAATGAAATGCTCTTTTGCGGGGTGTGTCGATGACTTCTCATTCATGTATTTGGAGAATCAAATCCTTACAAAATACAATACAACGTAATTCCGAAATGTGTTACAAAAGGAGGAGGTTCTCAATTTGATTGGTATTTTTTTTATGGATGTACACACACATGTAGAAAATATATTATTGGTATTAATTAATTTTATATGTGTATAATTGTCTATGACAGACATTGGAGACCTTGGTCCCTCCATTTTGACGGTCACCACCGATTACGCTTTATATGATCTATTTGGTAGATACCATAAAAATTTAAAATAGGCCCAGTAGTTTTCATTTTATAAACAACTAGCTTCTGCCCGCGACTTCGTCAGCGTGATGATATATAGCCTATAGCCTTCCTCAATAAATGGGCTATCTAACAGTGAAAGAATTTTTCAAATCGGACCAGTAGTTCCTGAGATTTAGCGCGTTCAAGCAAACAAACAAACAAACTCTTCAGCTTTATATATTAGTATAGATATAGATTTAGTTTACGTGGATGATGTAATTTTAGTTTGTGTACGGCTTTTTTAGCTTTCATTTAGGTTGATTATAATTATATTATTACTAGCTTTTGCCCGCGGCTTTGCTCACCTGAAGATTTATTGGGGTTAGAAATGGATCCCAAAAATAATTGAATCAAAAACCAACAGTGATGGTCTCTTTGTATGGGTCTCTATACATCAAAGAGGTCAAGCTGTATCTCAGGATTCGTTTTAGTAATTGAGATAAGAAGTTCAACAGTTTATAAGTTGAAGCATAATTATATACTTTCTGACAGTGATAATAAAATTTGCCAACCCGTAACAACGGACAAAAAATTTAAATTCACATTTTTTGGTTCGGAGACATTTATATAAATATCCCATTTTTTTAAATATCTTCAATGTACAGACACAGATTTTTTACAATTTTATAATGGGTAGGTAGTAGAAATTAACGTGTAGGTACGTTACCCTAACAGGAAAGTAGCTCCTAGAGTGATATGAGTGGAACGTATAATTAGTGCCGAAGCATGGCTCTCCCACGTGAGAAAGCTGCTGAAATTTCTGCTGGAGTAACGTTCCTCCAGCAGGAAAATTCTAAACG
Organism: Acronicta leporina; assembly: GCA_947256265.1. Lineage (NCBI taxonomy): Eukaryota > Metazoa > Arthropoda > Insecta > Lepidoptera > Noctuidae > Acronicta > Acronicta leporina. The sequence goes on from OX366521.1 coordinate 12,761,727, forward strand.
AATTATCGGAATGAGAAATATTGTATATGGGCAAAGAGCTTATATTTGTGCATAAATGTGCGCCAAAAATATAATTTGTGCGTCTTCAGGTTTTTGTCGTGTAGTCATGTGCAAAGTCACGGAAACAGCTAGTTAGTAGAATATAATCGAATAAGAAATTCTTGTTTTACCTCTTTTCTACTTCAGTGTACTCAACCCTAACACGTTTCAACCGGAAGGTAAGTAAAGTTAAGAAGTTCACCAATATGTGTACGAATGGGTCGCTTTTTTGTAGTCATTCGAATTTGGTCGGATAACCAACCACGCTACTTTCCTGCTAGGTAACGTACACGAGATTAATCTGTGTCCCAATAAATAGATCATAAAGCTAGTGTACGTTACCCTAGCAGGAAAGTAGCTCCTAGAGTGATAGGTATGAGTGGAACGTATAATTAGTGCGTAATCTGCTGTAATTTTGCGCCGCATAAAAAAATTGTGCGCTTTGTAGTTTTGGAAAAAAACGAGAAAAACGATTTCTGCTGGAGTAACATTCTTCCAGCAGGAAAATTATAAACGAATGATTGGAATGAGAAATATTGTATATGGGCAGAGAGCTTATATTTGTGCATAAATGTGCGCCAAAAATATAATTTGTGCGTCTTCAGGTTTTCGAGATATTGCATTTCCTGCTGGAGTAATGTTTTGCAAAATCGTGTATCTCTAAAACCATTGCATGTGCTTCTGTAGAATAAACACACACGAGTAGCTCTTTATTTGTGCGTATTTGTGACAGAATTATGAAAATATTTATAATTTTCAAGTAATAGCGCTTTTTTGAAAACTAGAAAAAATATCGCAGCGCCGAAATGAGTAAACTTATAAGCCAGCTGTAAACTGTATTCGGTTCTTCTTGACGCTTATATTAACCATAAAAAGTATCAAAAGTATACATACATGCGTTATTAAATAATATTGCTAAAACTCAAAACGATGGTGTCTTAACTTTGACGGCAAAATACAAGAAACCGGCTCAACCCAAGATATGCAGGTGTAAACCAAAAATTAGTGCGTTTATTCAAGAATATATAGTGAAAATATTCAGCTTGGAATGTTTCGCATTAAGTAGATATAAGCAAAAAATTAAACATGTAAACAACGGCTGGTTATCCGACCAAATTCGAATGGCTACAAAAAAGCGACGGATTCGTACATATCGATAACCTTCTTAACTTTACAGACCTACCACGGTTGAAACGTTTTATGGTTAAGTACACTGAAGTAGAAGAGGTAAAACAAGTACTTTTTATTCGATTATATTCTACTAATTGTTTCCGTGACTTTGCACATGATTAAATACTTACATTATAAAAAGTAGCTTATCTCTCTGCCCATATACAATATTTCTCATTCCGATCATTCGTTTAGAATTTTCCTGCTGGAGGAACGTTACTCCAGCAGGAATCGTTTTTCTCGTTTTTTTCCAAACTATAAAGCGCACAAATTTTATATGTGGCGCATAATTACAGCAGATTACGCACTAATTATACGTTCCACTCATATCACCCTAGGAGCTACTTTCCTGCTAGGGTAACGTACACCATAAGCTACCCGTCATTGAAGCGGAGAATATTATTACATACCAATACGATTGCACAAGATCTCGCCACTCAAAACGTAGAAATAAAATAACTTTCAAAAATAAGTAAAACCACCTTCAATAATCAAATGTTATGTGCGAAACAGTTTCGGTAGTCGGTGGAAGATCCGACCATCAGTGACACCGATTTCCGAAACTCCTTGGCACATAACATTGTGTGCATTTAACCTATTGATTGGTAGGTACATAAACATCATCTACATTTATTCAAAATGGAATTTGTGCAAGGTGTTTAGCAGTGTAGGATATTGACCGAGTAGCATCCCTATTGCGTGAGTAAACATGGCTGCTGCCCGGAGATTATTTCTGGACACTGCTCCAAGTTTGTTCTATTTTCATACGTGGGTCAATGTCGGTCGTTGCGCTCAGATAACAAGCGTGCAGTTCAATCGTGTTTGTATACAATCGTAATGTATAAGTTCACGCAAAATAACTTGATCCAAAACTAACGGAGGGGGAAAATTTGTGCAGTGCATTTGCGTGCAAAATGTACCAAAAATCGACTACTGCGCATCCACCATTTTGGTTCAAGTTATTTTGCGCCAACGATGCGTTAAAGAAAAGGCAGGTGAATTTTTCAGATTTTTTTTTGTATTTTCATCATTTTTTATAATTTATAAATGACCTAGTAAGAAAGTAGTCTTATCCGTTTCAGCACATACAATCATCATTCATGAGATTACAAAAGATCCTTTGGCGAGTGCAGTACCGAGGCCGGAGGTCGAGGCGCGCCCGCGGCGCCGCGCTCCGTCCTGCCGTCACTATTACGATTTAATTACAATAATATCTTACGTACAATTAAATTAACGGAGATTACAAGCCTGAATTGAGCAGCCGGCCGCGGGACCGGCCGGGCCGCGGGCTGCTGTCGGCAGCGGGTCGCAGCTCGCTTAGAAGCACTTCCTGTGCACAATAGAGGGGCCAGACTCGTCGTACTCCTGTTTCGAGATCCACATCTGCTGGAAGGTCGAGAGGGACGCGAGGATCGATCCACCGATCCATACAGAGTACTTCCTCTCTGGGGGCGCAATGATTTTGATCTTCATTGTAGACGGGGCCAGGGCTGTGATTTCCTTCTGCATACGGTCAGCGATGCCAGGGTACATGGTAGTACCACCAGACAGAACTGTGTTGGCGTACAGGTCCTTACGGATGTCGACGTCGCACTTCATGATTGAGTTGTAGGTGGTCTCGTGGATGCCGCAAGCTTCCATTCCCAAGAATGAGGGCTGGAAGAGAGCCTCAGGGCAACGGAATCGTTCGTTACCGATGGTGATGACTTGTCCGTCGGGAAGTTCGTAGGACTTCTCCAGGGAGCTGCTGGAGGCAGCGGTGGCCATCTCCTGCTCGAAGTCGAGCGCTACGTAGCAGAGCTTCTCCTTGATGTCGCGCACGATCTCACGCTCGGCCGTGGTGGTGAACGAGTAGCCACGCTCGGTGAGGATCTTCATTAGGTAGTCTGTGAGGTCGCGGCCGGCCAAGTCCAGACGCAGGATGGCGTGAGGCAGCGCGTAGCCCTCGTAGATGGGCACCGTGTGCGAGACACCGTCACCGGAGTCCAGCACGATACCGGTGGTACGACCGGACGCGTACAGCGAGAGCACGGCCTGGATGGCGACGTACATGGCGGGCGTGTTGAACGTCTCGAACATGATCTGTGTCATCTTCTCTCTGAAAGCAAAACAGTTGGTCAGGCGCGGCTCTGAGGAAACGCTTACTGCACGGGGTGGCGGCCGAGGCTCGGCGGGACCTACCTGTTGGCCTTGGGGTTGAGGGGGGCCTCCGTGAGCAGCACGGGGTGCTCCTCGGGCGCCACACGCAGCTCGTTGTAGAAGGTGTGGTGCCAGATCTTCTCCATATCGTCCCAGTTGGTGACGATGCCGTGCTCGATGGGGTACTTGAGCGTGAGGATACCTCTCTTGCTCTGGGCCTCGTCGCCTACGTACGAGTCCTTCTGTCCCATGCCGACCATGACGCCCTGGTGGCGCGGCCTGCCCACGATCGAGGGGAACACGGCACGGGGCGCGTCGTCGCCCGCAAACCCGGCCTTGCACATACCGGAGCCATTGTCTACCACCAACGCAGCAACTTCCTCGTCGCACATTGTGAATTAGTCTGAAAATACCAAAATAAATTGTTAATAATAAAAAAAGCTTATCTAATTATATTTATTTAAATAGTTAAAAGGAATCTGAAGTAACAGTAACAAGTTTCAGATTCTAACCATATAGATACAGGGTCAGTGGGTAGAAGACCCACACACACGCAACCATATCGGCCATCACGGGACAATGCTAAGTGGGTGGCGAAGTTGCAAATTGAACCCAAATAAGGAGAGATAACGTGTGCGGCGGAAAAAATAACGTGGCACACGGACGCAGCATGACCACATTTCACTGAGACGGGCTGCTCTTACCGACCGAGAAAGTCGAGATGAGTTAGGTACTTTCTAATTGGATCGATGACTGTTCAAGTTCAAAGTTCAAATTATCTGCTAATTGCTAAGTGTAGTGTCAGACGGTGTCAGTTAGAACCCGACCACGCCCTACCGCAACCGGCTCTCCCGGGCCTGACTCCCGGCCGGCGTCACGCGGCCCAACCCTAACGACGTGTCACTGACCCGCACACACTAATGGGATTGCACTATTTCCGCACGCCACTTATCACTAAACATCACAAATAAAATAATGGCACATCTATATCAACTTACTTTTAATTAAATAGTCCTAATTAATATAAATAAATTAACTCGCTATTGCACAGCCTCGGTAAATGCTGCACAACGCCACTGCTCGAGCTCACTTCGTGGAATGTCGGCGAGCGCGGCAGGCAGAGTATATAAATGAGGCTGGTTATCGGGGCGCCCCTACCCCGCCGCGGCGACTTCTCCACCAATCGCACAGTACGGCACAATACATGAGTTTTCGTGGCCATATATGGTATTCCGCTGCAGGGAGCCTGCGCGCGCTCCCCGCGGCCCTCACTCACCCCCCCCGCCACTGATAGCGCGCCTCTTGATAACGAGGAGATCTCATACGGCGCTCACATTGTACATTTAGCGATCAGACAGTACATGCACTATATTATTTACTCTACACGAACATTACTAAATAGATGATACTTAACGAAAGTTCAGCACATATTGGCACGCATCCAAAAAGACAGCTGTGCACTGAGGTAGGCATTGCGTATTTGGATAAACAGCGAATGGCGCCTGTTGCGATCTGCATTTTGACATTTTGGACAGTGGTGCACAGTAACACTTGTTCTAAGCCTGTCGCGATAATTAATTACCTACTTACGGACGAGCCTAACTTAGAAGTAAATACCCCCATGAAAGTATAGACATAGCCCACACCTTGTCGAAAGGCATTAAATAAAATAGTCATGTGCCAATGATAAAATTGTGCTAATAGGTACCTACCTAGCACAATTTTTTAAAGGGCTTAACTACAAGCACTGTACGAAATACATTATAATAAATAGCGTTTACTTACCAGTAGTAATAGTTTAGTACAGAGACAATAACCGCAGCGTTCGCGAACCGTGAGAAATGAATGCCGGCCGGTTTCTTTCTGTTGCTCGCTCGCTCGTTGAGGTCGGTCGATCTGCTTCACTAGAATACGCCGTACGCCGGCGCCCCGCGACTCAATCGACTCGCCCAACGGACCTCTGTAGGTGCCAAATAATGCAGAATTTTCTTATTATTTACGCCGCGTTATCTAACAAAACGACCTACAAAATGCGACCGTTGACAGACTAAATTGACAAATGTCATGCAATTGTTACTATTCGAAAAAGGAATGTAATTATTTTTTCCATAATTATGGACTCGCCCGAGTTCCCCGCTTGCCGCAACTGATGGCCATACCATATAAGGGAATGGGTAAAATCCTGAGCTCTGATTGGTTCACAGTGGCAACGGTCATTGTACGTACATGGCGTATACCAACACAAACAAAACCTTCGTGTTTGTGTTTGTGTCTAGTAGCAAAACGATTCCATTCAATACCGTCTGTCTGCAAGGCGGCAAATAACATGGCCAAGTTACGAAGGTTATATCGACAATACGCTGGAAGTAGTTTTACGTCGATTTAAGTTAGTCGTCTAACATGAAATCTTTTCGGTTCTCTTTTTTAATTCGTTTGCATGTATTAGATCTCACAAAGTTAGAAACTTTAAGATTAAGTAGGTAGGTACTTATCTACTTGCTACTTAATTAAGTAGGTACCTAAGAATATTTAAGTAGGTAGGTAAGTAGACGTAAGTAGGTACCTACCTACCTAATTATTCGTCATTCATATTTTTTAAATATGGAAGGTTATTACTTATAAGGCCCACTTGCACCAACTTCTGAAATGTGTTTAAATTGTATTTAAACACGAAATATCTATGAAAAATTGTGTTTAAATATGACAAACACATTTAAGAATTTGGAATGGGCCTAAGTGTAAGTACTTAATCCGCTTATAAGTAGTGTCATGTCTACTGATTTACCGGGCATTCTGGGAGGGTTGCATATGGGAACCCTGATCGTGGCCACAGGATTCGCGGACTCTAACAAGCTGGGGTACTGGCGCGGCTAGACCAATCCCACTCCCATTGAGGATCTGAAGAGAGACCTAGACAATACGGTAGGTAGTTACCTACCTAATTATTACTCCATACTTGGATGGGCTCCTGCCTATAAGTAGCTATAGGTAAAAGTTTGAATTAGGTGCCTAGGTACTTATAAATTCTAATTTAATTTTGTAACTTTTTCTTATTCTAACAAGTGAAAATAGTTCAATAATGCTTGCATAAATAACTAGTTGATTAAACCTCTACTGATGTAATCAGACGAATCTTAGGAGGAAAGATATCAATCAATATTGTCAAGATCAACCTAGGTACAGGTAGGTCGAAAGCGAAATTTGTTTTTTTTTAGTGCTCAAGAGTTTAAACCGCCACACATCATGTTTTTTTTCGGAAGCTAAAAAGCAAACAAAAAAAAATCTAATCAATCGCGAGGTCAATGACATATGAAATTAAGGTGGGTATAAAAATTTAGCAACAATCTGTTTCATGAAAGTGACAGTGAAGGCGTTGAGTGATAATGAAAAGGTCACAAGTTCAAATAGCTTTATCTCCTCTAGCGTGTGTTAATAAATCAATTACCTATCAAATTATATTAGGTAACGATAACACAAAGATTACAAATTAATTAAGATTGTAAAATTAAATGCTCACCCTCCATTTCATGGGTCCTAAACTTACCGTTAAACTGAGGGTGTAAATTAGTGCGTCTCTGCCTATCCCTTTGGGGAATACAGGCGTGATGGTATGGAATATCGAATGTAAACGGATTTAAAATAATAATTAAATTATTTATTATGTAAACGGTATTAATAATGTAAACGCAATTGAATCAAATCCTACAATCGTATGAGTCTAATGCTGGATAATATAACACACAGTTGTACTCCTCAGATTTAGTGTTTTCAGCCACTCCTTGGTCTATGGGGTCAGTCGGCTAAGGCCTCATGACAGTTTTCTGTACAAATTTACTATTGAACGGTTGAAGAAATACCCGCATTAGTGGAAAGAAAAATTCAAGTTCACTACACTCAAAGCGTTGTAAAAGAGAAACCCCAGAGTTTGAGCCATAGCCAAGAACTATTCGTATGCCAAGAAAAAAATTGTGACCCTTCTATACTCAATTTAAACTTCTAAGAAATGGAAATATCACCCATAAACTGATCTTCCTTTGTGGGAGCTAGATAACCTATCGCCAAACTAAATAATTTAAAAAGTTAGAAACATTGTAAATGTGGAGCTTATTTAAATTTAATAGATCAAACGACTAGCCCTGTCATCAACCACAGAATCTTCATTTCATTTTATCAATAAAAATGTTAATGTGTTGAGATATGGAAGGGACAGGGCGTGCTTGTAGGCTCGAATATCGCGACAATGAGTCATTTACTGGAGTCATTCTACTGTCTGCATACTATCTGTGACGCACCACGGACAAGGGTTGTCGGTTATCTACATAATTATTCTGTCGTTGGCTCTACACAAAGGACTATTTCGATCAGCAATTTCCGATGGATTGTTCAACTTTTTACAAAATAATTATTCGTAAAAATCTACCTACTTAAGATATGCTGCCGAGGCGCATTTGCAACAGTTTTGTGATCTCAATATAACCGCAGTGAACTAGATAATTAATAGTCTAGATAGAAACATTCCTTGCGCTGTTAAGTACTGCACTGCACTACTGATCTCCGCAAAAACGTGAGAAATGTGCGAACGCTTTCTGATTATTTTTAAATTGTAAATATTCTCCAAGTCTTTCATAGAAATGATACAGTAATTTTGGAGATCACGTTGTCTGACCTCTTACAAGCCAGTTGTTTGGACATGAATGATTAAAGCGCGATTAATCTGTTCCGGGCTGGTCAAGCAATGACGAGATATGAGTCATGGTTAAGTTGCGCGTGCGTACTATGACGATGAGTCAGTACCAAAGTTGACTCGGAGACCACTAATTCAGTTCCATGTAAGTTATGATCTATGACTAATGAACTACACCTCACTTTTACTCACAATTTAAAGTACATTTTGCGTCCCCTGCGGCTAACTGCACGGTGACATCGTTCATGTAAGAGTTTACAAACAATAGCTAGTTAATGTTTCCAAAACAAACTGCTTCGTGGTATAATATTGTAGTTCTTTTGTGGGCATAGCTGTGGAAAAATAAAACCTGGCCAAGCACCTGAGCCTATTTAATGCTTATAAGTTTAGGGATTGCTGTGTTATGTTAGCTAAATATAGACCACACCATTAGTGATAGGTAATCAATTGGCCGTTGAATACGATGTGAAGGTAAAGACATTCTTGAAAATGCTGCACCAGCCGTCAGTAACGATGATGTAATGTCGGTCAGTAGCCAAAATTTATTAGTGTAACAATTTGGATTATCCTTTTAAACATATTTTTACGTAGGGATACCTACGGCCAAAGCAAGTACGGTTTAAATTGGTTGAATCCTCAGAGAAACAAAGACTATTTTATTTACTATGAGCACGAGTTACATGTTCTTTGGCAGCTTTTCATGTCTTGATTGCTTTCTGATAGCCCATAGGTAATATAGAATCTTGAATTAATGAATTTTAAGTAATTCAAGTTCGCAGAAAAATTAAGGAAGTTTTTATGGTGCAAATACATGCTGCACCTGAGTTTAAAGTTTTTTTTTACCTGCTTTGTTAATTCATATTTAAGACATTTGCTAGTTTGGCGATGCCTATTGGTACAGTACTGGATACTGCTTCATGAATTATATATTTTAATTCAGTCAGAATGTGTTAGATAAGTATGAATTTCAGGTTTAGCACATAGTAACCTTTTCTAAATTAACCTTACTCATTAATTGATTAAATATTCATTAGCTTTTTAAGATGGCAAAGTTCTTTTCTCTTTTTTAGGATTTTGTCAGCTATAATTAATTTCTCATTAAATATTATCGACCGGTTGACAAACATTTATAATGGTACAGATATTTTTAGACGGTATCTTTAGCCGTGAAAGTAGCATGAAAGTTTTATAGAAATAAAGTCTTTCGCTGGCGTTGTGTGTATTAATGATCAACATAATGCTCATATTCATGAAAAATTATAACACGAACACGCTCTGTTTATTCTAGCGGGTTATCATGCTTACTTTCAGAAGCTTTGGTCAAAATTAATTATTTGAAACTTTTGACTTCCAAATGCTTACATTACTCTCATTTACAGGTATTTGCCTGAAAACAACTCCCATACCGACGACCCTCGGAGACCAAGTCAAAAGAGTTTTTATTGTGTCTGTATGAATACAGACAAAGCTATCCCATCAAAAACATTCTGTAAAAACTAGCCAAGTTTCGATGGAGCTGCTTGTTTATCTCTAAAAAGTAATTAAATCTAGACAAAGTCGTGCCAAGTCTGGTTCCTTACTGCGATTTCTTTATTATTTATAGTTAATGTTGTGTGACTTGGCCGTCGACTCGGATGTAGATACAGGCTAGGTACTCAAATGCGAAACGGCACGACGCATTTCGGAAATAATTTTATAATAATATCTTATTCATTTTCAAGCATTTGATCAAATATACGTTGTTTTTGTATCGATTCGTTGTATCAGTTGTAATGATGGATATGACACATATATTTGTTTTTCTGAACTAACTTGGCGATGACTCACAATGATATTTATTTAAATGAGTAGTTTTTTTAAATTACAAGTTTTTTATCACCGAGTTTATCAATACATTACTAATTGCGTACCTATTATATTTTAAAATTAATATTACCTTTTATGATCAATTTGCATCTCAAATTGCTATTTAAAATAGGTAGGTACATACGTCTTACAGAATTTAGCCTTGTCTACACGAAATAAATATAAAAAAACTGTTAAAGTATATCACAAAATTATAAAACTAGGTAAGTTCTATGGACTTAATGTATTTATTATTACTACTTATATTTAAATAAAAATAATAAATAAAAGTATTAGAAATCTATTACTTCCACAGGATCACGAGAAATGACTCAACGAAGGAAACTCTTGCGCATCGCGTAGAATATAAACACAGTAGACCATTGTATTATAAAATGTTTCGGTATCGGAATACATAATTTATCGTATTCTTGGTTGGTGTGAATCATTTACATGTGTGCGATGTTTTAGGAACCTTGACGACGGTTGTTATTCAATGTATACGTACGCACTTTAAATTCTTAGTTATGTACAAATTTTAAAATTTTGTCGGTTTATTTTTATTAGGATTTTCTTATCTACTCAAAATACCTCTGCTTATTCTATAAATATCAACAATGAGAGAGAGATTACTTGTATACAAGGAACATAATATATTTTATATTTGGCTATTGAGATTTCAGCTCCAATTTTCTCCGTTGTCACCCTCATAACACATATTGCCTAAAATGGATTCCGACGGCTAAAATTTATTAAAAATTATTGTTAGAAAATGCTAACAATTATTAAAACACGAAAATCTCTCACGAAAGGCTTTTGCTGAGATTTAGAAAATTTAACTTTGGTAAGTACCTAACTCTAAAACATGAATAGATTTTTTACGTAAAAGTGCCACATATCACAAAGAACTAGAAACAGTAGGTATAGGTGCCTACTTAGTAGACATAATTATATTTGTTTAAACAATTAAAGCTAGAAATGGCACAGATCATCAAACTAATTTTCAAGGAGTGATTTGCACATAATGCAGTAAGTAGGCATAAAGGAAAGTTAATAGATGCTACACATTAGAATTTATTGATGATTTAGCAAAATTATTCTCGCTTATAAATTCATTTCACAGAACAGAATATATTTAATACTTAAGTACACCTTTCTCTCTTCGCAAATATTGGAATAAATGCCGATCACGAGCATGAAAGTGGAGCTGTAGTTTTTTTTTTCTACCAACTTTTAAAATAACATTATGTAATTTTTACTGACAGAGTTGAATTTCAATTATACTCACAAAGGCCAATTATTTTATGTTTTGAAAACTTTAGAAAGATTTATAACAAGAACATACAAATATTTGCGCTACACCAGCGTACAAGGTAATGTAGACAGTACTTACCTAGTCACAGTTAATTAGTCACAAAAAATATAGAAATCTTATAAGAAATACTGATTTACCCATACTTAGATATTGTTTATATCTGTCGAGATACCGCATATACTGTAGCCCTAGCAATTCTTTTGGTGGTGACATCAACGTCTCTGGTACACTACAATGCGACAGATTAGGGATACATCAGAAAATTCATATATTTGGCCCTCCCTTGAAGTACTATGGCAGACACAATGCAAAGAACTGATTTTCTTGTACTTACTATCAAGTGGATCCTCAGACTATTGCTAAGTGCCAACGCGCAATACAGTGTCAAATATTGGCAAGGCTGCGAAGCCTACTCATATGATTAACGTTCTCCCTAAGGCCTAGTGTAGGGCAGACATATCTACATAGTATTTACTTTTTGTATAACGAAAGTGGCTACTTATCCATACTTATCCTTGAATAAACTGTTTGAGGGTTCTAGAAAATTTGGAAGCTTCTTACTCACTGTTACAATCACAACTCTCAGAAAAATGGTGGCTTAAAACATAGCTATTACAGAGACCTAAATGTGTACCTGGAAAATTAAGATTGGGCGTCTGAGATAGAATTTGGTTCCTTTCCACCGAAACCTTCTCTTCACCCATATATCATCATCCGGAGCTAAACGTACCTTTTCTTGTTCCAATATCTACGCTTCTAATCTCCTATGCCAGTCTACGACCTGCGGTGATCACAAAGCTTCGTCATCAGCCCATATCGCTGCTGAACGCTCTAATTCTTCTTCTAGTCTTTGTCTGCCACTCGATCAGAGCCACGTCTTGCCAAATACGTCTTGGTGTGTCTACATAATAGGGTATTTTACACCATGTAAGAAAAAATTGAAAAATGCATGTTTATGATAGATTTTTAAAAAAGTAAACGAGATACGTTAGTATTTATTTATAAAAATGCAATGTAAATTTTATAATTCAATTTCAAAAATAGTCTTTTTTAATCTGTTTTAAAACGCCATCCGCCATATTGGATTCCGACGTGATGTCACTCCGATAGTTACTTGACGTTACTTGGTCTTTTGCAGTTGTATTGTTTACTAACGAAGTGACGTCACGACCCGAAGTAGCATTGCGGCTAGCGTTTCCGCGCGAAAATTCAAAGTCATAAATTAAAAACCGTTTTTAAGGCATTTTTCGGTTTTATAAAACTGAAATAAAAATTCTACTGGTTCATTACGATCTAAGAATTAAGTTAAAACAGTTTTCAAAAAAAGGTGTAATACCCTATTGGAACCTACTTGGTACTGTAATCCCTTCCCTGGTACCGTTTATCTCTAACGAAGACATCAATATGTTGTGTAGGTAGTTCTCATTATAGTTGCAGTTCAGCTGTAAGTAGGACGAAGCTTAATTGTGCATGATCACATTTAACGTATGATCGCGTCACTGGAGCGCGTTGTAATGCAAGCTGGCCTATTTCCAGATTTAGAAATCCAGCCATATATGAACAATGTTCAATCTAAACTGGTATTATAAATCTTATTACAATAACATAGAATATAATTTCATTTATAATGGATTCATTTATATGACCACGTGATAAAAGGACGTCTTTGATGAAGGGCGGACCGGGCAGGTTGTCCTTTTGTGGGTATTTTTTATTAACCTGTCACTGCGGTGAAAGTGAAACGAGATGGGTTTTTGCTGTTCTGAACAAAAATAGAGGGATTTATATTGTGATTTACACAGTACGGTGTACCTAGCCTTTGATTATAGATGTTTTAGACAGAATTTTATTCGCACAGGCGTGTAAATAAAACTTTCGCTCTTTCACTATGTTTGCATATTTTTATTTTTTAAAAAAGCTTACTAGCAATATGGGTCGCACATTACTAGTATTCTTGTTAACCCCTCGTGCTAAGCTAAAATGCTTGTGTTACGAGTGGGTTCACGTTGGTAGTGTAATGGGTGGGTATCGAACCGGCAACCACATGATCGCAAGTCCAACGCCCTAGCCATTAGGCTACCGACGCTTCTATAATATATAATATATTTTATCTAAAATTTACTTTTCTCAGTAGGTACTTATTTACTTTAAGTTAAATTAGTGTCGTTGTCTTCTCTTGCAGCATTATTCAGAACATAGATAACTAACTATAACAATACTGCATATTATAAATTAATCGATTCGAAGACCTCATAAATCTGTTAATAATTTTACTTAGCCTATCTAGATGAAATGTTTAGCGAAAAACACACAAAATGAAATCTTGATTGAAATTGAGATTCTCGAGATGCTAATGATTCCTATATGTTCCAAATCCAAAAACGTTGCAAACCAAAGACAATTAATGCTATTGCCAACCTTATGTGTGGAAAAATAAGGTGCAAAAGAGTTGTACTTATTACTAAATTTGTTCGAAACCGCATACCAGTCTAGTCGGCCAGACGACGAAGGGGCGGGGGAGAGTCAGAGGGGGGAGGTGAAGGGATCGATCGTCCGCCCGCCTTCGCCCTTGACCCCCGCTAGAGTCAGGGTGGGCTGAGGCTTGCGAGTGTGCGTGGGTTGAGGGGTGCCGGGTGTCGGCAGATTTCATGCGGTGAATGTTTGACGCGAAATGCGACTACATCCACATGTAGTTTATCGGATGTTATATCATACGTGGACGGAATATAACTCACATAATTCATATTAGAGATGTAGTAGGTTCCCTTAATTATTAGGTAGGTACTTACACCAACAGCTTGAATACTTATTTCTTTAAACGACCCCATAATACCAGTAGAAACATAACATGATAACCGTACATAAGGGCTTTGTCTCTGTGGACAACATACATAATTATGACCTACCTGAACTTCTGACTTCTTCTACCTGACCTTCCTTGTCATGCAAAACTATATACTTACCTACAAATACTGACTAATATTTTCTTTGTCTATGCTTTGTCTCTTAATAAGGTCTGCTCTTACAGGGTACTATAATAATAGGCACAGATCACGCAATATTTATCACGAACTGGAATGCCATTAAATGTTATGAATTCATTGCCCTCGCTCGGCTTCGCCATCTGCATTCTATCGGCCCCTAATTCCAAAGTCCCTTCAGTACAAAAACTGGGATTGTGTTTTGTGTCGCCTTTTAAATAATGTAACTGTTTCGTAAGCATGCAATCTGATGAAATTAACTACCGTATCATATCTTGGTATTGGTACTTTATTACTAAGAAATGCACTTTGCGGTTCGAATCTATGCACATTGATGACAGCTGATGACGACGATTAGAGAATAACATTCCAATTAAATGGCTACGGAAGTAAATTTTAAATTCTGCCAAGGGCCAAGTGACTCGCCGAAAGATTCAAATAGTTGCACCGCACCAGTGACGTCATACACGCATCAGACGAAACAGACGCACGGTGGGTGTGTCGATCTAATTATAACCGGGTATTTTAAGATTTCGACTAAACATTGCTCTAGGTCAGCTATTATAAACTACACACTATTCGATACATAGGAATTTTACGCATCTCATATCATAGACAAGGCAACCAAACTGTCAAAAAATAACCGTTATCCAATCAACATTTAAAAATAATTATCTAATACGTATGATTACATGATTAGAAAAATAGAAAACGAAGCTAAGAAGTATAAAAAAATAACTGGTATGGAAATAAATTCATCAATATATCTCTGATTAGGAGAAATCGACAGGGAAACCTAATACCGTATAATATTACGAATTTCATAAATGTTCATCATGCATAACTCATAACTACATAAGAAACTAACTTAACATTAGAAATTGAAGAAACTAGTAGGTAATGGATCGTAACCTTCATCCTAGTAAATAGTAGAAGATGGGTATTAGAAATAACAATTGTTGTCAGGCAAATAGTCAATATTTGTGATATTATGACAAGTTTATCAGTTTTGCCACATAAACTTGTAGACAATTAGCGTAAAGGTATTAAAAAAAGGTCATACGTAGTCAAAATCGCCTCAGGCCTCCTGCCTTTAGTACCTTAGACCTTCCTACCTAAGGCCTTCTAGAATAGTTAAGGGCAAAAAAGGACATTTAGACTGATTCGATGATGATGACGATTTTAAAGTTATTTTATGTATCTACTGATACCTAGACAACACCACATCCAGCTTTCTATATATCCTATCTACTCATTAGATTCTAAAAGTCTGCCGTTAGTAATTGAATGGTCCTTATATTTATTTACGGAAAATCCATTATTGGCCACAGTGTTAATAATAAATTATAACTAGGTATAGATACGTATAGTTTCATGTTTTAATATCCTGTTGGGTTTTCCCAGTTCCAATAGAGTTATGACTGCCTCGCCCATGTTCGCCACTAAAGTTCCATTAGCGATATTAAATTCAGCACGAATATTGCTTAGTTCGGTACAAGTGCTAATTACTTCATTTAGGTAGTAAGTAAAACGATAGTTACTATGGGACTGATTATTTTATGATACCTAATCGAAACCTGATAGACTTTTCTTTGAATCAATGTAAATTAATCTGTTTATGGAACTAAGCCAATAATCGCATTAGGAATTTTATCATTTTATGATGAAGTGTTATTCATTTCCATTTATGATTAGTAAGTAAGTCATAATGAATTATGAATAATTATCATAAAGCAGCCATGATAAAGTTGCGGACGTCGAGTTCCGTTACCACATACGTACTTAGACTAAAATATGTTAAATAGAACGGTCAATGACTAACGGTTGCAGTTAGAAGCTCCAGCTAGACAGCGAGAATGACAGATTCGTGGTATTATGAAGGTCATAAACGGTACCCGGCTTTTCAAATATATACCCAAGGAATTTTATACGGGGCGACGGATTGACTGTATTTCAGATTCAGTACATGAACAATATGCAATAGAATATTGTCACCCTTCAATCAATAACCCAGTATAAGGAAAATATGGAAGAAAAATGCAGATTTATACCGGTATAAATTATCTTTTATTAAAAATGTTCAGGTTAGTAACGTTTTATAAATAAATAAAAATCTTTGTCAACAATACGGATCGACAATGTTCCGTATCAATTACGTAATATGCATATTACGATACCTTACAACCTAGTTTTTAAATACTGAACTTAAATAAAAGATCACAAGCGTAATTTGAGCCGCCCATTCAGGGGCATGGTGTAGGGCATCATAACTTAGGAATAGTCTTACTTGTCGCTTAGAAGCACTTCCTGTGGACGATGGAGGGGCCAGACTCATCGTACTCCTGTTTCGAGATCCACATCTGCTGGAAGGTCGAGAGGGAGGCAAGGATCGATCCACCGATCCATACGGAGTATTTCCTCTCCGGGGGTGCGATGATCTTGATCTTCATTGTGGACGGGGCCAGGGCTGTGATTTCCTTCTGCATACGGTCAGCGATGCCAGGGTACATGGTAGTACCACCAGACAGAACTGTGTTGGCGTACAGGTCCTTACGGATGTCGACGTCGCACTTCATGATGGAGTTGTAGGTGGTTTCGTGGATACCGTTGGCTTCCATTCCCAAGAATGAGGGCTGGAAGAGAGCCTCAGGGCAACGGAATCTTTCGTTACCGATGGTGATGACTTGTCCGTCGGGAAGTTCGTAGGACTTCTCCAGGGAGCTGCTGGAGGCAGCGGTGGCCATCTCCTGCTCGAAGTCGAGCGCTACGTAGCAGAGCTTCTCCTTGATGTCACGCACGATCTCACGCTCGGCCGTGGTGGTAAACGAGTAGCCACGCTCGGTGAGGATCTTCATCAGGTAGTCTGTGAGGTCGCGGCCGGCCAAGTCCAGACGCAGGATGGCGTGAGGCAGCGCGTAGCCCTCGTAGATGGGCACCGTGTGCGAGACACCGTCGCCGGAGTCCAGCACGATACCGGTGGTACGACCGGACGCGTACAGCGAGAGCACGGCCTGGATGGCGACGTACATGGCGGGCGTGTTGAACGTCTCGAACATGATCTGTGTCATCTTCTCTCTGAAAGCAAAACAGTTGGTCAGGCGCGGCTCTGAGGAAACGCTTACTGCACTGGGCGGCGGCCGAGGCTCGGCGAGACCTACCTGTTGGCCTTGGGGTTGAGGGGGGCCTCCGTGAGCAGCACGGGGTGCTCCTCGGGCGCCACACGCAGCTCGTTGTAGAAGGTGTGGTGCCAGATCTTCTCCATATCGTCCCAGTTGGTGACGATGCCGTGCTCGATGGGGTACTTGAGCGTGAGGATACCTCTCTTGCTCTGGGCCTCGTCGCCTACGTACGAGTCCTTCTGTCCCATGCCGACCATGACGCCCTGGTGGCGCGGCCTGCCCACGATCGAGGGGAACACGGCGCGGGGCGCGTCGTCGCCCGCAAACCCGGCCTTGCACATACCGGAGCCATTGTCTACCACCAACGCAGCAACTTCCTCGTCGCACATTGTGAATTAGTCTGAAATAATAAGGGTTGATAGTTAGATTTTTGAATAAGGTTTAAGTGGTCATAAAAAGACCGGTAATGTAAACCTAATGACGCTGGCTCTAAAGGTTAAGAATGAGTCAATCCGAATTAATTTATGTAATGTTACTATCACGTGCCGCGCCAACTCACTGATAAATGATGAGTGATAATACACCTTATCACTTAAGCCTTAAAGAATTTTAAGATGGTATACGTTCGTTTACCTAATCCTAACCTAATCAAAATGTTGAAACACAATTAATTATCTTGTGGAATTAGAAGCAATTCAGTAAATTTATTGAAACTAAGTATAAGATGGCACTAAGAAATAAGTATCATTCTATTCAGCTGCTTTGGGATTCGAACCCTAAACTTAAGAATCAAAAGACACGTTGCGAGACGCACGCTCAACTATGGGGCTTAAATTCACAAAATTCAATATTCACTTCACTTATTTTATTACGTAAAGTTGTTACGTAATGTTCAGGTTCCACAGGTGTAAACAATAATTACACTGATTTTAAACGCTGATATATTTTCAATTTAAAAACTCCTAAGTAATTTATTATTAAATACCACAATTTATTTTATTAAAGTCAAACAAAACTTACTTTTAAATAAAGTTAATGACTAGGTACGACTCGTGCTGCTTCGGTCAAGCACACCTTACTAAATGAGAACCGGCTCTTGAGGATAAACTATATAAAACGCGCCTTATCAGAGTTCACACACTATCGGCAACAATTTATTTTCCGCCAATCACGAGCTGCCTGATGCTGCCTCAATTTTTGTCACCATATATGGTAACGCACTCGGCTCTATCCACAATCTGGTGATAACGATATGGTTTGATAACGATTATACGAGCACTACACTTTTATCTGCAGCAGTGTTAGTACACGCAGACACTCACGTACCGCATACAACACACTCGCTGAGGGTCACACATACACTTCTTAAAAATACTGAAATTTCTCCAGTCTAACCGTACTTTCTCTATGATTCAGCTGTTTTGCGCTAATTGCCACAAGCGCCAAACGTTAACCTACAAATATTTAATTAGTTTAGAACTCTACCGTCTCATTATAATTATGAAAAGATCAGAAAGCATTACTAACTGACGCAAAGATGAGAGATATCTTAGTCTAGTAGGCAGGTTGTTACAGTGGCTGCGCGTTCATAGACACTGCAGAAATATATTATTCTGCCGAAGGTGACTGGACCGGACTAGCCGACCGATGGCAGACTATTCATTGGGCTTACGATCAGTCGCGACAAAAACAAACAGTTTGTTGTAGAAGCGTAGGCGGTATAATTTGGTGCATAACCAGATCTACGACGATATTATGACGCATCGCAATAACATGTGGAAAACAAAAATGTGACTTTAATTAAATTAATCGTAAATATTGATTGGATGATAACGTTCCACGAAAGAGCAAATGCAGAGGTTAACACAAATCAATAGCTTCGGGAGTGGAGACACCCTTCGTTAAAATATTTCCTAAACGTGTACAATATTTGTGTGCAGTCGTCTGCGTGTATTGATTTTCGCCCCCGCCCTCGCTGCCGGTGCACTGTCGTATGGGGTGCGCTATGGGGTTGTATGACTCATCTAACTGCACCCTCGGCTCTTCTGAATCACATTCATTTGCTTCGTGTGGATGTCGCTGTTTATTTGCAAAGATATAAGTAT
Organism: Acronicta leporina; assembly: GCA_947256265.1. Taxonomy (NCBI): domain Eukaryota; kingdom Metazoa; phylum Arthropoda; class Insecta; order Lepidoptera; family Noctuidae; genus Acronicta; species Acronicta leporina. The sequence goes on from OX366521.1 coordinate 12,781,124, forward strand.
AAGTACATTTTATTTGTTTCGAGAAACAGACCAAAATATTGATCCTAAATTGAAAGACAGATATAAGATATAATAATTATTAATTAGATGGTAAAGGCTCTGATTTAATATCAGCTCGATCCGTCAAGTAACAATTGAAGACACAATTCAAAATCTCTTGTTATTGTGCTCTTAACGCGATTTGTTGACTTTAACAATAGCAACTACAATATTGTCGATTACTTACTGATTTTGGTTCGCTACCTTTTTAGCGTTACTCAAATTGGCGGAACGTTTTCGCAGTCACCTTGATGTGCCTCAGTTTCTTATTTATTACTTAACTGAGCAAGGTTTCGAGAGGTTCATATTGCTCTTTCCAATAAGGAGCAATACATATTTGGGTGTCCCCCGGCGTTGGGCTCCACTTCCACCTATACCGGACATAAACTAATAGTGGAATGGTGGAATGAAGGATAATGGACTATTTTAATTAAATGCGAGACAACAAGTAAGGGAAGCATCCGATAGATATGCGTAAATGAATGCATTACGCATTATGCCCTTAGTTGTTAGGTTAGGTTAGCATATTTAGATAACTTTATTGAGGAAAATAAAATATCCAGTATATAACTTAGTACATACTTGATAAAACAAATGTGTTACCTTGTACACAATGCCAGATTTAAATCAAAATGTACTTAAAAACCATGTGTCGTCGCATTGAATGAACCTTGGTGGCCCTCCGATGACTCACCGATTTCTCACAAGCATTTGACTGAGTGAGTCATACGCTATGTAATCGAATTAGGTGACGATTCGTCTCCATCAAACATTCGATCACCTTTTTTTATGACGTCATTATTACATTGTAATGTAAAATTCGATTAAGTCATGATGGTCTTGTGATCTGAGTTAAAGGTGTGTCTTGGTAAAATACCATTTTTATCTTCTAAGGAGCTGAATAGTTATTTCATGGTTTGTTAAACATTATGCTGTGCTTTGCCTAGTTTATCCTTCCGCTTTGTTTAGCTGTTACCAAGGCCCATTTGCTCCAATGGTCACCTACCTAATACCATATTCACAATTCTACCAAGTGGGTAGGTATACATCCATAAAATTATCCGTGTGTTAAATATATTTAATGTGTTTCTGTTCGTCAGGGAAACTCGAATTTAAATTTCGGTTTTTCCTAATATGATTTATTATTAGTAGTGGGCTCTTTTGGCATAGTTAATATTTAGTGGGGTGGGAACTAGGGATCATTTTCTGGCTACACACGATGAGGCCAAACCTACTGAAGCGATATTTTAATCGACTTTCGCTTTCAAATAGCTCTAATTATCATATCCCCTACCATGTAGATATTCATCACAGAACATGTTTTCTATGTTCCGTGGTATTCATGCTGATGCTGAGAGCTACATATAAAAATATGCCCGCGACTCCGTTCGCGTAGCGTGATGATTATAAAGCCTTCCTCAATAAATGGGATAACTAACACTGAAATAATTTTTCAAATTGGACCAGTAGTTCTAGAGATTATCGCGTTCAAGCAAACATACAAACAAACAAACTCTTCAGCTTTATATATTAGTATAGATAACTGTGCCTCTATGAAGTTGTTCACATCAAGTGGCTAAGCAGTGGTCAGTAGGGTAGTGGATTGGCGTTTGATATTATTATGAAAGATACAATTCCGATTCTGAAAGGATAATAAAGGTCTAAGATAATAAGTGTTAAAGTTTCTGGTGGAGATTGAGAAGGGATTTTTTCCTGCAAAACGAGTGTTGTACCGTACCTACAGAATTTATATGTTTCAGTAAATGTGACGTCACAATTCACTATAGAACATAACACTTACATAAAATTAAAATACTTATAATCTATACTCTATACTTTACTAATATATAAAGCTGAAGAGTTTGTTTGTTTGCTTGAACGCGCTAATCTCAGGAACTACTGGTCCGATTTGAAAAATTCTTTCAGTGTTAGATAGCCCATTTATCGAGGAAGGCTATATGCTATATATCATCACGCTACGCGGACGAAGTCGCGGGCAGAAGCTAGTTACCTTATATAATTATTTTAATTTTGTTTTGCCGATCGCGTCTTGTTATGGTAAACATTTTCATGTCAGCAACTACATATGTTTTTGAATTCATGTTTTCTGTCTGTATGTTTAAAACTATTTGCTGCATGGAATTGGATACGGTCTTGGAGGTCTTCTTGGAGGTCTAACTTCAAATATGGTGCATGCTTCATCTTGATGCTCCCCCTAAAATTTGTAGGATCTTTCGCGCGTGAATCCAAAAATAAATATATAATAATTAACAAGTTATTACCTAATAACATTAATCTATAATTAATTATGAATAATGGGTAATAGAAGAAAAGAAAAAATAATAAATGATCAAACGAACTTACCTGTTGTGAAGTTCGATCATTATTATATGAAGTGCCCTGCTCGAAGATATATATTTAAACAAGCAGCTCTCATCATTCACTGGCAACTCTGCGCAATTTTAGAAGTAGCTAAAAATTTGCTTAATCTGTGCTCGGTGAACGCTTTCATTCTTTTTAGAGTCGCGAATTATCTCAAATTTTACCCAGGGTGGGATGGGTAGGGACCATATATCTTCGAGCAGGGCACTTCATATAATAATGATCGAACTTCACAACAGGTAAGTTCGTTTGATCATTTATTATATTGCGTGCCCTGCTCTCGATATATATTTAAACAAGCAGATGTTTAGAGTATTGGTAAATTTGAGATAAGCCGAAAGCATAGCATGTATTCCTGTAAAATAAATCTGTTATAATCACATTGCATTATTTTAAAACATATCAGTCTCTTGACTTTCTGTTAAGGACCAATTAGCTAACACAAAGCCGACCAGCTACAATTGCTGTGATTCATCAATTGCTTGAATTGCATCAATTGCTTCATCAATTATTTTATTAAATATGTAAGAAACTGATTCCCTTAGATAGTATTTACGGTAGGTACCTGGAACTTGAAAATAAATGTTAATGATCATTCTTAATTGTTGGAGAATAATGAATTTCGTAGTAGGACTACATATGGCATGAATCAGCAAGATCAGTGCCTGATATTAAGTACTAAGTAATAATTCTGGATTAAGCACAGGATAAACAATAACAAAATGTTATTAAAATATCAGAATTAATATCATATCAAATCAATATAAATCTGCTGAATCGTGAATCGGTCAGTTTCAATCATAACTATTTATAGTTATAAATATTCGTAAGTTAAAAGGCCGACCAGCAGTCTGTGTGATTACAGCTTATGAAATTTCTTTTGTCATAGTCCTGAATGTAAAGACATGGCGCCTATCAGGTTCCAGTATGGCTCTGGTATCTATAATACTGACTCGAATAAAACTTTGAAGAATACTTTATTTGACGATGTAAAACATAGTTATAGTAAGGTAGATAGGTACTTTTAAAAGAATTACATTAAAATTTCAGAGCTGTACTCTACACTACTTTCTAATCACACAATTTTCCCTTCACTGGGCGAATGGGCCATTCATCACATCTAGATTATAGATAAGTGGTAATGATTATATCAGCACACCCTTCATTCCATATCTGTTGTGCTTAATACAGGGAACTTCATTCCATATCTGAACAACCCCTTGCCACAAAAACACTATTTCTTAAATAATCATTTAAAAATGTAATTTACAGTAAAATATGAATATAGAACTTTGTTTGGCACAGTCCTACATATATATATTGATATTTACCAATATTAGTTTGGACTTATACATTCCCTAGACTCCCTTACGAACATTCCCCCCCAATTTTAGAGCAAGGATGAAACTGACTTATGACGGACAGTCTATAGGCAGCCGCAAATCCAATGATTTTTTCATAAAATACCTACTTAATACCTGGTATGGATAGAGGAGATCTCCCTGAGAATGGGTTCGCCATATACTATAGGTGCTTATCTATGTTAATATTATAAAGAGGAAAGATTTGTATGTACATATGTTTGTAACGAATTGGCTCAAAAAGTACTGGGCCTATTCCAAAATTTCTTTCACGGTTTGAATGTTACATTATTCCAGATTAACATAGGCTATAGAATACTTTGAAAAAGTTTGGGATTTCTGGCAATGAGAATTGTTGGTGGATGAGGTTTCTGTAGGAAGACTGTAACCTTTATTTTTGGTGAGATTATCAGTTTGTTCTAAATCTTCTAATCAAAAGGTGTTTGGAAGGACACCATAACAAAACAAAGAAAAGATAATATATCCAAGTCCAAGTGAAAGTTTCAATATTCATTGGTTTTAAATGTTTCCAGAAGACTAAGGCAATGCATTTATTTATTATGAGTCTAGCCCAGCTTTATCCTAGTAGAGGCACCTAATATTGTAGTTCTAAACAATGTAGGTATGTACCTATTTGTATCTAAATTCTCCTTATAAATGTGAACTTTGATAAGTACAAACTGTTCAAAGACTCAATATTTTTATCAGTATAATATTTTCTGAATAAATGTAATTATCACTACTATATAAACATTGGTGTAAGGTGTAACAAGCAACAACCAGAATCTTTTCCAGGTCAAATACCATATTTCTGGGTTCATTATGTAGTTCTCTTGTTTAAAAATAAAAGTACTAAATAAACTTTATTTTTAATGATGTCCTGTGACCAAAATGTGCTAGCATGTGTTAACCCTTTGCACTACTGCCATATGAATGTGGCCAAGGCAATTTAAATGAACATAGAAATGTCTATGTATAATAAATGAAATGTTTATTAGAAAATTTACTAGGGTATATGACACATCATGACACCTATGTCTTGTTATACAATAGGATGATTTATGATGTTGCTTAACATGCACAAAAAAAAAAAAAAACTATATAAATATCTTATATATGATGTAGGTATTGTTACTACCTACACCTCTTATCTTTTCTAAAATCAATGGTATGCACATAAGGGAATTTATGCACTATACAAATGTTACAACCTAACCTGGATTGGTTAAATGATTTTCGGTTGCTTGTCCACATTTTTTGCAAAATCCATGGGCTTCAAAGTCTAGGTCAAAATTGATTTATTTCAATTAGACCAATATAATAGTTGAAAGGTTGAACTACTTGTCAAACTGGATGCTTGTTGACACAAACAGCACTGGATTAGGTGATATAGACTTTACCAAGTAAATGCTATGTCATAATACATAAGTTATGCAATACTTCTATTTTACATGATAGGTACTCCTATAATAAACAGGAATTTTATTACAACATTTTAGTTTATCTTATCTTGTGTATAATGTACCTATTCACTGTGGCCCAGAATTTGGTGCTGGGCAAGCTGCAATAAATATTGCTAAATATTATTATAATGACATATTTCTGGTAGATATCATACAGGAGCTAAGAAATTATCAAGACAATGATAACTGGAATTTTTACTGATAAATTCTAAGCATTTCTAGAGCTAAAGTTTCTATAATCATATCATCTCATCTCCATGTATATAATATAAGGAATACTTTATATTAATAACCAGATTCTATACATATTAATGTATTGATTGTCTTGTAATGTCCCCATCTTGTAAAATTATTACGCATCTGAGCAACCCAATGTAGGAATTACTTTATTATAACAATATAGGCAATACTATATTCTGAATAAACATTTACTAATAAATGTGGTTTTCCAATAACTTTTTGGTATGTAATGTCATTTCCAAATGGAAATAAAGCTCTATTTGACAGCATTCTTCTGAGATGTTATTTTTCTGATACTAAAGTTTTTTGTATCATAATGGGAAATGAAAACTAAAGTTGGCCAAAGTAGATAGCTCATCTGATTTTCCTGAAGACAGTAATGGCACCAAGGTCTTATGAGACTTGATTACAAAGGTAATTGAGTATCCTTTAACATGGTTAAGTAATACACTTAACATTGCATGCTATCCTGCAGTGAGGTAAAAAATGTGTTAGCCTTCCGGCATGACTTACCACTATGGCTAAGTTGGCCATTTCTTGCACACAATGTTGGTCTTGTGCACAATGCTGGTGTTCCAGCCTGTATTGAAGATTCATGTCCTTCAATAGTAATGGGTAGTTGTGGGTTTCACTTACAATTGGTTGTAAGCTTATTGAAGAACTGGTCGCTTTTAATGGCAGGTTTTCAAAACATCTTGTCACACAGGCATTCTATAGATGCTTTCAGTGGTCTTTTACTATTTCACAACATATAAAAACTAATTATCACCTATAGGGAGAACTAGAATTCTCATTATTTTTGTTAGGGCAAAATGTCAGTCAGGATCCATCACAAAATTCACAAAGTATATCTTTTATGTACCCTTAGTGAGATGAATTTACATTGTTATTGTTATACTGCATATTATGTATTTATTCAACTCAATATCCTTGTCTATACTGACAATATTGTTGCTTAACAAAACAGAAACGTGGATATTGTCTAACCGGGATCTGTTCCACAAGATTTTGTGGTGTCTTTAGATCATTGGGCATTGGGGCCCTCAAGGGTGGCCGTGCCCTATTTATAGGTGAAAATTGAAACAAACCAAGATGTAGGTTTATCTAGCATGACATTGTGTCTCCTAGAGCATAAAACTCCAGTGAGTTTTGTGTTCTTCTAGAACCATATGTACCTACTCGTTTTAATTATTATATGCAATCCTTCGAATTGTGATCAGCACAAGACTTACATGTTATTGTAATCTGCAGTAAGTAGGTATAGGTAGTTACCTATTATTTAAATCAACATACCCATGAAAAAACATTGTAGGCACTTACATGTGATTGATAAAACTGCTTATTGGAGCCTCACGGGCTCCACATAAGAGTAAGAGATCTCGTGTGTACATCTCGTGTACGCCCCGAGTCCAATGAGCACGTCAGTGTATCACGTACACCACCCGCGTCAACCGGTACCTACGAAGGTTATGGAAACTTGCGGCTTTAAACTGCTACGAGAGCCAGTAGCCATACCGGTGTAATCACGAGACAACTTGTCACTTTTATTTCATAAAGAATAATTATTGTCTCCGTTCCAACGACGCTAGGTACTCCGCTTTATGACGACACTTTATTCGGATTATAATTTTAAGACGACATTTCATTTATCGTCTAACTTTTGTAAAACTTCTTTATGTTGCCGTTTAGGCATAGATTTGGTTGAAATTATATTAAAATACACTTTAATTAAAATAAACACAGAGAAACGCAGAATCAGTTGCCGCGCAAACGAAAAGAATGAAAGCGTTCACCGAGCACAGATTAAGCAAATTTTTAGCTACTTCTAAAATTGCGCAGAGTTGCCAGTGAATGATGAGAGCTGCTTGTTTAAATATATATCGAGAGCAGGGCACGCAATATAATGGAGAGGTATCTTTCATATTTTTATCTTCTTACTTGTACTAATTAACTAAAACGCAATGATGTTGCTTCTGAAACTGAACAAACAGGAAATTAATCAAATAATACTGAAAATCATTACATTGCTTATTTATTTTTAAATTTAATGACATGATGAGCATCATACAATAGCAGTACATATTTACAGGAAAACAGACGTTAACGGAAACTATGATTCATAATGATTTCTTGCTGGTCGATGACATGTGCGTAATACTCGTGCATTTATAGTCTTTTAGGTTTTAATTATCGTAATTGTGTATTTATTATAAGTTCGCCTGTTCGCCATTTTTAACGAACCAATGTGTATGTGACATGTGCAAAATTTTAACAAAAAATAAAACCACCTTCAATCTATACAAACCTACAAATAAATGAAATTGGAGTGCCTGTTTGTAGTTTTCAATTAACCGCTTTTTACTTAGTGCATTTGGATGTGTAGGTACACGGTACATATACCAAAACAACATTTTTTTCAATTTTTGTGTCTGTCTCTCTGTTTGTTCCGCAGTTCCGGCTAATATCTGAAATGGCAGGACCGATTTTGACGGGACTTTCACTGGCAGATAGATGATGTAACAAGGTAACTTAGGCAACTTTTTTTTATGCCATGCGGACGAAGTCGGGGGGTAACATATAATGTAATAACGTGCGAAACAGTTTTGGCAGTACTTAGCTTCTGCTTCGATTTGGTCGGATCTTTTGTTTTCGCCACTGGCTTCTGAAACATCGCAAATAACATTATTTGATTTTTTTATGGGATAGCGAAACGAGCAGTGTCGCCTGATGGCAAGCGATCACCGCCGCCCATGGACACCAGCAACACCGGAGGAGTCACAAGTGCGCAAGGGAGTACGCTCTTTTCTTTTCTTGTTTGTCCATGAAGGCGGTTTTTCTTTTAGTTATAAATATTTTTATTTAGCATAGCAGCATAGGTACTTATTTTGTTTATTGTCAGTACCTACCTATAACAATTGAATAAGTAAATAATTCACCCATATTATATGCTTACATACTCATATATCTAGCCATATCTTTACAAGCAACGATTTCTCGTAATCAGTCATTTCCATTTATTTAAGTATAGGTACCTAGTAGGTGCCTATACTTTAAATATAAGAAATAGGTAGGTACTACCTACCTATTTCTTATATTTTCAATGATATTTTGAGAAGTGTCTCCGTTGGCCTACCAACAGAGACGCTTCTAGACTTCTAGACGAGATTATTAATCAAAATGCCGGAGTGTTTAGATCCCATGTAATAGGGGGCCAGCCTATTCCCATTAACCGGGCACAACCTCAATAACACTCTGCTCGACCTGGAAATCGAACCCAGGACCTTTAGCGTAGCTTGCGCTTGGGACCACGACCACGAGACTAATGAGGTATGGACTAATGAGGTTGTAAATACTTTGTTGATACCTCCTTAGTCCTTACTTACTGAGTCTGAGAGCGACCTACCATTTAATAAATAGGAGGAACCCTCAATGAATTATGTGTAAGTGACATTAGATCATTCTATATTTCTTGATACTTTATCTATAGACTAGTGTGACGGCTCGTTATAATCTCGTCAAAACAGGCTATCAGCTGACTGTGTGATGACGTCACTCGGTATCGACGAGATTATTGTAAATGTACCTAAGTACCTAATAATTATTTGGCGTACCTATATCTACCGTAAAATGCCTTATAGGTTGTTTATCATAGTACTTTAAATATTATTTGATTTCTTATTCATCCAGTAGAGAGTTTCGGAGACAGACTGGTGCTGTGATTGTGGTCAAAGACCAGACATATTGAAGGCGCAAATCAAATACACACTTTCATTTGAGCCTAAAAAATCATAGGTACATACTATGACGCCTGTGTATTCCGAAGGGTTAGGCAGAGGTGTAAGTACATACATACATGTAGGTACACCCACAATTCATTGAGATATTCAATGAATTGTGGGTTGTTGGAAAGTTTCAGTTGTTCATAGAAAAGTAACCCACTAACACTTTGTACGACCTGGGAATCGAACCCAGGACCTCTAGAAGTCGCGCTTGGGACCAATAGGCCAATAAGGTAGTTAACGCTCTAATTAACCCCCAATGACCGGGGTACCGTATTCCGTTTTGCTTTTGATACGAAACACTAAAAATATAGTGTTTATTGAGTCAACGCAAGGCGATGGCCCTTTTCCTAGGAGGGAGGAGAACAGTCATGCATGGGTAGAAATATTTATAGCAAAGTACCTACACATCGACAAAAAAACCATTGATGACGTCATTCAGCATCTGTTTATCATAATCCCCCTCACATCCTCAGATAAAACATGCTTGTAAGATACTTGTCAGTCTCATAACATTACCTACGAATCGGTACACAATACCTAGGTATATATTTCAGCCTCAGACTATTTATATGGATTCGTTACAGCATGTTTTGTAACCGATCACGCGATATGCACGGTATAGGTAAAGTAATTATAACCGATCGGCGCAAATGCAAGGTCGAGGCGAGCTAGGCGCGCGCACAAGTTCATTGCTCATGTGCTCAGCAATACTTGAGCACCTTGGGTGATGTTAAATGTAACATAAATAGAACATTGTACATATTAATTTAAATACAATATCCTCACGTCCGATTTTATGCTTTGCATCTTTGTCTTTCAAGCGTTTGCATTTTAACTAGCACCATATCACGTCTCGAATGCACGGTATCATGCAAAAAGAAAGAGACTTTGTAAGCAAATTGTTAATAAGGTTGGTAAGGAGAAGAAGTCCAGACGACTTCCAAAGGTCCGTCTTTGAAAATTAGGTAAATATATGCTCAATTAACCCCTCCAATTCGATTGAAGAATGTTTAAAACACACATTCTACAAATTTTGGAGGCATCATATTTGCAAACAGACAAATTCGTCACACGTTGTCCGTAAAATGTTGGAAATTATAAGTAATAAAAAAGTATACAATTAATTTAACTACAACTTGAATTCAATAACCTCCAGCCATCCATCAAGACATATAACCTAGCACAGGAAATAAAATTACAGACACTAATAATAATATATTCATGTCTTCGCTTATAGCTGGAAAACGCGGATAGAATTACTTAGCAATAATATATATTATATGAGTTTCTAAGATAATTTCCGTCCTATTTCGCGATCGCCTTCACGACATCAAGTGTATAAGGTTACTGGGAAGCCTTAAAAGGCCTAGCGAGTCCGCAAGCGCAAGTATCGACCGCAAACCATTTTTGGACGACGCGAGCATTAAACCTTGGCGTTTCAGGCCATATCCAGATGGCGGATTCCATAATAGAGCTTCATAGCCAATTTGACCGTACCAACTTATTAGGGCAAATTATGGTGGTTTGAGAACATATCAATAACTACCAGAGTATAATAAAAGAATATTAAGACTATATGAATAGAACCACTTTAAAATCTTTTGAAAATGTTCTAATTAGACGCTTTTAAAGACAGTTCAATTAAACCTCATGTACGTACAGTAAACGGTAATTTAATGGCTGGAAATTGAACGTCAGACTACAATAATAATAACAAGGTTTATAACGGGAGGAATTATACGTAAACCAATTAATGATTTACGGGAAACAGAAATGTCAATTATAAACTTAACTATTATAATGGTGCCTTTGTTACGTGTTTGTTTACCTTAAACAAACAAGTACAAAATGGGGTCAAAACTAAATAAACTTTAATACCATTTATTCTCCCAAAATAATGTAAATTTTCTCAGAATGTACCAGCATGACATGGGATGCGTAAAATCATTTAAATTAGCCCTCTCTAAACAACGGAAATGGGTGGCAGGTGTTCAAAATTAGCACCATAATAAGACTGGGGGAAGGAAGGAAACGAATGGCAAACAGTGTCAAGGTAAACTGTCTGATACATCTGTTGAAAACATGCGTGCGTATTTTAGTCCTTGTAAATGTTTTCATAGCATTATTTACCTGTGGCTATGAATTAATAAAATATTGAGATGATATTCCCCACGAAAAGGGTTAATAATTTTCTTTTTAATTTGTAGCTATTATTAAAAAAAGACAATAACTAATCCAATTAAGATAGGTAGCAAGTTCCTATAATATCTACCCAATTCATTTATTTAAAATATTAAAAGGATACCTATATTACTAGTATTCTATTATCTGTGCTTATATTAAGAAAAATAATGATTTTCAAAAAATGTTACATTGTAGTAAAATAGTAAAATATTCAAAAACTAAATAGAATTGTCCGAGGTAGGACTTAGTGAACATGGTACAAATCTTATGCGCTATTCAGATTCCTAGACTGAATAAAACATATCTAACTAAATAGTGTTCTTGCAATTAAAATGAATTTAGCACATATACTGTTTAATTACCTGTACTCATTTACATTAAAATGTAATGAGACATGGGTACGTGATTTCAATAATAATTGTTTTGCGGGAGCATCAACCTGTCTCTAAAATCGGAATCATTTTCTAGTTGCTGCCATGAATATTTAGACTCCATACCCAGCAGATTACTGTTTCGCAGTTTTATGGAACTATTAAACATATTAATTATGATTAATGTATTCAAGTGAAAGACGACGTGTTGGTATACATATATTTAAACGTGTTATTATCGCTATCTTGAATCTGTGCTTGCATAACTTTCCCAGCGGCTTCTACTTTATGACGTAGACCTATGGAAATCGATGTCATATTAAGTAGGTTTAGGTAGGTTTTCATAAAAAAATAAGTAACTACTCAATTTTCAACTAGAATCTTCTTTTCGTCTATATTCCGTTTTGATAATACTTTTTTTGCACATAGGTATGCCTGCTTGGCTTTTTAATTTAGAATTCATTACAATTTCAATGCGTCCTAACTAGAGCTTCTCGGGGTTAATGGACGTAGCAAATGCTTCAAATAAATTATGAGGATAAGGATTATGAGGAAAATTATAAAATAATAAGTCTATTTTAGTACATTACCTATTCAATATGATATGCATGTATATTCAGGCCCGAACAATTTAATTAATACAGAAGTCCTAATGTTTATACAGTATGGATTTATAATTATCATTTTACATAAGATATCGAAACCACTATGTACAATGAAGCCTAAAGCCAGCATTATTTATTATAAGGCAATTTCTTTTTTTTAGCCTATGGTAACACATCCAACTGGACGACCAACTAAACTTCATGTAGGTAACCTTATTTGAGGCAAGCATAAACGTTTTGCGTTTCGCCTACGTTGCGGACTAACCACTAAATACAAACGAAAACAACACAAGATCTCAACATCAATTTGTTACACCGTATCCAAATAAGACGTGGAACGTGGGTTCAATCTATATTGGCGAAGATTGATGACACAATTTAAATCTAAGTTACCACTGAGTTATACAAAAAGTAGCCAAGAGAAATACTTAAATGTGCAACTGAAGTAAGTGTATACCGGTAACTTATCCTATACGTATACCTAGGTGCGTTAATTGATGGGGATACTGCCCGTATAATCGCTAACGCCAAACATCTTTACAAAAAAGGGTACATTTTTGATACATGACTTGTAACATGATTGTGTCAATGATTCCATTATTGATTCTAAAGATGATTTTGGTTGGAAACTTCACTAAACGGACCTACGTGAACGCAATCAAAAAATTAAATTATATCTTCTAATTGATTCACTCGGTATTCGGTAACAAAGCCCTAATGAGGCGAATTATTTCGACGACTAAAATATTGATGGTCAATTTCAAAGCTGAAATGTAGAACTTTTCACAGTAATGCCATCCTTCATTAGGTTCAGCTAAATTAATTTGATTAGAAAACTATTGAGGACAACTATAGGGTTAAGCATGCTGCTCAAAACCCAAAATAAATATGATTAATCTAAGGAGCCGTCCTATATCGATTACATCTCTTTTACGATTTATTATTCTAATTCTGTCCTCTTACACTCGACCTCAACGCGGAACCTTCCGATTATCGTCTGATCTCAATATCCACTAGCACAATCTTCTCATCGTGTGAAGGAATTAGAACTACCTACATGACCTCATCGTCTGATAATTTTAGTCCTTGACTTGAACTGCAACTTCCACGTCAAGGGTGGAATTGGAATCCGGTCCAATAAACTGGGTATTGGTCATCCATACCAAAGTAAGTTATAAATCTTGCAATTGATCTGTATGCTGAGTATATCAGATAGATAACATATATCGACATATTCTCACATGGGTGAGTTCAATCCAAAATATAGTTTCATATGTAGTTTTAAAACAACATTTGAGAAGAAATCTTAATTCTAAACTACAACTATTCTTTAGTTTTGACTAGATATAAAAACAGAAAAACATAGGACTGATTTAAACAATAACGATATATCTGATCTGTACTCCCGCCAAGTTTAACAGCCGTTTCAGCACGTTTCGGCTAACTAACCGCGCCTAAAAATGTTAACAAAAAACCGGCCCAGACAACAGTGAACAACAGACTAAAATTAGATAAGACAGAGAGGACCTCCGACGCGTGTCATGCGCGATAAGTGTCTTTGGCCTCCGGAATCGGCTCGAGTCCGTTACGATTTAAATTCAAAACGTCAACGGAATGTATTTGGCTAACGGATGCGACCGATGCGTGGCTGCGCTTGCGCTACTATTGTTTTATTATTGACGATGTATTGTGATACTCGAACAGTTCTCACAGTATTGTCTCAGCTTTGGGCCTGGCCATAATTCCATTTTACCTTGATACTTGTACCTACTTGAATCCTCAAAGCTGATAGTATCCGCCCTTTTATCTGTCCTTCGTTGTCCTTTGTCTTTTATGGAATGATTGAATTCTTTTTTATTGAGTTATTTATTTGCACTGTGTGAGGACGGGTTAGATTGAATACATTTCCTCGCTACCATTCAGCTCGGCATCTCCTAAGAGGCGAAAAAATATCTAACTTGCTTGGTGGTATGACTTCGTAGGGTCTGAATCATCTGAATGGCTGGCCACGACCCTTAGGTCGGAGTTCGTCGTAAAACACCCTGGTGTATGTTTCGGCTTTTGCGCGTGAGAGCCAGTAACCCTCGGCTACTGCGACTATAGATATAATAATTCGTAGGTATTGCAGAGTGCCAGTAGCCAAGTAGTAGCAACAGCAAGTAGCAGCATCAAGGAAAACAACCCTTTTGGTGTTGCAGGTGTCCATGAGCGGCGATGACTACTTACCATCAGGAGGCTAAACGCTATAGCCTAAAAAGAGAGCTACGCTCATCAGGGCTACATTCAAATAAGTACTCATAGCTACAATTTATAAATCCCATAAGTCATCAATTAGGGGAAGTCTTGTACCTTGACTTTTGACATCTACTGACACAAAATTAAAATAATTACTGAGTAAGTGATAACCAATCAGTATTTATTAAGATTTCCAATACAAGTTAAAAAAAATTACGAAACCGAAACTTTATTTGACTTAATTAATAATATTGCAGTTAGTACCGGAAAATTCTACCCGATGGTGTTTCGGTCAGGGACAGTGGTAGCGGCATGGTCCCTGGGTGTCAAACATAATATGGCCTATGATAATTTTTTAATTTTTTAAAAGTTCGCTCATGTTATTTTGGCTATTTGGGCATTCATGAATATGTTTACTTTACTTAATATTTAATGTTTCTTATTTTATTGTGTGATGTGATTGTGATACGATACCTATATACCCCTTTCGGATCAACAGAGTGTAAACTCAGCAGCTGTACTTAGCTACTTACTCCTTTTCATTCAGGTGATTTTTGGGTATAAAGATTAAAACCTTATCTACTTTGCCCGTACTTATCGTAACAAAGTAGTGACTCTATTCTTTTTTTTAAACAACGCGGGTCCATGCTCTTTAATAATTGTTTGTCTACGATTTATAACAAAAAATAACGACATAGGCGAAATGGTGAAGGGTATCCACTTGGCCCCGACTTCCCCTATATTATTCATTGCAGAACAATTTGTTCCATTATCAAAGTACACACTTACCTTGAAAAATGTTATACTGTTACGATTATGTAATTATTATACCTATAAATATGTAAGTATGTTTAATCTTTAAGAAGTTCCTATTAGGTACGTTTGGCGGATAACAAAATGGTCACGCTAATCAGTGATAAAATATTATTGATAAGTACCTAGGTATACTTAATTTTAATAAATAAAATACTTAGGTAGGTACTTAATATTTTCCTCCTTGAAATTTAATTTCAATGAAACATTTACGTTTAAAATTATGATTAATATTTTCTTCTATCATCTTTTCATTGAATTCCGATTTCGCATTGGGATTGCGATTGCATTGTACTTAATTGTAACTGAGTTTTGGTTCTTATGTAAGTAATTATTATTGTTATTAAGTAACATACCAGACGCCTGCAGTATATTAATTACTTACTACACCATAATAGGACGATCCATCAATAAAATATGATTATAAAATCCAAGTAGGTAATAACGTAGGTACTAGGTACTAGCATCACGCATGTTTTTTCCAAAGGATTAGGCACACATGTCATGTACACTGACAGTTAGCCGGTATGTTTAGGTCCCATGTATCTAATAAGGAGCGAGCCCATAACCATCAACCAGACAAAAATCAGAACTCTGAGCTGCGACTGAGAATTGCATAGAAAAATCCAATAACACTGTGCGACATGGGAATCGAACCAAAGTCTTCTAGCGCTTTAGCCGTGCTTCCGACCACATCGCCAATGAGGCAGTAAAAAGTACTTATAACTAGATAATAGGAACTTTGAAATCGTATGTAATTATTGTATCATGTCCGTGTAAAGGAGGCTGCCCACTACACCGTATCGTACTAGGACCGTGTCAGACAGAAAAATATTCTTTGTATTAAAAAGTTTGAGACTGTCCACCAGACCGTTCCGTCACCGACCAACACCATCGCGTGCGATACATGGAGCGAATCAGCACCAATAAAATACTGTCGCCGACTATTGTTGACACGCCGTGCATGACTCTCTTCGTGTCATGCTAGTTACCGGACCTAATACGTTCATAGACGGTGCAGTGGGGAGGCCCCTTTATTTTTATTATTCCGTTCGAGTAGCTGCGACCTTGGTTGGTGTCAGAAGAAGCCGTTTGAAATTCATACGCTATCAACCTATTATCAAAGCAGACGTCAACGGAATTACATCACCCAACAACTACGTGCACGACAACTGACAAAAACATCAGCATGTATTTTTAGATATCAATTTATACGAATTTTACAAACGTATTTGTTTACGAGAAATAGGAAGTCTAATAAATTAATCACAATAGGTTACTAAGCAATATCAGTAATACTTATCTATTTCCTCGTTATGGAAAACTCTGCGTTACTTGCAATGCGTCAACATACTTATAAATTCCTAATATCTTTCTGTATTTTTTTTGCATTTTCCATGCTAATATTAACATACCATCACGCCTGTATTCCCCGAAGGGTTAGGCAGAGGCGTACTACTAATGTACACCCACAGTTCGCCGGTATGTTTAGGTCCCATGTAATAGGGGGCGAGCCTATTGCCATTAACCGGGCACAAATTCCTAACTCCGAGCTGCTACTGGGAATTTCATAGAAAAACCCAATAACACTTTGCTCGACCTGGAAATCGAACCCAGGACCTCTAGCGTAGCAGTCGCGCTTAGGACCACTTGGCTAATGAGGCAGTTCTTGTAATGCTAATATTATAACGTAATTTTAGCGAAAGAAAACGAGGACTGCAGGCAAGATTGGAACCTGTGTCTACTGGTTAGATATAACAGACGCTGTGACCACTAAGCCACCACAAGTCCCACTCACCAGCTGAAAATTTGCCTTCACATTCTGAAGCGTCAGTGACAATTATTGAAAAGTAACTCAAAAAAATAAAAGCAAATCCGAACATTATAATTACCTATGCAAATAATGTCATTGATAAAATGTAATTATTAGTGTTCGACCGAAGGTGCCATTCTGGCCGAAGCCGAAGCCGAAGCCGATTAATCGGTATTCACCAAAACCTTCGGCCGAAGCCGAAGCCGAAGCCGAAGGTGTCATTGACCTTGAGAAATACGATAGTTACTTTGATCTCAGAATATACTAGATACATATTGTGAGAGCTTTAGAGATTTGCATAAAAAAACATACCAACATTGTTTCCATTTAGTTTCCTACCTAACGTTAGATAACATAAAATATGTTAAACCAGACAATACTGACGGTTTTCTGGTTCTTAGAGTGCCTCACAATAATGAACGTATCACCACAGGTACTACTCACAGTAATAAATAAAATAATTTGTAATAACAAATATGAAATATTTAAAAACAAAACACTTATTAGAATTTTAAGACGCGCTCTCAAACTTGTTTTGACTCGTTTAGTTTACTAACTGCGATTCGTTTGGTCCGGTGCGGCGGCGCGGCGAAACTCTGCTGCTCTGCACACTCTCCGTCTCGCTCTAGCATCGTTCAGTAAATTTCAAATTGTGACAACTAGCAAACCTTCGGCTTCG
This sequence comes from Acronicta leporina, assembly GCA_947256265.1. NCBI lineage: Eukaryota > Metazoa > Arthropoda > Insecta > Lepidoptera > Noctuidae > Acronicta > Acronicta leporina. Next base: position 12,799,091 of record OX366521.1, read on the forward strand.
GCCAAACCTTCGGCAAATTTTTGGCCGAAGCCGAAGATTTGGCCGAAGGTGCTTTTTTGGCCGAAGGTGGCCGAAGCCGAAGCCGAAGCCGAAGCTTCGGTCGGACACTAGTAATTATTATGTTCGGATCACAGATAATATGATACTAGGTTCGAATACAATGCGACTGCCGTTTTTATAAACTTATTGGAGGGCTACTAACATTTCCACCTGAAAGGGTCCAGCCCATGCTGGACCATAGCTTGTCACGGTCGTGGTGCATGTCACTGATCCCATGACCGTGGCTGCAGGGCAAGAGAAGACAAGTACGGTTTTTAGTCGGTAAGTCCGACATACCCCGCCGCCCCCCAAGCGGTGGACGATCCATGAGGATGTTCCGTAGTTAAAAAAAATAATAATTTAATTTCAGGAGGCGATAGTAGTGTTAAACGCCATAGAATATAGTAGGTATTCTTTTTGATGACACGCCTATGGTGTCATCAGAAAAGGGATACATTATTACTGTTATACATAACAATGGCATACCCTGTATCTAAGGAGGCGTTGGGTGGCTGAATAAAGGGCCTGATACAGAGAGAAAAGAAAGCATTACAACTGGAAATAGCCCGCAGGTTTCTTTTTCTGGAGCTCTGAACACCTCGATGGATTGGACACAACTACCTTTAAATATACTAGTGGGCTACTATTTATTATGTTTTCAAATGTTATTAATTTGCTCTTTATTATAAAAAATATAAAGCTAGATTAGAAGGGCTCGTGGCTCAGTAATAACTAAGCTGATCAACTGATGCAAGATTAAGCTGCGCTCGCCGCGGTCAATGTGTGGATGGGTAACCAATGTGACTATTCTTAACGTCGTGAAGCCGTCGGTCCCAGTTGCCATACGAACATCGATGACAATAGTTAGTGGTAGTCAGCAGCCCAAAATAGCTTGATAACCAGTCTGTCCTCCGAATATCGGTATTCGGTATAACCCAGAAATTGGGTTGCGGAAGTCTGATGGCATTCGCTTCGTGTAAAATACCGATATTCCGACTGGAAGCCGACCCCAACATTGTTAGGAGAAGGCCGAAGTTTCAACGAATTTAATTATGGCACAAATCTCGTGTCACCGTGTCATACGTGATTAAAATCCCTGACACGCGTGTCGTGTACTCTTGTCGTACAAACTGTATTTGAAGGTCGAAATTACGTTGATTTAATTTATGATCAAACTACAGATTAACTGCCATCCAAATGCGAATGCAAATCCAAATAACATAATATACCTTGCGTCTAAAATGTATGACGGTTTTCTCGACCCAAACCAAGGAACCACTCATGTGAAGTCATTATCTATCTCAGAATGCTTCGTCGTAATGAGTATTGATTTTATCTTTATCACCAATCAATGTCACGAATCCACGATTAATCCACAATTTAAAATCGTGCAAGTCGCAATTTAACACGATTTTAATCCAATGTTCGTGTATTAACCAATTAACCTACATTAACGTGTTGAATGAAAATTTGAAATATTTGACTTTGGAACGCGCTTTCCTCCATTCTTTATTTGTTCACATTCACATCGCAAACGATCGAAGCTGTCGACTGAATGATTCATTCAGAAAAGTCTAGGTACCTCGCTCTGACTTTTTTATTGGTATTGCAGAATGTGATTTGTTTTAATCAAGCCTTGGATAAATATTAGATATAAGTACTTATATCTAGTGAAATTTCAAAAGATTGAACCTTGTCCGTAAACCCATCGATAATAAGAAATGCGAATCGGTCTGACTGTCCTTTCTTCCAGTCTAAAGTGCTCAACCAATTTTGTGCATTTTGTATGACATAGATTGCACGTTGGAGATGGACCCTTTCTCTGAAAAAATGCTTCAGGATCAGGACAGGTTGCAATTGAAATCGCGGGCAACAGCGAGTTCCCTTTATAGTAGCTCGTAATCACAACATGGCGTAACATCGTCGTTCGACATTTCTAACTAAATAACTAAGTAGGCCTGTGAAACTTAAGACGATAGATATCTTATTATAACACAGTAGGTACCTACCTACTGTATACTATGATGATTGTTAGAACACACGCTTCAACAATGCGTGTGACAAAAAAATACATTTAAGTATTTCCGATTTACACAATCCTTTGTAACATTGTGGGAAGTTTAATCTGATTATCAAAGTTTATGAACAATTTCATATCTCATTAATGAATACTTACTCGTATACACGTGAAAGTGAGAAGTCTGTGTATGAATAGAGAAAGTAAGTGTTAAGAGGTACATATAAGCTGTGAACAACTCTGAACGGATCTTTAAGAAAGTAACATCTCCATTCTGCGGAAGCTGTAATATTTTTAGTACTGGCATGAAAGTTTAAAATTCGAATTCAGCAAGGGAAACACCGCTTTCGAAGAATTATAGTGATGGTACTTACAAACATACCACTTAAAAAATCTACGGATTCGTTATTAGAAACGATGCAAATTTTATCGTGGGAGAGCCATGTTTCGGCACGAATGGCCGGAGTGATACCACGGCCTCGCAGAAAATCGGCGTGAAACAACACTTACGTTGTGATTCGCCGAGTGAGGACCGGAGGCCCCGTGTAGTAGTTGTCAGTCTTGTCAGTTGCAGAACCCAAATGTATAGAAAAATTCTTTCTGTGAAGGCAAGGAAAAGTTCCTAAGTACTGTATCATTTCGTCTAGGTACTACTACTTGAACGAGCAGAAAATCTTTCATTTAATATTTTTCATCGTAGATTTTTCTTTACCCATCCATATGAGCTGCTTCTATCTATCTATCTATACAGCCGCTAACACCCACTGCTGAGTAAAGGCCTCTTCTCTATCACGCCACTGTTGCCGATGTTGTGCAAGTCGCACCCACAGATTCCCCACTGCCCTCACAATATCGTCCGACCATCGGGCGGGTGGTCTGCCCTGTAAACGTTTCACATCTCTTGGCCACCATTCGGTAACTGTTTTGGTCCACCTAAGATCGTCTCGTCTTGCCAAGTGCCGTGCCCATCTCCACTTAAGTCTCGCGATACGAATACCTACATCGTCGACCTTCGTTTGACGTCTAATTTCGATATTAGGTATTCGATCTACGAGATGAATTCCTAGCATGGCACGCTCCATAGCTCTTTGGGTGACCCAAAACGCGATATATTTTAGTAGAGTGGCAATTTGTCACGAGCCGACGTTTGATACGCATTAGCCTAAAATATAGGTTACGTTACGCTCCACAATTTCCCACGCCCGTTTTTCCGATAACAACAATAGATATTTTTAGGTGTGGTGCAGGCAGCACATTTGCTACCATATAAGGCGAATTCCACACGACATGCAGCAGAGCGAATAAAGCGCGGTGTTCACGCGCCGATGCGCCCGTCGAGCACGCGAGTTGCCGATTTCTGAGCGACATCACACCAAAATGTGATATTATACTGAACTAACGGTACCGCGTTAATTTGATAATTTGCCGACTGCTCTCTCTCGTTTTAAATTTAAGACAAGTTTACATCCGTGTGCGTTGCATTCGCCTGCACACAGCTGTGCACACTTTCTGAAATACTTTTTATGGTAAGTAACTGCATACCGCTCGCCAAATTCCATTTTTTCAAGGGTTTCCGCAAATTGTAGGACTGTCACGTTATGTAGGACTGCGACATTAATTAAACAATATTCACAACCGTTTTACTGTGGCTCGAGTAGTAAGTAAAACCTTTGTAAATAATAAAAGTACATCATTCCCAAAAGCTGTGCTATCCCAGCCAAAATGATCAATTAGGACAACATAAAGCTAGGTAACGATTTTTAAAGAAAGGTTTTAGAACGGGCTACCTTACATATAAGTATTATCAATCAGAGATAGGGGGAGCCATGATTCGGCACGCGACGGCACGAAAAACAACGATTACGTTGTTTTTCGCCGAGTAAGTGATGAGGATGAGGAAACCGTAGGCCCAAACCCTTTAAGGCCAGTAACGCACTTAGGACTCCTCTGGTGTTGCGAGTGTCCATGGGCGGCGGTAATCGTTACCTAACCATCAAGCGATCCTCCTGCTCGTTTGCCCCCCATTTAACTAAAAAAAATGTCGCCATTATACTGCCATGCGGCTAGAACTTGGGCTAGAATGCGTCAAAGACCTACAATTTGCTAAAAATATAATCGAATTTGAATTTGGCAAGCCACTTCGATCTGTGAAGGACTTCACCTTTATGAACTCCAGTACTGACAAGAATCATACGTTTCTTTGACTTTTCCTTTTATGTATAACAAGACTAATTAATCTGAAGTAGCAACATAGACATCTGGTACGACAAACAACTGTCGTGCGTTGGTCTCTTTAACCATAAAAAGCTGGGAACACACCGAACACGACACCTCTTTGCGCTCCATGTATAGCCATAAATAGTCTCGTTACAGCTTTACATACCTTATGGGGATTGATACGAACTTTGTCATTTTTGTGAATTTTCAGGCGCACCTTCGAGCAGGATGCCCGTTCTTACCTAACCCCGAAAAGGCGTCCAGCAAGCAGCAATTGCGTGACACAGCTGTGGTTACTACAGCAATACCGGTTCTATGTATGTATGAAAATCTATTAAAAAAATATGTTCGTGTCATTCTTTCATTGATATTTCTGTACCGCTGGTCGTTGAGCTAAACTGTGCTTGCCGCTGGGCTCGATCAGTTTTCATTGAGATTTTTTTTACCACAGCGGATCCGGGGCTGATAACCCTAGTTTACAAAAAAAATCGGGAATTTCTGATAGATACTAAATCTAAATCCAACAACAGATTTTTTCTAGCACGTCAGAATTTGGAGATTTACAACTTTATCCTAATTTGAAGTAATTTTTTGAAGACGGTCACACAACATTAACTGTAAATAATAAAGAAATCGCAGTAAGGAACCTTAGACTTGGTACGAATTTGTCTAGATTTCATTACTTTTTAGAGATAAACAAGCAGCTCCATCGAGACTTGGCTAGTTTTTTACAGAATGTTTTTGATGGGATTTCACTTCTTTTTGTAGAAACGTGGGCTTATTAGCAGTAGGTAACTGGCATTTCCAGTAAAGGATAATAATAATCCTTTACCTACTGTAAAATCCTATCCTAGTTTGGTTGGGCTCTTGTGTTTTCTAATCAGGGTCACCAGGTACTCCAGATCTTCGATTATCCTAGTTTTTATAGTTTTCCCTTTATGTGGCCATTAAACCCTAACTACTACTAGGTACTTACTTAGATTAACAGAAAGAAACGTCACGTATCATTTAGAACTTACATAACTATAGTCGGGGCTGTAGAATTCGGTTACAGCGTTTTGCCTAAAGCAACGGGTCGAGGTCAACGGTCGGGCTGATCTGGGGGCACGGTAGTGCCCCCGCCAAGACGAGCGCGAAGCAAACACTGCCGTACCATCCTTTACTGGAACCATTTCGCCGCATTTTCAGACCCCTATTTGAGAACCTCTGGATAAGACCAGAACGCAGAAATTTTCCTGATCCAGTAAGCTATAATCACATACTTAAAATCCAAAATTTCAAATCTGTAGGTCATTTAGTTCAGAAGTTAAACGAAAGCAAGGTTTCGCATTTTCGACACTCACTCACTCATGATCATCAAAATAGAACCAGTACTTCCCATAGAAAGGCATGAGTGTATGTATGTATGTATCAGTTGTGTTGCAATTACTACTTAATGTATTTTTTTTCAATGGCGCCACACTTCTTGTTTATTTGCCAGTGTCAAGTATTAGAGTAATCAAGTCATCTCTTCTCTTCTTACATATAATAAGAATGTAAGTGAGCCGTGTCTGTACATTACTAATTTGGGGGACTCAGAATCAGTAACACAGTCCATTTCTATTATTTTTGGAACTTTTGTCTGTCTGTTTGTGTGTCGGTTTGTCTGTGTGTTTGACCACGCATCAAATGATAACTACTGAAGAGATTTGGAGGAAGTGGACAGGAATTCATAGCCTGTTTCTTGGATTAACATTTAGACTATTTTTAATTCAAATCGGTTCCCTCTATCAAAAGTTATTAACATTTTAACCATTGAAAACGTTGAATTTGAAAAATAACCATTGAATTAAATTTCTTTTTCAGGTATTTCTGTTCTAGACTAGCACGAGTCAAAAATTATAACAGAATCAAGTAATAAAATTTAAAAAATACACTTACAGGGACTAAATAAGTTAAACAAGAAAATAAAGCAGATCAATCAGAAACCATTATTGTGACCAGGAATTGATTATTAGTACAGTTATTCTAACTCTACTTATAGGTACAGGGAATCACGGGACATACCATAGGATTTATCCAGCGAGCACAAGCAAGCCGGTGTAAAAACTAAATATTTGAGTAAAAGTAAAGTAAGTAAGTACTTAAAGTACAAAAGTAAAGTTAAAGAAGTAAACAAAGAATGACAACTTATTTTCTAGCGGACTAACACGACGTCGTTATTACCTCAATGAAATTTGATTCGATAACAGGTTTCATTTTGAGTTGACAATAGGGTATTTTACACCATGTAAGAAAAAATATAAAAATGCATGTTTATGATAGATTTTTAAAAAAGTAAACGAGAAACATTAGTATTTATTTATAAAAATGCAATGTAAATTTTATAATTCAATTTCAAAAATAGTATTTTTCAATCTGTTTTAAAACGCCATCCGCCATAGTGGGTTCAGACGTGATGTCACTCCGATACAGTGTTGCCAGGGCCCCTGAGTCGAAAGTTACGTTTCGTTTCCTGAAAAGTAACATTTTTGGTGCAAAAGTTACATTTTGGGATGTATGATGTCGAATGACCTGTTTTTTTTTTTGCTCCTGATTTTAAAAATTTGAGTTCAATTTGGATGCGTTCGTGTACTGTTTGCAATAAAATAAAAATCTAGTATTACTTATCTCGTTGTTCTCAAAAGTTACGAAAAATGCCTTAAATATAAAAATTACTTACATGTTACGCGAGGGGGTCAAAAGTTACGAAAAATGTAAGAAATGTAACCATCTGGCAACGCTGCTCCGATAGTAACTTGACGTTACTTGGTCTTTTGCAGTTGTATTATTTACTAACGAAGTGACGTCACGACCCGAAGTAGCATGGCGGCTAGCGTTTCCGCGCGAAAATTCAAAATCATAAATTAAAAATAGTTTTTAAGGCATTTTTCGGTTTTATAAAACTGAAATAAAAATTCTACTGGTTCGTTACGATCTAAGGATTAATATAAAACAGTTTTCAAAAAAAGGTGTAATACCCTATTATTGTTTTCTTCTTTAAAGCATCCAGCCGTTATAGTAACTCATTTTATAATGTGAAACCTCCATAGTGTAGATACAGTGCGCATAGGTACCTACTTTATAATTTGAGAAACTAAAGAGTTTCCATCTAATCAAATAATTAATTAATATACCCCAAAGAATATAACACGTATGTATGTATAATAACTTAAAAAAATGCAACGTGCGTTAATCTTTACTGATGCCGAAACAATTATTTGAGATTTTTATCTATGTAGGTAGGTACTTATGTCTGTTTATATTTCCATGCTTCACGTTAATTGATTGATATTATATACCTACGTAATAACATGTGAACAAATTATTGAAATTATGTAATTTAGAGGTCCGAAATAAGGTATTCAGAGTTCAATGGCGCTAAGTGTATTACCACTACGGAAAACCAAATTTTTCGTGGTGGTTAGTTGAAACTTGGAGAGAACAACGTCTGTCAGGTCAGCTAGTCTATTATAAAATTGTAAAAAAGCTGTCTATACATTGAAGATATTGAAAAAAACAAGAGGGTATATAAACGTCGCCGAACCAAAAAATTTGATTTTTAAAATTCTTGTCTGTTTGTCTTTTTGTTAGGTATTTAGGTACGAGTTGGCGCAAAAACTACTCAACAGATTAAAATTTTGTTATCACTGTTAGATAGTATAATGCTTCAACTTATAAACTGGTGAACTTCCTGAGACACAGCTTGACCTCTCTGATGTATACAGAACCATACAAAGAAGAGATCATCAATGCTGGTTTTTCTATTTTTACTCCTGTTATAGCTTCATGTGAGCGAAGCCGCGGGCAAAAGCTAGTAGGTATAGTAGGCACCACACTTTTTGTGTTCGTCAGTGTCAGTCAAGTTGGTATGTACCTATTCAGTTGTTCAGTTGCTCCATTGAGGGTCGATGGAGTTTAGGAGTGAACCCAGAAAGTCACGATTTTCTATTCTATCACTTGCCTACACTCTCACACGTTCACGGAGAGTTATTCCCAGTTGTCCCCACCGTCTTCGCCTCCAGTGGTGACAAATGGGAAAAAAATACCCAGTTGTCACCAGTGGTGGCGCCTCAGTGGGGACAAATGGGAATGGCCACTCTTCTTGTTCCCAGTTGCCACCAGTGGTGACAGATGGGAAAAATAAATAGATACGTCCCCAGTAAGGCGGGGCTGAGCTGAATATAATACTTTGAAGGGGGTTTAGGCGGGAAAATATAAAGTGCATGTTGTCGATTTTATATTATTTTTCAAAACTTGAATTTCTCCGAAGTTTGATGTGTAATTATGGTGGATAATTAACCATTAAGTGTTCGTGAACGTGTGAGAGTGTAGGCAAATGATATAAAATTGAAAATCGTGACTTTTTGGGTTCACTCCTAAACTCCATGAAAGTTTCAATAAAGTTTCTACCGTTTTATTGGGGCAACTGAACAACTAAACAACTTATAATTGACACTGGCAAATACACAAAGTGTGGCGCCATTATAAAAAAAAATTATTTGATGTGAATTCAATTTTTTTTCACGATTTTTTTTTTGGGAAAGGGGAGCAAACGAGCAGACGGATCACATGTACAGTTTTTAGTACCTACCTACTACAACTATTACAGATCATATAATTATTTTGCTCTTAGATTTTCTATCACAGTTTCAACACATGGAATGATGTCTATTTATGTAAATTTATAATAAAATAGCACTTAATGAATACTTAATTGCAACACATTTACGATAATTTCCGCACTCTCATCCCGTCGATCAACCCCCTCTCCACTATGCTGTTGTCGGTTCGTAGACCAGTGACGTCACACTTATCAGTACATTCCCAACAATGTCAGTCGTGCAGTTCTGGTGCAGTTTCGTTTATTTTTAAGAAAAATAAAAGAGAATAGTAAAAGCAAATTACTGTGAACAAAGCGTTGATTAATCTGTGCAATTGCAATTTCGATCCTTATAAATATTGTGATTTATAAAAATATATATTTTCCAAATGATTTGTAAAAGTTTTATTTCACTCGTTTTAATGTACATTTTATAATAGAATATAATCATCTCGTGAAAAAAAATTGGAATTCACATCACTATATATTCAGCTCTAGCCCCGCCTTGCTGGGACGTATCTATTTATTTTTCCCATCTGACACCACTGGTGGCAACTGGGAACAAGAAGAGTGGCCATTCCCATTTGTCCCCACTGAGGCGCCACCATTGGTGACAACTGGGATTTTTTTCCCATTTGTCACCACTGGAGACAAAGACGGTGGAGAAAACTGGGAATGACTCTTCACGAACAATAATTACACATTAAACTTCAGAGAAAAATAAGTTTTGAAAAATAATTTATACCTATGCGTTACCATCCTTACATTTTCCCGCCTAAAACCCATGACCCATGAGTCCCATGACTACTGCGAATCTAAAATATATAATAGACCTACAAATTGGCTGGCCCAGCTGAACGATCCGCCTATGGAGAATAAAGACTACTTATAATATTTCTTTCTCTATACCTAAATATATTTTCCCTATAAGAAACATAAACTCTAGTTTTTGTACAGTATAGTGGGCAAGATTTAGTTCATTACCAAAACAAATAATAAAAATACTATCCAGATTCCAGATCCAGATACATTACGTAGGTACCCATTTTACACTTTTTTATACATCTTGAATGGCTTATGGCGACATCTATGAATGAACTTGTTGAAAAAATATGCGGCGTGGTACGCCATCTTTAGGTTTGAATAGTAAAGTGTAAAGTATTGTGTAAAAACGTTTTGTTAGCGTGTGTTTATAAATAAATATTATCTGAAAGCTTAAAATATTGATGATCAATCTACACTAATATTAAAGCTGAAGAGTTTGTTCGTTTGTTTGCTTGAACGTGCTAATCTCAGGAACTACTGGTCCGAAATGAAAAATTCTTATATATCATCACGCTACGCGGACGAAGTCGCGGGCAGAAGCTATATGTTATAGAATTAAAATTTTATGTATGAGAACTTTATAATATTAATTATTATTTAACAACATATAACAACAATAATAACAGTCTCATCACAAATGAAAAAACTAAACGTAAGTTCTTGTGACACTGACACTTGACACTGAGGAACAAAAAAAAATAAACAGCTGCATGCCGTGCCCTGTCCTGTAGTTTGGATTTCGAATATAATACATTGATATCTCTGTCACACCTATTGAATTTTATAGGTTAATCAAAAGAGCATGCTTAATATTTGTCTATGCTGTACCTGAATTTTGAGTTTGACATAAATGTCCATCGCTTTTTGTTCCTACCGATCCTTGTGAAATATTATCTTATTTTATAATAACGTTACGTTATCCTTGCACCGTTTGTGAAGAAATATAGAAATCAGTGAACAAATGACTTTTGGCAGAATCGACAGCTTAAATTGGAATACTTGTATCGAAAGTAATGGGAACAACATATTTCGTACTATGACAGAGAATAGGTATGTTTACTTCGTGAGTTTATATATTTTCAAATTGTGTTTAACTGTCTTCGTTTTTACATAAAATAATGATTTTACCAACAGGAAAAGATCCCGCGAGGACGATTCATGTGAATTCATGCCATTGTCAAAGAGGATAAATAACCTACACATAAATAATAACCTCGTCAACTCTAGTGTTAACCAAACTCAAGATGCTAGCCAAATAAATGGAATAAGTGCAGATAATGGAATCTCTTCTCCTAGTTCTTCGTCAGGGTCTGAACGTAGGCCCAGTTATGACCCTGGGATGAATTCCGCCCAGAGTAATTATTACTATGACAATAAGTTGTTATTTGAACTACATTTAGAGCGAATACAAAGATGTGGACAACAATTTCCATATTAATACTAGTTTTAGTGGTACTCGGTTAAGTTTTGTGTATCATTTTTGTTATGTCTAATGTTAATTATTAGTGTATTTTTAAATTGTACCTTTTTAATTAAAATTGTGGAACATGGTAACAATTTTAATTTTTACTATGGCATTTTACTTACATACATGTCAAATCGATGAGACATTTTTGACCAATCACGCTAAAGAATTAATGCGCCACCTGGTGATAAATTTCGTACACTAAAACAGTAATGGCGGATTTCATTTGTCGTAAATGGTAAAAGAGAAGGGGCGTCGTTGTTTATTTATTTGTTTGTAATTAATTATGGAATATATTTTGAGAATTGTTGAAGTGAGATATTGATAGAGGAAAAATAATTTCTTAATGTTCAAGGTAAGTCGTGATGTATATCGTATTGTTTACAACGTGAGAATATCCATGACCTTATTTTGGAAGCGGTACTCCGACAAAGTACCGTTAGACAGGGCGCGTGGCCACCTGAGTGCTGTGAGAGAGTGCCGCGAGGGCCGCGTTCAACCCCTCCTCTCGCGATTTCCCTGGCGGTGGAGGAAGGAGTCGGGAGCGGGAGTGATTTGGTGACGGCACATGGAGGGGATCCCGCATCATGGTGGGGATGCGACGCATGATCTACGTACAGCCAGCCGGTCGAAAGGACTGGTAGGGGTGAACAACCTTCGATTTCTGTCTGGTTCCGCCCACGAGTATGCGGGGTTCCCTGTTGTCCTAAACTATCGAACTGTATTTATTTATTGCTAATTGCGTAACTAAAAGTTACGGCCATTTTTGTTACGATTCCTTTGTCCGTTTGAAACTTCCATCCCAAAAATATTTTGTTAGGTAAAAATAGATATTATTAAAATTATATAAATATTATGTAGGTATACCTATTTAGATGTTGATTTATAAATGAGTATTCGTTTATCATTATGATGAATATGAATAAGACGAGACAAAATCCCACGTAATTAAAGAAGTACTTGCCACAAGTCTAGACTAGTGTGACCTAAATTGACCTTTATACTTTCTATCGACTCGTTCGTAAACGGCGTAAACTTTCAAGTTTCAAGGTATTTGTAGGGCAATTTATACCTAACGAGTGTATGTCGAATCTATGCCACTTTCATACAATTTTAGTATTTTATTATGTAGCAAGATGATTACCCAACAGTCTTGCTCCCCACAGCTAGTGAACCACAGCCACACCTCACAGTCTTGTGAAAGTACAGCAAAGAGAAAGTGAGCATCACGCTAGAGCTGTATGTGCATACATACACACACCAATTGTCTGTCAGTATGTATAACAAACTCGTCGGTCGACTATCGGACCTGCATAAAAACTTTCTTTAACCCACTTTCTTATTAGTAGTAGTTGCCGATCATCTTTCGCCTCTCACCAGCCTGAATTAATTTTAGTGTAGTGCCGTGTTTGGTGGTCGGTAGAGGTATGTGCCCTACCATCGTGGTCCCAGTGTAGTCCCGAGCGCAGTGGCGCCGCGGTGGTGGGACATTGGGACGTGGGGATACGCGTTGCTATAGTGACTCAAGTGGGACAGTGAATTTTATTTTTATTTTTTTCCCGCTTCGGCGGCGAAGCGCGGAGGGTTAAACAACAATGTGCGACATGCAGAAGATGCCCTCCAGAGATGATGCCTCTTGGTATGGGGATGTCTTTAACATTTTTACTTTATGTTTTTTATAAGTATAAGCTAGTTGGTAAAAGAATGGTTCATCTCTTAGAAATTAGAGCTGGGTAGACACTGTCAACAAAATAAACTTTGTTGACATGCAAAAAAAATTGATTACTTATTTATTTTTGATGTTTTAACAGCGAGTACTACATAAATTTATAGCCTGAAGACATAACTCCTCTCACAGCGTAATGTTTCGTTCCAACATTCACAAATAATCTGTATTTTATATTTCCTACTTTCACTGTAACTATGGAGTTAATTTCACAAATATGGAGTCGAATAACTTTCTACTGTTTCACATGCTCTCTCTACTCTCTAATTTAAATGTTCTGATCAGTAACATTTTTCTAATAAAAACTTTCTTTAGCAAAATGTTAAAGGACTTCATAATTGACTATGTTATTCCTTTTAGAACATTAAAAAACCATACTTAAAATACTTCATCACAATCTTGAAAAAAATTACCGGTGTCTACACTTTCAACTTTTAAAGTCTAAAAAATCCTTCAAAACAGTTGAGAAACTGTACGAGTTGAGGCAACATAACCAACCAAAAGGAGAAATATTATGTATTCATTTGTATTTTTATCTCCCTTTATTAAAATGTAATTAAAAGTTAAACAAAGAGTATCACCACTAATATTCTTCTCAGGTCTTTTAATTATCCACTACAAATAAAAGCCATAATTTTTTCGTTCGCTGATAAAATAGTGGTCTTGAGTAACTGTTTATCATAAGCATTATCCATTCATAGTTCATCAGTCACTTGATTTAATTATACCATACCATTGCTTGTCACCCTGACAAGTACTGGTCAAAAAAATAAATTATCCATACAATCACTAAAATAAGGTCAATGATATTCCCATGGTCTACTAAGCTACTGTTGCAAGTTTGCAAAACTCTGTATCTAAATATTATAAGTATCATGTATGAAAAGTCTGTATTTTTGTATAATTAAAAACGTGACTCCCATGTCTTCTAAAGCAGCGATTGTTACTTATTTCTTTAACACCATCCTTAGAATTAAAAAAGTTTATAAATTGGTACCTCCTCGATATCTCAAGAACTTCATAAGGCCCAGAAATTGGCTTGCACAGTAGTCGCTTCATGATATAATAAAATACTGATATTCTGTTATCTTGCTCCCAGTCTAACCAGATCTGGGTCGGGACCCAGATAGGCAGAGGTGTACTAATGTACATCCAGTTATGTTTAGGTCCCATGTAATAGTGGGCAAGCCTATTACCATTTATTTTTAGTAAACTATAGATATTATATAAACCTATTGTCAAATTCTTGGGATCGGGTCCCCTCTCAGAATGAGAAGGAAAAGGCTATAGTCCAACACACTGGCAGGGTTAGGTGACTTCTCACTAAAGAGTATTTTTATTAAATATTATTTAGCAGTCCAAATAGTATTGAACATTCTCATGAAATCTCCAAAGTGCATGATGCCCAACAACAGGATAGTTGCTTGAGTAGATAGGTATGAATATACTTTCATTAATTTTATCAATCTGTACTATTATAGTATCCATTCTCTATCAGTCCCAAGTTGATTTGGTGACTTTAGTGCCCAAATATCTGAAGTCAGTATTGTATTTGTAATGAAGTTAACTTTCCGAGCAAATTATTTTATTTGTATGGAGTTAAAGCTGTTATTTTTATCCACTTTTGATCATTACAGTGAGGAGGAGACTGACATGAATTTCGCCACATTCTCAGCAGTCGGTACCGCGGGCACACACTTTGTGACCACTGGTGGCCAGCTGCCAGTCGCCAAGATACAGCAGAATGTCACAAACAATGGGACTGGTATGCAACAGGTAATACACCAATATCATTGTTTTACTGCATTTTCACTGTCATTGTTATGCTAAACTGCCTCATAAGTCTAGTAATCACAAATATGGCTGCTGAGCGTAAATTCCTTTGTTCGATTCCCTGGTAGAGGAGCAGTACCTAATGGGTTTGTCTATAGAAATCATAGTAATATTTCGGATTATGTATTTGTAGGTATTTGTATAATAAGCATAAATAAATAATAATGATGAAGCGGTTACTACACTCCAGCTTGATACTATTATTATTATTATAACTTTTATTTCAAGTAACCAGGACTCATAGGGTTAGTAACAATAACGCATCTTCTCAGCTTGTATTTAAAGAGCTTCCTACCATAAAAATCTGTATATGTACTTAAATAAAAATTAATGCCAAATGTGTTGCTAACCAATTCGCCTAATTTTAATTTTCATATTTTTGTTGAGGCTTGGAAGGTTCAGTGGGTTCGTAAAAATTGCGTGAAAAATAACTTATCTAATAATAATAATAGAAATAATGAAATCTGTCAGGGCAGGTAGTATATAAAAAATCTAATTGACTGGGACACTGGGTAGTCCTTTACCAGAAAAGAAAAGAAAAATAACTTATTTGTGTCACTCATCAACATAGCATCAACTATTATTGTGTAGCTTCATGCCAAAACGACTAAGAAGACAAAATATGAGAGTTGTAGTCTACACCCAAAAGTGATTTTCGAAATCTCGTAAGCATTTAGGAGTTACGACATATTCCTTTGTAATCAAATACTAGTTATTTTTCTGGACCATTGCCAATGTTTCATTTAGTCTGTGCCTATATTTGCTAAATAGTGCTAAACATATTTTGTACTATGTATTTAGTAAAATAATAAATAATATGAATATGAATCTACTTGTGTGCTAGTGGTCAATGAGTACACCATTAGAGACGTCTTATTGCGTGCCAAGGAAGCCCCAACTGTCCCATTACTGGCCTCCAGGTCTCTAGAAGTTGGGCAAGTTATCAAAAGTATATAAGTAGCCTTCTTAACTGTAGGAGAAATATATTTAAAACATATTATGCAAGTAGTGAAAGCTGTACCAAGCAAAACAGACGTTATTTAGAAACTACACATTCACACATTGCATTTGTTGCATAAACTTGAACAAAGGATGTATTCGAACAATGATTTTACTTCACAAGTAATATTTGCGTACAATAAACAGGTCGACAATTTTATTTTCGATCTCCAATGACGTCTGAGCGTGATGCCAGAAAATTCTTGCAGCTAATTTACCTATTCTAGTTAAAACGTTCGTGTTGATTGACAATTTCTTAGAAAATATTAATCAGAATCGTCTGTAGCTGTACACGTATTGAGTTCACCACTATAAACGGAACTTTTCTGTTAGTTTGTAGCGGGTTATCTACTAGTGGTATTCGCGTAACAGAAAATTATCTGCCTACCTACGTGGCAAGCAAAAAAATAGCGCAATTATTTTTGTCTTCAAATTGTATGTTAAGTATATATTCAATTAGACTCTATGGTTTCCTTTTTTATCTGGATTAAAATAATCGATAATCGATTGTTTAACTTATTTAATTGCAAAGCGAAACATTGTGATGTTATCTATACCCTCACAGGTTTAAAATGTATATGAAGAAAGAAAGAAAGCAACAAACACACACTAGTGGTCTATTTGCTCTTAGCAGTCAAAAATTTGTGTGCTGAAAGATTCAGTTTTATTTTAAATAAACGTTGCCTTACACTAGAATTGTCTCCTTTATTTTGGGTGCCAATTTTCAAATACACAAACACACAACTCCTGGAACAAACAATAATTATGTCATACATTTCTTCTGTGTCTGGGATAGAGCTTATGCCCAAAATCCTTAAATCTGACGAAATTCACTACGCTAGTCAGTCGCACTTATGAAGTGTCCTTAACTCATGCTTGTACATTGCAGGTGTGTGTGGCGATGGGGGATGGCGGGGTGCAGTACGTGCGCGCGCTGGACGGCGGCGCCACGCTGCAGGCCACGCCACAGATCATCTCCGTGCCCATCGCGTTGCCTGGAGCTAAACCCGGTAAGGAACTCCAGTCGTCATCATCATGAGCGCGTATTCCTTCACTGCTGGACGTAGGTCTCTTCAAATGAACCCTACGGAACTTATTATGCAGTCACAACAAATATCTACAATAGACAATTATTACATTTTAATGATTTTCGTAGGAGACCCTCAGCAGACAGTTCAGATTCAGGTGCTAGCTCCAAACCTGCTGCAAGCACAGCAACAGCCCAAGTATCAGATGCAGATACCAATACAGGGATTTCAACAAGGTACATTATGAATTATTAATATATAAATACACGAGCTAATTTCAGACATTGAAGGCGAACCTATTGCCAATAACTACATTGACTTGCTGCTCCTGACTATGAAAAAAAAACAATAACAATGTTTTACATTTTTGGAGTGCGGAAATAACTCTTGGCGGCAGGCTGTGTCCAGCTCATACCGTATGAAACCCGCACTTGTCTTTGCTTTGTCCCAGAGAATTGTACTATAGGAACTCACGCTTTGCAGCTGCGCTTGCGATCACTATAGTCTGAAGAAGCAGTCCGCTTAATTCTTTGACACTATCTGTATTTTTTTTTTAATTCTTGATAGGCCTACGCTGATCGTCCGTGCGCCTGATGTTAAGCGAAATACCGCTTTATACAACTTCATAGAGAAACAGGTGTCTTCAGCTTGATGAGTTTGCAAAACTGATAGACATAATGTTAGAAAATTGTGTTTCATGTCAGAATAATAGAACAAATTGTGGCGGTTTTGTTATGTAAAACAATAGTTATTATTTATCCAACATAACGGTATTTTTATTGTTTCCGAAGAAACACCTACGTACATTCACGGCGGTAAATTCGCTTCACATTTTGATGTTCAAGCTTAATTATAAAGTTTCTCTTCACAACACGACTCAAATTATTTATAGACACTTGTAACATTTATTGCGACCTTTTGGCGCAGTGCTAATACCAAAAATAGTGATGTAAACATATATTTCATTCAAGGCGGTGCGGTTTTGACCGTTGCCTATTCGCCGGAGACGAATGAAGCTGGCGGCATTCAGCTTGTCGGACAGGGCACCTTGGGGGAAGGTGAGCTTTCTGTTATATATGCAATTATATTTTATCATTATAAAGCTTTGATAGCCTAGTCACACGACCACGAACAGTTCGTAACGGAGTAACGTGCGTAAACGATGAAGAAAAACATTGTGTGGAAATCTGCATGCTTGAGATCTTCTTGAAGGAGTGTAAAATTAATCTGCACTAGGCCAGCTTGCTAAAGCCAAATCTCTCGTTCTCTCGGGTGACCAACCCTTGCCATGCCAGCCTATTTAGCCAAGGGAAGACTACAGTGGTATACATAGTAAATGTGGATGATAATAATTCATTATCATGACGCGAGCTACTTATCGTATGAAAGGTACTTTCATGGGTTATGTATCTAAAGGGATCCAGAAAATAAAAATATTATCTGCATTCTATATTCTTGAGCGTCAACTTTAGCTAGACGTTTGCAATAACATAACATATCATTACGCCCGTATTCCCGGAAGGGTTAGACAGAGGCGTACTAATGTACACCCACAGTTCGCCGGTATGTTTAGGTCCCATGTAATAGGGGGCGAGCCTATTGCCATTAACCGGGCACAAATTCCTAACTCCGAGCTGCTACTGGGAATTTCATAGAAAAACCCAATAACACTTTGCTCGACCTGGGAATCGAACCCAGGACCTCTAGCGTAGCAGTCGCGCTCAGGACTACTTGGCTAATGAGGCAGTTTGCAATAGTAACTGCTTTTCACTGCTTACATTTTTGCTACACTAAAGTATATGAATAGAGTTGATCAATCAATAGTTTTACCGTGGGAGAGCCATGCTTCGGCATGAATGAGTCGGAGTGATACCACGGCCTCACAGAAAACCGGTGTGAAACAACGATTACGTTGTGTTTCGCCGAGTGAGCGAGGATACCGGAGATCCAAACCCTTTAAAAAGGCCGGCAACGCACTTGCGACTCGTCTGGTGTTGCAGGTGTCCATGGGCGGCCGTTATAGCTTACCAACAGGCGATCCGTCTGCTCGTTTACCTCCCCATGCTATAAAAAATAATAATTTGCAGAACTTGACGGATTCATTATTTCTTCATAACATTTTTTTTACAATTGATTTAATTCCTGTCATATGATGTTAACATAAATATGGAAAAGTACTTAATTAAAAATGAGTTTTCTACATATCCAGGTACTTTCAGGCTGAAATCAGGTGATGTTGCCCTTACTTATGCGTTGTAAATGTTCATTAACCGACACTCGCGCACTCATTATTACAAAGCACTTGCACACATGTCATTGTACTTGATGTTGTAAAGCTGAGTGCAGACAGGCACCAAATACCTACCAACAAATACTTAGTACTTCGAGCTGTTGGTGCTACCTGGGTAATGAAATGATAGAAATTGTGCACATTTTTTGGTTACTGTTGGTGCAGTCTGTACCCAGCTTAGAAATCACCATGAGTTTCTCACAGTGATGTTTTAACCAATCTGTTTATGCTAGATTTGGATTTAATAAGGAAAGAGTTCCGATGGTCCCAATGAGGATTTTATAGTGATTTTTTATCCGCATTAATGTGAGGATGCAGTTTCGAATCTTTCCTGTGAAAATTATAACTAGATTTTCGAATGTTTGTGTAAACATCAAAACAACTTGTATTAAACTATTTCATATTTGGCCATCAGGTATTCAAGTGTTGGCTTCATTACCACAAGAGATGCAGATGGTTCAGCAGACACAGGAGAAGGACCACATACAACAAAATATGCATCAGGTAATGAGAAAGTGGTAATTAATGGTTCATCATCTTCCGTCATGTCAAACTTATGACAATTGTTATTGGTAGAATTCAGCAAAATGAAAGGGCTTGACAACCAGTTTAAACTTAAGGTATCGCAAGAGGTCTGATGATAAACGCTCCATGTAAAATACTGATATTTAGCACCATCTGGCTACACTGGAAGCCAAATCCAACCCAACATAGATGTAGAAGGTTAAAATAATGATGATAGTTTGAATTTGTCTTTACTCTACACATATACCCAATAAGTTAGTACTAAAGTCGTGTCTGTTATTGCAAAATAATTAGAAAGAATTAAGCCAAATTAAAGATTTTTAGGGCAACTTGCATCAACTTCTGAAATATGTTTAAATTGCATTTAAACACAAAATGACAACAGAAAATTGTGTTTAAATACAATTTAAACACATTCAAGACGTTGGTGCAAGTGGCCCTTAGGTTTGTTGTCTGTATGTATGCTAATAACTCAAGATTTACTTGACGGATTTCTACGAAATGTAGTAGATTACAGCCTAGCGATAGCCTAGTGTTATGACCATTGGACTGCCAAGTCGAAGGTGTCAGTTCAAATCCAAGGCATGAATCTCTGATTTTTCGAAGTCATGAAAACATCGTGAGGAACCTGCACGCCTGAGAGATTTTTCGACGGCGTGTGAAGCCTGCCAACCCGCATTAGGCTAGCGTGGTGGACGTGGATTCTGAGACCCGTGCCCAGCATCGAGACATCATAATGGGTTGTTTATGCAGTAGAATAAGAGGCTGGTCAACATTTAGGGTACTATTTATTGTTTTAACCCTCAGGTACTTCATTAGGTAGGTATCTTATATGAGCGAAGCCGTTGGCAGAAGCTAGTAAATAAAAAGCGGTCTCTGATATGATTGTAAATGTTGCAGGTGTTCATAACGCCAAACCAGCAGATAATAATCAACGCGCCGGACAACAAGACGCTGAACAACAACACCACGTCGAACAATAACAACTCCGAAAGAATGGACATTGTCATCAAAGAGGAGTGCGATGATACCAATGATGACGTAAGTACTTATAGCACTGGACGCTCTGAGAGTCCAGCTTCAGAGTGCTGTTGGGATTGTTCAGGCGCGCATTCATGATTTCTGCGCCATGGTGAGGAGAAAAACATCGGTCTCTTTTACAGAGAACAGGCCGTCAAGTCTTAACAGCATTCTGAACACGCTGATGGCAAAGTTTCATCACTTCTCTCTCTCTCTCTCTCTCTCTCCTATGTTGCTGCAGGAGTTAGTTAGGCAAGCGTGATATTTATTTTGTCAGTTAAAATTTGTTTTAATTAAATTTATTATTATTTTTGTAAGACTCACATAGTTTTTAAGAACTTTGTTTTACTAACACGTGGGCCTGTTTTGTCTAATAAATAAATAAATACATTATTATTTTAACTTTACTAAAGTTTCATTCCAATCTGATGAATGATTTGGGAATGCATAAAAGACAAACATACAAAGAAACAGCTTTTATTTCTTTAGCTTTTGGCGTAGTTGAAGTCAAACATCTTTCTGAAACAATACATTTCTTGCAGGAGAGCTCACAGGGCACAGAGGCTGGGGAGAATCTGCAGTGGCAGCTCAGCAGCAACCACCAGCAGGACCTCGTCAAGTATCTCAGCACACTGCCGCCGCAGGTTAGATATATGCTGTATACCAGGGTCAGCTCGGCTTATTGCCAGTGCCGGATTTCCGCCTAGACCTACAAGACCCAGTCGTGGCGGGTCCTACAAATAAGCTCAAAAGCCTTGCTTGTCTCGAAACTTGAAGGGGGCCCAAATGCCTAGGTCTCTAGACCTGTAAGTCCAGGCCTACTTATTGCTTATTCGACTATGGGCAGGATTCGAAGCAGCGTCTTCTGTTTAAATACACCAGACTTTTAGTCCCACCTGCTAGGTCGTAAAAAGAAATACACAAAGATAATCAGTAAGATTTATTAAGTAGATATTTAGACTTTGAATCTCTATAATAGCCGTGATAGCCTAGTGATATGACCATCGGACTGCCAAGTCAAAGGTCTCGAGTTCGAATCCAAGGCCTCTGACTTTTCGAAGTTATGTGCGTATTAATAGTTAATTATCACGAGCTTAAACGGTGAAGGAAAACATCGTGAGGAAACCTGCACGTCTGAGAGATTTTCTCGACGGCGTGTGAAGTCTGCCAACCCGCATTAGGCTAGCGTGGTGGACTATAGCCTTATCATTCTCATTCTGAGAGGAGGCCCTTGCCCAGCAGTGGGGCATATAATGGGTTGATTATGTTATGAATCTCTATAAAATCCTAAGAAGAACATTATTGTTACAGCAAACACAAGCTCTCCCTGTATCTCTGCAGCAGTTTTTACGGTTAAACCCCACTGACGTAAAGAAGTCTGAGCCCATTGGCAGTGAGGCTGAGATGGATGAAGACGCCGACGAAATTAAAGAAGAACCAGTGGCAGAAGCTGTCCTTAGCGAAGGTGATAATAGAACCTCTAAATATTACAAAGCGAAGTCGATGTTTTCGTCTGTCTATTTCTTCACTTACTTCTTTTTAATTAAGCTATACTTTTAAATTTTGATACAGACGTCACTTTCATCTATCCGGAAGAATTTCAATTATTTGTGATACTCACTACAACCGTGCAAAACATATTACAGCTGTTAGAACATTTTCAATTTAGCAAGTGAACTGTTATCATCTTCATAAATCAGTCTGAAGATTTCGTGTTTTAGAATGTTGATAAATTCTAATTAATAATATTATAGTAACCGTTTTTTACTAAGTGAATTTGGATGTAGGATACACGGTACATATACCAAAACAACCTTTTTTATAATTTTTGTCTGTCTGTTTGTTCCGGCTGATCTCTGAAATGGCTGGACCGATTTTGACGGGACTTTCACTGGCAGATAGCTAATGTAACAAGGAGTAACTTAGGCTACTTTTTTTTTTAAATACCATGCGGACGAAGTCGCGGGTAACAGCTAGTATTTTATGAAAATCTACAACATTATCTTTTCTTCCAGACGGCACTTTAAGGATACAGAGTAAAAAGAAGAAGAAGTACAAGAAAAAGCCACCGAAGCCAGCGCGGCCGAAGCCCGGGCAGGTGGTGATCGCGACGGCAATGGACGGCTCGCCGATATTCTGCTGTCCGGAGTGCCAGATGGCCTACCCTGAGAAGGAGCAACTGGAACAGCACCTGGTCGTGCATAAGATTGAGAGGAGGTTCATTTGTGGAATTTGTGGCGCTGGGTAAGTTAATAATTTCCTAGATTTTCCCCAAAGGTCCCATTGATATGGGCTGGATTAAAATGAAATATAAATAAAATATTATTAATAAAACTTACAAAAAACTTTTAGAAACTGAGTACACATATTTATTTAGTTATACAGGGGAAAATCATAAAAATAATATAATTTCAATAAAGGCTAACCAAAACAGTACAGTACAGTTACAGTAGGTTCTTTATTATAATTTTGTAAACACATAACCCACATCATTGTCCCTAATTTAGTAGAAGAATATAGAGAAAAAGGCAGAAGAAAATATTAGCATCTAAATATTAATGTTTTACTGTGTTAGGGGAAGATTAATGAATTAAGTATTATTATTAATGAGATTTTAATTTGGAATGAGAAAGAGAGAGAGACATGTATATGTATAGTTATAGCTGACCCGGCGAACTTCGTACCGCCTAACAGTCGATTTTTAAACTAACGTCACTCAATTGTTTTGCCTTCCCGGAACCCCTCCACTAACACTTAAACTTTATGGTATGGTATTAAAGTTCAAATTGACTTAAGTATTATTACGAATCTTTTGTATGGGAATATAGAAAAGTGTTGTTTTTAGAATTTTTCAGGCAATTTTTTTTTAATTATTTCTCTCCCTAAGAACCATCCTCGAACTTCAAGGAATATTATAAAAAAGGATTAGCGCAATCGGTTCAGCTGCTCTTGAGTTTTGCGCTTAGCAACACATTTGGCGATTCATTTTTATATAATACTAGCTTCTGCCCGCGGCTTAGCCCCCGTGGAATTCGGTCTGTCATCACATCCCACGGGAACGGGATAAAAAGTATCCTATGTCCGTCTCCTGATTCTAAGCTACCTCTCCACCAATTTTTAGCCAAATCGGTTCAGCCGTTCTTAAGTTATAAATAGTGTAACTAACACGACTTTCTTTTATATATAGGTATAGATAATATGTATAGTATGTTCTGTATTGTTGTATATATAGGCTGAAGCGCAAGGAGCACCTGGAGCGGCACAAGCTGGGCCACAACCCGGAGCGGCCGTACGTGTGCGGCGTGTGCCGCAAGGGCTTCAAGCGGCGCGAGCACCTCAACCTGCACACCGTCATACACTCCGGCGTCAAGACCGAGATGTGCACCGAGTGCGGGAAAGGTTAACAACACTATTCTACATTACCTACATTACATTACATACACGTTATACATTACTAGCTTCCGCCCGCGACTTCGTCCGCGTGGAATACTTACTTAGTATTAGCGTGATCATATATAGCCTATAGCCTTCCTCAATAAATGGGCTATCTAACACTGAATGAATTTTTCAAATCGGACCAGCAGTTCCTGAGATTAGCGCGTTCAAAGAAACAAACAAACTCTTCAGCTTTATATATTAGTGTAGACTAGTATTAGTATAGTGTATATCTGTTGTCATCAGGTTTCTACCGCAAGGACCACCTGCGGAAGCACACGCGCTCGCACGAGAGCAAGCGCGCGCGCGACGAGGCGGCCGGCGACGCCTCGCCCCTGCCTGTCCTCACCAACACCAACACCAACACCAACAACATCATGCCCGAGATTACTATACACGTTAGTACTACATACCATCACGCCTGAATTCCCCGAAGGGTTAGGTAGAGGCGTACTGATGTACAACCACAGTTCGCCGGTATGTTTAGGTCCCATGTCCTTATTACTAGAAGCGGCGGTAGCCTAATGGTTAGGGCGTCGGACTTGCGATCATGTGGTTGCCGGTTCGAAACCCACCCATTGCACTACCGACGTGAACCCACTCGTACTACAAGCATATTTAGCTTAGCACGAGGGGTTAACAAGAATACTAGTAATGCGCAAACCACATGGCCAGTAAGTTAAAAAAAAAATGCGATCTTATTACGTTAGTATTGTGAAAAAACCTTGTCCCATCCGAAAGTGGCATATAGATACATTTAAATATCATGAAAATAAACTTATTAATGAAATCGCTGAATATTTCGATTAGATTAACGAAGGAAATCGATTAAATGCTAAAGAAGAACAGGTTCTTGTAGTATATACTATACAACGTGTAACTGAATAAGCGCTAGACCTCAAACACGTCGATTATAATATCGAGTAATAATTATAATATCGAGTCATAATTATAATATCGAGTCATAATTATAATATCGAGTAATAATTATAATATCGAGGCATAATTATAATATCGAGTCATAATTATAATATCGAGGCATAATTATAATATCGAGTAATAATTATAATATCGAGTAATAATTATAATATCGAGGCATAATTATAATATCGAGTAATAATCATAATATCGAGTCATAATTATAATAACGAAACCCTACAGTCATTTTGAGAAACGTTGGCTTATTTTTTTAAGAAATTAGCTATATCAGCTAAACTCAAAACTGGGCCGTACTACAGTCGTACCCATAACAACCATGACATCGACGCACATAGGGTGCGTTCACAACGATCACGCTCACGACCGCAGTTTTTCCCGTTCCACTTGCTCGTGAGCGTTATTGTCGTAAACTCAAGTAGAACGATCACAACGACCCACCTTTTTAGGCGGGTCGTCGTGAGTTTCGCGTGATCGTAAGTCATGACGTCATGAGCGTTTTCGCCGCGACCACAACGACCGAGGTCTTTATGTAGAACGACTAAATGAGCATTTTGATTGTTGTGGGCGCTAAGTGGATCGCACTCATAATAACAATTTGTGCAAATAGGTTTCAATTTTCCATAACTAGAGCTACTGATGGATCAGGGAGCCATAATTTCAGATATTGTAATTATTTTATCTTTTCGGGAAAAAATAAGACAATAAAAACCACTGTAATCGACTCAGTATTCGATTCTGAAAAACGACATTCAGTAGCCTAAGCAGGAGGAAAATCGAATCGAAAACGTAATTCGTGATATTTTTCTGCTACAAATATCATACATATTTTCGCTCCATAGGATCGACCTTTTGGAACCGTGCAACTAGAATGACAACGTTTCATAAACGCTTGTAAAAGCTTATTTGAAATAAAAACATTTGAACTTGAACTTGAACGTCTGTCTCCCATTGGGGTTGGCAGAGACTACACTTGCTATACGATCCTGGCACACCACTTTCGCTTCATCTACGTTCATTAAAACTCCTTCTCATACAAATTCTTCTCGATTTCGATACGAATACGTTTTCGAAAGTGTTCATGCTTCGGCTACAGGTCTTGCACTTTTTCTATTACAGGTTGTATAATAGTAATTAGTATGTAAGTAGTTGTGAGCTGCGGTTGCCGCTAATTTAGTTTTATTGTTTTTGTTTCCAGATACCAACGAGTTCGAACTCTCAAATGCCGGTTCAGATCAATATCCCGCAGCACGTGGTGTCGTCGCTGGCCGCCTCGCAGCAACAGTCGCAGCAGCTGCAGCAGCAGGCGCAGCAGCACTCGCCCGACAACTCGCTAGACGCGCTCCTCGCACACCATACGTGACGTCACACGCGCCACGCGTAATCACCAGCCTGGCAACTGTCACCGACGTAACCACAGATTATAGGAACAAGACAATATGATCATCGTATATCTATTAATCGTATTCCAATCTTAAGTGGCTTGCACACATGTCTTGTCTCTGTTTTCTCAGTACGCAAAATTTAAGCATTCAAGGCAATAATGGTAATAGGTTGAAGTACGAGAATTACTAAGTACATTTCGCTATAACCCTTTCTCATCTTTATAATATAATGCCTTCGAATGCTCTGTGACCTATGTCAAAAGTGAATGCAATTTTCGCAATTCCTTGCGTCGAAACTTTACCGAAGTCGTTTAGTCGAAGCAGGCAGTCAAATTATTTTCACAAATAGGTCCCTGTGATTAAAATGTTTGACTTGAGGTCATTTTAAACCAGATTTTAAAGTTTTAAAGTTGTTATAAGTGTCTGCGGCCTACATCGTTAAACATGCTTGATGACAAATTAGTCTGTAATATAAACTATACAAGGCTTTAGGAACCTTTGTAATTGCAATATTTAAAAAAACTAATTGAGAATGTGATCATGCACTTACTGGAAATGATCATAACTATGAAATTCACGATTTTAACCTCTTTAGGCGAAATAAACATATTAAAAGTCGAGAAACTCAATGTCTTTACTCTTATTAGCGCCACTTTAAAAAACTATTGGGAATTGTTGCTGGTTACATGACTATTGTTGAGCAATATTTCAGTTACTTAAACGATTACAGGGTACCATAAGAAATGAAAGACAGAATGCGCTGCCGAATTTGATGTTTGTAAAGTTTGTAATATAAAATTCTTGAGAAATCTTGCGATATTTAATACGAAACCACATGAACTGAAACCTTTTCTACCATAATTATAAGGCGTTTTAGACTTGTAATCGAGAATATTCGTTCTGTTTAATTTCGGCTACCTAATTACTATAGAATATAAAAATAGAAATTACGCACAGTTATATTATAGCTAGTATAAAAAATATGTTAAGTTTATATTATAAAACTAGTTTCGTATTAAATATCGCCTTATTTCTCTCTCCATGAAATCGTGGCCTTGTATAAGTCTGTAGAAATTATAACGGTAAATTATGAGCTCCATGAAGATAATCGTGTGAAAATCATGTAAAGACATGGATTGATAATGTAAGTGAAAATGAGTGTAGACATTCAGTCCATCTAGGGTTGAAAGAATGGGACTGTGTGATGAAGCTTGAAGCATAATGTATGTAGAATGTGGATACATATCACGTAATGTATTATAAATGTTTGTTTTGATACTGAAATACCATGACATTTCTCATCCCGCAAAGCGTTCAAAATTATACATTTTAAGTGCTGTATAAAGAGGTCTCAGCTTTTACATTGGAAAAATATCAATTGTGATTCCAGTCGGGTCATCGATATAAGTACAGTTTACACTTATTGAAGCATTAGTAAAAGTTTTCTTAATAAAACACCATTATAGATACCATGGTGAATGGTGTTGTAAGTAAGATCTATAATTTATCTACTCGAGACCATTATTTTAGAAGACCTATTTATAGCAAATGGCTTACGGCTAGTACAGGAAATATACCTTATTTAGAGGCACCAATGGCTCTGAATAAGGAGTATTGTGTTGATGCGAATCGTGGTCAAAGTGTTCATGTCTAAGGGCCACTTGCACCAACTTCTTAAATATGTTTAAATTGTGTTTAAACACAATTTTTCATTGTAATTTTTGATTAAATACATATTAAAGTTAGTGCAAGTGGCCCTTAGCTGAAGAAGATACGTCACGATCTCAAATGCTGGTATCTCGTTTGATTTCGACACTGTAGCGCGGTCACCCCATACGAATTCAATTTTCATTGTATATATCATTGCCACTGTGATATTTATAACATTACCCGCTTTCTATCGCATTCTTAGTACCTATTTTGAGCATTATTACGTATACAAACTACTCTTTCCATCAAATTGTGATATTTATTGTCCGTTAATTGTTATGTGGTGTGCTAGGATTATATTGTCCGCTTCAAATTGTATACTAATTAATCTACACTTCAGGGCTAAATGTATAATAAAAACGAAATGTTAAAAGGTGCTTAAAATATTAGAAAGTTTTTACATTCAAAATATACTGTCATACTTTTGTATTTCGTTCAGTCACAACATAGTGCGATAGTCATAATTCATGACATTTTTAATACTTATTCAAGAAAAACTGGGCTTATTGTTGTTTACCGCTGAACTACTAAATAAATAAATAAATAAATACATTCTATTCGTAACAATAATCCGTCCGTTTTGGAAAACGATAATTTTATAGATTAGTGTAAGGCGTAGCTAACGTCGGCCTACTGCTTAATGATCCTAGCATTGCTAAACAATTAAACGGACTCAGAGCTGACGAAGTTCATCGCAGGTGTGTGTGATGAAGAGAATAACAGAATTCTTGTTATTTTAACCAGCCAGTGGGCGAAGGACCCTTTCCGAGTTTCCCACTGCATTCTATAGCCGTTTATGTAAACAAAAAGCCTTTTTCGTAAAAAATCATTGAAAATATCTAAATTTCTTAATTATTTTTTCGTAAGTCGTAATTGATTCGTATTAGTGTCACCATTCGCGCAAGTCATAATATAAAATTACGTTAAATTTAGGCTTTTTCACCACACGATATTAATATTGTCAGCTTTAATGTAGGTGTAAATTATTTTCCAATTATATTTTTGTACTTAGTATTAAGTTTTTATAATGCATCACTAGTGTGTGGCATGTTTCTGTATGTGTTAGTTTAGAGCTACTATTGATACACTAAGGTGCTCCCGCAACAACAAGAAAAGTCTTCTATGGAAATATAGACGGTTTTAAAAATATGTAGTATGGTATCATTATTTTTTAGTTTTTTCTGGGCAGCTAGAGACTACAGAATTCATGAGACCAAATCCATCTGTATTTTTTTCCTATCTCCAATAAAATAAATTGTATTTTTGTACATTTTGTTTATAAGTCTTAATTATTTAAATAAACATTGCGTAGTTTAGGTCGGTCGTCGTTCTAAATCTCAAAAAATGATTTGTTTTTATATCTTTTTAGGAATATTTTACGTACTTCGGTCGAAAACTTTACTTCTTATCTGTTATCATGTAAGATGACGTCAGTAGTTAACCAATTAAGACGCGTATTTTTTTATTTGGTTTTTAAAGAAATTATTTGCAAGTATTGTAAGATTAAGACATAGCGAATAGACAATTGACTTCTCCCGAAGTTATAAGTGTAAACATTTGTATGATTCTTTATTTATTAAGAAGACACCGTAAGATTAATAAGATTAAAGAATAAAATCACTGATTTTGAGAATCATGTTTGTTATTTACGCCATTATTTCCCGCACGTTGTTGTTTTAGGATTTCTAAACCATTCTTGAAAACATATTCTCGAGTTTAATAAAATATAACATCGTAACCTTCCTTCCACAAAGTTTATTCCTTTTATGAAAGTATCAGACCTACCTAATTAATTTGTTAACTTTACATTCTGACCTAAAATTATACTTCCGACCCGACAAACCACACCAAATTGAGCTCAATTCTAAAAATCTTTGTAAACCTCGTCTTCACAATCATAACCCAAATCAAGAATGTTAGAATATCTAAACATTCTAAATCCAAATAAAAATTGTGAATATTAGTACCTACCTACGTATCTCACTCAAATTTTATTTTCCCATACCCACCTACCTACTCGGGTCAACTTACCTTGAGAAGAGGGGTACCTTTAGTTTTTGAACTGGGAACGTCATCGCGCTTAATTTCTTGCTAAAATATAATTACTAACATCCGGCCCTGAACTTGCTACGATCTCAAAACTCAATGGCTAGTTCCTTTAAAAGTTCCTGTAGGGGCGAGCACGTGCGAGTGGCGTGCGTGGCGAAGGCGAGGCGGCCGCCCCCAGCCGGCGCGCAGCCCCCGCCCGCCTGCGCCGCGCAACATGTCCGCGCACCACGAACCTACAACACTTACTTATTTCATCAACGACGAACAATTAAAACGCTATGAAAACCCACTTTCTGGCGAAAAAACAGGTAACCATTGCGTTATCTTTCCATTGTATTGTGTTTCCTCATGTCGCGACGTCACAGTGCGCGCTCCAAGATCGATGGTGTGAGACGGCGGGCCGGTAAAAATAAAGCGTTAGAAATGACTGGGGTGAGGCAGAATGGCGGGGGTTGAGTGAGCGCCCTATAGGGGCCGCACCCTTTGATTCACTTTGTTGTGGCTCGCAAGGTGCACCTACTCCACCTGCTCGACAGGACGAGTGCAGTTTTTTTTGTATCTCGCGTGCGACCTTGCATCCCACGTTGACGTAAAGCTATTCACGTAATTACGATGTCCGCCGCGGTTTCAGATACAATAAAGAACAATGAACTTCGCTCCGTTCACGGGACATATTCCGACGGCTGCGGCGATTCCTACTATCCACCAGTTCGCCGCAAAGTTTGGATATGAAGGCGGTGGAAATAATACGGGAGGAGTGCTGCAGGAGACTCGGTACCAGACCACGGGCACTGGTGGAGGAGTTCAGTTCGCAGTGGCGCCGGGGACGGGGAGCGTCGCTGTTGATGGTGTCAAGTTCAGGCAAGCGGAGAGTGTGGTGGTTGTTAGCAGCGCACAGCCCGGCACCGTGGCACTTGCTGGGATTGCACCCATACATACAGGTGCGTCAGTGTTTTGCCTGTGTGAAGATTGTTTAGGTATGTACCTACCCACATGCCTAAATATTAATCATAATTCAGTTTGCAGTTTCGTATCATCTCTGGTAATGCGACCCACTTTTGAAACCGTGCAAAATTTTAGCAATGCTAAAATGTATTTCGATCAGACCATTATGTAGATATATAGAATTACAGCCAGTGTTCATTCTAAAGCATTTTCCATAATATGCTGTCAAATATATAGTGAATACAGGAGTGAAATACCAGACGATATCTGCATCGTCGTCGGTGAACTTGGGTAACATCGCTTACGGCGGGCAGGCGAGCTACGTGCAGGCAGAGACCGTGCATCAGCAGCTGAAAGCGGAGCAGCGCGCCGACAAGAGGGAGTACCGAGAGGAACTGCATCATGACCTCATGGCCACTATGATGCAACAACACCAGGGCATCAACGGTATTCATATACTTTTATAATTATTTAAGAAAAACACCACTAATTACAACATACCTACTTATTATTATTATTAAATATCTCACCAGACGCAGCTTGAGAATTTGTTGTTTTTTTTTATGGGATAGGGGAACAAACGAGCAGACGATCGCCTGATGATAAGTGATAACCGCCGCCCATGGACACCCGCAACACCAGAGGAGTCACGAGTGCGCTGCTCGCTTTTTAAAAGGGTTTGGTAAACTCATTCACTCGGCGAAACACAACGCAAGCGTTGTTTCTCGCCGGTTTTCTGGTTTAAAATAACATACCATCACGCCTGTATTCCCCGAAAAGGGTTAGGCAGAGGCGTACCTACTAATGTACACCCAAAGTTCGCCGGTATGTTTAGGTCCCATGTAATAGGGGGCGAGCCTATTGCCATTAACCGGGCACAAATTCCTAACTCCGAGCTGCTACTGGGAACTTCATAGAAAAACCCAATAACACTTTGCTCAACCTGAGAATCGAACCCAGGACCTCTAGCGTAGCAGTCGCGCTCAGGACCACTTGGCTAATGAGGCAGTTTTCTGGTTTATTTATTATTATTATTCAGAGTAGCATCACAAATAACAAGCAGATTGGTAGGTAGGTCCTTTTTTGCGTATGGAAATCCTCGTGGAGTTCGCCTTCCCGGGGAAGGCGACGGGGCGTGTCTGTCGGTGTCCATTAGTACGCCTCTGCCTAACCCTTCGGGGAATACACACTTGAAGGTATGCTATATAAGTAGGTATGTGAAACTTGTTCATGAATCTCAGTTTTGTTATGTTTTGACGCCTAAACTTGAGCCATACATATCTACATATTTTCACGCATAATCTGTCCAAGTCTGTTAATAGTTACTAAACACTATAGCCTAGTACCCTTTTCTCGTGATCAGTGGCGCAGGCGACGCCGCTGCAGCAAGGCACGCAGCAACTGCTGGTGGTGCTGCACGAGCCGAAGGAAGCGGCAGCACTGGCCCGCGCCATCAAGCAGGAGGGTCGCAATGATAGGGCCGCCGCCACCGCGCCCGCCGAGTTCATCAGTAAGTTATCATACTAATTTACTGTGATATCTATCTTCTATCTAGATACATAAATAAACATGGATCGTCAAATGTGTTGTTAAGCGAAACACTCTAGAATGGCTCGACCAATTCGGCAAATTGATTTAATATTTTCATTAGGAAGATTCTTAGAAAGAGAAAAAAAATTGACAGAATGGAGTCTGTCGCCGATAAAAATCTTATGGTAGCACGTTTACGAAGCGGTTTAGGTGATCATCTCAGCACTATCATTGCGGCTCGTGTCGATGGTTCTATTCCTACCCAAAGCAAACAGGGCAATCGCCCCGGGCCCGCTCTTGCAGGGGCGTCGCGAACAATTATTTAAAACTTTTTAATTGGAATAATAAATTTTGGATTTCTTGTCAAGCATCATCATTAAAACTAATTTTACAATCACAATGGATAAGCCGCCACTGCTGATTATACCTGTATATAAAAATAAATCCCTATTTCCCTTGGCCAGGGCATCACGCGTGGAAGGTTGGACTAATTTCGCTAATTCTTTTTTGTTGTGTTTGTGTAAGCTGAAGGTTCTTACGAAAGAAAAAACTAAGAAATCTGCGCGTAACATCAATTCGAAATGTAGTATTCATAGGTACTGATTTCTGACACTTACGCGTAGTCTACCCGTGACCATGGATGCTGTAAGTAAAGGATCCGAAACGTGAATTAAATCATATCAATACAACGCGAAAAAATCCGTAAAATTTAGTTTCATTCAATGTCAATATTCATAATTAAGACAGGACACTGTCTGTCGGGTCAGCTCGTATAATATATTTTAAACTTACGTCTCGAAAATGCATTTACCATTTCATATCACCCACCCTTATCATTCACGTCCATTTCTCATAGTATCGTATGCGTCAGGCATCGGCGACGTGTCCGACAGCTCTACATGGCAGACGCTGGGCGGGGGAGTGGCGGACTACCTCTCCGCCCTACCACTGCCCTTGCATCACCTGCTCAAGTATTCTACGCCCACCACCAACATCGTGGAGAAGAGGGAAGAACAGCCTACCATAGTGACAGCTGTTAACGCTAACGCCTTGAATGCTATGCCTACGATAGCCACGGTGAGAATTCCGTACATTATTGACACTTTTTAGTAGCTAATGGCATAATGAGTAAAAAGTTTCAAAAGCTATCGATCGCTATTCAAATCAATATACTATTACGCCTGTATTCCCCAAAGGGTTATGCAGAGGTGTACTAATGTACACCCACAGTTTGTTGGTAGGTTTAGGTCCTAGTAATAGGGGCCTAGAGTCAAATCTATTGCACAAATTAGAACTCCAAGCGGCTATTGGGAATTTTATAGGAAAACCCAACAAAACTCGATTTGGGAATCGAACCCAGCATAGCACTCAGGTTTAGGACCACTAGACTTGATGTGAAGTAGTCAACCGGGATATTATCCAGTAAGAGGTCGACGAGTTCCCTATATATTATAGCTCCAAAATAATTAATATTTTTTTCTGTAGATGCCAGCGAATGCAGTGAACAGCGTAGTGGTGCAGACAGCTACAATAGTAAACCAGACAGTGAACCAGAGCACGAACACCATCGTCATGTCTAAAAAGAAGAAAAAAAAGAAATCCATGAAGGAGAAGAAACCGCGCCCCAAGCCGGGGGAGATACGACTTACTACTGCTTTGGGTAAGGCAGTTCTCTACTAGAATAAACTTAATTTCAGAGTGGACGACTCTCGTTAGTCTGGTTTCAAGTGAGACTGCTACGCTAGAGGTTCTGGGTTCGATTCCCAGGTCGAGCAGTGTTATTGGGTTTTTCTATGAAAATCTCAGTAGCAGCTCGGAGTTTGGAATAGGCTCGCCCCTATTACATGCGACCTAAACATACCGGCGAACTGTGGGTGTACCTTAGTACGCCTCCGCCTAATCCTTCGGGGAATACAAGCGTGATGGTATGTTATGATAGCGGGGAACTTCTGTGAGTTTATTGAGGATTTAATCGATTAAATTGTCTGTTTTCCGTCCTTGTCGAATAATATCAAATCGCTCCGTGTGGGGACGGATTAGAATACAATTCACTGCTATTCAGATATTTATCGAGAAAATATCTGACTTATTCGATGGTAGAACTTCTTGGAGTCTAACTGGCTGGCGACCCGTATCTTGCTGTGTTTCATCTTTTGCGCGCGATTTCGCTTGCTGCGGCTCTGGCAGTCCAAAGACTGTTACGTGGCTCGGCAAAGCATTAGGAACTCCTCTGGTGTTGCAGGTGTCTATGGGCAACGATGAGTACTTACCCATCAGGTGGCCCGTCTGCTGACCTTATCAATAAAAACCCCAGAGCGAGAGTCAGATGATGTAAAGTAAACAAATTGAACTCAATACCCTAGAGTTTCTTACCTTCCTATAAATAACCATTCATAACTTAATAACTTCCTTATTGTAACCCATTAATTTTTGGGGTAATAAAGAATTAGTAATATACTTAAGTATGTGTATGTAGATGGCAGCACACTGTATTGCTGTCCGGAATGTCACATGGCGTATCCTGAACGAGAGTTATTGGAACAACATCTAGTCGGACACACCATGGAACGAAGGTATTTTGCATTTTTTTTAAGTAGAACTGAATAAAGTGAATCATTGTGGAATTCCATATTCTTAGTTGTGGACAGAAACTAGTTCATTCATTCATTCAGATTTTTTTAAATTTTATTATAGTATGGCTACAGAGGCCTTTATGCAATATCTTTATTTAGAAATTCAGTGAACATCTATATACTTACTTTACTAATATATAAAGCTGAAGAGTTTGTTTGTTTGTTTGCTTGAACGCGCTAATCTCAGGAACTACTGGTCCGATTTGAAAAATTCTTTCAGTCTTAGATAGCCCATTTATTGAGGAAGGCTATAGGCTTTAGATCATCATGCTATGACCAAGTGACTTTTCCACGCGGTCGAAGTCGCGGGCAGAAGCTATATAATATAAAATACAGATAATAAATTACTTTTTGTTGTCTCTGATCATGGGTTCGAAAGCCCCTGAAATGGATTCCTGGCGTTTTTTTTCCAAAAAGTTGACTGCTTTGTTTTGTAGGTTTATCTGCGACATTTGCAACGCGGCCTTGAAGCGCAAGGACCATCTGACGCGGCACAAACAGTCGCACAACCCGGACCGGCCGCACGTGTGCTCCGTCTGCCTCAAGGCGTTCAAGCGCAAGGAACAACTCACGCTACACTTCGTCATACATTCCGGGGAAAAGAGACACGTCTGTAACGAGTGCGGGAAAGGTCGGTTCAAGTTCAAATGTTTTTATTTCAAACTAGCTTCTGCCCGCGACTTTGTCCGCGTAGCGTGATGATATATAGCCTATAGCCTTCCTCAATAAATGGGCTATCTAACACTGAAAGAATTTTTCAAATCGGACCAGTAGTTCCTGAGATTAGCGCGTTCAAGCAAACAAACAAACAAACAAACTCTTCAGCTTTATATATTAAGTATAGATAAGCTTTTACAAGCGTTTATGAAACGTTAATTCTAGTTGCACGGTTCCAAATGGTCGATCCTATGGAGAAGAATCCGGCAAGAAACTCCATGGACACTCTTTTAAAATAAATTATGTTACAATCTTCAGTGGTACAATATTGCGATAACAAGATGTGTGGACCTTGAAGGATGTCCAAGTTTGACCGAGGTCGACTATATGATACGGTGATACTTACTTCATATAGTCGGCCGGACACGAAGCAATAAAAAAAATAAGTACCAAAAACAAGAATTCACTGGCACATTCGTGGTTTTAAGGGATAGCAGTACGCTAGAGATCCTAGGTTCCATTTTTAGGTCGAAAAAATGTCGTTGTGTTTTTCTGTGAAATTCTCTCCAAGTTTGGATTTGTGCCCGGTTAATGGCAATAGGCTTGCCCTATATTACATAGGACCTAAACATACCCACCGGCTGTAGGTTTACAGTAGCCTAAGTACGAATCACTATCGCATTCGTATCGAACGTTTTTTCTGCTACAAATCCCATAAATACTTACATATTTTCACGCCTGTCTCCCATTGTGGTAGGCAGAGACTATAGATTTTCCACTTGCTACGATCCTGGCACACCACTTTCGCTTCATCTACGTTCATTAAACTCCTTCTCATACAAATTATTCTCTATACGAATACGTTTTTGCAAGTTGTTCGTGCTTGGACTACAGGCTATATTATGTACCTACGTATTTGCTAAAGTAGATAACGTAGATAGTCCGTGGTAATAAAATCAGTCAGATTAGTCACTTATTTACGGGGTTTTATTCCTAAACTAGCTTCCGCCCGCGACTTCGTCCGCGTGGAATAGTTACTTTCTTAGTGTTATTACTATATATAATCTATAGCCTTCCTCAATAAATGGGCTATCTGACACTGAAATAATTTTTCAAATCGGACCAGTATTTCCTGAGATTAGCGCGTTCAAGCAAACAATCAGCTTTATAATATTAGTATAGATGAGCATGATCCACTGTTGTCGTCAGGTTTCTACCGCAAGGACCACCTGCGGAAGCACACGCGGTCGCACATAGCGCGGCGCGTGAAGGCGGAGATGTCGCAGCAGGGCTCGGGCTCGGGCTCGAGCTCTGGCCCGAGTGCGGGCTCTCCGGCGCTGGCGCTGGCGGTGCCTGCGCCCGCGCCGGACCCCTCCTGACCGCTCGACGACAAGAACGACCTAATAACACTCATCGCCGCAGCTAAGGACGCTTTTTGACATGAATAAATTAGTTACCGATCTTGAGAAGGCGAGTTGATTTGAGCTTACAAATTATCTTACAAATTCAGATATTTTTAAATAATTGCCTAATGGCTAGGACATCGGACTTGCGGTCAATGTGGTTACCGGTTCGAAATGTCCATCCCACATTGCTAGCGAGCTTTTTTAAAAAAAAGACAAACATTCCTACCGAGTAGACAAATGGTCTTCCCAGATAAAATATATCACTAACTTGTCAATCTTGTAGAGTTAACTGGTTTAAACTTTGTTAAAAATACAGGCTCTCAAATCAACTCTCTCTTCATAAGTCAAAATGTTAACTGTCTTATGTTCATAAATGACTGGAAGTTTTAAAAGTACACTATAATACAAAATGCTCTCAATACAAAGCAATATCTATTAGAAATACATTAAGCGAATATATGGTGTAGGAGTGAGTGGAATGAGGTCATAGCATGCTGTTATGCTATGTATCATCGGTCAGTTCACGTATAACGATGTATATAATTTTAGAATATAAAGGGATGTTATTTTTTAACCCCCTTATGGTCGCGCCAAATGCAAAATTTATTTGGTTTTTCGAAAATCGTAAGTCTATAACAAGCGACAATTAGCGGGCCAAATGAGCGTGTCAGCCGTGACATTATCTCTAGTAGTTGTCGCTTTATTTAAAAATGATAGACACATATATTTTTATGTGTCATTAGCTAAATAGGAGTTTACTAGGTGTTTTAGCATAAAACCCTTAAGACGTTTTCATTGTAATCTGTGGATTTGCTAAATTTGCTAACAGGTTTGTTTTTAAATTTATAGTACCTTTGCAAATGTTATGCTTTACTAAAATTATTAAAAATGATAACGCAAATCAACAGATTGTATAATGAAAACTATTTCTTTATATTATTCTGATGCACAGAATTTTTCCACATGTAATGTGAGATGTATTATGAATTGATGAGGTTACCAATCTAGTCCGATGTAGGTAGTGCCCATAGATGTCCCGATTCCATTGAAATGGACCAATTCGGATTTGCTAGTAATTTTCGAAGCAAGAGATAGAATTTCGAAAGTACTTGGTTTGAATTTCTATACCTTGTCGGATAAACTGCCAATAAATACGAAGGCTATACAGCTGTGAATTTGTAAATAGACCCAGTAAATTTAATGATAAGTTGGATCGTATGCGGGTACAATTTATGTGACAAAATTTATTATAATAAAGTTAATGTACTTACAAATTATTTAATAAATATTAATTTCGTTATTGTAAAAGGAATTTATTGATAAAAATAATTTTATTTGTTATTTGCAGTGATTGAATAAAACGTTATGGCTGCTACGGTAGGTGGAGACAGTTTCCGGCAATTTGAGCAATAGGTTTTGAGGTTGGCATTTTTTGTAATTTTACGAGTGAATTCGTTATTTCTAGTTTTTAATTGATAATTTAGTGTAACCACTGCCTGGCTTTGTTTGAAACGGGAACATGCACCTACTATCAAAATTGTTTTGTAGGAAAATTGATTCCTCAGGTGCAGAAGAGCTCAGAGCCTGATAACGTAGGGACATATTTTGCTGTGATGTATAACTTTTTAAACGTTTATTATGTTTTAAAATATATTTAAATGTTGTAAAACCTGCAAGGGTGGTTTTCCTATTATTGTTGTTCGTTTTAATGTCCATAGCGGTGTTTAGTTTATTTGGATTGTGTGATTCGATGTACCTAATGTAAGTAAATATTTATGCAACATAGCTGTTATGTACCATAGAATGTTTGTTCATACCTTGTATATTAGGATTATGCATACATCGACGACGGACAGTGCGTGGTGAATTAAGCTTTAGGTTTGATTCCCTTGCACATGTGCGATTTACATCAGAAATATTTTACAGGAGAAATCCTAATAAAATACTTTTTTCTGTCAACAAAGAAGTTCGCTGCGTACAGTCTGTCGTCTGCGTAGCCCTTAGTGATAGTAGGTACCTACGGGTAGCAGTGAAATAGGTACGTACAAAACATATTTTTATAGTAAAATAAATGCTCAGTCTAAGATGGTCGAATATAATTTTGCAAATAACGAGAAGTACAAAATCGTATATTAAACGTGTGCTTCGAATATTTTTTTGAAAGATATTTCAATTAGTAACAATATTTATTTCCTATAATCGCGTTTTCGTAGGGCATAATTATAAAAATATCTTGTAAGGAGTAACAACTTATGAACGAAATTAAAACCGTAATTATCGTAAACCGTAAATTTTTGACATTTGACATGCGAATCGAAGAGTTTCGTGAAAATTTCGCGAAACGATGAGAATGTATGGAATACACATACGACGTGTTCGAACAAAACATGCGCTATTAAAAACGTTTCTTTTTTTTCTTAACATTTTCACACTAAGTAAATGTCACATAACTAATACTTTTTTTCTTTCTTTAAAGGGGGTTTCACTTGAAAGTTGGTGTTTGTAAATGAATCTCTTTGTATTTTTAATATTTGTAACACTGTATTATAATTATAATAGTGAAATTATCGATAATTTGTCCAAACTATCGATGGTATAATTCAATGCAGAAATAGTATAGATGGTATTAATGTGAGGATACTATTTATTAATAGTACCTTCTTCATTATAATACTAGTATTACCTAAACACAATCGATGTATTACTCGATAGTATTAAGATGCAATAGTATCGATACTATTAATAGTACTTGTCTACAATCAATAGTATTTTCTAATCTGTGGATTTGTTACCATCGATATAATTAAAATTTTTCGAGGTACACTAGTATTGTAATGCGTAGATAGGTTACATTGGTGTTATATCTTGTTCCTTTGAGATGTTACTCCCATTTAACATACCCCGCTAGTCATAACCTTTTCCTTCAATATTAATTTACTAATATTAATACATAGTATAATTATCCAGCTTCCCTTTACCGATCTTGTGCTTTCGTATTTTAACTTAAATATAACATTTTACTTCAGTGTGGTTTTATTTTTTACATTATATTTTTCGGAATATTCGTAAATAACTACTAAAATGTAAATATTAGTATTTTCGATCACATTATTAATAAGCAGTTGAGTGCAAAATACTTTATTTTTGTACTTCAATTCACATTTATTAAACTTACATTAGAATCACAACGTTATTTTCTGTTAAAAGACAAAATAGAGGAACTTTACATCAAGATAAACTTTATAACTAATTTGGTTACAAGACCAGTTACTATTGCAGGTAATAATGATTTATATAATATTATGTAGAGTTTGGACCCAAGACTTATTTATGAGAGAGAATAACTGCGGAGTTAATATATAAATAATTTGATTATTATTTCCTAGAATTCTCGAAACCTAAATGTCATGAAAACTTTATTAGGAATAAACATGTAACATTGCTTGCAAAAAAAACTTGCTACTAAATAAACTCTTTATTATTTCTGTGAGTTATCGACATATTTAATGCTAAATAGTAATAAATATTTGTAACTGGCGATGAACCAACGAGTATTATTTGGTTTACATGGCACGATATGTGACACACTTACAACTAAAAACTTTATTTAGATTTCATTTGTACACATTAGCTTACAAATCACAATAATTCATAATGATATTATTATATTTCATACAATAAGAGTAAAAACAATTAGTTTTCAAGTTTTAATTTAATTTTCTTATTTGGCAATACCATTATATTAAAATTATGTTAGTGCCTGTAAGGACACAGATAATTTAAATGGGTGGTGGCGAAGTGTGACTAAAAACAAATACAAGATTGTAATTTCTTGATAAAAATTCCAAAGCTTTCTTACTCTAAGACATTAAACACTATAATAAGAGAATTTGTAGATGATTTAATTAGAGATATGCAAACCTTAATAAGTGAGATCTTTATCAATGTCTCTGTGTTTGGACCCAGTGCTCAAAAATAAAATAAATAATTATAAGTGACAGGATATTGGTGTTATTAAAAAATTTTTGAATGTAGTCTCAAACTCATCTATTATGATAACTGAAACGGTGTAATCGTGTGAAGAAAAACAGGCAGGACTCGAACTTTCGCTTTTCGGTTCACGTGTAGGGGCCACAGTAGCTCAGCTAAAGCGTAAATTAATTTAGATAGCGAATCAAAGAATTAAGTTCATTTTTGTAAGTTGCTTTAAAACATACATTGCATCTACTTTCGCTCTTTCAGCGAATAATTATTTACAAACTGTTAATATAAATTCATATAAATGTTACACATACAAAATATTATGCAATATTTATTTTACAGTGTATTCAATTTCACTAGGTATATTTAAGTTTTTTCTATGCAATCGTATAAAGTAGGAATAAAATTATAACTTAGGATTAGGTTATAAAATAGTATGTACAATGATATTATTAAACTATCAACCAGCCCCGGTTTCGTACGAGTATGTTCATAAATTATAGCCTCTAACCTTCCTAGATGAGACTTTTTTCTGTTGGTGCAAACTTTTGAGATTAGCCCGAACAAACAAAAATCCAGCGCGGCGGAACATTATGCTATATAGTGATGTGGGTCAAAACTAACGCACCTTTAGGCACTTTTTAATGGCAGAAAGAGACTCGGAAGATAGACGATGGCGCAGCGACTTCAACAAATGTTTATCTATGTGACCTACTGTATCTAAAGACCGATATTATTGTAGAAAAGAGAAGGAGAATTCAACGGGACATCATAGGCTCACAATAATAAAATGTACATAAATATGTCCTTATGATTAGGTTCTAGTATAGTTTTAAAATAAAATGCCTATTTCACAATTCCACATGTACTATGAAAATTGACCTTTCGTTGACCCTACGCCTGGGGCGACTCTGGCAAAGATTTTAAACACTGACGAACGATAACCTTAATATTATGACATTATAGTCGAAATTTCAAATACATTATAGCACGCATTTTTTTCTGTTCCTTTTACGAATTTGGCTTGGTTTTTAACGTAAATTTGTCAAGCGGCAAGATTGTCGATTATATCTTACGACAGAAAATTAAATAATGAGGAGTAATTAGGTACATTACGAGACTGTATCCTGTGGGTCGATAGTGACGGCATGCTGTTCTCCGTTATCCATCGACATGACCATTTGATAGGGCACTTTGATTTGCAACGGCACACGAAGCTTCGCGTTTGAGGGTGCCTGAAAAAAATATAATATTTAAAAAAAAACGTTGCCCCACTAGGATTTTCTCCCGTGAGCTGATTTTACAAACACAAAATCTCACATACACAAACGCCCAGACCCGGAACAACTAACTGTAGATTATACAAATATTTGCTAGTGAATATTATCTCTAGTGCAGTCTTACTCTATTGGACATCAAAATGACAAAAACGTGTTTTGGAACCCGATCCTTAGTGGCGCCTATGTATAATCTGGTTCAAAACCATTTGAATGACCTGTAAAGGTCTAAAGTATTATAATGACAATGTTCTTGTAAACTGACGAGAGGATCTTCAAAATAAACAGGTTATCTAACATCTTATAAATTGGTTTTAAATTGTGATGTTTACGTATAATCATATTCTGCTACCAAATGAAGTGTTGTGTTCCGTCTTGAAGAAAAGGAATCGAAGAGGTGTATTTATCAAGTTCAAATGTTTTTATTTCAAATAAGCTTTTACAAGCGTTTATGAAACGTTATGATTCTAGTTGCACGGTTCCAAAAGGTCGATCCTATGGAGAAGAATCCGGCAAGAAACTCCATGGACACTCTTTTAAAATAAATAAATTACAAACTTCACTGGTACAGTATTGCGATAACAAGATGTGAGGACGCTGAAGGATGTCCAAGTTTGACCGAGGTCGACTATATTAAACGAAGATTCACGTTATCTACTCACATGTATAGTGATCTCCGGCTTAACCTGCTTTTTCTTAGGGAGCATGTTGATTGGGTACAGGGCGGGGATCTCCTTTTTTGGCTTTGTCCTGTTATGCACTAACATGTGCTTCTGAAGGTGGTCCTTACGGTAGAAACCTGAAAAAAATTATAAAACCATAATAAAATGCGAGTCATCTTTTTGTAATTTTTTTTCTTGCAATGCAGTCAAATTTTTCTTATCTGTCTTTGAAATTTTTGAACTAAAAAGATGACAAGTGAATCAGAAAGAGAATCAATTGAAGAAAACCTATAAGAGAGGAGAGATTATATTATAAAGTACAGATATATTAAGAACTTTCTCCTTTTATGATGCCAGTAAAAGGCCCATTTTTACGATGCAAGTTTTTTGCCTGTTGGGTACAATAAAATACTTTGTAACGTGGCCGACCAGGACCTATTTAGTGGAGATAAATTACACTCGGATTACAATTTAAAATACATTAAGGCAAGAATAGGGTGAGTTAAGCTCAGGGTGGGTTCGGCGAAAGCTTCGAGGCAAGGTCCGACCGGTAGAGGGCGGCACTTAGCTTGGGCAGCTGCAGCGGGAAGGAGGCCCGCGCGTCGTCTGGCGATCTTTTTA
Organism: Acronicta leporina; assembly: GCA_947256265.1. Classification (NCBI taxonomy): domain Eukaryota; kingdom Metazoa; phylum Arthropoda; class Insecta; order Lepidoptera; family Noctuidae; genus Acronicta; species Acronicta leporina. Next base: position 12,842,923 of record OX366521.1, read on the forward strand.
TACCGACGCGCGGGATGAGGCTTGAGGCGCGGAGAAGGAGCGGCGGGGGCGGACCACGTCACAACTTTATAGGGTTAATTTTTATATTTTGCTGGCAATTAAATTGCTACGTGTAAGTTATTTAATTATTACAACATCCGACTCACCTTTCCCGCATTCAGTGCAGAAGAACGACTTGATGCCCGTGTGTATGTGCAGATGTATCTTGTAGTGGTCTTTCCGCTTGAACGGCTTGGAGCAGTATTTGCAAACGAACACGCGTATGGGTGTGGGCAGCTCACTCTCTTCTGCATCCATGTATTGCGCGCTTTCCAGCGCCGCTAGCTCACTTACATCCACCTACAATGGATTCATAAGATAAAGTTATTGGAACTTTTGGTCCTAAGAGTCGAATTTCAAGTTTCATGATAAGCTTGTCGAAAAATCAAGCTCATCAAATGAATTAGGGTGATCACCTCGCCACTACAGTTGCACCACGAACCGTGAGTTCAATTCTCACTCGAGGTACATTTTTGTGTGGACCACGTATATATTTAGAGTGAGGGTGTACGTTTCATCTGTTAATTGTGCCCGCAATGCAAGGCTCGTTTTCAAGTTTAGGTGGTGTCTTTAAAAAAAGAAATGCACTTACAAATTCCTCCGGGTACTTGTTTTCTTTCTTCGCTTCTTGCGGAGTGAACACCTGCGGAATCTGCAACGCGTCGTTGTCATAATGCTCGCTACCATTTTCCTCCGTATACGACTGACACTTATGGCCTTCGAATTGCAGGTTTGAAACGAAACCTGTAATATTTTAATGAACACTAGAATCTAGAGCCAATTATCGACTAAAATGTGCATCATATGCGCTGATGGCCATGTCACAAGGGATAAAACTGGAGTTTCGAATCTTAACGGTGATATAGGATAACGTCTCAGTGTCTGATTTCGAGGTCAACCGAGAATCGATAGTTTTTCTTAACATCGACAAGCAGTACATCTATAACGCGATTCAACTTACTCTCAACTTTATAAACTAGGAGTTACGAACGATTATTGCATAACATACCTTCTCCACAGAAGGAACACCACACGCTCAGTTCCTGCTTGTTGTGCACTTTGAAATGAACCTTCAGGTGCTGTCTCCTCTTGAAGCGACGGTGACATATGTCACATTCGTGCGGTCGACTCTCGCCATTTTGGCGAATAGATCGAGCTACGAGGAGACTGTTGTCCGATGACTGGAACGATAATAGTGATAATGTTATTTGAATTACGTTTTTGTAATATTTTGTACTGGGGCTGCAACAGTATCAGGAAAAAGAGAGAGAACGGGAGATCCTATAAATGAATCCTAAATAATGTTAGTGTATTTTGATTTAAAACTATAGCATCCTCGAACGTATGAAAACGAAAGATATTACGTACATTTTTGTGAACACATCTTGCAGCCATTATAATTTTATTCTTGAAAAAATAAAAAATAGTGTGGCAGGATTATAAACAGGCAAGTGGGAATCTATAGTCTTTGCCTACCCCAGAAACGAAAGTTGTTACGAACATTTTCGCGAAATTACACTGTGAACGCATCTTGTAGTTACATTTATCAAAATAAAATGTATTGGGCCAAGATAAACAGCAAAGTGGGAATCTCTATAGATTCCCACTATGTATATATATATATATATTCTATAAATCAAACATTTTTTTACATACATATTTTCACGCCTATCACTTGTTTCTTTCAATTAGGGTAGGTATGGGAATAGTTCCCTACCTACCCTGATAACAACACCGAGTGACATAATCGGTTGACTACAAGTGACGCGATGTACGTGAACGCAAGCACACAATCCCTTCATTTTCACCGATGGCTTTAACCCCCATCTTATCTAATCTTGACCCCATCACTGGAACGCCAGAATCTCACTGACAGCGACGAAACCCACCACGTAATGCATCGTGTGGATTGACATTTTAAACTCCAATTTGTTATGGACATTTTTTGATGATCATGTCAAAAATAAAATTGACACTAATAATAAATACGCCTAACCTAACTGTAAGGTGTATTCATCAGGCGATACATGTGCTCTTTTGGCCCCAAATTAAAAAAATGAAATTAATTTGACACTTACATACGCGTCGTTTTCTATCGGTTCTCCTTGGATGTATTCCTCATCACCGCTGTACATGGAGTACGGCTGCAAGTGCACGTTCATGTGCGACAGAAGCTGCTCATTTGAGTGAAACGCTGCGGACAAATGAAATAGCATACAATGATATTTAGCAAGTGAAAATAGGAGGGGCTACCTAAGTAATTTCAGCACTGATCTCTCGTTTCACAATTAAATTAGATAATTGCGTCACATCTCAGGGGGGGGGAGGAAACTGCGACATTGTGTGACATAGAGTATGAGAGCTCATTCAGCTTTTACAATGTTACATTGCACACAAAAATATATGAATGATGAATGATGACGATATGTATAGTTGGACGAATCAGAATATGTGACACCAATGTGATTTGTGAAAGGGACGGGGCGGATCAAAAAATCATGTGTGACGTGACGTCACGTGATGCGGCTACTGACTGCTTTTTATATGCAAACTGCACTAAGGGGGCCCCTCACATTCATGCTAGTAGGGGACAACTATTATACGAGTGCCCATGAAAATGGGATACCATAACTATGATGTATTATTATAGCAGCATTTTATAGATAAGTATATGTTTGTGTTTATCATGGCTTTTTTTCCATAACCGCTGAATAAAAGGAAAATAAAAATATATTTCATAAAAATTCTTTAAGTTTACATAACTTATAATACCATCACGCCTGTATGCCCAGAAGAGAGAAGAAGGTACACCCACAGTTTGCCGGTATGTTTAGGTCCCATGTAATAGGGGGCATGCATATTGCCTTTAAGTTTACAAGTGAGATTATACTCACAACTTCAAACGACCATAACTAAAAAATGGATAGGATTACAAAAAAAAGACTATTGTAATACGTTGTGTAACTTCATATTTTACGTTATTTTTTTAATAATCTCGTCGATATAAGCAGGAGTCCAGCTTTCTGTATAAAACAAGTGTTCGCACATGAATATAACTTTCAATTTATAAATAAATAAATAAATCTTTATTAGCACTTTACAATGTTTCAATACAACTATGTATCTCATAGTTATGATCAATTCAAGTACCTATGTTAAAAAGATTCATGTGATATGGTCAGATAAATTGTATGATGTATTCGACACCACTCGATTACACAGATCTACGTACCATCATCCCCATATTCCCCGAAAGGTTAGGCAGAGATGTACTAAGTTACATCGACAGTTCGCCGGTATGTTTTGGTCCCATGTAATGCTATTTATAAATTGACATGTTAGACTAGAGTACCGAAAATAAGAAAAAAAATACATGATAAATAAAAACCCAATATCGTAAGGTAAAAGTGCGACCCATCAAGATAAGGTTTAATGCTACTTTGGAAGTATTCACCAAAAGGATAGTTCATAGAAACGTGTGGATGAAAATGTCGTTCCACCGACCGACCCAACTCTGAGCATAATAATATAATATGCCATAATATAACGTCGCTGTAGAATGAATACCTCGTATGGCAAAAAAGCCATTTTTTTGTATTTTTTTTATCAAAACCACGTATTTTATAATGCGGCGAAACCGTGAACCCAATGCATGACCACTACATGAGACAAAAGCACAACAATATTTTAAACATAAACGAAATGAACCATTTTTCCACCACATTTTTCGTTTCCTCTAAAGTTTGGATCTCTGGACATACGACGTTATCTTTCTACAAGGATAATATTTTTTCTTAAAATACTAAAGCCTAGCATAACATTATGAACCCAAAACAGAGTAAAACCAAAATTAATCTTGCAAAATAGAACAGTTGGCAACTCCATCATTGTGTAGGGGTCGGCGTCGACCCTAAAAATAATCCGGTCTGCAACCCCCAAACGCCCCTCCCGAAAATAAATTAGATCTCTAAAACCGTCCATAATCTAGCGTCCCTTGAACCACCCCGGCCGTACCCCCTCGTAAGGCCCATGGGGGATCGCCCCTAAAATAGGGGAGGGTCTAAAAAGGTCGACTGGTCGGTTGCTATGTAGTGTGCATATGTGTTGGATATACGTAATTGTAAACTGGGCACACGATATTGATTTGTGCTTACATAAGAACATAGTTAGGATCGGAGGCGGCGGCCGTTAAAATACAAGGCATTTTTTTAAAGATTGCTACGGTTTGTTTTTAATTACCTATTAAGTCAAAATGTGAATAGACCAGGATCTCGATACCTAACAATACCTTCGAGGGTCGGACAGTGTTTTCTTAACACATTTTATATTACACTAGCTTCTGCCCGCGACTTCGTCCGCGTAGCGTGATGATATATAGCCTATAGCCTTCCTCAATAAATGGGCTATCTAACACTGAAATAATTTTTCAAATCGGACCAGTAGTTCCTGAGATTAGCGCGTTCAAGTAAACAAACAAACTCTTCAGCTTTATATATTAGTATAGATATAAAGAATAAAGATAAAGATTTAAATCAAGACCTGAATCACAAAACTAGCTGAAAATAAGTAGCTACGCATCGATCCTAATTTCCGCATCTATATATTAAAGGAGGATCTTTGTGAAGTTTTTTTACCCGAGGCCCCCTTACAAATCAAACGGTCTGTAGCCGCGGTGTAGCCGCACTACAGACCCAAAATAATAAGTGTATTTGTATGGCCATATGGTCCTTCCCCCTCCTTTACTTGCTCCTGCTCTTATTCAGCGCGCCACTGCGCAGCCGCACTTTATAACTCTATACTCTATTGCCTGCAGGGGTAAAATTTAGTGCGTATTTTAACGTAGCTTGTATAAGTCTTCTTAAACGTATTAAAGCATTTAATTTGTGTTTTATTTGAAAATGTCGTTGCGAGACTTTAGTGTAGAAAGGCCAAACGTAATATGGTGCTTGTTTTGTGATAAACCAGGCAATTTAGTTACAAATCCAAAGAAAAAAACATACCTTGCTATAAAACAAGAAGCAGAAACAAACACAATGACAAATTTAATATTTTGTTCAATGCAAATTTTACCAAACAGTGTTTCTCATGGCATCAAAATTGTGTCAGTTCTTACACTGACGTGAAGAAAAATATTAAAGAAATACGACAGGTTTCACATGAACAAGATGATAAAAAGAATGTGATAGAAAATAGAGTAAAAAGTAAAAGAGTTTCCAAGACGAAGGTCAGTGCTAATGAAAAAAATACTGATGTCCCTTTAGAAAATCAGAAATGTATAATATGTAATACAAAACTTAACATTCGTCGAAAACCCCAATCAAGAAGCTTAAGGCTATCGGCAGCTAAAGCTATCTTTGATATAGCGCAAGAGAAACATGATGACGTATTTGCAAAAATTTGCATGTACTCTCCAGAAGATATGATCGAGAGGGACATGACGTATCACAATCCATGCTATGAAAAATATACAAGATCAAAAGTTACTGTAAACACACCTGCTGTCAATACGATATCTAGAAGAATGTTGAATAAAGCTTTCGAAAAATTGCTCGAAGAGATAAATGGCAGATTGTTTACAACCTCCTTTAAATTGTCTTTCTTGGCAAAACGTTTGCAAAAACTGACAGAAGTAAAAATGCAGTGATAGAACCGGATACTGTCAAAAAACTTCTTATAGAAAAGTTTGGGGACAAAATATTATTTGCGTACCCTTCCGGCCTAAAATCATGTGTGGTGTTCATAAGTAATATTGCTTTAAGCGAAGTCATGAAGCGCGTGCGCAGATTTGATTAACTGGTACTTTACCGTTAATTAGTACATGTTTGAAAAAAAAAACATCTTTATTTTATTTTCATTAAAATTACTACTACAATAATTACTAATAAAGTTTGTGTGTTTTGTTACAATACGACTTTCTCATTCCTACTGCCTTTCGCCAGATTAACCTATGACTGGTCCTTTGGCCCACAATCTTCTGTAGTGAGAATCTTTTTAGTATAATGGATAAGCTTGAGTTCAACAAAAACCTAAAACGTAACGGAAACTTACGCGGCAGTGACTGGTGATATATCTGACTGAACCACAGTATTACCTTAACTCGTATCTACACGCTGTATACATAGTATCGAACGGGATCTAGGGCACCCTACCTTTCCTATTAGCATACGTGACAACGTGGTACTACACTATCACACTATGTTACGTAATACTTGGGATAAGTGATACATACGTTGGTGCGTCATATAGATACAATATTGTACCTTTTATACGACTGCAAAATCATTTCGAATCTTTCCCAGAAACGACATTAATTTCTTCCAAACTTCAAGTGAAAACCTTCGGTACGCCTGATTAAAATACGGGTTTTAATTACCTTCTATATGAGCCAACATAATATCTATCTAATAATCTTGCTCTTCTGCTGAGTTTATCTAGATTGGTACCACTGCATTACATTGGCAAATACTCCGCCGATAAGGGATGTAACAAGAGGAATTAGGGTTAAGCTTTGAATGCCGCTTACCATCAAAGTTCGAAAGTTCGCGTTCGAAGTCTGTACGATAAAAAAAATGGCACCGACAAAAGACTACAGGGTATGTACCCACGGTCTTGTCGCTCTTCAAGGAGGGTCAATGAAACCGAATCAAAATCGAAGGCAGACTAAACAGAGTGGGCGTGTTCTTGTAGCTGGAAATCGATACGCTTATAAAACCATTTGGACCTAATTAAATATACTTATCTCTTTTCATATTCGTCATTCTAAGGAAGCTGTATAGGATAATATTTCATACCAATAGGTTTATAAGAGGGCATAAGATGAGAAGCCCTATTGAGCAACCACTGTCGAACCGTGATTCCGTGATGCAAATAGACACATCTGTAGATTACCTAACCATAGCGTGGGTGCGGCCGCACCACCTCGCTAGAAGAAAGGACCACTTTTGTAATTGGCATATTCCAGTTCATAATAAACTTTCCGATGAACTTTGTCGTCTGACATGAAAAGCAAGTAGATGTCTTATCCCCGGATCGAAGGCTCCGGAATTCTCCATCCAAGTTAATATCGACTGATTGGGTGACTACAACATTTTCATGGAACGCAGTAAACATGCATGGAAACAAATGGCAGACGACAGAATAAAAAATATCGACACCTAAATGGAAGCAGATTAAAATACGGATACCATAATGCAATTTCTGTTCAAACAACATAGTGGTCCTTTACAAATGCCGTCAAACCCGAGCTGTTTGACGCAACGGGAGGGGATCATACCCTGCGTGACGTCAGCTGCCCATCACGAATAACGGGCTCTCGACCGGTTCGCGACGACCCTACGGACGCGAGGGCAAGGCCATCCCGCTCACTGCGCAAGGATAGAAAGCAACTCTATGCAGCAACGTTTACTTACATCTTGCATAAGCTTTTATGTCTCAACATTTAAGATCCCAGAGGTCAGCCAAAGGATTTCGGTCAACTTTGCGCTTTTAGAAAATCTTGGCGTCAACATGATTTGTTAAGTATCGCGGGAAAATGTATCTGTATAACATACCAATATGTTAGCGTCGCGATCTCAGTCGCAAAAATCAATTAATCAGTTAATTATAGTTTAGGTAATTTTTGGGGAAGGACTACAGACTACCAGAGCCGCAGCAAACGCGATGAAACTGGCTCTTACGCGCAACTCATTACACACACCAAGTCCTATACTTATACGACAGACTCCGACTACGTGTGACCACCCATTAGTCGAAGTTTACACGAAACTTCGACGTAAGCTAGTCAGTCAGACCCCAAGAGATTCCACCGAGCGCTGCTAACTTCAATAAAAAAGTTTATTGTTTTTGTAAATTGAATGTTAACATGGGTAAAATATGAAGTAATCGCGACATTAAATGGGTTACTATATAATATTCAGATAAGTATACTAAAACATTGTTTTTAAAAAACTAAAATTATATTTTGGCGGGCTAAGGCGATTCATCGAATTGACCATAAATATGTAATGCCAAAATATATAGTAATTCAAACACAATTTAATCAAATTGTTTTATTATTCGTATTCGGATACCGTTAATCTAGGTTCCTACATAAACCACAGGTTCCTAGACATACACAAAAAATAAACGACCGGAAAATCGGTCGAAATGTCGGAAAGTTGTCAAAGATTAAATTCATTCACAATTATTTCCCGTGAAGTATTTTGAAAGTAATGTATAGGGAGGGCCTACATTAGTTTTATCCGAATTCGAATTCTCTATGAATTACGATTTATTTTGGTATTACATTTGTAAGGTCAATACGTTCCGCCGCCGGACCCTTAAGAGGCCGTCCTAAAAATTCACTCGATCGAGTTTAGGTAAATTCTATGTTTGTGTGCGCTTTTCACGCACACATGGCTGCAGATCGAGCGTACGAGCCTATAAACAATGTTGATCCTTTCATTATTAAATTAATTTTCTAGTTTTATTCTCGTTAGTTTTTTTTTGTATTTTCAATTTTGTTTTTAATTTAGTATATTTTTATACATACAATATTCAATAAACATCAAAACATAAAACTTTGAAGGCGGAAATTGGGGTTAAAAATTGTAATTTTTGTAGATACTGATTACTAATAAATACCTAGTGACGAGTTTAATGATTTATGGATTTTTACATTTTAAGGGTAGGAAACGGGGGTTGAAGCCTGAAGGTTAATGTACTTATTAGTATGGGTGAATAAGTAGTTTTTAAAGGTAGGTATTTGAAAATGAGATATGTAGCTACTCATCATAAAAAATGTGTTTCAGGGATTTTGAATTTTCAAACTTTTACTTTGGAGGGCTGATAGTTTTATCATTTGCTAGGCACTTCAAAATCGTAATATTTTGTTAAATGTTTATCAAAACACATTTTGGTCACGACTGAAACCGCTCGGTTGTATGTACATCTGTGCTAATTGTGGTATGTAGTTTAACTTTGCTCCACTTCATCGTGAAAAGTGTGAGATGAGATGTCTGAAGAACTGGTATTTGTTTTTCATAATTTACCATGCACGTAGAATGTGCCTAATGAAGGACCAACATAAGACATTAATTTTGTACTACAGTAGTAATCACGGCGATGACTACAATATTCATACCTTTGAATGTATTAAAACCTTTGCTTATAAATAATTTATTGTAAGATGAGGTTGCTTTTGACTAATGAACATAGAGCTTTGTAATAGGTGCTATGATTGTATAATTTTGTTTGTAATTTATATCATGGCATATTTTAAATCTATACTAATATATAAGCTGAAGAGTTTGTTTATTTGTTTACTTGAACGCGCTAATCTCAGGAACTACTGGTTCGATTTGAAAAATTATTTCATTGTTCGATAGCCCATTTATTGAGAAAGGCTATATATCCTCATATATCTCCTATATCTCCTCTACGCGGACGAAGTCGTGGGCAGAAGCTAGTAAAATATAAAGCGTTATAATAGCTACTAAATTACCAAGCATTGCGCTGTCTAAATTTGAATGCTTGAATTGCCGGCAAAAACATAATACCATAATAAATCGTAATCCAATAAATTGTGTTTTACTTACGATATAACTTGGTATTACGTTTGTATTAGAAATTCGGTGGCCGACTCTTGAGAGCTATAGGTATTATACTTAATGTCGCAATCACACGCAGTCGCAGTCGTAAGTACCTCGAACATAACATACCATCACGCCTGTATTCCCTGAAGGGTTAGGCAGAGGCGTATACTAATGTACACCCACAGTTCGCCGATATGTTAAGATCCCATGTAATAGGGGGCGAGCCTATTGCCATTATCCGGGCACAAATTTCAAATTCCGAGCTCCTACTGAGAATTTACATAACATACCATCACGCCTGTATTCCCCGAAGGGTTAGGCAGAGGCGTACTAATGTACACCTACAGTTCGCCGGTATGTTTAGGTCCCATGTAATAGGGGGCGAGCCTATTGCCATTAACCGGGCACAAATTCCTAACTCCGAGCTGCTACTGGGAATTTCATAGAAAAACCCAATAACACTTTGCTCGACCTGGGAATAGACCCAGGACCTCTAGCGTAGCAGTCGCGCTTAGGACCACTTGGCTAATGAGGCAGTTTTGAGAGAATTTACTACGCCTGTTTTTATTAATAAATATTTTTTTTAATGTATTTTATGTTATGCCAATGTATAAAATAAAAATTTATCTACTTACTGATCTAATACTAAATAGGATAATTGCATTAGTAATTTTCCACTTGACTGTACCAGGCGCAACAACCTCTGCCCGGCCAAAAAGATTGGGAACTACTGTACTGTACGTTTCCAAAGGAACTACATCCCAAGTACAATCAGGCTGTAGGATGTTCTACAAAAAAGAAGTGACTTTTCAATAGATATTACTGACGTCACCTTTAAGACGTAAATTCAGAATGTGAATGCAAATTTAGACCTGGCAGGTGGGACTCGCGGCGGCTTAGTGATCATAGCATCTGATTTATCTAACCAGAAGACGCAGGTTCAAATTTTGATCGCAGTTGAGTTTTTCCATCACTAAAATAACTTTATAATAATATCTAGGAATGTGCAAAAAAATCACAAATAGTTAACAGTTCATATTTAACTTGAAAAAAATTAACCAAATTTTAACCTCTGGTTTCAAAATTAATAATTATGATTTTCGTAATCAGCCCCTGAGAATCCTTGAAATTGACACCCATATCAATTTATTTAGAAAAGCATTTTCGTAATCAGCCCCTGAAAATCCTTGACATTGACAGCTGTATCAATTTATTTAGAACAACAATGTCCGCTATCTTGGATTTAAAAATTAATGTCATTTTCGTAATCAGCCCCCAAAATTCTTTGAAATTGACACCCATATCAATTTATTTCGAAAAGCAATGTCCGCCATGTTGGATTTTAATGTTAATATCATTTTCGTAATCAGCCCCTGAAAATACTTGAAATTGATACCCATATCAATTTATTTAGAAAAGCAAAGTCCGCCATCTTGGATTTCAAAATTACTGTCATTCTCGTAATCAGCCCCTGAAAATCCTTGACATTGACACCCGTATCAATTTATTAAGGAAAACAATGTCCGCCATCTCGGATTTAAAAATTAATGTCATTTTCGTAATCTGCCCCCGAAATTCCTTGAAATTGACACCCATATCAATTTATTTAGAAAAGCAATGTCCGCCATGTTGGATTTCAATAATTTTCATAATCAGCCCCTGAAAATCCTTGAAATTGATACCCATATCAATTTATATAGAAAAGCAATGTCCGCCATCTTGGATTTCAAAATTAATATAATTTTCGTAATCAGCCCCTGAAAATCTTTGAAATTGACACCCATATTAATTTATTTAGAAAAGTAATGTCCGCCATCTTGGATTTCAAAAATAAACATTTTCGTAATCAGCACAATGAGAAACTTGTACTACCCATACTTCCTACAAAAAATACCAGACCATTTTATATTATAGGACTTTTCTAGAAATTAGTAGTTATAAAATAATCAACGTATCAAGTTGTGTTAATCGCAGTATAATTTGGGAAAATATTTACGTCAAACAAGCGCACGCCTGTGACACAAAGCGATACGTCCTCTCGCTGGGAAGGCCCAAACGTGACTGGCGCGAGCGGCTTTGCGCGCTCGATATTATAGCACAATTATAGGTCTTTTCATCTTTGATTTACTAAATCAAAATATATTTTTTTTGAAAAAGTAATTTTTGATCCTATTAGAGGGATAACTGAAGATTATTAAGTAATTTAAAAAATAATCAAAATGTCTTTTTAAAAAATAGAAAAAAATACATATTTGTCTGCAATTTTCACGAAAAATTACGTTACGTAAATATTTTTTTTCTGCTATATTTTGTATGAAAATTGAAAAAAGTGCTTCCGCTAGTGCCAAGTAGAGCATATGCTGGGTTTTATAGTATTTTTTAATATTCAGTAATACTAATATTTTCTTGTAAACCGATCATCAAACTTCACTCGAAACGCGTTTTTTGGGAAAAGGAGTTGTCAATAAAAGGGATTTACGATTATTATAGAAGTAAATTGAAAAATCCATTTCCGCTTGTGCCAGGTTTAAGAACAGATCTTTTCAAATAATTAATAACTTCATATAAATTCTTTGTAGATTCCTCACAATCGGTCAACAAAATTCACTAAAATGCGTCAATTTTTAGGACGGCCCCTCTCTCGAAGTCAATTGATATCTATCTTCATAACATGTAATTCCAAAGCTGATGCGTCATCTTTATATAGTGAGAGGAGAAGTGACGAAACCGTCTAATGGAGACGGACAGGACGCGTACCCCTCTTTTATGGGTACATAATACTGCAATGCAATATCAGCATAAAGATATTAAATATATTTGCTCTAAGTACTGTCTGGACTTTAAAAGAGACCATGATTCTCTGAGTTTGATTAGGCATTTCTTCTCAGAGGTCGTCAGTTAGGAAAATTTTAAGCGGCGGTAGCCTAATGGCTAGGGCGTCGGACTTGCGATCACGTGTTTGCCGGTTCGAAACCCACTCATTGCACTACCGACGTGAACCCACTCGTAACACAAGCATGTAGCTTAGTACGAGGGGTTAACAAGAATACTAGTAATGAGCGAACCCACATTGCTAGTAAGCTTTTTAAAAATAAAAATATATTTAGAAACTGATATTTTTGGTGTAGCAATCTCTGGTACTCGTAGGTAGGTATCATATGGAAGTACGGTTTTTGTACTTAAGCTTTAAGGGTTACGTATCGTCGCGATGGTAACTAGCTGTCTCCCGCGGTATTACCCGCTTTGATTAATCACGTGGAATTACGCTAAATGCTGTCTTAGTGGAAGCTTTCTTAGCGTAAGAGGTTCCGTTATGAATCAAGGTTTTTTTTTTGGAATGGACATAGGCTGTTGATTCAGGGAATCTTAACAGCGTAACCGGACTTGGTGGCGAGGCACCGAATGCCCCCAGCCAGGAGCAACTTAAAACTAAGCAATAGCAGCTAAGGGCGTCCCCTAACGGGACACGGGCCTCGGCTTAGGGCGTTGCTGAGGGGCAACTAGGGACGGCTGGATCTGGTTTAAATTATTTAGGGACTAATTTAAAGCTACTGGCTCGGCATGGGCCGGCTCGTGCAAGGGTGAGTGGGTGATATTTCGCTTTTATACATAATGATAGTGAAGAATTAAAAATGCTAAGTACCGATTTGGAATAGGTACCACATGAAAGGTTTCAGGTATTTTGATAGCATGACCATGCATGACATTCTGTACACATCCTATTACCATCTCAGAAGTATGATTAATGTGATTTCCACTGACCTCATAAATTCTAACCTCTACATAGAGAAATATAGTGCCTATTATTTATGTATTAATTTCGAATTTCAATGAAATACTCCTCATAAATTTTGATTATTTTTAAATGAAGCTTCAAACCTTTCTCCTGTAAAGTAACTAAAGCTAAAAGTTGTCATTATCATTTATAATTTTCCCCTTTGGATATAGATTCTATAGAATATAATATAGATTCTAAAATTCGACTATGTAGTACTGTGTACCTAATATACTGCCACAGTGCCACGCATGCTGCTTTCAGGCCAATAATCAATACAAATATTGTAAGTATCTTAGAGAACACGGCTGATGTCTGTACTCTGTACTGGGTGGGGTCTAGTCCGAGCTATTAATATACCTGAAGATTATAGCACCGAGACAGGGGTAGGCGGGCTGGGCCGATAGAGGTCACGTCGCGACCTTTATACAGAATCCCACGCTGTTACATTATATTCTATGTACTTAATTAACAACAAATCTATGTAAAATGTAGTATTAATTTTTGCTCAATCTTCAGAGCACATTTAAAAAAAATATGTTGTTCTGAGAAAAGTCAAGTCAGTTTCATAACTTTTACTGGTCTATTATTAATATTAAAAAAAAAGTCATTTTTAGAAAAGCATAAGTCACGTAGAGATGACGATTTACTTGATATATTCAAAAAGGGACTGTAATTAAACCGTAATTTGACAAAATTAAATATCCAGACACTAAAATTGTTACGTTACACACGCTCAACGCATTTTTTCTTTTACACAAACTAGCGTATGGGTTACGCTGGAATATCCTAAAGAAAAAAGCAGCCCCCTTTTACATAAAGGGGAAAGATCCGTAAATAGCTTTAGCTGGGCTTTTTTTATAACTTGGTAGACATTACTTCATACTTGTATTGATCACTTAGAAAGTCCCCTCACTAGGGGTCGTGGGTTCGATTCCCAGGACTCAATGGCAGCTCGAAGCATGGATTTGTGTCCGGGTAATGACAATAAGCTTTCGTTTAAAACATAGAACCAAAACAAATAAAAAACAGGGCAAACGGTGGATGTAAATTAGTAAGAAACCATAAGGGCGTATTTGCACTGTGAAACTTAGAGTGAAAGTTGTACATTAACCTCAACAACAACTAACAAGTAGCGGACATAAAAATAAATTGTTGGACACCGTAATAATCAAAATAAAATACATATAATGGCCCGAGAAAATTTCGAATGAGCGGCTGAGATGAGACAAGCTGATGATAGCAGATCAAGCACCGCAAGCGATTGGATTGGAACTGGATTGGCTACACACTCCGAAGAGGTCCTCACCATATACGAGTAACTAAGCAGGCAATGTATTGAAATCCCCAAGGAAAGCGAAAACATGGTCGTTCCAAGCAAACCTGGCGACGTACCGCACTAGATGAAACGAAGAAGATCGGTAAATCTTGGACCGATCGAGATGGAGGACTAGAGGACGTAGGATCAAGTCAAAAGCAAGTCAAGTAATAATCAAAATCTGTCAATTCGTTTCAAAGTTACAAGGGGCCATCCTTGCCCCCATACACATAATAGTCACCCTTTCGTTTCACCACACTGGGATCAAAGTACACGTTGAGTTTGTGACTCGTTTTTCAAATTTATGCTGTTTGTATTTACGAAACTAATGTTGTACGGCATTTTTTTTCTTATAACTAGTTTGCCTACGACGACAATTCAGCCAATTACGAAGTGAAATGGAAAAATGTGTGTACGTCTATAGACATCCATTTAAACAAGAATCAAAGGCAGAATAACATTAAGGGCCACTTGCACCAACTTCTTAAATGTGTTTAAATTGTATTTAAACACAAAATTTGTATGAAAAATTGTGTTTAAATATAATTTAAACACATTTAAAAAGTTGGTGCAAGTGGCCCTTAATCTTGATAGAATGATATTAGTGCTCAGTGTGGGTAGATTCTAAATTTAATTTTGTTGCTACGAATGAAGGTAATGTGTGCCTTACCGTTATCCTGACATAGTAATTTGACATAGTTTTACCCCTTTTTTGACATAAGTTTTTTTATAGTCTGTAGTGCAATTGTAGGTATGCGAAGTTGTACATACAAATTTCCGTTTCCGAGATTGAGATAAAGATAATAACAGAGAACAGCAAAGTAGATGAACTTTTAAATTAAAACAAATCAAGATGTTCGCTTTTTCTGTTAATCTTTTTCTCATTCTGCTATTTGTCTTGTTGAACAAAAGTCCCTTTAACCCTTATCGGTTTTGGCGTTGGACTTCCAGGAATGATAAATATAGATAAACGCATGAACACTTCGTGCCGAGCATCGAACAATTCAATTAATTAAAAGCCACGCCTTAAAACTTTCATTTCCATTATTTGTGATACAGAATTAGACAATAACTTTATAAATAAATCCTTGCAACCC
This sequence comes from Acronicta leporina, assembly GCA_947256265.1. NCBI lineage: Eukaryota > Metazoa > Arthropoda > Insecta > Lepidoptera > Noctuidae > Acronicta > Acronicta leporina. Next base: position 12,858,724 of record OX366521.1, read on the forward strand.
ATTCTGTAACATATTTACCCACATACAAAGGGAAGGGAGGACGCTTTTAGCTCAACAAAAAATAAAAAGGTAGTGCAAAAAATGGAGGGGCTGCTCCCTCGAGGTTCAAAATGGGAGATTTTTTTTATCATATTCTTTTGAGCGGGCTGCATACGGGTTTCGTGAAATGGAATAAAAAAATGTTTTATAAAACGTATACACAGGGGACACGCAGAAATTTTAGAACAACTAAGGCAAAACGCTTTCTTCTACTTAGATATTGTAAAAATTCAGGAAAAAGTTGAACAAAGACGCAACAAAGTTTCCCTTGAATGTATATGATTAGAACTCAAAACGTACTTGGCAGTTCAATGATTCTATCACTAATAGGTTATTAACGTTCACAAGGATTATAAAAGCCTAACACTATTTGTTATCAATTCATACAGAGTTACGCCCTTATAAAAAAAAATAGTTTTTCTATACAACACCGTTATATTTTTTTCTTCATTTATGGCTCCCACTCTACCTCTGAGTCAGGCGTACCTGGCTTGAATTTAAAAACTTTTTATACTGAATGGTCCTCTCTGACTCACCAAAGACCTGTTCTTTGTTACAAAAAAGAGAGTAGTTTACGTGGAATCATAAAATGGTGGGCGCATAAGCCTTCTGCTTTGTTTATAAATAGAAATACCCACGACATAGCTAGAAGAGACCGTTATAATGTAACGTGTTATAAATATTAGTCAATACGCTAATACAGTGATTTTTATCGATAAACGCATGAACATTCTTAACGAAGTAAATAAAAATAACAAAATGACTGACCGACGCAAAAAAATCTCACAACTTTAATAGAATATTCCGATATTCAATACCTACTCTTGGCTTGCCAACAATTTCAGCGGCCCTCCCTAGCTACGGCCTTGGCTGCGCAATATAACGTGTAATACTGCCTACGTTCTTTGGCCCATCACACAGCCCTAATTTCATTAGTATATAGAATAGAAAATAAAGCTAATTTTATATTGATTTCGTACCCACCCCCTAAAATAACAAAACAAAAAGAACTGCTCCCCTTTTTCTAAAATAAAAATTTCACACGTGCACGTGTATCGCAAGGAGGGTTGTCGGGGGAGGTTTGGGCGAACCTTGGGACTGTTGCCTACGGGCACATACGGGAGTTTTATCTTCACAGGAAATGTCATGATAAAAAGACAGGTTGGGGACCTTTGTATCCTCCAAGTAATTTGTGCCGAGCCTTGGGCTCTGTAGCGTTCTTTAGGGGAGGCCTATATCCGGCAGTGGACTAACGTAGGTTGGTGATGACGTCATTTGTCATTGTGTTTTACATACATCATAAATAAATGATTATAAATGAATCACACACAACGACCTAGTTAAAAACAAAGTTAAAAGAAACTTATAAACGGTCAAAGACACTGTAACTAACACGGCAACTGGCATCTTCCGCAAAAAGAAACCATACCTACTTGTTTCGATATTGTGAACACATCAATATCTTGAAGCCATAATGTCGGATCAAGTGTGCCGGAATTCACAGATCCGACGTTATACCGACTACATTGCCTAAAGCCCTCGTCATAATTCCGGGAAAATTACCATAATCATCGCGTCCGGCTAAAGGGTTGCAGTATGGCGTGGCAGGGCTTGGAATGTGGGTGTTGCGCTGTTTTCCTTATATTGGATGGTGGCAAATTTGGTAGAATCTCTCCCCCAAAGGACATAATGGAAGGGGTAGCCGAAAAGGTTCTATGTCGTGGATAACACACGTTGCTATAGTATCATACTAATATAAAATTATAGCCGGCCGATGTCTGCAGATGGGCAATAAATGAGAAAAAATCTATGACTGGTCCATATAAGAGCAGTAGAAACAAAACAATTATCTGGAGTTTTGTTTATGTCTGAGTATTTCTGGATGCGGCTAATATGTGTATTAAAATTTAGTGCATATGGCGTAAGTAAATCCTTTTGAGACACAACAACCGCGGGCAGCAGTTAGTCTTATTATAACTTATAATACTTACTCTTATTCTTATTCTTATAATTTATAAGAATAAGTGCAGTGAATTGTTGTCTATATTTCATGTACCTACTTATTGTAAGAATTAGTACGTATTCCTTCTCTCAGTATAATAGTAATTACTCAATGGTAATTTGGAAAATATACTTGACATTCGTATCTTCACATATCGTTAGAAGTGCAGTACGAAAATTTTGTGATAACATCATTTGTCTTGACTCACTGATCTATTAACGCAGAGCCAAAACTAGTACCTAAGTTTAGATAGCTCAAGTTTGGAATATTTTATAACCAAGCAACGCTAAAGGGGGAATGAGGTGGGGGCGTAACTTTGTATCTTTGTTCTTTGAAGTTAGAAACACCTAACGTTGAAATACCGCTACTGAGCATAAATAAATGATGACGTATTTCGGGGTTTTTGGATACTCACATTTTAAGGGGGCAAGTGGGAGGACGGTGGTAAAATTTTTTGGGGTGAAAGATTTTTTAAATGTTAGAAGCTTGATAATTGGAATTACAGATACTCATAAAAAAATGACATTTCAGAGTTTTAGATTTCCACATTTTAAGGGGGGGATGGAATGGTGGGTGAGATTTGGTATGGAAGTATCGTTTTTTTAATATGATGTTATTTGATTACCTACAAAAATATTTTATACTGCCATGCCACATAGATAAAACAGCGGCAGACCGTGAGATCCTCGGATATGTTCTCGTCGAAAATGTTATTGATATTTATTTATACATAATAATAACTGCCGCATTAGCCAAGTGGTCCTGTGCGCGACTGCTACGCTAGAGGTCCTGGGTTCGATTCCCAGGTCGAGCAAAGTGTTATTGGGTTTTTCTATGAAATTCCCAGTAGCAGCTCGGAGTTTGGAATTTGTGCCCGGTTAATGGCAATAGGCTCGCCCCCTATTACATGGGACTTAAACATACCGGCGAACTGTGGGTGTACATTAGTACGCCTCTGCCTAACCCTTCGGGGAATACAGGCATGATGGTATGTATGTTTATTTATACAATTTCACTTAGCTGCAGGATTTGTGCCACGTGAATGCAAATTGGCACATTAGGAACGAAAAAATACAGTTTACATTAGTACACCACTACTTTTTTATTTATTTATACTTCTATGCACAAAAGTAAAACACAAGGCGGACTTATTGCCATATTAAGGCCGCCATAAGCTTTTAATATTATATAATATATCATTAGTATTTAATCCATACTATAAATTGTACCCTTTTAAGCCTAAACTGTTCAGCAGATTTGGAAAAAAATATAAGGAGATAATAAAGGAAGGGGTACAGGCTACCTTATACTCAAAAAGTTCTTCGCGACGCAAGTTTAAGCGCGGGAAACAGTTTCCTTATTTCATAGATGGATACAGTAAAATGGAGCACTTACCTTTTCCGCATTCAGAGCATATTTTATCTTTCTTCTTATGCGTCCAGCTATGGATCTTGAGATGGTCTTTCCTCTTATATGACTTTTGGCATACGGGACATGTGTGAGGCCGCTCTGGATTTTTGTACTCATTAAATTGTTTTGTCTGGCTATATTTTTCTTCTGGTACCTAAAATTCATTGTTCATGTTACATCTCAGGCTTTGATGATACACACAGTGATTATATAGATTATTTGAGATAATTTGTGTATGATCTGAAGAAGAAACCTTTAGAGAGATTATTATCTGTAGGGATAGAGTTTGTAAAATGAATTCCTGGTTGCGGCCTTCGCGGGAGCTTTGCCTTCTTTTAGACATCTATGTGATTTTAGGCCAATAGGAAAATCCAATCTGACGCAGTATTGATTTTTAAATGTTTTTCGAAAAATATATCCCCAGGGGGGTAATATTTTTTTACCACTTTCGCAATGGCGAAATAATTGCCAGTTCATAGTAGGAATAAGTTGAGGCCTATGCACACCACGTTTTTAAACGCACGTTGTCGAGACGTGCGTCGACGGCGCGCGCTTTATCATACATGGAATAGTTACTTAGTCTTAGCGCGATGATGTATTTTGAAGCGGCGGTAGCCTAATGGATAGGGCTTTGGACTTGCAATCATTTGGTTGCCGGTTCGAAACCCACCCATTGCACTACCGACGTAAACCCACTCGTAACACAAGCATTTTAGCTTAGCACGAGGGGTTAACAAGAATACTAGTAATGTGCGATCCACATAGCTAGTAAGCTTTTTTTAAAACAAAAAATAGCCTATAGCCTTCCTCAATAAATGGGCTATATAAAACTGAAAGAATTTTTCAAATCGGACCAGTAGTTCCTGAGTTCTACATCGGACCAGTAGTCCTAGCGCATTCAAGCAAACAAACAAACAAACTCTTCAGCTTTTCGGGAAGTATATTGTGGGATAACCAATATTTTTGAAGATAGATACTCGAAAATAGGAATTGTAGCTTCTCATTATAAATAAATATTGACCAGTTTCAGGGTTTCTGGAGTTTCACATTGTAAGGATTAAAGATTTTAGCTAGTTAGTGTATTTATCATATAATTATGTTACATTAGACATAATTATATGATAAATACACTCGAAGTTCATATTTTAAAAATAGCTAAAATCTTTAATCCTTGTGGGTGAATATGCGGGAACAGCTAGTTGATTATAAAACAAAACTCACATCCATAATTTGTTCTACATGCTCCTCATCAATGACTGGTGTATATTCATCAATGATCTCTTCCTTGATATCTGCATACCCCTGGTCGCTAACCACTTCTATATTATGTTCCATTACCACCTTTGTGTGGGTTTGTAAGTGTTTCCGCAGGTGATCTTTACGGTAGAACGCTAAAAGGTAAGTTATCCATGTAATCTATTAGGGCCAAGAGGTGAAGGTAATAGGAAAACTAGGCAAAATTATACTGTGGTCAGGATCCCAACCTGCATCTTCTGGTAAGATGCATCAGACGCTATGACCACTAAAATAAATATATAATCACTAGCTTCCGCCCACGACTTCGTCCGCGTGGAAGTTACTTAGTCTTAGCGTGATGATATATAGCCTATAGACTTCCTCAATTCGGACCAGTAGTTCCTGAGATTAGCGCGTTCAAGCAAACAAACAAACAAACTCTTCAGCTTTATATTAGTATAGAAGTATAGATTAGTAATAGATTTTATACCAATACTAGCTTCTGCCCGCGACGTCGTCCGCGTAGCGTGATGATATATAGCCTATAGCCTTCCTCAATAAATGGGCTATCTAACACTGAAAGAATTTTTCAAAACGGACCAGTAGTTCCTGAGATTAGCGCGTTCAAGCAAACAAACAAACAAACAAACTCTTCAGCTTTATATATTAGTATAGATAAATGTTATTTTGTTCGTCTTAATTTATTTGTTCCATTAGGTACTGATACTTCAAACTAATACATTTACATCATCCATCATCCTTTATTTTATCCCTATAGGGGTTGAACTTATCAAAATCCTATTTAAGCGGACATCTTCATCATAGTAGCTCCAATCTTTAATTTAATTTCAGTTCAATCAGTCGAAAATATAAGAAGATTTATACAAACTTTCATCCCCTATTTTATCCCCTTGGGGGTAGAATTTATCAAAATACTTTCTTAGGGGATGCCTACGTCATAGTAGCTACATGCATGCAAAGTCTCAGCCCGATCGTTTTAAAATTGACAAAGTTTCATACAAACTTTCATAACCTATTTTATCACCTTGGGGGTAGAATTTATCAAAATACTCTCTTCGCGGATGCCTACGTCATAACATCTACCTGCATGCCAAATTTCAGCCCGATCCCTCCAGTGGTTTGGGCTGTGCGTTCATAGATCACTATGTCAGTCAGTCACCTTTGAGTTTTATATATTTAGAAGATAGAAGATATAATAAGATAGCATGGAAAATTACTTTTTTTTTCTTATTAGTCCACTACCAGACAGACAGTGGTATAACAAATTAGCAGCATATTATTAGTTATAATATTGTTTAGGTGATGTATTGGATTGTATTTTTCATTAAAGTTACCTATACAATTTGTATAGGTAGGTAACTGTACCTACCTATACAAATTGTCTATATATGTATACAAATCTCACAAGTAAGCACCGCATACACCATATACTGATGTGGTGTATGCGGTGCTTACTTGTGAGATTGTAACACTCAACCTGATATAAGTGCATTTTTCTGTAATTTTACTGGTGTTAACAATTGTTAGTGAGCCAATAAATAAATAAATATTATCTGCAATTTTACTTACATTTATTGCAAACTGGACAGGCTTCACTCTTGTCCCCACTGTGTATGGACCGGTGAATGTTTAAGTGTTCTTTTCTCTTGAATGCCTTGCCACAGTACCCACAAACATGCGGTCTAACTTCTTGGTGCTCCAATGTGTGTCTATCTAAATGCTCTTTGCGTTTCAACCTTGAGAAATATCAGGACAATGTATTGATAATTTACTTTTTAAACTAAATAATAAGTATAGGGTAGTATACAAAAAAAATATGTGTGGCACTTGGGGAGTGCCGCGGTAAAGCTATTGCATAGCATTATATTTGAGCGAGTGAACCAAGCCCTGTCACTGTTCCACAAGCACAAACCCGGGTAAATACCCTCTTTTTTACCCCAATTTAATTTTACCTGGGTATTTAGTGGGTAAACGTCCATCTCTAGGTGTTAGGTTTATTTTCGTTACCGAACTTCTTGATTCGGTCGCCGCGCTCAAAGCACGCGATAAAAGCTATGCAATAGCTTTAATTATTATTGTAATAAATAAAATACAAAGTAGGTCGTATTATTACAAATGTAATAAAAAGTGAAATATTCTTACCCAGTGCCACATATCCCACAGAGGTACCTGTAAGCCTTGTTATGTATTGTAAGGTGTTTCTCCAGCTCTTCCTTATCAGAATACCTGGCTGAACACTCCACACAGGAATAACAGATGCCTCCACCTGGTTTCTTCGCTATGATAGCCAACTTATTTTTAGCCAACATACTTCTTTTGATTGCCAACTCTAGGTTCGCTACTGGCTCTATAAGAATACATTTCCTTTAGGTACTTATAGCAAAACAAAATTTAACAATAAAAATAAAAACATTTTGAAATTTTACATACCATCATTACTGTCCATTGCCACTACAAAATCACTTTACCCTGAAATATAACACTTTGTGAGTAATATTGCAAGCAAATGCTACGTTAGAAACTTTTCTACACGCGCGCAACCGTTAGAAAGGACAAGGGGCAAAAAATAAAAAAAACTGAACTTGAAATTGTGATCCCTTCCCCTGCCAACACATATCGCCCAAGGCCCAAAAGCTCCCCTCTGCTTAGGGGTGACTACCCTTTGTCTACCCAAACTTCCCCTAAAGGAGGGGAGGGAACCCCACTCCGTGTTTCGGCCGATAGGAGGGGTGGATTTAGCTTGTTTGAACCCAACATTGATTCAAAATCAACTACCTGAGCCCAAAGTCTGGTTTTAAAGTTAACTCAAACAATCATACGATGCCTCGCACCAAATGACCCCACCGTAGGTAGATAGATATACTCTGTTTTCTTTTTATTTGGTGCGCGCAAAAAGTTGTAAATTGAACACACTAACCAATAATAAAATATGCTAATTGTATTCACTTGATAACTTACACATACAATACTGTCATTAAGCAAGACTTAGTTCGTTATTTTGATTATTTATTAAAATCATCAATATTTTATTGCACAAAATAAAAAAAACAACACTCGAAAAAAACTTTCCAAAACAACCATCGCCACGCGTATTCTCCCGGACGATTCAAAAATGACTGACTGACTGAAATCACCAGTGTTGCCAAGTTACCCGATAGTCAATCAAGATCAAGAGTATACCATACTCATAGAGAAAGAAATAGGAAGGGAGTTTAGGCGGGAAAATGAAAGTGCACATTGTCGATTTTATATTATTTTTCAAAACTTGAATTTCTCCGAAGTTTAATGTGTAATTATGGTGGATAATTAACCATTAAATGTTCGTGAACGTGTGAGAGTGTAGGCAAATGATATAACATTGAAAATCGTGACTTTTTGGGTTCTCTCCTAAACTCGATCGAAGCCTCAATAAAGTTTCTAGCGTTTTATTGGGGCAACTGAACAACATTATTTTTGACACTGGCGAACACAAAAAGTGTGGTGCCATAAAATCCCATGATGGGAAATATTACCTACTTGATTAATCTAATACTTGATACTGGCAAATACACAAAACTGTGGCGCCATAATAATAAACAAAAAAAAAGAAATAGGAAAAGCAAAATGTTATTCTCTTTGTTTGTTCTGTGTTCTACCATGGTCAAGAGAAGAGTGATGATGATGATGATTGATTGTTATCACTTATCATCAGCCGTTATCAGTCGACTGATAGGCATAGGCCTATCCCAATGTACGCGATTTCACCCTGTCCTTGGCTTGTGGCATCCCGCTGCGGCCAGAAATCATCACTTCACCTTGCCGTCTTTCGACGTTTGCCGATTCTCAGTCTCCCCACAGAACACGTTTACGGTCATACGGTTGTCGGTTTTTCTTGAGATACGGCTAGCCCACCGTAACTTTCTTCAGACTGCTAATTTGCGGTAGGTCTCGATACCTACCTTTAATAATCGATTAGAAGTAACCGTACTCAGAAACATTAAGACCCAGTTTCACCATACTATGTTTGTTAATTTAACAGCCTGTTAATATTTTAACACACTGTTAAGGCTTGTGAGTGTCCCACCACATGCTAATAGCTTGTTAAATTGCTTAATCAGCTGTTAAATCTAATCACTGCTCTGCGGGTCTGTTAAATTTTTAACAGTGTTACTATGACTTGTGTACTGTCAAAATCGTTTTGAAAGAACAAAGGAGATCCTTTCATGAAGGTCTAATTAAGGCGAATCATTTTATTTTGGATTGTTTTAGAAAATTTGGATGAATAGAGAGCTACTTAGCTTTTTGCCATTAACCGGGCACAAATCCAAACTCTGAGCTGCTTCTGCGAATTTCATAGAAGAAACCAATAAGGCAATAACATTTTATTTGACCTGGGAATCGAAGTCATAGCCTGTAGCATAGCGATCGTGCTTAGGCCCTACTAACTTAGCTCAACACTTAGCCTAAACAGGAAGTTTTGCCTAAGGCCTATTGGTGTGTAGGATACTAGTTTTAAATACATTTTGTAGGTACTTATTATTTTTATAGTTTGGTAGATATAATTACTATATAAAATAAATAAAACTGCATAATTATGTTATTAACCAGCCATTTTCGACTTTATTTCGAATTAATTTGGAGTAGATATTTCCTTCTTAATTTTCCGTTGTGTTGATTTTTCTTATAGCTACTGTGTCATCGCTGCCTCAGCCTCACCGTGTTTTTTAGTGATTTGTCATCATAAGTAATTCAGTTTGCTCTGCACCAATTCGTCATTTATCGAAGTTTGAAATCTGATCTGAAAAAGGTGCAATAAAATTTTACCTCAGTAATAAACACTGAAATAAAATAGTAACAAACATTTATTTCATATAGATAACTCAAAATTAGTTCCTACCTGTTGAGAATATTATATTGTATAATATCCCCACATGATTGAATTGTTCCATGACACTGAGTACCATGGCATTGAAAAAGCTCGAAGAAGTGATTGGAAAAAGGCGGGAAACTTCGGTTGCGCGCGGTTGTTTAAAATTTTTGAAATTTAATTTTAATTGTTATACTGATCAGTTGAGTCTTTTCTTTGTATATATTTTCGTGTAATAATTGTATATATTTATATTGTAGTGTTTGTAGGAGATTATTTGGTAAGTTTTGTATATATTTTGTATGATTAGTCCCCTAAGTCGGGTCGCATGAACGACCCGCCTAATAACTTGCAGGGGGATTTAGGTGGCGGCCTAAATCCCCCCGAGGATGTCGCAAATTATGTGACTATAATGTCACAAAATGATAATATAAAAGACAAAAGTGACATGGACACTGATTGTTCAGTGGCCACGGACAGCAGTGAAAAATCTTCTCGGAAACGCAGGAGAATTTGTAAAACCTGTAAAATCCGCAAACGCAGCAGAAAAGGTCATGGCCAGAATGAACTCAGTATCACAGATTGTAGTTGTAATCCCCAAGAGACTGTTCTTGAAAATTCTCATACTCACCAAACATCATCCCAACTTGAGTCACAGATGACACAGGCAAAGCCTACTCAAGCAAGTTTTGAACCGGTTGGCAGGAAGGAGTACATACATACTGATGTATCTCCTTATTTGATACATGTACAACGCATCACCGACTCACCTAATAGTGGAACTGTATTACATCCCATTACATTTGGAAACTTTATGAAACGGGGGGGTTTTAAAAATATAATTACTGGAAGTATTAAAAGGATAGGCCGCAACAAGTGTACGGTTGCTTTTTCGACATTTGTTGATGCTAATGATTTTCTAAATTCCAAATTATTAAGTACTAACATGTTTAAAGCCTTTATCCCATCATTCAATGTAACCAGAATGGGTATTGTGCGCGGTGTCCCTTCAGAATGGTCATTGGAAGAAATTGAAGCAAACATTTCTACACCAGTTGGGTGTGGAAAGGTCATTAAACTTCGGAGGTTAAATTATAAAGTGCAGATAAATGGTAGTCCAGTTTGGAAACCTTCAGAGTCCGTTGTTATAACCTTTGATGGACAAATTCTACCAAAGAGAATATTCATGTGCTATAATGCATTAAATGTTGATACATATGTGTACCCCACCATTCAGTGCTTTAGATGCTGTAGGTATGGACATACAAAATTACAATGTAGGGCTGCAGAGCCAAGATGTTTTAAATGTGGACTAAATCATTCAGCTGAATCATGTGGCATTGAGGAGGATTGTGCATCTTGTATAAATTGTTCTGGATTTCACTTTGCTATAAATAAAGCTTGCCCTGAGTTTAAGAGACAAAGAGATATCAAAAACACTATGGCTCATTCATGCATTTCTTATTTGGAGGCTAGTAAGTTGCATCCATCTTCCTCTATGTCATATGCAGATAAAGTTGTTTCAGGTAGTAAAATTTCCCAATCAGATTCCAAATCCGCATACTTACACACTAACAATAATGTTCCTACAACAACTTCATACAAAAAAACAGTATTTAAAAAACCACGCTCGCCTCCTAAATATGCTTCTGGATATGACAGAGCAGCACACAATGCAATAATAAATGAGTTTAGTCTACCAAGCCCGAGTAATGGGTGTGCACTACAGAATAAACCTGAACAAAAAGAAGATCATGAACAGATTATGGATCTAATTAATAGTCTTATTAAGATGTTACAAAATAAAAAATACATTAAACCGAACAACGCTGACCTAATTTGTAAATTACTGACAGACAAAAACGATTATGGACTTCATTATTCAATGGAACGTCAGGTCAGTGACTAATAAAAAAACTGATCTTTTCTATTTAATTAACAAGTATAAACCACTTATTGTTGCATTGAGTGAAACATGGCTTAAACAAGACCGAATATTTGGTATTCCAGGTTATGTTTGCATTCGTAAAGACAGAACTGATGGCTACGGTGGTGTTGCCATCTTAATAAAAAATAATGTTGCATTTTCTCAAATTACATTACCCAATCAGTATTCTTTAGTTGATTTCGTTGCTGTACGTGTAAATAATGTATCTTATGCCTCTGTATATATTCCAAAGCCATCCTCCGCTGCTCTACAAGAGATGAGTGATATTTTTTGTTCATTGCAAAGCCCTGTCTTGGTAATGGGGGATTTTAATTGTCATCATCAGACGTGGGGATGCGGTGAAAATAAAAGTGATGGTGTACGTTTGTTACAAATATTAGATGACAATAATTTATGTGTATTAAATACTGGGACACCGACTAGACGTACTAAGCCTAATGAATTGCCGAGTGCTGTAGACTTGTCGATTTGTTCCCCTAGTTTGGCCTTATCACTCACTTGGTCTGTCTTCTCTTCTTCTACACTAGGCAGTGATCATTTTCCCCTAGTAATAGCATTCCCTAACAAAATATATCCCATCAGTGAAAAGCGTCCCCCTCGATTAAAGTATAGATTAGGTAGAGCTGATTGGGAAAAATTTAAACAGACCCTTGAAGTTAAAGTGTCACAGCTACCTGAAATACTTCATGGAAGAGAAGATGATTGCTCTCGAAACTTAGCTCTTTGCATGCTTGAAGTAGCGGATGAGATTTTCCCTGTAAAAAGTTCCCGCACAAACAATTTACCTATGCCACCTTGGTGGAATACTGAATGTTCAGATGCAGTACGAAGAAGAAAGGAAGCGGAAAGAGAGTATGGTGAGGATATGTCAGAAGAAAATTTAAATAAACTCACTGGTATAATTAACGAGACTAGAGATTTTTTGAAAGAAAGGAAATTCGAGGGATGGAGATCATTTTGTTCCTCTCTTTCTCCTAGAACTTGCCCTTCAGAGGTCTGGAGTAACATTAAACGTTTTAGGAACGCTTTTAATCAAAACCGTTGTAGTGCTCAGTTGTCTCCTGCTTTAGCTGACGATTTTCTTGATAGATTGGCTCCTGCTACTGCTCCTGAAAAACATTCTTTGATGTCTTGTTACGCATTATATCCTGGAATAAAAGAATCGAATAGTTTGAACTCACCTTTTTCTTTATATGAGCTTAAAGGGGTATTGTCAAGTGTTAAAGATTCTTGTCCTGGAGAAGATGGAATACCTTACGCTTTCTTTTCAAATATGGGCGATTCCTCGCTTGTATATTATTTAGAAATAATAAATTCCATAATGCTTTCTGGGAACATACCTACCTCTTGGCGAACTCAAGAAATAGTCCCTATACTAAAGCCTAGAAAATCTACAGATGATTCGGCTGCTTATCGACCTATAGCCTTATCTTTGGTTATTGCTAAAATAGCAGAACATCTGGTTAAGAACCGGCTTGAATGGCATATCGAAAGAAATAGTTTGCTTTCAATTTCTCAATATGGCTTTCGTAAATCTAAAAGTACCATAGATAGTTTAAGTATCTTTACCACAGACATAAATTTGGCTTTTTCTAATAATTCATCAGTGGTTGCTGCATTTTTAGATGTTTCGGCAGCATATGACAATGTAATCATAGCAGTACTTAAATATAAACTAATGAAATTGCAGGTGCCGTCGATTTTAGTTAATTTTATTATTAATAGCTTATCTGTTCGATTTATATTTGTAATAACAAATCAAGGTTCAAGACTTTCACGAACTGTTTTTAAGGGATTGCCTCAGGGGTCAGTACTTAGCCCGTTACTTTACAACATTTATACACATGATCTTGAGGCGTCTTTAAATGGTACTGTTAGTATCTTACAATATGCTGACGACCTACTTATCTATTCAATAAACAAGTGTATTCCAACTGCATGTAATTCATTAACAGAATCACTCGCGTTATTAAAGGTTTGGCTTGATAATAATGGGCTGGATTTATCAGCTAACAAAAGTTCTGTAGTAGTTTTTTCTAGAAAACGGTATTTTCCGCCGCCTATAGTTTCCTATCACAATCATACTTTAACTGTTGGAGAGGAAGCTAAATTCTTGGGTTTAATTTTGGATAAGAAAATGACAGGTAAATCACATTTAAGTTATATAGTGGATAGATGTGAAAAGCAGCTGAATATTATGAGATGCCTCTCGGGTGTGTGGTGGGGAGCTCACCCTTTTAACCAGAAATTGTTATATAATGCTATAATTCGTAGTATTTTGGATTATGGTACTTTTTTATTAGAAGGTGGTAGTAAAAAAGGGTTCAAAAAGTTAGATAATATTCAATCTAAAGCTCTCAGAATCATTTCGGGTGCAATGCGTTCGAGTCCTTTAAACGCGTTGCAAGTAGAGTGTGGAGAACCTCCTTTATATTTAAGAAGACAATTCTTAGCTGATAGGCTTTTATTCAAAATCATGCAATTTTCCAACCATCCATTGATAATTAAGCTAGATAATTTAAATTCTTTGATTGAAAGCTCTAATTATTGGAGATGCAAATCTGTTCCTTGTTTAATTACTAGTTACAGGAAGTTTAAATTACTTGAATCACCTGTTCATAATGCACCAAAGCCAGCAATATTTAATGATAACGTTTTTGACTCTCTACTTTTAGCGCCTGAAATAACATATGATATGGGTATCGCCAAAACTGATTCTGGAGCGAATTCTAAATTTAACAGTATTATTGATGATAAATGGAAAGGCTGGCACCTAATATTTACAGATTCTTCTAAAATATTGGATAGTTGTGTAGGTGTAGGAGTTTACCATGCACAGTATAAACTTATTCAAAAAATTAAACTTCCTCCGGAGTCTTCTGTTTTTACAGGGGAATGCTTTGGCTTATTTAAGGCACTGGAATATGTTTTGTTAGCTAAGTTACAAAATACTGTTATATTTTCCGACTCAAAGTGTGGGTTGCAGGCAATTGAGAAGTTCCCATTTAAAATGAAGGCTTTCTATCCTGTTGTATTTGATATTAAAAATTTATTATATGAATTAAGGTTGAGGGGGCAATCTGTACATTTTGTTTGGGTTCCTAGCCATTGTGATATAAAGGGAAATGACAAAGCGGATGGTTTAGCCAAGGAGGCTATCAATGATGGAGACACTTTTCCTTATGTAATCTTTTCCCATGATATCATGAATTTACCCAAGTCATATCTTCGTGATGCCTGGAGTATTTCATGGGTGCAGAGTGTACAAACAAAAGGAAAATACTATTACTATATACAACCTCATGTTCCTATTAAGCCGTGGTTTTTCAAGGTTAAGTGTTCCAAATTGATTGCTAGTCAAATCATTCGTATGCGTCTGGGTCATGTATGTACTCCTTACCATCTGGCCAAGCTCCGTATTGTAGAGAATAACATGTGTGAATGTGGGAAGGATGTTGGTACCTTAGATCATATATTTTTTTCATGTTCTCGTCATGACCGTTCTGATTTTCTTGATTCCCTTATTAGTTTAAAAACCCCTTTCCCCACTCGTATGATTTGTTTATTACATAATCCAATAATTTATTATGATATAATCGCCTCTTTTCTGTATAAAAATGATATTAAACTTTAGTTTGTTTATTACATTCATACTATTTTAAACTTTATAATACTTTGTTTATTACATTGTACAATTATATATTAATGACTGTATCTGATCCGTATTTCCTATTATTGTAATCCTTTCCGTTCCGTTATTTATTTCCCTGTTTCCCAAATTTTTTACCTGAAAATGGCACAAAGTACAACTAGTGCCACACCACAACAAAAAAAAAAAAAAAGAAGTGATTGTGGTTTGCTCCAATCTTCGTTTTTATTTGCAGTTGCATCATATTTTATTCTTCATAACATCTTTGTAGATATACAAAAATTTAGTTCTCGTTAGAAGAAAAATTCAGCGTGAATGTTTTTTAGATATTTCTCATGGTGAGGGCAAAGGTGAAGGTACTTTTCACAGAGATTATAATTTAAAAATATGAAAAAAATCCGCACAACAGAACACAAAAATGATTATTGGCAATTTACCTATCAAATTATTGTTGACGTTTTACCTATCAAAATTATAAATACCCCGGTTGCTTTTGAATTAGAGAAAAAGAACGATGTAATAAATTGTAATAAATGTAGTTCATTATTATACGACTAGTTACAATATTTGACATATCAGTATCATTGCTATGACTTACTGTTTTGGTCGTATTAGAATGTGAGTGAATGCTTTGTGTATCATTCAATAAATGCTTGATTTAGTAACGCACTGTTACATTTTCTTCGTGGGACATATCTTATTTTAACAGCTTTGTTAATTTTAAATGCTGATTAGTTAATGCCTTGTTAAATAGAAATTGGTGAAACTGGGTCTAAGGAGAGTTACTAATCAGTGCCGCAGAGTATTTTTTAATCTGTGTCATTTGCTCATAGACAACGATTAAATTTAATAAATCTGTCAGTGAGTGTCACTGTCGTCAATTCAATAAAAAAAAAAAAAAACAAACAAACCTCAAAACTTTTGCATTGAGTTTCACGTGTTTTTGATTTTTCGGCTTCGCATCACTAAGATAAATATAATGGCATACGACAAAAATCTTGTTCAGCTTGCAATTAAGCTCTTTTCCATAGATGCTGTAAAGTTTGGCGAATTTACTACTAAAAGCGGCATCAAAACCCCAGTTTATTTTGATTTGAGGGTTATAGTGAGTTACCCTGATGTTATGGTATGTAGTATTATTCTACTCAACTCACATCTCTGATTGAAAGTGAAGGAAAGACGTTTTCCTTCACTTTGAAGAGTCAGAAAGGTCATATTAATAGGCTGTAATAAATATAATAATTAATATCACTGCTCAATCATGTTATTGATCCAAAAAATATAGATTATACTCTGGTACTTAACTTCCATTTTCTTTTATAGGAATCAATATCAAACCTGATACTGGAAATAGCGATAAAAGATTTGCAATATGATCACCTGTGTGGTGTACCATATACAGCCTTACCTATTGCAACAATACTCAGTATACTGACCAAGAAGTCAATGCTTATGAGGCGTAAGGAGACAAAAGCCTATGGCACCAAGAAATCAATAGAAGGTCACTATAAAGCAGGCCAGTCATGCCTCATAGTAGAAGATGTTGTTACGTCTGGCTCAAGTGTCCTAGAGACTGTAAGAGATTTACGTAAAGAGGGTCTGGTAGTCACAGATGCAGTCATAATACTAGATAGAGAACAAGGTGGCAGTAAAAACCTTGAAGCAAATGATGTAAAAATCAAATCTTTGTTTACCATGTCTTCTTTAATTGAAATATTGTTGAAGAATGGTAAAATTACACAAGAGACGGTAGGCAAAGTTAAGAATTATTTGAAAGAGACGCAGGCTCCAGTGATTGGTGAGTTAATTTAATTCATCACCTCACATGTTCAGTGAGTTATTCTACTTATCCATTACATAATAGGACCACCCTATACATTGACTGCTTTTAAACCTTATAGTCTCTATAATAAGGCTGAAAAATTAAATGATTGCTAATTGTATGTACCTTTTTTTATAATTTCAGATAAACCTTTGAACAGATCCTTGCTTACATATGAAAATCGTGCAGAGCTTACTAAAAATGCTGTAGCAAAACAGCTGTTTAGTATAATGGCAACCAAGAAGACAAACTTATGTCTCTCAGTGGATTTGACCTCTACCACAAAGATCCTGGATTTGCTGGAAAAAGTTGGTGAACACATCTGCCTTGTGAAGACTCATGCTGATATCATTGAAGATTACAGCAATGATTTTATTACTAGGCTAAAGCAACTTGCTGACAGATCCAACTTTTTAATATTAGAAGATAGAAAGTACGCTGACATTGGTCATACAGTCTCCTTACAATATTCAAAGGGGTTGCATAAAGTTGGTGACTGGGCAGATTGTGTAACTGCTCATTCTTTACCTGGTGAAGGAATACTTAAAGCCCTGAACTCAGCTAATGGTGTCAATCATGGTGTCTTTTTATTGGCTGAAATGAGCAGCGAGGTGAGGTTTTAACAAAATGTCTTTTGAACCCAATGAGGTATACAGGCATTATGCTATGTTATTGAACCTTATTAGTTTTTTTATTAATATACTTAATTCTTTTTTATAAAATTCTATATTTCCAAAAACAGTAAGGTCAATCTTAAAAAATATTCCATAAGTATATATGATTATGTTTTTGTGTCTGCAGGGTAACCTAATCACACCAGAGTACAAAGAAGCTACAGTATCCATGGCATCAAAGTATCCAGAACTGATAACTGGCTTTGTTTGTCAAAATCTGGACACTTTTAAGGACCCAGGTCTCATACAGCTGACTCCTGGAGTGCAGTTGGAGAGTAGCAAAGATACCCTTGGTCAAGTTTACAATACTCCTGAGAAAGTTGTATTAGAGAATGGAGCTGATGTAATAGTTGTAGGGCGAGGCATAGTAGCAGCAAAGAGTCCAGAAACTCAAGCAGTCCTCTATAAAGACACTTTGTGGAAATGTTATTTGAAAAGAGTGTCTGGAAAGCTTGAGTAAACAAACCATTCCAAACTCATTGTTTTTAAACATATAACAGACACACAAAATATGTCTTTAAGTTTTTATAAAAATATACATCTTGTTTATATTTTATTGTATTAGAAATAAGTATAGCTGATACTTTTTATAGTCTAGAATATTCCTGTTGACAATAACTATTCGTAAATGTGTTTATGTGTCATACAACTTCAGAAATATCTTGGTGCTTACTAAAATATTTGCAAAGGCACATGATATTAGATGTTTACCAAGTGCCTTTTATTCTCAGGTGAATAAAATTACACCAACAAAAATACATTATTGTTATTATATGGTAAGTGAATAAAGTACATATTGCATTCCTGTTATTAATTAATAAAATCTGTTATTAAATCTTAACAACACTGATAAATGTAACATCACCTACTGGTCCTTTAATACCTGAAATTATTTTCTCACTGAATCTTGATTAGTAATTCAGTGAGAAAAAAATTAGGTTAAAGGTTCTAAATAAGTTAAGCATGGTTCAGCAGCACCTTAAAATATTTGTCATTAATTATAGGTAGGTACATTGAGCAGCGACATAGCTACCTACCACGTGCCTTTTATTCTTCGTTTTTTTTGGGATTGGTGGTCAAGCGGTACGCGAGGACCGTCGCCCATGGACTCCCGCACCACCAGATGAGAGTCACAAGTGCGTTGCAGGCCTTTAAAAGGGGTTGGGCCTTCGGTATCGTCACAAATTCGGCGAAACACAACGTAAGCGTTGTTTTATGTGAGTTTGTGGTATCACTCCGAACGTCCGATCCGTTCGTGCCGAAGCATTACTCTCCCATGATCAAAAATCTTAGTACGAAAAATGCTCATGGATCGTCCGTCACGTGGGGGGCCGCGGGTACATCGGACTCGTATCGACTAAAAGTCGTGCTTGCCTTCCCTTGGCTTATAGCCACGGATATGGGATTCGTGACATGCTGTGGTCCAGCATAAGCTGGAGCCATAAAGAAAGCGAGAAAAACTTTTCATGTTTTACAAAATTATATAACGACATATTTTTTAATCATTTGGTAAATAAAAACAAAATTACCGCTTTTTTGGTTTAAACTTTGCAACGGTTTGGTTGTTTATCTGATCCTGTGGCAATCACTCCCATCAAGTCTGTCGACCGACACTTCGACTAGATTCTCTAGAACTCTAGAACGCACCGTCCTCTGGTATTCTCTGGCTGGTCCTCCGAGCTGTGTGCGAACTGTGAACGCGCATTGTCATGCATCAGCGTGAATTTTAAGCTAAGACAGTGCAAATGGGTGAACATAAGGCCCGAGGACAAAATAATCTTCAACGTAACCTTTAGCGTGCACATTGCCCGCATCTCAGCCGTTCAGCGTTTCCGGGACGACGATACAATAAATCCAAACCGGGATTCATCGCAAAATAAAACATTCATCCTCCCATTGCTCCTAATGTCAGTATTATTGTAAGAATCAAAGGGTTTATTTAATATAGGTACCTAGTTGTGTAAGAATGTTTTAATAAGTTTATCATTCTTGGTATCAATTTAACGAAAACACATGAAATTGGGAAAAAACATTGACTTATTAAACATTACTCTGAGGGAAAAAGTAATTAGTTGGATAAATAATCAAAGGTAAGTTATGTAAGGTAATATTTTAATGAAAACAAAACAATCGAAAAGTTTCTATTTTTAAATTAGCTTTCATTTAATGTTTTCGAGAAAACAAAAAGATTGTATACCATTCTACTACTTTTAAGAAAAAATAAAGTATCAAATAAGTATTAGAACATGAAATGATGCTTGTTGCTAGGATTTTGGTGTGTAATGGTATTTATTTGCGTTGATTTATCTTGAATTATTCGAGCTGGCATCTCTAGAATTAACTGCCATTTTATGATTGATGTCAATGTCAGTCATCAGTCACTTCAGTCAGTAGCAAAGAAATGTCAAAATTGATAACGACTGCAGAGTGCAGTTTTGTACGCAACAAAACAAAACAAAACATCAGTACTTTAGAATTTAGATATGGATTTTATAGTTAAGGAATTAGGCATAAGTAATAAAAATATATTCCCCACTGCCTCACCTGGTCTTTATACTGTAGTCGTCCACACAACCTGGCTGAAGAAATGGATAAAAAATCTCGAAGTCGATACATCGCTGAATAATGTTGATTTTACCTTGCAACCTGGTGAAAGTGTACCTTATCCGTGGCGAAAAATATTTATGAGGGTATGTATCTATCCACGAATACGATAACTGTATACTAACTCTATAAATGGAACAGCTAATTAATGCTACATCTATTCTTTGTATTGAAGGTATTGAATAAAATAGTTTCCAAGGTTCTTCCACTGCCTCGCTACAAACTCAATGAAAACACCAACGAATCTCCCCTCACGTTCTCCCAATTACTGCAGTATGTCTCACAGAGTAACCAAAGAACTCTGTGGAAAGAGTCTTATAAGAAATATTGCCAAAATAATGATAGCAAGGAAAGTACCATAGTTAATCTGTTAGAACATGATCAGTTGCTGTCTGAAGTAGTGCTCCGCTTGTATGGATGTAATATTATTAGAATTAAGTATGATGGAACTGGGAAGCATATAGAGTATAAAGACATAATACCCAATAAAAATGTCCTAAAAATGTATGAAACACATGGAAATCTGCTAGCAGCTATGTTCACCATAGAGACAGACAATAACTTCTTTATTATATACAGAGGGCATTATGAAAATACTCTCCTGGATTGTCTAAATTTCAGTCCAAATTTGATAGATATGAATTACAGCCGAGGTCTGTTCATTGTGTACCAATTGCTGAATTTATCTAAGGCTATGAGTGACCGAGGGTTAAGTTTAGGGATGCTGACCCTTGAGGATATATATTTGTCAGAAAACTTGTGGCTGCAAGTATTACCCATGATCACCAATAACATCTACTGCTTGGATGCATCCCTGATCATTGAACATAATAGAAGTAAACAGACAACTCCTGCATTAAGCCAGGCTCCACCTGGAAAGAGGGGGGAGGAGTGGTGTTGGCGCAAAGAGGCTGTACAGCTAGAGAAGTTATGCATGCTGTGGGTTAGAGGCAGAATTTCTAACTTGGACTATCTTTTGCACCTGAATATGTTAGCTGGAAGGTCTGCAAATGACCCACAGGCACATTTCATGGTGCCATGGGTGACTGATTTCTCATCTAGATGTGGTAAGTGTTTGAAGCAAACACTCTTTGTTTGATAAAAATGTGTTTCATTGTGAATCATATTTTTTTTATCTCACAGATGTTCATAAATTATCACAATTGTTTGAAATGATAACAAGTATGTTTATTGTAATAATTAAATGTGTTTACACTTTTGTATGTTAACAAGTTACTATGTAGCACATTTTTTTTATGTATTCAAATGAATTTAATTTGTAATTAAGATTTAACCCTTTGCTGTATTCATGTTTAAGAGCTGGGTATAATATTTCATGAAATATTCTTATTAACACTTCACCTTATATATTTTTACTGTAAATCTTGTAATATTTTTTACTCCTAAAATATACAGAGTCAACAGGGAATGTCCTTCATCTCTACCATTATAAAATCCTAAAAGAGCTGTGTCTCTATGTTGAAAATATTAAAAAAACAACAAGTCTGTTAGGGTATATAATCATGTATGAACCATTTTTTTGAAATTCTTGTTTGTATGTCTGTTTGTCACAGGTTTGCGCAAAAACTACTGAATAAATTTTAATTTTGTTACCAATGTTAGATAGTTTAAGGTCCAATTTAATAACGGGTGAACTTCTTATCTCAATTAATTGAATGGATCATACAAAGAAGAGATTATCACTGTTGGTTTATGATTAAATTATTTTTGGAATCCATTTTTAATCCTTATATAACTTCAAGTGAGCAAAGCCACGTAATTTGTACATACTAGAGGATATATAGGAGAAGCAATCATAGGAGCAATCATGGTCCTAATGAACCAGTGATGCCGATCCAACAAAAGGTTAGTAAAATTCAGATGTGAGTAAAACACGCAATGTGTTTTTTTTTCTAGGCAGGAACTGGCGCGACTTGAGCAAGTCCAAATACCGTTTGAACAAGGGCGACAGACAGCTTGACATGACGTATGACGTCAGCAGCTGTACCGACCAGATACCACACCACGTTTCCGATGCGCTCTCCGATATTACATGCTACGTATACTTAGCGCGCAGGTTAGTGCATTAAGAGCCTTATGCGAAATTAGAAAGGTTTATTTTTGTACAAATTGGTGTGGTACTGAAATTGAATATACCTATTTTCTATTCACTACATTTATGAGGTTTACTGAATTTTAAATAACAATTGAGCTATCATTATGTTACTGACACTGTGATAAATTTGGAAGTATTATATTGTTATGATAATGATTTCTTGCCATACAAACATATTCAAGAAACTGAGTAAGTCAGAGATAACTCAATCGACACCCAGCACCGTTAATATATTTTGAAAAGGCAAATTCACAGTAGCAGTTAAGAAACCATCTGTAAATAAACCGGGTCCAGCACAGTATGGACAGTGAAACTGGTAGACCGCTCGCGCTCTCGCAGCCGTTCGGAGAAAGTACCCCCTACTCAATAACCCCCTAATAACATGACATTAATATGAAACTATTTGAAAGGAGTTTAGGCGGGATAATGAAAAGTGCACGTTGTCAATTTTATATTATTTTTCAAAACTTGAATTTCTCCGAAGTTTAATGTGTAATTATAGTGGATGATTAACCATTAAGTGTTCGTGAACGTGTGAGAGTGTAGGCAAATGATATAAAATTGAAAATAGTGACTTTTTGGGTTCATTCCTAAACTCCATCGAAGCCTCAATAAAGTTTCTACCGTTTTATTGGGGCAACTGAACTGAACTTATACTTGACATTGGCGAACACAAAATGTGGTGCCATAATACAATCCCATGATGGGAAATATTCTTTGAAAATATTATTTGATTACTCTAATACTTAACACTGGCAAAAACACAAAAAGTGTGGCGTCATAATAAAAAATAATAAAATAAACTATTTGAAAACAGATTATTCGAATTTCGAAACATTATTTCCAAAGAGTTTCACTAAGGTATAGCTATTTCAGCAAAAAGTTTCTTTACAGAACGCCAAAGGAAGTCCTATGCAAATATGTGCGCAACAAGTGGGTACCCGCAGAGTACCCCGCGTCGATCCAGCGCATGCAGGAGTGGACCCCAGACGAGTGCATACCAGAGTTCTACACAGATCCCACTGTGTTTAAGAGCATACATGAAGATCTGCCGGTAACTATGTACTTTGAACTCTATAACTAAGCATTTGTGTGGGTGATTTTCTCTCTTTGGTAAAATGTTGCCCTGACTAAGGATTCTTTTTTATATTGAAACAACTTTACGGATTTAATCGCGTTATAATAAACCCGATGTTTTGGACCCTTTACAGCGTCCATGGTCACGGGCAGACTGAAGTATCATGCGTCTTGTCGTTGTATTTATTGACAGCTCCCCTCCATTAACTCTTTCACTTTTACTTCAATCATTCGTTATTCGATTCATGCAGAATGAGCTCACCGTATCAATTGGTCTTGCAGTTTTGGGTTTGCATTTAGATTTAATAGAAACTATAATAACTTCAAGCAGTTGCCAATCCATCCTCTCTATTGAAATTTGCGGGCTTTTTAATTTCAATGGCCACACGAATCATCCTGGGTAGGAATCGATTTTCTATTGCAAGGATCTGTAGTTTGTCAAATCTGATATAGTGCTGAGTCTTGTCAAGTGCGTGTTCACAAACTGCTGACTTCTTGGAACGGCGGTGCTTGACATCAGATTTGTGTTCCTTTGCACTAGGTATATCAGATTTGACAAACAATCAAAGCGATCTTTTCGCTCCAAAAATAGCGATACTTGGGATTGCCATTGGCATAATACTGTTTATTAATTTGTTCTTGATGCATAATCATTTACATTGTACACACGGCAATAAATCGACATATACAGTCAGTCCTTTAGGTTATCCGTAATGCATTGCAATAGCGGTGACTTTTGTAGTGCTTCTCTAGTTGGACTTGTCATGTATACGTGTGTGCTCAATCATTTTGTTTCTAGGATCTAGGTATCCCGTCATGGGCGACTTGTGTTGAGGATTTTATTACAAAGCATCGGGAGGCGTTGGAAAGTACTCATGTGTCAGAAAATCTTCATCATTGGATTGATATTACATTTGGATACAAGTGAGTATTTCTTAGAAGTCAGAATTAATTATTAACTCATTTCTTTCACAAGTATGTATTTCCTTTATGAATATAAATGTCCTTAGCAAAAAATAACTACCTAGTATATTTTTGTTGTTCGTTCATTTACTATTATTTTATTAGATTACGATGAAACTTTGGTGAATCGTTGTATCTACGTGCCTGCGAAGGTTGACGAAAAAGACAGTAGTCTTCTTGTGCATACCTTACAAACGATGGGCCATTTAGAATATTCCAAAATTAAAAACGTTAGGTCCGCGAATCGGTTATCAATGCATCCTCCTTCGTTCCAGACTCTCTGGTTCCGCATCAATAAAGGCTAAGAACGTTTGTCTATCTCTGGTGGACGGTCATACGCGCATACGTCGTGGGGGTACCGTACAGCTGTTGACGGCACCACACCCGCCCCGCGCGTCCCGGGCACTGCCGCCCGTACCACCGCGGCTACACTGGACGGCGTCTAAAGATGCCAGTAAGTTTTGTTTTAATAATGTGTGTCTCCCTTCTACGTAAACATACTATAGGTTATCCTGGTATAATTTGCATAAAAGTGGTTACATTTTTCATTTCATCTTAAATGTTATCCACAGAAAAGTCTCTGAGAAACGACAGTTCAGACGACGCAACTGACGATGAAGAAGAATCCACCAGCCTTCCTCAACACGTGTCACGATTAAACGTTCCTCCACAACGCGTCCGATCTCGACACAAAAGTAGCAGTAGAGCTCGCTCGCTGTCCAAAAGTCAAGGACTTGAAGATTCCCAAACAGTCACTGAAGGCAGGGCATCCTCTCATTCAAGACACTACAGAGTCCAACGCTCAGAATTAGGAAAAGGTGTCATATATCTACCAAAAGAATTCAACCCAGTAGCCTCTATACAAGCCATAGAATCGCTTGATAATTTCCGCACTAAGTGCTTCTTCACTAAAGCCGAAGACAAAGAAAAGCATAAGGAAAACGTGACAACTTTAAGCCTGTACCCAGTACAACAGGAAATGAGACAGGATAGCACAGTGTCCAACAAAGAAGGGTCTGATGATACCGCCTTTACCAACCACATGTTTCTGGCGTCGTATGATCAAAGTTATTTGAAGAAATTCACTCAGGACGCTCACTTAGAGAGTGTGCTCAAAGAGAGGAAAAATAGATCCTTCAACACGAGATACACTACAGATGCAGTCGTCTATAAGCAGTTTGTCACCGAAAGTCGCCGCCAAGATATGTTAGTGATCGGGTGTTTAATCGTTGAAATATTCTTGCACGCGTATATGCGCCCCCTTAGAACGGCCAACGATGACTTCTTAGAACGATACAATAATTGCAGAACCGTTCTAAAACACAACTATAACGCGTTACCAAGAAGTGTCAATTACATAGCATCACTGTTACTAAACGTCACACCACCCAGTTTGAGTTATAAGAGTGAGTTGGCTCCTAAAAAAGAGGAGCCCATGAAGAAGATTTTGGTTACTGATAAAGGATTACCCGCGCCCACTCCGGCGCAACTCTTACAACCGTTATTGATGCAGCACCTAATACCGTTCCCTCAAAGTTTCAACATCTTATACAAGTTGCTGAATACGTTACATGAATACGACCTCACGAGTACTGAACTCAACATACTGTACATGTACGAATGTGATGGCGTACAGTGCGAAAAGTATCAAAACGTCGATAAAACAAAGTTGTACTTCAACCAGAAAATCGCCGAAGGAAAAATTCAGGCTTGCGCAACACACCTAGAAGTTTTACTGAACCAAGTGAACAGTTACAATCAGTTCGATGTATTAGATATATTTTTGGCTCATTATATAGAGTTACTGCAGAATAAAGACACATCAGTATTAGCCGCGTGGTACTTATTTGACACTGTCAGCAAAGCTTTGGGTCCAGCAGAAACGAGGAAAAAATTACTCAAACACATATTGAACCTTTATGAAGACGATGACTTTGCTATCGACAAACCAGACCAGCATAAGTTGACCGATGTCGACAGTCTATCGGTCACTGGAGGAGGGACCAATAAACAGAAGTTTGTGAAACTATATCACAATATATTCCTCCTTCAGTTGATGGTGAGGTTAGGTCTCCAGTGTTTCTTGGACAATTTCACCCAACATCTAGTCGAGGCTGTCGGTGGCTACAAAGACGTGACGGAGGAAGTCGGGTCTCCAGGCCATCTTTGTCACAACAAAGCCTTGTCTAACAAAAAGCCCAGATATTCTGATGATAACGTTAAAAATGCGTTATCCAGCAATACAGATATATTTTCTCCGGATACGTCATATGGATCAGAACATGTCACCACACCAAGCGTTGAGAAGACAGAGGTCGATGTGATGAAGGAAAAAGACAGTGATAACAGAAGCGAAAATGAACTGTTTCATTTCGAAACTGATAAAGACAGGCTTCCTAGTCGCAGTAGCAGAAGCAAGTCTCCTGCTGAGTCAATAGACTCATATAATTCTAATACTACGCAAGAAAACAATATACATACACCTTCACCTTCAATAGATCATGTATCACCAATGTCAGCTAAATATTTCACACAAAACAACACAACACATAAAGAACATCATTCTGTAGTTATTAAGGATCAAAATCACGAAACATTAATAGCACCTTCTAATAAGCCTACGTCTCCTACCATAGAAATACCAACCAAACCAATGTTCACTAGTTATTTACATTTCGCTGAAGAAGATGACTCTGAGGATGTTGAACTGAGAAGGAAACCTCATGAGACACAAATAAACTTAGAACTTGGGCAAAATGTGGAAAATTCGATGAAATCGCAAAGTATGAACGAAGAGGACTTTCAGGGGTTTAAAGATCCAAATTCTTCCAAAATATCGGATATGAGCTCTGAAAGTCTCATTTGGTTGTCTCACAGACTGGGCCCAGTACTTACATGTAGGTATATAACGCGGAACTTGCTGAAGATGCTGACGTTGTGTTATATCGGTAAAGATAACCTGTCGCCATGGGAGGGTGACGAGAAGGACGAGTTCGATGAGATATCAATCGTAAACAGCAGAGTGGTCGGCGATAGAAATGCTATGAAGGTTATCAATTGCCTCACTTCCATAGTTGGTGAGTACTAATTGATACTAGCTCTACCCCGCGATTTACTCGCTTTGATTTCGTTCCCAACCTTGTCTTAAATTACCAAAACCCGTTATTAGAAGATAGCTGTATTTATGGGAGCCTATCTGGCAAAATCGAGTTTCTAGGTCTAGGACTTTGTACGTGTAACTGAATAAGCGCCAGACCTCAAACACGTTGATTAGAATATCGAGTGATAATTATAATAACAAAACACTAAAGTCATATTGAGACAAGTAAGCATATTTTTTTCAAGATATTAGTTATAGCAGCTAAAGGCAAATCTCGTGGCTCACGTACACAATAACAATTTTTCAGTTTTCCCTAACTTGAACCACTGATCAAGGAGCCATGGTTTCAGGTATTGTATTTATCTTTTGGGGGAAAGTTAACTCATATTAAAAACCACTGTAATCGATTCAGTAGTTGATTCTGAACAAACTAGTACTACTAAGGTTGTATATACGATATACATAATTATTATACTGTTTCGTACACGGCACTAGCCATGTACCGGGACAGACTCCCATACGTAGTGCCAGTCGTAACCCTTTTTTTTTAAATGCTTCGTGGGGTAGCCGGCCCGTTCACAGTCCATCTGGCGGCAATATGTATCGTGCTGCGATCTGATCTGATCGAAATGTATGCACAGAGTGCCTTCTGGCGAGTATCAGAAGATTTCTGGCAAAAAAAATCTGAAGATAGCTAAACAACATTAAATTATAACTTGAGTTCTATATTCAACTATATTTCAAGCTTTTTTTTTAAATTCCAGCTATGTATGGTGAACAACTAATAATATTCCAATACCTGCCTCACATGGGCGAGCTGATTGCGTCATGTCGCCGTCGCTTGTCCGCGCCGCTAGAGGGCGGCGTGGTAGCATGTCTACAGCTCATCAAGTACTTACTGCCACATATGTCAGATGTCAAGCTTATGGAGCAGCTACAGGTACCTTCTAACGTATAATTTTGTGAATTTGTGTTTACAATATATTTATTCTAGAACTGAAATTAACCTTTAGGAATCGAACAAATCAAACTATTATTTTGATATATTGTTGTTCGTATACCTAATTCGAACCCTTCGAATATCCAAAAAAACAGCCGGAACCTGTATATAAATATTTCAAATATATACTTCTTTATTTTGGACTTTAAAAGACAAAATAATACATAACTACATACAAAACTACTATAATGCATTAAAATAAACATATATTCATTTTATACCATAGCATATTTAAGCAGGTGGCCCTTTTTAATGGATATCTTGTACAATTATTGTTTATGGACAATGAAACTGCAACACTAAAGTGACATCAATGACAGTAATGACGGTAAGAAAAAGATGCTGGTGAAAGAAGCCGGTGTAAGAAGCCATTGAACTAAATAAAATATATTTTTCTGAATTTATAACGTATATTTCCAATGTCATTGATGCTGCCTCAATGATGATGATGATGCAATCAAACTGCCTCGTTAGTCTAGTGGTGTCAAGTGCGACCGCTATGCTAGAGGTCCTGGGTTCGATTCCCAGGTCGAGCAAAGTGTTATTGGGTTTTTCTATGAAATTCCCAGTAGCAGCTCGGAGTTAGGAATTTGTGCCCGATTAATGGCAATAGGCTCGCCCCCTATTACATGGGACCTAAACATACCGGCGAACTGTGGGTGTACATTAGTACGCCTCTGCCTAACCCTTCGGGGAATACAGGCGTCATGGTATGTTATGTTATTTCCAATGTCTACACGCAACGATAAATCCAATTATGTTAATATACTGACTGGTAAACTTTTTGGTTGTAGGACACATTCTTGAAGAGCATTCTGCAGCCGGCTCTGCGCTTGGCCTCAACGACTCGCTGCTCGTACCCTAGCGGCGCAGCGGCGAGATGTTCACTGACCAGGAAGCTGTTGGATGCGCTTCACGTGTTAGCCTTGAGGATAGGACCCGAAATGACAAGGCGACACCTTTGTGTGCCTGCCTTGCAGAGGCAAGATAATTATTAGCTATAGATTTATGCAAAATCTACTTAATTGCATGTCTCGTCACGGCCAACACACAATCAAGTATATATTTTACTGTGGGAGAGCCATACCTCGTTACGAATGGGCCGCCTCGACTGAAATCTTAACACGGCCTCACTGAAAACCGGATGAAACAACACGTTGTGTTTCGCCGAGTGAGTGAGGATACCGGGGGCCCAAAACCCTTCTAAAAGGCGGGCAACCCACTTGCGACTCTTCTGGTGTTTCTGAATTGCCCAAAAACATAATACCAAAATAATTGTATTCAAACACAATTTGATTAAATTGTGTATTATTGGATTCCGATACCGTAATGGATTTGAAAAGTTACGTTTCATGTTTGTTACAGATTTTTCTTGGCGTTCGACAAGGCAACTGGTAAAATTGATAACTGGCCGAAACAAGAAGAAAGTACGCCAGAAAAGGTACAATAGAAACTTATTAAAATATTTAAGCACAATTTTTTAGACCTGTTCAATATTCACAGCAAAATACCTATACCTACCTAAAATACCTACCATGAAATTTCTTCATATCCGTGGTGTATTTTAATTTGTTTCATGCAATTAAATATGGTCGGGGGCCTACATTTTTAGGATGTATAAATAAAAACACAGAAAAGTAATGATTTCATTGATTATTTCCTTTTGTTTCGCATTTGAATGCACTCCTTTTTTGTCACATATTTGTGACGCTGGCGCTGAGGGCACGCGCACACTTGTCACGTATTTGTGACAACGTCCAAAAGGTTAACTTATCTGTACGTAGACTATTGTGCAAGTTCATAGCACATTGACAATATTAACCGGCAATATTTTCCGGTATGCATTTAACAGTGTTCAGAGCAAGAGTCAGTGGAGTCAAAGCCGGAAGGTTTCCTGGAGATCTGTCGCGACGGCACGACGGCAGAGTGGCGCGTGCAGGACGGCCGAGTGGTGCGGGCTGACCTGCCCGACCTGGCCTGCACCCCGCCACACCTCTATGAACATACCAACGATACTGCCAGACTCACGGTTAGTACAATATATTGATAGAATGTTCTAGTAAGTGTGAGTAGTGCACACAGATGTGCCAGATCTAGCCTACACACCGGTGTCTATAGATATAACGTTTCCAACGATACCGTCAGACTCATGGTTAGTACAATAAACTTATAGAATGTTCTAGAAAGTCTGACTAGTGCACGCACACTGCTCCCTATTTACGAACATTACCAACGATACTGTCAGACTCATAGTAAGTACAATATACTTATAGAATGTTCTAGAAAGTTTGGCTAACCTACATAATGTTGTTGGGATAGTTCGTAAATATAGAGCATTGCCAGATTCACGGTTAGTACAAAAAGCGAACTGGTGGCGTCTTGTAAATGGAAGTACATACGGGTGTATGCCTGAAGTTGTCTGCAAGTGGTTTTATAGTGATACATTTTAATATAAAAACTCTGTTCAAAGACAATAGGGGTTGTAATTTCGATATTTTGGCGCGGCGCAGCAGTTCGATACGGCTAGTTTCAGGCATGCCACATTTTTTTCAACCGTTCTGTAAATTCACTTTTTCTCTTTTTTATTTTAAAAAGCTTACTAGCAATGTGGGTCCCACATTACTAGTATTCTCGTTAATCCCTCGTGCTACGCTAAATGTTTGTTTTATGAGTGGGTTCACGTCGCTAGTGCAATGGGTGGGTTTCGAACCGGCAACCATATGAACGCAAGTCCGACGCCCTAGCCATTAGGCCACCGTCGCTTATTGTGTTGTGAATAGAATGAATGCTATCAGAATGTCGTTTTTTAGGCCCAAGAAGAACTCCTGATGGTTTTCGATGAGGAGCTAGCGTATCGAGCGTATACGACCTTCGTGAAGTTCATAGGAGCGGAGACGATGGAAAGATGCCTTAAGAATATCGACACTGTGCGCGCGCTCTGCAGGAAATATGAGCAGAATCATTATATAAGGTATGTGAAGTTCTTTATTGTGAATTTTTGAGCTTTCGAAATAGGAAGAAAGAAGAAAAGAAGAGAGAGAAATTTGCGTGTAGTTTTCATCAACTTCGTATACCGACTATGTGTACTGTTATGTTAAATAACTTGTTTTGTAATTTTCGATACAATTCACGAATGCACGTTGACTTCTCAGGACATGTATGAATTCCTTTTTTCACAGCTCTCCTCTTCAAATTAGGCTAGACAAACGAGTCCAGTCCTCATTCAGCGACGAACCTTTGAATCGAAAGTCGGATCCCTCATCAGCGAAGCCCGAAATAGTCATGGACCACATATCAAGCTCCAACAGCTTCGGGTCCAATGTTACTCTGGTGGGCAATAGGATAGATGTCGCTAGCGATGCGTGCGAAGTGGGGATTGGCGGCCAAGGTCACGGATTTGATGTCGTGGCGTATAAAACGGATAACGGGGTTAGAAGTAACAGGTGGGTTTCTTTTTACGTTTTAATTGATATCACGTGTTTTCTCACCTCAACAACGGATAATACTTATCTCGCACCAAAAGAATATAAGATTTCATAGCTAATAAAAAAATTGAATCTGAAATCGAAAAGATTCGTACTTAGAAATCTAGATACCCATTTTTCAAGCACATTAAAACTATTTTTCCTTTCCAAAATGAAAGATTATTATGAAAAAAGCAAGTTAAAAATTTGAAATATGTGTTGTGAATCCATACTTAGATACTAAACTTACAAATTTGAAAGTAACTAACCATTTATCTGTTATCTTTTTTCACCAAAACCGCTGAACACATTTCGATAAAATTCTCGAGGAAGTAGATTAAAGATAAATATGATTATTAATATTCCATTGGAATATTATATATTCTTGCAGACACCTTCGCGGCGACTGGCTGATATACTGGGAGCATGAGATCGGCCGTCCCGACAAGGAGACGCGCTTTAACCTTAAGCAGATCAAGCTGCAAACCTTCGTGGGTCATACGCACTCCGTCAAGTCGATACACTGCCTTGACAACGAGAACAGCTTCATGACCGGCTCTAAAGACAAGACTGTGAGGCTGTGGTCGCTTAGGAACCAGGTTAGTAACTGCCACAAAGGCTCTTCAGACAAATTAAGTTGAAGACCTTTATGAAATCACATTGCGTCAATAAAAAATATTGATTTGGCAAACAAGTACGGCTTCATGGCGAATATACTATGAAGCTCCGTAGCCCAAGCACAAATAACTTGCGAAAACGTATTCGTATCGAATTCGAGAATAATTTGTAAGAGAAGGAGGTTAATGAACGGAGATGAAGCGAAAGTGGTGTGCCAGGATCGTAGCAAGTGGAAATCTATAGTCTCTGCCTACCCCAATGTGGGAGACGTGAAAATATGTATGTATGAGATTTGTAGCAGAAAAAAACTCGATACGTTTACGATACGAATTCGATAGTTCTTCGTGCTTAGGTCTCTTAGTAATCACGTTGGTAACTCGTACCACCGTTCTCAATAAGTCACTCCAAACAGACTAAATAGAGTTTGTACCACAACGTGTTAAGAGTTGGGAAGGTCTGATAGCAGTCACTTCCAGATTAAACTGGAAACTGTCCCCAATATATACGAAGCGGCGGTAGCCTAATGGCTAGGACGTCGGACTTGCGATCATGTGGTTGCCGGTTCGAAACCCACCCATTGCACTACCGACGTGAACCCACTCGTAACACAAGCATTTTAGCTTAGCACGAGGGGTTAACAAGAATACGAGTAATGTGCGTCCCAAATTGCTAGTAAACTTAAAAAAAAAAAAATGATTTGGGAAATGGCCAAGAGAAGGGATTTCAGATAGTATAAAGAAATGTCGCTATTTTCGTCTGCTTCTCGGCAAATTTTTTTCAAGAGTCTTATGGAGTCTGAATTACTCATGAAAACCAAAATAAATCGTAATAGAAAACAACAAAGACAATTTAATCAAATTGAGTTATTATTCGGATTTTGATACCGTTATTTTTACCGTACCATTTCGTCTACTATATACTAATACACTGAAAATAAACGATTCTTGGTAAAGTTATCAAGAATTACATTCGCTTATATTTATTTCCCGTGAAGCGTTCTAGACGAAATCGTAGGGAAGGAACGTTTTCACGTTTCATCGTAGGGAAGGTACGTTTTCACTATCATTATAGAGAAAAGCCAAGAAGCTCCAGAAATAGTGCGTAACCGCTAATCGATTAACTAATCAATTTTATCTTTTTTTAATCGTCCAGGGTGATGGCAACGCGACGTCACAATGCAACTGGACCTATACGGGCCACAAGAAGGGCGTGCTGTCTCTCACGTTCCTCGAGTCGCTACGTCTGGCCGTCTCTACAGACTCCGTCGTCCACATATGGGATCCCTTCATGGAAAGTGTGGTGTCTCAGGTTAGTATTAATGATAAAATAAATGATAAATGATATTTATTTCTGTAAATAGATCTTTTAAAGACACTTTTACATGTCAATGTTTTACATTTTTTTAACTAGATGGCGCCGGTATTTCCTAACTGACGACCTTTGAGAAGAAACACCGAAACAAACTCAGAAAATCATGGTCTCTTTTAAAGTCCAGACATAGTAGTAGCAATATGTGAGTTTTACAATGCAGTGTAATGTCTGAGATGGCCTTTTGAAGAAAGAGCCATAGCGGCTTTGAGTATTCAGAGAAATATCTTACCATAACCTGTATTTCCGTTAAGAAGGGGTGTAATGATGAACGATCTACACCCACAGTTCTAGCTGGTTAGCTATTTCTTGCTGGACCTATGTAATTGGGGGCGAGCCTCCTTGGTTCTGTTTCTCAAAGAAATAAATCTACGTGCTTGAGCTTCAAGCAATGGAAAACGAGTTGCTTCTTAAATGCTGTCGCGCTTAAACAAGCTCTGAGAATTAAGCCAGACTATATAATACTAAAGTAAATTAAAAATAAGAAAGAAAAGTTTTAATTTGTCTGTAAGTAAATTTTTGTACGTAAGGTGGTATGATTTGCGGCTATTAGTACCACCCTTGTCGATTATTATGAACGCCATTTTTAAAGTTAAAGATGGGAACATAAGTATCATGTTTATTTAATTCTCATGCTTTGTTATTGTGTTTGATACAGCTGGACAACATGAAGTCAGCAGTGAGTATAGTGCGGACGCTGGCGGGTCCTGGGTGCGTAGTCCTGGCGGCCACCACGGACGCAACGCTCCGGGTCATCGATGCGCGTGCGCCGCACTCCTCGCACGAACTCAAGGTATTTTGTTTTCAAATTTAAAATAGCGAATACATATTACCACACCTATATGCCGACGACTTTTATTGGAAACCCACAGTTTACTGATATGTATTAGGTAAGGGGTAAGCCTGTTGCCATTTATCAGGCAAAATTCCAAAGTCCGAACACTCCGAACAGCTATGGAAAATTTCATATAAATTTCAATTTCAGGGTTAATCCTTATCGAGATACGTAATGAATAATTCCTTGTATACTGAAATCGATACTAATATATAAAGCTGAAGAGTTTGTTTGTTTGCTTGAACGCGCTAATCTCAGGAACTTCTGGTCCGATTTGAAAAAATATTTTAGTGTTAGATAGCCCATTTATTGAGGAAGGCTATAGGCTATATATCATCACGCTACGCGGACGAAGTCGCGGGCAGAAGCTAGTTGACTAATACAATTTCAAGTTTCGATGGGATGAGAGAGATAGAGGGGATGCAACACTATTATTGTAGTATGGTTTTAACATTATTTTCTTTGAACTGTCAAGTTACTGAATACAATTGAAAGTGGAAGTATAGCGTATGGTTATGTGTGGTAGTTACCGATGAGCGCGACGACGTTCATCCGGTGCATGTGCGTATGTTCTGTGGGCGGCTGGGCCGCGTGCGGGCTGGCCAGCGGACACGTGGTCGTGCAGGACCTGCGCACCGGGAGACCCATCGCCACCTGGAAGGCGCACGACGGAGAGGTACTAAACTCTTACTATTTTCTTAAAGTTATTTTAGTGAAGGGAATATTCGACTTGCGGGCAGGATTTGAATCTACGGGGGCGTTCAAGTATTACGTAACGCAATTTGGGCGGGAGGGGGTCTTTCATACAACACGTCAGGTAATTTTTTTTTTAAATATAAAATTAATTAAAACTCCTAAATTGGCAACCCTTTTCTTTTACGTTTTACGGGGAATCCCTCTATTGTATAGACTGGTCTTCATTTTTAATTTGTTCTCGCAAGTTGGCAAGGCAAGTTTAGGGTAAAAATTGTCACTTGAGTGTTAAGTAACGTTTTAGAGGGGAAGGGTACACAAAAACGTTACGGTGCGTTACAAGGGAAGGAAGGGGGTCAAAAATCTTCAAAAATTGCGTTACGTAATACTTGAACGCTCCCTAACCTAAATTTTTCATTTTTACCATATTATTCCCAAAGCTCGACAAAAAATGTGAAAATTAGATATAACTATGGAAATTTACGTAGATCCCCGTCGAGTTTCCCGTGGAACCCTGGGGGTCCACCTGGACCACTTTGGTAACTAATGATATAGATGAAGAATACAAGACAAAAATAGTTGGTCTAGTAATTAGTTCATTTTATAATCATGAATTAAACTTTTTTTATTAGTATCTATGCCGTCCATCAACGGCAACATTGATCGTGAAATTCGTCGAGTTTGGTGACGTCACCAAACGTGTGATTTTTTTTATAATGTAGTTTGCTAGCCCCTTTTTGTTTTTAAGCAAGCTTTCGCTTTTGGTTACATACAATTTGTATTATTTTTTATAGGTTCTAAGGCTAGCAACTGTAGACGAGCACAGGTTGCTGAGCTCAGGGTTAGACCAGGTCACTGCCCTGTGGAGACCAGACGACGGGGAACTTATCGCGCACCTCAAGTAAGTACTCAGTTATTTTAAACTTAGATTGAGTACATTCGTAGGTGTTATAGAAGATATGTGGTTAAAATAGTTGCAATCTGACGTCGTCTTCCCCAATCTTCAGGAAACACTTACGCACAGTATTAGAAAATTTGTGACACCCCAGAAAACAGTGCATATTATTATTGTATATTTTATACTAGCCCCGGGGGGACTAAAATCGCCGCTTCTGATTCAATTATCTATTGACAATCTCGATATCACAATAATTGATGTCGTCGATATGATTCACGGTTATACAACGGGCCATACATTTCTAGTATAATGTGACCTTATATAGTTATACTTAGAGGTGAGCTTATACTGGTAAACTTTAGCACGTTATATAGTCCTGTGTTAGCGAAATATTGTGAAAAGTGGCTATTTTATTCCGGCGTCAATTGGCCAATATCGCGTCAGCCGGTTTTTTTTGACACGATGCGTGCGTGTACTAAAAGTAAGTACTGAACATTGTCAGAGGCAGCACGGAGCCGGTGCACTGCCTGTCGGTGTACTACAAGGAGCTGATCTCCGGCACCACCAACAACCGCATCGGCGTGCACACGGCGCTGGCCGCCGACGCCAGCTTCTCCAGCACCAAGCTGCGCTCCGACACCTTCCGCGGCGTGCTCACCTGCATGGCCGTGCTGCCGCTCAACCGCCTGCTGCTGCTCGCCAGCGACAACGGCACCATCAGCCTACTCTGTTGAACGCAACCGTCAGCCCAATCTGCTGAACATCAACTAGTCTGTTATGCTGAACATAACTAATCTGTTCTGCTGAACATCGACGAGCCTTTTATACTTTACACAACCAGCAGCTTGCTCCGCTGAACATTAACTACCCTGTTCTACTGTACACAACCAGCAGCATGCTCCGCTGAACGTCAACTAGCGAACTGCTGAACCGATCAGCGGCCTGCTCTGGTAAACAACACCGTCAGCCTACTCTGCTGAACATTAACTAGCAACCGGTTTTGTTAAACATAATCATTATAGTAAAGGTGAGTTGGAGCTACGTGAATTCTGTAAGTGACATACGCGAACCTTTCGAAACCGTTAAAAATGATTTGTAATATAACAAACATAAATAGTATTGCCATGAGAGAGAAAGAGTCATTACATACATTTTATCTATGGTTAGGTGCATGGCATGATTTAAAAGCGTCAACTTCCAGTTTTAACAAGCGCGCAGCGTTTAATCTCCTGTGCAAATGTGAGTCATAATATAATAAACACATTGTTATAATATATTCTAATAATAATTCACGGATCATTCCATAAAATGCATTTAATGAAAAATAATTGAAATAAGAACGTTTGTTATTTTCACAAATTTCATAATGCATGTTTTGAAAAGTATAATTATTTTCGTGTATAAAGTTATACAAACACCAGTCATCATCATAAGTATGTATTATTAATTTATATTACTTCTGTTTATAGAGGCTTTATGTTAGTGGGATTGATATGTTGTTAATAGTTAAAAATAAATAAATAAACATAAAAATATGTATAGGAAATTTTGTTTTGCAATCTAACATCAATCAAATAAGTACAGTACTCCCGAAAGAACAGTGCGCGTCTGTAGATAGCCGTTATGAATAGCCGCGCAGGTCAAATAACTCAATTATAGTGCTCTTTAGTTCTCTATGACGAATGCTATGCTTCGGCCCGAATGGGCCGGCCCGACCGGAGTGATACCAAGGCCTCACAGAAAATCGGCGTGAAACAACGCTTGCGTTGTGTTTCGCTGAGTGAGTGAGGCTACCGGAGGCCCAAACCCTTTTAAAAGGCGGGTAACGCACTTGTGACTCCTCTGGTATCCATCCATCTGGCGGCGGTTATCGCTTACCATCAGGTGATACGTCTGCTCGTTGCTCCCCTATCACATAAAAAAAATTATCAAGGGAAAACCCATTTGCGCATAACTTCAGACGGACTGTTATTTCGGGGGTACTTCTTAACATTTTATTGCCTAGAGTTTATCTACAAATCTACTTTTTATGAAATGTGTAATGAAAGATTATCACTGAGAACGGCTCGACCGATTTGACTGTTTTTGTAGTGTTCGTAAAAAAAAACGCATTAAATAATATGATATATTACCATACCATGTGTTAAAAGTACAAATTAGTCGTTACCAAAGATGTTACGCAAACATAATAATTATTTTGAGATTATCAATTTAATATCAGTTTTCGTTTTGTAATAGTAATGTGTTGTTATACCTCTACTGATGTTTTTCAGGTTTTATATTTCTTTGGGTGTCTGTCCTGTTTTTTTCTGCTGGTAGGATTAAATTATTATGAGTATAATTTGAGCCATTAAGTGTGTAAATTTTTTCCATGTCTATTCACAAAATTAATTTCACCAGGTAATTTTTAAGTTTCAGTGTCTACCAATATGCTTTAGGCCTTATCGAATTAAAAATTAAATATTGAAATCCGCTAAAAACTTAGAGATAATTATGTTGTAACATAATCACGTAAAAAAATGGTAACATAGCCAAGCAAACAATAAATGGTAATATAGTAACAAATTGTATCATTGTCAAATACAGAAGAATTGTAAAGGTCTGTTAAAACCGCTTAATAAGTAGTTTTAAATTGATTTCGTAGGTAATTGATACCCTCTCTTATGTCTGGTTCTGGAGGTTCATTGTTTCATCAACTGTAAGTTATCTTTTATACACTCTGTTACACTTTATATCAAAGTATCACGGTTTACAATTGTATTTTTATAATAAGGGAACCCTAAGTTTTAGAGCTGCCAGTATAAAAACTTTTATACTTCACCTACTCGGTAAGTGACCGATTACTTCTCCAATTCCGGGTTA
The DNA here is from genome assembly GCA_947256265.1 of Acronicta leporina. NCBI lineage: Eukaryota > Metazoa > Arthropoda > Insecta > Lepidoptera > Noctuidae > Acronicta > Acronicta leporina. Next base: position 12,897,969 of record OX366521.1, read on the forward strand.
GAAAGTTTCACTTTTCGGCCCTATTGCTCAAAAGTTGTATGAGAATCCATTATTGCCGTTTTCATTTTTTTATTATTTAAAACAAAACACAAACGATTCGACAAAATATTAAATTTTTATTGGCAGAGGTCTGCTAAATTGTTTGAAGGAAAACATTACTGGAATGAAACAAACTTTCAAACAACTTTTAACAAAATTAGAGAGTGATGATGAAAGACATGTATATCTTCACAAATTATACTAAAACGAAATACATAGGATAGGTATGTTCATGATAAAAGTAAGTATGATTTGGTAGGACTATATGCAATGAAAGTCTCACAAAGGCAGCTCTAATATTTTTCAGATATGTTTATACTTATTTAATTTTCCTCGTAGGTGAAGTATGAAGTATTATGCTTCACTCGGGGGAAAGTATACAAGTAACTTGTTTGGTGTGCACACTAGTAATGTGTCACTTTCTCCCCTTGGTGAACAATGTACTATTAAAGTGTATTTAATTATATAAATTATCCTGTCATGCATAATGTTGTAGTCATTTAAATAGTTATATTTTAAATCCAAACATTTCAATATAAAAATAAAGATAATTAAGTGTTCATTTTTTTCTTAGCCAGAAAGATTACAATAGCAAGGGATTATGACTATGTCCCGGGATGAATTAATCAGTATCAAGTATTTGTAAAGCGTGTAGATTTTTTAGTAAAAGAGTTAAAATGGTAATCAAAAACCCAGTAATCTTTTGCTAAAAACAAACAACTGGATAAATAACGAGTTATATTAAGTACTAAATATGTAGTACATAATAATACAATTATTGTGGGCGTTAATGATTTGTAAGGTAAATAATGAGATATTTACTTTTATGCATGCATAGTAAAGTCTTCAAAAGACAGGGTGATCCTAGAAGATTTTACCTTTTTTATTAGCCATTATTTTTAGGGTCAATTTAGAGCATTAATCAAGTGAATAATTTTAACACTGAGAGCTATAGAATTTCCGCCATTAAAAAAATATCTATCCTCAAAAAATCGCCCTCAGTGTTATTACGAAAAAATTGCTTTAGCACTTAACTTACGTAGCAAGTAATCCTACAAAATGTATTATTTAAAAGTGTATAATGTAGTACGTATATGAAACGGGAAAAATAAATGTAGATATGAATAAGCTATGCATATTGTAAAGTAAGAAAAAAATACCAGAACTACTATTTTAACTCATTATTAGAAGTAAGTTATTAATGTAGATATAATATGATGGTAATAAGTATATTCGCTTATAGCGATTGTGTTGGAATTACTAGAAAATATGTAATAAAATATCGATGTCAACAATCATAACGTAATGAAATGGAATTAATTTTATATTATTGGTCGCTCTATTCGGGGATCCCAGAATCAGTGTCCAGTGTTTTTATTTTATTGAAAACTAGCCTCTGCCCGCGTCTTCGTCCGCGTAGCGTGATGATATATAGCCTATAGCCTTCCTCATTAAATGGGCTATCTAACACTGAAAGAATTTTTCAAATCGGACCAGTAGTTCCTGAGATTAGCGCGCTCAAGCAAGCAAACAAACAAACTCTTCAGCTTTATATATTAGTGTAGATGTACAGTGTGTAAAATGTTATACATTTCGTTTCGTTCGCACTGCTCTGTGCCAAACATAGAACGCATAGAAGAAAGAGCAAAAATTTTTGATTTGTTTAAAAATGAATATGTACTGTCGGTGAAATCACTTCGAATGTTGAACTATACAAAGATTACAAAGTATTAGAAGTACGTCTAGGTAAGCTCTGCCTTGATTTAAAGTTAATTTAACAATCTGTTGTAACTATGTATATTCTGTATTGTAGCAAAGGTATTTTTGTAATAAAAGCATTTTATAGTTGAATGGGTGTTTAATTTTTTCTGCGATAAGTCGAATATGTTGTTTATGACTGTTCTGTTGGTCTAGCGGTTGTACGCGCGGCTGTCGAGCCGAAGTTCTCGGTTCAATTCCACGTTATTGAGTGTTTTTTTCAGTAGCACGTTTCTGCCCGGTTATTAGAAATGTCAGTATACGATTATATGCATATTACTACATATTATATAAGTACTTACAACTTAAATCATACCAGCGCACTAAAGGTACACACAAGCTACCTACATTAGAACACCTTTGTCTATACCTTCGGGTTTGTAAAGCAACTCATTTACAAATATCTTAATATTTGTAAATGAGTTGCTTTACAATATTATTCTGAAAGTTTTTTTTTCTTATTTCCTGTCTAGTGTTGTTCATACATGGCACGTATATATACAAAAACCAAGAACAAGAATGAGAATTAAACCTTTTGCAAAAAGCCTATTTTTGGCTAAGTACCATAAAAAAAGAAGAATAAAAATTAAAACCGAAGTAAAGTCTTGACGTCACAGTGGTCGCAATTTATGACAGATTGTGTAAAATATCTATCAGATTATTCTGCGGGACCAGCATATCGTCTTCAGTGTAATTAGTGTCTAGCACTTTCTTCGAGTTATTTGACGCCATACGAATTACCAAAAATGCCTCACCCTTCCGGCCGGAGGCGGTCCAGTACCACCTCCTTGAAGAGCACCCGTCGGGCAAGTATGATGGGCCACAGCGCCATCGATATGTCCGAGATATCGCTCTTAAAGGAAGAAACTCACACTGGAGACCACTTTCTGACACCAGAGCAACTTGAAAACGTATATCGGACAAACGTGAACACTGGACTCACGGAGGGCTTCGCTGCAGAGCTGTTGGAGCGTTACGGCCCGAACGAGCTGAAGGAACTTCGTAGCACGAGCATGTTCCAAATTTTTCGCGCCAACCTTTTTGGGTGGTTTCCGTGTGTACTTTGGGCAGCCGCTATAGTCAATTTCATTGGGTATTTTTGTTCAAAGGACATCGACTCCGCAGCTGATTCCGAAGGCCACTCCAGCAGAGAGTATCTCTATTTGGGTTCTGTGATTGCTGCTACTATTGTAGGAACGGGTCTCTTCGGGTTTTATCAAGAAGCCAAAAATATTGCAGTTATGAGCGGTTTCGAGAAACTGGTTCCACCAAATGCGGTTGTTATACGAGATGGTGTTAAGAGAACTGTACCAAACAAGGATCTGGTCATCGGCGACATCGTAGAAATGAACGGTGGGGATATCGTGCCGGCCGATGTTCGAATACTTATGTGTACCAATTTTAATACGGATATGTCTTCTTTGACTGGAGAATCTGAGCCGATAAAGCATAGACCTGAATGCACCCATTCTAACCCTTTAGAGTCGAAAAATATGGCGTACTTTGGATGTCCCATTTATGAGGGTTATGCCAAAGCCATAGTTATAGCGACTGGAGAAATGACACAAATAGGAAAAATTGCTGGATTAGTCACAGGCTTGAAGAAAGAAGAAACACCTATTGCTAAAGAAATTACACATTTTATTAAGCTCTTATGCGGCGTAGCGTTCGCTATGGGAATAACATTCTTTCTAATGGTGTATTTCATACAGAAGAGTTGGTTGTCTGCGCTGCAATATATGCTGGGCATGATATTGGCCAATGTGCCAGAAGGTTTGATTGTAACATTAACCGTGTGCATGACTTTGTCAGCTAAATCTCTAAAACGGAAGAACTGTCTTGCCAAAACGTTGCAAGCTGTAGAAACCTTAGGCTCAACTTCGTGTATATGTTCAGACAAAACTGGAACTTTGACCGAGAATCAAATGACAGTATCACATTTATTCACCAATTTTAAAATAATAGATAGAAATGACCATTCTCATGTATCTGACCCTTGTTATTCATCTTTATGTTTAGCAGCTTCCCTTAATCTAAAAGCTAATTTCAGTCACGATACTATGAATTTGCCGATTGAGAAAAGAAAAATCATGGGCGACGCTTCTGAGTCTGCAATATTACGATACATGGAATTGAATCGCTCTGCAACTCAAATAAGAGAAGAAAATCCAAAAATAGCAGAGATACCGTTCAGTTCTGCTTATAAATATCAAGTTACGATTCATCGCATGGCGATATCTAATAGCTACTACTTAATCATGAAAGGAGCTCCAGAAATTGTTCTCGAATACTGTTCTGGGGTTCACACTGACGATGGAACGATTACTCTCTCGGCACAGTTGAAAAAAGAATTGAAAGCGCATTTTATCAAAATGGCAAATATGGGTGAACGTGTAATTGGGTATTGTGATATGAAATTGCCAGTTGATAATTATCCAATAGGCTATAAATTTGATACTCAATCGCGCAACTTTCCCGTGGAAGGTCTTAGTTTTCTTGGGGCAATATCTATGATTGATCCTCCGAGAAAAGACATAGCTAAATATATTGGTTTATGTAGGACGGCAGGTATCAAGGTGGTAATGGTGACTGGAGACCACCCTGTAACCGCACTGGCTATATCTCGCAAGTGCAGTACTATTACACAACCTACCGCGTACGATTACGCTTTTGAGCACCACATTGAACTGGCTGACGTGCCACCGCATATTAAAAATCAATTTAAAGCAGCTGTGGTAACAGGAGACGAACTACGCAAGATGAGTGTTAACGATTTGAAGGCAGTGCAAACTAGGTACATGGAGATTACATTTGCTAGGACTAGTCCTCAACAAAAGTTGTTTATTGTGGAGACTTATCAATCTCTTGGTTACGTAGTAGCTGTTACCGGAGATGGTGTTAACGACTCTCCGGCTCTGAAGAAGGCAGATATTGGCATAGCCATGGGAATTAACGGAACGGAGGTCTCGAAAAAAGCTGCTGATATGATTTTACTAGATGACAACTTTGCCTCTATTGTACTTGGGGTACAAGAAGGTAGGAGGATCTTTGACAATTTGAAAAAAACCATAGCATACACTCTTACATCCAACGCAGCTGAAATGACACCGTTTGTGTTATACGCATGCCTGGGGATGCCTTTGCCTATAACTTTGATGTTGATAATAGTCATAAATGTAGGGACTGATCTCCTCCCAGCAATGAGTTTAGCATACGAGGATTCTGAAGAGGACATCATGTGTATACCACCGCGCAAGTTGTCAGATCATCTCGTCAATAGCGTATTGTTATTCATGGCATATTTCCAAGTAGGGCTGATTCAGTTCTTCGCTGCGATGTACGCATATTTCATGGTGTATGCTCAAGACGGGTTCTTTCCTTCTAGTTTGATGTTTGTTCGAAATGAATGGGAGACTTCGAAAATGTTTGTCAAAGATACGTTAGGCCGTGAATGGAATTTTCATGACAGGAAAAAGCTTGAGAGAAAAGCGCAGACAGCGTATTTCGTCGCAGTGTGCTGGACTCAGATATCAGACGTAATTATCTGTAAAACTCGACGAATTTCGATTCTGAAAAAAGGAATGAGGAACCATGTCTTGAATATCAGTATTATTATAGACTTGATCGCCGCCCTGGGTGTCGCATACCTGCCACTGTGTCATGAACTTTTTAGTACCGAATCACTATCTTGGTTTGATTTCTTTCTAGCGCTACCTTGGGTGGTTCTTATGCTCTGTATGGACGAAACAAGGCGTTATTTAATTAGGAACAACATTTCCAAATGGGTTGAAACCGAAACATATTATTAAACTATTTATTTTTATTTTCTTTATACATAAGAAGATGTAATTTTCATTATGTTTATGTTGTTTGCTGATATGCTTTATGAGTACTGAGAAGGTATATTTCAGTTCGCGACGTTCTTTAAAAGAAGTTCTCTGGTGCTAATAATGTACCTAATATGGTCTAGGATTATAACAGCGAAACTAGTTCTTGCAACAGTAGGTTGTGTCCGCGTATCCACATATCGAATTATGCGTGCACGGCTAAAGGGCGCGGCTAGATATGAATTTTAAACTGCCTTGCATGCCTGGTTGTTATATGTACCGGAATAACTGTGGGCCGAATGTGACCTACATTACGCCAAATTGCGTTTCTGTGCGATGTTGTAGACTTACAGAATAATATATGTAGCCTGGTGACAGCCTAAGGGCGCAGTCATACTTCGAGAAATATTTTTTTTTCTAGCTTCGAATGTGTAACAAGCGAATTTTTTTTACATAAAAGTATTGTTGTAGCTATTTTGATGTTATGCTGATGCCGTATTATGTAATTATGATGATGTTATTATTTACCTAATAAACTAAAATGCAATAGAGTTGGCTTTTCTATTAGATGTTATTTTGTTTTTTTCATAAATCAACGATAGTTTTTTCTCTCAGTTTCATCGAAATATCTTTGCCTCACACTAGATTTTTTTCCTGTAGGTAGGTATCATAGTTGCTTTTATAAACACAAATTCTCACATGCACAAACACCCAGACCGGGAACAACTACCTGTAGATAATACAAATTGCTCCGTGTGGGGATCGAACCAACAACACGTGTCGCAGAAACCGATCACTCAGCCGCTACGCCAAACGTGTCGTCAATGTTTAGTGCTTGATAGTGTGAGATCCGCCTAATACTTATAAAGCCTAGTTTACACGAGGCCATCGCTGGCTGCCAGTCTCACTGGAAGTCGGAGCTGGCTTGGTATTTGCCTTGTGTAAACAGTATTTCAAGCCAAGCCAGCGCTGGCTGCCAACGCTGGCGAGAATAGAGCGCCCGTCTATTTTTCAAGCCAGTGACTGGCGCCAGCATTACTGGCTTCGTATAAACTCTGCTTTATGTAAAAGAAAAAGGAAAGGACAAAATCCGCTTGCTGTATGACCAAACCTTCAATGAACTACAAAAGGTCCAGCTGTCTTGATTCTAAGTCTAAGATAACTGGACTGCAAATGATTTCATTTGCTCCATTACATTACAATGTTATTGGATCTTATGGCATTAAAGCTAGATCGTGCCGACTACACATGCACATAACTAAACTTGTAAGTCCGGGTATTATTTTATCTGCTATAAAGCCCTCATAGCCTCTTTTATGTATTTTCTTCTTAAATATCTCCTAGACAGATAACAGCCAGTTATAATAATGATATATTTTTCGCTGCCCTGTGTTGTTGTCTGGGATCTACCTAGGTACTTCGGCCCAACATCTTAATCCAATGTACATAGTTCCAATACTGTGTTCAATAAATTGTTATTATCTCTAGGTATGATCTGCCCCCACACATACAACCATATATGACTTGGCTCTCTATATTATAGGTCGCCATTCGCTTTGGCTCAGCGCTAAAATATTTAAGTAGGTACTGTACTTACATGATATACCTATCTACCTTATTTATGAATCTAATTATTAGCGTAAAGTTGTGCCTAATGTAATAAGATACATATTATAAGTATGTAAGTAGATTACTTATAAATGTTAAGAGCAAGTTATGCCGAGCCCATATGACTCCATAACAGTACATATTGATACAAGATAACTGATAAATTGACAGGTATCTACGTGCAAAACTTTGTATGTATTGCATCAGATTTTAGAGAGCTTTCGTTTTTAGGGCAGCCAGTAGCAGCTATAGGGCGCCGGACAGAAAGGGGCGCTATGGGCGCCGCTAGCGGCCCTTCCTATCCTGTCGTTCATTGAGCGAGGCCTACTTACTCGTTAATTTCCTAAACATACTACTAAGATATCTCCAAAGTCGCGCCTGAAATACCATCACGTTGCATCTCCGAAAGGTTGAGGCAGTGGTGAAGGTAGACACACACAGTGCTCCGGTTCGTATAATAGGGAGCGAGCCTATTGCCTATATCTATTATCTAGGCGCAAATCCAGGCCCGAAACTGAAGAGAGATATGAACCACCACAACTAAAAGGACGATGTCTCCTGTAACCAAACCTTCCGGACTTAGAATACCTAATAAGAATTAAAATCTGATAGATTAAAGTTTTTTTATCATTAGGTCACAGATATTTAGCCTAATCGAGGTTCATTACGTTAATTCATATGCGTATGTGCGATTATATTCTAGCTACCTACCGTAAGAGTATCTCGAAAGAAAATCAAGTAGGTAGGTATCTCCCTAATTACAACTAACATAGCCTTTAAGGCGGCACAATATACACATTTAATTTATTACCAGGGCCGCATATGTCAGTGTCCTAAAGTTGCGAAATCTGTATCAGGTGTATCTCGTACGTGTTTAGGTGCGCGGGCGCAGCAGCCTCCGCGTCGCTTTATATACGGCGCGCAGTCGGGGATCGCCACACGTGCAGTCCACCCCACAACGTGTGCACGCGACAAACATGCTCGCTAAGGTAATCCATGAAATATTGATATATGAGAAGGCAATTTGTGAAATTCTGTGGGAAGAACATCAGTTACTTACTTAGTTCAGAACTTAGAAAAATTACAAAAGTAGGGAAGTGTCTTGTTTTTCCATAACAGTGAATTTACCAAATCGAATGTGGGCGGGAACTTTGTTATTTTAAAATCAAGCAAAATGTACTGTAGATTACATTTAGCACCTGCAGTAGGCCATCAAAGCCAAAAAGATCCAATTTGTGATTTCCTTTCTTTTACCCAGTTCACTCACAGCTGTCTTGGTACCGCGAGAGTGGGTTCGAGGGGGCGCAGGAATAGTGTAGGGACCTGAATACACTTGGGGGAGGTCTTTGCCCAGCCGAGTAAAGTAGAACATTACAATTACATCTGCCTTTCTCTACTGTAAAAAATGACTATTGTCAATGTTCAACGCCTTGTTTCCTTTCTCTGCCAGTTGTTATTGTTATGTTGTGCGTGCGCCGGTGCGCTGGCGCGGCCGGGGCTGCTGGACGGCATCGGCTATGCGTCACCGTATGCGCACGCAGTGGCCGCGCCAGCCTACGCCCCGGCGTATGCTCCGGCGATCACCACGCACACGTACGCAGCTCCAGCCATCGCGCACGCCGCGTACGCAGCTCCCGCCATCGCGCACGCTGCTGCTCCGGTAAGTAAGCTAGACTATATAGGGTATCGATTTTGTCACGTGCATCCATGGTCAATTTGACTATATCTACCTTTGGCATAGCGGCTGATTGATCAACTTCTGCGATACGTGTTATGGGTTCGATCCCCTCACGGAGCAAATATTTGTAAGATCTACAGGTTCCGGTTGTAAGCGCACCCACGATACTGGGGAAATCCTAGTGGGGCGACGTCTTTGACCACCTTTTCTAAGAAACCCGTAACTGGTGAGACGCTCATAAACCATGTCATGAAACAACGCTTAGGTATGTTGTGTTTCGCCGAGTGAGTGAGGTTACCGGAGACACAAACCCTTTAAAAATGGCGGGTAACTTGTGACTACTCTGGTGGTACAGGTGCCCACAGGGCGGCGGTAATCGCTTACCATAAGGTGATCCGTCTGCTCGTTAGCCCCCCTAAAAAACTTTCAGTAGTTTATGCAGTATGAACCGTTGACATGCGTCGTAGAGAAATCGTAGAAAATGTCTAGTTCTATACAACAGTCTGATTTTATTGAATGGAACCAACACCAACAGTTTCTTGCAATCAGGTTATCCGCGCCGAGCCGGTAGATCCTAACCCAGCATATAGCTTCTCGTACGGCGTGGCGGACCCTGCAACGGGCGACCACAAGGACGCATCAGAGACGCTGCAGAATGGCGTGGTGCACGGCTCCTACAGCCTGGTGGAGCCAGACGGCCACGTACGCAAGGTCACCTACACAGCTGACAAGATCAACGGCTTCAACGCCGTCGTGGAAAGGACCGGCGCTGCTGCTCATGCGGTAAGACTCCAATGTTCTCAATTTCCCTACTGAATTTTAACGTTTTTGGGATTCTATTGATAGACTAGGTACTTTCTCTGTCATTTAACTTAAGTATTATGTAGATTTCCTCACTAGCCTAGTGGTTTTGAGTGCGACTGCTACGCTAGACGTCCTGGGTTCGATTCCCAGATCGAGCGGAAGTGTTACTTGGGTCTTTCTATGAAATTCTCAGTAGCAGCTTGGAGTTTGGGATGTTTACCCCTCCACCTAACGCTTCGGGGAATACAGGCGTGATGGTATGTTGTGTTAACTTAATCTACTACCTACTTTAATGCTTTATGCTCAAGACTTATTTTAAGCTCACACTTAATATCAAGTCTTCAGCTAATGAATTGAAGTTAGGTATCAACAGGGATATTTAATTAATGGTGAATGTGAGATATTACTATACCTATAGATATATATACAAGTTATTAGTATCTTGAAATGAGCTACCATCAAATAAAAATACAGTCACTGATGTTCTAAATAAACTGTCTCATATTGTAGCATAGAACTAACAATGATTTAATTTCCAGGTCGCAGCACCAGTAGCGGTGGCGGCACCTGTAGCGAAGGTTTACGCTGCGCCTGCGCCGGTCGCGGTCGCCGCGCCCGTCGCCAGGTACACGCTGCCTTCTGCCCACGTCGGCGTTGCCCACCCGTGGGGCTAAGCTCAGCAACAACGACAACAAAGCGACCTAGATCTTTGCTGAACGACTTGATGGTTTTAGTGCGCGTCAACGCTATGCGTTTTAGAAAATATGGTTGGAAATCGAATTTGCCGCCAGTCTAGTATTTTAAACATTGTTTTCTAAGATCTGTACAGATTTCAAGTTTAGAACAATGTAGTCTGTTTAGATTTTGATAAAATATGAAAGGTATTTTTGAAGGTTCATGCATGATTTTTGGCTGACAATTTTAGAAAATAGTTTGGTTAGAAATCATGGTTACGGCTACATGGTAAAGGCGAATTTAAATGTATTTTCATACTTTCTTTACCTTATTATTATTTTTGGGGCGTAAAACGTCAAAGTGTAACATTGGACGTTTTTATAACATTACATTGAAATCATTAGGGCCTAGCATCGACCCTATATGGTCGATGGGCCCTAGTTTGTAATATTTGTCGCCTTTTGCCGTCCGGCCGAGTCCTACAGAGCGAAGAGGTTTGTTCAGCAAGACTAGGCGCGCCTAATCGCCTCGCCTGTCTATTATTGTAACTTTATTTATTGTGCACTGCTTTGACTGTTGCCTACGGACCTGATCTTGACGCGTCGTATTATTTACGTACATGTAAATATAATTTAGTTTTTTAAATAAATGCAAGTTTTGCAGTAAATATTACCTTTATTTGTTTTACCTCCGTTTAAGAATAATAAGAATAAAAAAACCCCCGACACAAAAAAATCAATTTGGTTTTGCAGTTTTGTCGTTTACGAAAACGTTAGGCTAATAATTAGAGAGCGGTCCCCCGACGCGACAAAATTTAATCAAAAAACTTCATACGTACTTACGAAGGGTTATAATTTCAAGATTATTTTTTTCTTTTTATAGGGATTCAGGTTTATACCTTTTTTGTTCTATTTGTGGTTATTTCATCATAGTTTTTCTTTTAGGTTTTTAAGTTGATTTTTTTGTGTCGGGGGGTTTTTTTAAATTTTTAATTTAATTTGTTATTTCACACTTTTTGTAGGGACTCCTTAGTTATTTTGTTTAATTTCTCTTATTTTCTTGCGTTTTAAGATCCAGGTAATTTAGTGTTTAATTAGGTATTTTCTTCGTTTAGTTATTCAACTTTTGTACAATTATTTCATAGCTATTAGATATCTTAGGTAAAAACATTTAACGCGCCATTTTGTGATGGCGGCCATTTTGGATTTGAAATGTATCATACTATATAGTATTCTACTAATCAAGTCCTTTTATTTGATCCCCATATTGAGGGGGTTTTAAAAAACATTTAATTCGCCATTTTGTGATGGCGGCCATTTTGGATTTGAAATTTATCATAGTGTATAGTATTCTACTAGTCAAGCCCTTTCATTTGATACCTTTATTGAGGGAGTAGTGAAAAAAATTAATAAATTCACCATTTCGTGGATGCGGCCATCTTGGATTTGAAATTTTTCATAGTGTATAGTATTCTACTAGTCAGGCCCTTTCATTTGATACCAATATTGTGGGAGTTGTGAAAAAATATGTAAACCGCCATCTTGTGGCGGCGGCCATCTTGGACCGATTTTCATCAAACATAGCTAAGAACACTCCCGACTTATTCACCTTTCAAACAAAAAAAACAAAATCAAAATCGGTTCATCCATTCGGGAGCTACGATGCCACAGACAGACACACACACACACACACACACAGACACGTCAAACTTATAACACCCCGTCGTTTTTGCGTCGGGGGTTAAAAAGGATAGTTCATATTGGTAAGTAACCAATTAGCGTTGTAGTCAGTCTATTAGTTTGGTGTAAGTCTCAGATTAAGTATACTTATCCTTAATCTAAGGTGTAAGAGGTGTAGTACGTAATAGGTAATAACGCACGTCGGTGTCGCTGTGCAGTGTCCCATGTCCCATAGAACGTTGTGTATTTCGTACGCTCGCCCGACGCGACGTACGCGACCGCCGTCAACGTAGGAGGAAATCAAGCCTGTACCTAACATTTTCTGACCGTTATTATACAAAATCTAAAATCGGACGGATACGGTGGCATTAATAACTATATACCAACTGAAATTTAAAATGCTAAGCTAAAATGCTTGTGTTACGAGTGGGTTCACGTCGGTAGTGCAATGGGTGGGGTTCGAACCGGCAACCACATGATCGCAAGTCCGACGCCCAAGCTATTAGGCTACCGCCGCTTCAATATATATACATATCTTACAAAAATAGGGTCCCATTTAGTACCTATAACTAGTTATACGTAAGTATATTTAGTTTTCCTGTTATGTCTAAGTAGGTAGGTAATACTTATTTATGAACCCTGTTTGAGTTTTAATTACTTTACGTTCCTCAGCGGAAATGCAATGTTGAAATCGCAACTTGCAGGTTTTACCTAGTTAGACTTGGCATAGACATACAAAGATTATGTGATCACTTACGAGTATGAACCTACGTACTGCGTTCTTAAATGCTACTACTACCTACACTCATTCACTTTTAAAATAAATAACATGAAATTGTAATCAGTACTTCAAGGAGCGAAATCAATAGAAAAACAATGATCATCGTAAGTTCAGAAATCCAAACCTTAATAAATATATATAATATAATTAGTATAATATAATATAATAATAATTAAAAAAAATTAGTGGAAACATGGGTCATTTTGTATTGTTATGTGCTTTTGTCTCATGTATTGGGTTCACAGTTTTGCCGCATTATAAAATACGTGCTTTTCATTAGATATTTACACAAAAAATGCTTTTGACATACGAGGTATTCGTAGAACGAATAGGTACCTCGTACGAGAGTCGTTAATACAAAAGCACCACCTACCTCAATAGTCTTCCAGGTCAGTAGATTAGTGGCAGTTTACAGCGGCACAGCCTAAGGTCACACAATTAACGGCAATAAGTCCACAGACACTAGAAACACACACATAGAATTACATCTCACTTTAAAAACCCAATCAAACCGAAACATAAAGCGCTCATGGCGTCAAATCTTGCTTATCGTCACAAATGACGTTATTGATGATGAAAAATCACACACACCCATACGTCAAGAGTTCAATTGTGATTTCCCAAAGTACCTACATTTCATCTGACGCAACCTCATGCGTGCTTACTGGCGGATTTTCAAAGGAATTCAATATGTTGTTGGTGATGCTGATGACCTTCAGACCGATTTCGGGATTTCTGTCACGGTGACTAATTCTACTCCGTGTAGATAGTTGTCACTGGTGAGCTCTCTGGATGACTATGAAATGTATGTTATGTACTAGTAACCATAATTAAGTAACTACTCTCAATATGTTATATGAAAAATACGCTACGTTCGTGTTGCCTAGCATGGTGTGTCATAAGCCTGATTCCGCCGCCTAATTATTAATAATTATGAGGCCTTCTTCTTCTAGATAAGAGTTAGGTCAGGGTTGTTGAGATTCGCAGAGGAATGAAACCTCACTTGTTTTATGGGATAGGGGAGCAAACGAGCAGCAGGATTACCTGATGGTAAGCGATAACCGCCGGCCATAAACACCCACAACTCCAGAGGAGTCTCCGGAATCCTCACTCACTCGGTTAAACACAACGCAAGCGGTGTTGCATGCCGGTTTTCTGTGAGGCTGTGGTATCACTCCGGTCGAGCCGGCCCGTTCGTGCCGGCTCATGGCTCTCTCGTAGAAGCTCCCGTAACTCCAGCAAAAAGTGGTGACGCGAAACACTCGTGTGGTTTTAGTTAGTAGGTCACCCACTGGAATCTGGAGTCCAACACGCCCCGTCGCCTTCCTCGGTCGTCGGCGGAAGTCCATGAGGATTGCCACCCTTGTTGAGATAAAAAAAATGGTTGTTGAGATTGCCGCGTAGGAATTATAATTCTCTCCCGTAAGTCCTCAAGGATTAATAATATTACTATTTACAAAACTACGGCGCGCGGCGCTGTGTATAATTTCCAATTCTTGCACAAAACAAATATCGCATTGATCAACATATTATGTCAATACGATGTTTATTCCAGGTCTGGGTTATATTCATAGGATTACCAAGAATTTCACACATACAACACTACGCAATTATAAACTTAAAGCTCTAGGCACTCCTTATGGGAAATCGAGTATGAACATTTAAAATAATTAAAAGGAAGTTGTGAATTAAGTTTCTAGATCTGGGACACGCGAGTCCAAATCTAGGATTGATACGTGTCTAAGGATTAAGAAATAACATACACCGTCAATTTGCGCGAATATAAATATTCAATGTAAAGACCAATTTAGGCCCAAACGAACAAGTCTAAGAAAACTGGTTCTATTTTATTAAGCAGCAAATAGAAATTTATTTTGTACGTGATACATTTTGATTTTTAAACAGTTCGTTTTGGCTGCAGCTGGCAGCTCTACTCTTTTAATTAAAACCTTTAATTTTGTTAGAAATCCATATTTAATAGATAGATATAAGAACTGCCTCAATAGCCAAGTGGTCCTGACCGCGACTGCTACGCTAGAGGTCTTGGGTTCGATTCCCAGGTCGAGCAAAGTGTTATTGGGTTTTTCTATGAAATTCCCAGTAGCAGCTCGGAGTTAGGAATTTGTGCCCGGTTAATGGCAATAGGCTCGCCCCCTATTACATGGGACCTAAACATACCGGCGAACTGTGCGTGTACATTAGTACGCCTCTGCCTAACCCTTCGGGGAATACAGGCGTGATGGTATGTTATGTTATGTTATGTTAGATATAAGATAGACAGCAGAAAATATCCTTTTTAATGGAGGGTCGGAGGAACTGTAATTTCAACAGCCACGTCACTTACTGTTTCACAACTTGGTGAAGATTAAAATTACTTTGTAAACCTAGCTAGAAACTAAGGCCCACTTGCACCAACTTCTTAAATGTGTTTAAATTGTATTTAAACACAATTTTTCATAGAAATTTCGTGTTTAATTACTATTTAAACACATTTGAGAAGTTGGTGCAAGTGGGCCTAAGTTTATTAAAATAAATATTTAAAAACGAGTTTCTAGTAACCCAAATAAATTAAATTTTCAAGAATACCAGTTTCAAAGTAAACACACAATTTCCTTTTCGTCTTGAAAGACATTTAGATAAAATTAACACGCACAAGCTGTCACACTCAGAGAAGCGAGATAACGCATTAGCTAAAAATGGTTAATATATTTAGTTATTTTGGCTGATTGATTCCTTATTTGAGTTTATTGTCAGTGTATCGAGATAAACAGAGCCCGAGCTACAGCGTTACACATAGATATTATAAATGATCGGTCACTATTAGATAATTCAATGAAGCCCTATAACATTTAAAGAAAGAAGTTGCATTAAGTAATATTCCTTTTGAAATCTTTTACTTGAATAAAACAAATTATATGGAAAAAATATAGGTATTTATTATTTGAAAAGGAAATTTGATGAATGAATTAATATTAAACTCAATATAAACACATTAAAGATTTTACTTTAATTGATTTGTATTTGAGTCTGACAGTTGATTCAATTAGATTAGCCTTAATGAACTTATGAAAATATTTTAGTGAAGGAAAAATTCGACTCGCAGGCAGGATTCGAACCTGCGTCTTCTGGTTTGATACACCAGACGCTATGACCACTAAGCCACCGCGAGTCCCACCTGCTATGTCGAAATTTGCCTTCACATGCTTAGTGGTCATAGCGTCTGGTGTATCAAACCAGAAGACGCAGGTTCGAATCCTGCCTGCGAGTCGAATTTTTCCTTCACTAAAATAAGTTTATAATCTTAGCATGAAAAATGCAAAAAAATCACAAAAAGATTATGAAAATATCATTTAAAAGTCAAGTAGAATGGACATGTCAGTACCGAAGGTGGGATCATAGTTCCTGGGTACTTAATATACTTCTACAACCAGGATTTCGGGGCTCTTTGACCCAGGCATTTAATATCCTTAGGCTGCCTTACGCCGATGTGAACTTTCAGTCTGCATAATAATCAGTTCTACACTTGCTACTCAATGTTCTTATCTAAGCTACAAGGCACGCCTTAGTTTCCGATCACACAATGACTGGGATCCTGTTCTGCTGCGCCCACTTCGTGATGGTCCTAACGATGTTGTCTGCCCGCGTGTGTGACCTTGGTCCTTTGATCAGCGCGAGCGCGTCTCTAAGGTCTGCTGCAGCATTGGGCTTGTTGGCTGCAGCGGCCTGTGCACAGCCGCACACTGCCCCGCGGAGACCTTCCCACATTTCTGGACCACCGTCCAATCTAGAAAAATGATAAATGATGTTTATTTCTGTAAATAGATATTTTAAGGACACTTTTACATAAATAGATCTATGAAGGACAATTTTTTAACTAAATGGCACTGGTATTTCCTAACTGACGATCTCTGAGAAGAAATGCCGAAATAAACTCAGAGAATCTCTTTTAAAGTCCAGACAGTATCTACTTAGAGGAAATATATTTATTATGTGAGTTACAATGCAAGGCAATGTCTAAAATGGCTTTTTAAAGAAAGAACCGTAGTGGCTTTGAGTAGACCTTTGCTTTGATTTGAGTTGGATATTTAATTTGTTTTTAAAATAAGTTTATTTAAGTACTTAAGTCAAGCGACTACAGGGACATTAGGAAAACGATTGTTATGCCTGCAGTCTTTTGATGCTTGATTAATATAATCAAGATATTTTGCTTTGCCTTTAGAATAAGTTCTTCTTCCTTCTCGTAACGTAAAAAAATCAAGGCGTGTGATGATCATGATGATGAATCAAAGCATGAGAATTGCATTCGCTTAAAGTAAACTAGTAATTGGACTGACCTGTCTAGCATGTGGAATGCTTTGGCAGCAACTAGGAACTGCCCCATTCGATAGCTATCGTTGGCGACCAGTTGCAACAACGCGAAGCTATCTGGAGTGCCCGCTGACTGACAACCAATCCAAGAATCATAATACATTTTAAATGTGGGAGAGCCATGCTTCGGCATGAATTGGCCGGCTCGACCGGAGTGATACCACAGCCTCACAGAAAACCGGCGTGAAACAACACTTGTGTTATTCTGTTATACGTTGTATAGAGAACACAGACAGAAATAAATATGATTTCTTTATTTTATTTAACGGTGTTTGTAGTTCGTACCTTGACGCACATCTCCCAGGCTAGCGCGGCGTCCTTGTTCATGACGTGGCAGCGGCAAAGACAAGCGAGGTACGTGAACGAGTTGCGGATAGCCTCGTCTTGTATCGTGAGCAGGCTCTCCTCTGCCTCCCGGTAGAAACCCGTCGCTACTTTAGCCTGTATATCACAGTACGAACAATTATTCTTACTCGAAAGAAAGAAGCTGCAATCATTACGCACGGTTATTGGCCACCGGCATGCACATGAATAGACCATAACGGGTGTACTCTTCCGCCGCACTTTTTGGGCCGTGATTGTGTATCACTTATATATATTTAATTTAGCTATTATCATCCCACTGCAAGGTAAAGTTCTACCTACCATCCTTCTACTCAGACTAGACGGCCAGTCCTTATGAAAAGTCAAGCTTACGCCACCATCTCCTTCTGGGCCGCCTACGTCATTTAAGGTTTTTTGGGTTCCAGACAGTTTTTTTATGGGATAGGGGGGGTAAACGATCAGACAGATCACCTGATGGTAAGCGATTTCCACCACCCATGGATACCCGCAACACCAGGAGTCGTAAGTGCGTAGCCAACCTTTTAAAAGGGTTTGGGCCTCCGGTAACCTCACTCACTCGGCGAAAAAACGCAAGCGTTGGTTCACGCCGGTTTTCTGTGAGGCCATGATATCACTTCGCTCGAGCCGGCCCATTCGTGCCGAAGCATGGCTCTCTCACGGTATAAAATTTATTTACCTGAGCATAATTGAAGTTAAACGTATCATCGTTGATGAAGAAGCTCTTGATGGAGTTGAGGTAGACGAGTACTTCTTCGTAGTGGCCGGCCAGGAAGTAGGAGGAGGCCATGCACTGGCGACCCGGGATCGTGTCACACTCGGAGGCCGAACTGCCTACGAGGTGGAAACTTTGTTGGGCCAGCTTCAATTGTTCCTCCTGCCGGTGTCGGTGGAATATTACTACTTAGAATCTAACCGTTCCTAAGATATATGTTAGGCATTCAAAGGAATTTGATTAGAAACCAAAACCAAGTTTTGTGTACTGTAGAGGCAATAATATGATGAAGCCTATAACTTCACCTAATAGTTGGGCCATTGTCATTGTTTCCGGAGGTGAAATCGTATTGTCAAAGTTTCTTGTACGGAAGAAGAGAGTCCTCCTTATTTAATACATTAGATATACAACAGTTCAGCGTCCACCCCAGAATTCAGCGTAATCTCAAACAGTTCATGGAGTGGCCAGGGTCCAAAGAGAAAAATGTTTAGCTATGCCTGGTTAACAACAATATTCAATAAGGAAACCGAATTATTTCTCTATTCTGTCTGCTAAAGGATTCTTGATACCTAACTTAATTAAATGCTTCTTTACAGAAGGTAAGAGGTAGCCATAATATATATGCTCACATCACCAGTTTCATTGTATAACCGCACTGCAACCACGGCCCTCAGGATGTAGTGTAACGGTGAGGTTGGCTGCAGCGGTTCCAACAAAGTCCTCGCTTCTAATGGCTCTCGGTTGCGTAGCCGGTAGCCAGCCAGGTTCAGCCGAGCTTCAGGCACCACGTCCACTAGTTCTGGTAACACCTAGGGATAAGTTAAACAATATTTATCTTTTATCGATTTGCTCATACTTATTGCAGATAATATCTATCCTTTTCTTGGGGCGCTATAAATCTTCTTAGATCATCTGGATATGTCAAACTTGTACCGACTACCGCACTTGGGTTCTGTTGCCCTATGGATCATGCTTGTGATAAGGTGTGGTCTCCCATTGACGGGCGAAGTTTCTCTTCATCCTTAGTTAAAAGCGCGAGTGGAGCCAAATTCCATGCCGATCGGGCAGCGGACTCCCCAAGTCAGCCACAGCTTATGAATTCCTTGAAGAAGTGGTTGAAACACAGATTGATAGATTTTGGTAAACTCTATAACCAATCAGTTTATAAGTCAGAATAATGTCTACAGCCGGAAGTAACCAAAAGCTATCATATTATGAGATAATTAACATTTTAGAAAAATAAAATCTGACTTCTGTGAACATCGTCGACGTAGAAAAACTGACAAAATCACCTTGGAGAACATAATGAAGTCACCGTCTCTTCTAAACACATTTCATAAGAGTTTGTATGTCTGATTTTATACTCGTATACCTACTTACCTTCAACGCTCCTTCACCATTCCTAAACACTACTAGATTGTGCTTGACCAGGTCTTGACCGAAAGTGTGCTGATCTGAAGATATCTGCTTTAGCTCGTTTTCTGCTGCTTTTCCGTTATAAAGCCTGTAGATAAAGCTCTTTATAGATTATCAGAAATCGATTTAAATGAAGGTTTACTAAGTACAGCATCAAGGTCCATAATCGTTAATATTTAAAAAACCTAATCTTAATGATGTTTTTTTTTTTTTTTTATGGGATAGGGGGGCAAACGAGCAAACGGATCACCTGATGGTAAGTGATAACCGCCGCCCATGGACACCCGCAACACCAGAGGAGTCGCAAGTGCGCTGCCCGCCTTTAAAAGGGTTTGGGCCTCCGGTAACCTCAACTCACTCGCTCAACTCACTCGGCGAAACACAACGCAAGCGTTGTTTCACGCCGGTTTTTTGTGAGGCCGTGGTATCACTCCAGTCGAGCCGGCCCATTCGTGCCGAAGCATGGCTCTCCCACGTGAATGATATGATACATTAACTTTTTCCTTTTAAGACCCATTTTAGATTGCTATCACCTATAAGGTATTTTCATCCCACCTAAAACACTAGGCGGCGAAGGACGGGCGTTTAGGGGCTGTCTAAAATGTTAAATTCCCTTCAAAAAGTGCCTATATTGAATAAATGCTTTTGACTTTCGATCACCTAATCGAAGAACTAAATTATTATATAGTCGTATCTACTATAAGACTATATAGTACTAAATTAGCGGCGATTTTGAAGCGGCGAAAGCCTAATGGCTAGGGCATCGGACTTGTGATCATGTGGTTGCCGGTTCGAAACCCACCCATTACACTACCGACGTGAACCCACTCGTAACACAAGCATTTTAGCTTAGCACGAGGGGTTAACAAGAATACTAGTAATGTGCGATCCACATTGCTAGTAAGCATTAAAAAAAAAAAAAAAAAATAATACTGTTGTGCTTACCTGAACAGATTGCAGGCCTTCAAGTTGCTTGCGACAGTGGAGGTGGGGTGCTGTGCGAGGTACACGCCCAGCACCTCTTGAGACACGTCGTAATAGTCAAGCTTATAGTAACAGAGAGCCACGTACACGTTTAGCGCCATGTATGTTCTAGAAGATAACAAATATTACAGGTCATAATAGCGTGTCGTGTCGATAACAATTGCATATTCTATTATTAACTGCATACTTAGTAATACAATACTTATTCCTAAAGTGTAACTTTTTACTCAACATAGGTAGGTACTCTACAATAAATACAGTTTAGATGTTAGGTAATAATAATAATTTCCTTTTCTACTGTAGATATTATACCAATATAATTAAATATTATACATTCTGACTACAAACGTAATTTCATTAAATTAGATACCCATCGCATGTGCCCAACACCTTAATCCAATCCATATTATCGTCTCCCTCGTATTTTTTATATCTGTAAGTATGACATACGTTTTATCATCTATACTAATATATAAAGCTGAAGAGTTTGTTTGTTTGTTTGCTTGAACGCGCTAATCTCAGGAACTACTGGTCCGATTTGAAAAATTATTTCAGTGTTAGATAGCCCATTTATTGAGGAAGGCTATAGCCTATATATCATCACGCTACGCGGATGAAGTCGCGGGCAGAAGCTAGTAAATTTATAAGGGCAATCATGTTCTGATTGAAATCAACGAGTATATCAACACACACCATCATCTTCATACCGGACAAATGACCTCCTCTGCTGAATAAGGCCTCCTCAAAAGACTCCCACAAGCACCTTTTATACGCATCCTACGACTACCAGGGTGCCGAGTCTACTAAGTATTTAGTTGTGTCAGAATTGTGATTCAGTGACTTCAAAATTGTTGATTTTTGATAGTTTTGTCTACGAAATCTGTCATTTCTTATGTCATTTAGTGCCATTGGACGGTCATTCTGAGGCAATTGAATTAGCAGACTTGGGCCCCTGGTCGTCAGTTCAAGTGTTAGTCTCGCTGATATACCTAATACCTAGCTTTAAGGAAATAGCCTACCGTCTATCTAACAGCAGTTTCTTGTAAACATCGATGGCCTCTTGGTAGTGCGCTCTAAGGTAGTGAACTGATGCCAAACAAAGTTGGTCCTCAGGTACGTCGCGCAACGCCGCGTGCGCACGCATCAGTGATTCCTCATCTCCCAGCTTGTGGGCCAAGTGGAAAAGAAGTCGCGTCTGAGGAAGATTAGGTAGATAACAAATCATTTACTTACATGCTTCTGGTGCCTTCTTCCCTCTATCAGAAAGAGGGGGCCTCAAGCCAATGCAATAATCGCCAAATTGCGAGCACAGGATTGAAATTTTGAAGTGAATATGAAGTGCTAAATTGACCACTGAGGCTTTCATATTAGGCACTTATTTTACGTGGCATCAGTACATCCGCTAAGGCATTAGACTGGCAAGTGAAGAGTCGTGAGTTGGAATCGATTGCACAAGTCTGAATATTGTATCTGTGATCTATCTAAACGAATCGTCTTAGAAACTAGAAGTACCTTCAAAGAACATTTAGGTGCTTCTTCGACCGCATCCTGTGACTCCTGGTACATACCTGCAAAACAAGTACTATTTGGAATACCGTTCGATATAATAGGACTTGTAATTTTATGAAAAATCTATGCAAGAATAAAGCTGAAGAGTTTGTTACGCGCTAATCTCAGGAACTACTGGTCCGATTTGAAAAATTATTTCATTGTTAGATAGCCCATTTATTGAGGAAGGCTATATATCATCATGCTACGCGGAAGAAGTCGCGGGCAGAAGCTAGTTATTGATAAAATGATAAAAATATGAAGCTCAAACACAAACCTAAATAAAAGTAGCAGACGGCTATGTCCATAGAGATGTTGTCGGATACGCGTGCGTCGAGTTTATCTTGGGTGCGCACGCGCAGGTATGCGTCCAGCGCGCGCCGGTACTCGCCCAGGTGGAACCAGCACCACGCGCTCCACACGTCAGGCCACACTTCTGAGTTCCCCTCATGTTTGAGGAACTGTAAAAGGAATTTTAACGTATTTACGCAGAAAATCCTTAATAACATATTTTGACCTAGTTTGATTAGTCATTCTAGTAAGCAACTATAAGTATGATTTTCCTACAACGCCTGCAAAACTATAATATTACTAGCTTCCGCCCGCGACTTCGTCTGCGTGGACTTTATAATTGTGTCCGACCTAGATAAAAGTAGCCTATGCTATGTGTTATTCCAGGCTATAATCTATATGTGCCAAATTTTATCTTAGATTCTTCAGCCGTTCTGGCGTGAAAGAGTGACAATCATCCATCCATACTCACAAACTTTCGCATTTATAATATTAGTAGTAGTATTATGTTACCTACCACGTTTCTCGTAAATATTTTTTATTATGTTGCTCACATCGATAAAAGATCAGGCCAGTAAGGCAGTAAGTCTAGCCTGGGCATTCTTTTCTGGCTTACCTCAAGCATAGTAAGCGCCCCAACATAGTCTCTCTTTAACAGAAAATCCTCTAGCTCTGGAAAGCTTTTCTTAGCAGAACTGCTGCCTGTGCTCGCTCGGCTCTCCGTTGCAGGCTTAGACCGTGACAGAATCTACACACGAAACTGATTGTTAGTTTCAGATACTTAGGTCAATGACATTAGTATTTTGTCACTGACTTAGGTACTCATTTCAGTCCATGGCAGCTGGTTCTATTTTATAAGTTTAAAAGATGTGAAATTATTATATGAAGTTACATAGGTACAAAAGACATATAATATATTTATAAAGAGAAAAGTTGATTAAATAAGATATACATGTACGATAATTACCTACTTTAATATATTTTTCTCAGAGGGATGTACTTACTTAGGAACTACACTGTAGTTTTAAATGTTATGAATTACAATGTTAGAACTAAGTTATAGGCATAAAGAATAGAATTAATGCTGATCAAATTTGGCATCTTTATAGTTATAAGACTTAAAGAAAAGACACTTACCATATTATGTATTGAAATTATTTTATTTTCTACAAACGCTATTTGTGTTTGTCCCGCGTTTTTGTT
Source organism: Acronicta leporina (assembly GCA_947256265.1). NCBI lineage: Eukaryota > Metazoa > Arthropoda > Insecta > Lepidoptera > Noctuidae > Acronicta > Acronicta leporina. Next base: position 12,921,685 of record OX366521.1, read on the forward strand.
GACACTTCGTCGTTATGGCAACGCGTTACAAAAAGGTTAACCCCAAACAAGATGTTACAAAAACCGTTTCATTTGAGTTCCAATAGCAAAATAAAAAACTAAACAAAAAATGGTTTCCTAGCAACAAACAAAACCGTTAATTTTTATAAGATTTTCAATTCGAGAGCTAAAAATATACATAGTGTTTTGAATTGTTTAATACAAAATAAGACGAAATGTCGGAATCTGAAAAGACGGATTCTACGAAGCCCTGTGTCTGCACTGAGGAGAGTATATCTGAAGAGACCCTGCTCAGCCCCAAATGCGAATGCCCTCGAGATGACCTCGGCATCGTCATCCACGAGCAGACCTGTCTCATGTACAAGAGTGAGAGGATTATCTACCCTCATGTTAGCTTCATTTTTTTATGATAACCCTTTCTTAACCGATCCTCCAGATCATTAATCCAGGTTTAGACTTTTAATTTTGATTTTTTATCGACATCCGCATTAATCCCTTTATAAAAACAATAAGTACTTTTTATACTTACCTCTCACAGGATCCGATCTGTGAGTGTAATTCACCGACGTTCAAAGATGGGAAGTGTCTGTGCTGCAGTTGTCCTGTTGATCAGTGCCGGTGCCATAAGGCGGGCAGGGAAGCTCTGGATGCGTTAGTATTACCAAAATAGCTACCAAATTTCTTTAAGCACAACACAATTATCGCTCTTATGAATGGCCTTTTTCCATTCACTACCATCACTTCTACTGACAGCGACTGCGCGTAGAGTAGGTAGACCACAATTAGCATTACCTAACTTAACATATTTTGTATTGCTTAAAAGGATAGGCAGAAGTGTATGGATGGGCACCCATCTCCTCCTCATGTAGATCCAATATAAAAGAGACCTATTGGTATTAAACGAGCAGAAATTAACTAGAGCTGCTTCCGAATTGAACCGAAAAACTAAATCAGTGATCACGGTAAGCGTCCTAGAATCAAAACCGTGTCGTATTTTCTTAAACGGGTTCTACCTACTTCAATATATCTTTAAAGATTTAATGTTAATGGTTATCCGGGTAAGCAATACAATAGGTACGTGGAGAAACCCTTTGTACCATCGATGGGCTCCCAGCATATTTTGGGTATTTACTGTGACATGGTCTGCCTTCAGGGCGTTTTTGGTATGTGATAAGGTGCTATACAACCCAATACCATCCCTAACATCCCAATTATAATCAACAAATAACGTAAGTATACACTAGATGGCGCACTAAGCGAGACATTGGCGCAATGCCACCTGTCCTGGAGTCTACGCACCCGTTGATGCAGAAGTTCCAGGAGACGCTCAAACAGTTCCTCATAAAAGAAAACGCTATCGCGGAGGAGGAGATATTCAATCTGGTAAACGGCATTGATTCAATAATTTGAGAGAATACTTATTACAAGAAACTGCTCTAGCTCTCGCCACATAGTAAATCTATGCGGTTTTTAAAGGTAATAGGAAATCTAAGGATCTAATAGTCAACTTGCTAGCCAGGTGTACTGGGTTATGTTTACTACTTTAGCACGCGTTTATTTAAAACATTTTTTTTTATTTCTAACCACAGGCAAATACTTCAGAGCTCATTATCCCACAAACCGACTCAGTGCTTAAACAATTCCTTTACCGACTCCTTAGTCGCAGTTGTAATGTAGATGCCTAGTCAATACAATGTAATAAATTGTGTCTATTAACCAAGACCACGATTATTTTTCTTGCAGCGCGAAGAGTTAAGGCTGAGTAAGCTCGCTTATGATAAGGACTTGGAGTCTATATACCGCAGCGACCATGACACCAACGCGCAAAGAGTACGTGCAATACATTCTAGCATAAAATACATGATTAAATAGTAAATGTCTGCATTTTACATGAAACAACTGCTGCCTGACCTTTCGGGGGTCTATTATTACTATTCTTGCATATTATAATATATAAATATAATAATTGCGAACTGCGGGTGTACATTAGTACGCCTCTGCCTAACCCTTCGGGGAATACAGGCGTGATGGTATGTTATGTTAATATAATAATTAAAGTCTACAATAGTCTCATTAATGGCTATTCTGGGACTTGTCTTTGGCAAGCTTCTAAATGTTTTTACTATCATGGTTGATTCCAATACCCTTTATATAGTTATCAGTGATAATAGTATCACTAATAACTATATAAAGGATATACTTACCTAATGCAATCTTGAATATAGATTTAAGATTGCATTAGGTATGTTATATGCTTTAGTGTTTTATACCATAAAAATAATTTATTCCACCGTCTAGGTGCTGATAGGAGAATACGAGGCGACTTTAGCACAACGCACAATGGAACGGGAAGCAGCAGAGAAGCGCGCCCGAGAGTCCAACGAGAAGTATAAGAACGCCCAGGCTACGTTAGAAGAGCAAATTATCAAAGGTATGTTCCATGAAGTCGAATGAATGGAGGAGTCGAGCAAGTCTTTTCATTTCAACTCTTGCTTCATGGTCCTACAGATTTCTGAGATGCCTACACTTTAACCTGTGTTAGTAATTTTTTTTTATAGGATATGGGAACAAACGAGTATCGGATCACCTGATGGTAAGCGATAACCGCCGCCCATGGACACCCGCAACACCAGAGGAGTCACAAGTGCGTTGCCCGCCTTTTAAAAGGGTGGCCTCCGGTAACCTCATTCACTCGGCGAAACACAACGCAAGCGTTATTTCACGCCGGTTTTCTGTGAGGCCGTGGTATCACTCCGGTCGAGCCGTCTCATTTGTGCCGAAGCATGGCTCTCCCACGTAAAAACTCGAAACTAGTCAATTCGAACAGTTGTACTACTGTACCTACTGATATTTTTTAGGAAGTCAGAACGGGATGGCGCTATGTTCCTAATTTCTATAGCGGCATCATTATCTCTTAATCCCAAAACGATAGCGATAATATACCTAATGTGTTACGGCCTGAGATGGAAAACATGAAATATGAAAATGACATTTGAACTTTCGAAGAATTGGTTTGTTCATTGATTCGGATGGAAGATAGTCTATAATATCGGTTTTGAAGCTTAATTTATAAGTCAAAAGTGAACGCAGTTATATAAACATATTCAAATAAGTAATCTCAAATTCTACAATTGGCACTACAGTGTTATATTTTTCCATACAGAGCGCGAAACCACAGAGGAGATGGAGGCTCTAAATGCGCTATGCAACCAGTTGGAAACGTGGCGCAAAGAGACTGAGACAGACTTAGGTGTTAGTCAGCGCATGTCAGACAAGATGAAGGCTGAGAAGCAGGCGTTAGCTGATGACAAACGAAAACTGGTAAACCAGCAGATAAATGGATTTAGTAACGTTACGAGCTAAAGTTAAAATTAAGTTAGCTAAAGTTGTTGCTATGAAATGTTTAACATGTTAAATGTTAATAATAATGAATATGGAGCCTGAGAATTAGATGATAGCTTTAAAGAAAGAATATAGAAAATAGTACTAACTTCACAGTAGTTCGTAAAACATAATCATACATTCATTTTGTTCTAGGACATGTTTTTATTCGCCTTGAACAATGAAGTGTGGAAGCTGGAGTCCAAATTAGAGTTGATCAAGAAACAGCTGGAGATAAAGAATGGTGAAATGGATAAAATTAACGATAAGGTTACTTATAAATAATTTTGAACTAAAATGGCATAGGGCTTTATGAATCCTCTTAGTTAATCGGATGTTTTTATAATATTCGATTGCTAAAAGTATTTTCCACTATACTCTACTGAATTTCTTACTAACTCTTTTTCATCATACCGTGAAGGTGACGGCTTACGCCGCAGAGCTGGACGAGTTGGACCTGGACAAGCGGCGTCTGATGAGTCTGTGGAACTCTGTCCTCGTCAACATTAAACAGCGGGACAAAGTTTACGACGATGTTAGAGATGACTACCGGTGAGTATTTGTACTATTTTATTTTTAGGAATATGAGGTCATGTTCCTATCAAAGAAGGCAGAATAATTTTGATAGCAGGGTTACTTCTGTAGATAGTTAGTAGACATTATCAAAGAGGTAATACATTGTAAAAGTGTAATATCGATACACAGAACATTGCAAGAGAACTACCATACGGTGTTGAACTCTCTCGACATCACAAAGAAGGTCTTGTTGGAGGAAATGCATAAGAGTAAAGAGATCGCCATGAATCGAGACAAACTTAACTACGATATCGATCATGCTACGAAATTGCGTGAGTATAGCTTTGATAAATTGACAGCATCATGAATCTAGTTGTAGCATATAAGATTTTAAAGTGAACATTGAAATAAGCGATAAGGAAATGGAAAATAACTATAAACTCAGTGTTCTTTCATTTAGGATTCTACTACTCATCCGTCTTTGGTAGTTGGTCAATTACCGAAACCAATGAATAGCACAATTTATCGTTAATTTGAGCAGTCTGTGCCGATAGATTTACTATAGTTATCTAATTCACAGATGATAGTGAGGATGCAAGGAGGCAGGATTTGGAAGTACAGATCAGTCAGCTAACCGAGTCAATTGAAATGACTGACAGAGACCAAGAAATGATTAAATCTGTAAGTGTACATTAAATTGAGTGCAGAAAATGTTTTAATAGACTTCGTAAATTGGTTAAATTAATGATGATGTAGCATGTTGTATTCATTGCAACTGCAACGAAATAGGTGAAGATTTTATAGTATATTTCAACTGTGACAAGCGGCAGTCATCAACAATTAACAATTTGTTGCTTGTCTTTAAGGAAAGGAGAATATTAGTATAAACTTCCTGATTTTTTTTTCAGGAAAATCAAGCCATGGGAAACATCCTCAAGAGTACGGCGAAGGAATTAGACAGGAAGATCGAGTACAAACAGAAACTAGAGAACGAGGTCCTATTGAACTTGCAGGAATGTTTGCTGAATGACAAAGCCGTGGAGTCCATGGCCAACGGCATCCGGAAGATGCGGGAGATGTCTAGGAAAAAAGTGAGAAAGCGTACTTATCTTTTATAAAATATATTGTTATAGGTGGATAGAATCTGTAATTCGTATCTATTTTTGAGAAGATACGCTGAGCTTTGAGCTCAAGGTTTTTAAACTTTATATTTAATGGTATCAAATATGTAAGTACTACTTGTATAAGGATGCTTATACAAATATCGTGTCTACATACGGTTGATTCGCTGTACAAGCTCACCCGATTACAGGCACTGTGCTATATCGTAAAGAAACTGTACCGAGAACAAGTTTCGGCAAGTTTTTCAGAAACGGCAGGGTGTCGACAATATTTGGATTGGCCACTGGCGCCATCTAGTTTAAAAAATCATAACAACTTTTAAAGTGTCTTTACAAAAAGATCTATTTAAAGAAATAAATATCAAAGGCCAAGCCATATTTAGCAGCTTAATTTTCAACACTTCTTTTTTTCTAGGACGGTTATTTTGATGCATAATAAACACGTTTACTTTGTAGGAGATATCTTTGATGTCGATGGAGAACCAACACGCTCAAATAATGCTCGACATAGAGATCCAACGCAACCGTGAAATCAAGAACAAAAAAAATCTAAATAAAACCATGGCCCAAGTTAAGGAGAAGGAAAATGAGTTAGATGCGATGCAAGCGGAACAAGTCCAGAGGGTGTCTGTCATTACCAGGAAGCAGAGGGAACTAGACATCGCTACGAAGAAGTACGTAGCACTTAAGGAAATCTTTGACGTGAGTCGGCTAGAATTGTTTTACTCTTTCATTATTCTGCGCTTCGCAGATTGTCAATAAAAAGTCCGCTACAGACTACAGAAAATGCCGTGCAGCAGAATACTGGGCCAATCTTATTTCATGTTTCTATCAAATTTATTTTCTTTTACCACTCCACGTTCCAGTTGGATCATGTCGATAGGATAAGAAGACTAATAACTGCGTTTAAAAATAGGTGTATGTCGGCTAGATCATAAATATTAATTCGGCTTAAATCATAAAAGATCCATTAAAACGACACGTAAAAAAATTCTCCCATCAGAAACAAATTTTAACGCCTTACTGACTTCAACGATCTACCTATGTTTTCAGATGAAGTCACCTCAGGAGCGGCGGATTGAAGGATTGGAGAAGCAGATTAAAAATTTACGCGAGCGCACCGAGGTGATGCAGCATGAGTGGTTACGACTGCAGGGACACGTGGTGAAGCTAGCCGACCAGCATAATCTGACTGTCACAGATATCAACCTGATCAATAAACGTTAGTACAAGCACAGTGCTCAGACTTAAAAACTGCTATACTTAATTATGCATGCAAGCACATTGATCAAATAGCAGTCAATTCATTACAACTTTATTTTCCTTTCCCGTTCCAACTGAAAATGAACTTCTTAGGCAGAATTTTCTTTCTTGTCCTGCATATTCTAACACGTACAAATAAGTGTAATTATTGTATATAGCTAGTTTACTTGCTGAATTGTTTTCCAGAGATTCAAATCTGCGACCAAAAAGTAATGCGCATCCAAGCAGAGTCTGAGGCTGTTGCTTTAGAACGTAGTCAGGTTGATCGTTCACTTCGAATGTTGCGCGGGAGACTACAGGTGCTAGAGCGCACGCGCAAAGAGGCTAATGAGCGAAACGCGAACGCACAAATCAATAATGTTGCAATTAGCCATGAATATGCAGCTAACCTTAAGGTATACCTCCATAGTCCGTGTTCTGTGCGAGTTTGAAATAAAAAGGTTCCCTTCTTTAAAAAAAAGTCTCATATTCAATCATTATTCATTTTGGAGTGCAGGTCTCCTTTATCGTTCCTAAGTCCTAACGGTTTTGATTTACTTAGGTGTTTGACATTCAAATATTTCTTACTACCATGTATGCCGTGACAAAATTTTGTCATAAGTTATTTTGTGGCGTGGCGTTTTATTTTTATTTTTTACCCCGTATTTGTCAATTCGTGAAAATTTACACTTTGTTGGCTTCGACATATTGTTGTCCAATATTGCTGCTGCTGCTACTAATTGCTACTACTGCTGTCCAATATTTCAAAATTTTTTTCAGGATGCAGAAGATGAAATAATTCAACTAGAGGATGATATAGAAGAGCTGGATAAAGATAAGATGAACCTCACACAAGAGTTGGATCGAGTTCAGCGGGAAGCTCTGATTTGGCAAAGGAAGGTCAGTAACACCGCAAGTTTCTTACTTTTAACTACAGTTGTTAAGTTTAAGAGTACATACATTTCCATTATACAATTTTTCGATGTTCGTTAGGGAATATTAGCGGTGGAACTGAAGAAAAATATGAAGAATGCAAAGTCAGCGGAAGGTGACATAGGACAAATGAGGACTGAAATACATAGAATGGAGGTATTATTGAATTGTGCTGTTCAAATTTTTTTTTTATGAGATAGGGGGGCAAATGAGCAACCGGATCACCTGATGGTAAGTGATAACCGCCGCCCATGGACACCCATTTAATTTCTGGTGCCGATAGTTTCCTAAAAAAATAATTTACAAATAAGTCAATCACATACATCATAGACTTACCTTTTCCCACAGGGGAAGGCACAAACTGCAGACCACCATTTACATCGATTCTTGCATACTTCTTTTGCTTCTTTCACATTCATATATCTCCATCCATTTTGCAAACATATCAGTCAAATAATGCCCCCACGTTTGGCTTAGCAGCTGAGCGATCGGCTCCTACGTCACGTGTTGTTTTTTTTTTATGGGATAGGGGGGCAAACGAGCAAACGGATCACCTGATGGTAAGTGATAACCGCCGCCCATGGACACCCGCAACACCAGAGGAGTCGCAAGTGCGCTGCCCGCCTTTAAAAGGGTTTGGGCCTCCGGTAACCTCGACTCACTCGGCGAAACACAACGCAAGCGTTGATTCACGCCGGTTTTCTGTGAGGCCGTGGTATCACTCCGGTCGAGCCGGCCCATTCGTGCCGAAGCATGGCTCTCCCACGTGAAAACGTGTTGGTCGTCCGATCCCCAAACGGAGCAAATATTTTATGACTTACAGGTAGTTATTTAGGGACTGAGCGTTTGTGTATGTGAGACTGTGTTTGTAAGCACGCAAGATACAGTTGAAAATCGCACGACAACGTTTTTTTACAAAGAGCGAATGGGCGGATCTAAATTGTTTTGTTCAGTCGTATTATTTTTCTATCTGATACACAAATTTTGAGGTACGTCGTGAGCATCTCCGTCGTACGAGCGAGAAGCTTGCTGATGATTTGGCGCACTACGTGACTCGTCGCGACACCGTCATGGACAAGACTAGGGCGGCTGCAGCGATTGAGAAAACACATTCTTCCACGACCACCTCTCAAACCAATTACCATCACAAGCTGAGGCTCGCCAAAGCAGACGTTTCCAGAGTCACCAAGGTAAAGTTGGCGCAAAATAACTTGAACCAAAATGGCGGATGCGCAGTAGTCGATTTTTAGTACATTTTGCACTCAAATGCACTGCGCAAACGTTCCCCCTCTCCGTTAGTTTTGGGTCAAGTTATTTTGCGCGAACTATAGTTTAAATGATATTAGCGAGGTCTTTCCCGATAGTTATTAATTTGGGTGTCTTTAAATCACGAGTGAATCGCTTTCTGCTAGGCAAGCGCGATCCATCGTAGATTGCAGTGTCGCTAAGATCAGGCGAACTGACGGTCAAGCGTAAACCTATCAAGAATAATGATAAACAAAAATTATAACATACCATCACGCCTGTATTCCCCGAAGGGTTAGGCAGGGGCGTACTAATGTACACCCACAGTTCGCCGGTATGTTTAGGTCCCATGTAATAGGGGGCGAGCCTATTGCCATTAACCGGGCACAAATTCCTAACTCCGAGCTGCTACTGGGAATTTCATAGAAAAACCCAATAACACTTTGCTAGACTTGTGAATCGAACCCAGGACCTCTAGCGTAGCAGTCGCGCTCGGGACCACTTGGCTAATGAGGCAGTTTTAACAAAAAATATATTTGAATGAATAAATGAATCTATTCAACACAGGCAGAGAGGTACTGTACCTATGCTACAGTTCGCGAGGTTGGAGACCCTATGATGCAATTAATCAGATAAAATTTTCCGATCCAAAACCGATCTTACAATACAGGACGCAAACAAAGAAGGCACAGATATTGACCTCTCAATATAATATATGCTATGTGTTTTTTGGTATCATGTGTGCTGTTAGTGGGTATATACATCCCGAATTAATCACACTCTTTAAAGACAACCATAACTTAATCGATCAAACCGTTTAATAAATAAAATAAACAAACACTCACGCTAAACGCAAACATGTCAGTTCCGTCGTGAAATATAATATATTACCGATGGAATCTTACTATACATTGTTGTAATAATTAAAACTTGCAGGAGATTGCAGAAGCAAAGGCTCACATGGAACAGCTTCAGAAGGATAAGGAGCGTATGGACCGCGAGTTGGCGGAGACCAGCACAATGAACTCGCAGATGGAGGAAAGAGTCGCCGAAATCCTAAAAGAAACTCGCCTAACTGATAGAACTAAACAATGGGTTAGTATAATTAGGCTGCATGTCACCGTCTCGGAGTAGCCGCTATTCGCCTAGTAATTTAAAAAACGAAAATTGGAATGATTTGACGAGAACTTACTAGGACTTAGTGTATGGATGTCGTAGTAGAATTGTATAATTCCCTTTTTTACATAACCGCTAGCTGCTTTACAGAGCAGCTATGTTTTGTAAAGTAGCTGAATGATGTTCAGCAGTTTTGCACAATTGGTGACCTGCAACACGCGGAATGGAATGAAAGTTTTTCGTTCATCAATATAGCGGATTAATGTTAAGCTGTCTTGTAAAACAGTGCGTTTTTGCGTGAAATCAAATGTCGGAATGTAAATTTTAGTTCCATAATTCGGCGCTAGGGAGCGTTGTATGAGCTCGTCAAATTAACCCAAATTTCTTCTATATAAGTATGCAGAAGTCGTCGTTTGGTCACAGTCCCAACCTAGCCTAAGCAACATAGGTCTGTAAACATATTTCATCCCGAATTGATCCCGTCAACACTAAATTTGACTGCAAAAATCCGCCAAATTATAACTAAGTGTTATTTATTTATTATTATTATTTATTTATTATATTCTTTATTGTACACCAAATTAAACATAGGACAGGACATATTGAAACAAAAAAACATACAATGGGCGGCCTTATCGCTAACTGCAATTTCTTCCAGGCAACCTTAGGATGGACAAATCTGGACTGAACTAACAAATGGGGTTGACAACGGTGTACATACCTACATATACCTACACAACTATACATATGCATAATATATAATAAACAGCAATTATAAATTCTATACATAAATATATAAACATACTACATATATATAAATAATATATAAACCTATAAATTATAAATTAATATAATAAATCCAAAAAAAAAATAAAAAATAAATAATAATAATATATAGATAAATTTAAAATAGAAATAGTTTAATGATAAGCAACAAATTCTATAGTAAACGATGGGTAAAGCGTCACAGTTACAGTGATAAATAATGTTCCTTCACAAGCTTTTTAAACACAGGGAGTGATTGAGCACGCCTGATAGACACTGGAAGTGCATTCCACAAACGAGCAGCCTGAACTGTAAAGGATTTATCGAAAAAAGTTGTAGAATGCATAGGCATCTTAAGTTTTAAGTTATCCGATGACCTCAGGAATAGTGTGTGGGTATCGCCTAGAAACTCAAACCGTTTTTTAAGGTAAAAGGGGGTAGATGGAAGGAAAAGTACATTATATAGTAGATAAAGTATATGAGCATTCCGGCGACGGCGGATTGGTAACCACTTGAGCTTAACACGGAATTCAGAAACGTGGTCATATTTGCGTAATCCAAATATGAACCTTAAACAAAAGTTTTGAAGGCGCTCAAGTTTATCAAGTTGGTCTTCTGTGAGGTCAAGATAGCTGACATCAGCATAATCAAGGATAGGAAGAAGTAGTGATTGAGCAAGCGCAACTTTGGTCGCGGTTGGCAGGAAGTTGCGTAGTCTTTTTAAGCCTGCGGCAGATGCAAACAATTTGCGGCTTACTTCCTGCAGTTGAGTAGTCCAGGAAAGGTTCCGATCGATAAATATCCCCAAGTTCTTAACTTTTTCACTAAAAGGTATAACAATGTTATCAAAAGAAACTTGAGGAAGAGCCGACCAGTCAATCCTGGACATGGTTCTAGAGCTGCCAATTACGATAACTTGCGTCTTCGTGGGGTTCACCATAAGTCCGTACCTCTTACTCCAGTCGCAAATACAAGCCAGGTCCTGATTGATTGTATCAACTGCAGGCGATAAATTTCCAAGAGGGGCTCGGCAATAGATCTGCAAATCATCTGCATAAAGATGGTAGGAAGAAACTAGTTGTTCTGAAATAGAGTTTATAAAAACTGCGAAGAGTAGAGGGGATAAAACGCCACCCTGTGGTACTCCGGCAGAGTTACAGCTCCAAGAAGATGATGCTTCTTCGAGGCAGATACGTTGCCGACGACCAAACAGGTAACTATGAAACCAGTCAATCACCGATGGAGATATGTTAATAGAGCGTAATATGCCAAGCAAAATATCAAAATCAACAGTATTAAAAGCATTACTGAAGTCCAGTAATGCTAGTACTGTAAGATTTCCGATTTCCATGCCTGACCTGATATCATCCGTAATATTCACAAGAGCTGTGGATGTGCTATGGCCTGGACGAAAGCCTGATTGGAAGGAATTGAGGAGGTTGTTTTTGGAGAGGAAAGTGTTCAATTGACTGTAAATTAGTCGCTCCAGAACTTTGGATAGGAAGGGTAAAATGGATATGGGACGATATTCAGAGAAGGATACAGGATTAACTTTTTTTGGTAGTGGGATTACTTTCGCGTCTTTCCATGCACTAGGAAACACGCTACAGGATAAGGAATAGTTCAGGATATGACAGATGATAGGGAGAATTATGTCAAGCACAGGGAGGATCATTTTACGGCTGATACAGTCACTGCCAACTGCGTTGGAAGTTATTGATAATATACTCTTTTTAACATCACATGCGGAGAGAAGACTAAATGAGAACGGGGAATAACTGGGAGTCGGAAGGGTTGAAAGATATCTCAATGTATTACATTTAGTTGTCCGATCAAAAACAGACGATGCAGTAAAATGATAATTAAGCGAATCTATATCTAAATCTTTTGGGATAGTGTCTTGACGCGATTTTCCGACTCCCATAGATCTTAGAAATTTCCAGACTTTTGCTGGATCTCCGTTTTGAACAGAGTTGTGGATGTGTTGGCGTTGAGCATTCCTACATACTTTATTGCAGTGATTACGGATTAGCTTCTTTTACACAAAACGTTTATCTCCTCTAAATAAGTCATTCAAAAAACAACTAAACGTGGGTAGCGGTTTTGTTAAACTTATCTTAATCACAATCCAGCTGGACGTCATTTAGGTGTTTTTTATTACAGAGCTGTTTTGTAAAACAACTAGGGATTATGTAAAATCACGAATTATACAATCTAGCTGCGACATGCACACTGCATAGCGATAGTACAGAATGTGTATGAACGTGAACGTTTTAGTATTGATGTAATACATTTGAATTAAGCTTCGGTTTCCTGTTTACAGCTGCTAGAACGAGTCGTTCGCGCTCAGCGTATCGGCACAGCGTTGTCAATCGCCGTAAAACGACAATCTGTACGCGCTAGGAAACCCAAGGATGTCATCTTGGAGGAACACGTACAAGCGCGGGCCTTGAATGACCGACTTCGCTTTCTAGTCGGGGTTCTACAAAAGGATTTTCCACATCTCGAAGAAAAGTTGGAATATGTAGCCAATTCGCTGAATATATTCACGCCACAAGGATCGCCGCCACTGACTGATGAAGGCACGTGCCGACTTCTGAAGAGTGGGCAGTTCGCCATGACTGATGAGGAGATTATAGAGGCAGCCAGACAAGAGTTAGGAGTACTACTAGAGTTTTCTGTAAACAAGGCCTCCGAATCAGAGTATTTGCAATAAAACGTACTTACTTTATTTATATTTACAAATTACCTACTGCTTGTTAAACGGTCTACAAAGGTTAAGTTACTAGGTAAGTTGTTCTTTTAGTTTTATTAATGTTATGATACTATATTTTTAATTGTTTTTTAAATAAAAGTTGTTTGTAAAATAGCCTCTTTATTTTATCTAATAACAGTTACGAGTAATTTGCATCTTCAGACTTCAGAGCAGGCCCCAATCCCAAAAAGAAGACAGACGAAAGGCACTCTCTGGTCAAACATACTATAGTAGACAAATACTTACAGCCGGTCGAAATACACCAAGTAGGACACTGTCGGCCAAGCTGTCCAAGTGCCCATTTTTCCTACCAGAACTGACATCAAAATAAAAACCCTCCTATAAATAGGTTTACTAGACGTAATTTTTAGCATGGCAGAATAAGATTAGCTTGATTTTTAGTACTTATTTCTTTTTTTTTTCCCCAACTATACCACGCTCTTGTATTGGTAGTTGCTAATAGCGACGCACTAAAAAAGAGGTTAAATAGCGAAAAATAAATCGCGTTTTTTATACTTTGTTGCTATAGCAACGCGGCATAAAGAGGTTCGTAGCAAAAATAACAGCCATCCTTGATAATGAGACAATTTCGTTGCCTAGCAACAAACAATCGTTAATCAATTCATTGTCATTTTTTATGATTATACTGAAGATTTTTAATTTTTAATAAATTATTTTTATACTAACGATAACGAAGGCGAGAAATGTCGGAATCCGCTAAATCAGGGTCTTCGAAGCCCTGCGTATGTACGGAGGAGAGTACATCGGACGAGTCCCTACTCAGCCCCACCTGTGAGTGCCCTCGAGATGACTTCGGAATCGTCATCCACGAGCAGACCTGTCTCATGTTCAAGAGTGAGAGGATTATCTACCCTCATGTAAGCTCAGCTACTACATTTCTTTTATTATTATTTTTTATTTCTTACACCAGGAATAATATTCTATTATTATACTAACTTCCACCCGCGACTTCGTCTGCCATGCGTGGAATTGTGTCCGATCTAGATAAAAAGTAAGCCTGTGTGTTATTCCAGGCTATAATCTATTATATTCATGCAAAATTTGAAGTAAATCCATGCAGTACTTTTTGAGTTTAGCCCGGACATACATACAGACAAAAATTCTAAAAACTATATTTTTGGCTTCGATATCGACTGTAGATCACGCCCCAAGAATTCTTTAAAAAAAATATTCAATGTACAGTTTTGACGTTCCTACGATTTTATTATATGTAAGTATAGATTTTGTATTCTAGGATCCGATTTGCGAGTGCGAGTCACCGAAGTTTGAAGATGGAATCTGTCTGTGCTGCAGTTGTCCCGTTAACAAGTGCCGGTGCCATAAGGCGGGCAGTGAAGCTTTTGAAGAGTAAGTACCAATAAACTTTTGTAGTCAAAGATTTTTTTTGGACAAGCGCAAGCCCATAGTGAATGGGCTTGCGCTTGTCAGCTTCTTTGCCTGGTGGTAAGCAACAGTGCGGTCGAGATGATGCACCCTTACCCAGTTCCTAGATAGTATTTGACTGGTAACACATCAGTAGATGATGACTGTTTTCTGTGCCTATATTTTTTTCATGATGATGGCAGATGATCAATTTTTAATGGAAATAGGTATGTCAAGTGACCGCAGACTTTTCTTTACATATAAATATTAATAATTCTCTACCAGATGGCGTAATAAGCGAGACATTGGCGCCATGCCAGCCGTCCTGGAGTCAACACACCCCTTGATGCAGAAGTTCCAGGAGACGCTCAAACAGTTTCTCATAAAAGAAAATGCTATTGCAGAGGAGCAGATATTCAGCCTAGTAAACTTCTTTAGGTTTCATTTTTTTATGGATTAAGTCGGTAAGCGAGCTGACGAGCCACCTGGTGGTAAGTATTCATCGTCGCCCATAGACACCTGCAACACCAGAGGAGTTGCTGACCCTTAAGAGCCTTAACTGCCATTCGTAGCAACCGACGTGGAACTGGCTCTTACGCGCAAAAGTCGAAACACACGAAGGTGCTTCACGACAGACTCTGATGTAAGCGTGTTTAAAGTTCGCGCAAAATAACTTGACCCAAAACTAACGGAGAGGGGGAAAGTCTGCGCAGTACATTTGCGAGCAAAATGTACTAAAAAAGGACTGCTGCACATCCGCCATTTTGGGTCAAGTTATTTTGCGCCAACTGTACCAGCCAGTCAGACCACAACAGGTCCTACCACCGATCAAGTCAGTAATTTCTTGCATCTTATGAGATGCCCTGATAATGCCGAGATGTATGTTAAGATTTTAAAATTGTTCTTAAGTGACATATTGTTTTATTGAGAATAAAGTTCTTTAAACCTAAATCTATGAGAGGCATTGAGGAATACTATGTTAACCCGTCCGCACAGTAGTAGTACAGTTGGAAATTATTTGTATTTTTTCACAGCGCGAAGAATTACGGCTCAGCAAGCAGTCGTATGATAAGGAACTGGAGACCATATACCGTAGTGACCATGATACAAACTCGCAAAGGGTACGTACATTACTTGATAATTAAACTTTTTTATATAATTTTACTTGATAGATTTACGCTTGACAGCCAGTTTGCCTGATCTTAGGTTATGGAGCGTGCTTGCCTAGAAGACACTATTTATCTACATGTTTTTAATAACGAATCAGCAGGCATCTATTCTATTCATATAATAAAACTAGCTTCTGCCCGCGACTTCGTCCGCGTAGCGTGATGATAATATGTAGCCTATAGTCTTCCTCAATAAATGGGCTATCTAACACTGAAGAAATTTTCAAATCGGACCAGTAGTTCCTGAGATTAGCGCGTTCAACCAAACGAACTCTTCAACTGAACTCAACAACTACAATCAACAATATATTAGTATAGTATAGATTGTAAAAGGCCGATGTCTCTACATTATAGATAGTATTGAAGAAAATCTAATATAGGGGGTAATTATAAGAGCAACAGAAGCCAACACAACAATTTTTAGAATTTATTTGTCTGTATGTCTGTACACGCTTCACGCAATAACTACTACATGAAATTGAATGCAGTTTTCACCGATTTATTGCTAGAGGTTTAACTTAAAATCTGGTATGTTTCATTTTGATAAGAAGTAAATCCATAAAAATAACAGCGTTTCTTTGTATATATGTCTAGGCATTGATACAAGAGTACGAAACAGCTATAGCACAGCGCACCATGGAACGGGAGGCGGCAGAGAAGCGAGCTCGAGAATCCAACGAGAACCATAAGAATGCCAAGGCTAAACTTGAAGAAGACATCATTAGAGGTACGTATAGTTCGCGCAATGTAACTTGACACAAAACTAATGGAGAGGAGGAAAGTTTGCGCAGTGCATTTGCGTGCAAAATGTACTAAAATCGACTACCATTTTGGTAATCCACCATTTTGGTTCAAGTTATTTTCCCGCAACTTAATGAAGATTTTATCTGACAACTTTAAAATCTAGAAACTTAACATTCCTACCTGCATATAATAGGCATGATGACAGATTTTTAAATCCCCTTCTATTATAATATAGGTACAAGTCTCCTATTTCCGAATATAGGTAATATTATTTCAGTAATAAACAATAAGGCATCAAATCAAGAAGGCAGTTGGTGGCCCCATAAGTGAGTGTACCAGGATGACGGCCAACAGAGCGAGTTGGCGGGACATCGTGAGGCGAATAATATCTGCCCCCAACTGACACATCTAGAAGAGCGAATCGGCTGAGAAGAAGAATAAACAATAACTACTACATGAAAAATACTAAATACTATTTTTTTTATACAGAACGTGAAACCAGAGAAGAAATGGAATCTCTGAATGCTCTCTGTGATCAGTTAGAGGCGTGGCGCAACGAGACTGACTCTGACCTTACCGTCAGTCAGCGCATGTCTGATAAGATGAAAGCTGAGAAGAAGGCGCTAGCTGATGAGAAGCGACAACTGGTATGCTACAAACTGTAGCCCAAGCACAAACACTTTCGAAAACGTATTCGTATCGAAATCGAGAATAATTTGTATGAGAATGAGGTTTATGAGTGTAGATGAAGCGAAATTGGTGTGACAGGATCGTAGCAAGTGTAGTTTCTGCCTACCTCAATGGGCGACACATGTAAAAATATGTGTGTATGTATGAGATTTGTAGCAGAAGAAAACTCATTCGTTTACGATACGAATTCGATAATTGCTCGTGCTTGGGCTACTGAACTATTTACGATTAGGAAAATTATTGAGGACCTACAGCTGTTGGCAGAGTCGGAGATCTAACATGGAAAATGTGAAGCAATTACTTTTGGTTCAATACTGGTTTCTGATACTTACCTACGCGTATATTAACCTAGTCTTTACGGGGATTATCACGTTATATTGATAATATTATTCTATAAGTATTTTTTTTAGCCCGTAATATAGCAATAGAGACATAATAAATAAATAATACACATTAGTAAATGCTATAGTTATTCCTATAATTGTTTGCTACACTTAGCTTTTGTTGTTATCTTTATTGTAGATTTATTGGTGTAATCAGATGTTGGTAACTCTTAAATAAATAAAATATTTAATTCCCGACGTTAAGAATCATTTACAGCATCCATGTTTACTGGTAGACTGAAGGTCCAATACTTCAGTCTACCAGTAAACATGGATGCTAAAACAACTAACAGCAAGTTTTTTTAGTCTACCCGAGAGCGGATGATGCGATGTAAATCCCTCGGGAATTAATTTAATTGAAAATAATATCAACATAATATATTTATAAAATACGTAATAAGTAGTTTTATATAGGTAGGTACTACTACTTATATACGATAGTAATTCGGTACTTTATAAGGCAAGGCATTTAGTTTCCTATTCCTAAAAAATCTACCTATTCCAGGACATGTTCTTGTTTGGTCTGAGCTCCGAAGTATGGAAGCTGGAATCTAAGTTGGAGATGTTCAATAAACAACTTGAAATCAAGAATGGAGAAATGGAGAAAATTAACGATAAGGTACGAAAGAAAGTAAATTTACCACGAAACAAAAAAAAATAGATTTGAATTGGCATACTTATAGCATGAGTTATTATTCGTCGTACATGACATTATCCGGTGGATTTTTTAAAAAAATCCTAGCAATAAGCACACATTTACAGTTAAATTGGCCGAGCCGTTCTCATGATCTTTGATACGGCAATAAATATTTATTTTTATACTTATGTGGAGTCCCTATCTAGCGAAAGCTAAAATACATAAATAAATCTAGGTGACAGCATATGGCGCTGAGCTGGAAGAGTTGGAACTGGACAAGCGGCGTCTAATGAGTCTGTGGAACTCCGTCATCGTGAACATCAAGCAGAGGGACAAGGTTTACGACTGCGTCAGGGACGATTACAAGTGAGTGTTTCATGAAAATAGTTATGTATTTGTGGATTTTATTCTTCGCACTTTGGGCCCGTAATTATATAAAGGTTTAAATAAGTAACTTTAATCTCAATAAAACAATATGTCACTTACTTGAGAACAATACTAAAATCTTAAAACTACGCTAAGTTTATATATTTGTGAAATACCACGCGATTCAGGGTTTATTCCCTAGTACGGAAGGTCTCTTTTCAAATATAAGCGGCGGTAGCCTAATGGCTAGGGCGTCGGACTTGCGATCATGTGGTTGCCGGTTCGAACCCCACCGATTGCACTATACCGACGTGAACCCATTCGTAACACAAGCAATCCAGCTTAGCACGAGGGGTTAACAAGAATACTAGTAATGTGCGACCCAGTTTGTTTCGGAGTTTCTTCTCAGAGATCGTCTCATTTCATTTCATTTTAAATTGCTAGTACCTACATAAGCTTTTTTTTTAAAAAAAAAAAGTAAATAGGTTATATAATTATAGCAACCATAGCGAGTGTTCATTTTTTCTAATGAAATATGGATTTAAATTTTCCTGCAATATTGTTCTAGTAATAATGTAGGTACTTGCATTATTGTGTTCCGGTTTGTAGGGTAATGTGAATTATTGGGTAAATGAGACGACAGAAGTCTCAGTCCGAAGATTACAATGCGCGGTGGTCTCGTTTTGCTGGCGTCTGTAGGCTGCAGTTGGAGTGGTTGCCCGTATGCTTGTCCGTCACGTCATTTCACGTGGGAGAGCCATGCTTCGGCACGAATGGGCCGGCTCGACCGGATTCTCACGGCCTCACAGAAAACCGGCGTGAAACAACGCAAGCTTGCGTTGTGTTTCGCCGAGTGAGTGAGTGAGGTTACCGGAGGCCCAAACCCTTTTAAAAGGCGGGCAACGCAATTGCGACTCCTCTGGAGTTGCGGGTGTCCATGGGCGGCGGTTATCGCTTACTATCAGATGATCCGTCATTAGTTTGCCCCCCTATCCCATAAAAAAAAATGGAGACGGTTTATTTGATTGCACCTAAATCTACATTTATCATTAAAACTATTTACATACAGGGCCTTGCAAGAGAACTACCGCACATTGGTGAATTCGCTCGATATCACCAAAAAGGTCGTGATGGAGGAGATGAACAAAGGAAAGGAAATCACCATGAATAGAGACAAACTCAACTTCGATATCGAGCAAGCCACAAAGTTGCGTAAGTAATTAATAAAAAAGTAATTACGTAAGATGGACGAATATACCTATTGGTCGTTTGTGAATCTGGTATGTAAATAAAACACAATTCACTCATCCTATGTTTATTGAAAACGACAACAAAACGAAGGGATTCTGACAACAGGATTGAAATAGGCCGTCACTACTGCAAACTCACGGGAAAGACCGTCGCAAAATTGGCATATCCGTGTCCTCTACCTGCCTCATTAGCCTAGTGGTTCTCAGCGCGATTGTTACCTACCTACTACGTTAGAGGTCTTGAATTCGATTCCCAGATCAAGCGAAGTGTTATTGGGTTATTCTATGAAATTCTCAGTAGCAACTGGGAGTTTGAAATTTGTGCCCACAGGCTCGCCACCTATTACATGGGACCGAAACATACCGGCGAACTGTGGGTGTATACGCCTCTGCCTAGCCCTTCGGGGAATACAGGCGAGATGGCATGTTATGTGTCCTTTCATAATAAAAATGGAAAAAAACATACGACCTTCGCCAGCTCACCGTATTGATCCGCGAAGCGATGACAAGGTTTGAAATCTGAATTATTGTCATCAAAAACCCATTCACCGTACCGCTTCTGAGCATAGATCATGGCATGCTGATGATGCTGAGTTAAGAGTTTCGACATACTGCCATTGCCAATATTTCTGATTTATGCTATGCTAATTATATTTGTTCATAGATGATGTCGAGACCGCAAGGCGGCAAAATTTGGAAACCCATATCAACGAGCTGAATGAGTCGATCGAAATGACGGAGAGAGACCAAGAATTGATTAAATCTGTAAGTGAAAAGTCTTAGGGCATGGAATCTAAAAATTTTATTATATTTTCCTAAAGAACACCCCTTGCAAAAGTATAAGGGCGGGAATGGACAGCAACGACCTTCTAAGATAATATGACGTTTAAATGATTTCAATGCTTGCAGGAAAACCAAACATTGGGCAATATCCTTAAGTCCACGACGAAGGAATTGGACAGGAAGACTGAGAGCAAACTGAAGCTAGAAAACGTGATTCTATTGAACCTGCAGGACTGTCTGCTGAACGATAAGGCCGTGGAGTCTATGGCCAACGGCATTCGGAAGATGCGAGAGATGTCTAGGAAACAGGTGAACATATAAGACAATTACGAGGGCAAGGTGAAAAGTTCTCGGCCCAACAATGAAAGGCTGTGATTTTCATTATTTTTTTGTTTTTATTTTTCTACTTAGTCTCCCTTAACTTCAACACACTTGGACCAGCGTTTCTACAACATCAATATTCCTTCCCGGAAGTGACTGTCTGGAAGGCTGTGAAAATATTAATCCACGGCAGTCTCAACTTCTTCATTGCACGTGAAACGCTTCCCAGAAACTAATTTCTTTAAGTTTTGGAGCAGATAGAAGTCTGAGGGTGCCAAATCAGGAGAATAGGGGGTTTACCGAGCAAATTGTTCCCCAAATCCCAAAGTTTTCCCATCCCCAACGCACCTTTGAGTGCAGGTGCATTGTACCGGTGAAAACTGATTTTTTTCTTCTTCAAGCCATGCCTTTTCTCACGAATTTTGGCATCCAGCTGGTCAAGAAGCTTGGAGTAGTATTCGTCTGTAATTGTTCTGACTTTTGCAAGGTAATCAATTAACAGGATCCATTTCGCATCCCTAACACGCTGGCCATGACCTTTCCGGCAGATGCAATCGACTTCACTTTCTTTGGCTTTGAACCACCGGCTTCCACCCACTGTTTGGACTGCTCATTCGATTCTGGTGTATAGTGGTGGACCCATGTCTCATCCATGGTAACAAATCTCCGCACAAAATCGGTCGAATCTCTATTGAATCGGTCCAAACATTGCTACGAATATCGTTTGCGCATTTGATTTTGATCGGCATTCAGCAAATGCGGCACCCATCTTGCGCAGAGCTTTCCCATCCCTAATTCTCCGTTCAAGATATTTCTTACCCCTTCTTACGAAATCCCCATAGCCTCAGCTATGTTGCTCACCTTTACTCGCCTATCGTCCAATACGGTATCATGTACTTTTTTATGGTTTCCGGTGTCCTAGCGGTTTTTGGCCGTTCTTCACGTGGGTCATCATCGAGGGACGTGCGACCACGTTTAAATTCTACTGCCCACTTTTTTATGGTTGACATGGAAGGAACAGAGTCCACGTAAACTTTTACTAACTTCGGATAAATTTTTTAGGGCTTAATCCACTCAAAACGAAGACTTTTAGACCCGCACGATATTCAAGTTTATTCACTTTTACGAAAAACACGTAAGACGTCTACCGCAATTTTTTTTTGTGAACAAACTACTTGCTAGATCAAGCTGAAACTTGTCATACGAACTAATGAGATGTGCATCCAGGCGGGAAAAATATTTTCTTACTGATTAGTACGCCATCTCTGTGTCAGGCCGAGAACTTTTCACCTTACCCTCGTATGTCAGTTGAATTCGGAATATCTAAAACTAGCTTCTGCCCGCGACTTCGTCCGCGTACCGTAATGATATATAGCCTATAGCCTTCCTCAATTAATGGGCTATCTAGCACTGAAATAATTTTTCAAATCGGACCAGTAGTTCCTGAGATTAGCGCGTTCAAGTAAACAAACAAACAAACAAACTCTTCAGCTTTATATATTAGTAGGTAAGTATAGACACAGATAATATAATAATAGATATGCTAGTTGACTGAATTATTAAAAATAACAGTCTCTACTATTATAAAATCGTAATAAAACTGTACCTATATGTAGGTACATTGAAGATATTTAAAAAACAACAAATGAGGGAAGGTATATAAAAATGTCACCAAACCCAAAAATGTAATAATTAAAATTCTTGTCTGTTTGTTACGGGTTGGCGTAAAAATGCTGAGGCTGAATAGATTTTGATTTTGTTATCACTGTTAGAAAGTATATCATCATCATCATCATCATATCAGCCTATTGCCGTCCACTGCTGAACGTAGAAAGTATATGCTCTAACCTAAAAACTGGTGAACTTTTTTTTTTCTAGCCCGTTTCGTCCCACTGCTGGGCAAAGGCCTCCCTTCCCTCCCTCCAAATCACCCTGTCTGTAGTTTTAGCCACCCAATCTCTATCGTAAAAGTCTAATTCATCGCGCCACCTCCGTTTGGGCCTTTGAACTCAACTTTTTATCTCAATTAATTGAGCGGATCCTGAGATACAGCTTGACCTCTCTGATGTATACAGACCCATACAAAGAAGGTCTACATCACTGTTGATTTTTGGGATCCATTTCCCGCGGCTTGGGTCGCGTGTAAACCGCGTGTAAAAGCGGATCATAGCATCCCCGCTCAATATCAATCAAAAACTCTCACATAACGAGTGTTCGTATAGAATTTGTACGACGCAATGGTTTGTGACGTCACAATCGTTCATATTACGCTCTCGGTCTAGGATGAAAATGCTTACAGCATTATTTTTCAACCTATTTTAGTTTTGTCATTGTTGATCCGCTGTATTTATGGTAAACTTTTTTAAGAGGCTATCAAATTATTTATTTTAATTCATTTAACAGATCTAATCTTCGTCATCTTTTCCTTTTATATAAGTGTCTAGTGAGCTAATAACACGTTTATATTGCAGGAAATATCATTAATGTCGATGGAGAATCAACACGCTCAAATAATGTTTGAAATAGAGGTCCAGCGCAATCGTCAAGTCAAAAACAATAAAGTTCTTGATGAAAATCTGGCTTTGGTGAAGGAGAAAGAGAAAGAGGTAGATCTGCTGCAATCGGAACATGACCATAAGATGTCCGTTATGACCAGAAAGCAGAGGGAACTGGACATCATCATGAAGAAGGACGCAACACTTAAGGAAATCTTCGATGTGAGTTATAGAGTAGTATATTGTAAGTTATATAGTAGTAATTATAATTTTATAATATTTTTTTATGGGATAGGGAGCAAACGAGCAGACGGATCACCTGATGTTAAGCGATTACCGCCGCCCATGGACACCCGCGACTCCTCTGGTGTTGCGGGTGTCCGCAAGTGTGTTGCCCGCCTTTTAAAAGAGTTTGGGCCTCTGGTATCCTTACTGACTCGGCGAAACACAACGCGTTGTTTCACGCCGGTTTTCTTTGAGGCCGTGGTATCACTCCGGTCGAGCCGGCCCATTTCTGGCGAAGCATGGCTCTCCCACGATTGTGTTATAAAATCAATATTTCATAACTCATTATCGTTATATCGGAAAAATATTTATGTATGTAACGGTGCTACACCAAATGTAGACGTCGATGCAATCCGCTTTGCGAGGCCTCTTTCATTTCCCATTCAGAAAGAAAACGATGGGTCCTGGGAGGCTAATATCGCCACTTATGATAAATCACAATATGATTCATAGAAACACGGCTACCTACCCAACGTGCCATATATTTGCCAAGCTTGGGAATGCAATGCGAGTTCAGCTCAAATTGGAATATAATATGACTTCAGCTGTGTGTCCGTGGATCATATCAATAATTATGCATCCAATATCGAAAGTGGCTATTTTGCGCCCCTTGAACTCTCTCTACATAACTACTTATTACAATCTATTTTCCCAGATGAAATCTCCTCAAGAGCGTCGCATTGATGAGATGGAGAAGCAGATAAAGTGTTTGCGTGAGCGCACTGAATTATTGCAGCATGAGTGGCTGCGACAGCAGGGGCATGTGGTCAAGCTGGCCGACCAGCACCATCTGATGGTCACCGATATCAACCTGATTACAAAACGTTAGCATACTGATTTCTGCCACTTATCTATCGTCGCTGTAGAATAGAAAATTAAACTAGTATGTCTAGAGATCCAAACTTTACAGGAAACGAAAAAAATGTTAATTTTGTTAATGTTTAAAATATCGTTATGTGCTTTTGTCTTATGTAGTGGTTATCACGGTTTGAATTGCATTGGTTTTCATTTGATTTTTACAAAAGAAAAAATAATACTTTTTTACATACGAGGTATTCATAGACAAATGAAATGAAACCACTTTTTATAAAAGGCATATCTATTGCGCCTATGCAAAAATAGAGATAAGTTCACAAAAATACAGGAGCGTTTATATATTTTTTTAAACAATATACGTTTTCCAGAAATTCAAATCTGCGACCAGAAAATTATGCGCATACAAGCAGAATCTGAAAACATTAACTTAGAACGTGGCCGTGTGGAGCGATCGCTTCGCACGTTGCGCGGGAGACTGCAGTTACTCGAGCGCACGCGCAAAAATGCCACCGAGCGGAATGAGAATGCGCAACGAACTAATCTTGCCGTGACGCATGAATATGCTGCTAGCTTGAAGGTAAGGCTAACATTACGAAAAGTATACCACAGTAAAATGAAAAAAACAGTTACCTAATCAAAAAATTCCTATTGAAAAACAATATATTTATAACTGGGCAGGGTTTAATAATTTCCTGTCGCGAATCCCATGGCCGTGACTGTAGAGCAAAAGAAGGCAGGTACGGCACATAGTTGGTAGATAAGAGTCCAACATACTCTACGGCGCCTCTCCAGATGGCAGATGGTTTTCCATAAAAGTACTTACAAAGTTTTTTAGTTCACTGTCCAATAGTCACTGCCTAAGCACGAAGCACTATCGAATTCGTATCGTAAACGTATCAAGTTTTTTCTGCTAAAAATCTCATACATACATATTTTCAAGCCTGTCTCCCATCGGGGTAGGCAGAGACTACACTTGCTACGATCCTGGCACACCACTTTCGCTTCATCTATATTAACCTCCTTCTTGTACAAATTATTATCGATTTTGATACAGATAAGTTTTCGTGCTTAGACAGATAGGTACTTACCAATTATAAAAATCTTTAAAGTAATGTAGATTACTCTGTTTCGGACCCTAACTGTAAAATAATACTGACTAAATTCTTACAGGATGCAGAATCCGACATAATTCAACTAGAGGATGATATAGAAGAGTTGGATAAAGAGAAGATGAATCTCACACAAGAGTTGGATCGTGTTCAGCGGGAAGCTCTTATTTGGCAGAGGAAGGTCAGTAACACCGCAAATATCGTTAATATTTTATCATATGTTTTACATAATATTTGCCTTATTCTAGGGAATATTAGCAGTGGACCTGAAGAAAAATATGAAAAATGCAAAAGCATCGGATGGTGAAATTGGACAAATGAGGAATGAGATACATAGAATGGAGGTAACTAAAAACTATTGAATAACTACCCATTAAGATTGCCTGGAATGGAAGACGTTGCATATAGCGATAAGGCCATACATTGTATTATATCCTGTCCTATCTATAATTTCATGTATAATAAATATCCCTAAGAACAGTACAGCCCATACATTCCTACTTATAAAAGAAATTTATGGTGCCCTAATCTTTGAATACAAAACTTTGCTGGTCATTGGTCAGCGCATGAGATAAAGGAATCAAACTAAAAATTAAAAAAAATATGTTTGTTAGTCCGAATTAGTTAGGTTTATGGGGAAAGAAAAATTTTATAAGTTGCCACGATTATTTGAAAATTCGGAAAAACTGAGTGTTTTTATTATAGAATTATTTAACTGCCTCATTAGCTGAGCGCGACTGCTACGCTAAAAGGTCCTGGGTTCGATTCCCAAGTCGAGCAAAGTTATTGGGTTTTTCTATGAAATTCCCAGTAGCAGCTCGGAGTTTGGAATTTGTGCCCGGTTAATGGCAATAGGCTCGCCCCCTATTACATAGGACCTAAACATACCGGCGAACTGTGGGTGTACATTGGTACGCCTCTTCCTAACCCTTCGAGGAATACAGGCGTGATGGTATGTATTATATTTATTTAACTTTATCCAGGTTCGTCGTGAACAGCTCCGCCGTACCGGCGAGAAGCTGGCCGAAGACCTAGCACTTTACGTAACGCGTCGAGATATCGCCATAGACAAGACTAGAGCGGCTGCAGCGGTTGAGAAATCACATGGCTCCACGACCACCTCACAGACCACTTACCATCACAAACTGAGGCTCGCTAAGGCGGACGTCGCTAGAGTGACCAAGGTATCAAACCTATATCAGTTTTGAATCTGATTGACGAAATCAAAATGCAAAGTTTGAGACCAGTGCCATATGCAAAGGAGCGAAGGACCACCTAATCTCCTTTCACAGGAATTCTTGAATCATTGCCTCTTACTATTCATGTTTGCAGGACATTACAGAAGCGAAAGCTCACTTGGAATGCCTTCAGAAAGATCAGGAGCGTCTAGATCGCGAACTGGCAGAGACCGAAGCCATGAACTCGCAACTGGAGACTAAGGTTGCCGATCTCATAAGAGAGACGCGTATTACTGACAGGACCAAGCAATGGGTCAGTAATTAGTTTTAACAAGGCGTCAAATTCTTCTGATCTTTCTTTTTTTTTGCGACTAAGATATTATTGCGCCTACTTAGGTGTGAACTCCTTTGTATCGTCTCAAGCAATGGGTCAGTAATTAGTTTTAACAAGGCGTCAAATTCTTCTGATCTTTCTTTTTTTTGCGACTAAGATATTATTGCGCCTACTTAGGTGTGAACTCCTTTGTATCGTCTCAAGCAATGGGTCAGTAATTAGTTTTAACAAGGCGTCAAATTCTTCTGATCTTTCTTTTTTTTGCGACTAAGATATTATTGCGCCTACTTAGGGGTGAACTCCTTTGTATGTTCTTAGTTAATATTTCCTTAGATACTACACTACTAACTACACTCTCAAGTCTCAGTGCACTGATAAAGTACCTTAGGCATTAAGTCCACTTTTTACTATCTCATACAGAATATGCAGAAGTAATCATATTTAATGTTACATCACTGGTTACAGCTACTTGAACGCGTTGTTCGTGCCCAGCGATTTGGGACAGAGTTGTCGATCGCTATCAAACGACAATCGGTTCGCTCCAAAAAACCTAAAGACATCGTCTTGAAGGAACATGCCCAGTCGCGCACCTTGAACGAACGCCTCCTGTTTATAGTCGGAGCTCTACAGAAAGAATATCCGTATCTTGAAGATAAGCTGAAATCAATAGCCAATACGTTGAACATATTCACGCCCCAGGAATCGCCGAAGTTGACTGACGAAGGCACGTGCCGCCTCTTGAAGAGTGGACAGTTTGCCTTGACTGATCAAGAGATTATAGAGGCAGCCAGGCTAGAGTTGCTGACACTGGCTGAATTTACAAAGCCCGCAATAGCGTCGCCGGAGCCTGAATTAGACGGATGATCCACTTGAAGCCTTGCACTGTTCTTCCAACAGTGCGAGTATTATTAGTTATCTATTTATTTTTAGAGTTGTGAAATTTGTGATTAGCTACAGTTATTATTTTTGAATTTGTGTGCGTTTGATGTGTTTATTGGTTAGTTTTATTTAATAAAACGAGTTTGTAACAAAATAAATTTTTATTTTTATGTGTAAACTTAACAAGTACATTCACACAGACGCAAATCAAATTCTAAATCAGCACCTTACGCCAAGACATAATGATAAGATAAATTTATTATTATAACAATCAGCATAAAAGGCGAGAAGTGTCCTGTGCCCAGTAGTGGGATGGCAAGGACCTGAATTATTATTGTTAACTACTAAAACCTTATATCAATTATTACTTTTTCAAACAAACACACATAATTTGTCCAACTGCCTTCAAATACATGGTCTAAGCCAAAGTTGTTTATGAGAGAAGAGAAAGGAACTTCAAATCAGGCATAAGCTGAGTAAGTACATCCCACATGTAGAAAACCTCATCATCATAATGGAATCAATAAGAACAAACATAATAATGCAAATAGAAAGGGTTCGACATATATTTTTTTACATTCATAAACATAAAATGCTATATTAGGTTTTATAATTATATATAAGTAATTAACGTTTTTTTAAATTATCTTGATATTAATTTGTGCAAACATCTATAAATGCTCAGTTTTTCTAGTAATAACAAATACGCGAATATTCTGTCTTAAACCAGGATACCTCACTAAAATTAATTATTTTTTATATAATTTTTTGAGCGGTTTTCTCATTTAAGTAACAAACGTTTTTATTACAAAAAGCTTATCTGTGCCGTACCGTAATTGAGACTATTTTAGTAATCTTTATAGAGTTATAGCAGAGGTTAAGTGACAGCAAAATATTGTAACTATTTTATTGAACCAATAAACTATTATGATTTTGAAAAATTCGTATTGAACGAATTAATTTGTATTTTTACGGATTCAAATGACAAAAACTTAAAAAACATATTCAAAAAATGTTTACAAATCAGTAAAAAATAGGTAATAAAGAATATCGTAATCTTGGCCCACCCGTAGGCATCACGGGATCATTCGAATTCAAAAAGACACGTTATGAATGTTCCACATCCACGGTACTGATAGCCCAAACTACGAATCATGGTAGAAGAAAAAATGTAACGCCAGGTATTCTCTTCCAGTGACACTCGGTCACGTGAATGACTAACCTCGACGTTTGATGTAATACCGCTACATGTAAATAAAATATCAGAACAAGATGCATTTTTTCACTTCTCCTTTATTGTGGGAATTTTGAATTACTAATAATATAGTTTATTTTTAACTGGCCTTCGTCTATACGTGACGAGATAAAAAATATACTAGTAAGCAATAAATGTAAAAATCGTGACGTCACTGAGCCATCGCCGGAAGAGAATACCTGGGCGTAAGAAGTATTGTTCTACCATGGTACAAATAACCTTGTCACAGTTGTGTGGTCTCCGGGTCGGTCAGGCGGAGGCGAGGTGCTTCTCATGTGCGGTGCGCTCGTGTCGCTTGCGGTGGTCGGAGCGGCCGAATTTGATGCCACAGTACTGACAAGGGTGGCGCTTCTCCTTCGTATGACTTATCATGTGCACGTTTAGGTAGCTGCAAAATAGGAACATCCTCATCATCTGGCCCGAATCTACTCAATACTGAGCATAGGCCTCTCTTTAGGTCGTTTTTTTTGTTTGTATTCACAGAAGAAAACAATTTGGCTTTAATCAGGAGTTAACAAGAATTAAAAACAATATCTGTATGAGAAGCATGATAAATGGGTGTGTAAAAGAAGATGTATGAAAACGAAAATGAAGAATGATTTATTACGTTGACAGGTTTTTCTGATCAGCTAGTGATTGGAGCCTCCTTTTAAGCTAAAAAAGCCTCCGTTTGGTGACTCCAAATCGATATTATTACATATTGAAGAACCTACTTCATTTTTATTGTTATTTTTACCCACGACAGAACCGAGACTGTTTATGCGTTTGGTTTTTATAGAAAAGTAAAAGGCAAATATATGACAACTAAAGAGGGTATAATGATGTATAATAATTTGTGAGTTGGAGTATAACGAATGAAATTTGTGTTTGTGTGTATGTGTTCCTGTGTGTGCGTCTGTGTATTTATACGTGTTGAACTACGTACGCGGGAGTGTGGGTGAATGAATGTAGAAAAAGCATAAGAAGTATCCAAGGATCGTAACATGTGGTGGTCTGTAGTTGTTATTTAGCCTTCTGGGTAAAAGGCGTGAGTGTATGTATGTATGGAAGTCAATAAAACAAAAATACTAACGTCTTTTTCTTGAAGGTCATATCGCACAGCGAGCAGGCGAAGTTCTTGGTTTCTTCGTGAATGAGCCGGTGGCTCTTCATGATTGTACTAGAAGAGAAGCATTTTCCGCAATCAGGACACTCGTACGGTTTCTCCTTCGAATGACTCCTGGGCGGTACGGAACAAATTGGTTTATTTGTTAGTAAAACTAATATTTTGACTGCTTGCTAAGTCTAGTGGGCCCAAGAGTGATCAATACGCTAGGGTTTCCAGATTCCCAGATTTTTTTATTAATCTGCAGTAGCAGTTCTCACGTGGGAGAGCCACGCTTCGGCAAGAATGGGCCAGCTCGACCGAAGTGATACCACGGCCTCACAGAAAACCGGCGTAAAACAACGCTTGCGTTACGTTTCGCCGACTGAAAGTGAGGTTTCCGGAGGCCCAAACCTTTTTAAAAGGCGGGCAACGCACTTGTGTCTCCTCTGTGTAAGCAATTAACAGCCACCCATGGACACACGCAACACCAGACGAGTTACTGGTCTTTTCAAAGGGTTTGGGCCTCCGGTATCCTCAGTCACACGGCGAAACACACAGCTACTAAAATTGAGATTTGATATAAGTTTCTGACTCACCTTAAATGTACTTGTAGATGGTATTTCTTGAAAAAGCTCTTCGAACATAATTGACAAAGATGCGTCTTTTCTTTATCGTGTACTTGTCGCCTGAAAACGTTAATATTAAGGAGATTGGTGATGAAAGACTCTGAAAGAATATTTGGTATACCACTAAAAGACGAATATCGTCATTTGAAAACCATTCTCAACAGTTCTCAGTAAAAGAACAGAGAACAACAGAATATTAGTTAGCTACATTTATGTCAGTGTATCAGTTATTTTTAAAAATAAAAAGTTTCCCCACACTAGGATTTTCTCATGTATCGTGGGTGCGTTTACAAATATAAATTCTCACATACAGAAACTTCCAGATTCCAGACAACCTTGTAAATCATAAAAATATTTGCTCCGTGTGGGGATTGAACCTACAAAACGTGTCGCAGAAGCCGATTGCTCAGCCGCCACGCCGAACGTGTCGTCTGTCATGTCATGATATCATGAATGGGTGACTTTTTTTTACAGAACAACAGAATAGACAATGGCGAAACACTATGGCGACTTTTCTTTACACATCTAAGACACAGTTGTCTTAGATCTGTAAAGAAAAGTCGCCATAGTGTCCAAAGAATAGTCAAGGCATTTTGTATGGATTTAGGGTTATTGATGAAAAATCGAATGCCTGAAATCTCTCCCATACCGAGAGTAGGTTCGGTCTTATTTTGTTTTAAGCAGCTATTCTATGTGAAATTTCATGATAGTCGGAAAGGTGAATAAAAACTTACTTATGAATTAGCATAAGCGGCTTGGTGGAGAATTTCTTGTCGCACTCGGGGCAGGCGTGGGGCCGGTCCTTGGTGTGCGTGGTCATGTGCACGTCGCGGCTCGACTGCGAGATGAACCGCCGCCCGCACGGCACGCACTCGTACGGCAACGACGACCGGTTGTGAACCAAACGCTGGTGCTGGTTAAGGTGCTTCACCACTAGAACCATCATCATCATCATATAAGCCAAAAGAAGTCCATTACTGAACAAATGCCTCCCCCAAAGACTTCCAAAAGGACCGTTGTATATCGCACGCATCCATCCAGTAAAACCATATTACTGTTTATTTTTAACATACCATCACGCTTGTATTCCCCGAAGGGTTAGGCAGAGGCGTACTAATATACACCCACAGTTCGCCGGTATGTTTAGGTCCCATGTAATAGGGGGCGAGCCTATTGCCATTAACCGGGCACAAATTCCTAACTCCGAGCTGCTACTGGGAATTTCATAGAAAAACCCAATAACACTTTGCTCGGCCTGGGAATCGAACCCAGGACCTCTAGCGTAGCAGTCGCGCTCAGGACCACTTGGCTAATGAGGCAGTTTATTTTTGCGAGATTTAATTCCAGTGCCATTTTTATAATACGGAAAATCCTCGTGTAATGTCTGCAACATGGTTAGGCGGCAGAGTATTTTTTTATGGAAAATGGAAGCAAAGGAGCAAACGGAGCACCTGATGGTAAGCGATTACCGCCGCCCATATGTACAACCCGCAACACCAATGGAGTTACAAGTGCAGTACCCGCCTTTTAAAAGGGTTCGGGCCTCCAGTATCCTCACTCACTCAGCGAAACATAACGTTAGCGACGTTTCACGCCGGTTTTCTGTGAGGCCGGGTATCACTCCTGTAAGAGTGAGTCAGACTGCAAACCCGTTCTAGGGTAGCATGGTGGACTATAGCCTAATCCCTTTATTCTGAGAAGAAACCCATGCCCAGCAGGCCAGGAGTGTATAATTGGTTGATTATTTTAATATGATAACTAGATATTGTTATTTTTCATACCTTTATTACATAGTGTACACTTATGTTTCACGCCCAAATGTTTTATTTTATTATGCTTGTATCGTGCACTATGACTGGAGAATGTTTTATCACAAGTCTTACACTGGATGCGTTTCCGACAAGCCACCGGCAAGTGCAAGTATGAGTGTGCTTTTAAATCCTTCACTGTTTTTCCACATTCTTCACACACCTGTTTAATGATGTGGCTGTCTGCTTTAGTTTCAGCTTTAGTTCTTCTTTTCCTCTTCTTTGGTGGTACTACATATCCCAATAGAACAAAAGACGTTAAATTAGAAAATGAATGTAATTATTCGAAAATTGTAAGGTAGGGGATAAAATGGAAATATACAATGTAACCACAATAACTATAGAATGGTGTGTTTTACAACTGCACTGAAAGAAGTTTCATCGTAAAGTTCAGTTCAATGTCCAAATGTGTTTATTTCATAAAAGCTTTTTATGCATTTATGAAACATTATGATTCTAGTTGCATGGTTCCAAAAGGATGATCCTATGGAGAAGAAATAACATGTCTGTAGTCCCCTAAGGGTTAAATGGCAAAGGAAATAAACATCAAAAGAAAATCTACATGCCTCAGAGATTGAGGGCAGAAGACATGAGAAGTCTGCCAGGGTGGTACACTATAGCCTAATCTCTCATTTTGAGCCCCACACATGCCCCGAAGTAGGATAATATAATTAGAGCTCATTGCCATCAACCAGGCACAAATCTAAACTCTGAGTTACCTAACTACTGAGGACTTCATAGAAAAACATGACAATGACTTGATTTGAAATTTTAAGGAAGGAAATTCTTACTTGTGCAGAAGTTTTGTATTTAGAGGTTAATAATACTTGTAAAAATTTAATCAACAAAATCATTACCATTTTCTTCAGTAACTGTTTCAACATATTCATATTTAATTCGTTTTAATTCACTAAGGAACTCGTCTTCAGTATCATCATCAAGTACATTATCCTCATTTTTTAGATAAATATCAATTTTTAGTTCTGTATCAGCCTCTTGAGATTCTTCACTCAAGGATAACTGTTCAGTTTTAACGTCTTCAATAAACGTTTCACTTTTCACATCAATATCTTGCAATGTCTTCAAATGTGCATCATTTTTTAAAGCTAAGCATTTGAACTTATGGAATGATAGTATCTTCTTGTAACATTTTAAACATAGTTTTGTACTGATTTTTGAGTCTGGCACAACCTAGAAATTAGTAAAATGTATTGTAAGTTGTTGCATAATTACATAAATGAATAATAAAAGTAATATGATTTCGACAATTTCATTACAAGGATGTGTTTACCTGTATCCCCAAACAAAACATAAAAACATCAACAAAACTCTTTTTATTCCCGTTTCTAGCAGCTTGTACATTCAATATATCTTTTTCAGATCTGCTGGTCAGACATACTCTACATGGATCCATATTTAATTACAATAATAAGTAATAATTTTAATTGCAAAATTTTGAAACTAACAACAACACCTAGCACATCATACATAGCACAACACATTGACAATGACAGTACCCATTCATGTATGACAAGTATGACAACGACAAGTGACAATGACAGTTGATAGTTTAGAAATTTGTCAGGCACTTGGGAACAGAAAAAAACATTGAATTTTGTCAGTAGAAATCAATGGTAAAAATAAATCCTACTAATATTATAAATGCGAGTTTGTGAGCATTGATGGATATTTGTTACTCTTTCACGCCAGAACGGTTCTGGATAAAATTTGACACAGCGATAGATTTATAGATTCGGAATAACACATGGGACATTTTATCTAGGTCGGACCCAATTCTGAAGTCCACGTAGACGAAGTCGCAGGCAGAAGCTAGTACTCAATATTTTATTGCATTCCTGAGGTTACTGAACTGTGCTGTGGCTTAACACAACAGGGCCCATCCCATACTTGCTCCTTTTAAATTTAATTTTACAACATCTATATCGACATTATTACATTGAAATAACTTATGTAATTTAATTTAATATGTAATGCAATACTCTAATTATAATCAAGTAATGTACTGTAAGTACATTACTTGATAATAATTATTTTATTGAGTTACATACTTAATTTATTGAGTAATGTAAGTAATGCAATATCAATCTTAACTTCAATTTAATGTAAGTAATGAGTTTCAGACATGCAATATTAAAAGATGTAATTTATATTGTGAATGAAGTGTACACCTATAAGTGACGTATTTACACAGTTTTTAGTAAACAACAATTTTAATGTAGGTAACCAATTTCTGTAAATATGTCGTTGGTGTGCCATAATAAATAAATAAATTAGAATTGAAGTGACCTACACTACACCCACTTTTGGTTCAGTTCTCATGGAACAGGATCCCTGTTACTATCGCTATGTTATAGTGAGAATTTCATAGAAAAATTCAGTTGACGCTGTTTGACCTGAGAATCGAACCCACAGCCTCAAGCGTAGCAGTCACGCATACGACCACTATAATACATAAAAAATGCTCGGTGATACTTATATTTTGTAAGGTCTTTACTCGTCTATACCTACACTACACTACATGCTGATATTACTAAGTTATTGTTGTTTTCCCTAGAAAATAAGTATCCAGGTGAAGGGTACTCGACACTTATCGGCGTTTTATAGCTAAAAGCAATCAGCTGGTAGGTAGGCTTTAGTCGTAATGATTGCAGAATATTTATCACTTTATCGGCGTGTCATTCCGTCAGTGTTGAAGGTCATATCATCTAAGTTAAAAAAAACACAAAATAAAATTCTGTAGTCTTAGCTTTTATTTTCTTGTAAGAATGTTGGATACAAATTGCTAGTTTCGTATCAAATGTTTTTTTAAATGCCACAGTATAAGGAGAAAACTTGTATATATACTATAATATTAGAAGCATTTTGGACATTAGTAACCTTGACGCTTCATACAGTAAAAGTTACATTATCAGTATGTCGATATGGCCCGCAAGAGCCCAATGTTTACTAACAAAAAGACAGGCACATTAACTTATATCTATGAATAAAATATGTATATGTCTAAAACATAATCAATCCCCTTAATTATCACGACTTGTGATGTGTAGTAAGATGTGCTCAAGTAGGTTTTGATATTATTAGCTGCCATTTGTTTTTAAAAACATAACAGAATAATCCAATTAAGGTACAAAATAAACATGCAAACTGGTTATATAAAATAAAAAGGTATTAAAAAGCTAAAAAAATATTGCATAAAACTTTTCATTCGTACAACATTATAATTTATTAAAAATAATATTTTACTGAATATACAATTCAATTTACGTGAAAAATTGCAAGGTAATTCAACATTTTTTATTAAAATATAAAAGAACTGGCATTACAAACGTTTACTCCAACTGTTGTGGAAAATCTAAATGCTATTTATATAATAAAATATACTCTAGTCATTTCTAATTGTCAAAAACGTATCTAATAATGCTATCACCTAGATACAATCTTTATTATAATAAAAAAAAGAAATAAATAGGCACATCACATTCACTTCGAATGTTCAAAATACTAACTTAATAAGCTAAATTAGAATATTAATTTCACATTGTTCACTTATGTATAAATTACAACAATCCACAATTTTATTGTAGTATTGCTGTTTACAACAAATGTTGTTATGGCGTTCCTGCTTTTGTACTAAAATAAACATTCACAATTATTTTCGCATATTTATAAGGATTGATTGAGAAAGCTCTTGTAAAACACGGATTTCAAAGCTTTGATTTCTGGTTGCCATGTTTTAAATAAAAATAATGAAATCTAAATGTAGTTAAGATACCTCATATAGAAAATTCTCTTGATACTGTTAAGTACGGTTTAAGCAATTATTTATTTATATTTTTATTAACTAAATAATACACAACATTGCAAAGAAAATTACATCCCAAATAGTCGCCACAATATGGATATGCAAGCCACATAAATCGGTACTAAATTATATTAAGTTAACATAATAAAATGCAAATATACCTTAAAACAAAGGAATTAATACATAAATGTACATAAAATGCTCCTAATTGGATATTTTTTTGTATACCTAGAATAACCAAATTGACTTTAACAAGGAGAAAATTGAATCATGGCAGTACCTTTAGCTGTCTAGGCATAGAGAAAATTTTATGCTATAAATACGTTTACAAATTATACTAGTTGTAAAACTAAACGTTGTCACTATTAATACAATTTTGTCAAATGATAAAAATTACCGGTATTTCGTCATGAATCGGTGGTCTGAAAACCGGTTGTACGAAACAGAAGTACGCGTTGGAATATAGACAAATGGCGGAATATTGGATCGGTATAACGACCGGTATAGCAATTGATTTTAAAGACAGAGTCCTCGGGCTGAGTGTCGATGTGAACGTTTCGAAGTCCGTGGTTAGTTGGTCTCTGCGGCGGCCGGCTGCGGCGGTACGGGCACGGTGAGTGGGGACCGTTGACGGTCAAACATCTCGAGGATCAGCTTCGGGTCGGTTCCGGCTGGGACCGTCACGGTTCCCGTCTGTGTGAACACCGCCTTATGAGTACCATCTTACGTTCTTCTCGACAACGCGTGGCGGCCGCGCGTGTTTACCAGGGTCTACTGGAGATTATTTCCAAAACAATCTTGTTTATAACTAGCATATTTTTATTAAAATTTAGCCATGATGGTGAATGAACCCCTGTACGAACAATACACGAGCGGACGCCACAACATGTTTATTTTAAGTTATTTACTATTATTAGTTTACTAGACGGTTTAAATTTAGTTAATTTTAGTAAATTATGAAACTTAATAAGAAAAGAAGAGTTCTGGTACAAGAGAATCTAAGAGGTGGTTAGTGGAGGCAGGTATGAAGCTAAATAATTGATAGAAATAATACTAAAATACTTGTAAAGAAGGGCATGCAAGGTATAATGTAGAACTTAATAAAATAGTACGTAAGGTATTTATGAAAGCAAAGTGTGGGGTACCTCGATACGCGTGATGACTCCTTCCTCGCGACTGTGCTCTAGGACTACAAACAAAACACAAAGCGCCCGTCAAACATACAAACGGATAAACATTAAACATATAAAATGGTGTATGAAGCGATTTAAAGTTATAAGAATAGTAAACTTGAACAGTAGCAGAATGGTAGAAAATTGAACAATTTCTTTCGAGTAAAAGCTTACGTTATTGAAATTAAATTCCTATTGATACTTTTAAAGGGCACAGACAAAATTTTATCATGGTAATTATATTTTCATAGGTTGGAGTTAGGTCAAACGATAAATCAAGAAATTGTTCTTATAATATAATTATAATTACAATAAAAATATTATTTTGCGTACAGCAAAAGCTTCGCTTTATAAAATTATAGTTCTCAAGCCAATTCATAGCATATTATTTCGTTTTCATGCAAATCATATTTTTATTGGTCGGGAATTTTATAAGAACCCTGTAAACAAAACTGTATGGACAGATTCTGAAGTCTAATAAAATATGGATTAATGTTGCTACATGACGTTTATAAAAAAAAATACTACAAGTATGACTGTATATTATTCATACTTGTTCAGGAATAAACTATTCTGTTGTTTTTTATTCGGATCGTGAAAAGCTAGTAGATTTTTGATATCTCTACGGATTATATCGTAACGGCCGGTTTCTACACCAAATCTTTCAGTTTTGCTTACTAGGGGTCAAATTTTGACATAAGTTATACAGTTTAATTCGACTTTTAATTTTATTCAATAACAGTCGAAAGGTTACCAGTTTTTGACAGAAAAAGAAAGTGAGGTGGTGTAAGAATGTACTTACATGAAAAACTTTTTATTTTAAATTTAATAACGTCTTCAAAACACAATATATCCTATTAAAATTGTGGAATTTGTTTTTCAGTAGCAAGGTTATTTATAAATTGAAAAAAAATGACAAAAGTAAAAAAGTAAAATTAAGTTTTTTTTATTTTTAGTTTGTTTCTATTAGAAGAACATTTAAAAGAAAATTACTTTGATTAATAATTATTAATTATTGTTATATTCCAAATCTCATTTACGAATTTTTAGTATGATTTAAATTAAACCATTATTATCATTCATTCTTTACGCAAAATCTAGCTGCACTACCCCAACACTAGTTAGTCATAGTATGGTAACATTATTTTTCTTTGAACTGTCAAATTACTGAATACGAATTAAAAGTCGAAGTATAATGTCAAAATCCCATCCCTAGTAAGCAAATCTTCTGATAGATATAGAAATCGGCCGCAAGTGTGTGCGTTGTGGTGCATCGTGATGTCATACTCACTATTCTCGGTGGTAGAGTTTGTGGTGGTGGTAGTGGTGGTGGTACCGCCGTCACCATTGCTGTCGTTTACCATGGTGCGCGTCGTCGTCTTCACAACCATTGACGATGTGTTCACTTGTGAGTTCTGTGGTGTTTCCAAAGTGTTTAGTTGATGGAACGATGCTATTATGTGGAAGATATAAATACTAACTTTGTCTCAAGTAGGTGTATGGTTTATACTGTCAATAATTACTCGAGTTTTATGATCGAAGTTTCTCACATATTATGTTATTTTATTAAATAATCTAACAATTTATAGCTAGATCTATGGCGTTTTGTTGGAGAGGCTAACGTCCAGCAGTCATAGTATAGCCGCTCACTTCATAGCCAGATTTGACTTTGTTAAGAAAGGAAGACTCATATAAAAATTTGCAAGACCTGCAGATATTATCCTATCCAAAAAAAAAAACAGAATCTGATATCGGCGCCACCTACGGGGTCCAATTGTGGATCTAAATCACCCAGGGAGCAGCCGTAGGAAGAGTTCAAGTACTGGATCTCACTTGTAAGTTAATGTTGAGCTCAGGAGCTGTTTGTGGCTGTTCGGGCGCGGCGTTGGTGTGGTCTCGTACTGAGTCCACGGTGATGTCGGCCGACGCTGCCGTCACGTCGTGAGGCGCTTCAGTTGACTCCTCCTGTATATAACAACGTTCATTGATAATATTGCCTCGCAAATGTGTTGGTATTGAATAGTAAAAATAAATAACTGCAAGTATGAAGTCAAGCGTGGCATAATTATTATATTATTTATTTCTACATCACCCTAAGGTTGTCTCTAAGGCTCCATTAAGACCGCCTTTGTACCAAAGGTGTATAAAGTATTACAATAAAGAAATAAACAGTTATTATTATGGTAAGAATCTGGCTATTTTATTTAGGTAACTCTTTATGGCTATTTACTCTATATAATAGTCGGCATTTAGCATGATAGAGGTAGCATTATGACATTATTTGTATGGAGCTTTTGTCAAAATTCTATCTGTAGTTAGCAAATCTATTGACGGATTTGTTATTGGGAACCGGTCAAATACGACGCGATGACAGTTTTGCATTGAGATAATCTGTTAAATCTCGGAAAAAGTACTTGCTAAACCTTCAAATTGATTCGATAAAACTTATGTAACTGTTGTACCCTATCCATATTGTTTCGATATGAAGCCAGTAAAGTGCCGTAAGTAACCGACAAATCGAGGGACACAAAATAATAAAGAATTGTATCGTTTATTTTTAATAAGCCAACCTTGTGGTCACCATTGGTGAGTGGAGGTTCTTCGACGGCTCCACGGAGCGCGGCCGCCCACGGCGACAGTATAATGTGGCACTGAGCGATTGTTACCTACATATAAAACACATAAATAAAACAGATCACACGTTTAATCATTTTGTTGTTTCGATATATGGAAGAAAGGATGTTGAGAGTAAAATCAAATAAGAACAATTTATTGTGTATTTCAGAAGTTTATATTGTGGAAACTTGGGACTGTTTGATTGATATAGAATCATGGTGGTACTTGTGATTATATATAAGCATACCTTTGTGGCCGAAAGTGTAATTCGTTGTAATTCTGACGAGGAATGCAAGTAGAGAGCTTCACCTCGTTTCGAGAAGCATAAACTTGAAATACCACTGAAACAATACAACAAATAACTATTACTTGCTCTGCTACTCTATTTGTTACAGTAGAATCAATGTATTATATAGAACTAGGAAGGTGCAAGTTGCATGCAACCGGTCGTTGTTGAAATCCAAGTGGAGTCCTTAATAAGGTAGAGGTTTTTTGGCCGATATTGTGATGACCATAATTTGCTCGGGGCTCAGCACGAGGCAGTCGCCCAGGTTGGTGAGGCACAGCAGGCACCACTCGCGGTGCTCTGCTGTCTCTGTATGTATGTATGAGTTCTCACTTGATGTCCTCCTTGCGCACGGCGGCGGCGTTGAGCTGGCGGCGCAGCTCGGGGCTCAGCACGAGGCAGTCGCCCAGGTTGGTGAGGCACAGCAGGCACCATTCCCGATGACGATCCGCTCCGGACCCACACTCAAACCACGCAAACGCTGTACGTCGCACCTATGTACAATAAACACCAATGTTTAACTTTATAGTTCAAAATATAAGTTTTCGTTTTTGTATGTGGAAATAAAAATTTGGATAACTTTAATACAATA
Organism: Acronicta leporina; assembly: GCA_947256265.1. Lineage (NCBI taxonomy): Eukaryota > Metazoa > Arthropoda > Insecta > Lepidoptera > Noctuidae > Acronicta > Acronicta leporina. The sequence goes on from OX366521.1 coordinate 12,962,846, forward strand.
ATCTTGGGCCCTGACGCAGGATTGAAGTCCAGAGTAAGCTCATTTTTAATTAAAAAAAAAAAAAATCGTAGTTCCAATGCTGTTTGAAGAAGTTTTTACATCTTTTAAGGCAAGGGACTGACTTACTGACGCAGTAATAGTATAACCGTTAAATAAATAAGATCTCTACTAAAAACATGCATCTGTAAACTTGATAGAATTGGTGCACATATTTAGTATGATGACTGACCCTGGCGCCCTCGTGCGCGGTGAGCTTGTACTTGTTGTGCGGCTTGAGCGAGGGCAGCGTGAAGATCTTGAACTGCTCCTCCGACGTGATGACCACGCGGTGCGTGCCGCTCTCCGGCAGCGGGGACACGCCGCGCTCCACCTGACAGTGACAGACCAAATAACACTCATCAATAAACCATAACCTTCTTATTCACAAAAATACAAAACGGCTTATAAACTTCTTGTAGCAATAATATGTTTTGCGAAGAGAAAACATTATAGCTATATGAAGTTTATAAGACAATTTAATGTTACTAATCCTACTTATAATTATTTTTTCTCTTTATTTGAAGGGCTTTGCTACTTATAATATTAAAAATGCGAAAGTTTGTGAGGATGGATGGCGGGACGTTTGTTACTCTTTCGCGCCAGAACGGTTGAACAGATCTGGATAAAATTTGTCATAGAGATACATAAAAAGTAGCCCATGTGTTGTTCCAGGCTATATCGTATTATAAAGAAAAAAAAAAGACAAAAATTTAAGCGGCGGTAGCCCTAGCCATTATAGGCTAGGGCTTTGGTCTTGCGATCACGTGGTTGCCGATTCAAAGCCCACCCATTGCACTACCGACGTGAACCTATTCGTAACAGAAGCATTTAGCTTAGCACGAGGGGTTAACAAGAATACTAGTAACTTGCGAAACACATTGCGTAGTGTGATGTAAAACTGTTAGGAGAATAAATGACTATTTAGAATAATGTCAGTCTGTACGTGCCGATATTTCCAAAAACAAAAAATGGGAGACTAAGAATAAGTAACACAATCAAGTTTTATCTGTCTTCATTGGCTTGTGATTTTTGAGTCTTTGGGCTCTTCATTGGTCTATTTGGAGCTCCTACCGAGAGCAGAATTTTCTGTCTGTATACATCTCCGTCGGTTTGTGATAATTAAGGAGTATTCTTTTCTATATCGGTCTATTTGGAGTGCAGGGGTACATGCGTATTGAATGTAAATACCTCTAGCGGGTCAGGCAGCGGGACGGCCGCTCCGTCCAGTACAGTGATGCCGATGACGGGCGCTCTGTGCTTCAGCTGTATCTCCTTAGCGAGCTGACACGTCACTGGCTCGTCTTTCCGCTTGTTTGTGTTCGGCACGTTTATCGTGAACGCGTACACGGTACCGTTGTTTGTGCCCGCCCATAACGTTGGCGTTGAGTTTTGTGCTATAAGAAAACACAACAATGTGATTAATAGAAAATTCGTGCTTTGAAATTAAGCAATTTAAACACAGAAGTTACAAATAAAAACACAAGACAACAAAAATATGGTGGGTTAGCTATTTTTCCTTTTCATCTTCCCACAGATCCTCCACGATCTTTGCAAGCGAATACCGTACTATGTATGTAAGCACGTTAACAGACATATCTCCCATGAAAAAACACCTGATACATTAAAAAAAAACAAAGAAACTCAAGCACTGACACTACATCTCGTCTGCAATTTCAACATAATTATACGTATTGGACAACTTAATGCACACATATAGACGCATTTTACGCATATTACATACTGTTATCGAGGAATGTCCTGGTGAAGTATACACAGCGCACCATGGTAATGAAGCCGTCATCGCTAAAGCGGGTCGGCATCACTCGCTCCGCCGGCTTCTGCTGCGCCTGCGCACTGTCGACCGCCTTCTTGGGGACAAGGATACATTATTAACTTGTACGTACTATTGATAAGGAATGTCCTCGCGAAGTACAGACAGCGCACCATGGAACCGAAGCCGTCGTCGGTGGGTCGGGCCTCGATGGCGCGTTCTACCGGCTTTAGTTCTGCGTCTGTATCAGAAGCCGCTTTGTCGGCTGGCTTCTTTGGAATTGGCTGCAATAAAAAAGAGCTAATATTATTTTCTTGACAGAATTTATATATCTGCCTTATTAGTCTAGTGATCCTGAGCGCGAATGCTACGTTAAAGGTCTTGGAATAGATTCCCAGGTCGAAATTTTCAAAATGTTATTGGGTATTTCTATGAAATTCTCAAAAGAACTTTGGAGTTTAGGATTTCTGCTCGGTTAAATGGCAATAGGTTAGCCTCCTAATACATGGGACCTAAATATACAGGCAAATTGTGGGTGTACTTTAGTACATCTCTGCCTAACCCTTCGGGGAATACAGGGATGTTTGATATTCAAAATTAGATAGTGGTGTTTGAATTGGGCAGCATTCTTCGAAGGAGGTCGTCCAACATATTAACGAGATCATTATTAGGTTGTGTGAAAGAGATAATGCTATTCAATATCTATATCCGACATCCCTCTCTCTCAATAACAAAATGACCGCAATGTTCATCTTATTCAGTTTAATTTTTAAGTGATAGTGACAATATACTTACTTGCGTGGGTGAGGTGGGGCTCGAAGCAGTGGTCTGACGTCGCTGTGACCTTCCTTTCCGCAGCCGCCTAAACGATTCCCTCAGTGACTTTTTGAAGGATTTCCTTCTAGAAATTGGTGTGTCACCAGCTCCGGAATGATCTAGAAATGGAGATATTTTCGTTTTTCTATTTGAACCGTAAATAAATCTGTTTATGACAGCGTTTTTGTATGACAATTCCGATGAAATATTATCGGTGCTAAGGTAATTTGGGTTCGTAAATGTTTGATTTCACTCCCACTGCGCGCTCAGCGCCGTCACCGCCTGCACCACTGCACTGTGAGGTAGGTTACCGTGCGGGTTGAGGGTGCACTTGTGCAGCAGCGCGGCGGGCGCCAGCGCGTCCACGAGCGCCAGGCCGTGCGCCGTGCCGCCGCACACCAGCCCCCACTCCCACTGCGCGCCCAGCGCCGTCACCGCCTGCACCACTCCACTGTGAGGTAGGTTACCGTGCGGGTTGAGGGTGCACTTGTGCAGCAGCGCGGCGGGCGCCAGCGCGTCCACGAGCGCCAGGCCGTGCGCCGTGCCGCCGCACACCAGCCCCCACTCCCACTGCGCGCCCAGCGCCGTCACCGCCTGCACCACTCCACTGTGAGGTAGGTTACCGTGCGGGTTGAGGGTGCACTTGTGCAGCAGCGCGGCGGGCGCCAGCGCGTCCACGAGCGCCAGGCCGTGCGCCGTGCCGCCGCACACCAGCCCCCACTCCCACTGCGCGCCCAGCGCCGTCACCGCCTGCACCACTCCACTGTGAGGTAGGTTACCGTGCGGGTTGAGGGTGCACTTGTGCAGCAGCGCGGCGGGCGCCAGCGCGTCCACGAGCGCCAGGCCGTGCGCCGTGCCGCCGCACACCAGCCCCCACTCCCACTGCGCGCCCAGCGCCGTCACCGCCTGCACCACTCCACTGTGAGGTAGGTTACCGTGCGGGTTGAGGGTGCACTTGTGCAGCAGCGCGGCGGGCGCCAGCGCGTCCACGAGCGCCAGGCCGTGCGCCGTGCCGCCGCACACCAGCCCCCACTCCCACTGCGCGCCCAGCGCCGTCACCGCCTGCACCACTCCACTGTGAGGTAGGTTACCGTGCGGGTTGAGGGTGCACTTGTGCAGCAGCGCGGCGGGCGCCAGCGCGTCCACGAGCGCCAGGCCGTGCGCCGTGCCGCCGCACACCAGCCCCCACTCCCACTGCGCGCCCAGCGCCGTCACCGCCGCCGGCGGCACCAGCTGCACCACCGAACTCGCCTACAGCGAAATTTATTGGTTATTTTATGACCTGCTAACTTAGACCTTTATGTCAAGTCTTTTTTGTAATATAAAACACGTCAGTTACCCCAGTAAAACAGTGGAAACTTTACTAAGGCTGCGATTAGGGCATCGGAACCGGTTTTCCCCTGTTCTGAGGGTCCCCGAATGAACCGGTTCTGTAAATCGGAGAACCGGTCCTTTCGGTTCTTACTTATAATACATCGCTTTACACTTAATATCAAGTTATTATCATATCATAATATTGTTTTCACTTAATGACAAATAACTGATTCCACAAAATTTGTGGAATCAGTTTCAACGTCGCATCGACAATGTATTAATGAGTGCCTCGTTCAAAATTTTTTTACTGAACCTCCAGTGCAATAGCTGATTTGAGCCGTGAGCTAGTATTTTGTTGCTGAGCTGTAGTTTACCGGCTCAAACCCATTGCGACCTGATTCAGAGCTGATTTACACACCTAAGTTCGCAACAAACAAACGTTGTGAGTGGGTGTTGTTTTGTTGACGCCGATGTGATAAGTGAGTAACATGAAATATGAATGCATGTTGTTAAAAAAAAATTCAATCGAGAATACTTATTGTCATTGCCATTAGTTAAGTATTACGCTCTTACTCTTCCGGGGCAAACATATTGAACGGAATAGATAGAATAATAATTACATCAGACTTGGCTGGACACGCGCCCACGTCTTGATAACGTTCGTATGCCTTTTTATTTCTCTTTTCTCACTTTACTTTGTTTTTGCATTATTAACATCAATTATGATAATTGTGTGTAATTTTTGTGTGCGAGTTGTATAGTAGGTAATTTCTCAGTCTTGGCACTTAGTGGAAAACGTGACGCGTGCTACAATAAACTATTTATTGCTTATGAACTAAAAAAACATAAAAATAACAGCATCGCTTGGGATTTTAAAGAACTGATAGTTGCTAAATAACAATAAAAAAGACTGTAATTTTCATTATAATTATAAAAAAAAGTTTCCAATTAAGTGTGTTTTATTAAGATAAATTTTCCTTTAGTCGTTTTGATGGTAGAAAACCGATATAAAACAAAGATAGTACAGCTCATCCACTAGAATTTATCAAAAAACCGTAAGAACCGAAAAAACCGGGTACCCGGTTCCTGTAAGAGTTTGGAACCGAAAGAACCGGTTTCCAAAATAAGGCCGGTTCTCGATGCCCTAGCTGCGATAGAAGTGAAAAATCACAATTTTCAACTTTATATCATTGGTAAATTAATATACAATACATATTATAATACATTAAAATAGCTTTCTCATGACATTCTATACTAATATATAAAGCTGAAGAGTTTGTTTGTTTGCTTGAACGCGCTAATATCAGGAACTACTGGTCCGATTTAAAAAAATCTTTCAGTTTTAGATAGCCCATTTATTGAGAAAGGCTATAGGCTATATATCATCACGCTAAGACTAACTATTCCACGCGGACGGAGTCGCGGGCGGAAGCTAGTGAGTAGTGACATATATGTCTGGTCCTTCATGTGGGCCTGCTACTACCATACGACATTCTTTGTCGGTTATCTTTAAGCGTCTTACTTGAAAACTTTTGAATCGTAGAAATTTTCCATCTTCTAGGATAGTCCAGAACAGAACAGATAATTCAAATACAGAACATTTTGATAACAAAAGACTAGAATAATTTCTGAACATTGCACAATGTTACGTCACTCACCTGGTATCCTTGTGGGAACGTTAGTGATCCAGATCTTAGGGTCAACTGGTCGTGACCCTTCCATACAAAGCCGTCGCGATCAGACACAATGTTTACTGTTACAGACTGAAACATAAACGACAATTAAATATTTCTATATCTTAATAAAATGTAGTCAAGTGTGTCGGTGTACAGACAAAGTAACTTGCTTTTCAATAGATGTTACTGACGTCACCTTTAAGACTTAAGTTCAGAATGTGAAGGCAAATTTCGACATGGCAGATAGGACTCGCGGTGGCTTACTGGTCATAGCGTCTGGTGTATCTAATCAGACGACGCAGGATCGAATCCTGCCTGCGAGTCGAATTTTTCCTTCATTAAAATAACTTCATATTTAAGAAGTTGGTATTTGGATTGAACTGTAGTCTACTACTATACTGCTAACTAAAACGAATGGTACATACCTTAACTTCAGCTGTGTTGGATGACGTCTTGAGGCTAGCGATGACTATGTGACCTGCCGCACCTCCGATTGTGAGCATTCCGGATAGTGGGCACAGGATGACCTGGTCAATTAGTAACATTACAATTACCTTCAGAGTCTATTGTATTCTACTCTACATAGTATTTTCTACCTGATAAATTGGAGCTCCAACTAGAAATTCACCTTATATTACAATCAAACTTACTACTGCACTTGGAAATGTTAATTTAGGCAAATAAATCTTAAGCATAGAGTGGTTAATTACTATATCTTGACCTATTTTTCTGTATTTGAGTTTCTTGTCAGTGTACTTAAATAAACTAGCCGCAATATAGCTAATTTTAAAATTAATTACGTTGATCGTTGTCTCCGAGTACGGCAGTAAATAAGTGGATATACTTATTTTTCTTAATATTGCAACTAAATTAAACATTCAATTTTTATCTCGGATCCAATCGGAATAAATAAACGATAACCATTTTCAATCAATAAGTATTATTTATCTCTACTATTATAGATTATTATAAAAAATAAAAAGCTTACCCGTTTTACTGCAAGTCTTGGATCGTCGCTATACGGGTCGAAGGTGCCGACTCGTCTGAACGGCGGCCATTCTTCCTCGTCAGTCTGACTGTCGTTATTCTCGCCTATTTCTTCACCACTACACGTAAAAATAATACATTGATTATATAGAAGTGAAAGAAATGGAAAGCGTCGGAAAAATTAGGTGATTCAGGAAAATTGACATTGATTTAAGATGACAAGTCTTAGTTGGAGGCTTCACGGCACAATGATTTTTTATGAAGATTATGATTATGTATTATAAGTATGTATTTACAAAAAAAAAGTATATAAGTATTATATCCATTGTCTAGTACCCATAGTACAAGCTCTGCTTAGTTTGGGACTAGATGGTGCTGTGTAAAAATGTCCCAGAATATATAAAAAAAAAAGATATGATGGCAAATAGCTCACCTACGAAAACTGGCGCAAAACATCCCCATACATACCTGAACTGTTAGTATTTTTAATGTTTTTATGAGAGTTCGTAGATTAATTGAAGTTGAACCTTAGAACAGTAGCATTAGAAGATACAGAACGCGTAAATCCATCGTAAATTGCAACAATTCGGTCCGCCACGCAGTTATTTAAGTAAAGTCATGGCCAGTACTAATTACTATTAAATTATTCTAAACTTATTCATTATGTCCCAACTTTCATTAGACACGTTGTTTGATGTGTAATGTAACACTACATTTAGTATCAACAGAAAGAGATGAAAAATGAGGAAATAAAGTAAAGGTAACAGTTTACTATTTACAACAAAAACATAAAAATGTGATTGAAAATGTAATTAATAGTAATGAAGAACTATTTACAAATAACTGGACTGATTCCTTTACCTATATTGTGTGCACAATATTAATCTAAAAACGGCAATGATGCCTAAATAAAAAAGAAAATATGCATGCAGCTGGCAATAAAATAATTTTCCATGCTAACAATATTAACTGTTACCTTGTGGTCGACCGTTTGAGCCCACTTCGGAATGAGCAAGCAATAAGCAGAGGACAAAATCGTTAGCTAACGTTAAAGGCGTCGTCACACAGCGGTTTAACGGTTAACAGTTTAACGAGATGTGGTACATATCGAATACATCAGTCTATATCTATGTCTATATATCTTTACGATAGTAAAGTATACCTCGACTTTTAATTGTATTCAGTAACTTGTAGACAGTTCGAAGAGAAATAATGATACCACACTACAACCAATAGTGTTTGGGTAGTGAATGATTTGGCGTAAAGAATGAATGATAAATATGATTTAATATAAAATTAAAAAAAAACGTAATTAAGATGTGAAATATAATAATAATTAATAAAAGTAAATTCCTTTTTTATTTTCTTCTAATAGAGACAATCCAAAAATAAAAATCATGTAACTTTATTTTTTTTAGTTTTGTCATTTCGACATTTTATAGATTACCTTGGTACTGAGAAACAAATACCAAAATGTTATTAAAATACACAAAAAGTTTGTACATGTTAGTACATTATTTCAATGTACAATTCATTAGTACAGTTCATTCAATTTCATTCATTCTTACACCACCTCACTATCTTTTTTTTGTCAAAAACTGGTAACCCTTCAACTGTCAAGTTACTGAACCGGAACATATTACACTATGCTTCTAGGATAAGCTTCGGGGTTTTCATTTAAATTCTTTAAATGGTTTTTTGTTATGATGGGTACCTACTCAAGTAGTGCTCATCGCTGGGTCCTATTCTAGAATATGGGTATAAGTGTCAAATAAAGGATTACGCAATCGATTTCTTACGTCAACTGTGAACCCGCAACAACCGCTGCGTGCTAACGCCTTGTTCGCAAACTATGAATGAGTTAGCAGGATATCTGATTGTAAATCATCATTTAAAGGCAAAACCTATTCGTTTTATTAAACATTATATTAAAATTTGTAACATAACGTAAGACTAGACTTCACAGTATAGATATTTTTACGTATACAAAGGTAGATTGTAGTTAGTTGTATTAGTTACTAGCATTATTACTAAATTATATTTACTGAATTGTAAATATTGCTAAATTATATTTACTGAATTGTAAATAGAATTTAACTTATTATTTTGTGTAATGACTTGTGGTCTGCTTATCTTTCAATAATGTAGAGATTTCTAGGGGTAATAGGAAGATTGGTATAATACAAAGATTATTGATTTGAATGAACTTGTATGGTGTATGGAATTCATTAATCACAGATTATTTAAATACACTTTATGCTAAAAAAACCTATCCGATCGGAAAGGGACGTGTAGGTATCCCAATCAAACAATTATCCTGAAATCTAACCAATTTTTATAAAATCAACATAGGCCTTAGTGTGTTTGGCGTAGGTAAGTATTGTCATATAATTTGTCATTTGTTTATAGTTATTACTAGCCTATGCCCGCGGCTTCACTCACTTGAAGCTCAAAAACCAACAGTGATGACCTCTTCTTTGTATGGGTCTCTATACATTAGAGAGGTCAAGCTGTATCTAAGGTTCCTTTTAATTATTTGAGATTTGCTCCAAATTAAAAACTGGTATACTTCTTGTATACCAGTTTTTAATTTGGAGCACATACTTTCTAACAGTGATAACAAAATTAAAATCTATTCAGTAGTTTTTGCGCCAACCCGTAACAAACAGACAAGACTTTAAAAAACCACATTTTTGGGTTCGAAGACGTTTATATACCCTAACCCACTTGTTTTTTTTAAATATCTTTAATGTACTGACACGGCTTTTTTACAATTTTATAATAGTAGAGATTTTTCGAGTATTTTTTTCTTGTAAAGTGGAAACCATTGTTTAAATAGACCCGGATCTCGATATCCTACAATACTTTCACGGGTCTGACAGGTTTCTATTAACATATTGTATAATGTGAACGATGGTAGAGAGTACACTATCTGACCTGAAGAGCTGTGCTGTGGTGTACTTGTAGAGCGGCGTCATGGCAACAGCCGACACGTCCCAGAAGCGGACGGAGCCGTCCTCGTGGCCCGTCAGCAACAGCTGGCGCTCCGCCCCCGCGCCGTCGGCCCCCGCGCCCGCGCCTCCAGTCACCACGCCGCCGGAGATCGGCCACGCGCTTTCCGAATACATCTTGTCGCTTTGCTGCTGGCCTGTCAAATGTTCAAAATATTAGACAGCTCTATTACCCTCCCTGGCCCCACTTTTCCATCTGCTGCCACGCAAACCGCAAGGCCCCTTGTCGATGTCAAAATGTTTTGTTTAGGTCAATAAAATAGGTACTTTTGAAAAGTCAAAATTAGTTGCACGGTTCCAAAAGCGGCTCTTGTTGCTACTCCTTTGGCCTTTTATGATTTTATAATTATGACCCTTATCAAGTTATTTTAGTGAAGGAAATATTCGACTAGGCTGGCTTGGCTTATTGGTCATAGCGTCTGGTGTATACACCAGACGCTAGGACGTTATGATTGAATTCTGCCAGCAAATCAAATTTTTCCTTCACTAAAATAACTTTACAATTTTAGCATGGAAAATGCTAAAAAAATACAAAAAGATATTATGACCCTTGTTATATCAGTCAATATCCGTCAATCCTCAAACTGCCTCCTTAGCCAAGTGGTCCTGAGCGCTACTGCTACGCTAGAGGTCCTGGGTTCGATTCTCAGGTTGAGCAGTGTCATTGGGTTTTTCTATGAAATTCCCAGTAGCAGCTCGGAATTAGGAATTTATGCCCGGTTAATGGCAATAGGCTCACCCCCTATTACATGGGACCTAAACATACCGGCGAACTGTGGGTGAACATTAATACGCCTCTGCCTAACCTGTCAGGGAATATAGGCGTGATGGTATGTTATGTTATCCGTCAATACTAAAGAGCCCAAGGCATCCGGTAGGTTAACGACGGCCTAGGATCGAACAAATGAGTTGTGGTGTTGATTGTTGACCAGTAACCGTACCAGCAGCGACAATGTTCTCGTAGACATTGGCGGCGACGTTGTCGACGAGCTGCGCCGTGGTGACGGCGGACGCGTGGATGGACAGCAGGTAGGGCAGGCGCAGCGGCCGCCAGAGAGAGTCGCACAGGTCTATCACCACCAGCTCTTCCTCTGCGAGCACCACCTGGAACAATACGTATTATGTTAGAAAATCTTACTAACTAAAAGTACTTCTAAGTTGAATTCCCAGGTTGTTAGAATTTTCTATTAAATTTTCGGTAGCATCTGGGAGTTTGGATATGTGCCCGGCTAATTGAAGTAGACATACGACGAATTGTGGATGACAAATATAGATAAATCATTACACCTCTGCCTAACCCTTCGCAGAATATAGGCGTTGTGGTATGTTATGTTCCTTAATAATATTATTTTTTACCCTGTAGTGTCCCAGAATTGAGCAAAGGCCTCCTATGTTCCTTCTTGTATCATCAATTACTGTTCTAATGCATACCACTGGTAGCTTCACACAATGAGAGGGCGGGCATATTATGCTATAATCTACCACGATAGGGTTGGCTATTTTCGTATAAACACTTGGCTTATGAAATTGTCTCTCATATGGGGTCTTGGATATTATAGCTAAATAACAAACATCACAAGTCGGTCAGTTTGGAAACGATGCAGTATTTAAAACCGCTTGTTTCATTGATCTCAACAAGTTGGCTTACCAAAGCAGCGGCGACTTGGTTGACGGTTTGTAATAGTATCTGCGCAGGAGTGTCGGGCCTCTCCTCTTGTAGGGGAACGCCATCTGGCGGCACTGGCGTCGTTGTGAAGAAGTCGATTACCTACAATCGAAAATATTGATATTATAGGCATGGTATGTAGAAAAAAAAAACTAAGTACATAGCTAAGCATTGGAAGCTTGTGTGTATTTAAGTTTACAACATCCCTACTAATATTACAACTGCGAAAATAACTATTGTCTGTTTGTCGATTAACAAACAGATTTCGGTAGGCATTTGGGATGCGACTGAACAAAGTGAAACAGCGGGGAACAGCTATTCTTAAACTATAATAAGTTGGGAATCCGTATGGCTTATATTTGCACAGATATAAAGTTTTATTAAAGTGTAAATTTTTTTACTTACTCGGCTAGTAAAATCGAAAGCGACATGTTTGTCCCCCTGTTGTACTGTGACTGTGTATTTGTCCGAATATGAAGCTCGGGGCATACCACCTGTAATTAAATCCGAATGATTATTATCAAGTTCAAAAAAAAATGTATATATTTCTCTCATAAAGGATTGCAGTGTAAGTAACATTACAGGATCCATACCAATAGGCTTAACCATTATGAGAGCTGGTGTGTGTAGTACTAGGTCAGAGACCTATAAATTACAAATCACCAGACAGGTAGGTATATAGAATTGCGCTAGCGTAGAGTATGGTAGAAAATATTTCTAGCATGGTAGTCTAATAATAATAACAGTGTGAGTGTCTTCCTTTATTAATTGTGCATCTAAAATAAACTACATGAAATAAGTCTTACCTACAGTTTAAAATGTATTCATAAAGAAACTAAAATAACTTAAGTGTCCATTCCAACTTGATTCGTTATTTCTCTCTGAATTAATGCGTCGGGAGAACAGCCGTACATGTACGCCATATATGACCTGTATTAAGTCACCATAGGGGTCATTTTCCAGTACTACTCTATAGCTTTACGTGTTGTCATGAACCAAAAAAGTCTAGTGTTCGAGGAGTTAAAAAAAACCTTTATTTATTGTTAGGCACTTCAACGACTTATTCACTTGTATATTTACAATATTTCAACGATTCAATTTTTATATAGTGCGAATTTGTCACTGACTTCTATGCTCAGCATCGTGGCAGAAATCATTTTTTTATTCATACTTTATATCAACACAATAGAGTTAAAAATTAGTTTTACACAATGAATTAAATATTTAAATATTTTGACATACCAGCATAAATAGTGATCTCGTCTCCATCGACACTGGTCCTGTTCAGTATCTTGTTGATGGCCTTGCAGGGGTAGGGCCCGTACGGCGTGACGGGCTCCTTGAGCGGGCGATCGCTGGCCGCGGCCGCCACCTCCCACGTCACATACGACCCGTCGTTGTGGGACGATGTGAAGTGCTCGCCTGTGGACATGGTACATGCCATTATTAGTATAGTATATACTACCAAACACAAACAAAATAATTAATTACAGCTGCCTCGGATAAGATATGTTTGGCGTAGCGGCTGAGCGATCAGCTTCTGTGACACGTGTTGTGAGTTCGATCCTCACACGGAGCAACTATTTGTATGATCTACAGGTAGTTGTTCCGGCTCTGGCCATTTGTGTTACACGATACATGAGAAAATTCTAGTGTGGGGCAACGTTTTTAAAAAAGCAAAGAAATATACTAATACTGTATTTACAGACGAGCAAACGTCAGCAATGATGTGTGAAGTTCACTAGCCACCAAGCATTTAATATTGTAATATTTTCTTAAAATTAGTATCTTTGGAGTTTCTTGCCGGCCCATCTTAATAAGGAGGTCCCGCGTTTGGGACCTTTTTTATTCGTGATAGGCTTACGCATGAACGCCAGGTCGCGATGTTAATCGACAGTGCACTCTACGATGGAGCGCGCTTGCCACGAATGTTTTATCATTTTATTACAGTAAGACTTTTGGTAATACATACCATCATCATTCCAACACAAGCTCTCGAGCTGTTGATTGGAGACGAAGGTGTGTGTAGGCGCAGCGGTGACGCGGTCCCATAAAACCACCAGTCCTCTGTTGTAGCCTATCAGCAGGCGGGAAGGAACCTTCGGGTGCTCGCAGACGGCCTCCACTGCACCTGGGTTCACTTTGAAGTCTTCTGGACAACTGAAAAGAAAAAGAAAAGAAGTGCACTAACTGACTAAGATTTTCCCTCGCCTAACAAAAATAATATTAACATCCTTTTGACAGAAGTAAGCATACGTGTCTCCTTAGGATGAATGCGGATGAATGAGGTACAGCCTCTGCTAATTATATAGAAATCTGTTCAGTGGTTTAGGGCGAGAAATAGGGATACCAAATTGTACCAGTATAGATTAATATCCATAATATGTCTATAAATTCTGTAAGCTGAAAGAGACTGAATTATTTCATAATGTAAGAATCCCGTTTCTTTTTAAGTACGCCAGACTACCTAAAAATGACCTTTCCTTTTTCTCAAGAGTCAATCCAAAAGTTGTCTGTAAGACATCGCTGAACATTGAAGATATTTAAAGAAAAAACACGTGGTTTAGGGTATATAAATGTCTCCAAACCCAAAAATGTGATTTTTATTTTATGAGATCTATTTTATAATGTCTGTTGCCTCATTAGCCTTGTGGTCCTGAGTGCGACTGCTACGCTAGAGGTCTTGGGTTGGATTCCCAGGTCGAGCAAAGTATTATTGAGTTTGTCTATGAAATTCCCAGCAGCTCGGAGTTTGGAATTTGTTCCCGGTTAATGTCAATAGGCTCGCCCCCTATTACATGGGACCTAAACATACCGGCGAACTGTGGGTGTACATTAGTACGCCTCTGCCTAACCCTTCGGGGAATACAGGCGTGATGGTATGTTATGTTATGTTATTTTATAATGTACTATATGACCTAGTATAATTTATAAAAAAGTTAATTTTTTAATAGTTAAAGGATTTAAACACAAACTCACTTTTGCATAACAACATCCTGATATATCACATCTTCGGTGACAGCGAACGTGTTAAGGTCCAGATTGTATAAGTTCCCGCCTTCGGTGCCGATCAGTAGGTTCTTGCCGGTCGACTCGACGCATAGCGACGAGATCTTCTTGTTTTTGCCTTCGAATATGTAAGTTTTAAGTTCCACAAGGGATTTCTCGTTTATCTCCCATAAATGGAGGCTGTTGTCGTCGGATAGCGATACTAGCCGGCCTGTACCTGAAAAACAATACCGCAATTGTGTAAGAACTTTGAATAGATGAATGCTTGGAAGATTGAAAGTTATGTTCAGAAATATTTTACTGGTCAAATCATAATATATTTTATTAAAAGACCCTGTTAGTCTCATTCTTTAACATAATCATACACGAAAACGACGGAACACAGCAAAAATGTTTAAGGTCGGTTGTACTTAACTTTTCAAAGTGTTGCTAATGCCTGATAAATGGTGATACCACTATCCTTATCATTTATGATTAACAAATCGATGAACTGTAAATTTAGGACATATTTGCTTAAAGCATAGGGGGAACTGTGTCTATTTTATATTAGACTAGCTTCCGCCCGCGACTTCGTCCGCGTGGAATAGTTACTTGATCTTAGCGTGATGATATATTGCCTATAGCCTTCCTCAATAAATGGACTATCTAACACTGAAATATTTTTTAAAATCGGACCAGTAGTTCCTGATATTAGCGCGTTCAAGCAAACAAACAAACAATCTCTTCAACTTTATATATTAAGTATAGAAGTAAAGATTTAATAAATATTTGTTGGTGCATTTCCTTATCCGAACAAATATAGACGATAAACAATATACACGTACTACAATCGCAAAAATATGTGATGTTATCTGATAGCAATGGATTATAATATTAATAAACTACATAAATACTAAACATAACAGGTGCACTAGGTAATCTCGGCGTTTTGATCATATTTCATTCATATTATAAAGACTATGAGATCAGAAAATGGTAAACCACCAGCTTACCTCTCAGTATACACAGCGATATTTTAAAAGGGCGTAATTACCGCGTGTGTTGAATAATGTTCTAAAATAATTTCTTATCAAAGTCATTCGGTGTGACTAAACATTTCATAATAAACCTAATGCGTGGGCGCAGCCGTGTGAATCCCTAGCGAAATATTCTGTTTTATTAGTGTCTGTTTATATTTCATGACGAATAAACTGTAATTTTATAAGGCCGCTCATGGTTCCTTTTTAGCAGATCCAATTTCCTGATTGTTCACGGTAGTTCGATGAACAAAATTTAATGTTTTTTTTTTTGTAGCAACAATATCTGCGTAGTCTTAGCCACCCAATCCCTATCGTAAGAGTCCAATTAATACTACAGACAGAGTGATTTGGAAGGAGGGAAGGGAGGCCTTTGCCCAGCAGTGGGATGAAACGTGCAAGGAAAAAAAATAAAATCTGCGTGCCACCAGTTGGAACCGTCAACTCAAAGCTGCTATGGCTCTATCTTAAAAGGTCTGACATAGCCCTACATGGTGACATATGATACTTACAATCAAAGAATCATGAGAGACATTGATTCTTTGATTTTTTTTCCTAAGCCACGCCTATAAATAGCTGCGCCGGCGCTATATAGTACTAAAACATTGACTCAACGTGTCTCTACAAAAATAAATTAAATACCATTATCTTCTTTCCAGCAAAAACACGAGGAGGCGGGAAAGAATAAGCATTTTGGGGCTGTCTTTAATCTAATACTTTAATTTACCACGCTCTTCTCAAACCTACTATAAAACTCGATAATTATTTAACTACTTCATTAACCAGCTGGTCATATGCGCGTATGCTATGCTAGATGTTCTGCGTTTACGTCCGAAGTCGAGAAAATTATTAGTTTGGATCTGTCCCCGATTAATGGCAATATGCCCACTCGTTATTACATGGGACCTAATACATACCTGCACTGTGGGTGTACATAAGCACAGCTCTACCTTACCGTTCGGGGAGTACAGGTGTGATGGTATAATTATTTTCTGTGATATAACCATTCCTTACCAGGTATGAAGTGTATTTGTGTGACGCTGGAGTCTGAGTTTGTGTGCTGTCCATACAGTTCGACGCCGGGTCTGCCGTAAACCTTCAGGGCGCCGGTGGCGGTGCCCAGAGCCACCACTCGGAGGAGCGGGTCCCATGCTAGGGCTGATGCTCTGTGAGGGAAGCCGTGCTGGACTGTCTGTGGACAAAATAGATATCTAGCGTTAAGGTGGTACCTATTGTTTATTTTTATTACATAGTTGACTTGGACTTTGGATCCTCTGCCACTTTGGGAAGTAGCACGGTATGTGAGCACATGTCTTCCCTTGCCCTCTAGTCACGGTTCATATTCCCCGGGATCTAGGAGTGCACACTATTAACATATTGTTGCTATTGAGAGCAAAGGTTTCCTTTAAAAACAACCTGGTTTATTGAGATACTATCAATCTCTCCTACTGAGGGATCACGAGCGGCGATAATCTACTCAAGCGACCATCACTTTAATCAAAACTAATCAAAATTTTACATAGAAAAATGCACAAGGTAATAAGTTATTCCATTATAGAATTTCTATTTCACGAAGGCCGTTAATTTATTGAAATTTGAACTTTATTTCAATTACATATAGGTCATCATACAGGACTTCGTGAAATAGAATGACTATATACCTTGCGAAGAAAAATACTACCTTAATGTATACGGCCCAAGTCATCATAGGGAGTGCCTATTTATGGCACAATTACATCCTACTAATGTGAAAAAGCAGGTAATTAAGTGATAGAATGGACTTTTTGTTGCCGATTTGACATACAATGGGATGACGTCACGAAACGTGCAAAGACGGTTGACTCATACCAGTAGGTGCTTGCTAGTACTAGCATAAGGAAGTGATTTGAACTATAACCCTTTTTAAAAGATATTTTTTTTACTAAAGTATTTGGTACCTACTACAGTAGTGATTGTTAGCTTTTTGAAAAAATCATTTTTGCAATTACATAATTATTTTCAGAAAATAATTAATAGTTGTAATATTTGCAATAATTTTAATCGCAATGATATCCCAACGTGCCACAAATACCTATACCAAACACACGCTACGCCCACTGCAACCTATAACCTATAATTTTATAGTCCCTTAATTTTCTTTTGCCGACATCGTACTATATTTCTTTAAGTTTATAGATACGTAACTTCGTATTGTTTTCCTCATATCTTTATTAATTCAATATTTTTACAATTACGAGGTATAACGATGCTATTATGCGACCTACGACAAAATGTAGTCGCAGTATCTCGTCTCTATCTATTGTATCGGCACGAGATTTAGAGCGATAAAATTGTTGTGGAGCACATATCAGTAAGAAAGAAGTACTACATCCTAAGAGATGAAATTGTATATTTTCGACCTCATTGCGTGCAAACGCATTATAATTAGTTATCTGCCACTTGTCTATTAGCAGACGATTATAATAAAAATGTATGACACTTAGTTACTAGTTAAGAATAGGGACGTGGGAATTAACATGTACTTACTGTTGCGTGCGAGTCTAATATGTGTATGTTTATTTGGTATATGGTTGATGCAGTTAGTTAGTTACTTTCGATATCTTGTAAATAATTAGTGTTTCTTATGGCTGACCATAAAGCATGCTCGTGGTTCTGAAACCAAGAGCATTGCGATGGCAAAAGCTTCACCTTTCTCAAGCAATGCATGATATTCAAACGGGTACAGGTTTACTGAAAAAACTTACATCTCTGTGCAATTTCGACATACTCACACAGAATTTCATTGATTAACGTAATCATGAAGTCGAATTCAAATGTTTTATTTCAATTAGACGAATATTACAGGTACTTTTGAACTTTAAAAACTAGTAGGTCTTATTGGAGAAGAACCCCCAAGAAACTTCAGGCGTTTTAAAAAAAAACAACTAAACGTAGGTACCTACTCCATTACGTATTGTATATCATCGCGCTAAAGACGAACGAACACCAGAGTGTGAGTAGAGGTACTGACAACTGTTATTACGGTATAAAGTTCGGATCTGACAAAAAATGACCATTCTCAAAACACATCAAATACGTACAATACGTATGATATAAATAAAAGATTCGAGTTTAATTGCCGCTTTTGTTGGCCGATATTTTTGACTCTACATCAAGGTAACAACATATCATTACATAGCATTCGGGCCAACGTGAAAGCTAGTCAAATTGAATACAATAGTGAAGGCATTCCGACATACCTAATGGCGCTGGTAGACACGACAACAAATCAATCTACGTATACAAAAATCACCACTATTGGTACGGAATACAGTCGGTGAAATGGGCAAACTGTATAGCTTGATGAATTGCCATGTGTGCTGTCAAACGTGATGTAGAAAAAATAATTACGATGACTCAGAGCAGAACATTAGCAAATCAATTAACGCTCTTAGGAAGTTCACGTTCTATAATGAATCAGCAAAAACAATGAATAAACAAACATTGGATATTAATAGACAGACAGTTATTGTTACATGTTTACTATTTAAATCAGCCAACCAACATAATCTTTATAGCTACAAATTTAAGGTGTATTTTCGCATTGCATCTATGTCACAAAAGTTCACAGTTCGATGCGCCGATGGGTGGCGATTTGGAATGCTGTCACATTCCTGATCGCAGCCGGCGTGACCGTCGACCTCAAATGCTTATCAGTATCACACAGGTGTTGTGTCATTTTCGTTGAAACATGTGCTGTTTCTTAGAACACTGTTTGAACAAGTTTCCTTATTATGTGGGAAGTCTCCCGGCTTACAATTGGAGCTATACATAGATATATGCGTATGTAATTTGTATAAAAACTTTTTTTATACCACTAAGGTGGCAATCAAGCATCCCTACTGCCTGGCTACAGCTTCCATAGGCGGTTACTGTAGCCTATGGACGCTTGCAACACCATGGGTATCATTCGCGCGTTGCCGACTCTGTAAATCTTATCACATCCTTTTTGAAGAACCCCATGCTGTAATCTTTTGGGAAAACCTCAGCGGAGCTGATTCCACAACCTGGGTGTGCGTGGGAGGAAATTTCTACATACTCGATAGTAAATCATCCATCCATCATCATCATATTAATCCTCGAACGTTCAATAAAGGCTCCGCTATAGATTTGGAGAAGGACTAAATATAATATATATGTCGCCAGGTAATAGGGTGTATTAAGTTAAGATTCCTAAATAAAAGCAGTGATAGCCTTATGGTATGACCGCTAGACTGCAAAGTCAAAGGTCTTGAGTCCAAATACTCCTCTCAGGAAGGTACTCCTCTCAATCATTATTAAACGGTGAAGGAAAATATCGTGACGAAACCTGTCCGCCTGAGAGATCTTCTCAAAGGCGTGTGAAGTCTGCCAACTACTACCTACTGCGGGTCCTACCCTGTCAATCTCGTAGGTAATATTAAGCAGCGAGGTAAATAGCTGCATTTGTTACGTCAGTAATATCCAAGTTAAAATATGATAACAATTCATAACGGTACCATAACCAGTACTTTACTCATACAGCCAACTGTAACAGCATCAACAAACAAGATGGATGGAACAACCGCCTGGCAGCCATTGTCCAACTTTGACTACGGGTTCACATTGTGCAACACCGACAGTACAAACGCACACTCGCCTACAATGCTCGATGGATAGCTTTACGATTTACTGGACCGGTTTACAACAGCAGCGGTACTCAAACTAACTTGAGCAAACTTTTTTTGAGAATAGGAATACACTACAAGCCAAGGATTTGGATAAAAAAATTGCCAAAGACACCGTATAATCTACTCCCAGAAAGTAAGCATGTCAGGTAGATCCAATAAATAAAGATAATAATTTGTAAAGATGTAACACGTCGTAATAATTAAAAAGGTTCAAAGTACAGTTATTAGTGAAAGAATGAAAGAAAATGTATTTATTAGAACAAAATATAATGAATAGGTAATATATTTCTTTGAATTATGCTGTGCCCGTAATAAAACAAACTGTCTGTGAAAAAAGATTGAAGATCTTTGTACAACACCGTTATGGGGATCTAGCCTGTCATACATGAACTTGAGGATACAAAGCTCAAAACATGAGCATTATTACAAAGTACGAAAGACCATATTCTGTTGAAAATCTTGTGTCAGCCGCGATGATAGCTCAAATATTGCTTTTTTGGTGCGGTGCAATGCCCTAAGATCGTGATGTTGTTTAAGATGGCCAGAGATTCGAGATTCGCTCAGGTTTCATATTGCCTTGTAAAGATTTCGAACAAAATTGTTACTAGGAGTTAGTTATGTGAATCTGAAGATAAAAACCATAAGAAAACCGAATGAAGTTTGATAATTAAACGCAAAAATTGACCTTGAACGACTCCTTAATTAAATAAATAAAATATTTTAGTTTCCTGTTCCTCTGACTTCCGTAGAGGTAGAGCTTCACAGAATACAAATAAGTTATTGACATTGCTTCCTTTCAGCGTTCAATCCTTTAGAGACATGCCGTGTTATTAAAGTGTTTACCAGGAATAATTGAGTATTACGTCCGGGAGCTCACACCCTGTACCCACCCACTGGTATATACTAATTAGTATAATGATATAACACAAACTGATGAGTCTATAAAGTAATTACAAACGTCACACGTCCATCAATTACGAGTAATATCATGAATGTAAATGACATTGTTCATTGTTCATTCATATTCATGATGGATGAGGAATTTAATCAATGCGCTAACCACATGGGCAATTAGAGCGTCGCTGTTTGTGTATCTGTGGTCATTATGCGCCACTTTGGAAATGGGTAATTTGGTGCACAGCTTATCTGGTAGCTTAGACATGTATAAAGTTACTCGGCACACGATAGGCGGAAAACAGTGTGCTTATTTAAAAAAAACTGTCATTGCGCGTTATAAAAATATTAAAATGCCTGTCTGCGTGTTTGTTACGTTATAGGACTGTGTTCAATCAATTTTGATGAATTTTGGTATAGAGAACCTAAACCAACGAGTAACCGCGTGCAACAGCTGGAATTAAAAAGTCTTTTAAGAATTCACGATATTTGGAAGGCAAAAACAGAGTATATAAATCTAAGTGTCGCTCTAGATCTAGGTAAAACTGCAGTTACAATAATCAAGTACTTGAGAGCCGACACTCAGATTACAAGGAACAATTCGCTCGTAAACTTACATATCACATTAAATGCTTAACTGGAAGTAATACGATTGTTCACATAAAATTGCACTGATATGCCTACGCACCTTACAATGATGTCACTGTGCCATTATAACAGCTGCGGCTTTCGTGCCAAGTGACGTCATTTTATGAGGGCGAATTAGCACTTGACTTGAAAACTTTTTTGTAGATCTTTTAGTTTGTTTATTTTAATATGCAGCGTTGTATATTTACACTATTTTTACAGATATACAGTTCTTTAGTTATTGTTGTTATTTGTCATATGGAAAAACAATTTAGTTTTTGGAATTGGCAGTAGTTTCGCATAATAGTCAGCCTCGTCCTAATTTAAAAACCTGCACAAGATGCGTATGCGATATACATTACACTAACATGTGTCGGCCCAAAACGAGGATTTTATGGACTCAAATTACCAAATAGATATGTGTAGATATGTTTGTACATCACATTTTTGTATAACATGATAATTAGTGACAGAGAATACCTCTGTTACTTGGTTAGCAAGGAGATAAAAATAGCACGAAGAACGGAAAAGTAATTAGGAGAGACGGCGCTTTAACTGACCGGATAAGAAGCAGCGATTGTCCCTGGAGTATTCCTAATTGCTCATTCAATGAGCATTCCAAAAAGGCTTACAAAAAGAGTTAATGCCTGTACGCCTCTGTACTTCCAGAGCAGTTGGACGGCTAACAAATTAATTTTCACTGTCTTCTCGAAAACTTTTCGAAACTAGGAGAATCGTTTTCGAAAATTATTTTTTAAATCAATACCTGTAGATTTGACAGTCTTAATGCACATACAAATGAGGGAATGACGGCTAATGAGCTAGGTACAAATTGATTTTCAAATGTCTCAAATATTATGACATCAGGGTTCTTAAATATTGAATGAATATATACGTATTAAAAACACGCGTGGGCTTGCGTTGCATTTTTACATATATAATCAGGAGTATTATATTGTATACATATAGTAATATACGTGGTATTATCAGTCTGTTTTCGACTTAGGACATAATAGAAAATAAACTCAAATCTTTGAATAGAGTTTTCAATTTCACTCATATTATCTATAGGTAGACAGCTCATTTATAATACTAATTATGCAGTGATTAATTAATAGTCAGAGGTGGCGACCCTGGTAACGGCCTTGACCACGCGGGAGTGCCAATACCTACCGTAAATATAATTCGCACGCCCGGAATATTTATACATAATGTCGCATGAATCACTCCCGATTATAGGAAAGTTTATTTATTTAGATTGGTATACGCACGGATTCTATATCCGGATATTATGTGAATTTAAAAAATAATGCAAAATTTTAAGATTGCGAAACTAGCACTGAATTTAATAATTTACCAGTTTAAGCAGTCCATAGACATCTTGAACTGTAAGTACACCTTAATTTTGCGACATGTTTATTAGACCTGTTCATTCTGTAAAAATAATTAATTTTTACATCATCGAGGTTCAGTGGAAGTTAGTGCTTCCACAAACAAATTATACATATAAAGTTACTTTAGTGAAGGAAAAATTCGACTCGCAGGCAGGATTCGAACCTGCGTCTTCTGGTTTGATACACCAGACGCTATGACCACTAAGCCACCGCGAGTCCTACCTGCCATGTCGAAATTTGCCTTCACATTCTGAACTTACGTCTTAAAGGTGACGTCAGTAACATCTATTGACAAGCAAATTACTTTGCCTCTCAGGTAGGACTCGCGGTGGCTTAGTGGTCATAGCGTCTGGTGTATCAAACCAGAAGACGCAGGTTCGAATCTTGCCTGCGAGTCGAATTTTTCCTTCACTAAAATAACTTTATAATCTTAGCATGAAAAATGCAAAAAAAAAATCACAAAAAGATAGTTATACATATAATTTTGTAACATCAAAATGACAATAAATGTTGTGTGGTGAGTTCTGTGTAGAGCTTCATAAAATTCGGAACATGCATCCTCAATAGTATTTGAAAGTATTGTCAATCTTCACACGGTACTTATATGGCTTCGGGGAGGAAACGGAAACCTTGTCGACGACGCAGTGCGAATTCATGCGTATATTATAATGTCAACGACTTCTACAGTAGAATAAACACCTTTTTGGTGTTTGTGACATTTTCTAGACAACTGTAGCCACTATGGAAGAAATTTCAAGTGACATTAATGGACGTCTAATTTCAATTCAAAACACTCTTTTCGAATCTACGATACTCAATGATATACTTTCTCTTATAACTTTTTCTCTGTTTCCATTTTGTATTTGAGCAAATATTTTTTTATGGGATAGAGAGGTAAACGGGCAGACGGCTCACTTAATGGTAAGCGATTACCGCCGCCCATGGATACCCGCAACACCAATGGAGTCTCAAGTGCTACCTTTTTAAAAGAGTTTGGGCCTCTGGTATCGTCACTCACTCGGCGAAACATAACGTAAGCGTTATAACACGCCGGTTTTCTGTGAGGCCGTGGTATTACTCCGGTCGAGCCGGCCATTCGTGCCGAAGCATGGCTCACCTACGGTAAAAAATATATCAAGTCTACGTTGTTAATAAAGCTCATCAAATCTCGTGACTCTAGCAAGAGTTGATTGAGCAAGATTGATTTATACAGGCCAAAAATTTTGCAGAGTTCAATGAGACGGACAATTTGTGTTTAACATATAAACTGCAATTTGATAGACAACTCTCAAAACTGTAATAATTATTATACATGCAAACATGAGATTAAAACTGAACTTCTTAATTCAATTTTAATGAATCTTGACACAAGATGAGAAGAGAAAGATGCCTGAAATCCCTGAAAAGGAATTCGAAGTTTTTTGTTCACATTTAGGTAGTGGACAAAATTTCACAAATTCGAGCTAGACGAATTGAAAGGAAAATCGTAAAAGGTAAAAACTATTGTTATGGTGTGAAAGAAGTAAGCCGTGGTCAAATAACGATTAATGGAAATCACTACATCTGTTATAGATATCTAAGTATATGATATTATGACGGGTAAAAGTATACCCATCAAAACATATGTCTAAGTTTTTGAGATGCTGTTCCTAACCGTAATATTATTAGGATATTTGTCAGCATGCCAGTAAATTAACTAACCGCACGTTTAACGCTCGAGACTTCGAGTAGTTTTTTTTATACCAAACCCACTTGAGAAATAAACTAGGCTATAATGTAAAGGTGGTCTGGCGTGTGGGTGTTGTAAAACGTAGATATAAATAGAATGTATCCAGCTTCACGTATTATGGGCATGTGATTTTTCGCTTCGCTGGTGGAAGATATAGACCAATTCAAGTTCACCAACCGTGCTATGTAATGTCGTAGAATATAGCGATCGATAGAAGATTAGCTGAAGTGATTTAATTAGTTTAAAGTTTCATGGAGGTCTTTAGAGTATGATAGACATTGCCATATTACAAATTCTACTTAGAAAACTAGTCATTCGAAGTTAAGAGATCAATTTCAGGAGAACGACTATGTTGATCAAAATAAGTAAGTTTATTTAAAATGAATGAGTATGACGTCAGATCTGCGTAGTTCAGGTTACGGCCCAGTGTCACCAGTCGCAGGCTAGCTTCCTGCACAACTTCCGTAGCCACAATGCGCGGGTGTCGCTATTGTTGCTACCAGCGCGGGCGCAGCGTGAGTAATCGATTGTACGTGATAACTGCCCGCCATGGCGGATTGTACAACTTGTCTACGCTGCCAATTCACTATGGACTTCATATAAGCACGGAGACTAATCGTGTTTAAATTAGTATTTGTAGCATTCAGTGCTAAACTAAACACATTTATAATCTAGAACTAAATTGGAGATTTTATTGAGACATTTAGTACGTATAGCAACTTTACACAAAGCTTGGTACAAACATCGCATATAAATTCAAATTCTCATTCGGAAGTTAGGATTGACAAGTAAATGGTAATAAAGTACTGGGCCAAACCCTTTAGGGCTTATAAAGATCCATCCACTAATTCCTTTTACCGTCAATAAACAGTGATTAAAGGCGATTAGACTGGTCTGGGTTTGAATAATCAAGCTTTCAATTAGCTTAAGTAATATCTGTAATAGGCGTCCCCTTATAAGGACGGAGTTATTTCCTCTATCGATGACTATACTCGGAGGGCCGCATGCGCCGGTGATTGCCCCATTCAGAAGATTGCGCCGGCGCTACATTAAATGTTATTCATACGATATGACCGGGTGTATATATATATTTAAATTAATAAAGGATTACATTAATTAATTTGACTATACAGTATGAAACGATATACCTGTTAACTAGAATACATTTAAATATTTCGTTCATCATAAAAAGTATACAGTTCTGCTTTATCACTAATTTAGTTTTAAATTGTAAATAAATATGAAAAAATAAAATTAGATTTGTTGATAATATTAATGAAAAAAAAAAAACAATGGTTAGTAATAATTCAAAGAATCTTGTATCTTATACAATATACACGTTATGGAATGCAAAAACATGCAATGAAGGTATTTCATTCGTTTTATCAAACGAATAAGCAAGGGAATTATACGATAACCAACAATTTCTCCTTAGACCTTATGAACACTTTAGTTTTCTTGGAAAAAATATTATCATTTGCTTCTAGGATTTCCATGATATAGCTCGGATTACGCTTGAAAGTATGAATCAGGTTCCGGATAAGATAATTTCCTTAATATAATCAACTAGCGACCCGCCCGCGGTTTCACCCGCGCTGCCCCGCTCCTAAGAGTCGTAGGGTTATGTTATATAGTTTAAAACCTTCCTCTTAAATCACTCTATCTATTAAAAAAAACCGCATCAAAATCAGTTGCATAGTTTTAAAGATCTAAGCATACATAGGGACAGACAGCGGGAAGCGACTTTGTTTTATACTATGTAGTGATGTTTAAAGTAGTGAATCAACTACAACTTAAATACGATGATAAATATGACTATTCAATTAAAAAAATCGACATGCATCTCCGGTAAGATGTGAATGATTGACTTTTCCGTCTAAACAATATTTTCTGTGTAAGTGAATAGTTTGTACACAGTCATAGATAACGGCCGCAAATATATAGAAGTATGCAGGTGATTCTGGCATGCATGAGTCAGCCACCTATTGACATTCAGAATGAGTACACAGCTTAATGCAGTGTTTCCTTTGCTTGCGATGTCGGTTAAGGAAAAAAAACAATGATTTGAGTAGACTGTGATTTAGAAGTCTTATGTTGTATTTAATAATGTAGTGATGCCTTCTGTGGCTTGATAAAAACATTTTCTGTCGCGGTCATCTAATGAAAACGTTAAACTATTTTGCAATACCTTACAGGGAAAATAGCCTTGAAATTAATAAGGACACATTTGCTAGAACTAGATAGTTATACAATTCTTCATTGCCTGAGATTTGTCATCACGTATGTTCGTCCTTTACGAGCTCAGATTTTTAACTGTCTTTTCAGATCCACGTCATCATAAGTAAAATCATAGTGGGACACTTCATTTTATATTACTGAAGCTATTACCTATAATGCATAAAATATCAAAGGTAACACCACCACACATAAGGCTGGCAACAATGCAACGATCTCAATACGGTAAAACTTCGTGAGATCGTGCAGCAAGGAGGCGGAGTACCGTTGCTTTTAACATTTGAACCTACATCTGATCACAACCTCTTTCAATACTTACAATCCAATATGCACTTATTGCACTCCTTATAACTTAGCTCACAAGATTCAAATTTGCATGATCAAACCGCAAATGTATGTCTGTTTATATATCTTTATAAAGACTTGACGATTTAATGAGCTAACGAACAACACAACGGTAAAGTATTGTATGTTTAATTAATTTTTAAGATGACAGCTGTTTCGTCTCAACCCACTCAAAGGGCAATGAATGAGAAACGTACTCGATGTGGCGGGAATTAATTAACACTATGCGTGGAGATTAGCAGAACAGTCTAGGTAAAATGGTAGAGTTTTGTACACGGTGGTCAGAGCAAAAATCAAGGGCACACGAAGGGAATTAGACGGTTCATGTGCAGTACTCTAGGCTTGTCTGGCCTATGAAGTAGACCGTGTTTACCGCTACTTACTTATAGTTACAGATAGTTATGATCTGAGTTATAACATT
Source organism: Acronicta leporina (assembly GCA_947256265.1). Classification (NCBI taxonomy): domain Eukaryota; kingdom Metazoa; phylum Arthropoda; class Insecta; order Lepidoptera; family Noctuidae; genus Acronicta; species Acronicta leporina. The sequence goes on from OX366521.1 coordinate 12,990,484, forward strand.
ACACTCAACGTTAACTAAAACAAACTGAGGATGTAGATTACGTAACGATTATTATAAAATCAGCTGTTTAGCATAACACCACATATTCACCGAAATAATTATATACATTGTATTCAACCTACTCAGAGTTTAAACAGCGCCTACTGTCAGTTTCAATCTTGGGTGAGCATTAAAAATAAAGATTTCTATGGAAACGAATGCACGCGAAAGTGAAAATCGATTCTCGTATATGCAATGCGATTGAATTATGCAATGGGTAGGAAATGGAGCACGCCGCGTGATCTCGATACCGACTAGCGGAACGATAGGCGCGGTTGTCATTGAGAATACCGCACATAACGTGTATTGGAACCATAATTATGTGAACAAAATATATAATTCGTAGTCTAGCCATGCATTGATTGGTCTCAGGTACTATAATGGAGGTCCTAGCAATGAGATGGGTTGTAATTATTCAAACCTCATTCCAACGCAGATGAGAATTCGAAAGGATAACATGTAAGGAGGTATTATAATAACAAAGAGTAAAGTGAGACAAGATAGGTTAACGATGTAAACGAAGATTCAATTCTGAAGTTGAACCTAGATAAAAATCGGGCAGAACCGTAAGTTCAGGCACTCATATGGAGGGAAAAGTCAAACTGGATAATGTTGACGTTCCATCATGATAGCATAGTTGGAAATTTTGATAATATGCAAAGCCAAACAGCGAAGGGATCTCAGTAATTTTTAAAAGCATTTTACGGTTTTTTCTAGTTGTTTGACCAGACAAAAAACTACCAAATCAAGCTTTGAATAAAAATAAAAATGGTAACCGACATCGGGGCACCCACGTTCCGCAAACAGTGTATGGCAACAGGCATAAATATTCATGCAGTAGAATACAGGCACGGGTCGTTGTCAGCTATGAGTTACGATAACGTACCTGGGACGACCTTCGTCAGGAACTCGGAGCGGACAGATAATGTAAATATCGGAGGGCCAAACACTTGAAAACGAATTGAATTTCAATATACTTACTTGGTCTATCGTGAAATTTGTCGTATCAAGATAGCAAGATTGGAAAGCTTTTGGAAGATTGATGTAGCCAATATTTACTAGGATAGAAAATATAAATTCTGCTGACACTCATTTTGCTCGAGTTAAATGACAAAATTCTCAAATAATGGGTTCGGCCTTAGTGCTTAGTTACTAAACGAAACTTTAGTGCCAAATATAATGCTGCTAGAATCAGCGCCGGCTTAAACAGTGCATTTTCTGTGTCAGATGGAGTATATTATAATGATCAGAAATAATGATACGAATAGCATACATACGGCAATGAAAAAGAAATGATAGTTTTGTACTAAAATTAACATGGTTATTGGAAAAGAACCAACAAAATGGGTCCATATAGATAGGTACGTATTATTTACGAAATAAGTAGGTCTCTACGAATAAGCCAATAAACGAAGAACAAAGAAGTTCTCAAGTGATAGAATAGGAGTTTGGAGCCTGTTCCAACTTTATTTGAGCTAGATTACGTTAGGAGTTTTAAACTTCTCTGCGAATTCACGAAGTTTTATTCCAGACACGTTTAAGAAAAAAGAAGTCGGGCTTCTAAAATGTTTAGGTACTTAGAACTGCTGAAGTTGCTTCTTATTATAGTTAAAGAGAATACTAATTTATTAAACCCTACGAATGTCGTTAAGGAGAACTGACAGTACCTAAGTAAGGAGATAAATGTTAAGTTATACATGAACAAGGCCCAAAGTCAAAGATTAAAAAATGGGTAAATTGAGACCATTACATGCATCGATTGATTACCAGAATTTGGAACCAGATGATGTTCCGAATAATACTGATATACTGCAAGCAGTTTTCAACGTAAAACAGCTAGCATGATGGAGAATAAAAAAAAGATCGTCCAGCATGTTAAAACAATTACTAGCCAAATTCGTATCTCAGTTTATCAACCGTACTTTGAACCTGCATACGTTTGTATATTACATTTTTATTTCCAGTTCAAATATTTGACTTGAATTTCCAGTTAAATTGTATTACTTGTACGAACAGACTAACATTCCATCAGTTTCTCGCTAAGGTTTATTGTGTGCAAGATTCGGTTAGACTTGTCGAAAAGCAAACGAGTTTGCACGTACACATTTTATGCTAGATAAACTCGGGTTTTATTGCTTGCTCGGGGTGCAATGTGTGTTTATACTCGGGGTGGCAATGATCTCGGGAGGCCTACATAACTAGGTATAGAACGTTCAGGAATACTTTCAACTACATTTTCTTTGCAAACAAAGTTGTAGACACACCTTTTTCCTTCGTTTCTTCGTCTATAAATAAAACTAAGTAGATTTTAATAGGTTTCTGAATATTATGTACGAGCATTTCCTCCTTGAATTTGCTAATCAATGAATACTGTTAGATACATTTTTAAGGAGCCGCCCAATGTTTTTTTTTTGTTTTAATTTAATAATTGGATACAGTGCGAGTTGCTGTATTTAAATTATATTTAAATAAAAATATTTCCAGTAGATGTCCTTAGTTACTATAATTTACATTTTAATGTAAGGGCGACGAAGTGACCATGATTTAACTTGTAAGTATACTATACTCTTGTAGCAAAACAAGTTAATTAAGAGAGTAATATTAATTGGGTCGGATGAAGCACAAGACTTCTTATTCTTTTTTATGGGATAGGGCGGCGAACTGGCAGACGGAGAGGCTGATGGTAAGCGATACCGCCGCCCATAGACACCTGCAACACCAAAGGAATCGCAAGTGCGTTTGCTCGCCTTTCTATCCTATCTCACTCACTCGGCGAAACACAACGTAAGCGTTGTTTTACGCCGGTTTTCTGTATCACTCCGGTCGAGCCGAAGAGAACTATCTATAAATAGCCTTTCATGTTTAACATTATTTTGTTTGTATGTATACTCGATAAGATTTCTATTTACAACAACTCTTCTGTCGACATACACGACACAACACCATGAATGGTCCCAAAACAATATTAACAAAATAACCTATTCAAACAGTCTCCTTCAAGAAGGGCGCGTTATCGCCGATACTATACAACGATAACGTTATCAAAGCTCCAATAGGAGTACAACGAAGCAATCAATAATTTTAGAAGTACATAATATGTACTAGAACAACCCATATCACTTGTTCTAAGTATATGATTCATCGATTTTATAACCGATAATGTTTCTTCAAGGAGAGCACCAAGTCTAGTCTAGGTAATAATAATCTACAGAACATTAATTAACAAGATGTTCTAAATGATGATAGTGATCGATACAAATTTATGCATTTTGTAATTCTCCGTAAATAAATAACATTAAAGTTTAGAGTTGCAAGCAAAATTATTTCAATTCAATGAGAAAAAAATAGTTTTGGATTCTCCGGGGATTTAAAAACTAAACTATTGCTATACAAAATAGAATTTACCGCGAAATTATTCGAATGGAGTATAAAATAGACCGTTTGCTTCAGACTAATACAATGTACCTCACCTAGTGTTACTTATGTTGATAGTCTGGCTTTCCCAGACAATACGTGAGCTTTTACTGCCCGTAGTAATGTATTGTCTGCAGAAAAACTAGACTGTCGACCGTTGTCTGCAAGCAAATTGCTTAGGACACTATTTCCTGGATTTTATTTACGAGCTGTCCGAGAACATTGTTTGAAAAACTATAGGTTTTTGTATTTCGGAAAGAGACTAAAATTAAATGCCACGACGTTGCAAGTAAACTGTAGCCCAAGCACTTTCGAAAACGTATTCGTATCGTATAATTTGTATGAGAAGCAGGTTAATGAACGTAGATGAAGCGAAAATGGTGTGCCAGGATCGTAGCAAGTGTAGTCTCTGCCTACCCCAATGGGAGACAGACGTGAAAATATGTATACAGTATGTATGAGAATTGTAGCAGAAAAAAACTCATTCGTTTACGATACGAATTCGATAGTTGTTCGTGTTGGGAGACTGTTAATATCGGGGGGTACAGTAACCTTGAAAATTACAATGATCAGATTAAAATATTGATATAACAATTTAAACTGTAACACCTATAGTATTATCTACATCCAAATAAGAGTGTCGTAATTAGAACTTCGAACGTTCTATTATTACACACATGTTAATTCTGCCTTATTATTTATATTTTGCATGGGACTGTCGCTACCCATTTTCATACAGGTATGTTCATAGGCTATACCATCTTAGATAATTTTAAATTTTAACCGTGAAAGATCCATGCTTCGGCACGAATCGGCCGGACGATGGAAGAAACCGACCGAACCGAAGAATACGACGAAACCGGCGCGAAGCAACCCTTACGTCGCCGAGTGAGTGAGGATACTGGAGGCCTAAACCCTTTTAAAAGACCGGCAACTTGTAACTCCTCTGTTGTTGCGGTTGTCCATGGGCGGCGGTAATCGCTTACCGTCAGGCGATCCGTTTGCTCCCTATTTCATAAAAAACCCTCTTTCTATTATTGAAAACCGGATGGAAATGCGTACAGTTACGTTCTAAGATTAGCCGAAAGAAACCTCAACCGCAGCGGTAACTTTAAAACTATAATCTGTTTAATAGTAGGGTGTAATTAGCAACAAAATCAATACGGAGTCCGTCGAACCTGGCGTAAGGCTTCCAAAGCCTCCCCGTGTGAGTTCTGATATTCAACCAGCTACTATGGCTTCCATGCAGCTGATTATGCAATCCAGTGCAACTTTCATTTGTTGTACTTTTGCGTGATTTCATGAATTCGTAATGATAGGAGTTTTTAAAGGGTGCTGAAGTATTATTATTAATAGTTTCAGGCTCGGTAATAAACGCATCAACTCGTGGATTGTATGAAATAATTTCTCGTTAGTTTCGGAGAAATACTTATAAGCAATTGTTATTGTCTTGTGTAAGTTTTAATCTATACTAATATATAAAGCTGAAGAGTTTGTTTGTTTGTTTGCTTGAACGCGCTAATGTCATGAACTACTGGTCCGATTTGAAAAAATCTTTCAGTGTTAGATAGCCCATTTGTTGAGGAAGGCTATAGGCTATATATCATCACGCTACGCGGACGAAGTCGCTGGCAGAAGCTAGTTAATGATAATTGCCTCGTTAGCCTAGTAGTCCTGAGCGCAATTGCTACGCTAGAGATCCTAGTTTTGATTGTCAGGTCAAGTAAAGTGTTAGGTTTTTCTATAAAATTCTCAGTAGCAGCTTGGGGTTTGGTATGCCCGGCTAAACATTCCGGCGAATTGTGGGTGTGCGCTTCTGCCTCACCTTTCGGGGAATACGGGCGTGATGGAATGTTATGTGAATTGTTCAAAAATTGGTTGTGTTAAAGATAGAACACAAACAAAATTTCATAAATTGCTTTAACATTTGCGAAATAAAAACAAAACGAGGCTCGTAAGCACTATCCCGTATGCATGATTGCACGCAACAAGAAATCGAAGATAAATTCGTATCTACATACACTCGTACAGGTTTAAGGATGAGCATGTCATTGTTCAGCTATAAATAAAGCCTCGACCTTCGCGGAGGTGATCGTCCGGCCACAAAGGCCTAGCTATTACATTCTAACCTACCTTATTATTAATCATTCATGCAAAAAGGAGAAAATGTAATGTATGATTTTTTGTTAACTCATTCAGAGTTTTCGTCAAGTTGACACTAATTCCATTTAGCTATTTTTGGACCTAGAAACTAGCTTCAAGTTTGATGGACTTAATTTCTCTTAAAAGTATTTTATAATATGAAACCATGGTTTCAAGTTAAGTATTAAGTGTTGGTTAAGTGTAGCGTAACTATTATTAAAAAAAAAAAGTTTTACTAAATTTGAACTAAACACATTGTTAACTTAATAATATAGCTACATTTATATGAGTTTTGTATATAAAATTCTAATGAGCAGAATTTAAATGAGTTAATATTTGTCAGACTGCGTGTACTACAAAAATATGACATTGTTGTAATTTGTAACAACACACCCACATTTCTGATTAATTACTTAATCACATTATGTTATAAAAACATGTAGATTTTCTATGGCGTACTATTAATTAACATTAGTAAGGAGAATATCAGTAGCAAAACTATTGAGAAACGATTCGCAGCGCAAAATTATTCGTTTTTATAAATCAAACAGTCACACGTCTGCTACGTGTCAAAGCATTGATCTGTAACATTATTATAATGACCATGCATTCATCTGTATTATAAGTTATATGTCAAGTATATAATACGATCTATACGTTTTTATAAACCATCGTCGATTGTAACAATTTTATTACATTTAATTGTGTTTTTTTAGGCTGAAACAAGTCAATCAGATAAACTGTTTTTGTTTCGGAAGATTATTACAATTTCCAGTACTTACTTAATATATTGTCGATCTCTTTATAGAATTAAGGTCTCAGCACACATATGGGATCGGAAAGGGATCGTCACCGTATCGCCTCGAGCCGTTCAGAATGGTTTGTATTAAACTCCCTACTGCAACGCACACTAATCGGAATAATAACGTAATCGCCTCGCCTCGGAACAGGCTCCGAACTTGAATTCCCGCGCTTACGGCTCATCGTCCCCGCGCTTACGTTTCTCCGTCCCCGCGCTTACGTCTCTCCGTACCCGAGCTCACATCTCTTTCCCCTTTCCCCTTCAGTACTCCTTGCTTTATTCATACTGTGTACCCAATATCTTTTTATTTTTTTCTTGCTATTTTCTTTTTCCTCTTCATCAAGTGCTATGGCTATGATAGCCAACTCACGTATTGTAAACCAAGACATAACCGTGCGCTACACTTAACGTTTGGATTCAAACTGATCTGGTGCCAACCAGGTCAGCCAGGGGGCGGCGAGGCGTAAGCGCGGTGTCGCCTAGCCGTAGCCGAGTTGACGTACAGGCGCTGCTGATACGCTTTCGTTACGTGCATACGGTAGGTTGACGCCTGGTTGACAGCGAGGCGAAAGGCGTTACGGTTACGATCCCTTTCCGATCCCATATGTGTGCTGAGACCTTTATGCTTCATTCATGCTAAACAAGATCCACAAATTAATTATACATAATAAACATAAAAAGTTGAAATAAAGAGAAAATGGAGAGAGACAATCCGAGAAACGCTGGATCCATTAATACATAAACACAATGCGAAAACATCGGCACTGTGGGATCATCTCACAGTAATGTTGTCATCGTTCACTTAATTCTTGTGCAATGCACCGAGTTTTGTCTGAGAAGTGTAGTATGATACTCATTTTATAGCAGATTATCGCCAGGAAGAGAAATCTCGAAGTCTTATGCTAAATACATGGATAAATCTCTTCTATCTAGCCCGATTCGATAAAAAGGTTATCCTAAAATATGATCCAACTTTGCTAGACTAAGCGACCTTTTGATTAGATTTATTTCAAGTAATTTTCTTGTAGTTATACATTTAAAATTAAAAGGTTCACCCACGTGTGTATTACGACGGCATTCCGCAACATACCCGGGTCCTCACAATTAAAACAAAAATTCGAGGAATTCAAAGTTCTTCGCTGCAAATAATGCTGCCGAACATAAAATGACTGAACAATGTCCTACGGAGCTCACGGTCCACGTATCTTTGCATTCTGTTAGCTGTCATTCTGTCATATTTGACCAGTGACTGGGTTTGGTTATATAGCTATCTCAATCCATCATTACCCAGAACTATTTTTGTTATATTGTGATGTATTAACCGCTTCTAATAATGATATTTAGAGTCTTGCTTCACTGAAAGTTTAAGCATGCTTCTGATTAAATAGACCACTTATTACAACTTAATTATTTAATAACATACAACTATAATATTTACACAATGTTTAAAACACTAATCGCATAGACCTACTAACATCATCGGATAATTCGTATAACCTAATTTAAATTGTTTATTATATGCAAAACATAAATTAAGTTTTCAAATAAAACATTTACAACTCTAAAGTTACAATTTTAAAGTTCCAGATATTTTATTTAGCAAATTTTCACAATTTTATCTGAGTATAACGGAATATTTGCTATATAAATATGTTCTAATGTGATGATAAGAAATCGCGATTAAAAAATAATGATGTCGATCGCAACGGTTAGGACCGGTGAATGAACTTAAAACCTGTGCTTATCATACGTCGACTTGGCCGCGGAAATGTTCCTCAATGCAAATATGTACAGGGACGTGTAATCTTAAGAACACATCGTATTTACACGTTGGGGATTTGTGTGTAGTAGTTTATGTGGATATTTCTTTCCTTTCTACAGTAATGCAAAATAGAACATCGTGTTAATTAGGTATTTTAACTATTTGTTTAGTATGAAGCTTTTAGAAAGTTTCACGCTATTTTGTTAATCGAAATCTACACGGGTGTTTAAAATGTAGTAATCAGAAATCACTACGAAGAGATAAATCAATTAACACGTGCAAAATCGTATCAAAGATCTGCTAGTGACATATTTTTTATCCATTAGCAAAACGCGTACTTAGTCGAAGCATAAAAAATATGAGTTATGATAGGTTGTTTGTCATTTAAATGACTACAAGACTAAACTAGCGATATATATTGTAGCCAATCATGAAACAAGACGGCAGCCCGAAATAGGAAATGCCACCCTCGGGAATTGGACGGGTCGTAGAATCTCCAAATGTGCGGTATAATAGTTAGCCTGAATTGGTGATGTCTGCAGCAAGTAGGAAACCGTGGGAGGCGCGCAGTTCAGGCAATGACGCGGCTTAATGGAGGTTAAGATGTGTGGCCCCATGTAACGAGCATCGCGCCTTGTTGGACGCAACTACGTAAGTACAGTCAAATTGGATGAGTTGCTTGTGGGACGTCAACATCCATGGAATGCCCGGAGAGATTTTATAGAAATTAACTCTATAACATCGCATATAAAGATTGCGGTGAACAAGGTGCTAACTGGAAAACAGTTTGATATTAGAATTTATTATGATAACTAGGAATATGAAAGCATTTGATTATAAAATCATAATATAGAGATAATAAACGCTGCATACCGGAGATAGTTTACAAAATAACGTAGGTCATAATGACGCGAGGCTGTTACTCAATCCCGCGCAGTCCCACTGAGCATGTGGCTCGCTCCGGAGTTTTTATATCATCAAATTAAAATACCAAAAGCTATAATCAAATGGTGTTCAGCGTCTGGAGAACATCACCAGTCTATAGGTAGCTATAAAATGGTACTAAAGTACACAATAGCATACGTGGCATTATTTTTAAATATTTATTTGTGGCTTTGGGAAAGGTGAACAGATCATCGGCCGAAGCCAGCTTGGCAGCCGGTTGGAGAATGAATATTTTCATCACGTTTGTTGACTGCTGTTATGTAGAGCGAACAATATATGATTACAAACACTACATCTCTGTTCTGTGTCTAATATTTTGGTTGATAGATAAATCTTAGGTTGAACACCACCCTATCTACTGTTATATTAAGATACCGTACTTCGATTGCGGCTTCCAATAGTGAAAAGCGGTTTGTATGAACAGTTTTTTATCGAAGCATCTTGCGCGGCAAGCTAAACAATACAAAAGAAGCAAGTTGTGGTCCATCGGCTAACAACGGTGCTGGCACGAGGAATGTGGTTTCGTCAGTCCAACATAATTGAACACATTAGAATGGGATTACTAGTGCAGTATATAATAGTACAGAACATACAATTTATTAATGTAAATGATTTTGCTGCTGATGAGAATACGGAACGAAACGAAGGAATTACTTACATATGAAACATTTTAAAGTAAACTTTGACAGGTATATAACTCTACAATCCTTGGAGAATTCAATGTGACTTACAGAGATTAGTTTAATTGCTTTCAAAATAATATTCAAAGTAATTTTATTTGTCTCAAATTTTGATACCAAGCTCGATTCAATTAAATATTTTTAGTATTTGGTTTTATCTAACTTTGATGGGTATTAAATATTGCTTGAAATACTGGAAATCTTTCGACAGGTAGACCTATTAGAGGTGGGTACCTACGTACCCACCATGATGATACCTAGACACTAAAATTAGAAGAGCTACGAGAAGTCATTAGCGTGCTAAAATAAAACGAATGCCGATATTGATCGCAGATATTACGGGTCTGCCTGTTATTTTGAATTCGCCTTAGGTTGCCACGGCTCTTCCGAGAAAGGGGCGTTAATGCCTGACCTGAATATGGCGGTCTGTTTAAGTTAAAAGCTTTGGGCACCAAATATTTAAGCAAATATTATTTGGCGAAGTATAACGGAAGGTTTTAACAAAATATTCTTTTTTTCTAAATTATCTGTAACTTGACTGCCTTATTAGGCGAGTGGTTTTGTAGAAGGTCCTAGGTTCGATTCCCCGATCGATTGTTCTGTGAAGATTTTCAGGAGCAGCTCAGATTTTGGATTTATGTCCGGATAATGGCAATATGCTCGACCGTAGGGCTTCCGAACGACTGCACCAAATTGGATAATTCTTTTTTTGTTGTTTGTGTATTGGTGTTCGTAAAGTTGGGCAATTTTACGCTGCACACGCTGTATAAGGTAAATTTTATATGCAATCTTATATATATAAAAGAAAGTCGTGTTAGTTACACTATTTATAACTTAAGAACGGCTGAACCGATTTGGCTGAAATTTGGTTGAGAGGTAGCTTAGAACCAGGAGACGGACATAGGATACTTTTATCCCGTACCCGTGGGATGTGACGACAGACCGAATTCCACGGGGGCGAAGCCGCGGGCAGAAGCTAGTTTAAAATAAAAACGAGCACAATTTTCTCTTATTCACACAAATACACTGTTGGAAGATCTACGACCAATAGACTAGTTACAGGGTTAACATATTATGCAAAACAAAGTGCAATCATACATAATGCATGTCCGTGAAAATTTTCAGTAGAAAATTTTTATATAGTATATAGTATTTAATTCAGTAGGAATTTCATAGAAAAACCCAATAACACTTTGCTCGACCTGGGAATCGAACCCAGGACCTCTAGCGTAGCAGTCGCGCTCTGGACCACTTTGCTAATGAGGCAGTTCTCACAAAATAATTGCTTTGTAATAGGTACTCTCTGAGCCTGTATTAGTCTCTCTTTTATTTATGGGATAGGGGGGCAAACGAGCAAACGGATCGCCTGATGATAAGCGATTACCACCGGTCATGGACACCCATAACACTAAAGGAGTCGCATGTGCGTTGCCGGTCTTTTAAAACGGCTTAGGCCTCCGGTATCACTCACTCACTCGGCGAAACACAACGTAAGTGTTGTTTCACGCTGGTCTGGCGATCAAAGCAGAAAACCTGATCCATCCGTTGTCGAAGCGTTTACAAACTTAATTCAAATTGATATATTATATTATGAATATGTAAATATAAGGAAAATCAAAAGGTCCGAAAGGAAGGGGAAGTACGATGACAAATAAAAATGCTATAAATTCATTTTTTGATGACGCCATAGCGGTAGTTTACTATAGTATACGTAAAAGCAACTTAGTAATGAGAGACGGTCCCCGACTAACATAAAACAATCAACCTATATACTGTCCCACTGCCAGGAACGAGTTTCCTCTCAAAATTATTAGGATTAGGCTATAGTCCACTACGCTAGCCTAATGCAGGTTGGCAGACTTCATATTCCGTCCGGAAAATCTTTCAGGCCACTGTTTAAGCGCGTGATAATCAACTACGCAAATTAGTTCTGCAACGCCAGGGGTGCGTTCTTTGGATTTGAACTCGAGACTTGGCAGTCCAATGGTAGTATCACTAGGTTCTAGTGATACTACGATTGGAACAGTCATAACCTAGTGACTATGGCTATCACACAGGGCCAACCCATGAAAGAAAGACTTGACGATGACTTTAGACAAACTCGTTTCTAACATAACATACCATCACGCCTGTATTCCCCGAAGGGTTAGGCAGAGGTGTACTAAGGTACACCCACAGTTCGCCGGTATGTTTAGGTCCCATGTAATTGCCGAGCCTATTGCCATTAACCGGACACACATTCCAAACTCCAAGCTGCTACTGAGATTTTCATAGAAAAACCCAATAACACTTTGCTCGACCTGGGAATCGAACCCAGGACCTCTAGCGTAGCAGTCGCACTTGGGACCACTAGACTAACGAGGCAGTAAACTCGTTTCTAAACGGCATTATTATAGTTTAGAAGAGTTTGTTATAAATGGATCTTAGAACAGCAGATAAGTACTTGTGTATAATATAACCTGTCGATTATATAATCCTTTATTACCGAGCTCCGACAGCCGCAGGGCATGACCAACCAGTTCCCACAGTGAGTCAATATCAGCACCACAAATCAACGCTTTCAATCTATAACGCTGCTAGCAAAAAATATAAATTGTTGCCAGTATATTAACAATGAAAGATACATTAATTGAAGAAAAAATTACGTTGCTAACCTGAGCAAGTGTTTAAATATGGCCAGTAATGTTTATTTGTGCAAGTACTGAATGAGTTTTATAGTATTTCGCAACTTAAATAAACTAACATTAGCAGTCATAACATTAAATCACATTATCGAAACAATAATTTGGGAATTCTTACGTCATATCCGAACATCGTATTCAACATTTAACTTTAAATAGTTCAATTGCTACTTATGACGTCATAGCTCAAGATGAATTCAATGAGACTACTGTACCAACTGTACTGTATAGTATCTAAAATAGAAAAGCCACATCTTAAATTAGTTGTGACTATTAAGATCCATTCGTCCGTTTGTTTAACAATTGGGTTACAGGATTAAACGCTATACAACAAGATGACCCTGATTATAAGAATACACAACACTTAATCTACTTTGTCAGAAGTTAACTTCCAACTGAGTCTAATAAACACAATTGTTCTACCAATCAAATCAGAATGGCATGAACACAGTTCGAGAAGTATTGTCAGTAATTTTGTATAGCCACAAATCATTTGCGGTTGTTCTGCTAACGTTTCAGCCTGCACTTTATTAATACCAGAGACCGGAATTTCATCAATTAATTAAAACCTCAATTTTGCAGTTCATTTGTTCGGTCTCATCAAAGCCAGGAAAATGAAATAGCAATTTATTGTAACAGTCGTTTCAACGTTATCGATGCAAAACTTACTGGATAGGAATGTTAAATTTTAAAGTAAAAATATTTGCGTTAAGTATAATAACTTTGTTGGTCAAGAGCTGACAAAAAGTAAATGAGTAGAAAAATACATTACACGATAAAAACAATAAGATACAAATACTCGTAACTGCATTACATGTGAAAACCCTTATCGTAATGTTTGCAGCATTATATTTAGTGAATGCAAGTCTAAAGTTAAGTAAACTGGCACTGGAACTGATAACAAAGTTGGACACGATGTTGCAAGAAGTTTGGGTACGAAGAAGTTCACTTAAAATTTCCTCCATTCAAGATTGCAAAGGAACTTCTGCGGAACCTTGTTACGTGGCCGATAAGAGCGCGAATGTTTTCATACAAATATTTAGTATTTCGTGCAGTTCTTTTTGCAAAGAATCACATACTTATACATAAATAATATTTCAAATATTTTGTATAAGCGATAAGCGGTAACTGATCTGAAAAAGACCAATATGTCAAATGTTTGTGTTATCATAACAATATCTTCCGAAACTAAATGTCATTAATGTGATCCAGTAGGCAATGTCGTTTTAATGCCAGAATATTTAGCTGGATTCTTGCAAAAAGAAAGGTATCATGCAAAAACTCTAATATATATTTCCGTAGATAACACCTCTCATAAATAAACCATCGGCCATTTGCCGAACATTCATTTTACTACATGAAAATGTGATAAACGTTTACTATCAGATATTGATAAAAATTAACGACAAGGCGAGGCGGGGTGTGGCGTTTATTGCACCTCGATCCAGCCAGATAGCAACTCAATACACCTTTATAAGGACTTGGACAAATATAATGGATATATTGAAACAATAGAATAGAGTTGTATCAAGGCTTATTATAGTGCTAATCGTTGTTGCTATAATCTCTAACAATAATACTCTGAGTTAATATTTTCTCGGTATTAATAAAGCTGAATTAAACTCCAACACCGACATTCTTTATTGTTTTTGTTGTTGTTTGCTTCCAGTTTAAACATTATTCATACATATCATACACATAACATGTGTATGGTATGTATGGTTTAAACATTATTAGACTTATTATATCAATTTTGTGTTGAGGATTTTTTTATGGGATACAGGGGCAAACGAGCAGACGGATGAACTGATGGTAAGCGATTACCGCCGCACATGGACACCCGCAACACCAGAGGAGTCGCAAGTGCGTTGCCCGCCTTTTAAAAGGGTTTGGGCGTCTGGTATCCTCACTCACTCAGCGAAACACAGTGTAAGTGTTGTTTCACGCCGGTTTTCTGTGAGGTCGTGGTATCACTCCGGTCGAGCCGGCCCATTCATGTTGAAGCATTGCTCTCCCACGATAAAAATCGAAGAAGTAAGCTGTGGCGGTCTGAGTCGGGCGTCAAGCAGTGAGATAGGTCAACAACATAATAGTCATAAAGTGTAACCTACTTGGATGAGAGTACCATGAGACTATGATAGACGGCAGAAACTGAAGGCCCATACCAATATCATTGATGATGAAGATAGTGATGGTAACAGTGACTTACAGTAAAAAAAGTTCATATCTAGTTAGGGGTTTAGCACTTTAACAGCACTAAAGGAATAATCGGTTGTAGATCTAATATGTACCTGCGACAGGGGCCAATGTAGTTTAATTTCCAAGAAGTCTTGAATCGTTCTAAATCAAAGAACAATTCTCAAAAGTTTACTAATCAAAACTCAACGAACCTAACAATGAAACTATAGTTGAAACATAGTAAGCAACGATATAACGCTTGTTGTGTAGAGCTGTTTATCAATTCCGGTCCAATTTGCCCAGGTGTATGCGCAACTCAACCGAAACTTGCTAGTACTACCTAGCATTAACAGGCAATATTTTCTTTACAACAATCAGTAGACGAAACTAGTTAAGTATACACTTCCCTGTATTAAAAACATGTACCATCCTTGGCAAAGAAAACTAGGCATGTATGTAACTGATACTGTCTTTTGTTTGGAAACAGTCGCCGTTAACTCTCCGCTATGCTATTCGCATTGATCCGAATTTATAGATAGAGATGGATAAAAGTATTGATAATGATTGCATTAATAAACTAAATATTTATATAAGACGTTTTCATAATATAGACTTATTTATATTTTGAATATACGTAGATGCACAAGAGAAGTGCCTATGGTTAAACGCTAAGCAGAAGTTAGATGATACAAAGAAAGCGATAATCGTTAGTATTACAACACCAAATTCTAAAATGTTTGGACAAAATACAGTAACAAGTGTTGACCAGACTTGCCTATAGCATTGGCGTCAAACATATCGATTGTGCCGCGTTATCTGTGCGTTATCGGATAAAAGACGATAACACTCCCATGACACTGTTTGGTTATGTACAAACAGTGGAAACTTCAAATTATATTCGAAGGAACGTATTTGGATTGTAGATTTTGAGGAGGACAACGAAAATACTTCTTTTTTAATTCGACTTCATCAATTTTTCTGTGTATGTTCCGATTGTGAAAAATATACGATAGAGAATATACTTAGGAATATGACCCATGAAATTGGCTGGTGTCTAATTATCGGATCTGAAGATACACCACAATTTGCTTGCCCACGGCTTTTTTCTCTAAAGTTAGTCCTCAAATTTTCTTTGAGATGGTGACGGGTAACAGTAGACTTATGGCTGAAAATCGACTCTTCGTAAGACTATGTTGATGTCATCTTGTTTCATCACATTTTTGTTTTCATTGCTCTTATGTTTTTCGTTAAATAGACTCTAATTAAGGACCCAACAGGGGTCAGCTAATTATTGCATCGAACATTAGAAATGACTTTTTGAATGGTGCAAAGATTTTATATTACATTTCCTGTCAGTAATGAGATTTAATGACCAATATGAAGTTAGTAGATTAAAGCCATTCATCACACTTTTAAAAGAAGAATAAGTAATTAAAACGATTTGTATGGTTTTCGATTTTATTATAACATAATTTTAAATGAAAAGGATTAGTTTCATATCCAAGGAAAACAATACATTTTTCTTTACGTGTAACGAATTGAGTGTTTGTTTAAAAACTAGAAACCATTTGCATAAAAAGAAAATGTTCAACCACCATAACAAGATTCTTCAAACAATTTGAGAGTTCAATAACTCGACATGGAACCCGTTTATTTTATAGATGCGTTCGATCGTCATAACACTTCGATGTTGATTTGAAACAATAACGACCTTGATTTCAATCTGGTTGGTGTCATGGCGCAATTGGGCCCGTCATCTTCAATAGATTCCAATAAGTAGGCGGTATACTTGTGAATGACGATCAATAGAGCATATTAATGGTGATGATTTTGTAGTAAATAGTTCTATATATTGAAACATTTAAAGAAACGTTGTTTTGATATTGAAATTTGCCTGTCGATTTGAAGTTTCGTAACAGACTGCTGCATTTGTCACAGCATCGTTCAATCGCAAACGTAGCAATGGCAAGCCAATCTTGCGGTTATATTTTTTTTATGGGATATGGGGCCAACGTTCAGACGGGTCACCTGATGGTAAGTGATTACCGCCGCCCATGGACACCCGCAACGCCAGAGGAGCCGCAAATGCGTTGCCCGCCTTATAAAAGGGTTTGAGCCTGCGCTTTCATCACTCACTCGAGGAAACACAACGTAGGTAAATGTTGTTTCGTGCCGGTTTTCTGTGAGGCTGTGGTATCACTCCGGTCGAGCCGGCCAATTCGTGCCGAAGCATGGCTCTCTAACGTTTAAATTAATGATATTCAATGGCGTGCACGTCCATATACAGTATAAAAAAAGTCACATCAAGTTCATATTTGTCATTCGGGTACCTACCTACAATCTGCACTGTAATGAATCATGATAGTACATGTCGCAATTACGACCATGGCCCATTTTGAACGCTGGAAATTCAGGTACTTAGGTAGGTACTGTAAAAATTAAGTGCTACGTCTAATCTGAAAACAAATAACGAAGGGCGATAAGACAGGCAAACAGTGTTGTAATCTAGGCAGACAGGTTATCTCTGTATATATATACCTGGAATGTTTTTAAGAATGTAAGAATGATTAAAAATAATACCTATCTAGTAGGCATGAAACATTTCACAAATAACATCTGAAAAATCAGATGAAATACTTTTCCATACGGCACAACACCTGCGACTTTTTCAGAATCGCATTTTGTTCACGATTTCATTGTAAGTAGCGATAATTAAATTTGTACGAATAGTAGCTGGCTGCGCTTCGAATGTGAAATTGCTGTGAAAAGTATTCATAATTTCATCAAATGAAAATGAATGAAAAGTAGCAATCATTTCCAAGCCATTTATATTAATATGTCCCACACTTACGTTTCTATAAAGAATATTCGTTATATCGGAACATTTACACTAATTATTAATTAAAAAAACTTAAACCTACCTAATTATATGTATGGTAACTATAGGTATATGGCATATGTAACTGCCTCATTAGCCCAGTGGTACTGAGCTAGGTTCGATTCCCAGGACGAGCAGTGTTATTGGGTTTTTCTATGAAATTTCCAGTAGCAGCTCAGAGTTTGAAATTTGTGCCCAGTTAATGGCAATAGGCTCACCCCCTATTACATGGGTCTTAAACATACCGGCGAACTGTTGGTGTACATTAGTACACCTATGCCAAAACCCTTCAGGGAATACAGAATAAATTGCATTTTACATACTGCCACTGCACTAATGTATAGTCAAATTTAATTCAATGTATCTATCTAAGTAAATGAATTAAAATAGACTAATATTAGATAATAACATCCACAGTAAGGCAATAACAAATGTTTTATCCTCTATCTGTATAATAGTATGTAATAATAATAACTATAAGGGTTTTAGCCAGTAAAAACCATTTTTATTGATATTTGAATAAATAGCTGGAAAAAACCAAAACCACAATAATTCAGATATGCCAAATAAGATACAATTAGTAATGCATAGTTTAAATTATGAATAAGAGCTGTTCCTAACAAAGTGACGTTATTTATAACTCGATGAATAATATAGCCTAATGTTACTCAGGGATAATGTACCATTCTATGGTGAAAAAATTGTTGAGATCGGTCCAGTAGTTTATGAGTTTATTCATTAGAAATATACAAAAATGCAAACCTTTCCTCTTTTGTAATATTAGTGTAGAATTGTAGATGTAAAAAAGGATAGTCCATTCTAATAATATAGGGAAGGCTGATATTTATTGGTTATGAAGTAATGTGTCATAATAACTCATTGTAGTGAATTCTCACAGTACATATGCATTATGTCATAGAGTGAAGACTAGTTTTTGTCATCGCTCATTGTGACTAAAGCAAATAAAATGGAGGAAAGGATTCAACACTGTACGTGAATATTTACTTTCTGAATAATGTTTATATTTAAAAAGATGCAGCAGCAGCAGGGTATTAATAAAAAGGCTTTATTTTAACCATAAACTTTGGCCAAGTGTTTAGTTTGATTACAAGTGTTGTTTAAGTTTAATATTAAAAAAATCAGTAATAGGTACCAAAAAATTATAGAAAAATGTCATTATGAGAGGATTGATCATCAAAATTTATTCAATTGATTAAAACAAAACTAAAAAAAAAAAAATAACTACAAATACATGAAGGATCAATTAGCAGACACAATAGAATCACAATTGTGTTGTCCTGCGGGAGGGTCATAGATTTTTTGATGTTTTAGCCTCTAGAAATACCTATAATGTGTAGGTTAAAATCAGTCAAAACTATCAATAAAATAATTTTAAATTGTATAGTTATTTTTGGAGAACAGCTTAATTAAAACTTTTTACACTTTCACATACATTTTTTATGTATTTTTTTTATAGAATGGCTCACACATATTTCTCTCAAAACAACAAAGTTTATAAAATATTATTGTGCACAATAAATTCATGTCGAAAACAGGCACCAGCATAGATAAGAATGGCAAAGGTATTTCTATAGCTGGACCTAAAAAATTAAGAGGGCCTCTAAGAACATTCCTTAGCTTACTGATAAGCTTTAAAAATGCAACACTAATGACATAATGCATTACTGAAGTAATATGATACTCTTCTTAAGGGCCTTCATAACAATTACTATAAAATAAGTTCACAGATAGAAAGTTTGCTAGAGTTCAAACAACTTTTGAACGAAACTTTCTAAAGTGCAAACATAGTATCTACAGATGCAAAAACAGATTAATACATGCTAGGTACATACCTTGCGGAAGGCAAACAGTTCATTTTGAAGTTTCTGCCTTTCAGCAGAGGGCTGCTGGCCCTTGCCGCGTATGAACTTTAGCATTCTGCCGGCCTGCAACAAAACAAGCACTTAGCTCACTTCACACACAACACAAACAAACAAACAGACAGACAAAACACTACCCCCCACCATTATAATTTCATGCTTAGACGCGCGAACACTTGTACACCGACCGGCAACGAAAAGCCGACTGAGTTTTATAGCTGGTTAACTCATACCCGCCGATACGTTCGCCTAGCCCCCGCACCGAGATAATAACACGAGTTACTATTGGAATCACCAGATAACCGGCTCAAAGATAACATAATCGATAGCTAAATTTACCGAAAAACACCAATTGTAAAGAACCTGTAACATAATTTCGTATTATGGCCATTGACCGGAGACAACGCCTGCTCGACAGGTTACACGTATAACAATAATACACAGTGTTTTGGGTAACCTATGAACGACCATCACCAGATAAATAAAGCTTACATACCCGAAAACGACAGTTTGAAGTGTTTTATTGATAAAATCCAAAATTAGAGAGATGACAGACAAGTCACAAACGGCGTCAGAAATACACACAAACATGAAAAAGCACTCACAAATTCATGGACGCACGCACGCACAACGCACCCACACTAACGTCGTGAAGTGACGTGACTGGTTTTGTGAGTTGCCATAAGCTAGACATGTTTTCCTCGAAGCATTGAGTAATAATTTTTAATATTTTTGTATTAGTTTAGGTACGTTTTACATTACTGTTCTATAGATTAAGTAAGTATTATAGCAGTAACCGTTTTTAATTATGCTTCTTATCATATTACATTAATACCAACATTAATTTATTTTCTTATAAACAAAACTATCTGGCATGGTAATAAGATTCATGGATACAGTAACTTACTCGGCTACTTGTGATTAATTTTTTACAACATTTCATACATCGTTTTTTTCCAATGGCAGCATTTAGAAGCAGTGCGTTCTAATCACATACTAGGAATATATTTTATTTTATAGAACTGGAAAATGAATTTTGCCGATGAAATTAACTAAATTTTTTTAGCTATTTTAATTTATTCACACTAATATTTAAATGTTTATTGTATTTGTATTATTAAAGTAATGATAATAGTATTAGACATAACATTCTTTAGGGAATTTTAGATTGTTTTTTGGTACAAGATTTGAACGTTTGTATCACAGATTACTTAAAAAATCTGTATTGCCAATTAAATGAAAATATACTATAGCTGCATTTTTTTGAAAATTTTAAAGCTGGTTCATGATGTTGGATTTAATTTGCGATAATTAAAACAAAGCATGAAAGCATGTGATGAAAAAAACTGTTTAATTTAATATCGTGAAGTGACATCATTACCTATTTTTATTGCTCATTTCATATCACACAAAATAAAGTAAAAAGTATACATACAATATTACAATTCAAATTGACTGTAGGTGGGGCCAAAATTTTCTTCAACTCACACATTTGCAATAAAATTCATATCTCAAGGCGTGCGAACAACATAGAATTTTATAACCAAACATTGCTTGCTGCAAAAAGCCAAAAGTAACACTTTATCGATCAAACGCACCGCTGGCTGTTCTTCTGAAGATGTTACACTCATTTTATTTAAACTAAATACTTCTATCCGAAATAATGTAATCAGATAGGTTTTCTTGTCACATGTAGCGTAGCTACTCAGCAAGCAAGTACCTACTACTAGTACAATCGATGGTAGCCGGCCGGGTGGCGAAGTCCGCCCTATTTTAGTCTGTGGTTGCCACCCTCAGTAAAAATCAAGGGGTGGCATCTGGCATCCTAGGGGTAGCATCGGTGGCGGTGGCATAGGAGCTTTTTTTTTTATTTGAATTTGAGTAAATAGATATTTAGTTAGTAAGAACCCTGGTAGTTGATAACATTTTCTCACATGAAAGTCATGCTCACTGTGCTCACACTGTGTATGATTTGAATTGAGAAATTTGATTTGAAATAAGATGCTTACATATATTGATATTAGCGCCATCTAGTGACAAAAAAAAAACACAGCGAGTAATGCTATTCATGAGGTTTTTCCCTTCCGCGAGGTAAATTAGCTAACAGGTAAATAAAAGAGCACCACTGGTGCTAGAGTAAATAATGTAAAAAACTAGTGTAGGTATTCGTAATAGACTAATCTATACTCTAAGTATATACTTTAATTTAATGTTAATTTTTTTTCTACTTATACTTTATAGTTCTATACTTTAATAAAGCTGAAGAGTTTGTTTGTTTGTTTGTTTGCTTGAACGCGCTAATCTCAGGAACCACTACTGGTCCGATTTTAAAAATTCTTTCAGTTTTAGATGGTTATTGAGGAAGGCTATAGGCTATATATCATCACGCTACGTGGACGAAGTCACGGGCAGAAGCTAGTAGCTAATAAAGCTATTTTCCTAAGTCTAATCTTAGTAATAAGAATAACACTGTAATTAACATACCTATCTAGGAGTCAGTCTAGGTATCAGTGAATCTGGTTGTACGCTTCAGCTAAGTCGGTACCTACGAACGTGCTGGGCACGGGTCTCCTCTCACAATGAGAGGGATTAGGCTATTAGTCCGTTTTGGCAGAGATCACACGCCGTCAAGAAAATATCACAGACGTGAGACGTGCAGGTTTCCTCACGAACATCGCATTTTAATAGCATTTAATATTGCTTTGTTAGGTACTTATAACTTATTTTTGAACAACAGGAAAAAGCGGATTTACTCTGCTACCATTTGTGGTGTTTTTCAAAGTTGCAAGTAAAGATAAATTTTAAAAAGGTGAAGATAAGGTTTAAAACAGCGTGATGTGATCTCCCTTAAATTATAGAAGCTAACGCACGACTGACTAAAGCTAAAATTTATTTTAGCTCTAGGTAGGTACCTAGGTATTGTTATCATTAACATGTTACCTTGTTGGAGATCTCAATGAAGAGAAAACAGTTTGTAGTTATTATCTTTAGCAATATTTTAACTCCAAGTAGGTACCTACACGCTCGTGTACCTACGTTCTCTAAAGAGAGTAAAATTTTTATTGCATATTAGGTTATTTGAGATATATGTATAATTATGCTCACTATCACGTTTAAGATTTTCCAGAAAATTCTATTGAATATAGAAGATCCCAAGAGGGGTCTTGGGATTTGCGAGAATTGGAGTGGAAACAGGACGTGAAGTGAAGGCGGTATGAGGTAGTAGGTACCTAGACCTACGGGTAAGTCATAAATGAATACCCATAACGTTGAATTGGCTGTGGGTGTTGGAAATTATTACGAAAACAAACTAACCAAAAGTACTCAGTTAGTACCCACTAGTACTTTATTTATGGTGAAGTACCTTACTATAAAATATTGTGACCATATTAGTAAAATTCGTCATTAGAAAAAGTCGCAGAAAGTTGTGCTCGTGTCCGTAAATAAAAAAAGGAAGAACGCAAGAAAATTCCCATAAGATTGAAATAAAAACACATAAGCACCGTGCGTGGGATTATAATCAGATTCGACAGATTTTGTTATAAAGCAATATCTATAAATACATTCTGTTGTATATTACCTGCATACCTACTTATTTCATGTCTACAAGGCTGATCGTTTCGCTCAGCCCGCCAAATTCAAATTTCAATTGGTTTTTCGCAATTTGTAGGTCTATAACACATTCTAGATTCCTAGCTGTAGTAATTGCGCCCTTAGCTATACAATATTCACAACTGAGAATTAAAACCTTTGCTTGTAAATCGATATTGTAGTTAAAATAGTGTCAATCGTTAATTTTGGCCAAAATTGAAGATTGTACTTTTAAGCTGTGTTAATAGTTAGTGTTATTAGCTGTGTTAATGTTAATGTGAATGTGTTATAGACCTACAAATTGCGAAAAACCAATTGTAATTTGAATCTGGCGGGCTCAGCGAAACGATCAGCCTTAGGACGTTTATTTCTCATAAAGAATACAATTCATTTATCTGAGAAATACAGAATAACTTAATTTAAACCTATACCTACATAAACATCATTCAATATGACGTATAAAGTATGGTTGTTATCAAAATATTTTATACATACAAATTTTACGGTTAGAAGTAGGAATAAAGGCACGTGTCAAATACATAAAATGACGTCACTGCCAGGCCAAAACTTTGAAAGCGAGGATGACAAGGATCCCATTCATCTGTGTACAGTTTGCCAATTTTGCGTGGAGTTGGTGGGCTTTGCTTTTATAATTTCCGATCGACAATCGTGTTAGGTAAACCACGACCTTTTAAAGACCTAGCATATAGTCGTCTTTTTAGTAAGCGATGGTGGCGATGATGGAGGCTTCGATGGTGTCCGGCGATTGTACCAGACTTTACAAACTTCAAACTCGTGGCGACTCCTACGGCCGTGACTATAGGACGAAGGAAAGCGAGTACCTACGGTCAATAAGAGGGATAAGAAAGGATTTAGATAAGTATTTAATTATTAGGAAGTTTACGACAAATGACTCAGTTCGGTAGGTAGGTACTTTAGGGATCGCTGCAAGAAGGCTATAGATATAATAGTAACGTGGGTTGGCTGGTTTCAGATTAAAGAATAAAAATCCACTTGAAAATAGTAGAACTGTTTTGAAGGATTTTGTGTTTTGCTTTTCTGCTTGAATATAAGCTATAATTTTAAAATTGTTAAGAGTTGTAATAAGATAGGTGCCTCTCTAGAGTACCTACCTAGGTGCTACAACCATACTGTGCGAAACACACTAAATAATTATTACTCATTGATCATAGATCAATTTACTCTCTCTTAGTAAAGTTATGACATAGATCTACAAATGGTGCGCATGTTTCCCTCCAGACGCTTTACTAAAAGTAAACTACAAAATGGTGCGAATGCAAAGGTGTAAATTAACGTTTAAACTGCACCAGGTATAATTGAACGGCACATGTTATCACCAAAGTGTAAAATCCATTTAAGTAAACATAACATACCATCACGCCTGTATTGCCCGAAGGGTTAAGCAGAGGCGTACTAATGTACACCCATAGTTCGCCGGTATGTTTAGGTCCTATGTAATAGCGGGGGCGAGCCTATTGCCATTAACCGGGCACAAATTCCTAACTCCGAGCTGCTACTGGGAATTTCACAGAAAAACCCAATAACACTTTGCTCGACCTGGGAATCGAACCCAGGACCTCTAGCGTAGCAGTCGCGCTCAGGACCACTTGGCTAATAAGGCAGTTAAATAATGATTTGTTAAAATCCATTTAAATAATGTTTGTAACCTAAACAGCGCGTAGCGTAGGACGACCTCTGGAGAGATGGAGTGATAATTTGCGAAAGGTTGCTGGCGGAAGCTGGATGCGACAAGGACAGGGTCAAATGGCGCACATTAGGGGAGGCTTCATCCAGCAGTGGACTGCTATAGGCTGATGATAATGATACAGCGCACTCACGAGGAAAGATGCATTATCCAAGTATGATGCAAGCATGCATAGCAAACACAGTAACTCATAAACGGATTAAAAAAACACAGTAAAAGTAATATTACTACACATACCATAAAAAAGGTCCTATATTTTGAAGTTGACCAAATATAAAAAAAATTGGATGGTACCTATGTTATGTTTTTTAGAAAACTTTACCCCATTCCTAAGACTCGTTGAGACAGTTGCCGCAAAATAACGTGAACCAAAATGGTGGATGCGCAGTAGTCGTTTTTTTGTTTTGTAATAAATTATGTAAGGAAGGATACGATAACCGCATTTTTTAGTTAATTTTGGACCCCAATCGTCTCCGAAATCGTACAGTAAACGATACGATTCGGAGACGTCACCTCATCGAATCGTAAAGTGTAACAGTCTTGTCTGGTTGTGGGCTGGCGGCCGTTGCCATGACTACCCACATCGATTGACGCCGGGCGCATCTTGCAACGTGCACAACACAGCCTAATGTTTTGTTGAATCGGGTAAGCGAATGAAGGGAGGTTTTCAATGCTCCACACAGCCTGCATAGAATTGGCTACTGTTCGTTTGTTTGAATGTGGCTATGGGTAATTAAGTTACGTGTGGTAGCATCATTACATACCCAGTTAGGTAAAATCGAGTTCCACAATTTGTTTTTCGTACATTATGGAGCATTTATCGCCAGACTTACCTACCTACCTACCTACCTATAACAGCGTTTTAGTGTTTAGCGTATTATTTTAGGACATTCCATTGAAATAATTGTAGCATGTATACCGCACCAAATACTTAATGATTAAGAATAAGTTATCGTATTTTTTTTTATTAGTTCGAAAATTGGTTTTATTTATATATTCTTATTTTATTTTATTGTATTGTATTTGTTATCGACAGTCCGTAGTCCGTTGTTGTTTTGTGCATACAAGATTTGTATCTGCAAATGCACCCACAAAACAAAAGAAATCCTGGTTTAGATTCCTCTATGACCGCAGACAGATTAAGCCGAGATGCAATCAGCGCCAAGTACTCAGTCAAGCTACGTTTGGCACTGAGAGTTAAAATAAATCCGTGTACTTAATTTAACAAAATAAATTGTAAGCAGCGTTGCAAATGTTGTTCCGTCCACATCCAACCTCATTTCTTTTAAGTAAGAACTATCTTAAGTGTAATTTACTGGTACTTTGTGTTATATGTGTATATAACACAAAGAAAGTAGGACAACGTGGAATCCGTTTTTACTCACACAAGTTCACCCTACTTTTTTCAAGATTCACGATAAAATATTTCCATAAATTCCTTTTTGGGGTAACTAACTGAAAAGCTGAAAAGGTGTACCGAAGAAAATGTCAAATTTTGATTTAATTTAACCGGATTTAGCAGTTATTTTTTATTCAGCCTCCTCGAAGACATCGCCTTGTCGGAATTTAATTTCGTTGGCCTGTGATCCTGTGAATGTTTTGAATTATTCTCTCTACGGAAATCTTATTCAGCCAAGCCTAAAATAATTATGAACAGAATATTAGGGATTAGGATCGTAAATGGAACTTCCATTTAAGAAAAGAATAGCCTGTTTAGATTAGGACTTAACTATATTAATTTTATATAAACAGCGTACATTTTTATGGTATCTAGTATCTACATTTTGTTGCCGTCTTTGTGTAGGTACAGGGAATAATCAAAAACTCATCGAAAGAAACAAGTTCTGCAATTAATTTGTGTGTGATTTTTGCGTATGAGGAAATTTGCTTTAAGTTTTATTCGTAAGCAGCCAACACCCGAGTCAATTACTATAATATTATGCGTATTGATAGGTTTACCTTGGCAAGTAATTAATGATTGTAGGTATATTCTAGATCTAGAATATTCTATGACCTTTCTTAAACTGAGAGAATAGGTACCTTATAGAAACCTTGCGGTGTGATCGTAAAAATATTGTAGCGTATAATAATATATTTGCTGTGCAATAGTTGATCAAACTGTTTTAAAAATAAATAATTTTATTAAGATCTACGATAAAACTCCGATATTAACTACATACATATATTCAAGGGAATCTGCAAATATCAGATTTCCAATACGTGACCTGGCCATCGTTAAAAGTTTTCACGTCTACTATATGGTCTTTCGAGTAATTATCGTCGTTGAAGACATCGCAGTTAAGTGTGAACGTTCTAAACCTAAACCTAATGTTCTTGACGAGTTTTGAGACGTTGTAAAAAAGATTAAGGGTCATGCAGACGCTGCGCTGAGCTGAAGCAGTTAGCTTTTTTTTAGCTTTAGTATTCACATTATTTGTGTCTAATGTTAGTTAAGTAATGTATAGTTAATTGTGTAGGATTGGAAACAGTTTGAAATTGTCAACAGAGCAATGCTTCGATAATAATGTGTCAACATATTAATTTAAAGCATGTTTAATTAACAGTCCGTATAACACAGAGATGAGATTTTGCCTGAAAACAAACATTTTACGCAGCGTACCTACACGTACATTCATAATCCAAACATTAAAAAAAAAAAAAAAATTACAGAACCTTCACAGGTACACAGTCATGTAAATTAATTAAATCCAGAAGCTGGTGACTGTGATAGAATACCAATTAGTTTGTCAAACGCAAAATAATGATTGCAAAGTTGTCAGGGTATAATATAAAGCGGTGCTATGCTCACCCTGACCCGGGGCTCGTAACTTTGGGGCCGGGTGAATACCTCCCCAAAGTTTCAGCATTCAACTCGGGTCTTTGAAAACGGACTTTTGATCCGCTACCGTTTTTAACTATGCTTTTGTTGGAAGATATTGTTTGCATATTAAGGCTTACTGGCTGGAAGCTCCAGTTGGTATTCGAAATTTGAACGGAGAATGTTTTTTTTTTCATACAATGCAGTTTTGTGAACTGGTCGTATTAAAAGTGTTTTTAAATACTCAATATTTGTTATTCATCGTTCGCTCATTCGTATGTATTATAAATTATCTGTACCTAGACTACTGTCTACTAGACTGTCAAGAAGTATCTGACATGCCGAAAAATGAAACGAAAATATGTAGATACAGTATCTTTGTGTAACGATTAGTTACTGAGTTTAAAATTTCAAAATTCAATTAATAATTATACTTACACCTTACTGATGTTTAAACTAAAGTGGTGACGTGAAACGCCGAGGTTGGTTTTAGTCGGTAGATCGCTCTTTTCAGAGCGGAGTCCGACACACCCCACCGCTCTCCCCGGAGTGGTGGATAGTGCATAAAGCATTTCCAACCCCGTCAAAACAAAAAAAAAAAGGTAAATTATTACGTGTCAGATGTTTCCGCTGTATTTAAATTAATTTCGGAATAAACGAAGAAAGACTGACGGACGCACGTTTGGCGTAACGGCTGAGAGATTGGCTTCTACGCTACGTGTTGTGGGTTCGATCCCCGTACAGAACAAATATATGACCTACAGGTAGTTGTTTCGGGTCTGGGTGTTTGTGTGTGTGATTATTTGTGTTTGACATTAAGGGCCACTTGCACCAATTTCTGAAATATTTTTAAATTGAATATTCTGAAATATGTTTAAATTGAATTTAAACACAAAATGACGACATAAAATTGTGTTTATATACAATTTAAACACATTTAAGAAGTTGGTGCAAGTGGCCCTCAATTGCATAATAAAAATTTTGTACGATTTTTTATTTAACATGACATGTTTATTTCTATTTCCATTTTTGATGTATTGGCATGTAAGCTGTATAATACATACGCCTTCGTAGGCAGATTTTAGTGGAACAAATTATAAACACCTGTTATCGTGACATACCCAAAATTTATTGAATTAATAAATGATTTGATTTGTAAACACTCACATACAGGTGAAATTCCTAGTGTAGGACAACGTTTTTTATATTTTAACTCCGGGATAATACATTCATATTTGCTTAATGAAAGATCAGAATTCACACAAGCATTAGGTAATAGGTGCAGAAAAAAAAACTACTAACATAACTCTTCTAGTTTAATATCTCTCATCTCAATATCTAATCACAGGCTTCTATGCTATGTATGGATTTATATGTGTGTGTCATCACAAGGAATGTTCGGCATCCATTGCATACAAGCCGTGCTGGTATTTAATAGCGAAAGTGATGAGACGTATTATTTGATCTATTACATTATTATATCCTACTAGCTTCTGCCCGCGGCTTCACTCACATGAAGCTTAAAAACCAACAGTGATGATCTCTTCTTTGTATGGTATACATTAGAGAGGTCAAGCCGTATCTCAGGTTCCGTTTAGTTATTTGAGATAAGAAGTATACCAGTTTTTAAGTTGGAGCATATACTTTCTAACAGTGATAACAAAATTAAAATATATTTAGTAGTTTTTGCACCAACCCGCAACAAATAGAAAAATAGACAAATTTTAAAAATGTAATTTTTGGGTTTGGAGTCGTTTATATTAAAAAAGTCAAAGGACAAAATTGGATAGATAATCTAACAATTTATTAAATAGAACTTTTCAGCCAATAGCTACAGTTACAAAACCCGTCATCACAGTCATAATGGTCTCAAGATGTCTTCCTACGAGCAGCCGTCATCAATCCATTAGGTATAATCGTACCCTGTAATCAACCCCATTTGCAAGTTCAGTTCTGACATGTCCATCCCAAGGTTGCCTGGAAGAAATTGCAGCTAGCGATAAGGCCACCCATTGTATGTTTTTTGTTTTTCTTTTCCTGTCCTTACTATAATTTTGGTGTACAATAAAGTATATAATAAATAAATAAATAAATAAATACAAGTGTTCTAGAGCAGACGACGATTTGACTATTATGTGAGTGAATGAGAAACTACTTGGACCGTGTGCGCTCACCCGAATGATTCGGGAGCACTCTAGCTAACGACGTGATTGTCGTAAATGTGCAAGTTTTAAGGTGAGCTGCTTGCTCAGCTTCCGTTCTTGACATTGTTCACAATAAACTCAGTAATCACATTGTCTAAGTACAATTTTGAGGCAGAATATATATTGATTTGTTTTCCATCGACAACGGTACGTTAAAGAATTATTTTAGTGAATGAAAAATTCGACTTGCGGGCAGGAGTCGAATTTTTCCTTCACTAAAATAACTTTATAATCTTAGCAAGGAAAATACAAAAAAAGATACGTTAAAGATTTTGCGCCCAGTATTGTCTAAATCGGTCATTTTGTAAAAAAATTGTTTTGATTCTTCTTTCAAAATTCAAACTCAATACCTAGATTACCAATGTTGATTCACTTAAGCATAGCAAGTAAACCTTTACAAGCAATTTTAGTACGATAAGAAAATACGTAACAACCTATTTTTTAAAATTGAGGCGATACAAGATACAATTATAAAGATATAAATAATTATTTGACAAATTAGAAGACGCTCTTTTGACCATGACAAGAATTCCTGTGGAGACTTTAATGAGAGGTAAACTATCAACATAATTATTTTATCAGAACTTCTAAAACACTACACCACAAGCTAAGTTTTATAAACCAACTATCTGTGTTTATTGCCCGCTGTATAGAATTCTAGACAGGTTTTATGGCCACTAGAAGTCTAGAGTTTTATGTCCCAGTAAGTTGCTTGGAACAAATGGAACTAGTTGGGGTACGGGCAAAGTTTTACTTTTTTTTTTTTTTTTTTAATTATGGCGCCACACTTTTTGTGTATTTGCCAGTGTCAAGTAATAAAGTAATCAAATAATATTTCCCATTAGGGGATTGTAATTTATGGCACCACACTTTTTGTGTTCGCCAGTGTCAAGTATAAGTTGGTGAGTTGCCCCAATAAAACGGTAGAAATTTTAATGAGGCTTCGATGGAGTTTAGGAGTGAACCCAAAAAGTCACGATTCTCAATTTTATATCATTTGCCTACACTCTCACACGTTCACAAACACTTAATGGTTAATTATCCACCATAATTACACATTAAACTTTGGAGAAATTCAAGTTTTGAAAAATAATATTAAATCGACAATGTGCACTTTTCATTTTCCCGCCTAAACTCCAAAGTTTTACTTGTGTTCTCGTGTGAAGGAACGTGAGAATTTCAAATGATAATTAAACAAGAATAAAATAAGGGCAAGTAACATTTAGATCCTTGTACGTATTAATTAATTAATTTAGTTTAGAAACTTATGCATATTTCCATAATATACCAATATATAGTACAACACCACCGATTGCCCGTTTCTTCTTCTTACATAATCTGTATCCATCGTCCATCCAATGGTTGTCATTAGGAAATTGCTCAAGGGACACTTTTTTAAAATAAATTATGTTACAATCTTCACAGGTACAATATTGCGATAACAAGATGTGTGGACGCTGAAGGATGTCCAAGTTTGACCGAGGTCGACTATATAACGAAGATTCACGTTATTTGAGAACCCGGTGTCATTTCGGTTCGGTCCCCACACGGAGCAAATATTTGTATGAACTCCAGGTAGTTGTGTAGTTAGTTAGTTTCACAGATAGTTTGTGTATGTGATAATTCGACCCCACGATAGAGACAGGAGAAAATCCTAGAGTCGGGAACCCATTTTTCTTTTTTTTAAAGTCTGGACTTTAAAATGTGTCACAATCATTGAAGTAAGACAAGCACAGAATCTAGATAAAAAAATGAACCTGAAACTGTCTTTGGTCTTGTTCTATCTTATGGCATGAAAAGGATGTAAGAATAATACAAACTATTCACTTTTTGTTTTACTTTTATTGGCATGTCACTAAATCAATTGTCAGTTGGTTATATTTAAATATAACCAACTGACATTTGAAAAAAATAATACGACTAAATTTGGTTGTATTACCCCAAAGTCTGCCCATTTCAGTGTTGCCAGGTGCATTGTAATTACAGTAAATTTACTGTATTGTATACTGTAGGTTATACAAAAATACAGTAAAAAACTAATGATTACCTAGATATTGTCAAATAGCTGCATATTTTTCATTTTAAAATAAAATAAAATGATACGACTGAACAAAATAATAAAATGTATCCGACAAATAATAAAATGTATCCGACAAATAATAAAATGTATTCGAATTTATTTAAAAATAGAGATGACTTCGAATTCATCGTAATTCAAATATCTTACTACGAAGTTCCCATATAGCAAACACTGGACGAATGGAAAAAGAATATTTTACTGCTAGCGCCATTTCTTTATTTCCGAACTTCTGAAGTACTAGTATCTATGTTTTGTTCGATAACCCACCATTATAATAAACTATAAATCTTGCATCCTGTTACATGAGCGAGCACGAGCCACCAAAATGAGTCAAATATAACGAAAGTTAAAAAACTAAAATAATTACTATTTCACTTGGAAAATAGGCAATTTAGAATATTCGTCAAACCAACACATATAGTAGGTACACATTGTATAAGCGTAGCGTAACGGTTATTTATTTATTTAAAACTCTTAAACTATCATTACAGGTTATGACAATCACTACATTTATATTATGTAGTATATTTACACCTCATTGTTGACAATCTCATTAAAATTCCTTGTATTAAGGTTAAAATAATTATTTTTAGTTACTGTAATTTTGTACCATAGGTACCTACTGTTATTTTTGATGCAAAACACTGTAACTTTTCAAATCTGACTTAACTGGCAACAATTGTCCGTCTCCGTTCATTCATTTGAAAATATTTGACTTGGTCGCATAATCATTGTTTACGTTTTAGTTGTCATCTCGTATGTGTTTTATGATATTGTGGTAATAATACTATTATGGATTTATAAAAAGTATTTGTATTATTCAAAATAGTCACTGTTGAGATCCTGTGGCATAATGTGTTGTGCGGTTGAGAGCTAAAAATCCCATTAAACAAGCAAACAAAATACGCAGGAACTATTGACCTTCCACCGGTAATTTTTCCTATATTGTTTGCTGAATATAAGTTATGAACCGAATA
The DNA here is from genome assembly GCA_947256265.1 of Acronicta leporina. Lineage (NCBI taxonomy): Eukaryota > Metazoa > Arthropoda > Insecta > Lepidoptera > Noctuidae > Acronicta > Acronicta leporina. Next base: position 13,023,281 of record OX366521.1, read on the forward strand.
TTAATACGTAAAAAATGTTGCTGAATCACTTTCTAGCGAAAATCAGACGTAGAAATACGTTTTAGGGAATATTCGGAGAATGCATTGAGGTTATTGTAGTGACGTGAATATTATTGTCGATAATTTTACTTTAAAGATTTCCTAAAGGCAACATGAAAAGAATTACCTTAATAGATAAATCGCATAGCTAGAAAAAACGGGAGTCCAATTACTCATAGTCACATTTGCAAAAACAAACTATGTATATGGAGACAACTTAGGGAAGATAATATTCCTGCATTACCTATTTATTATAGATAGAACAGGTGAAATGGTATGATAATCATCATATCAGCTAAAAAAGTCCACTGCTAAAAAGGCATAGACTTCCACAAAGACCGATTATATACCGCCTTCAACCAACGACTCCCAACGACCTTTACTAGCATTATTGATATAATGTTGTGTGCTTGTAGGCAGAACATAAATGGATACTGTATTTATAAACAAATTATTTATCTAACCTAAGCTAACAAAAAGAAACTCCAAGAAGAATGGCGTGCAACGGCGGAGGCCTACAAACATCATTGGGAGAATAAAGATTGTGAAAGAACATGCTTACAAAATAAATTAATTGGAATTTGAAACTGGTGGCTTTATTTGTAAATTATACATTTCTTTACCTATCTTTTTATACCTCTTTGCCTGATTTGTCCTGTGGTGTGAAGTGCGACTGTTACACTAGACGTCCTGGGTTCGATACCTAGGTCGAAGTGTGTAGGTTTTTCTACAGAATTCTCAGTAGTGTCTCGGAGTCTGAATTTTGTGCCCGGTAAATGGTAACGGGCTCGCCTCGAAGTGAGACCTAAAACATTTACTGGCTAACTGTGGGTGCACATTAATCTCTGCCTAATCCTTCGGCAATACAGGCGTGATGGATGGTATGTATAAATTTTCTCTTCTCCCAGTTTTTCATTCCTATTTTCATCCTTGTATTTTCGCATCTTGAATCATGTAAAAATATACCTAGTTTTATTTACATACCTTTTCCATGGTACGGATAAATTCGAGGTTAGGTCTATACCCGTCCGTTTTTACCCTGCTTTTGTGTATCGATCCAAATTAAATTGTATAAGTACCTACATTATGAACTAACTATATACTTACACTATTTACATAAATTACATAAAATTAATATATATGTAAACTAAAACTAAAAAAACTGGCGCGGCTATGCGTCAAAGTATTCATCGGCATCACTGTCGTCGGGTAACGTGCCTAGAAGGCTGCCAGAATTACCACGTTGAATGGCAATGCTTATAAGTACGCTTCCCTAGAAAGTAAACCAGCCCTCTGGTCACGCGAATTGTCGACTAGTCTCCTTGAAAGTTCTTTATAATGGAGACGAGCACTCGGACCCCACGACCCGAGCGTTTCGACCCCAAACGGCTCAAAAATATAGTTACCAGAAAGGTTACTATATTTGCGCCGCTTGAGAGTCTCTGCAGCAGCAGCAGCAGCGCCAGCGCAGCCAGCTGAGCTTGAAAGATGTGATGGCGCAAGAGTATCAACACAGGTTGCGTCCCATACCAAAGGCATAAGAACTAACTTAAAAATAAGGATACATATTTTATACTATCGATGTCTGTCATCGATAAATTTTATCGACGTTTAATAAATAGCTTAACATCACTGGTCCGAATTACAGTGTGCGCCAACCTACGTAAGAGTTTAGGCGGGAAAATGAAAAGTGCACATTGTCGATTTTATATTATTTTTCAAAACTTGAATTTCTGCGAAGTTTAATGTGTAATTATGGTGGATAATTAACCATTAAGTGTTCGTGAACGTGTGAGAGTGTAGGCAAATGATATAAAATTGAAAATCGTGACTTTTTGGGTTCACTCCTAAACTCCATCGAAGCCTCAATAAAGTTTCTACCGTTTTGTTGGGACAGCTGAACAACATTATACTTGACACTGGCAAACACAAAAAGTGTGGTGCCATAAAATCCCATGATGGGAAATATTACTACATGATTGATTACTCTAATACTTGACACTGGCAAATGCACAGAAAGTGTGGCGCCATAATAAAAAAAAAAAAAAAAAAAAAAAAAAACCTACGTAACTTCGAAATGATTTTATTTATATGTCCTTTTCTTTCATAGTAAGTGGGTCCATAAGTCGAAGTGAAATAAATATATTGAGTTCAGTTGCAATTTTATGGCTTTCTCTATGTCATAATTATTACTCTAAGGTCATAATTCTCCGAGTTTGTTTCGGTGTTTCTTGTCAGAGGTTAGTCGGTTAGGAAATGCCGGCACCATTTATAACAAAGCTTTATAATAACATTTTAAATAAAGAAACCAATATTTACTTATAAAAGTATAGACCGTATAATTCCTAACTAATCTACATTTATATAGAAATAATAAAAGCAATCCCTACTATCCCTACTTAATATTATAAACGCGAAAGTAACTCTGTCTGTCTGTCTGTTACGCTTTCCCGCTCAAACCTCTCAACCGATTTTGATGAAATTTGGCACAGATAATCTTTAGACCCTGAGAAAGGACATAGGCTATATATCATCACGCTAAGACTAAGTAACTATTACACGCAGACGAAGTCGCGGGCGGAAGCTAGTTACATATATAACATAATATTTTCAATTATAATTATTTCTTTGAAAAATAAGTTCATTTATAATATTAATCGCGAACAGAAAAATGAAAAATGAGTTAGGTATGAGCTCAAAGCGTTTGGCTGCTGGCCAGGACATTACGGTATCCGATATAGGTGTCCTGCAAAAACTTATGCAAAAAATGTGAGTAATATTCACAAAAACTTATCTTTATTTCGAAGAGCTTTTTGAGATTTTGCTCTGAGATACTAGACTTATACTTACTTATTTATAATGCACAAGTGCTTGTGTTGGTATGAATGCGGACTTAAAGGCCTATAACCTCATTGATCTAGGAGTCGCTAGCGCATCTTAGCGCAAGATTCTAGTTTGAATATTAGATAGCGCGGTGAGGTGAAATGCATTTTTTTGGGATGGGTAAAAAAGTGTTAAACTCGTAAGACGGTTTAATAGTTCTGAAGTGTTAATTTTTAATGTACCAAATATAAATTGTCATGTTTGCGTACGATAGCGCAATAAATGAATATTGTATTTTACCACATAAATGATAGTACTTTTATACTGATAATTAAAGCAATTCGTGCGAAATTATTTTCTTACCATTCCAAAATATAAAAAATGCACAACGTTCATGTTCAAGTTTTCACTTCCGCCGGCACTCCCGGAGTGTAAACTGTTGTTTTTTTATTTGATTTTGGAAGAAGGTTTGGGTTTACCGTCACGAAGTATTATAATTTAGTCGGTCTAATCTGTATGATGAAGAAACTTTGGATACTTCTCCCAGAAGAGTTTGGTGAGAAGGATTAGGTTATCAAATAGGTTTAGTGCGAGTTTGAATATTTTAGTTTAACTGTCGATTAAAGTCACGTTAGAGTTATTGATAGATAGTTAAGGTTAAACCGAATCGTAGAAGAACATTTCAACCTGTCTAGGGAAGTTAAATTTTTCAAAATATTCCTTAGGATTATAATTAACGTGAAGCTTTAACTTGATTTATCATTATTCCGCATTACTCGCTTCGGATCATATCTTAGCATTAATCTAGGGTAGTTGGCATGTATTAATAAACGTACAGTAACTCATGCTAAGCTGCGCAGAGCCGGTTTAATTGAGCTCTAATTAAACGGCGAATTCCGGGGGAACCATTGATCACTAACTCAGTTCTATACATAGAAATAAACACAATTTACCCACACATTATATAGGAGAGGAATACATAATTAATTTAGCTTCTATTTTACCTTAAAATACCATATACCTAAATTTACCATAAACTTTAATTATATTCATCTTGAACGAATATCAACCATTGCAAAAGTTTCGTTCCATCAAATAGAAATTTATGTTTCAATTTATCAAACATCTCTATTGCATTGTACATTTGATGACACACTATTAAGCCTTCGGCTATGACTATATTGCTGTACTCAAGTGTATTAGGTTAGTAGGTATACGAGAGGTATACTGAACTGTTTTGTATTGATTTTCAGTGACAATAGGTAACTTTTGGCAAGGGCACTGAGTCACTGAACCTTGCCTGTCATTGAAAACATTTGCAACCTCATTTTATGTCGAACATGTTCTTTTTCTAAGAATTGCTTACCTTTGGTTAGCCTCTACATTAACATTCTTGATTAGTACCTACCTAACTAGTTTTTTTTATTAATTATACAGAAAAAATTATACATTTAAAAATAAATAAAAATCTAAGGAATTCAAAGATTGATTCCAAATTATTGTAGTGAATTGAAAAATTCAAAATGTTCTCAAATAATCTATTATTTATTTTATATAAATCATCTTAATATTATTTTCTATTTTAGTCCACTATTCGGGAACATTTTTAAAAATGAAACAACTATTAGCAAAAATGTTCCGAAATATTGATATCTTAATTTTAATAAAGCCTGTAACGCTATCATCAAAGAGAATGAATATCGTTTGCATTATTCATCGAGCAGCGAGTTGGAATTTAAATCGAATAATATTTTAATAATTTACATACAAAATATTGTATTATTCTAAATATGAAATATTTAATGTAATTTATCAAATATGTCTGCATATTTGAAATTATTTTTATCAGAAACCTACGTCAATGTTTATCTTACTACTTCATAATATCTTGTAAATGTTATTTCAAGCTTGAGAACATATTGCATATTACTGCATTCGTACGAATGTTCATTGTGAAAAAACTATGTAATAAAAAAATGCAAGCAGTCATAGCAACGGCAGCAAACAATTATAGCAATCCGGGCAATGACATTATAAAGTAGTATTATATCATTGAATCCGGGGCATAACAAATACATAAACAACCTGCAAGCACAATTTAATGCGTTTCTTTGTGTTTACTTGTACAATGTAAACGAAATTACACGCACGCTATGTTTACAATACAAAGCATTTCTATTTCAATGAAATATGAGCTTATTGCTGGAACTTATTTAGGTATAAATCAACACATTACTACTAGTATTCTGTTATCTGTGACATTACTGACTTCTGACAGTTGACAGTAATTTGTTTCAAATTAGACATAGATAAATTACTTTTTATTTAAATGAAGTCCCTTACAATACAGAATACCACTGATAATTCCCAGAATGATACCAGACTTGAATAAAACTACCATTCTTCGGCACGAATGGGCCGGCTCGATCGGAGTGATACCACGGCGTCACAGAAAACCGGCGGCTTGCGTAGTGTTTCGCCGAACAATTGAAATTAAAAAAAAAATTGAATAAAGTTGGCTGCTTCTTACAACAAACTTGGAATCGTATTATATATTCTACTAGCTTCTGCCCGCGACGTCGTCCGCGTAGCGTGATGATATATCCTATAGCCTTCCTCAGTAATTGGGCTATCTAACACTGAAAGAATTTTTCAAATCGGTCCAGTAGTTCCTGAGATTAGCGCGTTCAAGCAAACTAACAAACAAACTCTTCAGCTTTATATATTAAGTAAAATAGATTAAATCTGAATTGCATATAAAAAGCAGTGCACAGTGATATGACCATTGGTCTGCCAATTTAAAGGTCTCGAGTTAAATCCAAGGCACACACCTCCTTTTCGAAGTCAGACATGCGTATTAATTATCTCGCGCTTAAGCGGTGAAGGAAAACATCATGAGGAAACCTGCATGTCTGGGAGATTTTCTCGACGGCCTGTAATGTCTGCCAACCCATATTAGTGGACTATACCCTAATCCGTCTTATTCTGAGAGAGTACCCGTGCCCAGCAGTGGGACATTATAATGTATTGATTATGTAAATCTAAATGTAAGCATAACAATGGGGGTGGAAATTGTGTAAGTATCGACGTTAGGAGAGTAAAAGTATTATTTTTCTATTATCTGGAAATACTTAGTGATAAGATTAGGCAAATATAAAGAACCACTCGCGCCACATAGGTTCTTCTTCTGGGCCTTCTATTCTGATAAAAAATTCATGAGTAGAAGTCATGCATGAGGTTGGGTGAGATCAGAGGAATGCAGTTTACTTCAAAGACAAATAGCCTAATGGCTAGGGCGTCGGACTTGCGATCATGAGGTTGCCGGTTCGAACCCCACCCATTGCACTACCGACGTAAACCCACTCGTAACACAAGCAATCTAGCTTAGCACGAGGGGTTAACAAGAATACTAATAATGTGCGACCCGCATAGCCAGTAAGCTTTTTTTTAAAAAAAAAAATACAGACTGTATTTTGAATGAAGGAAGGAATTGATTAAGCTATGTAGACTAACGTTACTGAAGTAACTAGAAAGGAGGATGAACCATTGTACCTCATTCCAATTAAAAGAAGCTTAGACGATAGGAACCACTCTTTTTACTGAACTTATTCCAGTTTTAAAAGGTTTAAAAAAACGTTTAAAAAAAACTGGAATAAGTAGGTACGATTTTCTCCTGTATCGTGGGTAGATCCGAAACAATTACTATCTATAGGTCATAGAAATATTTGTTTCGCATGTGGATCGAACCGACACCCACAACACGTAGCGCAGAAGTCGATCGCTCAGACTTTACGCCGTGTTGTCAAAGTTTGGATAACATACAAGAAAAATAGTAAAAAAAATAGTTTTCTAGCCTCACACTAAAGGAGCGATAGAAGTAGAAAGAACATAACAAAACATATCATCACGCCTGTATTCCCTGAAGGGTTAGGCAGTGGTGTACTAATGGACATCCACTGTTCGCCGGTATGTTTAGGTCCCATGTGCTAAGGTCCTGTGTGCCTGGCGAGTCTATTGCTATCTGGATACAAATTCCAAACTGCGAGCTGTACGGGAAATTTCATAGAAAAATCCAATAACACTTTGCTCGAACTGGGAATTGAACCTATGACCTTTAGTGAGGCAGGCGCACTCAGGACCACTAGGCTTAAGAAAAAACTATACATTTAATGAAAAATAATCAATAAAGATTCGTATCGGTTAAGCAGACCTACTAAAAATCCAACATATTACCTGCTAATGAAAACTTTCAAACAGAAAATCCAAATAACAGTCTCTAACATGAAAATCGTATATTATATTTCTGATTCACGTTGAATTGCTTCATGATAGATGATGGCGATGTATCCTCGAACTATCGGCGCCGTGACTCAATGCTGCCGAGGCCAACAAAGAAGTTTGAGCTTACACACGGTAGATACATACACAGGTATACATAATAATATGTACATACATATAGCTATGTTACTAAGTCTACAAGGTCAACGTTTCAGTTTCAGCAGAATATTTATTATTCATCCACGTATCTACGGTTATTGAAAAAATACAAGAAAGCCTTGAACTTGTATTTTTTAATATCAAGTCTTATAACTTTTGTTATAATCTAAGAGTGTTTTGTTTGAACGACGCTTCTTGTGTTCTTTCAAGACTAGCTGTTGCTAGTGGTTTCACTCGCATTCCAAAGTGATTTACTTACTATAACTCGGCTTCTAGTTGTCATATATAGATTTTAAAAAATGTAAACATAACATACCATCACGCCTGTATTCCCCGAAGGGTTAGGCAGAGGCGTACTAATGTACACCCACAGTTCGCCGGTATGTTTAGGTCCCATGTAATAGGGGGCGAGCCTATTGCCATTAACCGGGCACAAATTCCTAACTCCGAGCTGTTACTGGGAATTTCATAGAAAAACCCAATAACACTTTGCTCGACCTGGGAATCGAACCCAGGACCTCTAGCGTAGCAGTCGCGGTCAGGACCACTTGGCTAGTGAGGCAGCAAAAATGTAAACATTGACTTCTAAAAGTGTCTTTAAAAGATCTATTTACTGAAATAAATATCATTTATCAAGATAAAGTATGCAACTGATGTTAAATTAGTCCTCCAGCAATACAACTGAGAAAATTGCATCCAATTTAGTTCTGTAGTTTTTGCGTGATGCGCGTACAAACATAGACACAGACAGACAAAAATTCTGAAAATTGTTGTTTTAATAAAGACCTCATAAATCATTGTTTCTTCAATATTTTAATCTATCGACATCAGCCTGTTACAATGTTTTTATACGACTAAGGTGGTAAGCAAGCATACGACCCGCCTGATGGTAAGCGGTTACTGTAGCCTACGGACGTTTGCAAGGCCACGGGTATCACTCAATCATAATTTTTTTTTAACATCTCTACTATTATTAAATTGTAAAAAAGCTGTCTGTATATTGATGATATTTAAAAAAATATAAGTGAAAGATGTCTCAAATTTTTTTTTTTAATTATCACTATTAGAAGTTCTATGCTCCAACTTAAAATTATTAAAATACTCATTATTTCTACTTAAGAACTGTAGTAGGTAGGTATAGTTTATGTGAAAATGAATACAAAGCTGGGCGGGATTGACGGAGCCGCGTCAGAGCTCGTTAGCTAAAGTGTCCTCACAACAAAATCTTAGGCTGGAGCCAGGAAATGAGCGTAGTTGCTACGAACGTAGAGCGTCTACGAGCGTAGCGAACTTCGTAGCGCGCCGTAGCAGGCTCATCAATCTGCATCTCAAAACTCGTGTTTTTTTACAAATAAAAAAAGTAATAGGTGCCTACTTCTTTCTATGCATGTTTTATAAAGGATAATGGAAATGACCCTGGATAAGTATTATTTTTAGTTACCTTGATTTCTTTTCAATATAAAAGTTCAGTCCTTATATTTAAAAACTACCTATTTTCCGCGATTTCATTGCAAATGAAATCAAATGTTGTTGTTGTTTCAAATTATTTAAGACACACTTCATAGCATAAGTCCTTCCCTATATACATTCTTGTGAAATCTGTCCCAAATCGACTATTTACTAATTATTTTTAGAAATACAGTAGCATATGTGCTTTCTTAAATACCTCTTTAAATTCTGTAACGGACAAAATGAGAGATAGAATAATAGCAGTCATCGTTCCATATATTTAACTAATAAAAATATAATAAGGTTGTCTGTCCCCCGAACAAAAAATACTCGTTGAATCTCCTCAAAAAACACTAAAAACTCACAGCTCCACAAGTTCTATAGCCCGCAGTGGTGGGCTGCCGCAGCTGACAGCTAATCAATTTCCGTTCACCCCCCCCCCCCTTTTTAATATCACCGCAAGCTAGCTGGCTTCCCTTCGCATTGTAGTCTGAACCTCTTGCAAATCGCACCGCGACATCTGACCGAGATGTTTTTGTAAATACGGACTTTTTCAGATTAAATTACTGGACATTTGTACATGACTCACGAAGATTAATTATGTTTTTGGAAGGAAATTACTGATGTTCGTATTGAATTAAGGGAAAGCGTTTCTAACTAGTTGAGTTCTAAGAAATTTCTTCATAATGAATCCAACCTTTACGTTCTGAGGCAATTTTGAGGTCTACAAGACGACTACAAACTAATCTTTTTAATTTTGAAAAGAATCCTAGTGGCAATATTTTTACAAGCATATATCAGAGGGGCTAATCACCATTGTTGATTAATAAAAATATTATTCTAGGACATATAAGACTATACAAGCTGACTTCGGCTTGTAGGGAAACAGAATGTATGCGCATGATTGTTGACACAACATAGGTATAAATAAGACGCGCGGATGCGCCCGCGAGACGCAAGCTTTTATTCCACAAGAAATGCCTCGTAAGTACATGACTGATAAACTTTTTATATTGTTGTTAATTAGTATAAATATTAAATTACGTACTAATTTTAGAGTATACGTTGTAGTACTTACATATTTAAAGTGTGTACTAATAAAAACATACCATCACGCCTGTATTCCCCGAAGGGTTAGGCAGAGGCGTACTAATATACACCCACAGTTCGCCGGTATGTTTAGGTCCCGTGTAATAGGGGGCGAGCCTATTGCCATTAACCGGGCACAAATTCCTAACTCCGAGCTGCTACTGGGAATTTCATAGAAAAACCCAATAACACTTTGCTCGACCTGGGAATCGAACCCAGGACCTCTAGCGTAGCAGTCGCGGTCAGGACCACTTGGCTATTGAGGCAGTACTAATAAAAAATGGTTCAAATGTGTTTCGAAATTAAAAGATTTATTATTATTATTTCAAACTATGAAACAACAAATCGGTCTTCTTAGAGCAACTTTTTTAAAGCATTGCAACACAAAATCCGGGTATAAACTGATGATTCGATGATGTAGCCTTTTGTCCTCGAATCATATCATATGTTGATTCAACAACATGGATTTTAGCCCTCTGTACACATTTCAAATAAATTTCAATGCTTTGATGCTGTGTCTAAAGAGGTACTATTAGAAATAGGATAAAAGTATTGAAATTCAAATTTGCCAAAACAAACAGATCTAAGTAAGTTGTTTTTTTACAATTTTTAATCAAACATCTCGCCGAGAGTTCGTGTTACGTCAAAGGAGATTTTTCCAGCGAAGCGCTTTTCAGAGGCCATTGCAATCGCTTCCTGATGTTGAGCACTACTATTGGTTCTAGAAAAAAAACAACAATTATTTCTTTAGGTAAAAATTGAATTATTACTCGTAGTTTCCTAACTGAACTAAACTTTTCTTAGTGAGGAATAATTTTCGACAAACCTTTTGAATTTCAACTTATCTAGACTAAAATCAAATCTCATAAATTAGGAGTTATTTCTTTAGGTTGAATAGTAAATATGAGGCTTTCGTCTATTTATCTTTAATATATAAACAGTAACCACAATGTTAAAGTAAGATAGTTTGTAATATACACGATTAATTAAACAAAGCCGTATAGGGAGGGAAGTTATTACGATCGTGTATGGAGGTCATAAGGCTTCCGCGATAAGTGGTTTCCATTAGACTATAGCGGATAAAAATATATGTATAATTGTATATAATTATATGTATCAAACTCATTATTATGGAATCATATTTGTAAGCAGATAAGTATTTAATTTTAACTTTGACTCCACGTAAGAGTTTTGGTGACGTCCCATGCGGAAAACTTAAAACAATATATCATTTTTTTAAGTTTTCACTTACCTACTGAATCAGATTCTTCTTCGAGAATCAGACATTTTAAATAGATTTCATATTAAACATATTTATTAATGTTTTGTATCTAATAAGACCCTTATAGGTAGGCCCATGGCATAAGACTTCACATCTTTTTTATTTCAAAAGTATAAAAAAGAACAAAATTTGAAAAGATTTCCCGAAGATAGTGAGTTCCAATAGTTCGGTTCATACGTGAATCAACGTACGTGCATCCAATTTCACCGGTGACTGTGAACGGAAGGACGTAGAATAGAAGCCAGAAGGGTGTTCCCAATAAAGCTGGTTTGTGTACGATACTCTACAATAGGTGTATTGTTACGTAGATATAGGTACAGTGCAGTACTCGCGAAATAGAAACACTTATACGGTTAGAGTTTACCTCGGGGTAGTGTAAGTTAGATTGAAAGGTTGCGCTAATAATTTTGTATTTATCACATACACGTGTCCATGTTGGCGTTGTAGCTGTATACAAAGACCAGGATGAAAAGCATGGTGAGGCCATGCTTCGCCTTAATTTTTTTTAAGGCGCATACCTATAAGGGGATTAGCGAATTGAACCACAACCGGTTATATACATACATACCATCACGCCTGTATTCCCCGAATGGTTAGGCAGAGGCGTACTAATGTACACCCACAGTTTGCCGGTATGTTTAGGTCCCATGTAGTAGGGGGCGAGCCTAATTATTACATCACATAGCCATGACCATAGAGCAAGGGAAGACGTAGTAAGAGGGATTTTTAGTCGGTACCTATGAGTCTGACATAACCTGCCTCCATCCTAGGTGGCAAACGATCATCAAAGGTATCACAGATAATTATTGTGAGTTCATTATATTTCTTTTAGTTTATAAAATTAATTCCCAAAAGATAAAATGGAAGAAAGATTCAAGTGGCAAGTGGAATTAAAATCCGAGGCCGCAGGTTTGTAGTCTCGGTAGCTTAGTTGGGAAAGCGTCAAGTGTACTTAAGAATCTGGCAACCGAATTTGCGATAGAAACTAAATACCAAAATAAATCGTAATTCAAACACAATTCAATCAAAGTGTGTTATTATTCGGAGTCCGATACCGTTAATCGAGGTTCCTGGTCTACAAATTCATCCAAAATACTTCACTAGAAAAAAATGTAAGCGAATACAATTCTTGATAACTTTACCAAGTTTGGAACGATTTACCGGTTCTTTATTTTTAGTGAAGTAGTAGTAGATGAAATGGAACGATAGGAACCTAGAATAACAGTATCTGTATCCGAATAACAACACAATTTGTAAAAATATTATTTGGATTACGATTTATTTGAGGTTTGAGCCGTACCTGAGACCAAATAATTAGTATACCATTAGAATTGATGACTAATAAAAAACGCTCTTTGTGATTGAATCCACAATATAAGAGAATTTTGAGATAATGGTGCAGGGTAAATGAGTCTCGCAGGTTAAAGCTAAATCTGTTGTAACAGGTGGTGCAGTGTCGCCCACCTCTAGCGAAGGGTGCTCGACGGTGCATTGTTAAAATCGAGCGCACTTCACTAGTCTCACTCATGCACTGCTGTATGGAGCGCGCGCCTTTTTGTTCCCGCTTTAATTGCAACTGATTTGTGCTTTATTTTTGTCTCAATCTGCGTCTGGTGGAGAAATTAAAAATATTAAAAATAGGGAGAAATGAACTGCCTGAATAAAATAGAATGAACTGCTGAGAAATAGTCTAGCGGTCCAAAGCGCGACTACGGTAGAATTTCTGGATTCAATTTTCAGGACGAGCGAAGTGTTGTTGGGGTTTTCTATGAAATTCTCAGTACCAGTTCGGAATAGGCTTAGTCCCTATTACCTACATAAACATAACGACGAACTGTTGAGGTAGGTACTCTGCATACCCCTTTGTTAAATGCAGGCGTGATTGTAGGTATGTATGTATGACCTATACTACAAAGGCTAATTAATTGCCTTTATCTTACCATCACTTTAAAGACTTTACTTCAATATACAAACACACAGATACTCACGCCTCTCTGAGCCCATAACGGTCAATATGGTAGGTATAACTATGAATCCACAAGCTCACTAACAAAACCTACCCTGAAGCTAAAACCAGACAACAGATTACAAACTACAAAAACAATACACAAAATGGTAGGAGCGCAACGTATGGGAGATTTAAAAGGCTTCATCAGTCTGCAGCGGGCTACCTCGTCCGCGCAACTTGTCCGCCGCTCTGTGCATCCAATTTAACTTGAAGTTCCTACTAGCGGTTTTCGAATATTTATCGTAGCTGTTTGGTCCTTGTGACTACGAGCTACTGGTACGGTTATGTACGACCTTCCAGAAGTTTCCACGTGCAATAATTGCTACCGTCTATAGACCAAAAATGTAACCACAAAAATACTCATAATGGCCGGCGGACCTTGAATTGGCCCAAAAAAACGAAATACCAAAATAAATCATAATACATATAACATAACATAATATACCATCACGCCTGTATTCCCCGAAGGGTTAGGCAGATGCGTACTAATGTACACCAACAGTTCGCTGGTATGTTTAGGTCCCATGTAATAGGGGGCGAGCCTATTGCCATTAACCGGGCACAACTTCCAAACTCCGAGCTGCTACTGGGAATTTCATAGAAAAACAAATAATAACAAACATTTAATAAACAAATAGTATTTTATTAAATTGTCTTGTTAACATTTTTTTTAATGTAGCCACACTAGGATTGTATCCTGTATCGAGGTTGTGTTTACAAACACAAATTCTCACATACACAAACACCCAGACCCGGTACCACTACCTGTAGATCATACAAATGTTTGCTGTGTGGGGATCGAACCCACAACACGTGTCGAAGTCGAACTTCAGAATCTCGCTGTTATTTCGGGATAGGTACATTAAATTGAATCGTTCATTGGATTTTTAAACCATCTCTCGACTATATTGAATAATTTTCAAATACCAAGAGAAAATATCTGTATTTTCCTCAGCCAATTGATATTTCAGTGTAGTCTTAGTATGACCCGTTTTCGTCAGACAGGTGTCCTTTCAAGAAATAATCTTTTAAACCGGTTCAATGTTTAAGAAGATTGCTCAAGGTAAAAGTTTAACGACTATAACCTCTATGGATGGAAGTGTTATCGTGTACAGGAAAATAAATACGTAACATTTCATAAATAGAAATGATTTTCATTTGTAACACCTACCTATCTACGATAAATCACACTTCATTGAAATCGCATTGTTTTCATGCTTATTAAAATTATTTTTGTGATATTCAAATACTGTCATTGGAAATTTGCCTGTGAAAAAATCACTGTGATAAATAATAAGCAGTTCATTAAAAGTAGCATTCATTCCCATGCCAGGAAAGTGTATTCATAGTAAGGTCACAATAGAGTCGTAATAGTTTATATTGGTACAGACAACAACTTCGACGGCTGCTCAAAGCTTGATTGATAGCCCAAGTTTATCCATCGCGCCCAAACTCAAGGCTGAAGCAACTACTTTCAATACCAAATTTTATGAGTGATGCATGGATTTTTTTATTACAGTTTGGAGTTCAATTTAATAGGTATAAAATAACTACTAGTTATGGACAAACGGCTATGACCAACATGGGATTTCACCAATTATTCTAATAAATTCTTATAAGTATAGCCATGGCATTTCATATAATAATAGTCTTATAAAATAGAAGAAATTATTATTATTTGGTTATTGTTCCTTTTTTAATGGGTTCTATTGGAACTGAATATTGTATCAATTATCCCAAACTCATAGAACTAAACTTCTTAGTACCTACATGATGAGCTCATGTACTAAGAATAATACAAGATATTCTATGAAATAGTAATTTCACAGAATATCCGCATCCTTCAACAGATGATTACTATTTATAATACTTTTCTCTATACTCTATTCACGTCATAGTTTCTTATAAAAGAAATTCGTATTGCAATGCCGTTAATTAATCTCGTATACTAAACCAAGCATCCAGCAGAAGTAAGATATATATTTATAGAGCACGCTGTCGTTTCTATCCGGAATAAATTGGAAACTTTATAAAAAATCCATTCATTTGCTGTCATAATTTACGAGTACCTACAACATCCAGATGTATGAAATTTATCACCAGTGTTTTGCATCAATCAATGAAATCCCTCCGCATTTGAACCCCATATAATTATGTATAATTATGTACATCTGAATGACTCCAAAGATTTATGTTTGAGCGACCTACATAAATTAAACGTTTTCATTGCTGGCAACATTAACGTTCCAAGTTCCTCTTCGTTTGGCTTCCTTATTATGCTTCGACAGTTATTGTTAAAACTTTCGCTGCCCGATGATGCTTAGATTTCATCCCCACCTCAATCCCTATAAACCTTCTACCAACCTATACCTGTTTCACTCACACACATAAAGTAAGAAAAGGACAAAGATAGCACAGGTGGAAACGATTACGGGACGCTGGAAGTCTGATTGGTCAAGTCGCATTCGATTATCATATAGTCGATTCATGTGAAGTTATGGAGTCTGGTAGTCAATGGTAGGGACGATAATAGATTGATCGGAAAACTCCGCTACTACGATATTTCATCAGTGACGTCATGCTGATTGCTTGTGCGTATTCTTTGAAAAGGATAATCGCTTTTATCGTGTTTCCAAATTCTTATTTTCGTGGCTGAAATTCTAACTTATAATAGGCTTAAGTTGTTCCCTTCGGCAAAAATAAATATTGAGGAAGTTTTCTCTACCAAGTAAATATGTTGAAAGACCTTTTAAGTGGAACAGAAGATTTATTTACAAAGCTGTTTTAAAATAATTAAAGTTTTTGAAAGTAATAATGACAATACATAATCTATTTTTTAGAAAATAGCAGAGTAGAGAACAGATTTTGTTGTTGTAGTACCTAATAAAACCAAGTATAGGTACCTATTATATAATAATAACGTAGGTTAGTTTAAAAATAAATATATCAAAACAAAAATGATATACAGACTCAAATCCAGGAACTTTTGCAAAATCCAATAAAAAAAATGTTTATTTTCGTCTGTTGCCTGTTAAAAAACGACTTACATCTATTTAATACATCCGAAATAAAGCCTCATTACTGCGAAAGGAAATTAAAAATGAACTGCACGTAGGGTTGAATGATGAGAGATTATAATTGGCTGTGACTGTTAGGTGAAACAAAGGTCCGTAAAGGGCGAGCGAGGCTTCCGGGTGCTGGCTACGTATCGAGTACCCACCCGCCCGGATGGGTGACAAAGATTATGCACTCGATACAGACGGTAGAACACGCAAAGCTATAAAATAGAAGATAAAAACGTTATTAAGTAGGTTATCATGGTGAATATTTGATAGAAATTAAAAAAAAGTATCTAAGGGATGAAGAAAGGGGTTTACGAGATTTGTATTAATACAGTTTCACATAGCTTTTTTCCAACTTCCTTACTGAAAATAAATAATAACTTATATGATATTATTAAAACACCGAACTTCTAAAAATAAACTTATTTTGCATTTCATAACCCTTCCAACATTGGCGCCATCATTTTCTACTAACCTTATAAAAATGACAAACCAAAAGCAACCCTTATTCTGCCTACTCACCCATCTTCCCTTCGCAATCGTTCAGGTTTTCGCGCGTTGTTGGCAGCGGGCGGCGCGGCGCAGCCAGTCTTGGTCAGTGCCCCGCGCGCCGCGTACCTAACACTACGCGCCCCCGTCGTACACTACGCCGCACATCACTGGCAAATTCCATATTTGAATTTTGAATATTCCAATTTTTAAATCCTATTCGATTTTTAATTTTTTCGACCAGTGTTTTTGTAAAGTATGTGGAGGTTAGGTTAGGAGGGAGGCGTATTTGAAGGTAAGATATTTTCTCTTTCAGGGAGGACCTGCACGTGTTTTGCTTCAGTAAAATGCTGTCTCAAATTATTTATTTAGCATAATGGCTACGGTAAATGGCATTTGCTGTGTTAGTCTAAAATTCTTTTTATTACGTTTTTATTTGTAAGTGGGTAGGTATGGAAAACGAAATGTCTACTTCAAATTATCTTATTTCTGTTGTTTTTATGTTCTTTATAAACATTTAATATACTATTCATTGCATGTTAGCTGGAATAAGTGCGTATATTTTTAAAATATAAATAGAAATTATACAGACAATAGACACTAGACCTGCGAATGTGATTTTTTTTACTTTTGCCTAAGAAACAATTGATACCTACATGGTATGTAGTGTATTGCCTATATACGTAAATAACTAAATATAAGTACAATAAATTATTTTACTTTTTTTTGAAAGACTTATTCAGATTTTATTTCAACAACAAAAATTTTAGATACAGATCTATAAAAAAAAACCATATTCCATCAATATTCATATTTTTTTATATACACAGTCACTCTCACAATTTATGAATCTTACTGCACCTCTCAAGCTAAAATCCATCAAGCCGTTTAGGCTGCAGAGCGTCACACAGAAATATGTATATGTACATACAAACATATATACATAGGTAGATACATACATACATACAATTGAAAAATGCTTATGTTTAACGACCCACCTGATCTAGTAAAATGTAACGGTAAAAAATAACTTTATATTGCAAATAATAGTAAATGACCAACAAAAAAAAAACATAAGTACCTATAGCCATTTTGGTGACAATTTATACTATTTGGTAAGTATTTTGGTGATCAATTTACTAAATTCGGTGATCATTATATTTTGTCCCATTGAAAAACATAACCATACTTCGTGCGCAGCCTGATAAAAAAAATATCGCTGCTGTCACAAAGAAAAGTAGGGTCAACGCACTCACTGTCCTTCATTTCTTCACGCACAGGTCTAAACAGATCTCTCTCCAACGGGCACTCCTACGCTCACTTTTTATAAATAAAATACGCAGATTCTTAATCTTGGCTTTGTTCTATTTTTGTTGAGAACTTCAGGCGTCTGCTTCGCTACGGGCTACGTGGACTACGCCGTAGCAATTTTCTCCGTAGCTCTTATAATAGCGTCTCGCAACTTTTTGTGATGTGATTTATTTTTATTAATTTTTATTTATATTACTTATCGGCACAATTTTTATCAACGGACATCACAAGTTAGTATCTTTGATTGTAATTTGTTACTTGATGTTATTTGGATTTGAATACGATTTACGATAAGAGGAACAAAAGAAGAATGAGTAGCAGCGATCGGAATAGGTTAGATTCACTGTTGAATTAATCACTATAGGATCGCCCAGAAATTGGCCTACTTAAACCACAGTATATATACAGTATGTATACACACACCAGAACATTAAATTGTTAGACTTCTATTCGCTTATTATAATATGTGTAATAATTTTTCACAATTATAAAAATCTCATTATTATATAAGATTGCAGAGGTCTGAAGACAGTATAAAAGTATAAATAAAATATTGATATTCCTCCGGATTTAGTTAGCTGACCTCAAAAAGTTCAGTAAACGCTATTATGATATTCTAATTACTCACATAATTACTTAACCTAAATATCTACTCAACACATTGAGGGAGGTTATTCAAAAAAAAATCGGACGTGGGAGAGCCATGCTTCGGCACGAATGGACCGGCTCGACCGGAGTAATACCACGGCCTCACAGAAAACCGTCGTGAAACAACGCTTGCGTTGTGTTTCGCCGAGTGAATGAGGTTACCGGAGGCCCTCCCGTAGGCCCGGCACCAAAGTGGTGTCGCGAAACGCCGAGGTTGGTTTTAGTCGGTAGATCGCTCTTTTCAGAGCGGAGTCCGACACACCCCACCGCTCTCCCCGGAGTGGTGGATAGTGCATAAAGCATTTCCAACCCCGTCAACAAAAAAAAAAAAAAAAAGGCCCAAACCCTTTTAAAAGGCGGGCAACGCACTCGTTACTCCTCTGGTGTTGCGGGTGTCCATGGGCGGCGGTTATCGCTTACCATCAGGTGATCCGTCTGCTCGTTTGTTACCCTATCCCATAAAAAAAAGACTTAATCAAATTTTAATTTTCTATTTATCGCTGCGCAATATTATTTTTTTCGTCCCAGCGGTCTCGTAACTCCGAGTTTTTACGTGCTGTAATATTAACCCGTAAAACGTCGAGTGTAGTTCTACTGTTACCAGTTTAATGACCACCGCGGCTAAGGGTTGTTTGTTTCATTTGAGTTTTGAGACATGGGAGGGTTATGGCCTGAATTCTCGCGTTCTGTTTGGGTATATTTAATTAATAAAGTTTAAGGGCCATTGCTCGTGCCTTATGAGCGGTTTAAAACTCAATGTGCCCAAAATTTTCAAACAAAGACATTTCATCAGCGTTTTGTTTTATGTTTCCGGAATATTTTGCTAAAAACAGACAAAGGAAATTACCGCATTCGGTCATTTGATATTTCTTTTAATATTTAATTTCGATTCCGATCATTTGATAACGTCGCGCGTCGATAACGAAATATGATTTTTCTTTCATCAAAAATAATTAATCTTTTTAAAGAAATCGGCGCTCTTAAATTTGTTGCGTTGAATTATTTGATTGAGTTTATTTTATTGCTTGATTTTAGGTACATAAAATTATATGTATTTAGTTATTATATTTAGAAAACTAGTAAGTATGACAGAGTCGACCTTGTATTTAACTTATTTATAAGTAGCTACATATACTTATCAATACAAGTTTATTGAAAATTACGACAACCTAAAGATTTCTGTGTGAAAATAAATATTTTAGTTAAAAAGTACCTTTAAGGTCTCCTTGGGAATAGGTTTAATTTTCAGGTTAGGCAGATACATCTTATTTTTTTTTATAATAAGGAATTTCAATTATTATCTGTGACAGCTCTCAGGTACCTTTTTGTATATATTCTTTTGCATTTTCCATGCTAAGATTATAAAGTTATTTTAGTGTATAGTTATTACTGACGACACCTTTAAGACGTAAATTCAGAATGTGAAGGCAAAGCTTGGGTCTCAAATGTGTAACTCACAATAGACTTACTGTCTCTAAGAATGGACCCTGGGATATGGAAACCTTACTTATGATCTGCACGAGTGCCATAGTAAGCGTCTGCCTATCTTAATTTTCAGGTCATACAGGTTTAGAGATTTTCCTTTTGAAATACTTCAATCGACACTAATATTATTAAGAGGAAAGATTTGTTTGTTTGTATTTAATAGGCTCCGAAATTACTGGACCGATTTGAAAAAATCTTTTACCATTATAAGCCGACATTATCCCGATCCGATCCCGATGAACATAGGCTACTTTTTACCGCGGGAAAATGCTACATTCTTACGGGAAAACGGGCGAAGCCGGGCCGGGCAGCTAGTATTAAAATATTTGCATAACATTTCAATCTGCAATGCATACAAAAATAAATGCATTAAAAATCTTTAAACTACAGCTTCAAACACATATTTCAAAGAAATAAATCTGCGCATTAAATAAATGAAATCTGAGAAACAAAATGAATAATTCATGTGTAGTTTATTTCTGTATAAAACACCGCAATTCAGATATATTCTGTTGAATATTTAAACAAGGAAATGCTTTTAACAGTTATACGGGTAGGTTGAACTATAGTGCGAACGATATATCTTGGACCTACGGGATACTATGCGCTGGAGCAAGAAGCAATATATACATGAATTTGTTATGATAATAATACGAGCATATCTCATCATATATATATAAAAGAAAGTCGTGTTAGTTACACTATTTATAACTTAAGAACGGCTGAACCGATTTGGCTGAAAATTGGTGAAGAGGTAGCTTAGAATCAGGAGATGACATAGGATACTTTTTATCCCGTTCCCGTGGGATGTGATGACAGACCGAATTCCACGGGGGCGAAGCCGCGGGCAGAAGCTAGTTATATATAAATAGAATTTAAACTCATAAATGGTATGTTCTGACTGCCTGATCTATGAACACACAGCTAAACGTGCTAAGCCTAGAAAGTAAACATTTGGAGATAGGCTATAAGTATAAGACAAAGGCATTTGCGATAAAAAAAAATTGGTATATTATCAAGCTGCGCAGCGGGGCATAGCTAGTATGCAGCAAAACGGCACACACATTACGGTGGTCCAAAACAGATAAAAGGTTGAACTAGGACCATTTGGTGAAATAGATAAGCGCCTTTTTTTGCATTGTTATCAAGGCCGTCAAAACAAACGTCTGCGAACCCAAAAATATGATTTTTAAAATTCTTATCTGTTTGTTTGTTTGTTACGGATTGGCGCAAAAACTACTGAATAGATTTTGAAATTTGTAATCACTGTAAGATAGTATACGTTCCAACTTAAAAACTGGTAAACTTCTTCAAATAATTAAACGGATCCTGAAATTCAGTTTGATCTCTCTGATGTATAGAGACCCATACACAAAGAAGAGATCATCAATTCATCACTGAGTTTTGAGCTCCAGTTGAGCGAAGCCGCGGGCAATAGCTAGTGTTTGAATAACTAATTAATGTTACCTATATCTTAATCTTGATACGTGTATCAATATATACGGATAGTACTAGTAGCGAACAAATAGTCGGTATATGAAAAAACTCATAAAATATTCACGGATGATAATTTGAAAAGGAGTCATGTGATTAGTTATTCGATACCTACACACTAATGACTCTTTCAGGTTCACATTTATTATGCATCGGCGTGAGCATTCGTTGTGTGTTGGTATTTAAGTGGCTACAATTTCATTTATACATTTGTAATGGCTTTTCACGCACGGAAACGAAATTGAAATAGAATCGTACAACTTTATTACCAAAAAGCGGTTTGATCAATTACTCACGATACAAACAAACATTAGTCATTATAGTTATATAATAATCTAATGTAAAATTTTGTGTGAAATTGAATTGAACTTACATCAATTATAAAGTTATTTTGTGAAGGAAAATTATTCTGATTAAATACACCAGACGCTATGACAACTAATCCACCGCAATTCCCACCCGCCACATCGAAATTTACCTTCACATTAAAAAACTTAAGTCTTAAAGGTAACTGCCTCTTTAGTCTAGTGGTCCCAAGTGCGACTGCTACGCTAGAGGTCCTGGGTTCGATTCCCAGGTCGAGCAAAGTGTTATTGGGTTTTTCTATGAAATTCTCAGTAGCAGCTCGGAGTTTGGAATTTGTGCCCGGTTAATGGCAATAGGCTCGCCCCCTATTACATGGGACCTAAACATACCGGCGAACTGTGGGTGTACCTTAGTACACTTCTGCCTAACCCTTCGGGGGATACAGACGTGATGGTATGTTAAAGGTGACTTCAGTAACATGGAAATGTAAAAAAACACAACAAGTTATCTAACATCAATGTTTGCTATTTTACAAGATTACAAAACGTTATTGTTAATTGTCAGAAATTAAGACAATTATGTCAAGTTCATCTCAGTATCAACACCAGTTTTTACACGTTTCTAATTTTATTATATATTGAATAAGCATAGTAGGTATATTTGCCGGAAAACACTTAAATAAACTAAAACTTAACAAAGAACGAAATAAACTTCCCAAGACAGTACGCAGAATATGACATTAAAGTCTAATTCACCGTAATTGTTAGTACACAGACCGAGAGGCAGCCATTAGGCAGTAACAGAATTAGTGAGAGGCACCGACGGCCAATTAGTGAGGGGATATACGAGCCGCCTTTATCATTTAAAACCTTTTAAAAATGAAAAACTAACTGGACATAGTTTCCATCACTAGTTTTTTGTTTTGTTTTTATGGTTTTTTACTAGTGTTTGTATACTGTAACTAATTGGCCAGTTTTGAAAGGTTTGTTTGTTTCTATTGAAAGCAGCTTTTGACTGGACGGTTTTGACGAAAATTGGCGGTGTAAAAGTTAAAAAAATCCGTCATTGCTTGTTACCCAGGCTGATTGGATTCTCCTCGGAACTCTTGAAAGTTATTATTTTAAGCCATAGTATGCTTAAAAAAGATGGTTTTATTCCCACAATATTTATATTTTTAACCTATATTTCTAACTCCCCTAATGGAAATATTGCGAAAGATTTATATATAGACGCCGGGCAATGGGTATGACCTATATAATTGTGCAGAAAAGTGTACAACAAATAATATTAATAACACATAAAGCACGTGGCTGAGACCAACGGTGTACAAAACTGGGAAAGCCTTGCAAAGTTTCTGGGAAGGAAACCCTATAAGTATTTACCGAAATTGGGTTGGGATCACCGCAAATATTGCGGCAATTGTAGGTATAACTTACCACCACGCCTATAGGTGTTCCCCGAAGGGTTCAGCAGAGGTGTGGTATATTTTGGTCCCATATAATATGTCGGACTTATTACATGGGAAGGTTGGCCAAGATGTCCAAGATGCTACTGAATTTCATAAACTTTTCTCAACCTAGGAATCAAACCCAGGATCTCTAGTGTAGCCGTGCTAGCGACTACTAGACTAACAAGGCAGTCAAGTAGACTTCCTATATTACTCGTATTACTTCATAAAGAAATGCTAGAATTGTAACAGACAACATTTCAAATTCAAATCTTTATTGCTTTCATATGTATGTAATTTGAATTTAAATTTCGAACGTAAGGTACACGTTGGAAATTCAAATTCAAATTACAAAAGATCTCCAATTGACAGTCAAATACCTGTGTAATATTTAGGTGGCTCTTTATTTCGTAAGTTGGTTGCAAATAAAATAATGAAGTGTCGCTTTCACGAAGAGAAAGAAAAAGTACCAAAAATCATTTCAAATAGCCTTAGGAACTTTCTAACGGAGCCAGGTTGTCGTCATCTGTCCATTCAATGTGGCGAACCGAAATTATTTCACCCGACTTTTTCGCAACTTGCATGTTCGGAGTAATCGAAATGCCAGCCACAATTTCGCAGTTAGAAATGACATGAATGCGGGAAGTGAGCGAGCGATGTGGAGAGCTCTTGAGCCTGCAGGGGCTCTACAGCCTACAGCCCTTTTCAGAGCCTTTCATTTCGGACGGCCCTCGACCGTTGTTGCGGTACTTGACCCCACTGGCAAATTAAAAACCTTCTGTATTTTGGATAAGATAGTTCGAGTGTAATCATACTGCAATATTTTGTAGGTCATTGATATTTGTGGCGTATATATTTATAAATAGGTATTAAATTCAGACAATGGAAATTGAATATGCGAAAGTTTGTAAGGATGGATGGATGGATGTTTGTTACTCTTTCACGTCAGAACGGATCTGGATAAAATTTGGCACAGAGATAGATTATAGTCTGGATTATCACAATACTTTTTATCTAGGTCGGACCCAAATCTGAAATCCACACAGACAAAGTCACGGGCAGAAGTTAGTAGGTCATATTCTCCGAATTTATAACTCTTATCGCTGTAACTCATAAATAAATCATATTATGTTCTATCCAAAAAATGGCCGACGAAGTAGAAAGAATCCCACATGTCTGGCTGTCAGCGAAGATACCAAGTAACATCTGTCGCCTTCGTTTTTCTATCAAACTACCGCCAAATAGAATCCCTAAACTTTCGAAGGTAACGAAAGACGGAATTCAGCGGAGACTTTACTCCTGATAAACAATTTGTGTATTCGCAATTTGCACACAAATGAAACCGACTGTTAAGTTAGTTACGGCGCCGGGCGGGAAATAATTGAGTTATGGTGGCTACGAGCACCTAACAGCCCATTCTACCCCTCGCTTCAAAATCGAAGACTATTATTAAAAGCGTTGTTATAGAAAGACGTTTTAAGCCGGTGGCTCTGGTTCTGTAAACAACAGACGAAATGACTTTCGGTTAATTCGCTCTTTTTTGAGGTATCTCTTCGTGTCGAGCCGACAAAATTTCAACTCCGCAAACTGAGAAAAAACAAAAAAGAAAAGCTGAAAGGTGAATCGTTTGTCTTGGGCATGTGATGAGGAGGGATGAATATGAATGTGTAGGGACAGAGGGGTAGAAGGAGACCAAAGAAAAGAAGGATTGATTGTATTGAGGCCGATATGATGGGAAAGGGAGTGAAAAGTGAGCAACAGCTGACAGGGATGAATGGAAGAAAAGGACATGCTGTGCCGACCCCAAATAGATTGGGACAAGGGCAAGGAAGAAGAAGAAGAAACAAAAGATCCTTCATGACTGTTAGTAGGTCTTGCTCGATATCAGACTCACCATTTAAGAATGGTTACAGTTTTACCATGTCCCGTCGTGTATATGTGAGAGCCCGAATGAATATTTACTTGAATTATGTGCTTCATTTTAGACCCAGTTTGTAGTATCCTGTATTACCATAGAGAAATATAGAGATCACAGTTTTTGCAACATCCAAGACTTGCATCCAACGCTTTCAAGCCAGGAAAAGAAATACAATGGTACTTATTCTGCTATTCTTCGAAAAGCTTCACAGAAATGTCAATGTCCAGAATTCGATACAGCTCTGTAATTTGATAGGAGTTAATTAATTGCTAACCTAACCCGGAAACAACATACCATCATACCATCACGCCTGTATTCCCCGAAGGGTTAGGCAGAGGCGTACTAATGTACACCCACAGTTCGCCGGTATGTTTAGGTCCCATGTAATAGGGGGCGAGCCTATTGCCATTAACCGGGCACAAATTCCTAACTCCGAGCTGCTACTGGGAATTTCATCGAAAAACCCAATAAGACTTTGCTCGACCTGGGAATCGAACCCAGGACCTCTAGCGTAGCAGTCGCGCTCAGGACCACTTTGCTAATGAGGCAGTGACCCGGAAACAATAATGCTGATAGAACCTATACATACCCGATGGTACCTTTGATCTCATTGACCCGTAGTCACAATTATTAACTCGTCGGTATTATCGACGAGGAAACACAAGGAAACCTTCTTCCTTTATTTATTAAATAATTGGTCCCATTTAGATGATCAATGCCTTCTCAATTTCAACGTGATCATCGACTATTTATCTCATAAAAATAGCAACAACAAACATTACACAATCACAGGTCCTTTCCTTATAAATAAGGAAATCATGAAATGGGACTTGGATATAAACAAAGACTTCGGCACATTTCCTTTTGTTCGATATGGTAACAAATAATTTCCCAATACAAATGGTACACTATTTGGGTCCCATAATTCAGTGTTTGTCGTAGAAAGTAGAACAACTGATAACGAACCTCGTATAACTGGGAGCAGCAAGCACAATACTGAAAGGAAATTGTCTATTCGAGTTGGGTCTTTAAATTGGTACTTTATTTAACTATGCATTACGAATTTAGTGTTATTGGGAATGCGAACTTTTTCATCTATACTGATTGTTGCAATTAGGGGTGTGTTGGGACACTAATGTATGGTAGTGAAAGTTGGGTATGGCAGAAGAGACATGAAAGTAGAATAAATGCTGTAGAGATGAGAGCGTTGAGAAGTATGTGTGGGGTAACTTTGAAAGATAGAGTGAGAAATAGTGTGATAACGGAGCGGTGTAGTATACTATGGTGGTTTGGGCAGGTAGAGAGGATGGATGAACGGAGATTGACGAAACGAGTATACATGATGAGTACGGATGGAAGAGTTGGAAGGGGCCGACCTCGAATAACGTAGCACAACCAAGTTGCGGCCGTTCTTAAAAAAGGTCAGGTTAAGAGCACCCTAAACAGACGATCATGCATGAGGAGGTTAATTAACGTACCTAGATGAAGCGAAAGTAGTGTGCCAGGATCATAGCAAGTGGAAATCTATAGTCTCTGCTTACCCCAATGGGAGACAGGCGTGAAAATTTGTATGTATGTATGCAACTAAACATGAACGTTAGTGTCATTGACATTGGGATCATTAATACAAAAGTGAGTTTGCTTTTCTATTTGAGGACGCTAAAGCCTAGAAAATATAGCTATGGATAGGATATTTTCTATTGTTATCGTTACAAAGACAAAGTAGAAAGTGGAAACATCTGTCCGTCACACCTATACATGTCTCTTTCTCACATGTCTTTGTATAGATGGATAGAATATTCTTTATTGCACACCAAAAACTAATACAAAGAACAATTTTATAAATCACTAGCTGTTTTCCGGGGTTAAACTTGCGACCTAAAGTAACCTATGTTTAATTCTATTAACAATATAGCCTATGTTACTCAGCGATAATGTAGCATTCCATTAGTGAAATAATGTTAAAATCGATACAGAAATTTTTGAGTTTATTACAAACAAAAATATACATATTTTCTTTGTATTATATTCTTACTTAGATAGGATGGTAAAATGCAGCGATCTGTTACAGACAACCTTTGGATGGATTCGTGAGAAAGAGAAAGGTGATACTTCGGTTGTCTAGGTGGTATAGTATTTCAACGAAATATGAGGTCATATTATTTCGCCAAAGTAGGTTTTATTAACAAACAAACAATATTCTCAACTGGTACCATTTCCCATAATCCAGTGCACTTGGCTGTGCAATCAATATTCTGCACACAGAGGGCTGTAAAGGCACAACAGAGAGGCGAGGGCCCTCAGCGACGTCACGTGTTGTGCCCGCGTTAGCTCGCGACTATCGACCGCACTGTGCCTTGGGTATTTATATCCTGCTTAGTGCAAGGACGTTGTTTGCTACCGATGGAGAATAATAAACAAAGAAATTAAATAATTAAAATGAGTTTTTAATTTTCGTAGGGGTTGGCGGGTACAGAGTAAACCCTAGGTTTTGAAATTAGAATTATTAAAATAAAATTACATGTTTTAGCGATGAAGTTTAATAAACAAAGCTGGAATGATGAAAATAAGTTTGTAGTTTTCGTAGGGGTTGGCTAAACTCTAGATTTTTAATTTTAATTATAGAAATTAAATTAAGTCTTGTCTTTCGTCCAAAAATGAATTCGTGGTTAAGTACGGCTTCGGCAGAAATTCCATAGAAAAACCCAATATAATTCTGCTTAACCTGGAAAACGAACCCAGAATCTCTGGAGTAATGGACTACTACACCAATGAGGCAGTCTTTACTGAATGATTCATGCATATTTAGCGAATTCAGCTTATTATATTGAAGCAGCTATACGTTACGATCTATCAATCATCTTTGATCAGTCTTTGATACATGATTGACATTCATATACAAACTTGGAGATTTAATAAATTCGGATACGGAAATACGTACTAATAATAAACAAACACAGCTATTATAAGTACCCTATATACATACTCCTATTCCTACCTATTCGCAGAATATTGTAATGGGATTGTCAATCCCATTGTTACGAGTGAGAAGACTCCTATCTATTGAAGGTATATGCTTGTACTTGTATTTCATTATTACTTTTTTCAATTAAAAATAATTTGGTACTTATTGGTAGGTACAGTCAGATAACGTAATAGAGAGTGAGCCTATTGCAAAACAACACTTACGTTGTGTTTCTCCGAGTCAGTGAGGATATCAGTGGCCGAAATCCTTTTAAAAGGCCGGCAACGTTTGCAACTCCTCTGGTGTTGCGAGTATCCTTGGGCGGCGGTAATCACTTACCATTAGGCGATCCGTCTGCTCGTTTGCCCACTATCCCATAAAAAAAGGTAAATCATTTTCAGCGGCCTAGGTTTTTCATAATATTATGTGTTCTTGAGTTTTTCCGTGTCCTTAAATGTGTCATTACTGCTTTTATGCATGCAAATACTTTGGGTAGTTGTGGGAAGTTAGTACCAAATAAATTCTACACGATAACATCCGAAACATAAAGAACTTTATACTTAGGAGATAGGGCTGTGCCGTATCAAACGAATCCTGTCCGTGGGGACCTACCACAAAATTCAAACTTCGAAATTTCGCATGTTTTTCTAATAAAAATGAACTCTCCAATCGATTCGATTAGTTCTTCGTCAGTTTATTGGGTGTTTCTATGAAATACTCAGTAGCAGATCGGAGTTTAGAATTGTGCCTTGGTAATGGCAATAGGTTCTCCCCTGACCCCGCAACACATGGCTTATTCTTCAGGGCGAGAACTCTCTTATATAAATGTGTTACTTCGGGTAATAAACTGTGTTCCAATTGTGTTGCAAATCCCTTCAACCATTTTCGCGTGGTTAAGTAGGTAACAAATATACATTTTCACATTTATGTACTAGCAGGATATACAATGTACATACTACTAGTACATATGTGCATCTTCATAGGTATTTGTCCGGGTAAACACATCAGCGGTACATATTGTTCGCGTGTTGCTAACGTTCGCTCTGTTTGACTGCTTCGTGTGATTTCACTTCCCGCAAGCAAGTGCGCTTACATTTATACTCGTAAGAGGCCATCCATATTAGTCATCCGTGGGAGAGCCATGCTTCGGCACGAATGGGCCGGCTCGACCGGAGTGATACCACGGCCTCACAGAAAACCGGCGTGAAACAACGCTTGCGTTGTGTTTCGCCGAGTGAGTTGAGGTTACCGGAGGCCAAAACCCTTTTAAAGGCGGGCAGCGCACTTGCGACTCCTCTGGTGTTGCGGGTGTCCATGGGCGGCGGTTATCACTTACCATCAGGTGATCCGTCTGCTCGTTTGCCCTATACCATAAAGAAAAAAAAAAATTACATGACACGTTTGTGGGGGATGTGACGTTGTGTGATAGGGTGTGGGAGGGGTTATCAGTTTTGTGATGTCATTTGTATTTCTA
Source organism: Acronicta leporina (assembly GCA_947256265.1). Taxonomy (NCBI): domain Eukaryota; kingdom Metazoa; phylum Arthropoda; class Insecta; order Lepidoptera; family Noctuidae; genus Acronicta; species Acronicta leporina. The sequence goes on from OX366521.1 coordinate 13,053,007, forward strand.
AAAAAAATATTTAAATTTCTTAGATGAAACTGTCCCTTACCATGCGCTGACAACTTGTAAGTGAAACAACACTCAGCACATAATTGTATAATTTATTATATTAGTATATCTTATGTAAGTTATCCTAAATTAATAAATTTAAAAAAATTGCAGCTGCTGTTTTGCTTTGATTAATTCTAGATGTAAAATATGTGACGTCACATTAGAGGCGAGGGGGCGTCACAAATGTGAAGACGTGAGATATGGTCAACAAGTCATGAAAATGTATGACGTAATTTGTGGATGGCCCCTAATATGTATTTGAGCAAAATCCGATAAAATGTATTTTTTTTAAATAGATCTTTTTAGAATGTTTTTAGCTTTTATAACTAGATGGTGCGATATCATAAAATCATATATCATAATAAAATGTAGATAAGAATTTAAACTGCACCGTGAAATAAAACTACAAACACTATTCAAACACAAAGCTGCAAGACCGAAGGATACGGCGAGCTTATTGTGTGTCAATCAGATTGCTAATAATTAACTAAAAAGTAAGATAGCTGTTGGCAATTTTAACATTAAAACTCCAACACTGCTGGTTATACCAGTAATCCGCCTTAGTACTGATTACTGTAAAAGTTACACAACTACACGAGTAACATGAATTAAAGTCACGGCAACGCGACTTTAACAACAGGTACAAAAGTTGACGGCCATAGTTTTTACAGCACCTACAATTTATACAAAGTTGCCTAACCTTGAAAATTAACTAGACTAGGTTATCGACTTTTTGCAACAGTACCTAGTGTTGTGAAGGGTGATAATATACATGCATACATTTATACAATTACGCCTATATTCTCCGAAGGGTTAAGCAGATGCATATGAACACCCACAGTTCACCAGTATGTTTAAACCACAAATTCCAAACGCACAAACGCAGAAATTCCAAACTCACAAACGCACACATTCCAAACTCTGACCTGTATTGTCGATGCGTTTACTAACACGAATGATCACATTGCCAAACACCCAGACCATAGACTAGATCAATAAGGTGATGACCGCTAAATCTGTGTGCATTCCACACAATTTCGTGCCCTCATCTGTACGGCTTTGCGCCATGGAAAGGTGCTATCTACTCGTATGTACGTGATACACCAAACGAGCGCTACTTTTTGACGAAGTCTGTATTCTCTTGTTATTGACATTCTAAGAGGCTTTAAATCCCGAGTGAATGGGCTCCAGGTTTCTCTTAGAATTAGAGAGATATTACATAATTAGGTACACGCTAAATAACTAAACAAAATTGAGATAATCTCTCATTTCCGTATTACATATCAAGCGAGTGATAATGAAATATTAATACTCACATAATTTCAAATAAGTAGTCAAAGCTGCATTACAGTTGTACATTACTAGCTTCTGCCCGCGACTTCATCTGCGTAGACTTCAGATAAAAAGTAGCCCATGTGTTATTCCAGACTATAATCTATATCTGTGCCAAATTTCATCCAGATCCGTTCAGCCGTTCTGGCGTGAAAGAGTAACAAGCATCCATCCATCCATGCCTCCTCACAAACTTTCGCATTTATAATATTAGTAGGATAGCAGGATTAGTAGGAAGTAGGATTGTCTTACATATCGTAATATCAAATTTAAAACTATCCAAAGATTATTGAATTCGGGCACAATAAAAGATCTGCTACTTAACTACTACCAGCAGTACACCCTTACTACCTAGTAACTTAATAATGTACACCTGACATCCCCCAAAATGGGTCCTAAAAGAGTACAGCCCATGATAGCACTCGTTGTGGGGAACTAAATGCCCCGCACTATACACTGAAAGCCACAAAATTCGCGTGTAAAGCTATCGCATAAAAATTAAACCAACAAAAAGGCCGAAGTGAAAAGTCTCGGTGGTTCGCCACTGGTACATTCTTTTGTTTGGAACCGAAATAATTTTCAAATGTCGTGCTAGTCTAGGGCTGCTAAATATCCGACATTGGTACTTTAAACTTCCTCTTTTCATCGGATTGGTCGAAGGAAATAACGCTAACAGCGACTGTAACGCAAACTTTAAGCTTTAAAAATCAAACGTGTATGAGCGACTTTTTAAATAGTTTGATTTCGAGATTTGGTTGTTCCTCCATCTATATTTATCTTCGTAAAGCTCTTGGAACTTTAGTTTGGGAACATTTTTTATTGTTGATACCTATTATTTTGATATATTATTGTATTGTTGTTTATTGTAAACTAAGCCTAAATTAATGGTAGCCTTAATTAAAATTGTCTCAACACGTAATATCAGGGCATTATCAAATTTACTAGAAAAATCTCTACTAACCCCGTATAAAAATATTATAAATAGGTACCAATATATTTCGCAACCAAAACGCGAGTTGGTTTCAAAATTTTTTGTTCCACCAGCAATAAAAAAAATGACATCGCAACCCTACTCAGTAGAGATAAAGAATTTATTTACACAACTCAAACTACTGTTTTGAGCCTGGCTGGTGGCACATTTACATTTTGTCGACATTTCGTGGACATTTAATGCTGAGTGCTAGAAATAATGGTTGCACTGGTTATTGTTGAGTTTTCGACTCTTGTGTGAGTTGTTTGTTCATATTCCGTTTCGTTTTGAACCTGTTTGTGAAAATAGTGAGTACACATAGGATTATTTACCTACCGGGCTCAAATCCAACCACCGAACTGCTATTGTACTGAAAATATCCTAAAGGAAAACCAAATAACTCTTTGTTCCACCTAGGAATTGAACCCAGATTCACACTCAATAGACGCGACGACCACTAAAACGAGTGAGGTAGCTTATAAATTCATACCATCACGCCTGTATTCCCCGAAGGGTTAGGCAGAGGCGTACTAATGTACACCCACAGTTCGCCGGTTTGTTTAGATCCTATGTAATAGGGGGCGAGCCTATTGCCATTAACCGGGCACAATTGCCGAGCTCCGAGCTGCTAATGGGAAATTCACAGAAAAACCCAAATAACACTTTGCTCGACCTCGGAATCGAACCCAGGACCTCTAGCGTAACAGTCGCGCTCAGGACCACTTGGCTAATGAGGTAGTTATATAGCTTATAAATTCAACACTATACCAATCCAAATTTCTGATAGTTTTAATTCTAAATTAAAAAGCAAAATGCATGACTTACTTTAAACTAGCTTGTATTCCTAGTCAAAATCGAGATCCGTCTGATACAATTTTCACTTGTCACTTAACCTTCACTGTTCGTTCGCTCGCACTGATCTCTAAGATCCTCAAATCCTAAAAAATATAACATACCATCACGCCTGTATTGCCCGAAAGGTAAGGCAGAGGCGTACACTAATGTACACCCACAGTTCGCCGGTATGTTTAGGTCCCATGTAATAGGGGGCGAACTTATTGCCATTAACCGGGCTCAAATTCCAAACTCCGAGTTGCTCTTGGGAATTTCATAGTAGAACCCAATAACAGTTTGCTCGACCTGGGAAACGAATCCAGCGTAGCAGTCAGCAGTCACGTTCAGGACCACCAGTCCAAAAGCAAACTCAAAAACTAGTCAATAAATAAAAAATACAGGTAAAGGTATAAAGAATGTAATCCACACAAGATGGCGTCGTATCTACGTCATTGTTGCGCCAATATCGCGCACGATTGAGAGTCATCGACTGCACCGTTCATTATACGGAATTTTGCCTCCCTATACACGGCTGAAGCCCACTTTAAACGCGGCTCGAATAGGCCTTCACCTCAAACATGTCCCAGATTCAAGCACAGAAAAATAGAGTGGTTCTTAAGTTCTTCACATGGATTTACTGACTTCGTGAACTGCCGTTGAAAAGAGAAGAAAATCGCATTAAATCATTATGACTTAGAGCTATGTGTGTTAACGTCATTAATTACTGTTAAAACGAGGTTGGGTATAATTAAACGGTTAATTAATGGTGCTTTTATACGGTGATCTAACGTTTCATTAATTAAACCCGGTATTATTGGTCTTTTTATCCATTTACGTATGTTTTAGTAGATAATTGTTTAGACAAGCGTTTTGGGGCTAAGTTGACTCTTGGGGATAATACATGATATACTAATCCCTATAACTTATCTTTGTTAAACGTACTTTCATTGACCTTGTTTCGATGTACGTTCATTGGCAAAGAAAGAAATATATAGAATACAGATTAACCATTGACAATATAAGTAGTAAAACAAGTATAATCTACTGATTTCTGACACTTACGCGAATATTAGACATTGAAATGAAACTACTTTTTACGGATTTTATAGCGTTGTTTGGATATTATTTAATTCCCGACGTTTCGCATTCTTTACAGCATCCATGGTCACGGGTAGACTGAGGTGAAAACCCAATGACAATAACAAAATAATATCAATACAAAGCGATAAAATCCGTAAAAAGTAGTTTCATTTCAAGTATAATCTAAATAAGAACTAATTATAAGTAAGGTGGATTCTTTTTGTGAAATTGACAGTACAAGTATATTATAACTATAATTAGTTATCAAAACTCGATTAGAATTATCTTATCTTATATATATAAAAGAAAGTCGTGTTAGTTACTCCATTTATAACTCAAGAACGGCTGAACCGATTTGGCTGATCTGGCTTTTTTTATCCCGTTCCCGTGGGATGTGATGACAGACCGAATTCCACGGGGGCAAAGCCGCGGGCAGAAGCTAGTATATATATAAAAGAAAGTCGTGTTAGTTACACTATTTATAACTGAAGAACGGCTGAACCGACTTGGCTGAAAATTGGTGGAGAGGTAGCTTAGAACCAGGAGACGGACATAGGATACTTTTTATCTCGTTCCCGTGGGATGTGATGACCGAATTCCACGGGGGCGAAGCCGCGGGCAGAAGCTAGTATTTCATAAAAACGTTTAATATGTGTCTAAACTGGGTACCTACTATATCTAGTGGCATCTCATTTTATTAACATCAACACTCTTTTCAGATAGCTCCACTTTTGATATAAAGCTCAGTCCGTCCACACACAAATTACGCTTTAATGCTTAAGCTTACCCTTATGTAACGGAGGAAGGAAAATACGTGTACATTACACCCCTTAAATGTCACGTCGCGAACCTTGAAGACGTGAGGTATTGATTGAGCAATATTAAAATATCGTAAATGATACCTGAAGGGCGTCACCCGCGGAACCTGAGCCGTCGGTATTGATTCGTAACTTAATAGATAATCGAAGGTGATTCCACGATTACTCGCATTATTGATGGATGTACAAGTAAAAGGTAGATAGATAGATAGAATATTCTTTATTGTACACCAATTATTGTTACATTTTTACAAATGGCTTCAGAATTGTTGACTTTTGACAGTTTTGTCTACAAAATCTGTCAGTTCATACGTCATTGAACGACCATTTTGATACCATGGCCCCAGTATTTAAGTTACTGTACATACCTTTAACTTTTACTAAAACGGTAGATAATGACAGAACACGGGACATCTCCAAAGGAAGTTACTAAGTGCTGAACAACTCAAGTAGACTAAAGTCGAAAACTAACTTCAGTTGACTTTATATTTAGATAGCAAACTATCTCGGATTCACCTGCTTTACTACCTCATGTATTTTTGATTCGATTTGCAATTCGAGCGGGGCTTATTCGATAGATTTATGTTATAAAAATATGCTGTATGTCGTGAGGAATTTTATAGGTATATTATTAGGAAAAGTTTGGATTTTATAGCTGAATCGTAGAGATAACAAAATGTATGAGCAGGATTTGCATTTTATAAAGTTACTAGCTCTTGCCAGCGACTTCGTCCGCGTGGAATAGTTACTTGGTTTTAGCGTGATCATATGTAGCCTTCCTAAGTAAATGGGCTATCTAACACTGAAATAATTTTTCAATTGGACCAGTAGTTTCGTTTGCGCGTTCAAGCAAACAAACAAACTCTTCAGCTTTATATATTAGTATAGATATCTTTTATTTTTATTAAAGATTAATCCTCACTTAGTCATGTTGGAAAATAGAAGATGATATCGTATTGAGAGGTTAAAAATAAAACAGAGAATAAAAACAGAAGCTATTGCTCCACCGACTAGAGTCAAGTTAGTCAGGTATCATTCAAAAATAGTTGAATTCCCTTATAAGAATCTCATATTCCCTATTTTTGTGCTGTCTATTGGGACGATATTTTCGTTTACAAATAAGTTCTCAAAATTGTAGTATCGTAACAAAGCCATTATTCTATTTCTCTACATTGGCACTAACAATAAATTAGTTTTATGACCCTTCAATTCTATCCCTGTTGGTCCTCATGCCAGCCCTGAGCTCCTAATGTCCACACTACTGGTCCTTATATCGTCCTTGATTTACTGTAACTGCCACCTTCAGAACTTCTGCATCGTTATAGCTTGTCAGAGGAAACGGTTTTATTGTTTAAGCCTTGGCAGTCGGGTATAAACATCTGAAAATACTTCTATTTTACGGAAAAGATCTTTATATATAACTAGCTTCTGCCCGCGACGTCGTCCGCGTAGCGTGATGATATATAGCCTATAGCCTTCCTCAGTAAATGGGCTATCTAACACTGAAAGAATTTTTCAAATTGGACCAGTAGTTCCTGAGATTAGCGCGTTCAAGCAAACAAACTATTCAGCTTTATAATATACTAGCTTCCGCCCGCGACTTCGTCCGCGTGGAATAGTTACTTAGTCTTAGCGGGATGATAGCCTATAGCCTTCTTCAATAAATGGACTATCTAACACCGAAAGATTTTTTCTAATCGGACCAATAGTTCCTGAGATTATCGCGTTCAAGCTAACTTGGCAGGTGGCAGGAAGCTGAAGGGGATCATCATCTCCTTACAGGTGGTAAGAAGATGAGATGAAGATGAGGATATGTCCTTTAGAGCGTTTGTTGGGTCCGAGCGGACCCAAGCTCGGTCCGCACGGATACAAAACACGCTCTAAAGGTTGATGAATAACGTATTTATTTGGATAAGGATTAATAATATCATGTTTATAAAAACACCTACGCAAATAATGCATTTGGAATTTTAGAACAAAGTTAGCATAAAAAAGGTTATAGTGAGCCAACCTTAAAAGATAGACATATGCTGTCGTGGACTTTTTTTTAGAACTTTTAAAGAGGAACAATTATGTCATATATGATTTTTGCGAAACTTTAACCGTTTACGCAGCGCACGCATCGGAAGCTCTCAAAAGGAAAACCCCCGATTTTGAAACATTCTTCATTGATGCTCCGCTCCTATTGGTCTTAGCGTGATGATATATAGCCTATAGCCTTCCTCGATAAATGAGCTATCTAACACTGAAAGAATTTTTCAAATCGAACCAGTAGTTCCTGAGATTAGCGCGTTCAAGCAAACAAACAAACAAACAAACAAACTCTTCAGCTTTATATATTAGTACTAGCTTCCGCCCGCGACTTCGTCCGCGTGGAATAGTTACTTAGTCTTAGCGGGATGATAGCCTATAGCCTTCCTCAATAAATGGACTATCTAACACCGAAAGATTTTTTCTAATCGGACCAATAGTTCCTGAGATTATCGCGTTCAAGCAAACTTGGCAGGTGGCAGGAAGCTGAAGGGGATCATCATCTCCTTACAGGTGGTAAGAAGATGATGATCCCCTTCAGCGGCTTGTAGTATGTTTTGATTGAAGCTCACTTCAAGATATAGCCAATATTGTTAGTTGATAATTGAGTATTGAGTATCCGAGCGGAACTTTAGTAAAATATGTCACGGGAACAGGAATAATAGAAGAACGCTAAATGAGGATATGTCCTTTAGAGCGTTTGTTGGGTCCGAGCGGACCCAAGCTCGGTCCGCACGGATACAAAACAAACGCTCTAAAGGCTGATGAATAACGTATTTATTTGGATAAGGATTAATAATATCATGTTTATAAAAACACCTACGCAAATAATGCATTTGGAATTTTAGAACAAAGTAAGCATAAAAAAGGTTATAGTGAGCCAACCTTAAAAGATAGACATATGCTGTCGTGGACTTTTTTTAGAACTTTTAAAGAGGAACAATTATGTGATATATGATTTTTGCGAAACTTTAACCGTTTACGCAGCGCACGCTTCGGAAGCTCTCAAAAGGAAAAAAAAACGAATTTTAGAACAAAGTTAACATAAAAACGTTTATAGTGAGCCAACCTTAAAAGATAGACATATGATGTCGCGGACTTTTTTTTAGAACTTTTAAAGAGGAACAATTCTGTCATATATGATTTTTGCGAAACTTTAATCGTTTACGCAGCGCATGCATCGGAAGCTCTCAAAAGGAAAACCCCCGATTTTGAAACATTCTTCATTGATGCTCCGCTCCTATTGGTCTTAGCGTGATGATATATAGCCTATAGCCTTCCTCGATAAATGAGCTATCTAACACTGAAAGAATTTTTCAAATCGAACCAGTAGTTCCTGAGATTAGCGCGTTCAAGCAAACAAACAAACAAACAAACAAACAAACAAACAAACAAACTCTTCAGCTTTATATATTAGTATAGATATAGATTAGTATATTAGTATACTAGCTTCCGCCCGCGACTTCGTCCGCGTGGAATAGTTACTTAGTCTTAGCGGGTTGATAGCCTATAGCTTTCCTCAATAAATGGACTATCTAAAACGAAAGATTTTTCCTAATCGGACCAATGGTTCCTGAGATTATCGCGTTCAAGCAAACTTGGCAGGTGGCACTTGACAGGTGGTAAGAAGATGATGATCCCCTTCAGCGGCTTATAGTATATTTTGATTGAAGCTCACTTCAAGATATAGCCAATATTGTTAGTTGATAATTGAGTATTGAGTATCCGAGCGGAACTTTAGTAAAATATGTCACGGGAACAGGAATAATTCAAGAACGCTAAATGAGGATATGTCCTTTAGAGCGTTTGTAGGGTCCGAGCGGACCCAAGCTCGGTCCGCACGGATACAAAACAAACGCTCTAAAGGCTGATGAATAACGTATTTATTTGGATAAGGATTAATAATATCATGTTTATAAAAACACCTACGCAAATAATGCATTTGGAATTTTAGAACAAAGTTAGCATAAAAAAGGTTATAGTGAGCCAACCTTAAAAGATAGACATATGCTGTCGTGGACTTTTTTTTAGAACTTTTAAAAAGGAACAATTCTGTCATATATGATTTTTGCGAAACTTTAACAGTTTACGCAGCGCAGGCATTGGAAGCTCTCAAAAGAAAAAAAAACGAATTTTAGAACAAAGTTAGCATAAAAACGGTTATAGTGAGCCAACCTTAAAAGATAGACATATGCTGTCGTGGACTTTTTTTTAGAACTTTTAAAGAGGAACAATTCTGTCATATATGATTTTTGCGAAACTTTAATCGTTTACGCAGCGCATGCATCGGAAGCTCTCAAAAGGAAAATACCCCGATTTTGAAACATTCTTCATTGATGCTCCGCTCCTATTGGTCTTAGCGTGATGATATATAGCCTATAGCCTTCCTCGATAAATGAGCTATCTAACACTGAAATAATTTTTCAAATCGAACCAGTAGTTCCTGAGATTAGCGCGTTCAAGCAAACAAACAAACTCTTCAGCTTTATATATTAGTATAGATATAGAGTATAGAATTTACTACCATGAATTAAAACGTCAACTTATTATATTATACTAGCTTCCGCCCGCGACTTCGTCCGCGTGGAATAGTTACTTAGTCTTAGCGGGATGATAGCCTATAGCCTTCCTCAATAAATGGACTATCTAACACCGAAAGATTTTTTCTAATCGGACCAATAGTTCCTGAGATTATCGCGTTCAAGCAAACTTGGCAGGTGGCAGGAAGCTGAAGGGGATCATCATCTCCTTACAGGTGGTAAGAAGATGATGATCCCCTTCAGCGGCTTGTAGTATGTTTTGATTGAAGCTCACTTCAAGATATAGCCAATATTGTTAGTTGATAATTGAGTATTGAGTATCCGAGCGGAACTTTAGTAAAATATGTCACGGGAACAGGAATAATAGAAGAACGCTAAATGAGGATATGTCCTTTAGAGCGTTTGTTGGGTCCGAGCGGACCCAAGCTCGGTCCGCACGGATACAAAACAAACGCTCTAAAGGCTGATGAATAACGTATTTATTTGGATAAGGATTAATAATATCATGTTTATAAAAACACCTACGCAAATAATGCATTTGGAATTTTAGAACAAAGTAAGCATAAAAAAGGTTATAGTGAGCCAACCTTAAAAGATAGACATATGCTGTTGTGGACTTTTTTTAGAACTTTTAAAGAGGAACAATTATGTGATATATGATTTTTGCGAAACTTTAACCGTTTACGCAGCGCACGCTTCGGAAGCTCTCAAAAGGAAAAAAAAACGAATTTTAGAACAAAGTTAACATAAAAACGTTTATAGTGAGCCAACCTTAAAAGATAGACATATGATGTCGCGGACTTTTTTTTAGAACTTTTAAAGAGGAACAATTCTGTCATATATGATTTTTGCGAAACTTTAATCGTTTACGCAGCGCATGCATCGGAAGCTCTCAAAAGGAAAACCCCCGATTTTGAAACATTCTTCATTGATGCTCCGCTCCTATTGGTCTTAGCGTGATGATATATAGCCTATAGCCTTCCTCGATAAATGAGCTATCTAACACTGAAAGAATTTTTCAAATCGAACCAGTAGTTCCTGAGATTAGCGCGTTCAAGCAAACAAACAAACAAACAAACAAACAAACAAACAAACTCTTCAGCTTTATATATTAAGTATAGATTACCAAAATTGAAAACCTCGTAGTTACAGCCATGCCAGAACAATGTTCTGGTTATAACACGATAAAAAAAAACTATATTCTCACTGAATAAATGAACTGCTAACAGAGTTCAAAAGAATATAATATTTGACTTTGACTTGCTGTGCTATAAATAATCAAATACCTAGGTCATATGAGATGAAAAAAATACCTACTTTGAGTTTATTAATAAAACGAATAGCTCTTGGAAGACTATAGGCACTTGACAGGCTTTTTTTTATCTAAATGTTTGAAAAGAAGAAAATAAAATTAGATTACTTTTACTAAAAGATTTTCTGAACAATATCCCATACAAACACATTTCCTTCAGTTCAATTCGGTCGCTCGTCTCCCACCGTTTATCCATCATTCTATCTTGTGTCTTTGATGGTCTTAATCACGGCCTTCTTAATTAAAAACGAGAAATACTTTCAGTATGCCTAATGGAGGGTGTAAATTGGGGAGAGAAAAATTGAGGTTGATTTGAAAAAGGAAATTCCTGCATATTTGCACGTCGCCATCTTGTCGTTATTCATTCTTTAATTATTCGTATTTTTTATTTAGTATTTTTTATAAAAAATGCATTTTTATACTACTTTTTAATGCGTTTGACTAAGACCAAGATATAAAATAAGGTCTAGGTGATTTACTTTAATTACGTAAGCCACACGCAATTCAAGTTACAGACACGACTGAACACCGGAACATTAAACATTTACAAAATTATATTTTTTATAATTATAAAGAAACCTTTTGTTAAAATTGGCTAATATACTGAGTTCTGAAACTTACGCGACTATTGGATATATATTGGATATATATTTAAATAAAGCCATGGCCACGGGCTGACTTTGTATCTGTACGCCGCGCGGTAAAGAGTGCTTAAAAGAGTATAAAACGTCGGGATTTGGTAATATGATTATACAGCGATAGAATTCGTAAGTTGTTTTATTTAAATATTTTTGAAAAGTTCACATTTTTTATCATTAATTACTTGATAAGTCACAATCGGTATTGCACAGTTATTTGGTTGTGGCTCATGGCAATCGCTTCATGTAAAATACTGATATTCAGCATTCGCAAGAAGAGACCAAGAATATCCCAAAAAGGATGAAAATTATAAAAAATATATGCATATACATATTTTCGTTAAAACAATCTTTTGTTTTAAAGGTTGTCTTTCATTTTCTAGAAATCAAAGTATCAAATCAAATCTGTAATTTTGAGGAACGAAACACCAACTAATCTACAGCTACCATTCCGCCCAAGCCAACAATCAAAGCCAGAGGTCCCAAATAAACAATAAGTTATCATAACGAAACTGTCCTTTAAACATAATCCAAAGTTTCATTAATTACGCGGTCCTCCGTCCCAGCAGGGTAGGCGAGAGATTTTAATTAAAAGCAAACGCTGCTGGGACAAAGGGACTGGTGCACACGCTAGATCACTCGCACAACAGTTTTTTAACGATTCAATTAAATAAGAATGCTCGTGTAATCTTGAACGTTTGTTAAATTAAAGGACGCTTGTTTGATATAATTAAGTTTTACGTTCTGTTAACGTGCCTTGCCGTAGTGGTGCGACTAGGTTGTGTTATGTTATGACTTGCTCGAGTAACTAGGTAGTTCACTAGTTGGTAGGTCACTTTGAATGAATCATAATATGATTCACGGACAGACGGCTACACGTCATGCTATTGTAAGAGTTTAGAATAACATACATTACCAGCTATAAGCTGATGTTGTTGATGATAATGATAAGAGACTGCTCAACTTGCGAATTGATCGAGCCCATTACTTTGAGTAGTAGATTATTGAGGTAGGTTGATGATTTTGTAATTTTAGCGTATCCCACGGCACATTTTCAAACATACCTAAAGAGATTTTAATTTTAACATTTCGCTGTACTTATCTATACTAATATATAAAGCTGAAGAGATTGTTTGTTTGTTTGCTTGAACGCGCTAATCTCAGGAACTACTGGTCCGATTTGAAAAATTCTTTCGGTGGTAGATAGCCCATTTACTGAGGAAGGCTATAGGCTATATATCATCGCGCTACGCGGACGAAGTCGCGGGCAGAAGCTAGTACTAATATATAAAGCTGAAGAGTTTGTTTGTTTGCTTGAACGCGCTAATCTCAGGAACTACTGGTCCGATTTGAAAAATTCTTTCAGTGTTAGATAGCCCATTTACTGAGGAAGGCTATAGGCTATATATCATCATGCTACGCGGACGACGTCGCGGGCAGAGGCTAGTATAAAAATAAAAGACATATCTGCTTCACATGTGAAACTCCCGGCTCTCAGCGAAACGTGCATAATTGTGCGAACAATTACTCAGAATAGTCGTGTAAAAGCTGCAAACTGTCTGCATGCTAGAATATTATCATAACATAACATTTTATTTTAGAACTTCTTGTTTTGTCATGTTATATTAGTCTTCTAGTGAAGACTAATAATATGTTATGTTATTAGTCTTCATTTCTCAGCATGCATCGGATGCCTGCCTGCATGCATCGGACGACTAAGTATTACGTTTAAATAGATCTTTTGAGACTCATATCGCATGTTTAATCGTTTTTAAGGTAGAAATAGCTGTTTAGTCCGTTTGGGGTGTTACCACCATATCGCAAATCTGCCTCAAACCAATAATGTGCTAACGTTATTGTATTACAGTTAGAAGGGTAATGTAGCCAGTGCAACTACTGCATATGTCTCATAATCACAAAGCGCTAGTTTAGTTAAACTTTTAATGTTTCCATAGGCTACGGTTAGGTACCGCTTGTTTGTCACCCTAAAGGCCGGTTCTAATAATATTCAGTTGATAGATTTCCTTACTAGGGATAACATTTTGATATTACTTGTATGAATTATAATATGTCAAACTTCTTCTTCTAGTCCGCAAATCGAACTGAATGATTTATTATTTAACCACTTAAAATGTAAGAAACAGTGATTATGTTCGATATTTCAAGATTGGTTACATAGTAAAAGTTGTCACGTATCGCTCTAAAACATTAACAGCGACTTACGAATCACCATGTAAAGCAGGCCAATTGCTAACAATCTTAGGCTCCCTTTCTCAAACCTATGCTTCTAAATTCCCAAATGACGGCCCATTAATCATATTGATAACTATATCGGTTTACCTTTATCCCCTGTATTTATGCAGCGTCCAGTCCAACCCGAAGTTATCTCCAGGAAGTTCCTAATGCTTGTTTAATTAAAGTTGCTCTGCCGGCTTGATGCCTTGCCAAATTATTATCGGGGCACCACTGAGAGTAGGCGGCGACCAGACCACTCCAATATTCTACCTGTTTTGGTTAAAAGTTGCATTAATGTTACATATTTCACACAGTTCGTTAATATTTTTAAGTCCAATGTAATGAGGGGCGTGCGTATTGGTATTTACCGGGAACAAATCCAAACTCTGAGTAGATCTACTAAAAATTTCATAAAAAACACTTAATAACACTATTCGGCCTCAATATCGAACATAGGCCCTTTAGCTTAGCAGTCTACGGTTTACTTCTGAAGCCTTTTTGTGAAGCATTTTTTGTTTATATTGTAATTGTACTTATTCATTTTACTAACCGCGAATGTTTTGATGGGTGGGCTCCTCAATCACGCTAGAACGGCCTATATAGCCTGTAATAAACAGATAAAGTCGCAGGTAGAAGTTAGTAAATACTAAGAAACAACGAACGCAAACATCCCAAAAGTAAGGGAACTAGAAAATCGACGTATAAATTCGTTGCAGATTTTTCCATTGTGTGTGTTCTAAGCTTTTATGCAATACAGAAATACGGAGGAACCAACTTACATACTTTGTTGTTACGTAGGAATTAGTTCTGCTTCATTTACCTATAAGTTTCACCATACATACATACATAAAGTCACGCCTCTTTCCCGTAGGGGTAGGCAGAGACTACAGACTTCCACTTGCTACGATTCTGACATACCTCTTTAGCTTCATCCACACTCATCAATCTTTTCATACATGAACGTCGGTTTAGGGTACTCTTGACCAAGCCATTTTTCAAAACGTCCTCAACCTGATTTCGGAACGTTCGCCTAGGCCTTCCCCTTCCTACATTCCCATTCACTTGACTCTCGTGTATCTGTTTAGTCAGTCTCCTTTCATTCATTCTTTCAACATGACCAAACCATCTCAACATACCTTTCTCGATTTTAGTCACTACATCTTCATTCACACCACAACGTTCCCTTATCACACTATTTCTTATCCTGTCACTCAATTTCACTCCAATCATACTTCTCAAAGCTCTCATCTCAACTGCATTTATTCTACTTTTATGCTTCTTCTGCCACACCCAACTTTCACTACCATACATTAGTGTCGGTACTAACACGCCTCCATGAACAGCCAAACGTGCCCTCTTGGACACTTTCTGACTCCTCATAAAGGCATGCAACGCTCCGTTCACCCTGTTTCCAGCATTCACTCTCCTTTCTATGTCACTTTCACACTTTCCGTCTTTGGTGAACACACTTCCTAAATATGTAAACTCATTCACTAGTTCAACTTTTTCACCTTCAATCACAATATTGCAATCTGTCACGCTATCATCTCTTTCAAATACCATAACTTTCGTCTTGCTTACGTTTATTTTCATTCCTTTTCTTTTCAAAGCTCCATGCATAATAGTTACCATCTCCTGTAACTCCTTTACTGACGACGCAAGTATGACTTGGTCATCAGCGTAGAGAAGACATTTGATTAGTAACTCATTCATTTTCAATCCACATTCACTCTCTTTCAAATTCACCAAGTTTCACCAACACACCACTAATGTAAGTAACAAAGTAATATTTGAGGCACCACCAACTACCCATTACAACTCAAAGGGAAGTAATATTGCCAGAACTACAGCCAAATAGGTCGAGGGGAGTAAAAATTGGCTGAGAGACTCGGCCGAGATTCGCTGAAAGAGCCACACTGCACTTAAGGGTGAGTTAACACTAATGAACGCGCGTTTTCATATATCGCGGATACCGTCACGTTTCAAACGCACGATGTTTTTTAAAACGCTTTATGGCTTTCACCGGACCACGCCAAATTCTAATTTACATGGGAGAGCCATGCTTCGGCACGAATGGGCCTGTTATTTGAACTTTGCGAATCTGACGATCAGCCTTAATAAAAGGAAAAGTTTTGATTTAAACTGTAAATGTTTGGCAACAGCTCGGAGCAATGTTTTATGGATTAGTTACAAAATGGTGTGGCTACCAACACTATTTCTTATCTTATCCCATATGAGCGCAAACCGCTTACGTTCATTAGTATGTCCGCACCTTAGAGATTGTCACTTAGCTTGATGCAAAAAGTTGAAGATTGGCACTGATCGGCTTTATGAACAAACTGCTAACAAGCGTGCTGCGTTCCTTATTTATTTTGGGTTTGAGGTGGTTTAGCCTTTATAGGACACTAGCTTCTGCCCGCGACTTCGTCCGCGTAGCGTGATGATATATAGCCTATGGCCTTCCTCAATAAATGGGCTATCTAAAGCTGAAAGAATTCTTCAAATCGGACCAGTAGTTCCTGAGATTAGCCCGTTCAAGCAAACAAACAAACAAACAAACTCTTCAGCTTTATATATTAAGTATAGAAAAGTATGGATTAGTATAGATATGAATGATGTTCGAGGTTGGTGAGAAACCGACGCGCAAATGTGTATTATTTTAAACCATTGTATGATGTGGTCTTGTTGTCACAAATCAAAAATGTACTTTTAGGTATTACACAATAGGTACTATTGAAAAGTCAAACTAGTTGCACGGTTCCAAAATGCGAAATGGAGAAGGTACGGCAAGAAACTGCATAGATACTTTTAAAAAAATATATCAAATCGAATTACAATAATTTTTAATCTTCGCTTTAAAATTTTGTTTAATCCGGCTACTGAGCGTGCGGTCCTTAGGTTCAATAAGCCCATCCCTTATGCAGAGGTCCTTGGGTTTCTGCAGTATATATCTGGCCCATTGAAATATAAATTTAGGACTGTAAGTTTTTGATTACGTTCGCCATAGACAAAACTAATTTAGGTACGGAAATATTGCTTTTTGTTAACAAAATCACCAATGCACAACATACATACATAATTAACAAAAACCAAAGTGTGAAAGTCGTTATATTGTTTGGTCCGGCGATATATCACAACAGCGCACATTAGCACCGGACAGCGTGGTCGCACGTCCGACCCTTGTCAGCCAGCTAATAATCGCACCCCGGCCCGCCCGCAAAAGACCACCAAGTTGCACCATTAATAATAAAACTTGCCAATACTATAATAATAATAAATGAACTGAGTTCGAGGTCGAAAGGAAGTAAGTACAATCAGCGCCAAAAGTCGCTGAACACGATGCAATCTTCAAAACGTTTTTACATCATTACTTCAAAATTCTGACCTGAGAAGTTAGTACCAGTTTTCTTATATGCAGAAAACTGGTACTAACTTCTCAGGTCAGAATTTTTTGGTTAGTAATGATGTAAAAACGTTTTGAAGATTGCATCGTGTTCAACGACTTTTGGCGCTAACTGTATATATATTATTTCTAGCAGTTACCGGTTTCTCAAAATTAGGTGCAAATACCTTTGTGTGTCTGAACCTCTGAAGTTAGCCCCTCCGAATGATCGCGCAAGTTAAATTACTTACTTAGGTGGTTATGTGATGCGAAAAAATTTATAAAATTGTGAGGACAATATTCCATCAATGTGAAACATTTCAACATCTATCTTAAAATATTACTCAAAGACAAAATTCACACACATAACTATAGGTAATCTCTGATAATTGTTCTACAGGTTCATGTGCATACCGTGGTTGTTAGCCACCACATCAAAGCAGAATTACTGAACCATTTGAACACTTGACTGGGTACAGCACTCCTTTGTAAGCTACACTGCACTACACAAAGTAACCGAAAAAAAAAATAATTCCTTTGCAGCGAATAAGCAGGTTTTATTTTAAAAAACCTCGGAACTTGCACCACAAAGGACGAGGAAGTTTTCCGATTGTTCTTTAAGAAACTTATAGGTATTGAAAATAATTGCGGGCTCAAATAAAGGTGAACACTTCTGTAAGTTAGTTTTTCATGCTTTTAAATATATTTTGCCTTTTGTCCTTAGCTTTTAGCTTAGTATTTTTTTGAGCGATTTTTTAATAGGGTGGTTCTCAATTCGATTGTGTAGGTACTTATTTTTATCATAATGATAATATTGCTTCGGGAATACAGACATGAAGGTATGTTATAATGATTATATCTAATAATTATCGTTAAAGTTCTTCAATACAAACCACTTTTTATGTGATGCAGACAGATGCAGATATATAAATATTAATAAATAACTCAGAGAAGTTAAAGTGTGATAGTCTATCTATATCTATATATATAAAAGAAAGTCGTGTTAGTTACTCCATTTATAACTCAAGAACGGCTGAACCGATTTGGCTGAAAATTGGTGGAGAGGTAGCTTAGAACCAGGAGACGGACATAGGATTATTAACTTTTTATCCCGTTCCCGTGGGATGTGATGACAGACCGAATTCCACGGGGGCGAAGCCGCGGGCAGAAGCTAGTTTAATTTATAAAAAATCCATATCAACCGATTGTTTCAAGGTTCTTATTTTAAAAATAATTGTCTATCTAATACAATATTTCATGACTGAGGAATAAAAGTAATTATGCCGAGCTGTGAACCATCTGTTCGCAGGTAAAGAGCGAGCTAGGACAAAAATAGGTATTCGTAGTGGTAGTGATGTATTGTGAGAAATGTATATCAATGTATGATACTATAATGTTCATGTTCCTGAAATTCAGAGTACTTCTATGAAAACCGTTTATAAGCGAGAATGCTTTTCAATAAAATAAGGATGGAAATTCACACATCCACGATAACCCTTTGCGAGATATTTAATAAATATATTGAAATAAAGCCACTTTACGGATTTTATCGAGTTATGTTTACTTATTATCAAATGCTGAATATAAGGTGATAAAATCTGCTTTTGATATTATAATACTAGCTTCTGCCCGCGATTTCGTCTGGGTGGACGTCAAATAAAAAGTAGTCCATGTGTTATTCCAGACTATAATCTATCTCTGTGCCAAATTTTATCCAGATCCGTTCAGCCGTTCTGCCGTGAAAGAGTAACAAACATCCATCCATCCATCCATCCATCCATACTCACAAACTTTCGCATTTATAATAATAGTTCTTGAAAGTTCTTGACCTATGAAATTGCCTTTCTGCAGTACTAGCCATTTCAAATCAAAATAATTTTTGTTTGGCTAAGAATTCTAATTTCAAATTAATTTTATTTTAAAAACATGGAATTATTTTTCCTTAAAGTAGTCATTTGTTTATTGATTACCGTTACATTTTCATCGCATTTCAATCTTTTTCGTCATCATGGATACGTTAAAATTTCGAGTAATTATGGAATATGAGTGCCGTCGTGGCAGCAACGCGGCACAAGCGGCACTCAACATCAACGACGTTTACGGAGCTAACACTACAAACCAACGCACCACCTGTTATTGGTTTGCTCGCTTCCGTTCTGGGAATTTCGACCTGAAAAATGAACCTCGCGGTCGTCCGAAGACCTTGGTCGACAATGACGAATTAAAGACGATTGTGGAAGCTGCTGCTAATTCAGCACGCAAATGGACCAATATTGTATTGACAATATTGGTCCATTTGCGTGAAATTGGCAAGGTAAAAAAGCTTGACAAATGGGTGCCCCACGAACTCAATGATCGCCAGCGCGAAGTACGCGTCGAAACGTGCCTTGCACTGCTCAACAGACACACAAATGGAGGAATTTTGAACCGCATTGTTACCTGCGATGAAAAATGGATTCTGTTTGATAACCGCAAGCGATCAGCAAGTTGGTTGGATCCTGGTTCAGCACCTAAACAATGCCCTAAACGAAAACTTACCCCTAGAAAAGTAATGGTCACTGTTTGGTGGTCTAGCGCCGGTGTGATTCATCACAGCTTCTTACCAAACGGGGTGAGCATTACTGCAGATGTGTACTGTGGAGAAATGAACACAATTATGGAGACGCTGGCACATCTCCAACCAGCATTGGTCAATCGCTCGTCTCCGCTGCTCCTGCACGATAACGCGCGACCTCATACTGCACAGCAGACGGTCTCCAAGTTGCAAGAACTGGGGTTGGAAGTTCTCCGTCATCCGCCCTACTCACCTGACCTTGCGCCTACAGACTACTACTTTTTCCAGAATTTGGATAACTTCATGGCGGGAAAAAAATTCAATACCCGAGAGGCAGTACAAAATGCCTTTGAAGAATTTGTTGCCTCCCGTCCAGCTGATTTATTTAAGAAGGGCATCAATAAACTGCCACTGCGCTGGCAAAGATGCATGATTGCATGGGTGATTACTTCGATTAATACAAATAAAAAATACATGAAAAAAATCGTTTAAATTTTTTCATACAAAACGGCAATTTCATAGGTAAAGACCTAATATTAGTAGGATTTCTCCGTATTGCTCAGAAATCACTCAACATAAATGTCATGTCACATAAAGGCCGACTAAAAATAGAAAGAAACGACACGACATCTTTCTGCCATCCCTTTCATTTTAGTCACCCATTTCCGTCAGCTCCTTTTATGATGTCCTCTAGTGGGGAGAGCATTTGCAAGTTTAATAGGATGGTCTCGCGAAGCAAAGACTTCACTTTGCGACGCCCCCTAAAATGTTGTGTAATGATAATGTCCCTTTAAGTTTAAAATAGAAGGCCTTTTTTACCAAATAGTTGCCTTTTAAAACAGACTTGATTACCCCAAACATTATGACTACTTAGAGTTTTGAAAGTATTAAATAGATGGAATAAAAAAATCAATGAGATTGACTTGATCATATACAAGATCTTAAACGAGGTACCTATAGTAATATAACCCAACTGAAATTTTTGTTTTAAAAAAAGAGAATTACCAGTTGCAATTGTCTATCGGCAAAAATTGTTTCTTATTTTGAAAATTGTTACTGTTACAAAAACACTACAGAATTACTTGTGCGAGATGAATTCACCAGAGCGAGTCAATGAAGGCTAGAAAAACTGTTGAATTGAAAATTTCGTCGAGTCAGTGAGTCGGGGTGGCCACCGAGATGGGTCGTGTGGATGTCTGCCGCTTTCCAAGCGTCGCTTTTTTTGATATTATAAATTTTAAATTTTGCAGCTCATGCATTTCAAATTATGATAACATTTTTTTGGAGTATTTTGAGCAAAGGGTAAATGGGTATGTACAGTAATTTAATTCCTTTGAATGCTTGCTTTAATTTCATTTTTAAAAGCGTCAGTTTATTTTGATAGCCATAATGACACAATGTGACCTTTGCCTGCTTTGGTTAGATAAAAAAAGTACACGATGGCATGAGCTAGAAAACAAAAAAATATGACTAATGAAATAAAAAATGATATTATTAAATTCTAAAATTCGTATTCTTTACAACAAGACCAAAGGACACGGTGAACTCAATCAACTCAGAATCTTCAGCTTATATATGGTTACTTTAATTTTTTATTTATCGTGGCAGTAAGGATTTTAGGGTAAAGTTGAAATAATGAACTTAGAATTCAAGCGAAATACTTACGGGAATATTTATTAAAAAAAAAGGTTACTAGCAATGTAGGTCGCACATTATTAGTATTCTTCCATTTGTATTCGTTTATTCAGTACAGTATACATACAGTCCAGGTATTTTAAACTTAGTTAATGATTATCTTATTCATTAATCTTATTTATATAATACACAAGGATTGGTCCAGTTTTACTCAAAACACTAACAAAATAAGTTCGAAAAACATATTTACTTCCGAATATTTTTTTGTGTAAAGCCATGGTTCGTATGAAGGCATCTTTTCTCGGAACATAAAAGGTGACCTGTTTGAGTGTCTCCTCCCCCCTCGCCCTCCTGGCACAATGGGAGACGTTGTTTGAAAGTAGGCTACCGTTAAAAGAGTTACATTCAACTTACGTCGACCGAGTCCCGGAATCTCCCCGGAATTGTTACACATGACATCTGCCCCGCGTATGTTTGTTAAGGTGAATGCTTTCAACTTCACAATACAGCAAACTTTATTCAACAAAAACATACACTCAGTCTTTTTATTAATAAGCAATGGTACCTACTCATCTATAATTTATAAAATCTATCTATTAAAAACGTCCCGTTTGGTGCAAATTAAAGAAGCAAGAATTAAAACATATTACCTACTATCATCATGGAAAAGGCATAGCAAAATATGTTTAACGCTGATATATCGTATACTGATTTAAACCCCTTACGTTGAAATGCTTGTTATTTGCGGAAAAATATTACGATCGGAGCATTCACCTTAAATGGTACGCCATCTAGCGGCCATCTGTTGTTTTCCACGTTTGATTAAACAACTTTGTACATTCAAAGCTACATAAATTACATAATTTATTTATTATAGAATTTACCCTAAATTCTATTACAAATACATAATAGAGCACAATTCTTCTAATCTGCGACAAATCTGAACCCCGACCTGTAGCTAAGAATTTCATACTTAAAGAAAGCAATAACACTGCTTGACCTGGGAATTGAACCCAGGTCTTCTAGCAAAGTACTCGTGCTTAGGACATTATTAAGAATGCCAGTAATAGGGCTAAAACAGGTCTTTACAATTTAATTAAGTAGTTGACCTTATAGGGTAAACAGTGGTGTTAACCGAAGTGGCGACCACGGCAGTTGACACGGCACCAAAACTTTACATCCCCCGTTAAGTGGAAACATTAAGTTATACT
Organism: Acronicta leporina; assembly: GCA_947256265.1. NCBI lineage: Eukaryota > Metazoa > Arthropoda > Insecta > Lepidoptera > Noctuidae > Acronicta > Acronicta leporina. Next base: position 13,075,621 of record OX366521.1, read on the forward strand.
GTTTGATTAAGTTATTTACAAGTTGCTCGGTAAATAATTGTTTGTAAAATCATCTACTTCAGCAGAATACATGTAAATTATATGTATTTAGGTATACATGTATTTATACGTGGGAGAGCTATGCTTCGGCACGATTGGTCCGGCTCGACCGGAGAGATACCATGGCCTCACAGAAAACCGGCGTGAAACAACGCTTGCGTTGTGTTTCGCCGAGTGAGTGAGGTTACCGGAGGCCCAAACCCTTTTAAAAGGCGGGCAACGCATTATGTTGCGCTTCTGATGTTGCGGGTGTCCAGGGGCGGTGGTTATTGCTTACCATCAGGTGATCCGTCTGCTCGTTAAATCTAACGAGCAGTTGTTTCACGCCGGTTTTCTGTGAGGCCATGGTATCTCTCCGGTCGAGCCGGACCAATCGTGCCGAAGCATGGCTCTCCCACGTATAAATACATGTATAAAAATATTTTTTTATTTAAATATTTTGGATTACCGGCCGCTAAGTCTTTATTTGATACAGGTAATGATGAGATGTCTATCTTTGTTCCAGAACCTAACAATGTGGATCGCGTGGTGGTTGATATTGGCCGCTGCGCTGATCAGCGCTGCCGCTGACGAGGCCTCCGACCCTGAAGGTCTACTAGAATCTGTCGCTGGTAAGTAGAAAATAGCAAAAAAGATACACGAAAATCGCGTCAATAAATTTATTTTTTAAACGTTGCCCCACATTAAGGATTTTTCTATAGTGGGTGCATTAATTATCATACCTATACGCAAACATCCAGATCTGGAATACCTACCTTTAGGTCTTACAAACATTTGTTCCGTGCACGGATCGAACCCACAACACGTAGCGTAGAAGCCGATCGTTAAGTCACTACGCCAAACGGGCCGACAGTTCCGTTGAAAGTTGATGTTGGTAAGAATGATAGATAAGTTCATTTGTATTTTTGTTCAATATATTGTTAAGTATAATATAATTACCAGCGTTATCATCAATTGCGGCATTAATAGTTATTTTCTATTAATGCCGCAATTGATGATAACGCTGGTAATTCTTGCGAAATCAACTTCAGATCTGAAATATCAACATTATCGTCCTCCAAGCTTTTGCCCAACTATGTTGGAGTCTAACCAGATACGGCTGAATATCAGCATTTTGCACGAAGCGACTGCCATCAAAACTCCACAGCCCAATTTCAGGGCGATATCGATATTCGGAGGATAGACTGGTTGTCAGGCTTTTTTTGTGGATTCTGACTACCACTAACAATTGTCGAAGATGTTCGTATGAAAACCGGGACCGACAACTATAGGTGCTCTTAGAGGCACGGAGGGGTCTCGATGTGTTGAGAGTGGTCACCCATCTACACACTGACAGCGGCGAGCGCAGCTTAATCTTGCAGATCAGATGATCAGTTTATTATTACGAGCCCCTCTTAAAAATACCAACATATCTCTCTTATATTATCACAACACTATTCAAAAGACATAAAAATACAGGTTAAGCGAGAATAGGAACTCATAAGAAAATGCTATCCTAAGATTACTTCCTCAATAAAACCAGCTTAATTATCTACGGCTCGTAGTCTCGTAGCAGTTTCGTAGCACCCTACGACCGCTCGTAGCACGTCGTAGCACATAATTCTCGTGTACAGACCCATTATTCTGCGTGTTATGGTGCCTGATAACGCCGTGAAGCTTACAGAAGAACGGCCATATTTGAAAAAGGTTATAAAATGTTTGTTACGAGATAAGGCATTTTAATCTTAATGTAAATAACATTTAGAGGCTTGTTTCACGTAGCAAGTATTATGAATGTGTTGTTTATCAAAGAGAAATAGAATTATGGGTGTAAGTGGCATTCTATGTATGTGTTAATAAAACAGCAATCTTAATGGAATATTAGTTCCAAGGTTGGTGATTATGGCGGAAAAGGAAATATTACAACATATCAACGAATAGCATAGGTACATATTTATTGCAAAACAAATAATATTGCGTACAGCAAAAACATACCATCACGCCTGTATTCCCCGAAAGGTTAGGCAGAGGTGTCCTAATGTATCCCCACAGTTCACTGGTATGTTTATTTCTCATGTCATAAGTTGAAGGGCTTATTGCACTTAATAAAGCACACACTCCGATTTGCTACCCATTTGATTCCTAGGGCAAGCAAAATGTTATTGATTGATTTTTTTTGAATAGCAGGTCAGAATGTCGAATTTCTGCCCGACTATGGGGATAGGCTCGCCCGCTATATACATATATTACATGGGACCTAAAAATACCGGCGAACTGGGTGTACCTTAGTACGCCTCTGCTCAACCCTTCGGGGAATACAGACGTGATGGTATGTTATGATATATCTTTTATAATGTTAAGAATGCGTTAATGCCAAACACTATAAAAAATACTAATAAAAGAAACTATATAGTTCCTTCCGTTCCATAGCACGGTACTTAAAAGAAATAACGTGTATTACGATTAATGGTGGGGGATAGCAGCATGCTAATATATGCCATTTATTAAAGTTAAACCTTTCTGTTCTTTGTTCCACTATTCCTTCCTTGTATGCAATATATTATACTTCTTTTGTAACGTTTTAAAGCCTTTTTATGTCTACTTCTGTAAGGCTATTATTATTCATCGGTACTATAAAAGGATACACGCATTGTGCACGATCGCTGACCACTTTTTCTCAACATAGAATGATAAATCAAGCTTAAACCTACTAACAAACATATTTAACAAATTTATGTATTTAAACGGCGGTAGCCTAATGGCTAGGGCGTCGGACTTGTGATCATGTGGTTGCCGGTTCGAGATTCATTGCACTACCGAGACGTGAACCCACTCGTAACACAAGCATTTTAGCTTAGCACGAGGGCTTAACAAGAATACTAGTAATGTGCAATCCACAGTGCTAATAAGCTTTTATATAAAAAAAATATCTCACAAATATACTGATTTTTGACACATAGGTACGTGAATATTAACAATGAAGTGAAACTACTTTTCTACCCGTGACCATGGATGCTATAAAGGATCCAAAACATTGGGAATTAAATTATATCAATACGACGCGATAAACTCCGTAGTTTGAGATCTTCCGTCTGACGACGTCGCCTGGTCTGAGAGATCTATACACTAGTAAATCATCTATTACGTTATGCGGGTACCGTAAAGCCCAAAAGGTCCCGAATAAAGTTATAAGAAATAATATTTTATATAGGAAATAATCGAGAAATATTTCAATAACTCGGACTCGTGCACGAAGAGCACAAGCACTCCGAGCCATTATCGAGTCCGACTCGCACTTGGCCGGTTTTTTAGTATTTGTTGTTATAGCGGCAACAGAAATTTGAAAATTTCAACTGTCTAGCTATCGCGGTTCTTGAGATACAGCCTGGTGACAGACACACGGACGGAAAGACAGCGAATTCTTAGTAATAGGATCCCATTTTTACCCTTTGGGTACAGAACCCTAAAAACGACGTATCGGTGCCGGAACCATACCGCAGAAGCCGGCAATAATGAACATCAAACGAGTGATTTTATTAATAACATAAAGTTACTAGTACTCAATATGGAAATGCTATATATATTTACGACTAATACATTCCTAGCCATTCTAAGCCCAATATCTTAAAAATAAATCTATCGAAATAAAAAAAACATCAATAAAAGAAGGTCGATACGATCTACATTACGCGGGACATATTGTTCTATGGAAGTAATATACAAAGAGTCTACACGTAAATTCAATCTTCTCTTGATCCGGGCTATAGAGGCGGAATGTGTATGTTCCTTTGCCTCAGACACGTCATGTTACGACGAAAATAAAATACAATGTTGTCGCTGTGTATTATTTGTATGGGGGTTAGAATAAACCAGTAGTAAGTAGTACATAGTAGTTGATGATTGCAATCATTTTTACTTCGAGTATATTCATAATTTGACAATATCCCATTCTTATTATTATTATAAAAAAACGGAAACAGTACCATTCAACTGTATTCTCTTACCGTGTCAAGTATTAGAAAAAAAATACCTCAGAGTAACAATATTATGCTTGTCTTACTTCAATGAAAAATACGTGACATCAATAGAATGACATTCTTGATAAACATAAAAATATATGTAACGCTGTACAGACTAAATTACTTGTCCTTCAACAAAGACATTAAAATATTTAACTCATTTAAATCTCTTTTTCCGACAATTATCTTGTGTTAAACTACCATTAGCAAATTACAAAGAACTACCATTACGCGAATAATTAAACACTGAGGAATCTCGCGTACACAAACTCCAGATCCGAAACAAATACAAATATTGGCTCCATGTAGGGATCGAACCCACAACACATGGTGCAGTAGCCGATAGCTCAGCCGGTAAGCAAAACGTGTATAGTCACACATCTATACTAATATAAAAAGTTGAAGAGTTTCTATACTCTATATCTACATAATAATATAAAGCTAAAGAGTCTGTTTGTTTGTTTGTTTGCTTGAACGCGCTAATCTCAGGAAGTACTGGTCGGATTTGAAAAATTCTTTCAGTGTTAGATATGCCATTTATTGAGGAAGGCTATAGGCTATATCACCACGCTACGCGGACGAAGTCGCGGGCAGAAGCTAGTTTAAGATATATGTAGAGATACCCTGACGGTTATCTTCGCCGGTTATCGGGCGCCGCACTCCATCAAGCGGCTGATCGTAACAAATGGAGGCATATAATCTACAGACTGAACACAGTCACGATCCTCCGCAGTGAGGGACCGACTGAGAAGAAGAGAGAAGATATATAAATATGTATATAAGCCTAAATAACTGGAGGCTTATCTGTGCTACTGTCGTGCCGTATCATTAATTGCATAGGTACCACTTTACAAACTAACTTTATCTAAAAGCTATACGATTTTACAGTAGATACCGACTCTAAAGTCGTATACTGGCTTTTGCTGTAGGTAGTACACAACACAAACATGCGTGCCGCTACATAAACAGTCCAGCAAACAGATCCCAAGCATTACAAACAAGCTTACGTGTGTAGTTCAGGAGAACACACAGAATAACAAGCAAATGGAGTAACCACGAGAACGACATTACATATACGTCATGTTTGAATGATATTTATAAATGAAGTATTGAACAGCCAACTTATTATATATTAAATAATTTACTCACCACGACGGTTTTTGGGAATTTGAAGGTCATAACAAATTGGAAAAACTTAGGATAAGATTAAAGATATTTTTAGTAAAATAAAAATTATTTTAATGTCCCCCCGGTTAAGCACTGCCTGTGATGTCGAATTTGTCTTTCCATAAATCTCTTAACAAGATTATTGCCAAGGAGATTGTTGTCAATATTGGGCTTACATTTTGTGATTTAGCCCATTTTATCGAATTCATGATCGCATCTTGGAATGTTTGAAGATATTAAGATAGAAAAAGCTTCGCTAAAGAGTAAAAATAAAAAATGCCAGACAGAAAGTGTAAATAAAAGTCACGATCATAAAATACGTATTGGAAAGCGTTCCAATAGCTGCCAGTTTTTTTAATTAATTTAATTACAACTCCTCCAAGCTGTCAAAATGGCGATTGGTTCATGAAATAATATTATGAAATCGAATAAGCACTCCATTTACATCGTGCTTCGTGGTAACAACCGAGGCTACACATAGGCACACAGCCACAGATGGGCTTAACTTCGTTAAATCAATATTAACACGTTTTCGACGATGCAAGCGTGTTACATCGAGAATATTGTGAAATGTTCCTCTATTTCAGTCCGCTTATTAGTGCACGATTTTGAGAGCAGTATGTTGTTAGCTTAAATGGAGAATTCGTGCAGTATTATTGGGTATGAAATTCTTAACAGCAGCTTGGATATGTTTTTTTAAGTGTGTGAAAGGCATTATTATGCACACTATGAGATTGATCTAATATTCAGTTCTGCTTTGTTATACTATGAACTACATATTTACAAATGCTAATATTAATAATGATATTATATTTTTACCTCATTTAGGCCCACTTGCACCAACTTCTTAAATATGTTTAAATTGTATTTAAACACAATTTTTCAAAGAAATTTCGTGTTTAAATACCTTTAAGAAGTTGGTGCAAGTGGGTCTTAGTCTGGCCATGAGTTCGATTCTTACGAACTACTTCACTGTCGATATAATGCAAAAGAAGGTTTAAAGGTTCGGCTTTTTTGGTATAGACCCGTATCAACTGAGCACATTTTCCCCTCCATCGAAAAAGATTGCAGAACAAAATCCGAAACATAAACAGGATAAAATGTATACCCATATTTCGATCCAATATTAATTCCATCTTAACGAACCCACCCTAAGGCAAAACTGAAGGATAAGCTATAGATGGAAGCGAAAATTTCCCCAAAGAATATACTTGATTTTTTTATATAACGTCTAGAAATTGGTGGCTGTCGTCGGTAGCTAAAGGTATGAACTCGCATGGGATCTCCAGCCTAAATAAACATTGAGGTACTGATTTATAATCTCAACCAGTCATAAATCTTTTTTTTAACATGAGTAGGGTCCCTAGCAAATATGTTTGGTACTTACCGACAGATTAATCTCATGATCATTGATCATTAATTACAGCACGCATCTATTTAAACGAAGCTCTTTATTAGTATCACTAGAGGTAATATCTTCCGTAAGTTTCTTTGCTAATAAGAAAACAACTTTTTCACCTCACAAGCTCGGAAAGATTCTGTTTGTCATTCAAAATCTGCGTGCAAAAGTGCATTTTGTCCGCTGGCGTGGAAAGAGTTTTTAAAATACGAACCTTTCTATTCAATAATTGTCTATACCGCCGGGTCCACTGAAAATGCATAAATACTTATTTCATGTCACAATGCGCCAACCACATTTTTTGTATAATCGCACTGGCCAGTAAGACGACTGCATGGAAAAAAAACTTAAAATGTTCTTCTCTCTAATCAATTCACTTATCATAATTAATTTTAGATTGTTTTTTGATAAAATTGTAAGACATCTTATAATATGAGTGAGTCCAGTAGCGACGAAGATATAAATTTAACACCTGCAGAATTAGTGCAAGCGGTACATGATGCCGAATTGAGTTTTCTGTTGGATAAATCGCGCGAAAAGTACTTACAAGCGTACAATATGCTCAATGCACGGAGACATTCTAAAGGGTTCCAAAAACTAATGTTACTCTCAACATTACCAATTGTAATAATTTTACTTTTAATTTTTTAATATAAATAAACACTCATTTAATATTTGCTGTTTTTCTTGCACCTAGCATTTTCCTCGCTGTAGTGAGGTGAATAGTTGTGTGAGTTGTGTGTTTCGCTCGGCAGCAAAGTTATTCTGCATCTCGTACCTTTGAAACCTCCGCAACGCTCAGGATTAGAAAATTATGGCGAATCGCTCGATCGGTTCAAATATAGATATTTGAACCGATCGAGCGATTCTGCAGTGATGATCTTACACGCGATATTTTGTTAATTATATAACTAACATTAGTTGCGATTAGTAGCCATTGATTTTAAGTTTTATCCAAATTTAAGTATTCCCTGAAAGGTCAGGCAGAGCCAGAGGCGTACTGATGTTCACCCAGTCGCCGGTATGTTGAGGTCCCATGTAATAGAAGGCAATCCTATTGCTATAAACCGGGCACAAACGCAATTAAATACAGAGCTACGAGTACATAAACCTTCACAAATTACTGATGATAGTATAGAATGCGCACTTGAGTAGGACACAAATTGTTTGCTGGCACACGATAAGCCTCCACTCAACTTGGAGCAACTCTATAAATAGTGCCCATACACATTCACGAGCTCCAACGACGCCGCCGCTAATTAGAGATAAAGGAAATTGAATACATCGCATACAATGGAACATATATATATTTTTTTTTTAAAGCTTACTAGCAATGTGGGTCACACATTACTAGTATTCTTGTTAACCCCTCGTGCTAAGCTAAATGCTTGTGTTACGAGTGGGTGGTGGGGTCGTGCTAAGCTAAATATTGTGTGAAACAGTCGTATAAGTACAGCCACAACTTATATGATCAAAGTCAAAGCGAGTTTGTTATTCTATTGCCACGGTTGGAGCATGTTTGCCCCGTGTTTCAAATTCAAATAATTTATTTGAGTAACATATGTATAAAAACTGAATAAATTAGGATGATAGGTATTACTATATTTTTGCCTTGATATGCGTACCAATGTATTTAACCGATGGTACATGGTTATGCTCCACCCCATTTGATTTTACAGTATATTGCTGACGGAATTAGTCAAAAATGTGTGTTAAGGAGCTTGATGAAAATATTTCAAATATTATGGTGATGAAAAGTTAAACATTTTCAGTCTCTAAATACCTAATATTGGGTAAACACACGCGTAGACGTCTAGTAAAATGATAATCTAATGAAATGGGCTCAGTTTTCTAGTACCGTTTCATTTCAATTTGAAACATATTACCCATTTCATCAGCTCTGAAATACATTGGCGTGAAATCGAATGGCCTATTTGATTTCACACTCAGATACATTTAACAACATAATATCGAATAAGTGAAAAAGTGTCTCAAAAATACATAATATGCTTGTAAAAACTGGGTTACGCGGTTAGGTCTCACTTCCGGTTGTGGTCGCACCGGAAAAGTAGGAAATGAAGACATGCCAGCGATCACAGCGACTCCTACCGCTTCCGACGGATATCGGCTCCGAATGCTGGTGATGTTTGGAGTGACGTAACGGTTGAACAAGTCAGAACACATGTACAGTTGTGTTGATCATGCTTTTTAACAAGAGAGATGGCAATGGCTAACGCAACGCGTATTTTAAAGAAATTCTAAAACTCCCATTCTCAAATTATTGATTTTTTTACAAGTAACAGTTTATGTTTTCATTTCGAACTTTGCTCGACTTGGGAATTGAACTCAGGACCTCTAGCGCAGCAGTCGCACTTTCCTAAGGTCTATGACTAATGATGCAGTTTGAAATTATGACGATCAATAGGTGTTTCGTTACCACTAAACGTAAATGAAATGCGATCGGTGTTCCGTCGTTGTATATGCGGCAACAAAACGTAGCAACTGACAGCCCAGTTGTCATACGCGCCGTACTCATCAAAGTTGGCGCCACTGTGTTATCTGTAGTCCGTTTCGAACGACACGTTGCTTCACCGAACAACGGATTCTCGTTATATTTGAAGACTCGGGCTGGTCATCAACGCGCGCGACTCTCTAGCTAGTCTTACCGTGAATCCAGCTCCTCGTCAACCCTAAGTCAACATCAACAGTCAACATCGGCTCGTGAAATCATCGAAAGGCGGCTCAGCGATAGCAGCGGCATACCAAGGTACGTGCGCGTATTATAGTTTGTTGCTGCTGTATTGCGGAGGGACAACGATCGTATTTTATCGTCAGACCCCAGTCTGTCCCAGAGTAGTATTAGTCATCAGATCCCAGCTATTCCGGCGATCTATAATACTACATCTTTTTGGTGCCGAAACCCGGGAGCTCCGCCATTACATGTGTTTTATACCTATCATCGTAAAAGTGTATCGTAATTTCTGGATTCAATCGTATAAAACATTACATTTCACGAGATCACAAAAAAAAAAACATTTTATAACACGTTTTTGAATCGCAAGTTAGGTAGTTTTCAGGGTTAGGTAAAAATTATTGTAGGAACACAATATTAGGCAATCACTCAATAATCGGTGCCTAATATTACTATCGGCCTATATTAATTTCCCAATCATAACTTGCTACATCAACTTTACTATTCAGTTCATAAAACAAATACATTTATTTTATTCATATTTCGAAACGGAGGTAGGTTATAGTCGTTCGCATTCGCTCGCTCGCAGTACATACCTACATCGAATTATACCAACCTACCTACAATTTCATCTTTTCCGTAAGCTAGCTACGGCCTGTTATTAGTTCAAAGAAGCATTATTAGTTTATTACATAGCAAAACGGAACATTAATTTTGTTGCCTAATTACCTTTTAAAATTAATTGTTACAGATATTAAGTCCATATTGTAAAAGTAATAATTAGACTCGTTAACATTTAACATTATTAATTATCACATTGTTTTATCAGTGGGTGTCTACCCATTGCGAACCTAGGGAGTACCTATACACTTATTTTGTTTGTAGGTGTTTGTATTGTTTAGTAGGTGCTTGTATCCTCCGCTTAGTAATAACTGTTAGCGGTTTCGTTTTGTTTTCGTTTCGTAATATTGGTTGATCATAATAATGTCGTTATTAAGTAAACATTCTTCACGTAAACTCAGTTCTTTGAAGAGGACTAAATCGAAATCTGTTGATATTGAGTATTCGATTCATGATTTATCAACCTTGCGTAGAAAACGTACTATAGCTTATAAGCGGTTGTGTAAGGCTTTGGAGATCGGTTTAGTGACCACTAGCGATGACACCCAACGTGACCTGTTTCTGTCATACTGCCAGGAACTGAAACAAATCTCAACCAATTTTCAAGATGCCCATCTCATTATATTGGAACTTTTAGATGATCCGGATCACGAAGACAATGACCTCCAAAATAGTTTTGATGATATGTATTTTAAGGTTTTATCAATTCATCGCAATTTAACTAAATGTGAAAATTCGGTTCGTACCGATAATAGTGGTAGCTCTTCATCAAACATTCGATTGCCGAAAATCGTTCTTCCTAGTTTTAGTGGGGATATCAAACAATGGCCCATGTATTTTGATACCTTTAATTCGCTTATTCATAATTCTACTTCGCTAACAAAAACCGAAAAATTCCATTATCTTCGGTCGTCTTTAAACGGTGATGCATTATCAGTGATTAATACGTTTCCATTGACTCAAGAAAATTATCTTGATGCCTATCAAGCGCTCATGACCCGTTATCAAAATAAACGAGACTTAGCATTTTCATGTTGGAAGGACCTCTTAGCTATAAACTTTCAAACTAATAATGGTAGTGATTTTAGAAAATCTTTAGATTCATTTGACGAAAACTTAACTATTTTAAGAACCATTAACTTACCGACGCATCAATGGGATTTCATATTGGTATATCATATTCTGTCGAAATTGGATACAAAGTTACGTTGTAGTTTTGAGGAGAAGCATTCAGACATTGAATTACCTACATACGCACAATTAAAGACATTCTTACAGTCAAAGTGTGAGGCACTAATACGTGATTTACATTTTTTAGAGTCTAATAAAATTACTAAATCTGCCCAACATATCAAACGTTCTAATATTTCTCATACGCTTGTTGGTAGCATAGGTAAATCCGAAAACTCGTTAAATGTTGTCAACCCACAAGGCATTAAGTGTTCTTTTTGTAGTGAAGCTCATGTTATTTCCTCTTGTCAACAATTTCTTGATAAATCTCTTGAAGATCGTATGTCCATAGCGACCAAAAATAATTGGTGCTACAACTGTCTAAAGCCTTCACATCAGTTAAAAAATTGTAATTCCATTTTTTCGTGTCGTAAATGTAAACGTAAACATCACACCTTACTACACAAGGAGAACCAAGTTGAGTCAAATTCGACCACTCTCTTATCTTCCCAAAAACACACTACGGTTCTACTAGCGACTGCTATTGTCCAAGTAAAGGATGCTTCAGGCAATTTCCTATCGTTCCGCGCACTATTCGATTCTGGTAGTCAAAGTAATTTAATTACAGAATGTGCTATCAATGCATTGCAATTAAAACCCACTCGAGCTTCTATGAACATAAACGGTATCGGCGAGGTGTCTGCCTCATTACTCGGAGATATAACGTGTTCGGTAGGTACTAACAATAAAACTCTCTTTAATTTAAACATGCACGTAATTTCAAGGATTTGTGGAGATCAACCAATTGCTAAATTAAACACATCGGGTTGGTCTCACATTAATTCGCTACCATTAGCCGACCCGGGCTTTGACATACCTGGTCGGATCGACCTCTTGTTCGGTGCTGATGTATTTGCCGATTCCCTTCGTGACCGTCATATTAAAGGAAATTCACATCAACCTATCGCATTCGATTCAGTTTTCGGGTGGCTTCTTTTTGGAAAGACTCCTCTAGCATCCCATTCACTGCTACACACGTCGTCAACTGACAATCAATTAAATTCATTAATTCAAAAATTTTGGGAATTGGATTCATTGCCGAGGGCTCCATCATTAACTTCAGACGAGATATTGTGCGAACAACATTTCAAATCTACACATTCGCGCGATCCTTCGGGAAGGTATACCGTGCAATTGCCCTTTAAAGACGATTCTGAACCAATTTTCAGTGGTACCCGCGATTTGGCGTTGCGCAGATTCCACTCAATTGAACGTAGACTGTCACGTGATCCCGATCTATATCGTCAATATTGTGAATTCATGTCTGATTACATTAGTGCTGGTCATATGTCATTAGTCTCACCAGATGATGTAGGTAAAGGGAAATATTATATTCCTCATCATTGTGTTTTGCGCCCTGATAGCACTTCAACTCGCCTCCGTGTCGTGTTTGACGCTTCTGCCAAGGATTTAAATTCTCGCTCGTTGAACGAAAGTCAATTCATCGGCCTAAAACTACAGGCTAACATTTGTGAAATCCTCTTGCATTTTCGCGAACACGATATCGTTTTCATGGCAGACGTTCGCCAAATGTACCGACAAATTGCACTATTTCGCGGCCATCGTGATTATCAACGAATACTCTGGAGAGCTTCGTCTAGCGAACCTCTTCAAGAGTTTCGCTTGAACACGGTGACGTATGGCATTTCATCGTCCCCGTATCTCGCTTGCCGTACCCTGCGACAGCTTGCTGACGATGAAGGGGATTTATATCCGTTAGCCAAACGTGCAATTTTGTCGGACATATACGTCGACGATGTGGTCACTGGGTGTACCGATCTGGCTACGGCACATGAGGTGAAGTCTCAACTTATCGCACTGTTCAAGACGGGAGGATTTCAACTTAGGAAGTGGGTGTCTAACGATGATCGTCTTTTAGCAGACATCCCTCCCGAAGACTGTCTAAAGGGTTCTATTTCCTTAGATAACTCGGAACCAACTTGTCTTAAGGTATTGGGTCTCAAATGGGATCCGTTATCCGACTCATTTCTTTTTGAAGTGGAATCTTCGCAAGGACCATGTACCAAACGCTCGATTCTTAGCGAGCTCGCTAGAATCTTCGACCCATTAGGTTTTCTATCCCCTATTACAATTCAAGCTAAAAGCTTAATCCAGAAACTTTGGATTATCGGTACTACGTGGGACCAAACTCCACCCGACGACATTATCAGTACATGGCACAAATATCAGAACCAACTACCTCAATTAAAACAATTAATAATTCCTCGTAAATTAACTAGCAATAGTGTACACTTGTATGAATTGCATGGATTTTGTGATAGTTCCGAAACTGCATACGGTGCTGTAATTTACCTACGGCTAATAGACGTCAATAAACAGTACCGCACATTTCTAGTTTGTTCAAAGGCTCGCGTTGCTCCGCTAAAGCGAATTTCTCTTCCACGCCTTGAACTTTGCGCCGCGGTGTTGCTCTCGGATCTGTACAAATTCGTGAAGGAAACTTATCTGTCTCGTATTCCAATAGATTCTGTTTTCTTGTGGTCGGATTCAACGGTCACCCTCTCATGGTTGCGTTCTCCTTCTTATCGCTGGACTACTTTTGTTGCAAATCGTGTGAGTCACATCCAAGAAATAACACCTATTGAATATTGGCATCATGTGCCTTCTGCTGACAACCCTGCAGATATTTGTTCGCGTGGTCAATTTCCAAGCGAACTCCTAAACAATTCGCTATGGTGGGCGGGACCATTTTGGTTGTCAGCACATCACGAATCATGGCCGTCTTGCGTTGATAACGTCTCCCATGAAGAGCAGATGATTGTTGAGGCGGAAACTCGTAAATCACCCGTGTTAGTGTCTTCATGTACGACGGAAAACGATCAATCAATAATTGATTTCATCGTGCAGCGGTTTTCATCTTTGGAAAAGGTAATAAGAGTCGTAACATATATTTACCGTTTTATTAACAACACTCGCAATCCAGCCAATGCTAATCGTCATAATTTTCTTAATTATTTAGAGCGTCATACTGCATTATTGAATATTGTTAAGCATGTGCAGAGTAGTGTTTTCGCTGAAGAAATTAATAAATTAAATTCACATCAAGTTCTAATGAAGTCATTTCGTAAGCTCAATCCGTTCTTAGACAAACGTGGTATCCTCAGGGTGGGCGGTCGTATTGCTAGATCCGAATTACAATATGAGCACAAACATCCTGCTCTTTTGCCATCTAATCATCCCCTTACAACTTTAATAATAGATTCTGTTCATCGGAATCATTGTCATACAGGAATTAATACGACTTTATATTTGGTTTTGCAACAATTTTGGATAATTTCTGCAAAGCGTAGTATTCGTCGATGTCTCGCAAAGTGCGTTTACTGCTACCGCACTCATCCTGTGCCATTGCAACCAGTAATGAGCGATCTACCTTCATACCGCGTTAATCAGGTAAAACCGTTCTCCGTGGTTGGCGTGGACTTCGCTGGACCATTCCGTATCAAGTTAAGTAAGCATCGCGGGGCTAAAATAGATAAAGCATATTTGTGCCTGTTTGTCTGTTTAGCCACGAAGGCCGTTCATCTTGAGGTCGTGTCTACGTTGTCGACGGACGGTTTCATTGCTGCCTTACGCCGTTTCATTGGCCGTCGTGGGCGATGTAATACCATACATGCTGACTGCGGAACCAATTTTATAGGTGCTAGAAACCAATTATCGAAATATATGCAGGAAGCGTCTAGCACAGAGAGAATTGAGTTTAAATTCAACCCCCCATCTGCTCCCCACTTTGGAGGTGTTTGGGAGATACAAATTAAGGCAGCGAAATCACATTTATATCGTATTATCGGTGATCAACTTTTAACTTTCGAGGAGCTGACTACATTGTTCGTTCAAATTGAAGCCGTTCTAAATTCACGGCCATTGTGTCCCATTAGTTCAGATCCTAATGACCTATCAGCCCTAACACCGGGCCATTTCCTTACGCTTGAGCCCTTGACCGCTGTTCCCGATGAGAATCTTTCTAACATAAATATTACTCGGCTTCATCGGTGGCAGTTGTTACAGGCTTTCCAACAGAATTTTTGGTCCAGATGGAAAACCGATTACTTAAATGGTCTCACTCAGCGCGCAAAATGGACCAAAGATTCTAAGCCTTTGAAGGTGGGTTCCCTAGTGATCATCAAGGATGACAATCATCCTCCCCTTTCATGGCCCCTTGGTCGCGTTGTTGAACTCATCCCAGGTGTTGATGGGGTCGTAAGAGTCGCTATCCTTAAGACTGCTACCAGTCAATCAGTTAAAAGACCTTTAGTCAAGCTATGTCCTCTACCAATAGAGGACTAATTACTTTCTCCCTTACACTACATTATCGATTAAGTTAGATTAGTAAGCTTTTCGGTTTAGTTAATTTTTAATTTTTTTGTTCCGTCTCAGTATAATTACATTTTTTTTTTTGAATCCAGAAAATACCATTGCTATTTTGGTGGGCGGTATGTTTCGTTACCACTAAACGTAAATGAAATGCGATCGGTGTTCCGTCGTTGTATATGCGGCAACAAAACGTAGCAACTGACAGCCCAGTTGTCATACGCGCCGTACTCATCAAAGTTGGCGCCACTGTGTTATCTGTAGTCCGTTTCGAACGACACGTTGCTTCACCGAACAACGGATTCTCGTTATATTTGAAGACTCGGGCTGGTCATCAACGCGCGCGACTCTCTAGCTAGTCTTACCGTGAATCCAGCTCCTCGTCAACCCTAAGTCAACATCAACAGTCAACATCGGCTCGTGAAATCATCGAAAGGCGGCTCAGCGATAGCAGCGGCATACCAAGGTACGTGCGCGTATTATAGTTTGTTGCTGCTGTATTGCGGAGGGACAACGATCGTATTTTATCGTCAGACCCCAGTCTGTCCCAGAGTAGTATTAGTCATCAGATCCCAGCTATTCCGGCGATCTATAATACTACAATAGGTATATTAGCAGTGAGGAACAAAAAAAAAGTAAACAAAATTCTAAGGAACGCTTTTAACTAAAGAATGGAAGTTTATTCTAATGTCGGTACTTTTACAAACCTACAAAGGTTTGTATAACCTGAGATTAAGTGTCCGTGAAACAAATAACCATTTAACATTCACTCTAGCTGAGTAACATTGTAAAGAGCTGAATTTGTCTCTTGAAGTAGCTTTAGTTTCAAGGAAATCTCTGAAATACTGTGAAGTAAATAACGAGAGAAAGCTTTATAAGTTAAATCAAGTACCTAAGCCCGTTTTTTTTTGCATTTTTCATGCTAAGATTATAAAGTTATTTATTGAAGAAAACGATTTTTCCTTAACTAAATAACTACCTAGAAGCCCGATTAACGTCTTGGACTACTGTATACTTGTAAGAGTTCCCTGTACCCTACAGGGGACCCTTAATAAATTTTCTAAAGAAAATCTGCCAGAATATTGTAGGTAGACATCGACGAAAATCGTACCAAATCAGTCCTGTTTGTTGGTCTGATTGACTTCAATTAAAATTTAGTTTATCTAAAAATGTGATTGGTAGGCTCAATAAATAATATAAACTATTATGCACTATAGCTATTTAAAAAAATAAATTGGAATAAAACACCTAAGTAGAATCTTCATAGTAAAACTTATAATATCTAGACGTTTTAAATATAGAACCTCAAAGCGTCGTTTTCCGCAAACTCTTGATCCTATTCATACTTTTATCTGGCAGTTACTGAGTAGATTTCTCACAAGACAAGAAGAGTGGCTTTCTCTCGGGGATCGGGGAGCATGTGCTTTAATCTATTTTTAGTATTCGGCTTTGTGTGAATATTTGTCAATAGCGATCTACGAAGAATAGAGTTTTTATCAACTTACGTAGTCGTACCTATGTGTTTCCATATTTATTCCATCGTTACCTATAGTAAAAAAATAACATGTGTAAAAGATTATTAAACATACCTAGGAAAGTGCCTAAAATAAAAATCTCGCGTTTTAATACCTCATTGAATTGCGTTGGGGTCTGTATTTTGTTTCTTGTTGGACTATAATAGAAATAAAAACAGTTTTTATACACAATGTGCTCATAATCTTTTGCAGCTTTATCCACAAGTTAGGCAGAGGCATACTGATGTACAGCCACAGTTCGGTTTAAAGAGATTCCTAAATAGGACAATATTGTCACTTACATGAGGACAATAGTTTTATAAATTACTAGCCTCTGCCCGCGGCTTCGCTCATGTGAAGCTATATGAGGAGTAAAAACGAAATAACCAATATTGATGATCTCTTTTTTGTATGGGGCTGTATACATCAGAGAGGTCAAGCTGTATCTCAGGATCCGTTCAATTAATTGAGATAAAAAGTTCACCAGTTTTTAAGTTGAAGCACATACTTTCTAAGAGTGATAACAAAATTTAAATCTATTCAGTAGTTTTTGCACCAACCCGTAACAAACGGACAAGAATTTTAAAAATCACATTTACGGATTCGGAGCCGTTTTTATACCATAAATCAGGTGTTTTTTTTAAATATCTTCAACGTACAGACACAGCTTTTTTACAATTTTATAATAGTATAGATAAGATATATAGAGAATAGAGAAGAAGAAGACTACAAATGCCCGGCGAGGGTAGTTCAACCGTTTTACGTCCCATGTAATTGGAACTAAAACCTTTACTCACGTTTAAAATCGGTTACTTCATAAATAATAACCTCGTGTATCGACGCCCGTATAATAGGAAGAACCGGTAATCTGATTAGGCCATATGCGAATACATATAGTACAGTACAACAGCATAACATAGCACGTGCCAATCCTACTTAGAGGAGCGACGTTGATCGAATGTGGCGGGATACGGGACTATTAGAACAGCTCCATTGTTACGGGCTAAGGGAAATTGATGAGCTTTTGCTTATCTTTGCGTTGATAAATATTTGTCTCGAGATAGATTTCCCAACAAAAATAGGTCGTAATTTTTAACGCCTTCGATAATTAGATTTTCAATTCATATGTTTTTTTATTATAACTGCCTCATTAGCCAAGTGGTCCTGAGCGCGACTGCTAACCTAGAGGTCCTGGGTTCGATTCCCAGGTCGAGCAAAGTGTTATTGGATTTTTCTATGAAATTCCCAGTAGCAGCTCGGAGTTAGGAATTTGTGCCCGTGGCAATAGGCTCGCCCCCTATTACATGGGACCCAAACATACCGGCTAACTGTGGGTGTACATTAGTACGCCTCTGCCTATCCCTTCGGAGAATACAGGCGTGATGGTATGTTATGAATTTTATTTCTTAATAAATATTTAAAGTTGTCAAGCTTGGAAAAGGGACGTTAGAAGTACAGATACAGCTCCTCATTATAAGAACAATAAAACTATTATTATTCTCATAATAATAGATACTTAAATATATTAAGCCAAAATAAATGTTAGTGAGCCGAAGCTTTCCTATCCGATATAATATCGTCATCATCGATAATAGTAAATGTCACTACCCATTAGATTACGTAACCCTCATTGTCATAATCACTGGAATAAGAATAGGGTCGTTAACCTGATCCTGCCGCCAGCTACCACTATAACGTTAACCCTTTTCCGACCATATTCTTTTACGACGTTTCGAGCTGTTATCTAGGCTGAACATGCGAAATTCGCGTGAGATACTTTTCGTATCCAATGGAAAATCATATTTATGAGAATAAACTAGTAGCTTTATGCCTTTTTTAAACAATAATATCAGTTTTTTCATACATAATAAAATAATAATTCCTACTTGATTTATTTAAAGTAAATATATTACCAAACCTTAAATTGCCGTAGGGTTAGGCAGAGGTATACTAATGTACACTAAGCACTTTGCTCGACCTGGGAATCGAACCCAGGACCTCTAGCGTAGTAGAAGCGTACTTATAGACAGACAATAAAGGAAAGGAAGAAAGATTGGACAAAGTTTATCCTAAAGCAATTTTTTGTGTTTCATTACACAAAGCACAAAAGCCCTTCACCTATTACTTCCTTACAAGCCCATTACTTCCCTAAACTGTAGTTTGGCAAAACACGGCAAATTGGTTCCATTAGCGTGCATTAGAGGGCGCTACCGACACAACTGGGACCGCGGCGACGCGCGTTATGGAAAGTGTTTGCCTCGACGAGAGACTGTCTGGCGTAAATGTTTGTTAGACATGCGCAAAACATCACCTTATGAAGTAATGTGATGCAACATTACTTTTTCGGTCAGGTGATATTACTCGATAACATTACGCATTACTCGAAACATTACGCGACGTATTCGAACGATCTGATAATGTTTGTACTTCGACTGTACTATTACTTTGAAGTGATATTAATTTTAAAGAATATCTAGCCAACAAAATGCATTTCGCCAACTACATAGTTCTGACTCAAAAAAATTTAAACAATGCAAGTGATCATAGGTAAAAACCCGGCTAAATAAAAATAAACCTCATAAAAACTTACGGCTTAAAATCCGTCACGAACGTTTCTTGTCTTCGCCTTATCTCGTCTCTCTATCTAACTTGTGGAACAACGTACATCTGTCTCACTCTACCGCGCGTCGCGCGAAGTCGATTCGAGTAGGCAGGACAGAATGCGAAATTATGTTCCAGAAATGAACATTACTTAACATCAAACATCACTTCATCACTCATCACACTCGCACTCTTCTATTACAGGAAATGCGCGGGTGATGGTGTGATGTTAGTTTTCGTCGCGTAATGCGTAATATGGCATCACATTGTGAAGTAATATCACCCGAGTAATATTACGCGCATCACCTACACATGTCTAATGTTTGTCGTGTATCGGGATTTGAGATTTTTGACTGGCGCATGAAAATATTTTTAAGTACTAACCCAAAGCGGAACACTTTTGGAGAAAAATATTGCCCCAAAGTATAATGTCCTACTTATATTGTGAAACGAGGTTGCGTTTACAATCTGAAATTATCACACACACAAACGACGGAATAGCTGTCTGAAGTCCACACAGATTGTGTTTATTTATTTACCGTGGGAGAGCCATGCTTCGGCACGAATGGGCCGGCTCGACCGAACTAAAACCACGACCTCACAGAAAACCGGCGTGAAACAACGTTGACGTTGTGTTTCGTCGAGTGAGTGAGGATATCGGAGGCCCAAACACAATTTTTAAAAGGCGGACAACGCACTTGCGACTCCTCTGGTGTTCGATTAATCGATTTTTTTTAAGGCATGTATTATTAAAATAGTAGACAAATATTGATCGCTCTTATAAAACAAAATAATGTCGACTCCATAGCTTTGTGCTAGGTCTATACTGCGATGACGCGCTAGAGCGAGAGCGATAGATCCCGATAGGAATGTATGCGGGGCTTAACTTCGCCCAAAAAATACAAAATATTTTCGAGGTATCCTCCTAATAGTTCATTATCACGCGCTTGAAACACCGTGTCGAAACCTGCATGCCTGAGAGATTTCTTCGACGGCATGTGAAGTTTGCCAACCCGCATTAGGCCAGCGTAGTGGTCTCAAGCCTAATCGCTCTCATTCAGAGAGGAGACCCGTGCCCAGCAGGGGAACAGAATAATGAGTTGATTACATATGTTCTATTATGTATTATCACGATAATTTACTGTATTAAACGTATTTTATAATATCCAACGAATATTCAGCTTTATATATTCATTGAGTATTCGCGGGTTCAGATTCTCATTGTAAATTAGTTTGCCGTCGTCTGTGTCTGCGGGAACTGACACATGAGTTATGTTGATAATATTGTTCATCCAGAAGCAGGAAATTATACTTATGTCATGTACTCAACAATATTATGGTTCCACATAAATTGGTTCCTTTTAGTTGTTTTCTTTTTCATAATATTTGCAATCCAGTACTACTGCTGGGTAACGGCTTGGTTATAGTCTACTGTAATTGCCAAGATAGCAAACTGCACATAATAAACATGAAATATATCATCACGCCTGTATTCCTCGAAGGGCTAGGCAAAGATGTACCTACTAATATAGGAATATCAACAGTTCACATTATAAAAAAAGAAAATAATCATAAAAACAATCTTTTCTTACGTCAAAAAACAAACGAAACAAATTTAAGTACCTATTTAAATCATCCCTTCATATAAGATGGCTTCAATTGAACTATGGGTGTACATTAGTACACCTCTGGCTAATCCTTTAGAGAATATAGGCATGATGATATCTATTTTAATATATACTCATCATACTCACCCGTAAGAAATATTTGTTTGTTGAATAATATAAACTGTGCGACATTCCACTACCAGCTTACATGCGTTCGTATATTTACTACATATATATTCTTACATAATATATTGATATGTACCTAGTGTGTAATGCGTATTATAATATAGACAAGGGAACCACACGCACGCAATGAATTCCCATAGACATGATGGTAATGATAACCTCAGTTCATTTGGTATTATCTGCTATACATTATTTTAAATCCGTCCCTAAATTGATACTATAATACAGTTGATTGCGAAGTTCCAATATGTATATATAATTTAAGTTCTATGATTAAATATTAAAAGATATTATCAAAAAAGGTTTAATCTCAAAAAAACCTACAAACAAAAAGTAAATTTCGTAATTTCTATTTATTTGAAAAAGAGTTTCTATTTAAATGTAATACCATAAAAAATTTTCAAACAAAGAACAGTTCTCAGAAGTACGTCAGTTCTCAATGAACGAGAGGTTGAACGTAATAATAAGCATTCAAATGAAGGTTGGATGAAAGACACAGACACAGGTGGTTCGACCTACCCGTTCACACGATAGGTCAGTTGAAAATAGAACAGTGAGCAGATACTAAAGGTCAACACACTACGCAGATTATGTATATAAAGCGTATCCAACTATGTATATATATGAGAGCTAGAACCCCTAAGGGCATTAACTTGAATTGCGTTGTCGATCTTCGACCCTTTTTCTGCCTTCCATCTGGCTAAAGTAAGGTCGAACTCATTGAAAACTATAATAATAAAAATGTTTGAGTAAACTGTCAATTCTTTTATTTGTTCAATAAAATAATTACTAAGGAATTATATGAACATGTTGTATGGTTCTAAATATGAAATGACTAGCTTCTGCACACGAGTGCGTCTGCGTGGACCTCAGAGTTGGATCCTTTCTGGTTAAAAAGTAGCTTATGTATGTGTTATTCCAGACTACAATCTATCTCCCTGCCAAATTTTATCCAGATCCGTTCAGCCGTTCTGACGTGCAGGTGTAACAAACATCCATACATCTTCACAAACTTTAAAATTGATTGTTAGAGGAATGTAAATATTTTAGTCCTCAGATCAAAATCAGATTCAAATTCATATTTAGAACTTCACACAACTTCACAATTTCAAACAACAACAATATTAACAATTTTTAAAATGAATCATACTATGATTTATTACCTGGAGACTAATAGTTGACATAACCACAGATAATAGAATACATAACGAAATTAATATCACAATGGTACCTAATTTTCAATTAGGTAATTATGCCAATTACATCATGATTAATATCAAAGTTACAGTCAGACTAACAACACAAAGATTATATCAAATACATTGAGCGAACAAAATGTAAATTACTTTCTTTAACTTAATTATTATCGACGTAATATTAACAAGCAAGCCAAATAGCTCCCAAAATAGACTCGAGACTTCTAGAGAGCATATTTCGGACAAAAAAGGTCGTATAGTTTATACCTCAAATTAAAAATAAATAGTCTAATGGTGTTCTTTTTTTAAACTGTTTAAAAGGCAGAAAGATAAATCTCTTTACTTGATAAGGCTTTGTACACGGGTGGTGTTTAAAAAAGGAATTAAATTTCCAAAGAGACCAAGATAATCTCGTTTCAACATCATTGGCCTGAAAGGTTAAAGAGAGTGTGCATAAAAAGCTTAAATGGATCAGTGCGAAGTTAAATGGATTGCTTTGCTCTTAGATCATTGAATAGTAGAAAAACCCTTTTAAAATGTTATATTTTTTTTCAATTTACGAAAGAAATATCATTTATCCATATTATTAATAAGTATTATAAATGTGAAAGTATCTCCATATGTTTGTGTGTTACTTTTTCACGCCTAAAGAGCTATTTATTTACCTATCTTATATTTGGTACTATTATTTGGTTTATTACTATTATTATACTCGGTACTAGCTTGAAACCAACCAAAACCAAAAACCAACAGTGATGATCTCTTCTTTGTATGGGTCTGTATACATCAGAGAGATCAAGATGTATCTCAGGATCTGTTTAATTAATTGAGATAAGAAGGTCACCAGTTGTTAAGTTAGAGCTTATACTTTGTAATAGTAAAATCTAAAATCAATCCAGTAGTTTTTGCGCAAACACACAAACAGACAAGAATTTTAAAAATCTCATTTTAGTGTTCGTAGACGTTTATATACCACCTTGTTTTTTTTTAATATCTTCAATGAACAGATACAGCTTTTTTATGTTTTATAATAGTAGAGAAGAAGAAAAATTGTATCTTGAGGACTACCTTTTAATTCAAAAATATCTATGGGATTCCAATGAATCGCGGACAACAGCTATAGAAGGATTTTATACCAATATTTACTATGTATTTTCTTGAGTAAGTTGTTGAAAGAAAAATACTTGCAGTTAAGTGTACAATTGACTACGCAAAAGTTTCTACGCCGTAGCTTGGCTACGCGTACAATCGTAGCAACACCGAATCCCCAAGTCTGCTATTTTGTCGTGTCAACATCGTCACTCAATGGCTTCAGAATTGTTGATTTTTGACAGTTTTGTCTACGAAATCTGTCAGTTCTTATGTCATTTAGTGCCATTGAACGACCATTTTGATACAACTGAAATAGCAGACTTGGGCCCCTGGCGGGTGGGACTCGCGGTGTTGACAGTGTTTGGTGTATCTAACCAGTCGAATATTCAGAATTTGTGTTTGTAATCGCAAGATAAAATCATAGTGTAGCATTATTGCTACACTATGATTTTATCTTGGTAATGACAGTACAAGAGGTACTCTTTTTTAATAGCAGTACCTCTTGTACTGTCATTTATTTAATACTCACGTCTAAAAATAGTTATCTTTTTTTTTATAAAAGGTACCCTATATTATCCTTTCCTAGGATGTAATATATCTCCTTGCTGAATATCGTAATGTAGTTAGCAGTTTAGGCGCGAAAAGTAACTGAAAAACAGACTGAGTTACTTTAAGAAGGAATTAAGAATAATAAGTATAAAGATAGTATTTATTTAATGAACAAAAATCTACATAAAGGACCTAATATTTATACATACTCCCGCGACTTCGTCTGCGTGGACTAAAAATAATAAAAAGTAACCTGTGTTATTCCAGACTATAATCTATCTCTGTGCCAAATTTCATCCATATCCGTTTAGCCGTTCTGGCGTGAAATATTAATAAACATCCCTCCATCCTCACCAACTTTCACCTTTTTAATATCAGTGGGATAAAAACTAACGAGTTCGTAGATCAACACAAAAGACGTAAATTACAGTCCTTGATATAATGTTGCACAATCCGACACAATGTTCAATGTATTGTGTGGGGTTAGTAAATGTGACTTATAATGAACATATCATTGGGCTGAAATACTGCGTCCGTGGTACTGACAGCAAAATAATAGAGACCGAAATAAGCTGTATTACACGAGCGAACAACGGAACGGAATAAATTGAATTAGGTTTTCTCACACCGTACTGTAACATACCACCATATCATCAGCTTCAGAAGAGATAGAGGGTTCCTAATGTATACAAATAATTCTCCGCTATGTTTCATAATTCATTTTGTTTCATGTTTTCAATTTCATAGAAAAACCCAATAACACTACTCGACCTGGGAATCGAACCCAGGACCTCAAGCGTAGCAGTCGCGCTCAGGACCACTAGGCTAATGACGCAGTTCTAGGCTAGTGAGGTAATACTACATAAAGAACACAAAATACGCATGTGCTTACGTATTGCAAACTGTCATGTTCATGGTGGATCTTATCAATATGCCAGTCACTCCAGCTAAGTGAAGTCCCTCCTCACCAACGCGGGAAGTGGCATACAAATCAACTACACAGACAGCTTAATTCATTATTAACTTAACTATTAGCTAAGGGAACCATCAATGTATAATGAACAAGGAGAAATCACACGAAAACATGTCATATAACTATGTCACGTAATTGCAAAATGGCAATACAACACTAATGTCAAAATGTCAACAAGCTAGAAATAAAATTAATTTATACGTTTTTTATCCTAGGTTGCTACTTGATCCGTAAATAATAAAATGAATTTATTTGAATTTAAAACAGCAGACCCGATTTCGTTTTGGCACAGGTTTTCAATGTCGCGACATGCATATTTCGAATTGATTGAATAGTTTCGAAATTAAACAGCCTAATAACTTGACCAGGGACGACCAAGTCTATTATTTCAATTGAATTAGAATGGTCATCTTAGGGCACGCCACGCAACGCCTTAAAAAACTGTCAGATTTTGTTAATAGAACTGGCAAAGAAATAACAATAATTCTGATGCCATTGAAAAAGGACTTTGACGCAATAAAATAACAGATGACGCTCGCTACCAGGTCAGAAATCGAACATGCCAATTTATTGCCAGAATTTTGTGTGTCTATCTATACAGAATAGAAAGTTTTGTATGAAACACATAACTTATAGAATAGTACTGTACAACTTACTGATAAAACTTTTCATTCTCTACGATCTCTATCATTTGTATTCAGTCCTCAATCTATAGAAAGCTGAGAACATTTCTCGGCGAGCTGTCTTCACAATGGAATCGAGATAACATCGTTACATGACGGTGCAAATGCGGCCGAACGAAGCGCCCGCGCCCGACCGAAGCACTTACTTGCTTTCCTGCCTACTTGAGTATCCAGAGTGCTTCAATATAGCGGTTGTTATTGTTGTTATGGAAACAATATAGATTGAATTTATGTGTACTTATTGGATGAAAGCCGACTTTAATTGCGACTATTGAATAGCAAATTATGTTAGAAGTATATTATTTGAATTTGATGTATTTATATACATCGACCGTTTAATTAACTCTATATTATTATTGTTTATTTATTTAATGTGAGCCGATACTGTTTGTCTGTTTTTTCCTCATTCCTTTATTTTATTCTGCAGTGGTTAGTTTCATAAATATGTGCCTAACATATGATTGGCTCCACAGCACAACGTGTTGTGGGTTCGATACCCACACAGAGCAAATATTTTTGTAAATATAATCTACAGATAGTTGTTCCGGGTCTAGGTGCTTGAGTGTATGTGAGATTTTGTGTTTGTGAAAGCACCCACGATACAGGAGAAAATCCTAATAGGGCAAGGTTTTTTTAAATAACAAAAAAAACTGAAATAAGTTTCGAGTTTCGTGGCCATCGGATTTTTGTATAATGTACACACTTACCTACCTATAATAAATAAAATTAAGCCTTATTGCAAAAAAAATCTTAGAACACATATTTGTTATTGAAGAAAACATACCTACCTATTATAAAGGAAAGGAATCGATAGCTGTGTATAAAAAATTCAAAATCGTAGCTTTAGAGACTAGGCTTAGGCCCATTCTGCCCCCAAAAAGCTATTTATTGGAAGGAACGAATAATAATTCTGAAATCAAACGATGCATGAAATTGAGCATTTGCAGCTTATAACGCGTGACTTACTTAGATAATTTTGGTACATTATATCGAGAACCTAGGTCTAGATAATAAGGGCTACGAGTACAAGGTAACTAATAATACAACGATGAGAAAAACATTTTGTAAAATATAAATTATTAACGTAATTATCAAATACAAAATACAAATGTTTGTGTCGGAAAAACAGTGTAATTCCAGATGATTAAAACTGCACTCGCTTGCTAATGGAATACTGAATCATACAAAACACATACACAAACTGACTATAATTAACAGATTTATTTCAGCATGATTTTGAGTGATGTAAAATGAGCAAATTAATTACATAATCTAACCGATCGGAATTAGTTGTTGTACCTATACTAGATTTCAACATTGAAATTTCTAAAATATAAAGGATTAAACCTAACAGGCGGGTTAAATTTTAAAATTAAGACATTAAAATGAAACCTAAAGAACGTTTTAAACATGATTGTCAAATTACTATAGGCAGTACTGTGAGATATAGCGGGTAAAGTCCTTTATATAAAATATGTTAGACGTTTAACCTATAACGTAAAATCCATTAGGCAACTTACGGGCATTTTGGCGAGCATTTTTACGCTTATATTCACATAAAATCAAATTGCAAAAAGGTTCTACGTATTTACGGCGACTGCTCTACAGACTGGCCACAGTAATGTGACCAGCTGCCGCGCTGCCCGGATGTTCCGGTTTGAAGTCGCTTTAGAGTCCCACCTAAATGTTTTTGTTAATGTACAATTTTGAGGAAAAACGGGGAATTTTTCGTAATTTCTACCATCTGGATAATAATGAATTAGTTTCGTAAATTTAGCGTTAACAAATACAGGGTTCGAACTTTAAAAGCATAATCAGGCTTGATTATAGGGAGAACATCATCAATACCTACTCATTATACACCTGACCCTACCTCAATTTACTTGGGGTCGCCGCAGTATTTTTATTTTGATACATCTTTTTAATTAGTTCAATCCGTAGTATATCTCTCTTTTCTCTTCTTATAAAGAAAAACTACATAAGTAATAACCATGTTATAGCTATATACCAGAGTATTATTTTATATATTTCAAAAAATAAAATTATTCAGACTAATTAAGCCGAAAAGCGAAATTTAAGGTATCAAAACAGCAGTCTCTTTTTGAAACATAGTTCAAACTATGGTGTTGTACCTACTTATTTGATTTTTATAGAATAGTCTGACTTATCCCCTCTATTTACAATCGCATCTTCACGTACTGGTGCTTCACCAGACCGAAGCATTTTATCGTTCTCACCGTGGACGCTCACGCCTGTAGAGCAGCAGATATAACCCCCCTTCCTCCCCCCAACAACCCCCAGGGTATATCCCTCGCCCCCATATCACCCTGTATAATCGATCGACTCTCCACGCCGGATACAGTTTTAAGGAGACGTTGAGTTTGTTTAGAAATAAACGTATTTTAAAATATGGTTGAGATTTATTGATATGTAGGGTAGAATTGATAGAAAATATCATGTTTACGTTATGTGATTATGATTTTGAAACTATTCAATAATTACGATTCAGTACCTAGCTTAGCCAGTTATTTTTTAGACGTTGCCCCATTCTGGAGAAAAGTCTAGTCTTTTCCCCTGTATATACATAAATGCTCAGACCCTGAACAACTACCTGTAGGTCATACAAATATTTGTTTCATACGGGATCGAACCCGCAACCCGTAGCGTAGAAGCCGATCGCTTAGCCACTACGCCATCGTCTAATCAGATCTGATCTGTATCTGACCATCCGGCGAACCCACACAAGCAGACAGCCTTGCTATCGACCTGTTGATTAGCTAATATTTTTCAAACAAATAAGCATACAGCAATGACAAAGAAGCATACAACAGTGACAAAAAAGCATATTATAATAACAAAAAGCATACGGGCTAGTGAAAATGATAAGAGGTGGTGATAAAGCGCAAGTGCGCGTAGTCAATTTGAAACGTTAGTTTTTAAGGGTCCGGCTGAGCTTGAATTCCCACAAAAGCGTAATACTAAAATAAATCGTAATCCAAACAATATTTTATGAAATTGGATTATTATTCCAATTAAGATACTGTTAATCTAGGTTCATAATGTACCATTTCGTCTACTACTACTTCACTGGAAATAAACGACCGGAAAATCGTTCTTAACTAGGTAAAGTT
Source organism: Acronicta leporina (assembly GCA_947256265.1). NCBI lineage: Eukaryota > Metazoa > Arthropoda > Insecta > Lepidoptera > Noctuidae > Acronicta > Acronicta leporina. Next base: position 13,104,628 of record OX366521.1, read on the forward strand.
ATCATGAATTGCATTCACTCACAATTATTTCCAGTGAAGTATTTCGGTTGAAATGATAGAGCAGGAACGGTAGATTAACGGTATCTGATTCAAATTATAATACAGTTTGATTAAATTGTGTTTGAATTACGATTTATTTTGGTATTACCTACGTATTAGAAATTCAATCCACCGGACTCTTTAGTCTCATTTGACCATTCACTAACTAAATTCCTCTCAAACTACGACATACAATTTTCGACAAATTATTCTCAAACCTCATCTAAAAGAAACTCCTTAAGCAGAATAACAAAACCGCTGAACTTTTCCAACTTAACGTAAATAGCAAATATTTCGGCAACTTTCCGGTTTCTTACGAGACGGTAAAAGAAAAAGTGTTTATGGAATTTTTCAAGAAAATCACTTATTAAATTCAAGTTTGCCATACTTCATTTACAACTCTTTCTACCTTGTGTCTGGAAGTTTCTTTGCAGAACTTTTAAGGACCTTCTGAGAGCCTCAACTTTAATTTGTTTGAGTCTTTGATCTGCACCTTAAGTCTGTAACTCAAGTACTCGCGCCAACAACTTCGTGTCACGCAAAATCCGATTAAACCATAATATAACTGAATACGTTTATGAATAAAGGGAGTGTTGATAGGTTGTTAGATATTAATACATTTAAAACTGTACGGTTGGATTTTGTGGTCGTATTTGTAAAGCCCCCCACGACACTTACATTTGTAGTACTGGGTACTAGGTACTGGGAAAATGCCTCCCCAAACACAGTCAAGATTTTCTATTGCGGACACAGGCGGGTACACAAAAAAAATATTTCCAAGACCCACAAGAATATTCGATATTGAAAAATAAAACTAAAAGTAGCTTTATTATAGTGAACCCTTGTTATGAAATATGTAGGTATCTACATTATTTAAAATAGATGTCTATTTAAAAAACTGTACCAAACTGTATATGTACCTATGGTGTGCCCGCGATGTACGCCAGTCGTATCACTAGCGCGTTGTCATCTCGAGACACACACAATTTCACACTTTATATTGCCCTTCAAACATGGACACAAACACATTATTGCTTAGTGTTAACATTAACGCAGATCAAAGGTCCCCAAACTTTTTTATCTTGTCGACCACCTGCCATGTGTTTCGGTTTTGGGTAGACCCCCTTCTTACTTCATTTTAATTATTTGCAAATTCATTATACCCATAACCATTAGCATATCATGAACCCTATTTTTTTCTGTTATCATGGAGCCCTTGTTGGTAGTCGCCGACCCCTTGGAGTTCATATATAACACTTTGGGTATCACTGACCCAGACGAACTACAACAGCAGCATCCTACCACCTTTTTCCTCCACCACTACTTGTACCACCTATCTCATTCTTGATCCTCATTTATTTTAAGCTATTCTCGCTATATCACATAGTCATTTAATATAATAAATGTTGTTATTCACTGGCTATGAATTGGGCTAATCGTATTATGAATATTGAAGCTAAATGCCATAGACGAGGTGATTAATAGCGCTAATTATCTGCAGGATCGATTATAGCTTTTTGTTATCGCCAATTTTGGCATACCGGGTTAATGTTTTGTCTTTTAATTTTAAGTTTGTTACTAGGTGGGGGAACTAATTGGTTCTTCCCTAGATCAGGTCACCTAAACCGATACTTTTGCAAGAGAGTTTTTTGGGCCGCCATAAGTAGTTCCTGCAAAAATAACTCAGACGTCAGTTCTATTGTTGTCATTAAGTATCAAAAAGAAAATGTTTTTTGATAGTGTTAAAAATATTATTCATTAACACGTTCCCTGCGCCATCACTTTCAAAAAACTTTCAGCTGGTGCTTTGGAGACCTAAAAGATCTCCAAGCTAACCTACCATTTGGTGCGTTTGAGACCTAATCGGTCTCCTAAAGATACAGTTTTTAAAATAGTTTATATCTTCTAAAAAAACAATCAAATATATTTTGAAGTTTTTGTGGGTGAAAGATAGCCTATTGCTTTATATTTTGCTAGGTTCGCACGCAGTTATGACATTTGAATAAACTACAAATACCAAAAAAAAAATGATATCGATTGTATCTCGTACCGTAACGGAAGATAGTTCAATATGTGTAGTAAGTAGTGATGGGAATAAAATAATATCTCAGTTGTCGATTGAAAAAGTTTTATTAATTATGCAAAGTGTTTTTCATTAAAACATGGTAAGCACATTGATTGCTTGCATTGCGCGCAAATAGTAACAATTCGTTTAGTTTTTTTAGAAGCGTCAGTGCTGTTTAAAACATTTTCCAAAATTTTTATTTTACTGGACGATGCAGCAGTATAATCCGGCGTTGATTTTTTGTTGGAAATCTCACCAAAATAAATAGATTTTTTACACTTTTTTCTTTTAAAAGCACTCATTGTATAACAAAAATGATAATCAACACGTAGGTATATACGCGAGTGTTATTTCGCAAACGTGCGCGCGACCTCCCACATCGATGCTAGGACAACACTAAAACGAGTCACGCAGCGCCCGCGCCGCCCACCTTCCCTCTCTTGCGTCTACGAGGCGTACGATTCCACGAGTACCGACATATCTCCTAACGCAAGGAATGAAAATAGTTACAGTACTGTGCGTTAGGGACCTAATCCATCTCTAATTTCTTTTTTAATGTCCTTGAATTCATCTTTAAGTAGGAAGCAAATATGTATATTTGTCCTATTCATACCTAAAGAACTTTACACGTTAGATCCTCCCGCAAGGAGTGAAACAACACTATTATATTCAACGCACAATACAAAAGTCCCGCAAGAGATCTGATAGATCTCGTAATGCAACGAACGTGTTAATAAATGGAAACTAAAGTCCATTTCACGAAAGAAGTCCCGCGGACAATTGTGGACATTCTATTAAAAACATTTTTTTTCTTAATCTAACTATTCGAGTACCTAGTTAATAAAATGAAAGTAAATGAACTATAAATTATTTACCCTGATTTCCCCATTTTTAAACGTGGCAACATTATGGTGCGCGAACACAGCGCTGCGTCTGCGGGACTTCTTTCGTGAAATGGACTTTAAACTACTACTTTAGCTTAAAAATACCCTCGTATAACAGTATATTTAATATATTGGTTACTGTTTTTTTACTATACTACTTTCTTAGGTTTCTTAGGTTACATACATACATACATACAGTATGACGGACGTAGTGACGACAGTCGCTGAACCTGCGCGCCAATACAACAAATCCCTGGCACGGAGTATTGCCACTAGTTGGTTACCATTACTTTACTAATTTAACTAGCCAAAATATTAAATTTCAAAAAAAAGTTTATTATCATTGAGTTCTAACCTCTATGGAGTTACCTGTTTGCTTTGAGTCAAAAGCCTGTTTGTGATACAGCCGAAGCAGTATCATAGAAAAATCAAAAATAGAACTTTGTGCCTTCACTAGGCTTCATAGTAATAATTATAATAGTAATGCATGCGCTTTCAGCATGCTGTGGTGGGACCATGAATATTATATAGAATATCTCATGAACCAATCAAAAATTAGGCTGTAAATTTTATAAAAGACTTAATTCAATATACTTCAAAATTACTACTATAATTTAAAATAGTCTAAATAGAAACTATTAGAGAGATCAGGGTTCTTACACCTCAAAATGGCTAGATTGTCTTCCTTGATATCATCTAAAACTATAGGTATTCAAAACTACAACTACAAGGTGTAGTTGTAGTTCAGACAAAGTTCAGACCTTTGAACAGATAGTCCTTGTCATCCTTTCTAAACGTTGAGAGAGGTCAACTTACTGACAGTCATACGTGTACATCGTATTTACTTAATATAGAGGTGAAGAAGTGGCGTCTGTCTAAAGATATATTATTCTTTGAAAGGCCAAGAAATCAATGAATTTTGCGATTGAATGACCTTCGAATAGACTTCTAGAAGAATGATTTCAAACTATAATTGATTGAAGTAGAATTATGAAAAATAATTGTGTACCTATCAAAATAGTTATCGATATATTACTCGTATTATTTGTATCTCCAATTTTATACAGATTCCAAGATTTACTTCGGTTCTCCGAAAAAGATACCGCAGGAGACATAAAACATTTATACACAAATATGATTACCAATACTTATTTAAATAAATAAATATCAGTTATGTAACTGTAACCGCGAATATAAACTAATAATTTAGGAACAAACAAAAAAATCAGGAATTATTCCCCAAAACGCGAAAACCTAGATTCAACTTGTTTAAATATTCATTATGAATAACAAAAAAGGAACTCATTCACCCGACAACTAATCAAATAAACATGAAAGTTTTTGGTGAACATTTTTAATTTTTTTGAGAAGTTGAGAACACATAATCCTTGAATAAGAACTCTTAAGTAAATGTAGGGATTTAAGACAAGATTAATTCTGACGCGGACGGAGTAAATCGTCGGAATTCATTAGTCAGATCCATGTCCCGGATTTAAAGTTTGGTGTCGGATCGCAAGATATGTCAGCGCATCCTCGAAACCCATCACTTACAATCTAACCTTGGCGTCATTGGATCGAGGAATTAGTGCTCTAGGTGAGTATCTTCATAAAATCTCAGATGAACCCAGTGTGGGTAGCCCCTTACTGGTGTCCACATGTAGATTTCTTCAACATTAAAGTAATGTTTAAGTGAGGGGCATGCGGCTAAACTAAGCTGATCAACTGATCTGCAAGGTTAAGCTGCGCTCGCCGCGATCAGTGTGTGGATGGGTGAAAATTCCTAATACATCGAGACCCCTCCGAGCCTCGGAGAGCACATAAAGCCGTTGGTTCCGGTTATCATACGAACATCATTGATAATTCTTAGTGGTAGTCAGAAGTCCAAAAGAAGCCTGACAACCAGTCTAACCTCCGAATATCGGAATTGCCCAGAAATAGGGTTATGGAGTTCTGATGGTAGTCGCTTCGTGTAAAATACTGATATTCAGCCACATCCGGCCATCACCCACATCAGCCACATTTAGCCACAAAATGTTACATGTCTCCTATTTCTATTGCCGATATTTCGTTCTCATCAATAAAATGTGGGTAATAGTTTAGAAGCACCGAAGGTTGAGATTTCCACGTGTCTATTGTGTATATTTATATGTACCAGATAGCACAATAATAATAAATACAGTTGATCGATACAATAGAGTTCATAAATAACAATGGCACGCGGAACAATGGTTCCGTAGTATTCTGAATTCTATCTTTTTTTTATTTAAATTATTCAAACGGTCTCTCGATCGATGAAAGTATTATAGGTATATAGGTTTAAAGATAAAGTAAATATATATTATTAGACTCAGACAGTATTCAGTGTTAGCAGTTTACACATCACCGTCTGCCGGCTAATGATTTTGAGTTCAAAATCGGTATGGTATATTACAAATCAGCGGTGGACCAGCTGAAACAGTGCAAACACACAATGACGTCACCTTTAAGACGTAAGTTCAGAATGTGAAGGCAAATTTCGACATGACAGGTGGGACTCGCAGTGGCTTAGAGTTCATAGCGTCTGGCGTACCTAGCCAGAAGACGCAGGTTCGAATCCTGCCTGCGAGTAGAATTTTTCCTTCACTAAAATAACTAGATGTAGACGCTGACTACTCCTTCATCCGAATGTTCCTGTTTATTCTTTCCGTCATCAGGCAAGACTATAAAACGTATTCAAGTACTTAACAAGACAAGTCAAGGAAACGATACCTAAGCCCTGTGCCTTAATTCGTTTGTTATCCCATAAAAAAATAGTATTGTGTGCTGAATAACTCTAACAAGTCGCGCCCTAATGACCCACAGTCAACTAACACTAACAAAACATTTACTCAATCTGCTTTGTTTGACGCTTCATTCGTGAATTCATTGGAACCTTTCGCGTGGAATTCAAATGAAAAAATACGGCAAGCGTTTAGTCCTACATATATTTCGTTTACCAGAGCTACCCTGAAAAATAGTTACAATAGTAGAATGCCGCCATTGCTCCGCTAGTCACGTACCCGGCGCCGTGATGTATGCATGAGCGCGGTTTCACTCTCTGATTTATGGCGGTAATCTCCATGGCGACGGCCTCACAGTATTTTCCACTTAGAATTTCCCCGTTACTATTTATAGATAATTTTGAGAAATGTTCTTTGCTGAGTGTTTGTTAAATATTTATGTTGAAATATAGAGACGTAGGTGAGATCGTTGACCCCAAATGCTGGCGTACATTTGAGTGGGATGAGAGACCACTCCTCGCCCTTTGAAGGTGTCCAGCGAACTGGACCGCAGTTGCTGTGTATAACTTAGTTTTTACTGTTTGTTACTAACATAATATGGACATAGTCTGAAATAAATGTTTATTATTATTATTCTCATGTATTATCTTAACTTACATATTAAATACATTTTTAAATATTTTTATAAAAAATTGAAAATCGTTCGTTTTTTTTTATGTAATAGGGGGGCAAACGAGCAAACGGATCACCTGATGGTAAGCGATAACCGCCGCCCATGGACACCCGCAACACCAGAGGAGTCACAAGTGCGTTGCCCGCCTTTAAAAGGGTTTGGGCCTCCGGTAACCTCAACTCACTCGGCGAAACACAACGCAAGAGTTGTTTCACGCCGGTTTTCTGTGAGGCCGTGGTATCACTCCGGTCGAGCCGGCCCATTCGTGCCGAAGCATGGCTCTCCCACGTCAGCGGAGTTTAAAATGTCATGTTAAAATAACACGGTATGACTGGAAAACGACCTTTAAGCGAACATGTTGACGAGAGCCAAAACTAAAACTGCACGACCACGACCTTCGGAATCGTCGCTCAGCTCCGCCTCGCAACCACCAGAATCTCGGACCCCGGTGGCTGCAGTTGCGTCGAGTTCGAGCGACGAATATTACTCTCCACCGACGTCGCCACCACCTGTACGCCGGCGGGGAGGCCGCCGGCCACCGGACGGCTTGGGACCACGAGGCCCACTGGCCTCTAGAGGGGTCCCCGCTCCCGGTGGAAGTGTGCAGCGCATGAAATGGACACAAGCGATAAATGAAAATGTCATGCGCGCATACTATGGGGCTACAGAGGGGGGATCTAACCTGACCGCGTATTATTTATCATGTAAGGTAAACGCAGCTATCAACGACCCATCGAAAATCTGTAGTTATTACCGACCTATAAAAGTAATTCGAAATTTTTACGTGACCAGAACTATTCTAGCTATAGGTAGGTAAAGTTACACACGCGTTTATTCCTTGAGCATCGTATACTTTTATTTTAGTGTAAGTAGCTGTGCAAAAAAGAGATAAAATACTTCAGTTACTGCGGGGCAGCGTGGACCCAGGACTTGTCGTACGGTTCCCTTGTTCCTTCAAGTAAGTACGTGACTTTTCTATTTAAGACATTTATACAAACAAATGACGTCTAATCTTTATCTTATATTACTAAATGTATTCATTTAAGTGTCAACTCTTAATTTCCTAAGACATTTTTTTTATAAAAAGTAATTTGAAACGATAAAACTTTAAATTAAAATGGGATGGTGTTAGCTTCATCAGTTTTAGTCGTGGCAGCTATCGACGACCCATAAGTCGGTAATGGCAGCAACGTAACTTTTCGTTTTATATTTCTTTTATGTTATTATATCACACTAACACAAGTATTTTTATGGACCAGTTTAAATCTAAGCTATCAGTCTTTATAAAAATCTATTAGCGACTAAACTTTTTTGTCTAGTTTTTACCTTTTAGCGTTGTCAATTTAACCAAAGTTATGGTATTTTTCGAGGATCAATATTGAAAAGTTATAGTAATAAATGACTGTTTTTGTGTTTAAAACAGTGTGCATTTGTTCATATTATGTGTGACATTAATCAATTATAATCAATTTTATAGTCCAAAGGTCGATTGAATTAAAATAACCATTTTTTATGAGTCGGTAATACAATTTATGTTTATATTTACATACTGTATTACCGACCCATGAGGGTCGGCAATAGCAACTATAAAGAAGCTATTACCGATCGTATATAGATTATTTAGTTTCTCACCTACTTTTATGACATAATAGGTACCTATTCATTAAATTAATTAATCCTTAAATTAAAATATATGTGTATTAATAGTATTATGTTGATTAATTAAAAGTTTATAATTATTTAGTTCATAGGTATTACTGGTATTACTAAGAAGTACTAATTTGTTTTATTAAAAATAACGATAATAAAAAAATACGAATAAATATTTGCATTTTTACTTTGTTTTATTTTATTAAGATCGGTAATCACCATTATCACTAGCTTATATACATTCCATTGCTGGAAAAAGGCCTTCACTCATACACGATCGGGGATAGCTGCATAAAAATCGTTAATAGCTTCACAGCCGTTTTTATGGGTCGGTAATTGCAACAATCGACTAAGTCACGTTATAAATTATTTTTTACAAGATACTCCTTTATTTAAATGTATTTGATTCAGTAAATACATTTTTTATACATAACACTAGCATATAAAATGACTCTATTAATCTTTAGAGGAACCAGTATACTAAAAAAAATATGGTTGATTTTAAAATTGTCTTAGGGGGGTCGTTAATACCTGCGTTTACCTTATTTATTATTATTATTATAGCTCTTGACGCATAACGTATCCCATGACTAGGAAGGTATGTACGGTTTTTAGCATCTACTAGTCCTATTTTTTTAAATTCTTGATGGGCGCGTGATCGCCAGTTCGCCTGATGTTAAGCGGAGAATGAGAATCATGAGAATTTTACGATAAAAGGTAATAAGACCTTTGGTTTAGACAGGTTCTAGGTACATTATATTCACATCTTATTCCACTGTAGTCTGCAAATTAAGCTTTTCTATAGCTGTGTTTTTTTTAGTCTGTGACTATTAAGTACAAATATTATTTTGATAAAATTTAGGAGCACTAAAGAGCTTCTCCTACTTATAGAGCTGAGAAATATTAATGTATTATTAGTGTACATAATCCTCTCCTAATTGGCTCAAAATTCAAAACATCAAATCGCGTAAATTTCCAATGGGATTCTATTTAAATAGCGGCTGACACGTGTATCTCAAAGCTTTCGCAAACTCCAAGGATATTGCGTAGGCCCATTTACTTAGTACAATTGAAAAAATATCGACCATAAACATTTTGTTGCCGGGCCGTTTCGAACCTTAAATCAAATGTATAAAGTAAATAATAAATTTGAAGGTTTCGATGAAGACGATTGTCGATGTACGAGTAAGCGGCTTATTCCTGGAATAGATCGAATGATTGACGTTAAGGTTTGTTTTTTGATGCCGTAGGTGTTGGCGAAGCGGGGAAAAGCCGATAAATTTAAAATTACATTCGTCTTTCTTTGTTTTGACATTGATTTTCCTAAAAACCGGGTTTATTTAGGTACAATTTATTTATTTCGATTCATTTAACGTTTGTTGTAGCGTTTGCCCGCCACTACTGTGGCGCCGCGTATTGAGAAGGAAAAATTGTTTAGTTTATGAGTGCTCTGTTTCCGTTGTATGTTTCTGAAGTCCTCCGCTATGCAGGGCTTGTTGCCTAGGCCTTCATATTATCGTGACATAATTCATAATCGTGACTAGCGAGGAAAGAAAAGTGCGGTTTTAGTCGGTAGGATTCCCCCCTCTCAGAAGGCAGGGGATCCATGAGGAGAATCCATACTAAATAAAAAGGCTTATTCCTTAGCACAGCACATAATAACGTAGCATATATTATATTTGTGTTCTGACATGTAGCAATGAATAAATTATTAATTAAGTACCTCAAAAAATTAGAATTATATTTTATGTAACGCCTAAGTCACTTAAAAGGCAGAAATGTGTTACAAGGGAGTTTGTTGCGCCGCTTTTAGCGAAAAAACTAGGAGGTGGTGAAAGCTGGGCGTTTTGGAGGCTGTCTTTAATAATTGCTTATAAATAATTGCTTAATTGACATAATATAACATTACTATATGAATTCTCTGCGCTAGAAAAAACTGTGTTGCAGGAGCCCGTGTCCTCCCCTTTTTAAGAATATATTTAATTTATTACATACTCATTACATTCGAATATTAATAATTATAATAAAGTTAAAAAAACAGTAAAGGTAACATACGTTACATAAATGAAAAGGTACATAATCTAAAAATGACGTTCAAAAAGTACTTTTAAGTCTATCTAGAATAAGCGATTTTGATTTTAACTTGACATATGAAAATATATTAGTAGCTGTTCAGATACAATTTGTACTGAATTCTGCAGTCGTCATACCCGAGCGCACTTAATTTCGGTTTGTGAGCACAAAAGAACTCATCTGCAATTCTGTTATGTTCAGACCAGCTGTTTCAATTAAAAGCTTTGTATCCTAAATACAGAGTAATTAAATTTTCACAGTATCAAGAAGTATGACCTTTTTATTTTGTAGGTAATAAACCTTAACAAAAAAGAGCCTCACCTTAATTCTATCTTGTGCGTTATGAGACGAATTAGGTAATATTGAAAAGGCTTCGTTGGTTAAAGTCTCTTTTCTTTTCTATAACATTGATAACGAGACAGAGGACCACCATATCGAATATTTCCACATAAAAATGCTTTAGCTGTGTACATTCACGAAATAGCTGAAAAAATCGTCATATAAAAGCTGAAAATATTATAGGTCAAGTCCGAATGTGAGGATAACAATGGGGAAAATATCACATTACCGGCCAAGGGTAAAGCCGATATTTCATACAAAATAAATATGTCCTGTTTACGACCGTATTTATGGACAAATGAATAAATCATAGCGCATCGTTGGCGGTAAAACACGGCAGAAAGAGCTTTGCGTTTCTATTTTTTTTTTCATAAGGCGCTATAATGTTAATGTCCGTTGTTATGTCATGTTGCCATGGACACCGTAGTCATGAAGTTCTTAATCTTTTTTTTAAACTTGTGATTAGTCAAAGAACTCAATAACCAGTGTTAGTTCAGTAATACCTAGTAATCAGACGGAATAAATAATTCATTAATAATAAATTATTCATAAAGTCGCATGATGGTATTTGTGTTATTATGGGGTTAAGTAATAACAGAGATTCTTTATAGAAAGCCTGCTTACTTTATATACCAAGAAATATCTCAATACGATACAGCATTAATTAAAATATTTCATTATAAATATTGAGTAGGGTTGCCAGGACTGTAAAAAATCTAGTCCCGTCCTACACCTATGGGAGACAGGCGGGAAAATATGTTTCTATGTTGAGTATATAATATACTTTTTACTTGATTTTTCTCTAAAATATACTTACAGTAGTAGGAATTCAACTAATTCGATTGATTGTTTAGTTATTGGCAATCGCAATATTCGATATTTGTTCATCAATGGGAGCCAATTTAATTAAGTTTACAGAAATAACTGACAAACCATGGGAGTCGCGAACATCCGCCATATTGACTTATTGATTGGTAGCAATTTTTATCAAATAACGAAAGGTTTCCACTTGGTTATTTATGCACAGACCAATTTGTGGAAAATATTCGCACAAATAATAAGAACACATGCTACAGTGCTTATATCCCCTAATGGTTGCAAGCATACGAAGTCACTGGTTGCTTTCCCAAGTAGAGCAGTGTTATTGTTTTTTTTATGAAATTCTCATGATTAGAATTTGTGCCCGCTGCCATGAGCTTCCTATTATATGGCACCTAATTCAGGCAGATTGTGGGTGTAAATCAGTACACCTTTGGCTACTCAGACTTAATAAATAGGTACATAGCACGACTAGCAACATATTTGTATGGCCTGTACCTCTACCAGCGCTAGTGAATGCTAGCGATTTTGGTATTTTTAGGCTTCCAAGGTTCCAAAAGGTAAAATGCCATATAGATAAAATGAGATATGATAAGCTTTATAGAAGCGGTTGTATAGAACCGGATACAGCTACTAAAAATAATAGAACCAGGCTCAATAACTGCTTATAGAATTAAAAAACAATGCCAAAGAAAGAGGTAACATATGGTACAATTTCCGCTGGATCCTACTGTTAGATAATGGAAGTAGGCACAATAAATTCAGTGCGTGTCGGGCTCATTTTTTACTGAACTGTGCGAATACATCGGGCGTCGGGTTTACTAGGGTTTAATGACCCACAATATAGGTACGCATTTTGAGCGTTGGCCTCAATGTTGGCCCAAGCTTTGGCTGGTCATTGCATTGGTCCATGTAAAAATACGAAATAATCGGAGCTATAGACAAAGGCGGAGGAAGTTAGAATATTCGATATAAAAATTCTCCACGAGAAATCCTATTATCTGACTCTAGCTCTAACTCAACAATTGACAGTATGAATTAAATATCTACATAAATTACTAAATTATTTTTGGGATCCATTTCTAATCCTAATATACCTAGCTTCAGGTGAGCGACGCCGCCGCGGGCAAATGCTGGTTATCTTATAATACTGATGTCACTAAAAACATAAATCGTAAAAAACCCAAGTCTCGCAACTCAGTTCTTCTATCGTAAAAAGTTGTGCGATCCATGTAATACCAAGTCGGTGTTAATATTAAAAATCTTTTACGTTTTAAATAAATAGATTGACTTGAATGAAATTTGAAATATACCGTGTCTATACAATGCCTGCATGGTTACTGAAAATTCAGGTTTCTAGTTTAATCCACAACGAAGTTATAGGGGCTCAAAAATGGGCCTAATTGCTTCGAGAAAAGGATGGTACGGCCGTGCCCCTTGTTTTTTGCTCGACTTGGGGGGGGGGGGCACTGCCGTGCCCCCAGATTACCCTTATAACAGAAACTTCATCAAAAATACTTTGCATCGTCCTTGCTTCAAAGCCAAATTTAGGTAAATAATCCCAATATCCTTTAAGTTTAACTTAAGGAAAATCGTTGGAGTGTGAGCAATTTTTGTAATTAAAAATTAATTAATAAGTAATACATAAAAGTTAATATTATTATATAATACACCTTTTTGAGGATTTCTAAGACGTCTACTCTTTCAAATAAAAAAAATGTTTTATCGCAGTCGCAGCTGACGAAGATATCTGCGAACATACATTAAAAAATACACGAATGAACATAGAAAATCTCTTCCTGTTTTTTAATTTCCTGTTTACGAAAGAAAACAAAAAAAAAGAGAACATCCTGAATTAGAGATTGGGAAATTCCCACGGTATAAGGGAAAACGAGATCCGCACCATTTGCCCAAACATTAATCCATAGAGCAAGATAAATTTAGCTTACCCGACGACAGTCCCAAAATAAATAAATGCTCTTTTGAAAAGGTTATTGACCTCAGCATTGAGGCATAGTAGCCCAACCCAAATTGAAAAAGTTTATGCTCTAGTAAGCGTTCTCTCGCGAGAAATCATAGAGATGCTTCGCGAAGTTTTAATGGATTCGCAATAGATGCGTGAATATCGTATAGCGCAAAGTCCTTGTAAGCGTAAACACAGAAACTAAACGCTTGCTGTTGGGGCTTTAAATTTCTGCCATGAAACTCCCGTATTGAGATACTTTAGTTATGATGGTTTTATAACAATAAATAGGGATGATGAAACTGCCTCATTAGCCAAGTGGTCCTAAGCGCGACTGCTACGCTAGAGGTCCTGGGTTCGATTCCCAGGTCGAGCAAAGTGTTATTGGGTTTTTCTATAAAATTCCCAGTAGCAGCTCGGAGTTAGGAATTTGTGCCCGGTTAATGGCAATAGGCTCGCCCCCTATTACATGGGACCTAAACATACCGGCAAACTGTGCGGGTGTTCATTAGTACGCCTCTGCCTAACCCTTCGGGGAATACAGGCGTGATGGTATGTTATAATAGGGATGATAACTGAGGAACTAATAGCGCCACTTTCGACATGAGCAAAGCAATCTATACGTAAACAAATAAATAAAATTGAAGAGTGTCTGTTTGTAACCGCTTTTTACTAAGTGCATTTTTAAAATTCTTGTCTGTCTATCTGTTTGTTCCGGCTAATCTCTGAAAGGCTGGGCCGATTTTTTGGGCACTTTCACTGGCAGATAGCTGATGTAACAAGGAGTAACTAAGGCTATTTTTTAATAACACGCGGACGAAGTCGCGAGTAACAGCTAATCCCTACTAATATTATAAATGCGAAAGTAACTCTGTCTGTCTGTTACGCTTTCACGCTTAAACTTCTCAACCGATTTTGATGAAATTTGGCACAGACAATCTTTAGACCCTGAGAAAGGACATAGGCTAGACTAAGTAACTATTCCACGCGGACGAAGTCGCGAGCGGAAGCTAGTTCTATAATATATCTCCTAACCCCTCGGGGAATACAGGCGTGAAAAAATTCAGGCTCGTTTAATTTTATTCATTTACAAAGTTGATTCTTCTAAACGCCATTAAATTGAATTTCAATTAAAACAAAAAAAAATGCGGTTATCCTTGTAACAAAATCCCAATTTTCTACTCCTGAGTCTCGCTGGGTGAACTTAAAATAACGAGTTTCCACCTTTATTGGAAAATCGAGGATAATTCCCTTTCTTTTCGTTTTCAATTCCACTTTAATCTACTTGGTGATTAATGTTACTTTTGGTAATCTTTGTCCTGGTTTCTAAGGCAGTGATCCGCCTAATCATTGGAAAGACGGATCCTTTATTCTATAGTATAAAGTTTAATACATAACTGATATACATATCAATGTTTAAGTCCCATGTAACTGCCTCAGTAGCCTAGTGGTCCTGAGCGCGACTGCTACGCTAGAGGTCTTGGATTTGATTCCCAGGTCGAGCAAATTGTTATTGGGTTTTTCTATGTTATTGCCAGTAACAGCACGGAGTTTGGAATTTGTGCCCGGTTAATGGCAATAGGCTCGCCCCTATTACATGGGACCTAAACATACCGGCGAACTGTGGGTGTACATTAGTACGCCTCTGCCTAACCCTTCGGGAATACAGGCGTGATGGTATGTGTATGTAATAACCGAAAGAAAGGGCTAGTAATAAGAAAACACTAGCTTTTCCCTACGACTTTGTACGCGTAGATATTCGAATTATAGCCTATGTGGTATTGTGATGTACGAGCTAATGTAAAGTTTCATTAAAATCCATACAGTTGTTTTAACGTCAAAAAGTAACAAACATCCTTACATATTCTCCATCTTTCACGTTTATAATAATAAAGTAGAAGAATATACTGGGCAATCAGAAAATCCTCATAAAAAATGCCTTTCCTTTCCAGTTCAAAGAAAACAAACTGTCGATAATTTTATTTTAATCGCTCTTGTTAGTATTTTCAAAATTGCAAACAAACTCAATAGAATTACATTGATGATAACTTGATAACTAAATGCCGGGCAGGTGCGGAGCCGACGATTGCATTAGTGTCGGTCAGTCTGCGGCCACCGACCGCTCCCACCGCTCTTACCGCTCTTACCGCTCTCACCGCTCGCTTTCCGTATTCCACACAGACCCGAGTCTCTTATTAGGAAGCGACGTTGCTGCATTTCAAATGTTTCAGGAAAATGACTGAGTATTTGAAATGTCGAATTTTTGAGAAGAATGCTTTTGTAGATATCAAATGAATTTTTTGTGATCCAAGAAAAGAATTGTTATTGGAATACGTGGTACTTTGACGAAGGTCTGAATATGTGGCAATTTAATAGAGAGCGTACTCTAAAGTCTATTTCCTAGGGATACCTGATCTACGTTGAAAGATTTTCATGAGAATCAACCGAAATCCCTTTTGGAAATCCGATGCAAGAAAATAGGGTTCAATAGGTACCTAAGTATTCGGATTCACTCCAAAAGTTATAAATCGAATATTTATAAGATTTCATCAATATTGAATACACTATAGTTATTTTTCGAAATAACTATCGAAGTAATACGGTAAATATTATATGGCTTGTTTAAGTGCACAGCTCCGCTAAATAAGTTTTCACTTCAAAAATACCAAAATCGGTTCACCTGATCGGTCACTTTGGAACAGTTACACACGTTAAACTTATAACACCCTTCTTTTATCGTGGGGGTTTAAAAATTCACTAACACAATAAATAAATAAAAAATACTTTAATTCAAATCTGATCATCCATTTATGCAACCTGAGAACTGAATCAAGATTTTTGCACTCAGAAATAAGGTATAAGTCCGCCACTTATACCAAAGACACCCATTTTGGACGTATTGATGGGCCCATAAGGCTCGACGAGGCAGAACAAAACATGAATACAGCTGTAAACACCATAATTTAACTGTCTCATCCGTATAATTTACGGTATCCCAGCAACACGTTAAGTCCCGAAGCTTTGGGTCCTTATGTACCCACAAGGCCCAGTTGTATCCCAATAATCCCCATTTGTGCCTCATTAGGGCCTGAATTGTCTTTGTACACGGTTCATTGAACTTCGAGGTCGATATCTACCTTATTTGGCATCCCACTGAACATTTGTAACAGGATTGTAAATCTTTACCAATGAGTTCATTTGATTTTGGAAGCGAATGTTGTCTTTAGATGATAGAATGCAGTCAATTAAGTGAAATTTAAGCTTGGTAACCATTATATCTGAGGTGAATCAAAATCTACTAGATACCTACAATAGAATAATGAAGTGAATAAAGATGGAGAACCCGTAATACATATGGAAACAAGACTCGTAAAAAATAACACCATATTTTACCGTAGAAGAGTCTTGTTTCGGCACGAATGGGCCGGCTCGACCGGAGTGATCTAACGGCCTCACAGAAAACCAGCGTGAAACAACGCTTACGTTGTGTTTCGCCAAGTGAGTGAGGAAACCGGAGGCCCACTTTTAAAAGGCTACAAACGCACTTGTGACTCCTCTGGTGTGGTGGGTGTCCATGGGCGGCGGTAATTGATTACTATCAGGTGATCCGTTTGCTCGTAAAAAAAAACACACCTATTCTATCTATTCCCTGAAAGGTTACGCTGATAATTATGTAGCTAGGTACTTATACATCCATAGTTCGGTATTTTTTTTTGTTTGCCATTAACCTGGCACAAATCCGATCTCCGAACTTCTACTGAAATTTTCAAAGAAAAACGATCGACTTCGCAATCAAGCCTCTGAAGTTAAGACCTCTAACGTAACAGCAGTTTTGCGCTATTACATTAACACTTATTCTTAAAGTACTTGTTAAAGCAACATCAAGAATTTGGGTGGTTTACTTTTCTCGGTAGCACTCATTACTTTATTTTTTACAAGTCCGGATTAAACGGATAAGCGGAGCTTGTTTTAAACATGGAATTAAAACGGCTCGACGCCAACGCTTAGGTATACAAAGCAAGCAAAATTAATTGCTCGAGTTCAAATACTGTAAGAGTACAATGATTTGTTTCTGTATATCTTATCTGATATATAAACAGATTATCATCTATTTTTCCATATTTATTTGCTACTTGTTGACGTAATCATTGACTTCTGCACCTTATCGGTGTTTAAAAAAATACAGTTGAAAATTCTTATCTTCACGAGGCAATGCAATGTAAATCTTCCATATTGCAGGGATATCCAAAATGTTATATCAAGTAGAGAAATAACATTGCCTTGCGGGGATTGAACCCAGTATCTTTATGCTAATGTCAGATGGGATGTTGGTCCCAACACGATATACGGGATTATAAGATCCGCCAACTTATTACAATATTTCCAAAAATGTAAGACTTGCTTCTAACTTGGTTGGCGCTTGGTCTATCAATATCTAAAGGCTGTACCTATTTATCAGCTGGAAACATGTTTTTAGTTGGCACAAAAATTTTAATATTAAAAATTCTTCTGAGTAGCTACCTACCTAATTGCTATTCGTCCTTTGATGTAATATAACGGTAATTATGTTCAAAACTTAATTAATTTTATATTGACATCCATATTGACACACACATTGGAATGTATAATTCTCCAATTTCATTAAATTTCAAATTAAACACACAAGCTTCATCAAATATATCCGAAAATGAGTATTTTCAATCAACAAGCACTTATAATAAATTACTTTATCGACGACGCGGGCGCTCGCATTAATTTGATGAAACCCAGCGGAACCCGACAAATGACTTTACTCGTTAATTTCCTTAGAACCGACCCACGAACACTTATAATTTATTTTCGAATTTTCGGTGCTTTTTCGTAAATTAATGTTTATTTATCAATTACGGCGCCCTGTTTATGATTAGGTGTCGAATAAAGCCATCGACATAGCATAAAATATTTCAAAATTATTACATAACAAGCTTTAGGTACTATAGTTGATTTAATATTCATGAAAGGTGTTTCAAGTTTCATCGGAGCTACAAAGTTTCAAATTAAGGTTCACACAACTCCAAACTAAAGGAAAGTTAGGACATATTAATAAATTTCGAAGATTTCAATCAAACAGGAGCTGAATGAATAACCCGCTGACAATTGAAGTTATAATTAGTTAATCAAGTTACAAATAATTTAATTGTTTAAACTTAGTTTGATTGTTCAACAAAAAGTTAAATATCAAGTAACTAAATTATACAATGTAAGGCGGGATTTGAATAAATTATTAAGTATATAACCTACAAGTTACTTATATGTTATAATAACGTGTAACTGAATAAGCGCAAGACCAGAAACACGTCAATTAGAATATCGAGTCATAATTATAGTTTTAGTCGCCGCGGCTCTTCGGAACTTCAGAGAACAAAATACCCTTTACCCGAACTGTAAAAAATTCAAACCCAAGAATGTTTTCAAACCCAACCTGAGATCCGACCCAATCATAGTGTGGCGAAATAAAAAATAACAAGCTCCTGGCAACACAGACACTTTTGTGTCAAAGTAACACCGTTATAGATAACAAGGCTGCATAAATAGATACCATCGCCCCTTTGGACCACAGAATAAAAATATTGTGAAAAACTAAGTCACTAAAAACAGTTTTGATCATAGCATAACAGAGAACATACCTGGCCGGGTTTGTTGTCTGATGTTATTATGCAAAGAACCATTTCTTGGCCTTTCTAAGAGAATGTTCAAAGGAGTTTCTTGAATGTAATTACAGGGCTTTGTTTTCTTATAATAGGGAGAGCGGCTTTAGTAGTAAAGTATTTCAGAATGAAATGTTGCCTTTACTCTTTACCTAAGTAGCTTTCAGTAGCAGCAACTATCCCTTTAAATAACTATTCTTTACACTATTGTTCACCGCTATTATTAGGGTTGGAAACGGTCAGTACCAATTTAATAGATAAGATATTATAAGGCATGAAAAATTTCATGCTTCACAATCACCGCCTTTTAAAAGCAAAGTTCGATTATTTACCTCATATTCAGTGCTGAGCTGAGATAATAACTGCAACCAAAAACGAGCTACTCCAAACGAATGAATGAAACGTAAAAGGATTCAATAAAATTTTCGAGACCATCGTTTTATACTGTCCACAGCTGGGCACGGGACTCCTCTCAGAATGAGAAGGATTAGACCACCACGCTAGCCTTATGAGGGTTAGCAGACTTCTCACGCCGCCGTCCAGAAAATTTCCCAGCCATGCGGGTTTCCTCACTATGTTTTCCTTCATCGTTTAAGCGCGTCATAATTAACTATTAATACCTATTCGAAAAGTCAGAGGTGAGTTCCATGAATTCAAACTCGAGACCTTTGACTTGGCAGTCCAATGGTCATATCACTAGGCTATCACTGCATCACTTCTTATTCACTTACCTAAAAGAAAATATGTCGGGGCTGAAACCAATTCATATCTCCAACTTCCTTGCTGCAGAATGCGCCCATCCACTTAAACGCTAAAACACTTCCATTATAGGTTAGAGAGCAAACAAATCGTTCTCCCCCAAGCTAATTCGATATCGTTCACTTAATTAATTAGAGTGAAAATTGCCGCGTCTGGGAACTACTCGGTCCTACCGCAAAGCAAAATTGACAGAATTCCTACACTGAAAACAAGTGAAACTGGTTAGATACGCTTTAAAAAATATCCAGTAGTTTTTGAGTTTATGCATTACAAACAAAAATAGTATTGTATTAATCTATATCGATTCATACAACAATATCTTTTTCACTTAGACAAAATCTTCAAACTGCAGCTTGATACGATTCTTGTACATTATACTCTTTTTTATGAATTAAGTCGGCAAACGAGCTGACGAGCCACGTGATGGTAAGTAGTCATCGTCGCCCATGGACACGTGCAACACCAGAGCAGTTGCCGACCCTTAAAAGCCCCTACGGACTGCAGACAGAGAGACTACAGACTGCAGAGGGAGAACTGGTTCTTACACACAACTGGTCTTTCAAAATTTGAAAGACACACCAAGGTGCTTTACGACAGACTCCAAGGTAAGGGTGGTCGCCAGCCTGTCAGACCCAAAGACGTCCTATCACCGAGCAAGTTAGATATCTTTTCGCCTCTTACTAGACGCCTATCTGAAAGGCAGTCCATATTCATACATTTTGTTTTACACGCGCGTCAGTTGCGAGTCCAACGCACATAATCTTTTCAAAGTTCCATTTCATATACGAAAAACATTACAATCGCTCTAAAAGTATTTGGAAAATATATTAACGCCTGTCATAATAAGTGACTTTGTACTAATAAAACATAAACATGACATACCAGGACAGGCAGAGGCGTACTAATGTATACACCCGCAGGTTTTCAGTGTGTTTAGGACCCATGTTAGACAGAGCGAACCTATTGCCATCCGAGCTGTTACTGAGAATTTCATTTAAAACTTAATAACACTTCGCTCGCTCTCCGATTCGAACTTAGGACTTCTAACGTAGCCGTAACACTTAGGGCCACTAGATTTTTGCGGCATTACGTCCAGCACCACAACAAGAAAAAAACAACTACCAAGAAAAAAAAAATATTTTTAAGAGAGCGGGAAAAAATCCTTTGTCGTTGATATCTTACAGGCTATCTTTAAACAAAAAGGTTTTTGTTCAGTGCAAGCTATTCGTACTATTACAAGCAAAAAGGCCATTTAACCTACTGTACTTACAGGGTTAGGGCCTCAGCCATCTAATTAGACTACAGGGAGACTTAAAAAGGTTCTTTCACCGTCTGCTGTAATTGTATAGGATTTCCATTAGTCTGTTGTCTATTATAATCTTCAGTACGTTGTCTGCTACAGATCCACTTTGTAATGGGTGCAATTTTTTTAAACTAAAACTAAATACTTTTTTTATTATTCCATTTATTCCTTTAAAATCATATAATTTACATTTTTAAATATTTTTATAAAAAACAAGGGAAAATAAAAACATTTAAAAATATAAAAATAGTTGTCCACCGGCATGGGGAGCAGGGTCCAAGCTACCGGTGGTTAGGGCCCCAGAGACAGGAACCTCCTCACAATACGCGCCGTATCAAGGAGTACTGCCTTCTGAATCAGGCCCTTAACCCAGCCATCCAACTCGAGCCTCCTGAGGTGTTGGTCGAGGCTCTTGGCGATAAGTCCATTGACCGTGACGACTATCGGTACAATGATGGCCGAGTCCACATCCCACATGGCGACCACCTCGTGGGCTAAGTCGAGATATTTTAATTGTTTCTCTTTCTCAGCCTTCACGAGGTTCTCGTCATGCGGGACGGTGACATCGATAATCATTGTGCGGCGCGCTGATCGATCTATTACCACTATATCAGGCTTATTGGCAACAATAGTCCTGTCAGTGATAACAGATCGATCCCAGTACATCGTGACATGGTCATTCTCAAGAACTGGGTCGGGCGCATACCTGTAATACGGTACCTCAGAATCCACAAGGCCGTATTTTAAAGCAAGTTGCTGGTGGATAATCCTGGCCACTTTTTATTATTATTATTATTCCTAATAAGCTTACACTTGACTGCTAGTTCGCCTGATGTTAAGCGACACTGCGATATTCAGCATAACCCCGACATGCGCGTTGGCTTGAAAACACAAAATGCAAGGGGAAGACTAAATATAGTTTCTTCATTGCTTCTCTGAATATATTACTTTGCTAAAACGCCTATAAAATTTTTACAGGGCTATATCCGACAGCGCGGTAGGTAATAATTTATTTATTTATTTATTTATATTTATTTATATTTACTTAATTAAAACGGCCGGAGGCCACTTACATTAATTAAGGACATTGCTAGCACACTGACTTCTCACAGAACTTCAGGCATGCTGATAAAATCTTCTTCCATTCATCGGCAAACATATCACAATCTGTACTGGCTTCCAGGAGAGCGTTAAGAGCATTAAGCGACCGAGGTACAGGAGAGTTGGCACGCGCCACAGTGCGGCTAGTAGGTACAGCAAAAAGCTTGTGTCTTCTGCTACGGGTGTAATTATTCGGGACAAATAACCGAGCAAGCCTTTCGTGCAGTTCTGGCGCCACAATTTTACCGTGCAGAATTTTGCACATAGTTCCAACCTGATCGAAATTTCGTCTGACCTCCAGTGAGTTGTACCCTAGTATACCCAGAAGGAACTTTGTGGGGTACAAGAATGGGTAGTACCCAAAAAGGCGCTTGTAGAGGAATCTTAGGAATGCCTTCTGGACTTTTTCTAGTACCAAAATGTACGTGGTTTCATACGGGTTCCACACCGGGGCACTAGATTCAAGAGTGCTACGCACGAGGGTATTGTAAATAACTCTAACTACGTCACTATTACGAAAGTCTTTTACATTCCTAAGAATAAATCCGAGTCGTCGAAAGGCTTCCTTAGCGGTTGAAATAATATGGTCATGAAATGTGAGTCCCGGATCAAATGTTACCCCCAGATCTCTGACACATGCAGTTTTAATGATAGCTTTGCCGTCAAGATGGTAATCAAAGCTGATTGGATGTCGCATACGTCCAAAAGTCATTGCAAGGCATTTGGCAGTGTTAAATTCCATTTTATTATCGACAGCCCACTTGTGCAACGCATCGATGTCTGTCTGAAGCGCCACGCAGTCCATGTGCGAGCCAATATCATAATATAACTTTAGGTCATCTGCATAAAGTAGACATTTGGCATATGTTAGAACGGTTGGTATGTCATTAATCATAACCAGAAATAACAGGGGACCAAGTATAGAACCTTGACTTACTCCCGAGCGCGTATGATAGGGTTGCGATTCATAAAGACCCAGTTTGACGAACTGTTGCCGATCCCGAAGATAATCCGCGAGAAGACTAAGAAGTCTGGGAGCTACTCCAATGACGCTAAGCTTTGCCAATAGGATATCGTTGTTGACCCTATCGAATGCCTTTTTAAAGTCAAAATAGACTACATTCACCTGGCCACCACGGTCCAGTCTTGTGGATATATGCTCGACAAGAGTCAGTAAATTGGAATTAACCGATCTCTTGGGCCTAAAACCATGTTGCTCATCACATAGGTACTTGTCGAGTTGTGCGTATATGCAGTTGTGGAGGATGGTTTCAAATACCTTCGCCGAAGATGACAAAATGGCTATAGGACGGTATTCCTCAACTGAAGCCGTCTGTGTACTTTTAGGAATCGGCACTACTCTGGAGACTTTCCATTGAGAGGGATAGACACCAGTTCTTAGGGAGAGATTAATAATGTGGTGTAACGGGTTGCATAAGAATTTTTTCCCGTATTTGAGTACTTGGGAGGGGACACCATCCGGACCCATAGAGATAGTACTTTTTAGCTTATTGATTCCGAATAGTACGTTGCTTGGTGTAATATTTATTATGTTAATGAGGTTACTGCTACTATTATTACTGAGATTTAACACTTGCCCGGCATCAAGTTGCGGTACGTCCGGTAAGAATACGCTGGAGAAAAATGTGGCAAACTTTTCTGCTGCTTGGATGCCCGTGAACGTCTCATCACCATAGGTCACTGTTGGCTCAAAACCACCTTTTGTACGGAGGTTCGAGATATGTCTCCAAAAACCACGCGGATTTGTCTTAATTTCATTACCAATTTTATTAATGTATTTATGATAGGCTTTCTTAACTCGGCTTTTTAGGTCTGCCCTCAAATCAGAGAAACGTTTATGACTCTCCATGCAACCAGTACGCTTCCAGGTATAATGTAATCTAGTTTTAAGCTGGGCGTCTTGTATGATATCTTTGGTAAACCATACCGGGTACAATCTACTTTTATTTTTGGAACGTTTATTTTTCGGAATACAAGTATTAAAGATATTATAAAGAGTTTTATAAAAAAACTGAGAGGCCTCATTGACGTCATTTGATTTTATAATGGAATCCCATGACTCCGAAGCAAGTAAAGATACCAGCAACTCATAGTCGCATTTTTTAAAGTTCCAGTCCCTAGTTATGTCAACATTACTAGGTTCGATCAGATTGGGACCATGTAATGAACTCATTCTTACCTCGATCTCTAGTGGGGGATGGTAGGCATCCGGAAAAACAATACCATCAGTAGCTACCACTACTGTGTCCTGCACGTCAACGCTCTCCCGGATCAGCACCACATCTAACATTCCTCCATGCAGATTCAGCACACCATTCTTCTCAGTCAAACCACAAAAAGACATAAAGTAACAATAATAATTTCTTATAGCTAGGGATGCACTATTTAAATTTAAATCACCTAAAATTAATACTATTCCTTTAACAGAATTTATAAAAGCTTCAGTTTTAACAAACCACTGAAAATAATCAGCATCCTTTGCAGTAGGCTTAATATACACAACACAAATGTATACGGTACGTCCGTGCCATACAAAATTAGCCCACAAGTCCTCCCCTGAATCTGTTTCAATATCAAGGCGTCGGCGTAGCAAGATAGGGGCACGTGCCGCAAGTAAAACACCACCACAAGGTGTGGCCCTGTCACGTCTTAACACGGTCCAGTCGGTTGGCGAAAGCTCAGTGTCTCCAATAGAGTCATCTAAAAAAGTTTCTGTAACTCCAACGATGTTGTGATCCAGTAAGGAAAGGTTGTTGCGCCACATACTTAGCTTGGTCTTGATGCCGCGAACATTTTGATACAGTAAGCTAAGGTTTTTGCACTTCCTGATTGCCTGCGGTGCCTTCGTTACGAAATGTTTGACGAGGATTGTTAACTTCATATAAGCCTGGTCTGTCCTTATTCATGTCCATAGTTGACGGCTTTCTATAGTATATCCAAGGCTTTATTCTGGCATTCACTGGCCAAACTTCTGCCGAATAGCACATCTCATAGCAAGCCATTGGAACACCGATTTTGAAGGACTTGTAATTTCCTCGAGGCTTAAGTTCCTCTACGGTACAAGTATCAGTGTTGCACAAAGTCTGGAGGTAATTTTGAATCTCATCAGCTGTTGACTCCATATTCCATAGATGTAAGTGTTTTCGAGCTTCTACAGCCTTCAGCGAGGTCACATTAGGGCCAGCAACTCCGTGAATTGATGGGGGGCGGTGATTCTGCTTATTTGTTACCTCAGACCATCCTTGAGAGCCCGATGGATTAGGGATGATGGGCGTAGCCGTTTGAGATATTGTTTCGGCTGTAACATCCGATGACACAAGATCGCACAAACTGGCACAGACAACTTTCGGCTGTGCCGGGACCTCAGCTACAACGTGGTGATCTGCGCAATGAGAGGAAGATTTGTTTGACGACTGGTTTTGTTCAAGATGGTGCAGCTTAGTTCCAAGTTCAATGATGGTCTCCTGCATAGTGACATTTTGGAGTTTCAGGTTTTCTACAGTTTCTTTAACCATTTCATGTTCAGTGATAAAGTTTTTGAAGTGGATCTTCTCCACATTCATTGATTCTTTCACACTGTTGAGTTCTTCTCTTAGTGACCGAAGTTCTTCGCTTATCAATGTGCTGATGTTATTATTGATTGTAATAAGCATATTGGCCATTTGTTCTTCCAAAACTTGTTGTATAACGTCTCTTATTTCATCGGCAATCAAATAACTGCTGCAGGTAGGTGGGGAATGCAATGCTTGTCTCTTAGCTCCTCGCACTGTAACGTTAGCATTAAATCGGATAGGCGTATTATCATCTCTGGGCAGTCTAGTTTTTACCGAGCAAAGCGGACAGCTCCAAATCTCAGAAGAACGAATTGCTTCATCGGAATTAATTAAGCAGGCATGGTGGAACACTTTATTACATGTGATGCACCTGATATAACTTCCTTCGTCCAAGTCGCCATCGCAGCATCCCAAAACCAACATTATGTGTTCAGATGAAGACATGGCACACTAATAAATGCGCGTGGGGCACACTAATAAATGTCCAACTGCGCACTCGCACCACACACAAAATTAAAAGGCGGTAGTTGTAAGTTCACGAGTATTTTACTTCACTATTTAGCGCAAAAGTCTACATATATCGCAATGCAGTCTTAAGAAACGAGAGAAATAATAATCGTAAAGTTATTTGTGACAAAATAAACATGTAACTCGCACTTTTTACTGTGTTTTACGAATAAAATTACAAGAGCAGTCGACACGGTATGTCGCCCAGCTAAAGATTCAACTGTCACTGTAATAATGTTACGTTTAAGCTTGTGCATTATGAATGCGAGCTTACTTCGTCTCCTATGATTAATGCGCTGCCAGCTTTACTATGTACTAAGCTATTACGTCAAGTGGTTTCACAAACGTGAGCAAATTAAACAACAAAATGACGTATTTTGTGTAACGTTACACGGAAAGCAATTTAGAAATTCGTACGTGATATTAGCTTGTGATTTATTTCGCCCCCGTTTGCTAGATGTGTTTGTTTAAATTAAAAATGTTGTAACTTTTTTTGAATGATTGACAAAATTTAAAAACAAACAAAGATATTTTATGTCATTGGCTATTATATTTTTCCGAATACTATGTCTACTTATCTCTAAATAGTATAAAGTAGTACTTACTCTAAAATAGTAGAATAATATAAAGTTGCCTTTTGTCTGTCCGTTTCTCCACTTACTTCTAAACAACGCAACAGATTTTGATGCGAGATTTTCTCTGTCATTTATATATTTTTTACCGGAAGGACAAAATTTAAAAACAAACAAAGATATTTTATGTCATTGGCTATTATATTTTTCCGAATACTATGTCTACTTATCTCTAAATAGTATAAAGTAGTACTCTAAAATAGTAGAATAATATAAAGTTGCCTTTTGTCTGTCCGTTTCTCCACTTACTTCTAAACAACGCAACAGATTTTGATGCGAGATTTTCTCTGTCATTTATATATTTTTTACCGGAAGGTTTATAAGTATTACGTTCGAGTTCGGCTTTTAAACTAGCGACCCTAGTTTTTGTTATTTATTCCAATTTGACTACAGTAGGTACATTGTATTATAAACGTCTCGTATTGTATACGGATAAACTGCTATTTCTTATTTTTCTTATTTTTTTGAAAAAACGTTGCCCCACACTATGATTTTCTCCTGTATCGTGGGTGCGTTTACAAACACAAATTATCACATACACAAACGCCCAGACCCGGAACAACTACCTGTAGATCATACAAATATTTGCTCCGTGTGGAGATCGAACCCACAACACGTGTCGCAGAAGCCGATCGCTTAGCCGCTACGCCAAACGTGTCGTCAAATCAATCAATAATCCCGAAATAACCAGTCCCACAGATAATAGAATACTAGTACCAGTACTAAGAAATATGCATCCCCCAAAATTCTGTGTACAAAGGTAACTAACTAAACGTAAAATACAACGAATACGTTTAAAAAATTCTGTGTTAAATTTCAGTATGAATTCCCAGTCTACGTTATTGCTATTCTAGCTAGAACTTCACAAAGACTACCCAGCAGCTGTCTGATGCATTCAATTTGACAGTGTTTCATTTAAACTAGCTTCGCTGACATAAAATTTAAATTCAGAAATTGAACACGCCAACTATGTTGGCCTAATATACTGTGTACTGCGTTTGAGTTCTACTTAAATTTTAACAACTTTGTGCGTTGTTAGCTCTGAGTAATTTGAATTTTATTTCCAGTCAATTTGAAATGTAAGGGTAACTTGCACCAACTTCTGAAATATGTTTAAATTGAATTTAAACACAAAATGACAATAGAAAATTGTGTTTAAATACTATTTGAACACATTTAAGAAGTTAGTGCAAGTGGCCCTAAGACATGGACCAAAAAAATAATAAGGTAGGTTGTAGTGTAGTGTAGTAAGTGGTGGTAGTAGGTACTTAAAACTGAAATTGATACACATTTAGGGCCACTTGCACCAACTTCTTAAATGTGTTCAAATAGTATTTAAACACAATTTTCTATTGTCATTTTGTGTTTAAATTCAATTTAAACATATTTCAGAAGTTGGTGCAAGTTACCCTGATATAGTGGTAATAGATCGATCAGCGCGCCGCACAATGATTATCGATGTCACCGTCCCGCATGACGAGAACCTCGTGAAGGCTGAGAAAGAGAAACAATTAAAATATCTCGACTTAGCCCACGAGGTGGTCGCCATGTGGGATGTGGACTCGGCCATCATTGTACCGATAGTCGTCACGGTCAATGGACTTATCGCCAAGAGCCTCGACCAACACCTCAGGAGGCTCGAGTTGGATGGCTGGGTTAAGGGCCTGATTCAGAAGGCAGTACTCCTTGATACGGCGCGTATTGTGAGGAGGTTCCTGTCTCTGGGGCCCTAACCACCGGTAGCTTGGACCCTGCTCCCCATGCCGGTGGACAACTATTTTTATATTTTTAAATGTTTTTATTTTCCCTTGTTTTTTATAAAAATATTTAAAAATGTAAATTATATGATTTTAAAGGAATAAATGGAATAATAAAAAAAGTATTTAGTTTTAGTTTAAAAAAATTGCACCCATTACAAAGTGGATCTGTAGCAGACAACGTACTGAAGATTATAATAGACAACAGACTAATGGAAATCCTATACAATTACAGCAGACGGTGAAAGAACCTTTTTAAATCTCCCTGTAGTCTAATTAGATGGCTGAGGCCCTAACCCTGTAAGTACAGTAGGTTAAATGGCCTTTTTGCTTGTAATAGTACGAATAGCTTGGCCTAATATACTGTGTACTGCGTTTGAGTTCTACTTAAATTTTAACAACTTTGTGCGTTGTTAGCTCTGAGTAATTTGAATTTTATTTCCAGTCAATTTGAAATGTAAGGGTAACTTGCACCAACTTCTGAAATATGTTTAAATTGAATTTAAACACAAAATGACAATAGAAAATTGTGTTTAAATACTATTTGAACACATTTAAGAAGTTGGTGCAAGTGGCCCTAAATGTGTATCAATTTCAGTTTTAAGTACCTACTACCACCACTTACTACACTACACTACAACCTACCTTATTATTTTTTTGGTCCATGTCTTAGGGCCACTTGCACTAACTTCTTAAATGTGTTTAAATTGTATTTAAACTCAACATTTGTATGAAAAATTGTGTATAATTATGATTTAAACACTTTTAGGAAGTTTGTGCAAGAGGCCCTTAGTGTCTTACTATATACTGCATTTTATTTTCCCAAGATTGTGAAACACAATAAAAACCTCCTTTTATAACTAGGTATGCTCAAAATGTAATATTATACTGGCTGCTACGATTATGGCTTTTAAAAATAATTCATTAATGATTCTTTTGTTATTTGAAATTAAATTCAAATGTGTAATTTAAATTTAGATCGCTGCTAGCATTAAGACTTTGACGATAGATAGTCAAAGCATTAAGACCGTCCCTCTATTATTTATGATTTATAAACATTTATAAAATAGTAGGTACTTTAATTTTGGTGTGCAATGAAGAATATTCTATTATATTTTACTTATTCACAAATACTCTCAATTACTCATCTAAACAGCAAAGCTTACCTACTACACATTTTATTCAAAAAACTATAAAAGGAACATACAAAAACCGTATTTTGAAGCTGAATCCATTCAATAAAAAAAGTTTTTTCAACTTAATACTTTTTTTTGCAGAACCATCGACAAACGACTCTGAGTATTCCATCTACGTGGGCAGATGGACTGAATGCAACCCTCTTGGTGCGAGGGAACATGCCGCGCGGACTATAGAAAGGTAATCCCATACGTTAGCCTGTTAGCTTTGACAGCGTTCAGTTATTATAACAGAAAAAAAAATGTGCGCCGGTATTTTTATGCAAGGTATGTATTACATGCATCCTAAAAAAATATGTATTCTGTACAGTAGAATGTTCTATTCAAGTGTGTTTTGCTTTGAATATTTTTGTAAAGATGTACTTTATTAGTTTTCAACAATCAATCAATCAATTATGAACCACAATCTACTCCTAGGGCAAGGCATATCCTCTCCTAAGTTGCGAAAAAAGTGGTTAAATATTTTCATGTAAGTAAGTGGGTATGCGTAATATAAACTATTAATCCATCGAAACTCGTTAGGGCCCCGGAACTATTATGTATTACAACTATTATATATTACAACTATTATACTTATATTATACTATTACTACTATTATACTAGACTGGCATTGTGCCTGTAATTTTTTACTGGATGTAAGTACCTACTATGACAAGATTAGGTATATCTAAGTCAGATGAATTCAAAAAAAGTTAATTTGTATCTCGTTTATTTGTCTTCATACCTCTGCTACAAGACGTACGAGTACGAGTATGTTTAAATGGCGCACATTGGGTGGCACAAATGATGATAATGCAGTTCCGTAATTTACGATATATACGATATAATATACGGTAATACTTTTCACGTGGGAGAGCCATGCTTCGGCACGAATGGGCCGGCTCGACCGGAGTGATACCATGGCCTCACAGAAAACCGGCGTGAAACAACGCTTGCGTTGTGTTTCGCCGAGTGAGTTGAGGTTACCGGAGGCCCAAACCCTTTTAAAGGCGGGCAACGCACTTGCGACTCCTCTGGTGTTGCGGGTGTCCATGGGCGGCGGTTATCGCTTACCATCAGGTGATCCGTTTGCTCGTTTGACCCCTATCCCACAAAAAAAAAACGTTATTTATAGGATTAAATTACCCGGAAGATTTAAAAAATTCTATTATTCGCTGAATTAATCAATAGTTTAATGAATATTTCATTTTTACTAAGTACTTTTTTCGACAATCCCTTGAGCGTTCTGACAAATTGAGCGTCAGGCCAGTCGATCTATCTAAATCGCGAAAGTAAATCGCTTCTAAAGAAATTCATTAATCTTCGTAAACTATATAGGTAGATTCATTTAATATAATATTGAACTATGGACATATCGAGAATCTCCAGCGAATAAAGTTATCTACAGTACCCCCGAAATTACAGTAGTCGCGTCTGAAGTTATCCGCAAGTGGTTTTTTCGTGGTAAATTTTAATATAAAAACTCTGTTTAAAGACAGTTGGAGTCGTTAATGTTTCGCATTCGTGATAATTGTTCTTACTGATTTCGATATTTTTGCATAAGAACACTTAGTTCAGTCATTTGACATGCGCGGCTGTTCGAAACGGCTAACTTCAGACACGCACGAGTCTTTCGAGGGTACATGTACTACAGTGTCATGCATACTTACGCTGACATTATCAATGAAAGTGACATTGAGGGCCACTTGCGCCAACTTCTTAAATAATTATTATGTTTAAATAGTATTTAAACACAACAATTTTTCATTGTAATTTTGTGTTAAGAAGTTAACGAAAGTGGCCCCCTAACATTCATATATTAAAATTACCAGGGCAAAAATCTTTTTGGAATTATTGAATAAAATTCATGACTTTCTTGTATCCTTTACCTCAATAATCTTCTCTCTGAATATTTTTGTAATGAGAAATGCCAAGATTATGCGTTCGTAATATCGTTTTATTTATAGTAAGAAATATCATCTTCGGCTTACTTCTCTTAGGTACATTCGAACGGAGACAGACTCGCTAGTTCACACGCCGCGGCTTGGGCTGCAACGTCGTCAGGTGCAATGCCGCAAGAAAGATGGACACTTCGTTGAGGCTATGTAAGTTTTTACTAATTAACTAACTTATATCCTTTCTAAATATCTTTCCACGCCATTTTGATCCCAACAACAAATAATTCCACAAACAGATTACTTTTAGTATAAGGTTGAAAGATGTCTGCTTTAAATCGAAAGTACAAACAACAAGACGATTTCCAAATCTGTTTTTGTATATGGAGACACACACATACTTTGAACATATACAGGGTTACTGGTAACTCGACGTATTCCTGGCAAGACGTGACATGTAATACATGTCATAAAATGCTGCAATTTTAACCCCCCGCCACGGCCACAACGCTTGCCTAATAAGGCGAGGTATGCAGGCTTATCTGGGTTTTAAAATAAATACCTAAGCCGAGGTCCCAACCCCAAGCGTTACTAGCGGTCTTGGTAACGATTCCCTAATCGAGCAGTGTTATGGAGCTTTTATATGCAATTCTAAGCAGCACTCGGAGTTTGGGATTTGTGCCCGGTTAATGGCAATAGGCTCACCCTTACAACCTGAACACATGTAAAACATATTAAAATCCAACTTTTGTGAGTTTTATGTGCACAAATATTTATTATTCACATGACATGTTTTGCAAGAAATTTCATATTCTCAAAGTTAGATGAACATGCTGTTGAAAGCATGCATTCTTATAACAGTTCTAAAAGTGGGTCACTTCGTACGCTTATTGATCTAATTCCACTTCGCCATATAAAAACTTGATGTATTACGTTATGAAAAATGATAAAACGAGATGAAAAATGCTCTATTCACCTACAAATAGAGCATTTTTCATCTCGTTTCACGTCACGCGCCAAGTGAAGAGCTTTACCGATACATTATTGGATTTTATGCTGACGTTTGATACGGGAACGACATCGTGAATTTAAGACGGTGTTTCGTTTTGGAAACGAGCTGATTGATTTAGCACGTGTTCATTGACAGGTGTATCGAAAATCGAAAATTGGGATTTGATAGCGTATGCATAGGATATACGAAGTCACAGTTAAATTATTCACTAAGAAATTATAAATAAAATTCTAAATTAGTTTTAAATCACGAGTGAATCGGTTTCTTCTACGCGAACGCGCTCTATCATAGATCACAGTGAACTGGTGATCAAGTGTAAGCCTATGAAGAATTAAAAAAGCCTATAAAGGGTGTATTTTTTATTTAAAACTAGCTGACCCGTCAGTCGCAGGTGAATATTGAATTCGAATTGGTATAATTAGTAGAAAAAAAATATACCAAAAACATTTTCTTAATTTTTCTAATGTTAGCGCAACCGCGCAACTTGGTTAGTTTTTTTTCTTTCATAAGAACCTGCTCCTTTCAATAACAAACACAAAAAAAAAGAATTAGCGTAATTGGTCCAGCCGGATACACAGTCTTTTAAACCAGTTCACATCATCATCACGGCCCTGTTCAAGTACTTAAATAAATAATTATCTATCCTAATGTTTCCAGGTTCTGTGGTCCTGCGCTAGCGCAGATTGGGACAGCGCGCGTGTGTGTCATCCGTGAAGACTGTGTGCTAGCTGAGTGGTTGCCATGGAGACCGCGGCCAGATGGCGCACTGGTACGGACGCGTAGACTCAAACGATTGCCTCAAGGTTTGTAGATCCTCATGATATCCTGGCCTTCGTCAGTATTACCTACCTATGACGTCATAACTAAAAAAACCTACCTCATTGGTCTAGTGGTACTAAGCGTGACTTCGGTAGAGGTCTTTGGTTCGACTCACAGATCGACCAACATGTTATTAGACTTATCCATGAAATTCTCAGTAGTAGCTAGCAATATAATACAATAAATATTTTTGACCGGTTGATACCAACAGTCTCGCCCTCTATTACAAGGCATCGGCGAAATGTGGGTGTACATAGATACACCTCTGCCTAACCCTTAAGAGAATACAGGCGTTATGGTACGTTTATGTGAAGTGTATAACAAAAATACAATGTTATTACTAAATAATCAAGTTCACTAGTTTCAACGAAGCATTGACGTAATCTAATGTCATTTGAGGAGTCATGAACTAAACTCGTAAAAATTGCCCATATTTCTTTTCCCAAATATGATACCATTTTAAACGTGACACATTATTATATGTATCTAGGTGGTGGCAAGGAGTGTGACGTGGTGGAGGAAGTAAGACCTGCCTCTTTGGAAGCCAGCGCGCATTGGACTCCAGGACCTTGGGGAGAATGTCGCGTGGCTATTGATATTGGACACGCAACAACTTTGCCTGGTATGTATCGCTAAAATTTGTATAATACTAGCTTCCGCCCGCGACTTCGTCCGCGTCGAATAGCTACTTAGTCTTAGCGTGATGATATATAGCCTATAACCTTCCTCAATAAATGGGCTATCAAACACTAAAATATTCTTTCAAATCGGACCAGTAGTTCCTGAGATTAGCGCGTTGAAGCAAACAAATAAACAAACAAACTCTACAGCTTTATATGAAACTAGCTTCTGCCCGCGACTTCGTCCGCGTAGCGTACTGATATATAGCCTATAACCTTCCTCGATAAATGGGCTATCTAACACTGAAATAATTTTTCAATTCGGACCAGTAGTTCCTGAGATTAGCGCGTTCAAGCAAACAAACAAATAAACTCTTCAGCTTTATATATTAGTATAGATGAGTAGCATTTATTAAATTTCATCATCATCAGCCTATACTAGTCCACTGCTGGACGTAGGCCTCCCTCAATGTGCGCCATTTCGCCCTGTCTTCAGCTTAAATTAAATTTAAATTGGTCTTAAGGAAAACATCGTGAGGAACCCTGCACGTCTGAGAGATTTTCTTGACGGTGTGTGAAGTCTGCCAACCCGCATTAGGCTAGCATGGTGGACTAGAGCCTATTCCTTCTCATTGTGAGAGGACAGCCGTGCCCAGCAGTGGGACATATAATGAGTTGATAATGATAATGAATGGTCTTAATATTTTTAGTCTTCTATAGTTCTCCCTCTACGCGTTCTTAAATCTTTATCCGATTGCAATGGAACGTTGGTGTATTTTTTTTAAGGAAGGAATCATCTGTTAAAAATTCCGACCCTAACTAATGTAAAAATTTAACAATAATGTACCTACTTTTAAAATTGACTGAGATAAATGTATGCAAACTTCTCGTAAATATCATTCCACAATCAGAAATATTGAGTGCAATTCATAATACGAGCGTAATTATCTTAATAAATGATTTAGGTTAATCAATTAATCGTATCAGAACAATGGCTCAGTAGCAGTGTTCCCTCCATTATTCATCTAACCTTATTATCGTCTCTGTCCGCTTCACCGCAACATTTCTTAGAGAATAATTAATTGAACAAAATAACGACGGTGATAACTGATATTTATTCAAACAGATACTTAGCAGCTAATTGTATAAGCGCTAAGCAAACAATAATAATGTTATGTATAGTAACAGTTCATTCTAATCCATGCAATTTTCCTCAAACCTGGGTATTAATATTATCCTTGCAACATTTAATAATTTTGATTTCGGTCCCACTTAGACATTAAACTTTCACCACACATCCAGTTATCCTGCACTTTAGTACTTTAAGAATGTAATAACACTTATTTTAAAATGGAGTTTCTTTCCGGATTCTTCTCCATAAAATCAACTTTTTGGAACCGTGCAACTAGACTCAAAAAAGTTTCATAAACGCTTGTAAAAGCTGATTTGGAATAAAAACATTTGAACTTGAACTTAAACTTAAACTATTAGGACCCCATTTAAGATTCAGTCGTCTATATATTTTTTAAACCATAGTCGTAGATGACTATAAAAACAATAAACTATATAGACGCTGCTGAGTCATATCCAACCCATTATAATGTCCCACTGCTAGGCACGGGTCGCCTCTCAGAATTAGAGAGATTAAGCTATAGTTCACCACGCTAATCTAATGCACACTTCACACGCCGTCGAGAAATTCTCTTAGACATGCAAATTTCCTCGCGATGTTTTCCTTCACCGTTTAAGCGCGTGATAATTAACTATTAATACGCACATGACTTCGAAAAGTCAGAGGTAAACTCGAGACCTTTGACTTGATAGGCCAATGGTAATAATATCACTGCTTGGAAATTAACTATGATTACTATGCTATAACTGCTGTATCAACTTGATTAAAAAAACAATTTTGTGGTACCTACGTTAATTACTCATGAATCGTCTGTCACCCCAAGCGACAGGATATGTCAGACTCATGCCGACTAAAAACCACACTCGCTGTCCCTTGCTCTATAACCCTTGCATTCATGACAGCGAACTTTGTCATGTTTTGAATCCACATCTTAATATACGTAATCATTTTTTTAAAGTGATGTATCTGCACAAACCATTAATTATCTTCGAATCGTAGATTGTTCGGTGACATGATGTAGGTATAGGCCATTGGGACGGAGGCCAAGTATTATAGCTGTAACATTGATCACTTAGCTGCTGTCCCATATTCATAAGCTTATTATGAGAACTGAAGAGTGATTCGTTATGTAGATGGAAGGCTTTACATTTCGCCGATAACATTTTACATACGGAACATTTAGGTGCAACCGCTAACGGGCCTCCGGTATCCTCACTCATTCGGCGAAACACAACGTAAGTGTTGTTTCACCCCGGTTTTCTGTGATGCCGTGGTATTACTCCGGTCGAGCCGGCCCATGGCTCTCCCACGGTAAAATTCATTCATTTTGACATCCAGCAAACACTGATGACGACGATGCGGACGACAATGACGCTATCTATGATGATGATGATGATGACGATGATGACGGCGAGGACGAAGGGAAGGCGGCACGTGAGGCGGGCTGCGGGGGAGGGGTGCAGAGGCGAGACGCGACATGTGTGCGCGCCGATGGCAGAGCGCTACATCCTGCCCAATGCGCTCATGCGCCGATGCCGACTCTTGTACAACCTTGCGAGGTATTTCCATCTTTGTAAAAATAGCCAAGTGATCCTCAGTGCGACTGCTACGCTAGAGGTCCTGGGTTCGATTCCCTGGTCGAGCAAAGTGTTATTGGGGTTTTCTATGAAATTCTCAGTAGCAGCTCGGAGTTAGGAATTTGTGCCCGGTTAATGGTAATAGACTCGCCCCCTATTACATGGGACCTAAACATACCGGCGAACTGTGGGTGTTACATTAGTACGCCTCTGCCTAACCCTTCGGGGATTACAGGCGTGATGGTATGTTGTTATGTTAAAAATACCTACTAAATGTAGCCTAATAAAATGAAATTATATTTATTTCTGTAAGTATATCTTTAGACACACTTTTACATGTCAATGGAATGGTTTTTTTATAGCTTTGATGACTTCGGCATTTCAACAAATGCCGTGACAAAATCTAAATAAAAAAGAGAAAAAAAACAACAAGACGAACTCAGAGAATCATGATTTCTTTTACAATCCAGACATAGAATAACGCTTATATGTGAGTTGGTCAATGCAGTATATAACTAAGTATATACGTAGTAACAAAATAAGTTGATCTACCAATCAATGTGACTTACTGGGTGATTTCTGTGCTGAAAAAAAAGCCGGATATGATTCATCGTGATACGAATTCACAATAAAAAATTGGTGGCATTATATGATTCACTAACATGAGCCACATTATAAGTAACTAGCTTCTGCCCGTGACTATCTATTCTATTCTATTCTATTCCTTCCTCAATAAATGGGCTATCTATCACTGCAACAATTTTTCAAATCGGACCAGTAGTTCCTGAGATTAGCGCTTTCACGCAAACAAACAAACAAACAAACAAACTCTTCAGCTTTATACTTTGGCTTTATATATTAAGTGTGGAGTATGGATTTGATTTTATTCGCTATTTGATGATTCATGAAATTATGACTAACTTACAGTCATGTAAGCTTTTACTGAATAAATTTCTATCTCGTAATTCGACTTCGATTCGCTTATCTACAGTAGCTACAATGGTTACTAAATTTAACGATAGATAGCCCTGAATCTCAATTATAAGAGGTTGGCGGTTCAACCTAAAAAGACATTAACCAACCCTGATGAGTAATAGACTAACGCTTACCTCCTGGAATTACTACTATGAAGTTCATGTTAAGTTTCGATCTCCAGTAGGGAAAACAAACGAGAGATAGGATATTAATTACGACCATTACACACTATGTATTTGATGAGTTAAGGACCAACCAATCACCAATTTAGAACTTTTGAACTCTATCTCCTATCTCTCTTCCTCCTCTCCTATAGGTGCCATGTCCGCGTGACTGTGAGGTTGGTGAGTGGGGCGAGTGGGGAGCATGCCAGCCCACTGACGGATGCCCACTATTCCCTGTACAACAGCTCACTACTACTGGTAACTATGAATTTATTACTTTTAACTTATTATGAATCTCACGGAACTGCAGAAAGTTGATCATGGATTTCATTCTTTGGTTAATAAGTGTTATTGAATTAGGAAATCCATAGAAATGTTAGTCCTTCAGCTTCTCATATGCCATGTCACTGACTTAAACAGCCAAAATAAAAATCTATCAGTGGCAGTTTTCGCAAAAAGTTTAAGCCGTAATGTCATTTTCACCTTCAGGCTATAGCGTCCGAAGACGACGAGTTATCTCTGCGGCATCAGGAGGGGGCGCCCCGTGCCCTCCTCTAGAGGAGAAACGAACATGCAGCACCCCACGGTGCGCCTCTTGGAAGGCGTTGCCATGGGGACCTTGCGTGTTGAACCAACCCCACACGACCTGCGGCCCTGGCAAGAGAAGCCGGGAATTGAGATGCGTTGGACATGACGGCGTAAGTTACTACTAAAATGGCTATAAACGTTGTCTCATCCATATTTGTAGAACCTGCTGTAGCCAAAATAAGAATAATGCACAGATAATACATAAAAGGGTGTTTGATAAGGATTCAAACATATTTGTGCTGCTAAAAATACTGGTTTACCTCATTACATTTGAGTTGGTCATTAAGCCTGAAATTCCGAAATAAGAGGAATCTCGGTTTAAGACACTTAGACTCATGCCTAATTATCAGCCTCAGCTAACTGGAAGTGAATGCACGAGATTCGTGAATTGCTATGCATACTTTAGTCTTAATAATGAACTCATAGAAGGAAGCTCAGCGTGCATGGTGCAGTGGTACTGGCGCGCCTCCTCGGAGTGAGAGGTGTCGTATAGCGTGCGCAGGGGACTGCGTGGTGTCATCCTGGGCAGCCTGGAGCCACTGCTCCGCTCCCTGTGCCTCTACCACTCACCCACGACCATCCCGAACTAGACGACGACACATACTTGCTCACGCGGCACCTAGTAAGTAGCCAATCATCACATAACTCATGAAACTGAGACTTGTCTTTGCCATATTGAAATGCAAGCACAACTCACTTTCTCCCTGCACCACCTACCACAATCATACTATACCATAATATTTATTTATTTAGTACATGGAGGACTTACAGCTAATAAAAGTAGATAAAAAGAAGAAAACCATAGTCACCAGAAAGCCAATTACAAATCCTCACGTATAGTGTTGTAATAATGAAGAACATGCATTATAGAGTATGGAAATATGAACCATCGTCTTCTCACAGAGCTTCAATTATAGCCATAATGATCCATAATATGGGGACGTGACAACAACCTGTTCTTACTTCAACCAACATCTATCTATCATGTCCCAATCGATGCTAAAGGAATGCATTTTTCTTCCAGATGGCTGGCCGTGTCCACCCGAAGACCAGTTGTATCAGAACGAGACCTGCAACACCCACGCTTGCGCTACGTACTCGTGGCTCGCCACACCATGGGGACCTTGCGAGAGAAGGCGGCAGGACTACATGCCCTCCAATAATTACACGGACTTGCTGGTAAGATATATGTTTTTGTGATTTTTTCTGCATTTTCGTGTCTTATTTTATTGAAGGAAAATTTGGACGCTATGACGTAAATTCAGAATGCGAAGGCAAATTTCGACCTAGCGGGTGGGACTTGAGGTGGCTTAGTTGGTCATAGCGTCTAGTGTATTGAACAAGAAGAATCAAAATCATTAATTCAATATAGATACTAGCTAG
This sequence comes from Acronicta leporina, assembly GCA_947256265.1. Classification (NCBI taxonomy): domain Eukaryota; kingdom Metazoa; phylum Arthropoda; class Insecta; order Lepidoptera; family Noctuidae; genus Acronicta; species Acronicta leporina. The sequence continues at coordinate 13,144,554 of OX366521.1, forward strand.
TACTTTTTGAACCTAATTTTTACATTATAGACAGCCCCCAAAACGCCCGCCCGAACGCAGTTGAATGGCAGTCCAATTTTTTCTTCACTAAAATGACTTGCTAGTAAGATGTCAATTACTGGCAGCAGTTTCTTGGGACACGCTTTCGTCCCATTTTCTAGTTGTTCTGGATTTGAAGAAAAGAGAGTACTTACTGAGAATAGTATCATCATCACCTTTTCGCCTAATGTCAGTACTTATGTAGTTACCCCCAAAAAAGCTTATAGTCAACATCATAGTCCTATTTAGCCCTTAAAAAATTTTGCCCTTCGTACTTTTCCTGTCATTTGTCGTCTCAAGATCTACATTCTTCTATCCAAACTGTAATCAAAGTCATTATATCGACCAACAGAAGTCCACTGCTGAACAAAGGCCTCCCCAAGGACCGGTTATATATCGCCTGCATCCAACGAATATCCTATTTAGATATTATTCAAGATCAACTATGAGCAAAAACTCACCACTCTTGAGTTCTTGACCTATTGATTTCTTTATAGGATGGAGAAACATACAATGAGAGTGATGACGAGGAACCGTGCATAGAAGAAGGTGAAATGATTAGAGATGTAATGTGCGTGCAGAACAATGCTGATGTTGTCCGCGAGGCTTTGTAAGTAACATTGAAATTAACAAACACAGATTTACAATCAACTGGAATAGCACAAGGAGTCGACCTCTTTCAAGAGAGGTAGGGCTTAATGGAATTGAATAATTCCGCTCACAATTGGAGCTGCCTGACTGGAGAAGTACCTCCATCTTGCAGAAGATCGTAGCCAAATAACATAGCTCCGTGCTATGTTGTGTTCCTATCGGTGAGTAAGGAAGGGTTGTGTTGGCAGTGGGAGGGGGGCGGTGATGTTTAAGCATCACACTTATTGTCTCCTATGCTGTCAAATGAACTCTCAACAGGATGTGTAAAGATTTTGACAGCATCGGGAACCCGCGAGAGATAACCATGGACCCCCTGGTGTTGACCCACTTACTATCAGGCGGCCGTACTTATGCATGTTTGCCAACTTATTGTGTTGTTGTCTGGTTTATTAAAAAAAACGAGATCACCTGTTGAATATGAACTTCAGGAGTAAGTTCCTATTCGAAGCATAATAGGAAAGGTAAACACTAAGCCTAATAAGTAAAGGCAGCTGTAACCAGTTTTTTGAGTCCAGGGCTCCCAAGCGTGACTACTACGCTAAAGGTTTTAAATTTGATTCCCAGGTCAAGTAAGATATTATTGGATTTTCTATGAAATACTCTATAGCAGCACGGTGTTTGGAATTTTGACCGGCAACGGGCTTACCTCCTATTACATAGGACCTTAACCTTAACATACCGGCGAACTGTGGGTCTACTATGGTACTCCTCACACCTCTGCCTATCTTCCCTGAAGAATACTGTCGTTCTGAATCGTTATTTTGTTCAGGTGTGCCCCCCTGAGGCGTCCAGCATCTCGTCGCGCCTGCACTGTGCGCTGTCGCCGCGGATGCAGGGTGGAAGCTTGGATGCCGTGGTCACCCTGTCCTAACACTTGTGGTGAGTACAGGAGCATTTTGAAAACCTGCCTGCCTGCCTGCAGGAGCATTTTGAAAATCTTCAGCCACTCTTTTGACATTATTTATATATTTAAATATATATATTAAAATTGATATATTTTCAGTTGAACTCTATCTTCTACTAATTAATTAGTATTTTTTATAATAGTGGCCGTTAGTTATAAATATTTTATTATAATGTATAGGATTTGTATTACTAATTTATCAGAATCAAATTACAAATACCTATTTCATTTATTCGTAACTGTGTGCGATAACAAAGTTTATGTCATGTAAAATGATTGACGACCTCTGTGGTTTAGTGGTTCGAGTACCGGACTGCTGACCATGAGGTCGTGGGTTCGATTCCCACAGGACACAAAAAATTATGTGATGAATATAAGTGTTTGTGTTCGTCTGGGTGTTACTTATGTATAATAAGTATGTATTTACAAAAAAAAGTATATAAGTATTATATCCATTGTCTAGTACCCATAGTACAAGCTCTGCTTAGTTTGGGACTAGATGATGCTGTGTAAAAATGTCCCAGAATATTTATTTATTATTTATTTATTAAAATGTTTTAAAAAGTCTTTGACCAAAAGTTGTTGTTTTCCAGATATACCTTTGTTAGTGTTTTACAAATAACCTTTTGTATATATGAGGACTGATCGCCCGCCTGGTGCCTGCCCGCGTCCCCGAAATATAAATAGAATAGAATACAATAAAACTGCTTAAGAACTATTATGTCCAATAAGGGTGCGTTCCACTTGGCGTTCAGAACGATCACGCTCACGACCGCAGTTTTTCCCGTTCGACTTGCTTGTGAGCGTTTACTGTCGTAAACTCAAATGAAACGATCAGTCGTGACCTTCGCGTGAGCGTAAGTCATGACGTCATGAGTGACGCTTTCGTCGCGACCACAACGACCGCGGTCGCTAAGTGGAACGCACTCCAAATGGGTCTTTATTTCACAGAGCCAGGCAAACAGGTGCGCGTGCGCATAGTCCACGGCGGGCCGAGCTGCGGCTCGCGCATGGAGAGCCGCGACTGCCCCGTGTCGCGCACGTGCCGCGCGCGCGACGCCGCCTGGGTGCCCGGCGACTGGAGCACGTGCCGCCTGCCGCCCCTGCAGCGCTGCGGCGTGGGCTACAGAGTCCGGAGTAAGTACCTAATACTTGCAACTGCCGAAGCATGACTCTCACGTGGGAAAGCCATGCTTCTGCACGAATGTGCCGAAATGGGCAAATGGCAGAAAACCGGCGTGGAACAACGCTTGCGTTGTGTTTCGCAGGGTGAGTGAGGTGATCGGAGGTCCAAGTACTTTTAAAAGGCAGGCAACCCACTTGTGACTCCTCTGGTGTTGCGGGTGTCCATGGGCGGCGGTTATCGCTTACCATCAGGTGATAAGTCTGCTCGTTTTCTCCGCTATTCCATAAAAAAAATACTTGTCACTCTAGACAAGTGACGTCACACATTGACAGTCCCACGTCGCCACCTAATTTGGTTTGGTGGTACAGTCGACAAAAGAGATATACACATACAGGCAGCGAGTGACATCTACGTATTAACACACATTGCGTTGTAAATAATTATCCGTTTGTGTTATTAGATCCATAGGTCGCTGGTTCATATCCGGCTCGAAGGACCAAAATGTAAGGGCAAGTTGAGTCTTTACATATAATGTTGAATGACTGAAATATGCTTCTTCTTCTTCTTCTTCTCCCTGCCCTTGTCCCAATCTATTTGGGCGCAGCATCGGCCTTAAAACAATCCATCCATCTTTTCTTTGGTCTCCCCATAATGAAATATGCTTGAATATTTTAAATATTAAATAACGCACACTTCACTCAATTAATTGTTCTTAATTACAAAAAAAATATTTAAAATGCTTAATCTCACCCAAGATACTGCCCGGTATTTTTCATTTCATTAACTTAATTGACTTACAACTGAGTGGAACCCACATAACGTTAGACGACGTCGCGGCAGGCCCAAAAGGAGATGGCGGGATGAGCTGGACATCTATTGTAAAGATTGGCCACAGAAGGCTCTAAACCGTGAGGAGTGGAAGAAGGGTAGGAAGGCCTTTGCCCTGCAGTGGGAAGATAACGGCTGAAAAAAAAAAACTTAATTGAGAATATTTTACTAGGCCACGGTCCAATGTGCAATGTGGTTGCTAACCAAACAGATGGTTTTTTGTTTAGGCAGGAAGGTAGTTTATAGGATAGGTTGGTTAGAATGTTCGGTGTTCGGCAGGTTTAACAGATATTGTGCGATAGTACGCAATTTTGACAATACATAGATATCGTAAGCTGCCCAATTCTTTTGTCGACTGTACTAGGTCAGCAGCGATTTGGTGCGATTTGGTGACTGAACTTCATTGATCATCCAGGCATCTGGTGCGGTTCCGAGTCCCATCGGGTGGAGGCGGGCGCATGCGCAGGTCAGCTGATCCCGCGCAGCGTCGCCGCCTGCCGTGTCACCTGTGAACACATCACTCCCCTCACCTGTGACGTGATATGTTCCGATCCACTAAAGTAAGAATTCTCTCGCAAACTTATTAGAACCGTATTTTCACCGTGGGAGAGCCATGCTTCAGCATGAATGGGCCGGCTCGACTGGAGTGATATCACGGCCTCACAGAAAACTGGTGTGAAACAACACTTACGTTGTGTTTCGCCGAGTGAGTGAGTATACCGGAGGCCCAAACCCTTTTGGAAGGCGGCCAGGGCATTTGCGACTCCTCTGGTGTCGCGGGTGTCCATGGGCGGCGGTGGTCGCTTGCCATCGTTTGCCCGTCCATCCCATAAAAAACCAAAATAAAAAAAACGAATCGTTATTTACAAAACTCAAAATTTATTGTTCTTTTTTTCAGATATTTGGACGCTGCGGATCCTGACATTCCAAATTGTGTTTGCAAAAATGTTTCCTTGGAACTGTTACCGACGGATTCCGACTGCCTCCTGCCACCTGGGTATATCATAATTTAAATTAAAAAATATATTAGTTACCTACGGCATTTTTGCTGAAATTCATGATATTTATTATTATTCAACATATTAATAATCTTTAAATGCTTCATGGTAATAATGATTTTCGTTGCAGAATGGAGTGTGGAGAAGGCAGGTCTTTGCGTGCGGCTAGATGCATGGTTGGAGGACGAGATGTACCGATGGACGTGTGCAAGAAATATCATCCACTCACTGGTACTAACAATATGGTCTCATTATACCTCAAGTGAACCGGGCAAGTTGTTCACACCCTTCCTGATCTTCACTTGCTACTATTATTTTTCCGTCTACTGTGAAATTATTCTTCCACCAGAAATGACACACATATTTCTGGCTGCAATAACTACTACCGCAATTCCCTACAACCTAGCAACATAGGTCAATATTTCATCCTCCGTTGCATTTAACACGAAGCGACTGCCATTGGACTTCTCTAACCCAAATTCTGGGCAATGCCGATATTCGGAGGATAGACCTGGTTGTCAGGCTTTTTTGGGCTTATGACTACCACTAACAATCGTCGTTCGTAAGATGTTCGTATGACAACCGGGACAGACGGCTTTACGTGCTCTCTGAGGCACGGAGGGGTCTCAATATGTTAAGAATGGTCACCCATCCACACACTAACCGCGGCAACGGCAGCTTAACCTTGCAGATCAGTTTATGAGCATAGTTATTCCATTTTTAATAATTACATACACTCACGCCTGCTTCTACAAAACTAGGAAAAAAAAATATTAGACCGCCACTGTCCACGTTTTTTTGATACAAACTCGCTGGTTGCGAGTACTACGCACGGTATGCACCTGTCCCTTTTGAAGGACCTCGCTAATAATAAAGACGTATATCTCTCTCTAGGGAGACCTTATCCCATATAAGTAAGTAATTAGTTTTATGTTAATTACAATAACTAAAATTGTGCTCACATTTTAGGTCCAAGTCGCGTTCGTGAAGCCTCTACGGATGGATACTCGTATGACATCGAGTTCCCGTCGCTCCTGCGCGGTGCTTGCAGCGTGCGATGCGCAAGAGACTGCGCGGTCGGCGAGTGGGGGGAGTGGGGCCCTTGTGCCTCTGAACCTGGCTCCCGGGCTGCTTTCCGCTTCCGGACAAGGTATGAATATCGACTTGATTCTTTTAGGAAATTCCTTTATAATAAGTTATGTTTGTAATAAATAAATCGTATCTACTTCGAATGTTTAAATCGAATCCAAGTTACATACTTGTTTAATTAGGTAGGCTTATGGGTAGAATATTACAAATTAATATTTTTTATTTTAAATTAATTAACAGTTTATTACCAGTGTATAATAAGCTGATAATTAATTTATAATATTTTTTATTGTTTAATTAATTATCAGTTTATTATTAGTGTAATTAGTTTCTAATATTCTAGTAGATACCTAATAAAAAAAGTGTGAAACTTGGATTCGATCTAAAAATTCGAAGTAGACGTGATTTGTTTATTATACAATAAATACCTAGTTATTTGAAGACTGCATAGAGTTTTTGTAATTGTGTGATCTATCAATTCGAATTAGGGAAGCCTAACGGACTAGCTTGATTTTCCTAGTGCTGAAGAGTCCAGCAGCGGATGGATGCGGGCTGCCCAAGACCGGGATGGTTGGCGCTCTTTGTGGGGAGGATTACGTTCAGCAGTGGACGGCAATAGGCTCATATGATGATGATGATGAAGAGTCCACAGTGGGACAATAATAATGCCATAGCGGAGCTACAAGCCAAAGTGGAAATGGCTATAGGCAATTTTGTAATAAATCTATCATTAGCCTAGTGGCCCTGAGCGCGACTGCTACGCTAGAGGTCTCGGGTTCGATTCCCAGGTCGAGCAAAGTTTTATTGAGTTTTTCTGTGAAATTCTCAGTAGCAGCTCGGAGTTAGGAATTAGTGCCCGGGCTCGCCCCTTATTACATGGGACCTAAACATACCGGCGTACTGTGGGTGTACATAAGTACGCCACTGCCGAACCCTTCGTGGAAAACAGGCGTGATGGTATGTTTAATAAATCTACGTATAGGGAGGTGATAGAGGAGGGTTCTGGCGGTGGTCGTGAATGCGGGGCGACACTGCAGCGAGCGACGTGCGCCGTGTCGGAGCCGCGCTGGGCGCTCGGACAGTGGAGCGCGTGCGCGCCGCCGCGCTCGCTCTGCGGACGAGCCATCATCAAGAGAACTGTCACGTTAGTAAACACACACACATCATTCACTTTCCTCACGAGTATCATTTAGTGACTTTTTTTGCTACGATTATAAAGTTACTAGCTTCTGCCCGCGAATTCGTCTGCGTGGACTGCAGATAAAAAGTAGCCAATGTGTTATTCCGGGCTATAATCTATCTCTGTGTCCAAATTTAACCAGATCCGTTCAGCCGTTCTGGCGTGAAAGAGTAACAAACATCCATCCATCCATCCATCCTCACAAACTTTCGCATTTATAATATTAAGTAGTAGGATTTTAATGAAGGAAAAGTTCGACTCGTGAAACATTCGAACCTGCGTCTTCTGGTTAGGTACACCAGACGCTATGACCTCTAAGTCACTCTGGCTTAGAGGTCATAGCGTCTGGTCTTATAATAGAGTATAGTGAAATATAAAAGAATTAGTAGCTTCCGTGTGTTCAATCTAACAGCTGAGGTGCAATCCTGCATGCCCAAGGCTGGTAAATGATGGAAATAAAAACAAAGATTACAAGTACTACGGGTAGTTATTCCGGGTCTGCGAGTCTATGTATGTGTGAATTTGTATTTGTAAACGCACCCACGTAACAGGCGAATATCGAAGTAAGGGGAAACGTTCTTTTTTTAAAGACAAATAATTTTTTTTTTTTTAAAAACAACGGGTGCACTCCTGGAGTGTCGGCAGAAGTCAATACTTGAACATAAACGTTGTGCATTTTTGATATTTTGGAATGGTTAGGGAATCATTTCGCACGAATTGCTTTAGTTATCAGTATAAAAGTACTATCATTTATACAATATTCATTTATCGCGCTATCGTACACAAGCGCGACAAATTATATTACATAAAAAATATAACACTTCTGAATTATTACAACCGTCTTACGAATTTTCGATCAGATCACGTGTCCTGACGAGAGTTTAACTTTTTTTACCCATCCCAAAAAGTTAACAACGCCGCTAAAGAAGTTTTCACTTCAAAAATAAAGAAATGCTGCCGAAAATAATGTTACGCCGCGAAGCTATTAGAATGACGTGGATGGGTCACGAAGGTTCTGGATAAATCGTACAAGCATGTAGAATATTCGAAAGAAAGTACTCGAATACGTACTCACGTAATAACAATAGATCAAGGTCAGGTTCAAAGGTCAATGCCCGTAAACAATAGACGATCTATGTACCTACCTGTAATGCGAGTACCTACTCGCATTTTGTAGGCTTTTCGCGATTGTTCGATTCCAGAATCTTCGTGACTGATATAAATAGCCGTCGTGAGGGTCGGCTAGCGCAGTTTAGTTTTGGACAAGGTGAAGTGAACATCAAAGTGAAGACAAGTGATTCTCAGTGTGACAGTACAGTGCGACAAGTAATAGTGTAGTGACTTTATTTGTGATTTCTGTTGTGTGTTGTCAAGTTTATTAAAGTATTTGTTTATTTCGGTAAAATTAGCGTTAATTAATTTATCCCGAACCCCAGCTCGTAACAATAATGACTACCTCATTACTCAAGTGGTCCTGAGCGCGACTGCTACGGTAGAGGTCCTGGGTTCGATTCCCAGGTCAAGCAAAGTGTTATTGGGTTTTTCTATGAAATTCCCAGTAGCAGCTCGGAGTTAGGAATTTATGCCCAGTTAATGGCAATAGACTCGCCTCCTATTACATGGGACCTAAACATACCGGCGAACTCTCGGTGTCCATTAGTACGCCTCTGCCTAACCCTTCGGGGAATACAGGCGTGATGGTATGTAAATAAAGAAATGGTGAGGGAACCTAGTTTGCAACACTATGACGTACAAAAGTTTGAATGTTCAACGGTTGTGCATCCGTGGCACAGTTGCGTGGACGCGGAGGGCGCCGTGCTGGAGACGACGACGTGCGAGGCGGCGGGCGCGGGCGCGGCGCCGGCGCGCGAGGCCACGTGCCGCGCGCCCTGCCCCAACGACTGCGTCGTCAGCTCCTGGTCCGAATGGAGCCCCTGCGAACAGGTGCCCACCATAAAGTCAAAGTCAAAATGTTTCATTTCAATTAGACCATTAAAGAACGTACCTTTGGAAAGTCAAAACTAGTTGCACGGTGCCAAAAAGTGGGTGTTATGGAGAAGAGCGCGCAAGAAACTCCTTAGATACTCTTTAAAAAAAAACAATTACAACATTAAGCTAGATTCCTAGCTGTAGTTATTGCGTCATTAGCTATACAATATTCACAACTGAGCATTAATACCTTTGCTTGTAAATCGATATTGTAGAAGAAGAAGCTAAAAGTTGGCCCTACTATTAGCTTCTTTAACGTTTATCATGCAAAGGTTTTCATGCTCAGTTGTGAATATTGTATAGCTAATGACGCAATTACTACAGCTATGAATCTAGAATGTGTAATAGATCTACAAATTGCGAAAAACCTTAAAGGATTTCTGCTGAACTGTGTCAAAGTTACAAGCTTTAAGAATGTTTTAAGTCGTAGGACCCGTCAACCTGCCTAAATCCGGGAAACATAACATAAGCATTCCACTTTACTGTCCCTCTACTGGACTTGAGATAGATTTGGCATGCCGTCTAGAAAATCTCTCAGGCAAGCAGGTTTCCTTACGATATTTCCTTCACCGTTTAAGCGCGTCATAATCAACGATTAATTTACAAATTTCAAACCACTGCACGAATAATTTAGGTTTTCTTTTAAGTCTTACTGTTAATCACAATGCTCACCATGGTAATACTTAGTCTTTTTTTTTCAAGAATGTATATGTTTATTAGACAAAGTGGGGCGGGCGTCGTGACCGCACACGCGTAGTGCTGCGCCCCGCTGACGACGGGGGCTCGCCCTGCCCACACCTGGTTGGAGCGGAGCCCTGCTCTCCTCACGTGTACTCCTGGCACGTAGCTCCCTGGGATGATTGCCAACCTCTAGGTATGTACCTATCACAAAAAATAGAAACATCTGAAGTCAGTAGGCATGTTGTACCTATCAAAAAAAATAGAACCACCTTAGGTCTCTATTATATTACTGGTGTACAAGGCTTGACAATTTGATTAATTTCCCAGTACAACAATCGTTCACTGTCTTTGAAGATAGACTAGTAAAGTTGTTTGTTTTCTTAGGAGGATCACCGTGTGGGGAAGGCACCAAGAAGAGAGCGGTCAGATGTCTCAGAAGTGACGGAATATTTGTCAATGACACATTCTGTCCTGTAAGTAAATTGCATGATGTAATTTAATAGATCAAACAAAATCCCCAATACCGAGAAGTGGCGAAAGGTTCATACAACTCTAATCCACAGGATTCCTTTTTGATCAGTCACTATTAATCTCTTTTATTTTCAAATAGCATGTCAAAGGGGGCTAAAATTACCAATTTTGATGAATCACATTACGATTCAGCGATTCAGCTACACAACGTACCAGAAATATCCAGTATAAGGTGACCTCGAACTATACGAAGAGCCTCGATGCGAGGTCATCTTAGACTGGACAAATATGGCACGTTGTATAGCCATTAGTCCGTTAATCATGTTTGATTCATCAACCTCCAAGGTAAACATTTTGGACTCGAACTTTCCTTTTATCAAATTCACAGGGAATACTCGTACTCAATAGCAATGGGACGATTATAACCTTATTATTGTTATTATTATTCAGCCGTTGTCGTCCCACTGCAAGGCAAAGGCCTCCCTTCCCTCTTTCCATTCATCACGGGTCTACGCTATTTAGGGCCAATGCTTCCAGAAGAAGTCAAGCTCATCCCACCATCTCCGTCTAGGTCTGCCGCGTTGTCGCCTACCGTTTTGGGGAACCGAGTCGGTAGTTTGTTTGGCCCCTAACTCGTTTGACATGCGGCCGACGTGACCAGCCCAGTTCAATTTTAAGCTAGCAGCTTTGTGGCTAATGTCGGCAATCTGTGTTTTGGAGCGCAGTACGCTATTATATTATAAAATTATAGTGATAGAAATTAAGATTGATTTCCTTTCGTACAGAACACAACAGCGACTGAAGCCAAGGAGTCGTGGTGCTACGTGCCGTGCGGCGTGGACTGCGAGCTGAGCGAGTGGGGCGCCTGGGACACGTCCGCCTGCTCCTGCGGCGACGCCAGCACTGCCAGCCACATGCGACGCACCAGGTAGATAGATAGACCAATCAGCACAGATTATAGTTCGCGCATAATAACTTGACCCAAAACTAACGGAGAGGGGGAAAGTTTGCGCAGTACATTTGCGAGCAAAATGTACTAAAAAACGACTACTGCGCATCCACCATTTTGGTTCAAGTTATTTTGCGCCAACTGTACAACAGTAAGCTTATTTTAGTGAAGGAAAAGTTCGACTCGCAGGCAGGTCCTCTGGTTTGATACACCAGACGCTATGACCACTAAGCCAAGCGTAAGGTAAGTCATGTAGGTTGAGAGGCAAAGTAACTTGCTTGTCAATAGATGTTACTGACGTCACTGTTAAGACGTAAGTTTAGAATGTGAAGGCAAATTTCGACATAGCAGGTGGGACTCGCGGTGGCTTAGTGGTCATTGCGTCTGGTGTATCAAACCAGAAGACGCAGGTTCGAATCCTGCTTGCGAGTCGAATTTTTCCTTCACTAAAATAACTTTATAATATTAGCATGAAAAATGCAAAAAAAATCACAAAAAGATAACAGTAAGCTTCTTCAAGAAAATAGGACATTTTGCAGGGTTGTGCTCACCATCAACACATTACATTGTACCAGTGCTAGGCACCCGTCTCCTCACAGAGACGGATTACGCTATAGTCCAGTTAACTAGCTTATTGATATCTTAGCTAACTAGCTTAGCTATCGACAGTGATATCAAAATTAAAAGTAACAGACAAACAAAAATTTAAAAAATCACATTTCTAGGTTCGGAGTTGTTTATATACCCTAACCCATTTATTTTCTTATAAATATCAATTCAATTTTATAATATAACTTATAAGTCACCCATTAATTTGATCAGGCAACACCTCACTGCGGCAGTATGGCCAGGCCGAGCATGTCCATCAACTGAACAACGCGCGCCATGTCCTCGCGAGCCGTGTCTGCGACTCGTTGCACGTCCATCACTCGGATGCCACATAGAAGTTGTTAATGAGGTAACTTTGTTTCTACCTAAAATATTTTTTAAACTTTAAAATACTCGAAAATACACAAATAACAATCAAATAAACGCAATATAAAATTGCTAATAATTTTCCAAATTCTTCAATTCAAGTGCAATCACTTTCTACTACTGACTGACTCGACAGGTCAGTGGTCCCAAGAGCAAATGCTACGCTAAAGCCCAGCAAAGTATTTTTGGGATTATCAGTATCAGCCCGGAATTTGGTATTTGTGCTCGGTTAACGGCAATAGACTTGCCTCATATTACATGGGACCTATACATACCGGCTAACATTAGGGGCACACATGTAAGCATAATCCTTCGGTGAATACAGGCGTGATGGTATGTTGTGACCATAGATAAGGAAGATTTGATTTCTATATTCGGGACCGGGAGAGTCGGGGAAAGGAGTCGCAAGCGTGTTGCCGGCCTTTTAAAAGGGTTTGGGCCTCCTGTCTCCTCACTCACTCGGTGAAACACAACGTAAGCGTTGTTTTACGTCAGTTTTCTGTGAGGCAGTGGTATCAGTCGGGTTAAGCCGATCCATTCATGCCGAAGCTTGACTCTTCTGTAGTAAACGGTCTTGTACAGACGGCCCATTCGTGCCGAATCTTGGCTATCGTATGGTAAGCGGTCTTCTACAGACGGTCCATTCGTGCCGAAGCTTGGCTCTCCTATGTTAAACGGTCTTCTACAGACGGCCCATACGTGCCTAATCTTGGCTATCGTATGGTAAACGGTCTTCTACAGATGGCCCATTCGTGCCGAATCTTGGCTATCGTATGGTAAACTGTCTTGTACAGACGGCCGATTCGTGCCGAAGCTTGGCTCTTGTATGGTAAACGGTCTTGTACAGACGGCCCATTCGTGCCGTAGCTTGGCTCTCCTATGCTAAACTGTATTCTACAGACGGCCCATACGTGCCTAATCTTGGCTATCGTATGGTAAATTGTTTTCTACAGACGGCCCATTCGCGCCGAAGCTTGGCTCTCCTATGATAAACGGTCTTTTACAGACGGCCCATTCGTGCCGAAGCTTGGCTCTCGTATGATAAACGGTGTTGTACAGACGTCGTCTGGCGAGGAGGCGCAGGGCGCATGCGGGTGGGGTGTGAAGGTGTCGCACGCTCGCTGCGAGCTGAGCGGCGCGGGCGACGACTCGGCGGCGGCGTTCCTGCAGCCCTGGCGCTGCGCCGCCGTGCTGCCCGGCAGGATCGTCGCGCCGCCCATGCACTACCAGGTACACGTAGCAATGATGTGATGTGATGAAACAGCCTTTAACTAACTGCCTCATTAGTTTAGTGCTCCGCTACGCTATAGGTTCTGAATTCTTCTAATTAGTTCTAGATTTTTCTATGAAATTCTCAGTTGCAGCTTGAAAGCTGGTTTTGGGCCCAGTAAACGCCAATAGACTCGCTCCCTACTATAAGGGATTTCAAACATATCGGCGAAATGTGGGTGTATATTAAGTGCACCTTGTCTTCAGGGAATAGGTACTGGCGTAATGGTATGTTATGTTATCCTATAGCTAGCTTCTACGCACGACTTCGTCTGCAGGTACTTCAGAATTGGGTCTGACCTGGATAATCTATAACTGAGCGAAACCTTATCCAGATCCGTTCAGCAGTTCTGGTGTGAAATAGTAACAAATATCCATATCCACACATCCTCACAAACTTTCACGTTTATAATATTAGTAGGATTCCTGTGCTATTGATATCTATACCATAATTAACATAAGTGCCTACACATTGATATCAACAGCTATTATAATAAAGAGTGAATTTTCATAGGAGGACGAAGTCTGCGAAGTGGAGTGTGGCTGCAAGCAGTCGGAGTCGGGACAGCCGGGGCCGTGGGGCGCGTGGGGCGCGTGCCGAAGCGGCGCCCGCTCCCGCACGCGCCAGCTGCTCGTGCCCGCGCGCCGCGCCTGCCGCACGCCCGCCAGGTAGGTACAGCCTATAGCAAGCAGTCGGGGTCGGGACAGCCGGGCTTACTAGCAATGTGGGTCGCACATTACTAGTATTCTTGTTAACCCCTCGTGCTAAGCTAAATGCTTGTGTTACGAGTGGGTTCACGTCAGTAGTGCAATGGGTGGGTTTCGAACCGGCAACCATATGATCGCAAGTCCGACGCCCTAGCCATTAGGCTACCGCCGCTTTAAAACTGTTTCACCGAGTGAGTGAGGGTGCCGGAGGCCCAAACCCTTTTAAAAGGCGGGCAACGCAATTGTGACTCCTCTGGTGTTCTGGGTGTCCATGGGCGTAGGTTATCGCTTACCATCAGGCGATCCGTGTGCTCGTTTGCTACCCTATCCCATAAAAAAAATGGTGGATGTGCAGTATTCGATTTTTAGTACATTTTGCACGCAAATGCACTGCGCAAATTTTCCTCCTCTCCATTAGTTTTGGGTCAAGTTACTTTGCACGGACTATACACTATAGCAAACCGTCGCACAGCCAATGAGAAGCGGGTACCAGTAGGACCAGGACTTCACGAGATGCCATAGCACTACTACATACAACTACATCCAGGCAAGGAATTCATTTCGGTGAGGTTCATGCTCTGGATTGAGGCAGAAATTTACTTCACAGTTTAGCCGGTCCAGAGAAAATAGACATTCCAGTTTGCATTAATTCCCAACAAGCCGGATTTTTGTCTAGGATAAACACATAATTACAAATGCTATGTCTAGAGTCCCTTTTGATCTCATCTGTGCGTTGTTTTCTTTTCGAGGTCAAAGGTCACAAATTTTAGTTTTTCGCGCATATCTCTGAAACAGTGAAAGCTACCGGGAAAATGTACGGGAAAAATTTGTAGATCGTAAAATTCTCTACAAATACGTGCCAATACTTTGTTTTTGCAAAGTACCGTTCTCGAGTAATAGCGACTTCAAACGTCGTATTTTCAATTATACGCACACGTTTCCCCAAAAGTAACAACTTTATGTGAAACTAGCTATTTCGGCGGAGTTTCAACACCCAAACACTCTACCTACGGCCATACATCAGGATCACAAGGACGCAAATCTCTCGCCAGATATGAAAACACTACACCTGGTATCAGACGTGGTCATTTGTTTCATCAAGACCCGTAACACATTACTTATAATTTCTTGGCATGACATAGATCCTTCTGCATTTAAATGTGATGGAAAATGGAAAATCAAGATATTTTTCCTTAAAATATCTCCCTGGGAACTGTCTTGACCAACGAATGAACGATAAATAGGTTTTTTTCTTTAATTTCATCAGATACGTGACGATTGAATGGGCGAACTGTACCGGTGAGATGGATGAGATCCCCGACCTGCTGGCGGTGGAGCCTCGAGAGGAGAAGCCACGCCGTGCACCCAACCATGAGGACATCTACCACGACGGATATATCGGTGAGGATCAATAGTGGTTCTATCTGCAGACAAAGTGCTGGCTTACTGACTCACTAAGTCACTGATTGGCAGGCAACGCACAGCCTAAACCGCTGGTCGTAGAGACTTGAAATCTGGAGGTTGTGTTTGTGGGGATGGATAGAGGTGTAACTAAAAAATTTTTGATGGTAGTAAAAACGGGTGAACATGCTGATACTTCACCTACATTGGAATCTGAATGGGTTAGAATACTGTTCCCCTCTGTTTTTCAGATTGGAATCTCGTAAGAGGCGAGATAATATCTGACTAGGTCCGTGGTAGGACCTCTTGGGTTCTAAATGGCTGGCGAATACACATGCATCGGAGTTTGTTGTAAAGCACTTTGCTGTGAGTTTTGAATTTTGCGTTTAAGAGTTCCCCCTCGGTTGTTGCGGCTCTGACAGTCTGCAGTCCGTATGGGGTTTTTAATGGTCGCGAACGCATCAGCAACTCCTTTGGTGTTGCAGTTCTCCATGAGCAAAAATATCTACTTACTAGCTGTCGGCTCGCCAGCGCGATTAGTGACATAATTCATAAGAAAAAATACTCGGGACTTCGAATGCCGAACAAAATGCTCGACATAATAAAAAACTCTTAAAATCCAGACTGTAGTAGTATAAGATATGTGGGTGTTGCAATGTAGATCTGGCCTTTAATACCTCTTTGCTGTCATCATTACAGAGGGCAGCACTTCAGTGTTGGCGGTAGTGTGGACGGCGACGATCGTGCTCAGCTTGTACGGCGCCTACATGCTGTACCGCGGCTTCATAAGGCAAATAATTATGTAATCTAAGTCAAACTGCCTCATTGGTCCTTAACTCTAGAAGTCCTGGGTTCGATATCCAGGCCACAAGCAATATGTTATTGGGTCTTCTTCAAAATCATCTTCATCAAATTTTTTTCTAAGTCCTGTGCCCCTAAGGATACACAAGCGAAAGATCGATCGGACAGAAAATTTTTGACGAATTTTTTTTGTGATTTATCTCGGCTTTTATAGCGTCATCTCATGTGTTTCGACCAAAGCTACTTACAATTACTTTCCAGAAAAGATTATTGTCAGCTTTTTCATTTTGGAAAAAAATATTGAACCCCATAACTCGGAAACGGTGCGTCGTAGGACCATGGTTCTCTGAACCTAAATGGTTTCTATGGTCAAGGTTAACCCCATGCTGCAAAAAAACCGAACATTTCGAAAAAAAATACCAAACGAAATTCGTAAAAAAATTCTCCATAGCGCCCCTAAGGCTACACTCCAACCCACCTTCTGTGCTGTTTATATCTTTGGGGAACACAGGCTTGAAGATAGTATATTATATTAGTGTGGCATAATGAATTCCTATTCTATTCTCTTAAATACGTTTATTATTTCAGGTGCTTGAGAAGTAGAAAAATGAAGACGATCACCAAAGTGTAAACCAGAGACAGGTATTATTTGTGACAACTCGCTCGCTCGATGACGTCATCACCGTCGAGCCCTTCTTGTTCGAGTGAACATCGTTCATTCTATCAACTGTTTTGAGATCTTCATTGCGTTATTCCAGTATTCCGCAATTCTACTATTGTTGAGTTTTAACTATTTATTAAGTTTATGAGAAAACTAAACAAAAAAACATGAGTTTGCTCATTTAATTCGCGTCAATTATTTGCGAATTCTAAAACGTTTATCATACTACAATAGTATTTACCAACAGTAACCACATCAACTACTGTCTGTTTGTACACTACATTAGTAATAAAACAAATGATAGCCAGCAAAGAGTCTGTCCGCAGGAGTGCTTCCATGTTTTTACTACGTATTATAAAAAATAAAGCTTTAGACGGTTTTTATGATCCCACGCTAAAATATTAGCCAGAGCGTTGGTCGGGCTTTTTGATTGACAATATACTCGTTAGCTGTAATACTAGCTAGCTGCGCCCGTAGCTGTCTCGTTAGACCATTGGACGCCTTCTCTTCGATTTCTAAAGATTAGCCCTCATTAGAATTTCCAGAACATTCCAACTGTGTCGGCAACTGAGGCAATGTGCGTTTCACAGTGCCGTCCATTTTTATAAGCGATACTTGAAATGACATGCGTTGGCTACGAACCAAAAAATCATTCTAAAATTAGTAACAAATTACTATTATTTTATTCATCAACATATTCAGCTAATTCCTTTACAATTGCAATTTACGCAGAAAACAGTAAATCTATTTTCATGACTCTCAGTGACTACTATTTTTATAAAATATAACTTTTATAGTAATCTTTTTTCGCACAAATACTTAAATAATTTAGTATATTCTATTGCTTAATTAATTTACAGTTCTTAATAATAAGCATTTTAACGATACAGTAAGATAAGTCGATGTCGAGGATGATTGCAAATACCTACTGACCGATGAAGACTTGTGTGACCAAGTTACGTGACACATCATGCCACATATCAGTGTTAAATTTAAAGAATCTTCGTAATTATTAGAAATATCTTCTTCATTATGAACATAACAATTCTCCAAAGAAATCATTAATACGGTCGGTTTTATATCTCAACTTGCTATTCAAGTGTATCGTAAGAATTGTCATGTTCAGAAGACATTTCCAAGAACGCTTAATATCATCCAAGTAGAGCTTTGGCGCACAAAAAAATACCTAATAAACATAGTGTATAAGACCTATTATTAACTGATCATACCTACCGTTTGGAGATAATAATCGTGTATAACACTTTTTTGTAGATTTTGCATTTAAGCCCATGTATTGTGACAAGTATTTATAATGTGAGTGTGTTCTAAGTCTCGTCGACTTCTTCCTCATACGTTACATTGTTTCCATTTCCATGTATTTCAGTCTTCGGAACTTCTAGACTTTATCGATCATCTTGTTAATCAATCATTACTACTTTATTTAGAAGCTAAATCTCTCCTGTTTTTATTTATATCTTTAAAACTGTTGGATTGTTTGTGTCATCATTTAATGCCTCCTCTACACAATCGGCCATGATGGGCGATTACACGCGAGCACGATCGTGTAGAAGGGCTACTTGTCTGTAGTCGCCCATCATCGTCCTTAATCGTCATCATGATTGCGGCGATCGGCGACTTGTCGGTTTTTCGGGCACGCATCAAAGGGAATCGCTTGTAGTTGGATGCGCGTGCCCACACGATCGCCGATCATTCATTCACCGGAGGACAGCGAGCCGTGCGGACGTCACGTTGTTTTTTTGTTTATAAATAGGAAAATAAAAAATAAAACATATAACTGTTTTTAAATAATTTCTTCTCTTCTTCCATTTTTTTCCACAACTTTTCGTTCAACTACATCGATAAAATGATTGTATACGGAAATTAAATTCATGGTAGCTGCAGCTATAACCTCCACGTCCATCTTGAAGGCTTGCCACTCAATAAATGATCACGGACGATCGTGTGGATGCTTGCACAATGATCGTGACGATTACCTTGCCGATCATAGACGATCAACGAGTGCCGATCATGGCCGATTGTGTATAGGAGGCATAACATTGTTAAGTTTTCTATACGAGTATTCTTATTATCTTTGGCTAATTCTTGTTCCTTCATGACAATATTTATAAAAATGTTATTTATATGGTGTTCTATAACGATCTGGCAACATCTCAATTGTGTAGATTCGCTATCTTTTACTTATACTGTTCTTTCATCTTTGATCTGTGAATACTTTGTCGACCCAATGTATTTGTAATCGTATTATTATTATGCCATTACGAGATATTGATGTGAAACATGATAGTTAAGGAATCGTGTTAGACAATACAATATTTGATATTTAATAAAATTTGATTGTGTTTTTATACATCCGACTTTAATTTTAAATACGTTTGCAGGTCGCTCCTCCAATTCAACACTAACTTACGAACACAGCAACTGTTGTTTAGATTGCAAATGAGTATGAAACAACGAGTTGCTAATCACTGAGTAATATTACCTAATTATTAATTAAATGCGCTGACTAAGGCACAGAGTTCTATAGTAGTAAGTCCATAAATATCCCTATGAAGATTATGGGTAATTTTTCATGTGTGTCGCCTTGAAGATTACGATTAAAGAGAACGAGATTAAAAAGTTGAACCATGTAAGATTGTAAGATTGTCAAATTTGAAAAACTACAAAATTATTGAACGAGCTTTCGACTTTACTCGAACGTTAAACACTATTTATTTTCTGTCGTAAGAAATTATATGCCCGCGAAGCAGACCACAGATTATAGTCCAAGTTGCCCCAAAAATAAACTACGCAGTAAGTTTCTTGGTAGATGTATCTCAAAAATGTTTAAACCAAAACAAAGTATTTCAAAGAACTAACTTTATTTCTTCTAAGTTGATTAACTACTGTAGTATATCTCACTTTACGATATCCTACTTCATTGCAACATTCAAACTTGTCAATGCTTTAGGCTCGTACTTAAGTTCGGCCAGCCCTTTCCGTACAATATCGTTAACTCTGGCTGCGCGCAGCGCTTTCCTGCACTGCACCACGTCCTTTTCGGCAGCCGACAGGTTCTCCAAATTGTTGAGTAGTACCTAAATGAAACATAAAAATAGAGATTGTCATCTCAAGCAGATGTACGAACGATTTGGCTGGTCCAGCTTGACTACGGATGCAGCTTGCCATATGTTGTGACGCATCATATGACTCTGTTTTAAGGTTATGAAGCTAGCTCTTTTTCGTAAGAGTTGACGCAAGCCTACTATAAGAAAGCAAAAAATCATTAAATATTTTTTATAATATCTAAGGGCCTGTGCACACCACGTTTTTTTTATCCTATAGAGGTCTACAGGCTGCGTCTGACTTGCTTGCGTATCGCTACAAACGCGCGTCAACGGCGCGTTTAAAAAACGTGGTGTGCATAGGCCCTAAAAGGGACCAAAACTCTATTATGTTCAAAGGCCTCAGAAGGCTCTTAGAGCTTAGCTAGGCATTGTGCCACGAAGGAGGCTCCGTGTAAGAAGGTAGGATATCTAGGCCTTCAAATATAATTTAAAAAACTCGTGTATTGTGGTAAACCAGTAGGTACTTGGTGTCTTGCACAACATATGTTTGGCTTAGTGGCTAGGCAATCGGCTTCTGTACCAGGGGTTGTAACGAACCCTGGTGAATCCAGTACGGAACAAGTGTTTGTAAGACGTACAAATAGTTGTTCTGGGTCTGTAGTTTCTATTTCAAATACACCCACGATTTAGAAACATCAACATCCGATTGGGGCAACGTTTACATTACGTTTAAAAATATATATTGCCCAAACATCTACGGAAATCACAGAAATACACATCATTTACTCATTTTTTTTATTAAATTAAATAACTAATGCTATTCAATAAAAGTAAATTTGTTTTAATACGAACTACACGGCATAATAAAGTGACTTTTCAAAGTCTGCCGCCGCTTTCTGTGTCTTTACCATGGTAGGAGAATTGTAACTAAAGACATCGGTACAATAATAGTCCTTAATATGTTTTATTTCTACGCACAAAGGTTCATTTTGGCCTCCGACTGCTTCATGCTTTACTAATTGTGAGATTACTTCTTTGAATAACTTATCTTGGTACTGACCCAAAAACGTGAAATTAGGACTTATCTGTGCCATTCTAGAGCAAAGTGAATTATGATCGCTATAATACAAACAAAGGCCGCAGTACTCCGCTATCGCGCGAATTATTTTCCAATCATGCCTTGCTTTCCCTGGAGGCGTGACAGCAGGGTAGGCAAACTGTGATCTACCCTCCATATTCAAATAAAGCCCACCTGACTCTGTGTAAGCACATCCAGGTAAAATCAAATTCGCGAATTCCGAGCCTCGATCACCTTGAAATCCTATATAAATAATCTTACATGATGTAGGTGGATTCCAGTCGTAAAATATATCGTCTGCTCCTAACGAGATGATTACTTTGGGCGTATTCTTATTCAATGCATTTAACGCGCCAGGCTTCCAGCCTGCTTCTAAAGCACCGGCAAAACTTGCCTCCCTAGTAACCACATTAAGAATACCGTAGTCTTTCTTCGGTAAAGCATCAGCCAATTTAGTCAAAACCGCCATAAGCTTGCCACCCACTTCACATTCCAGTTGCGATATACCCACAAATATAAGTGGTTTTTTAGCACCCCTAAAAATCTCATTAGCTTTTAATAATGCAGACACATTGTCCCCTATATAAGTAACATGGTAGTTGTAATCACAACGTGGACCAACCACAAATATATCAGCCTCGTTAGATCTATATGCTTGTCGTATCCACATGTTTAAAATTGGCGCCTCAAACCGAGGATTAGTGCCAACCAATAAAATTTTATCAGCTTGCGCAATATCTTTCATTTTTATTCCTAACGAATATGTACCCCTTATATCTGTTCCACATCCCGAGTAACGAAAGTCTCGGTCCACGTAAGTGTTTTCACAACCAAGCATGTTCAAGAAATCTTTACAAGTAACCAAGGTTTCAACATTAGTATGCGGGCCAGCTATGGCTACTATATTTTCAGGACAAGCCGTTCTGATGATTTCACAAGCACATTTTAAAGCAGCATCCCATTCAAGTGGGCAACAACAAGAACTAACTCTCTTCATAGGTGTCACCAACCTTTGCATTTCAAGTGAGTCTATTGCCCACCTGCCCTTATCTGAGACCCATTCCTGATTTATTTCCTCATTTTCACGAGGCAAAACACGAAGTACTCGGTCGAATCTATAATTAACTGTAATATTCGTACCTGTGGCATCAGTAACATCAATGGAATTAGCTTTCTTAAGTTCCCAAGGTCTAGCTTTAAACTTATAGGGAATGTTAGTTAAAGCTCCCACAGGACATAAATCCACGATATTCCCAGATAGTTCAGAGAGAAACATTTTATCAACAAAAGTTCCAACAAGCATATCATGTCCACGACCCGTTGATCCTAAAACGTCCATGCCACATACTTGGGAACCGAACCGAATACAGCGGGTACAATGAATGCAGCGATTCATTTCCGCACGAATTAGCGGACTCAATGTTTTGTCCTCGACTGCTCTTTTCCCTGTGAAATGTATATCAGTGAATCTAGAGCGATCATTCCCATATCTCACAGATAAATCTTGTAAATCACACTCGCCCCCCTGATCACATATGGGGCAATCTAATGGATGGTCGATGAGTAAAAATTCTAAAACAGACTCTTGGGCTTTACTGGAGACTTCTGAGTTCGTACGTATTCTCATGTCTTTAGCAACAGGCACGGCGCAGGCAATTTGCGGCTTCGCCCAGCCCTCCACTTCAACCAAGCACGATCGACAGTTGCCAGCCACAGACAGGCGGTCGTGGTAGCAGAACGATGGTATGGTGACCTTTGCTATTCGTAAAGCTTGCATAATCGTATAATATTGAGGTACAATTAATGCCTTGCCATTTACAAATACCTGCACAGAGTTTATTTCCGCGTGTCTTATTTGTGAGGTCTGATAAATGTTCCGGCATTTCAATAACTTGCTCGAAAGGTTTCTGAACATAATTATCCTATACAACAATAAAACCAACACCGTAAATAATTATAATTTAAACTTGATTTACTCTATTAATATGTCACCATTTTTTTTTGTAAACCTATAAACAAGGAGGTTTTATACCGAAAAGTTTTCAATCTGTTTTTGTATAAAACATATGCATAAAACATATGCAACATGTGCTATAAAACTCCAGTATATACTACTCAATGGTTCAAATTAACTAGTAAAACAGCAAATATATTATGTAGGCATATATCTAGTGCTCATATGAAAGCCATGTAAATAAGTAATTATGATAAATTATCTGAAAAGATATTAAAATTAAAAAGATCGCTTACCTGATGTATTGAATCGATTAACAGCACCAGAGCATCCTTGAACTGAAAAAATACTTCTGTCGCTCTCTGATACCTGTAGAGAGAAAGAATACGATGTATAAAATTGTTGTACTTAATAGGGTATTACACCTTTTTTTGACACATGTTGCACTGTTTTAAATTAATCCTTAGATCGTAATGAACCAGTAGAATTTTTATTTTAGTTTTATAAAACCGAAAATAGCCTTAAAAACTATTTTTAATTTATGATTTTGAATTTTCGCGCGGAAACGCTAGCCGCCATGCTACTTCGGGTCGTGACGTCACTTCGTTAGTAAACAATACAACTGAAAAGACCAAGTAACGTCAAGTTACTATCGGAGTGACATCACGTCGGAATCCAATATGGCGGATGGCGTTTTAAAACAAATTAAAAAAGACTATTTTTGAAATTGAATTATAAAATTTACATTGCATTTTTATAAATAAATACTAACGTTTCTCGTTTACTTTTTTAAAAATCTATCATAAACATGCATTTTTATATTTTTTCTTACGTGGTGTAAAATACCCTATTGTCATTATTGTCTAAATACTTGGATGTATTGCGATGTCTTACTTGTGATCATGCACGGCATCAGTGAAGGCATAGTCGAGCGCAAGCCTCAAAGCGCGAGCAGCTCTCGGCGCGGCCGGTGCGGCCAGCACGCGGCGCGCACCTCGTTCTGCGCAGCGCACCGCCACTAACAGACTACATGCGTCTGCGCACGCTGCCGTGCGTTCCCAGCCACTCCTATATACACACAACATTACAGCTTAAAGAATAAATATTATTCTCTGACTGTATTAAGTAGCCATGATTATACATATCTCACAATTATTAGCTTCAAGTAGGTACTAGATGCGGATACTTACAGGATTTTTTTTCAGAGGTGAGGGGAGGAATTTATAATTAATTTCAACAGCCTTTCAAAAAATTCGTTGTGATCTAGATATTTAGGCTGTATTCATTCTTGAGGCAATTCAAGGTCAAAATAAAGTACTTCGACCGCCAATCCGAATCTAGTATATCTGCTTTAAAAGTTTAATTTTCGAAAGTGTTATTATTGCTACTGTGTTTTTTTTTATTGGATTGGGTGGCAAACTAGCAAACGGATCACCTGCTGGTAAGCGATAACCGCCGCCCATGGACACCCCCAACACCAGAGGAGTCACAAGTGCGTTGCCCACCTTTTAAAAGGTTTTGGGCCTCCGGTAACCTCACTCACTCGGCGAAACACAACGCAAGCGTTGTTTCACGATGGATTTCTGTTAGGCCGTGGTATCACTCCGTTCGAGCCGGCCCGTTCGTGCCGAAGCATGGCTCTCCGGCTCTCCTACATTTAAACTTTCTGTGCTACATAATTATGTTTATAGCTGAGCTTCAATAAAAAAATACGCATGCACCCGAAATGCTGTCGAATGTCTACGCGTATGGTAGGTAGATTGGCAAGCAAAACGTGATTATTATTGCATCGAGTATCATAGTAAAATTCAGTGTCTCACTTGCCGACCGTGGTAAGTTTCCAAGCGGGTAGCGCGTCATCTAACATGCGCACAGCCGCGTGCGCATACTCGGCGGCGGCGCGGAGTCGCGCTGACACTGCGGCGAGTGCATCGCGTAAGGCTAGGGCCTTCGTCAGCGCGCCCTCCTGTGCCGTGCCCGGACGTGCACTAGTGCCCCAAATAGTTTCTATAATATTATAAAAGCCTTAAATAAACTACTTAATACATAAATTAGGAACTAAAATAAACGTGAGTAGGTATTTGCTTATAACTGAACACAATCAGTTCCTCTCAAACAAAGATATAAAGTAAATAACAAAATTTAAATCAAGTTGGAAAACATATGTATAGTTACGGTATTGGAATTCTACCACATTGGTAGAATATATTATATTATATGAATTTACCCAGCGCTTTAAAATATATCTAACGCGATATAATCAGTAATAGAATAGTTTCCTTTCTCACGGCTTTTTTCCACAAGAGTAGGTAGACACCGCAAACCGCCAATTGTTTTAATTATTATTTTCAATATCTGATATCAAGGGCTCACTAAACGCACAAAACGACGCCTTCTTATGTTTCATCCACGAGTCCTAGATAGGTACTATATTTTTTTTATGGTATAGGGTTGCAAACAAGCAGACGGATCGCCTGATGGTAAGCGATTGCCGGCGCCCATGGACACCCGCAACACCAGAGGAGTCGCTAGTGCGTTGCCCACCTTTTAAAAGGATTTAGGCCTACGGTATCCTCACTTACTCGAGGAAACACAACGTGAGCGTTGTTCCACGCCGGTTTTCTCTTAGGCCGTGGAACGACTCTGGTCGAGCAAGCCCATTCATGCAGAAGCATAGCTCTCCCACGGTAAACGGTACTACTACCTAATTGATAACAAATTATTACATCATTGCATGTTTATCTTGTTTACGAAATCCCACCGTAAAATTGCTACGGCTACGCTACGACTGTAGTATTTATTTTACGTAAGTGGGTCTCCGCTACGATTGCGTAGCTGTCGTAGAGACCGTAGCATCGAACTCGTAGTATACGTAGCACGCTCCCGTCTCGTAGGCATGCAGTATGACAACATAACCCGTTTATAAAATATTGTGAATCATTTTGTTCGGCTACGCAAATATAAAATAATAATATAGAGTAGGTAAGTACTCTCATATAGATACAGGTACAGATTTATAAAGTTATGAAAATCCCAACAACACTGCTCAACCTAGGAATTGACAGTATTTAAATGTACTATAATTACATAAAAATAACGATAATTTTAGCGCTAATCGGATAATGAATATTTTTTAGTAGTTACAAGCAGAATACAAGTTTAAAATATAACTTACCCAACAAATGCTGCAGCTGTGCATACAGTGAGCGCGAGCGCAGTATCTGCGCGTGCAGCACGCGCCGCTCCCGCACTAGCTCCGTGTAACGCGTGCGCAACCAACTTAATTCTAGGCGACGCATCTCCTACCGATAAAAGAGGACCTTATTTATCG
Organism: Acronicta leporina; assembly: GCA_947256265.1. Lineage (NCBI taxonomy): Eukaryota > Metazoa > Arthropoda > Insecta > Lepidoptera > Noctuidae > Acronicta > Acronicta leporina. Next base: position 13,170,702 of record OX366521.1, read on the forward strand.
CAGGAGCTTATTTAACTGCCTTATTAGCCAAGTGGTCCTGGGCGCGACTGCTACGCTAGAGGTCCTGGATTCGATTCCCGGGTCGAGCAGTGTTATAGGGTTTATCTATGAAATTCCCAGTAGCAGCTCGGAGTTAGGAATTTGTGCCCGGGTAATGGCAATAGGCTCGCCCCCTATTACATGGGACCTAAACATACCGGCGAACTGTGTGTACATTAGTACGCCTCTGCATAACCCTTCGGGGAATACAGGCCTGATGGTATGTTATGTTATATGTATTATTATATTATCGCTAAGTTCTTATGTAATAATTAAACTTAACATCTCAATTAATTCATCTCTCTCTCTGTCATTCTCATTTATTTATTTAATTGAAAAAAAATGTGTATGTTTTAGTACATCACTTCTTTTGTTCATAAAATAACTTGCTTGTTGCAAGATGTCTCAAAAGAAATGACATAATTTCTCTAGTAAATATTGTGTAGTATGGTATAGTATAAGCGAGCCTTCTGATAAATTATATTTATTGCTATAAAAACACTGTTCGCCGCAACGAAACAGCGCAGTATTTTGTGGCCCTAGTTAATATATTGCGATGATTTTGTTAGAGAGAGTCTGACACTATACCAAATATTATTGGAATGAAGCTATTGTAATCAAGGAAACGTACCTTCCTATTTACATTTGCGATGAAGTCTTCATTTTCCGATGCCAACATCGGTCGTCGGTATAGATCCAGATTTATGAACAACTAGAATTTATAAATTATCTATGTATAATGTATAATTATTATATACAAAATATCTCCTTATGAAGATTTATTTTTTTATAAAATTATATTAAATCTTAATCTTATTAAGATCTTAAGAAAAAACTGCTGAATCATGCCGCATTCGAATTATTAAAATATTCTCTGACCTGATGGATTGTTTTGGCATACGTTTCCTTAGACACTGCACCCGTGATCTCTTCAAATGTCTTAATTTCCTGAATAATAAAAGTCGCTTAAAATACAAGTAATATTACAATATAGTCAAGTAAATTCAGTGTTATTGATCAACAATGGCGACGAGAGATAAACCTAAAACCGCCTAAAACGTCTTATAAACTTCTTATAAAAAGTATAAAAGACGTTTTAGGCAGTATTAGGTAAGGATAGGTAGGAAATTTTGTAGCTATAGCTACATAATATTTTCTCTTGTTTTGGGGAATAATATTCTGTGACAGGGACAACAAGACAATACATATTTAATCAATAAAATAAAAACAACTTTATAAGATGCTTTATACTTTTATAAATAAGGGGGATAGTCTCTACTGATGATAAGAATGAGTCATCATTATAATTCATATTACTAACTATATATGAATTTACTTAGAACAAAACTGCCTCAATAGCCAAGTGGTCCTGACCGCGACTGCTACGCTAGAGGTCCTGGGTTCGATTCCCAGGTCGAGCAAAGTGTTATTGGGTTTTTCTATGAAATTCCCAGTAGCAGCTCGGAATTAGGAATTTGTGCCCGGTTAATGGCAATAGGCTCGCCCCCTATTACATGGGACTTAAACATACCGGCGAACTGTGGGTGTACATTAGTACGCCTCTGCCTAACCCTTCGGGGAATACAGGCGTGATGGTATGTTATGTTATGTTAGAACAAAATTGGGGACTGTATTTAACCATTTAACCACCAGGCCTAATTTAGCAATTCCCTTAAATTAATTCAAATTTAGAACCCGTAGATAATTTTCTTCGGTGGATCTAGTGTACTTGATTCATCAAATTTTATTTCAGGTATTCAGTTTAAATATCTTCTCATTTGACGTGTGCTTCCCATATTATTTCATGTTTATTTCGCCTTCCGCTTTTTCTTTTTGTCTAGTCAGTTCAAAACTTTTATCTGTGGTTCAAAATAAACATTTGGTCCTGGCGACGCGTTGTATTTTTTAAGACAATATCTGGGGTTCTAAAATGACTATTTTTTTAGATCACAATTTGATTCACAGACACGGCTAAAAGTCAACAATGTTAGCTGCTTTCTTACCTGCTGTATACTCTCCAACTCCACAGCAACTACTGCAAGTCTTGCAGCCGGATGCGTCCTTTCGCTCTTAGCTATCTCCTCGTCTAATCTTGTCAATACCGCCAACACCGTCTCGTTTTTGCTCGAATTGGGTAAAGATTTTTGCGGTTCCGAATGCTAGGTAGGTACACGAAACATGAGTGACAACAGTTAGCTCAAATTGAATCTTTTTGCTCACGAAACAACACAAAACATATTTGTTATAATAGGTGTCATTTTATGGAATTTCTAAATCAGTTTTTCTTTCTTCAGTTAACTTAACTTAACTTCTACGATCTTGCTGTAAATTTCCTTGACTCTTGTATAATGTACCTACCTAAATTTAATGTCAAATTTTAACAATAATTTAATTAATGAAATTACATACTTATTTTCACGCCTCTCTCCCATTGGGGTAGGCATACTATAGATATCTACTTGTCTCGATCCTAGCACACCACTTTCGCTTCATCTACATTAATTAAACTGTCGCATGCATGATCTTTGGTTTATATCTTGGTTCAGTCTTCTTCTCAGTTCTTTTCAGTTCTTGGTCCAGATTACTACCTTCACCGAGTGCGGCTACTTTCAACTTATTTATTTATTCTTGATAGGAATACGGTTGACCGCAAATTCGCCTGATGCATCGTCCAACTCGTCCATCCCTACTCGCTGCATAAATAGACTTCTATCTTCAATCTCCTTTCATTTTTCTCTCTTCAGGCCCAAACGAACTATTCTCAATCCTTACGGGCTAACGCGCACTTGTGATTTTTAGTCTACCAATAGTTTAGTCGCTGTAGTAGTCGTGTATAATTTCATGTCGAATTCTAATCGTCAAATGCGCGCACTGCCATTAACTCCATAGTGAATCCCAGAACGATCAAACTTTCGCCCGACTAAAAATCACAAGTGCGCGAGCGCTCTACATCTACATCTTCTTGCAATCCACCGCACTCCCATTCACGCTGTTTCTGACTCCATCTTTCAAAGTTACGTAACAAAATACTTAGGTCATTTAAAAGGTTTTTTATTAAATAATATTATTATCACTCACAGACGCGACGCTAATAGTGTGGGAACTCGCCATGCACCCCATACCCACACCAATCACCATCACTAACCAGACTGATTCATAAACAGCACAAACTCGTCTAAATATTATACCAAATAATAGTGGCAAATGGGCCAAGGCTACTACAAAATGGCAAATATTCTTCAACTTTTGAAAAGGATAATTTTGAGTACACAATAGAGCGGCGCGCGGCGCGGTACCGAAAGTGATAAGTGCTTTTTATATAATTACCAAGATGTACGAAAATGTTGTATGGGTTAATATGGCAAACAGCACTGACTGCACCCGACTAATATTTTATGTTATTTTATTTTACTATACGCAGCCCTATCACTCATACCTATGAAATTCAACAACAATATCTTCTTACACTATGAAACATCTCTCGGAGCAGCTCCGAGTTTGGAATTTGTGCCCGGTTATTAACAATTGGCTCGCCGGCTATTACAAGGGGCCTAAACATACCACGGCGAGCTGTGTACTCTGCTGTGTACACAGTAGGTACACAGACAGTATATTTATTAAAATACCAATCCCGCACTGGGTAAATAGCAATAAGTCGCTTATAATTAGATAAGGAACACAAAGTCACCCACACCACCTTTCCCGCCATACGTGCACTGAAACCTATCGCTACTGATAATTTTATTGTAAGTAATGAATGCCATATAATTAGCTTTCGTGGCCGTACCGTAGGCTGTGGTTAAACTAAGTTTAACCAAATGCTTGTACAATTAGTACTTTGCTTAGCTAATCACTAAATCATTTTTTAAGATGTTGTAAGTATACAAACAATTATAGTTATATAATTAGTTTCAGTTTTTTTTATTAATTTAATTAAATTCGTTTTTTTTTATATTTAGTAGTAGGGTAGTAGATTGTGTGTAGTAGCGTTTGTTTATGATAAAATTTGTGTTTGTTAATCCAAATATGAAGGCAATTTTTAAGACTGGCTGGGAATACCATTTTGTGTTCGAATCTCAATAGATTTCGGTCAATCGGGATCGGGATAGGATAGATATCTACTTTGTGACAGACAATGATTCCCTAGGTACTTGTAGATAGGTACACACCACATCCATTCCATTTACATTGCTTCGTACTACCAAGTAACGTGAATTAGTCACAATCACGATATTCCACTAATAACAACTTGCATGATTTACTGCATTACAGGTTTCCAAACATTTTTATTGTAATACCTTTGTTAATCCTAGGTTTGCGTGCTGTTTTATAACTATATTATAGTCATTCTATGAATAAAAATATATTCTTTAATATATAATGTCATGGATTCTAACGGTTTACGGATAGGTACGCTATATTATCAAGCAAAAGTTGAAATACCTTTTCGTAAAGCTTTTTATTAAAATTTTATACAATGGTGTACCTATTCTAATATAGGTAATTATTTTAATTATATATATATATATATATTATTACCTATTGGTAATGTATCTATTTATTACAAAATCAAGAATGTTCCTATTTACTTGATGATCTCTGTGGTTTAGATGTTCGAGTACTGAACACGAGGTTGTGGGTTCGATTCCCACATGACACAAATATTTATGTGATGAATATTCATAATTGCTTGTGTTCGTCAGGGTGTTTCTTATAAATGATGTATTATAAGCATCATATCCATTGTTTAGTACACATAGTACAAGCTCGGCTTAGTTTGGGACTAAGTGCTGTGTAAAATGTCGAAGAATATTTAAATCACAGATAATAGAATACTAGGTAAATATTTACTCAAATTTTAAAAAATCCCGCTTTTTACGTTTGATAGTGACAGTATTTTTTTTTTTTTTTTTTAAATTATGGCGTCACACTTTTTTTGTATTTGCCAGTGTCAAGTATTACAATAATCAAGTAGGTAATAATTATTTCCCATCATGGGATTGTATTATGGCACCACACTTTTTGTGTTCGCCAGTGTCAAGTATAATGTTCAGTTGCCCCAATAAAACGGTAGAAACTTTATTGAGGCTTCGATGGAGTTTAGGTGTGAACCCAAAAAGTCACGATTTTCAATTTTATATCATTTGCCTACACTCTCACACGTTCACGAACACTTAATGGTTAATTATCCACCATAATTACACATTAAACTCCGGAGAAATTCAAGTTTTGAAAAATAATATAAAATCGACAATGTGCACTTTTCATTTTCCCGCCTAAACTCCTAGTGACAGTATTGGCACCTCAGAGGAATGACAAATTGACACGTTGATAAAACGCCAACTTCACGTCAACACTAGCTTGCTGCTATCTTGCTGCACATATTAGTAAACTGTGGTCAACACGTATTATAATTTTCTATTTTCTTTTCGAAACATATAACAATATTTTCCTAATTCGTATTTCATCGAATAGACGGTTTGTTCGATATTCTGGAAACAATAATGAAAGAAAGTGCACTTTTGCTTGGAGTTGCAAGGGTAAAAAACCTACTACTGTCAACGTTGACTTTGACCTCCCCCCTTCACCCTTCTTCCGAATCCGAATCATCCTTGTCATATCGTTATAACTTATTGTAATTTTACAAATTATTAAATTATTTTAGTTTACTTTTTGTTATTTTATAGTTATTTTTATCAAAAACGAATCGATAAATAAAACAAGCAAGTGGTGAGTCAATATTAACATATTTATTAGAAAGTGGCATGTCGGTAGCTCTCGCATTTGATACTAAAGCAATTTATCCTCTATTCATTTCAGGGAGAGTTACACGTTTAACTCAAGACCTCAGGCTTCGGCCTGCGGTCATAACAACACCAGAACCACCAAAAAAACTCGCATAAACAACTAAATTCCTTACCATACTTATCTACAATTTATTTCACAATATATTTTTTTATCCTGTAACCATGTCTCAATGGAACAACGCATACGCTTACAACGACCAGTATCAAGCTTGGAACGGCGATCCCAACAGCCAATATGTTAACCAAGGCTACTATCCTAACAGAGCCGACCCAGAAAACCAGTATGTTAGCTTTAATGAGTTTATTTCTCAAATGCAAAACAATGGTACGCCCAGCGCTAATGAGTTTAATAATGTGCAATATGAAAACTACCCTTCTAGCCAATATAATTACCAGAATTTACCTTCCACATCTCAGAATCCTCCAGCAGACAGTTATTCATATACCGTAAGCTCATCTAATACCAGTGGTGCTGAAGCATACCCAATGAATGTACAAAATCATTACAACCCAGTAGCATCCAATCCTAATGCTTACACAAATGCTATGATACTCAAATCTAATCTCACTCCAACAGCTACTGAATTTGTGCCAAAGTGTTCTATGATGACACCATCAACTAGCACTCAGAACATTCCTGAAACTAGTTCTATAAATGATGATAATGAATCTAGGAATCACTATAGTAGTATGAATGAATCAAGAAATTATAGTGGTGCTAATGATTCACGTAATAACTATTCCAATATGAGTGAACCTCGAAATACCAACAGTTCCTCAGACACAAACTGGAGGGAGAGACCTCAGAGTTCTCAACAGAAAAGTGAGACAAACCACAAAAGTGATTCATACCAACGTCCCCAAGACAACTTTAGGAACCAAGAGCCAAACGGCCGCAACCGTGATAGCTATCGTAATAATGAAGCAAATGGGCGACATCACGATTCAAGTAACCGGTATCAAGATACAAACACGCGTTACCAAGAAGTAAGCACCAACAGCCAAGAATCAGATAGTAGACAATATGAATCAAGTAGCCGCCAACAGGACTTGAATAGTCGCAATTATGAATCAAGTAACCGTAACTATGATTCTGGTAACAAAAGGGGCCAAGGAAAATCAAACTATAAATCAAAGAATAAAGATGATGCTCGCACATTCTATAACAGTGCAATAAGTAAAGACAGCCAAGATGTAAGGAATGGAAGAGGAGACAATTCAGGTCGGGGTAAAAATTGGAGTGGAAGTCAACGCATAAGAGCAATCGAACGCAACAGTACTGAAGATGAACAATATGCCAATAGTTATTTACAAGGTAGAGAAGAGAGATGTGAGAGAGATTACAGAGAAAGGGATAGGGATTACAAAGAGAGAGATAGAGATACCAGAGAACGAGACAGAGAAACTCGAGAACGAGATAGAGAAACTAGAGAGAGGGACAGAGATAACAGAGAGAAGGAGAGAGATGCAAAAGAAAGGGAAAGATTTATAAAGTCAGAAAATATTCCCAGTCCTGCTCGCTCAAAGAAACAAAATTATGATCAAGGTTAGTATCTTAAACTATTACGTTTTATCTTAAACTACATAAAATATGCACAGCTATATTTTATTTAGTTTGCTTACAGCAAAGCCTGGGAGTATTTACTAAAAGTTATTTTATGTGACTTTGATACAGACATCACTTATGTAATGATCATATTCCTTATTTACTCTAGCAAAATCAAGTCAATCAGTGAAAACTGAACAGTAGCCCCCAATATACAGGTTTAGGTTTAACTGGGGAGCTAACATCAGTTCCTGTCACAATAAATTTTTGTGATGAATATAAGAATAAGAATAAATTTATTTAAAAAAGTAAGTGATACAATCAGGTTTACAGCGGCCGCAGCACTCAGCTCAAGGCTTGTATCGCAGAGGCCAGGATGGATGTTATTATACAGGTTCACACTTTGATTTGAGCTCATTATTACAATAAAGAAAATAATTAAGTAGGTTAAATTTTTTTTTATTTAATTGTTATTATTTAGGAACTACAGAGATAGGTAACTAGGTTAAAGTGTAGGTGTGTTTGTGTGTATGTGTTGTGTACTTGTGTTTGATTTAGGGTTAATACATATTTATGCGATTTATCATGTGTGTTGGGTTGAGTTGTAGAGAGGGGGGGGGACTGCAATATATTTTCTGTATCCTGATAGTTAAGGTTTACAAGCCAGTTCTCGATGATAGATTTGATATGACTAAATTGATTGCTTACTTACAGGTATTTTATGTCATTAGATTTTTTAATTATTATTATTCTTTTTCTTTTTAGTTAACAAAGAGATGACACAACGTGAGCGTCTCTCAGATCAACTAGACAAAGGCACCCTGGAATGCCTGGTTTGCTGTGACAGAGTCAAACAATTTGACCAAGTCTGGTCTTGTAGTAACTGTTACCATGTGTTACATCTTAGATGCATTAGGAAATGGGCCATGAGTAGCATGGTTGGTGAGTATATTTCACAGATTCTTTTTAAAAGTTAGTTGAAACAGAAGGAGAATTAAGATATCTTTCTAAATATTAAATACTATATTTCATGTTTATCATAACATTTTTATTTTCAAATGCCAAGTCTGTAGTTTTCAGTTTCATTCCTTAGAACCATTTCGCACTTTCGACTGGTCGCCGGCGACTCGGTTGATGGCGACTGCGATTTTCTTTAGTTTAATTTAGATGTTACGCACTTGGTCGCTTGTCGCCTGCCTATAACTTTGATTGCCGTCGACCATGTCGCTAGCGAACAGTCGATAGTGCGTCATGCGTCGTAGATTAACAATTAAAAGATAACTAGAAGATTTTAGAATATTAAATTGATTCAACATTTCAAGTTCAAGTTCAAATGTTTTTATTTCAAATAAAAATACAAATGTTTAGGAAATGTTATATTATTCTAGATGCACGGTTCCAAAAAGTTGATCCTATGGAGAAGAATCTGGCAAGAAACTCCATAGACACTCTTTTTAAATGAATTATGTTAATCAATCTTCACTGGTACAATAATATCATTTGAAGCGGCGGTAGCCTAATGGCTAGGGCATCGGACTTGCGAACATGTGGTTGCCGGTTCGAATCCCACCCATTGCACTACTGACGCGAACCCACTCGTAACACAAGCATTTAGCTTAGCACGAGGGGTTAACAAGAATACGAGTAATGTGCGACCCAGATTGCTAGTAAACGTTATTAAAAAAAAAATTACGACAACAAGATGTGTGGATGTTGAAGGCTGTCCACATTATTTATTCAGGTGGACATTCCCACTCCTTTAAAGCACGTGTAAGCTTGCAGTAAAACTCAATTGTTTTATTTTTGTGTAGAGGGCAAGTGGCGTTGCCCGGCGTGCCAGAACACGAACGAGGCCATACCGACGGAGTACCGCTGCATGTGCGGCGCGGTGCGGGCGCCGGAGCACCAGCGCGGGGCGGCGGGCGCGCACACGTGCGGGCGCGCCTGCCGCCGCGGCCGCGCCTGCCCGCACCCCTGCACGCTGCTGTGCCACCCCGGGCCCTGCCCGCCCTGCCAGGCCACCGTCGTCAAGTGAGTATTTTTTTTTATATGTTAAGCGACATTGCGACCTAAAATGGAGTGCACTTGCCTAGAAGAAACAGATTCACTCGTGATTTAAAGACACCCAGATTATATCTATCGGGGAAGACACCCACTCGGGAAGCGCATGCTTTTAAACTAGACGATGCAGAACTAGTATTATTTTAGAACCTGAATTGTCCATTCTGAGTCCGAACAATGCTGGGTATGTAGTTCTATTCGCTTATTCACAGATCTAAATATACAATAGTTCAATTTCACATTCTAAAAACAAACTAAAAACACAACCTGTGTGTGGTTCACACTGGTTCAATCTCATTAATAATTCAAATTAATATTGAATAAAATAATACATAATATGGTTACTGATTTCTGACACTTACGCGAATATCTTTTTGTGATTTTTTTACATTTTTCATGCTAAGATTATAAAGTTATTTTAGTGAAGGAAAAATTCGACTCGCAGGCAGGATTCGAACCTGCGTCTTCTGGTTTGATACACCAGACGCTATGACCACTAAGCCACATGCAAGCCACAAGGCAAATTTCGACATGGCAGGTAGGACTCGCGGTGGCTTAGTGGTCATAGCGTCCGGTGTATCAAACCAGAAGACGCAGGTTCGAATCCTGCCTGCGAGTCGAATTTTTCCTTCACTAAAATTACTTCATTATTAGTATTAAAGCATGTTTACTAAGTAGAGATTTCTAGTGTCTCTTGCAACGGTAAGTTTTTGCTCTCATGCTCAGCATCAGGATCGAGTAAACACGTAAACTTATGTTGAGATTGACAAATAATAATAACAGAGGAATTACTAGCACCTAATATTAGTTAGTGTGTAGTAATGTTAGTCGAATTTTTCCTTCACTAAAATAACTTACGCGAATGTTAGACATTGAAATGAAACTACTTTTTACGGATTTTATAGCTATGTATTGATATTATTTTATTCCCGACGACTCTACTCTAGTCTACCCGTGACCACAGATAATAGACGTGACCATGGATGCTGTCGTCATGGATCTTGTCCGTAAAAAGTAGTTTCATTTCAATAATATGTATGCTTATAAACTTGACAATGCAGAAATTGCCTTTATTCAGAACCTGAATTTTCCGTTCCGGTTCCGAACAGTGCTGGATATCTATTTCTATTCACTTTTGCGCTTATTTACAGATGAAAAATAAAAATATAAAAATAATCAATTTCACATTCTAAAAACAAACTGTAAAACTGTGTGTGATTAATATATTTACCAATATTTTTATATTGAATAAAAGAAAATAATAAACTGAAGAACCTGTTATCATTAATTGGAAACCTGTTCTTTTGGACTAGACAAGACAGACGTTCTATAATATAAACCTACAAAATTACAAACGCAATTTGTTGCAGGCAATGCGGCTGCGGGGCGGAGACTCGCTCAGTGCTATGCAGCAGCAAGTTGCCTCAGGTGTGTGGTCGCGTGTGCGGGCGCCCCCTGCAGTGCGGGGTACACAACTGCACCAAGGACTGCCACGAGGGACCCTGCGACGACTGCACAGAAACTGTGGAACAAGGTACGGCAAACGCAACAATTATGTCAAACTAGCCGTGCCCTACCATTTTTAATGTTCGGGTGAGCACAGTTAGGCATATTTCTCCATCTACGCCGCCCCGCTCAAACCCGCGCTACCCTACAACCTTTTATTCGTATTGAAAAGTAGCCTATTTCCTTTCTCAGGCTGCAGACTTTCTGTGTACCAAATTTCATTTAAATCCGTTCAGTAGTTTTGGCGTGGAAGCGTGACGGACAGAGTTACTTTAGCTTTTATAATATTAATATCATTATTATAGTAAGGATAATGGTGTCTTTTAAAGTCCAGACATAGTAGTAGCAATATGTGAGTGTTACAATGCAGGGTAATGTCTGAGATGGCCTTTTGAAGAAAGAGCCATAGCTAATTTGAGTAGATCAGTCCCAGCTGACAGCATGCATGCATCAGTCATTGTGTAGCTCGACCAAAATCTAGGGAGCTCAACAACCTGTTGCACGATGATGCCAGATTAGCTGAACATTTGCATTGGCCACAAGTGCAAGTAATTTTTTTTTATTTCAAATAAGCTTTTACAAACGTGAAGCATTATGATTCTAGTTGCACAGTTCCAAAGGTTGATCCAATGGAGAAGAATCCGGCAAGAAACTCCATGGACACTCTTTAAAAATAAAAAATACAAAAATGACTTTTTTTATGTATTTTAAAACTTTATGATTTATGATGATTTATGATATGATGTATTGATATTTAATGCGAAAAGCTTGAAAAAAACATAACATAACATACGATCACGCCTGTATTCCCCGAAGGGTTAGGCAGAGGTGTACTTATGTACACCCACAGTTCGCTGGTATGTTTAGGTCCCATGTAAAAGGGTGCGAGCCTATTGCCATTAACCGGGCACAAATTCCTAACTCCGAGCTGCTACTGGGAATTTCATAGAAAAACCCAATAACACTTTGCTCGACCTGGGAATCGAACCCAGGACCTCTAGCGTAGCAGTCTCGCTCAGGACCACTTGGCTAATGAGGCAGTTGCTTGAAAAAACTTTTTTAAATTAATTATAAGCAATAAAGTAATTTTCATTTTCAACTTACAAATTACCTACGAAGATTCGAACAATAAATTTAAATGCATTTTTGTTAATGTTAACAGACCTTTATGGTGATACTATGTACAAAAGCAAGCAATAGAATTGAATAATTTAAAAATAGAATTGGTGTTGATTAGCGCGCTTTTAGCCTGATGTTACGGATTTTGTTACGTGACTTGCAAAATAGGATTACGAAGATAAAAGATATCGTAAATATCTTCCTATCATACCATCATAATTATCATTTTCAGACATCGTTGAACAGCATAATGTTACAGTAATTGAAATACAGATAATACATTCTCACTACTACAAAAAGTTCGCTACAACAACTCGCTAACCTCGGAATAATCACATTCGTAATTTTTTAATAATATTTGAAAAAAAAACCACTGGTATTCTTGAGTGATCTTTTGTCACAGCCATAATGAATAGAAAATACAATATGGAAAGAAACATTTATTCACAAACAAGGCAGGTAAAAAAATAATTAAAATAACCTGTCTTCAGCTTTGGTGTATAGGTATATTTTTTTCTAAATGCCATCGATCTAGTGGTTGTAGGTAATACTACTGAAAGTTGGGTCTTACATCACGGGTCCAACAGTGTTATGAGGTTTTTCTTTGAAACTTTTGTAGCAGTTAATTAGTAATGTTCGCGAATACGAAACAATTAGTATCTCAATGGTTTTTACATTGAATTTTAAATAATAAATTTAAATTATAAATTTACCATTGCAAGACCATTTGCGGACAATTTCAGACGCGTAGTTATTTCGAATTCTCAGCCGGAGAATATTCATGGCAGTAAACATAACAATCCCTTGAACACTTACTACCTCCCAATAACAAAACCGAGTACTAGACTCTACTCTACTAGGGATAGAATTTTGACATATCGCACCTTCGGTAAGACAAGGAAATAAGGAAGGTCCATACAAGAAATAATAAAATCCTATCTCTCTCCAATAAGCAAATTGTTATTGCGATCTGTTAGAGTCTAGTAATTGAATAGTATGACTTCAAAACTCTACCTACTCCAGAAATGTTGTTTTTGAAAGTTTGGTCTCCTTGGTCTAACAATTCATGAGTAATTTTAAAAACAGTTTACATGACGGCTATTCTGATATTGATGACTTGAACCTATCATCATTCAATCTAGTTTAGGTAGATAAAACAATAGAACCAAAGTAAGACAACAAAAAGAAAGAAATCTCTGTTTGGACTGCAATGTATGAAAACTAACATTGTGACGTCACACGCGCTCGGCGCGCTGTCGGTGCGCTTCGGTTCTGGATCCAAAAAATACTTTTTTATTTTGATATAACTTATGATTTATTGCGAAAAAAATAAAGTCAAGTCATTGAATTGTCAAAAACTAAGTGCGCGGTTCCAAATAGTGGGTCTTATGGAGAAGAACCGGCAAGAAACTGCATAGATACTCCTTTAAACAAAGATTATAACATTATACATTTTTACTTTTTTTTAGATTTCTTTTTATAAATAAAAGTATGTTTGCCATAACACTTATCTATGATCTAATATGATCTATGATAATGTTGTACAGTATGCTACTGTCCGGCCGGCAAGTCGCGGTCGGTCGCGTGCACGGCGGATAGCGGCGCGTGCGCGGCGTGGGCGTGCGGCGCGGCGTGCGGCCGCGTGCTGTCGTGCGGCGCGCACGTGTGCCGCGCGCACTGCCACGCGCCGCCTTGCGCGCCCTGCCGCCTGCTGCCGCAACTCGTGCGCACCTGCCCATGCGGCAACACACAGTACGTACCCACTACCTTCCACTAGGGATGCTGCTGTGGCAGCGCGCACGTGTGCCGCGCGCGCTGCCACGCGCCGCCCTGCGCGCCGCCCTGCGCGCCCTGCCACCTGCTGCCGCAACTCGTGCGCACCTGCCCATGCGGCAACACACAGTACGTACCCACCACCTTCCACTAGGGACGCTGCTGTGGCAGCGCGCACGTGTGCCGCGCGCGCTGCCACGCGCCGCCCTGCGCGCCCTGCCGCCTGCTGCCGCAACTCGTGTGCACCTGCCCATGCGGCAACACACAGTACGTAAGCTCTAAGCCTACCCTCTCCCTCTCATTTCATAAATCTATTATAATTCATATTTCATGCAGCAAAATTTCACTATAGAAATCACTGTTAAGTATATTTAATCAAATGAAAACCAGTAAATGTAGCATTTATTTCCATTTTTATTTATTGATTATGTGCCTGAATTGACTATTGCGTGTTATTTTTTAATGTAATTGGTTCAATTCTTAGGTTAGAGAAAGACTCCCGCAAGTCCTGTACGGACCCGATCCCTCTGTGCGGCAACATTTGCGCCAAGCCACTACAATGCGGCCCAGCTGGAGACAAACACTTTTGCAAACTTAATTGCCATGAAGGTAAGATTGTAGTTTCTTAGGTGTTCACATACATACTTCCACTGACTTCTTTACTACTTCTTTATATTATACGACCCGCCCGCGGTTTCACCCACGATGCCCCGTTCCTAAGGGTGCTTTTCCACCTAGAGAGATGTGCTATGCAGCTATGCTGTGAAGATGTGAAATGTACGCTACGAAAATATGTGACCGTTTCCACCGATACTGCGCTAGGTAACTGTGCGAGGAAGATGCGCTACGAAGATGCGCCGCCGCAAAGTAGCTGTGCGAGAAAGATGCGCATCTCTAGCTATGCTATGTATCGATAGTAGGGAAACGGCGGGGGAGGCGCGGTGAGGGGAGAGGCTGTAGATACTGTAGGTACTCTGCTCTGCACATACCAGTCGCGATGGCCCATAGCAAGCATCTATAGCACGCATCCATAGCACGCATCCATAACACGCATCCATAGCACGCATCCATAACACGCATCCATAGCACGCATCCATAACACGCATCCTTCCATATAAAAAACATATCTTAGTTGAATCCGTTTCCACCAGTGCTAAGCTATGTGCACCAATGAATATGATTGGTGGATATCAAACGCATCCATAGCATCGTAGCATAGCACATCTCTGGTGGAAAATCACCCTAAGAGACGTAGGGTTAAGTTAAATAGCTTAAAACCCTTGAATCACTCTATCTATGAAAAAAACCGCATCAAAATCCGTTTTAAAGATCTAAGCATACATTGTTGGGGTTGTGAAGGCACAAACAGAGAGCGGTAAGCGACTTTGTTTTATACTATGCAGTGATTGGCAAAATTATGCAATACTTAACTAGAGCACATGATCAGTTTATAATTAAAACATCTGGTTGCTTTCAAAACTAGTCGTATAATCCTAACAAAATATACTTCTAATGTGATCTTTATTTGATTATCTGTTTAAAGATAGTTCTAATTTTCACATAGATATTGAATAAAACTTTTGAACTTGATCCATAGGACCCTGTCCTGAATGTCCCGATAAGACAGTGCTGCAGTGTCGCTGCGGACACTCCAGCCGCGAGGTGCCTTGTACCGATCTACCAGAGATGTACAACAATGTGCTGTGCCAAAAGAAATGTAATAAGGTAAGTTTCGGCATCCATTTCACTGTCTTTCCCGTCGTAGATTAATTTCTGTCTATTTTCCAGGATCTAAGAGGCTCAACTTTGGTTTTGCAACCCGAAAGCATCTGGGTCTACTCCTAACAAATCTTAAATTAAACTCTTTCATAATATTAACACTCTGAATTCAAATTCTAATGTCTTTAATGTCTCTAAACTTTAAGATAAAAATGCAAAATGGGAAAAACTTTGTAGTATAATCTCACGTCCCAGCAAGTCTTTCTGAATCGCTTACGGCAAACACCCCCTAAAACGGTATGATAGCCCAAATCTCGATAAACACTTGTGGGTACAGAAGCTGTCGTGTGGGCGTCACCGCTGCCGCACGGTGTGCTGCGCAGGCGAATCACACCGCTGTGCCGTGCTGTGCGGGCGCACGCTGTCGTGCCAGCTGCACCGCTGCGACCAGTTCTGCCACACCGGGCACTGCGCGCCCTGCCCCCGCCTCAGTAAGTACTACCACTCACCACTACACTGCGCGGGCGCACGCTGTCGTGCCAGCTGCACCGCTGCGACCAGTTCTGCCACACCGGGCACTGCGCGCCCTGCCCCCGCCTCAGTAAGTACTACCACTCACCACTACACTGCGCGGGCGCACGCTGTCGTGCCAGCTGCACCGCTCCGACCAGTTCTGCCACACCGGGCACTGCGCGCCCTGCCCCCGCCTCAGTAAGTACTACCACTCACCACTACACTGCGCGGGCGCACGCTGTCGTGCCAGCTGCACCGCTCCGACCAGTTCTGGCACACCGGGCACTGCGCGCCCTGCCCCCGCCTCAGTAAGTACTACCACTCACCACTACACTGCGCGGGCGCACGCTGTCGTGCCAGCTGCACCGCTGCGACCAGTTCTGCCACACCGGGCACTGCGCGCCCTGCCCCCGCCTCAGTAAGTACTACCACTCACCACTACACTGCGCGGGCGCACGCTGTCGTGCCAGCTGCACCGCTGCGACCAGTTCTGCCACACCGGGCACTGCGCGCCCTGCCCCCGCCTCAGTAAGTACTACCACTCACCACTACACTGCGCGGGCGCACGCTGTCGTGCCAGCTGCACCGCTGCGACCAGTTCAGCTCAATAAGTTCTACCACTCACCACTAACCAAAATTTTTTTTAAATTCCGAACTCCGAAAAACCAAAATCACTGTTCGACCTGAGAATCGGACTTAGAACTTCACACATGAGGCAGTTTGAAAAAGCAAAAGAAACAAATAGATAATCTCTTTACGCCAAAAATATTTCTTCTACGTGGAACCTACGTAAACCAGCTGGAAATGTTGAATGTCCAGGTTTCGATGAGCTGAGCTGCGAATGCGGCGCGGAAGTGATCCTGCCGCCAGTGCGCTGCGGCACGCGGCCGCCGGCCTGCACGGCGCCCTGCATCAGACAGCGGCCCTGCCAGCACCCGCCCCACCACTCCTGCCACACCGGAGACTGCCCCCCCTGCGTCGTGCTCACCACCAAGCGCTGCCATGGAGACCACGAGGTAATCGTCCACCATCGTCAAGTTCCAATAACATCCTTATAATTACAGCTGATTGATTGCCAAAAAAAAACCATCTGGGTCCACCCCTGACAAATAACATTATGACGCCTGTATTCCCCGAAAGGTTTTTTTGTTTGTTTGCGGCTATAGTATCACTGCGACCGCAGTCGATTTATTATGATTGCCACTTGTTGAGTTAGATTTCACCGCTGAATCCTGCAGTTACTATGAATTGCAAAATTTTCTTGGAGTTTCCTTTATTTCATCCCGGCTTAAGGGGTTTCCCTAGATGATCACTATACTTGTGTATTCCTCATAGGGTTATGCAGAGCTGTACTAATGTACACTCACAATTTGCTGGTATGTTTAAGTCCCGTGTATTAGGTTGAGAATAAAAAAAAACAATAACACTGTTCGACCATCGAACCTAAAAACTCTAGCGTAGCAGTCGCGCTTAGCACCTCTAGACTAATGAAGCAGGTCACCACTGCCCCTGACACATCTTTTTTTTTTTTTTTTTTTTTTTTTTTTTTTAGAAAAGCTTACTAGCAATGTGGGTCACACATTACTAGTATTCTTGTTAACCCCTCGTGCTAAGCTAAAGTGCAAGGTAATAGCCCTGAAACGGAAGTTTGATCTACCGTAAATTCATCAGTTAATTTAAAAGAAATCATAACGCAGCAAGGGTCAACAATAAATTGACTATGGTTGCAGTGATATTACCTACGGCTATAGAACAAATAATAATGGTCTTAAAGAAAAATCCACCAAATTTAATATACTGTTTTATAGGAGCGCAAAACCATACCGTGTTCCCAAGATGAGTTCTCATGTGGGTTACCGTGTGGAAAGCCGCTGCCTTGTGGCAAGCATACCTGCATCAAGACTTGTCATAAAGGACCCTGCGATACCGGCAAGTAAGTAGACCCTACCTACCAGTACCTACCAGTACTACCAGCGTAGTCCTACCCTAGGACTACGCTGAAGTCAGCGTAGTCCTGCTGGTCCTATAAAATAGTAATCTTTGGGCACTGAAGTCAGTGCCCCAAGTTTACTATTTTATTGTGTCCAAATCGTCTTTCAATTACTTCGGAAATTGTTGTATTTTGCCAGTTAACATAACATACCATCACGCCTGTATTCCCCGAAGGGTTAGGCAGAGGCGTACTAATGTACACCCACAGTTCGCCGGTATGTTTAGGTCCCATGTAATAGGGGGCGGGCCTATTGCCATTAACCGGGCACAAGTTCCTAACTCCGAGCTGCTACTGGGAATTTCATAGAAAAACCCAATAACACTGCTCGACCTGGGAATCGAACCCAGGACCTCTAGCGTAGCAGTCACGCTCAGGACCACTTGGCTAATGAGGCAGTTTTGCCAGTTTTTTCTTTCAAATCTATTGTTTTCTTATGTCAATTGATGTCATTGAACGACCATTCTCATACAATGAGGAAGGAAACGTGAATCTAACACAGATGGCAGCACCTCCGACTTTTCCCACGCCAGCCAATCAAAACGTGTTATATTGACATTAGAAATCATGTCAAAAAGCTATCAGCCAATGGGATGGGATTGCATGGTCCAAGTCGGAGGTAGCGCCATTAGTTCCTCAGTTGCCTACCCTAATGAATAAGCTGAATCGGGCCTCTAAAAGCTGTTATTGTATACATAGATGTACCCAACCGTGCATGGAGAAGCGTCCCAGCTGCGGGCACCCGTGCGCGGCGCCGTGCCACTCGGGGCACGCGGACGAGGCACGCGCGTGCCCCAGCAGCACGGCGTGCCGGCGGGCCGTGCGCGCCACGTGCCCCTGCGGCCGCCGCCACGCGCAGCGCCCCTGCTGCGACAACGCCAGAGACTATGCCAAGTAAACACTTTTAAACATAATTATACATTTTCATCATCAATGTCTTTTCTTTTCCACTGATGGACACGAGTCGCTCACAATGAAAGGGATTAGGCTATTATAGTTCACCACGCTAGGCTACTACGAGTTGGGTGACTTCACACGCCTTTAAGAAAATCTCTCGTTCATCGTTCAAGAATGTTATTAATTATTAATACTGAACCATACCTTAAGCATAAAAGCGCCTCTCTACCAATTCGTCAAAGTTGTTGATAATGAATTTCCCTCGACAGGATGATGAGTGCCCTGGCTGCCACGAAGATGTCAGAAGGTGGTTCCGTAGACCTGTCCGACGTGCAACGCCCCGGGAATATGCTCAAAACGTAAGATTTTACAATTTTTTTTTATATTGGCTACTACCATACTTTAAATAAAACATAAAGTTCATTTGCCCTCCGCCCCCATGGCCCCGTCTTCCCCTACAACAGTTAGGTTCTGAGAAGAAAAATGTGCCTACACATGAATATCATGCCTTTATAGATAGAATTTATTGGATTTCTAGTAAGGCGCTTAATACTTCATTTGTTGCAGACTGGAATGCGATGACGAGTGTCGAGTTGAAGCCCGCACCCGCCAGCTGGCGCTGGCGCTGCAGATACGCAACCCCGACGTGTCGGCCAAGCTGGCGCCGCGCTACAGCGAGCACGTGCGCGCCACAGCCGCGCGCGAGCCCGCCTTCGCGCAGCTCATACACGACAAGCTCACCGACCTCGTGCAGCTCGCTAAGAAGGTAACACAGTAAGCTCATAGCGTCTGATGACAAGCTGGCGCCGCGCTACAGCGAGCACGTGCGCGCCACAGCCGCGCGCGAGCCCGCCTTCGCGCAGCTCATACACGACAAGCTCACCGACCTCGTGCAGCTCGCTAAGAAGGTAACACAGTAAGCTCATAGCGTCTGATGACAAGCTGGCGCCGCGCTACAGCGAGCACGTGCGCGCCACGGCCGCGCGCGAGCCCGCCTTCGCGCAGCTCATACACGACAAGCTCACCGACCTCGTGCAGCTCGCTAAGAAGGTAACACAGTAAGCTCATAGCGTCTGATGACAAGCTGGCGCCGCGCTACAGCGAGCACGTGCGCGCCACAGCCGCGCGCGAGCCCGCCTTCGCGCAGCTCATACACGACAAGCTCACCGACCTCGTGCAGCTCGCTAAGAAGGTAACACAGTAAGCTCATAGCGTCTGATGACAAGCTGGCGCCGCGCTACAGCGAGCACGTGCGCGCCACGGCCGCGCGCGAGCCCGCCTTCGCGCAGCTCATACACGACAAGCTCACCGACCTCGTGCAGCTCGCTAAGAAGGTAACACAGTAAGCTCATAGCGTCTGATGACAAGCTGGCGCCGCGCTACAGCGAGCACGTGCGCGCCACAGCCGCGCGCGAGCCCGCCTTCGCGCAGCTCATATACGACAAGCTCACCGACCTCGTGCAGCTCGCTAAGAAGGTAACACAGTAAGCTCATAGCGTCTGATGACAAGCTGGCGCCGCGCTACAGCGAGCACGTGCGCGCCACGGCCGCGCGCGAGCCCGCCTTCGCGCAGCTCATACACGACAAGCTCACCGACCTCGTGCAGCTCGCTAAGAAGGTAACACAGTAAGCTCATAGCGTCTGATGACAAGCTGGCGCCGCGCTACAGCGAGCACGTGCGCGCCACAGCCGCGCGCGAGCCCGCCTTCGCGCAGCTCATACACGACAAGCTCACCGACCTCGTGCAGCTCGCTAAGAAGGTAACACAGTAAGCTCATAGCGTCTGATGACAAGCTGGCGCCGCGCTACAGCGAGCACGTGCGCGCCACGGCCGCGCGCGAGCCCGCCTTCGCGCAGCTCATACACGACAAGCTCACCGACCTCGTGCAGCTCGCTAAGAAGGTAACACAGTAAGCTCATAGCGTCTGATGACAAGCTGGCGCCGCGCTACAGCGAGCACGTGCGCGCCACGGCCGCGCGCGAGCCCGCCTTCGCGCAGCTCATACACGACAAGCTCACCGACCTCGTGCAGCTCGCTAAGAAGGTAACACAGTAAGCTCATAGCGTCTGATGACAAGCTGGCGCCGCGCTACAGCGAGCACGTGCGCGCCACGGCCGCGCGCGAGCCCGCCTTCGCGCAGCTCATACACGACAAGCTCACCGACCTCGTGCAGCTCGCTAAGAAGGTAACACAGTAAGCTCATAGCGTCTGATGACAAGCTGGCGCCGCGCTACAGCGAGCACGTGCGCGCCACGGCCGCGCGCGAGCCCGCCTTCGCGCAGCTCATACACGACAAGCTCACCGACCTCGTGCAGCTCGCTAAGAAGGTAACACAGTAAGCTCATAGCGTCTGATGACAAGCTGGCGCCGCGCTACAGCGAGCACGTGCGCGCCACGGCCGCGCGCGAGCCCGCCTTCGCGCAGCTCATACACGACAAGCTCACCGACCTCGTGCAGCTCGCTAAGAAGGTAACACAGTAAGCTCATAGCGTCTGATGACAAGCTGGCGCCGCGCTACAGCGAGCACGTGCGCGCCACAGCCGCGCGCGAGCCCGCCTTCGCGCAGCTCATACACGACAAGCTCACCGACCTCGTGCAGCTCGCTAAGAAGGTAACACAGTAAGCTCATAGCGTCTGATGACAAGCTGGCGCCGCGCTACAGCGAGCACGTGCGCGCCACAGCCGCGCGCGAGCCCGCCTTCGCGCAGCTCATACACGACAAGCTCACCGACCTCGTGCAGCTCGCTAAGAAGGTAACACAGTAAGCTCATAGCGTCTGATGACAAGCTGGCGCCGCGCTACAGCGAGCACGTGCGCGCCACGGCCGCGCGCGAGCCCGCCTTCGCCTTCGTGTCATTCAGACCGATTCTGTTATGCGAACTGTACATCCAATGTTTTTTTTTTTACGTATTTCTTATTGTCCGCAGTCAAAACAGAAGACGCGAGCGCATTCTTTCCCATCGATGAACTGGCAAAAACGTCAGTTCATACACGAGCTGTGTGAACATTTCGGCTGCGAGAGCGTCGCTTACGATGCCGAACCTAACAGGAACGTGGTGGCAACCGCTGACAGAGAAAAGGTACATCATAAAATTTTTATTTGAACAGCTGACTGGCATTTGGCGGTTAAGGTGCCCAGTAGCCCAAGCACGAACAACTATCGAATTCGTATCGTAAACGTATTGAGATTTTTTCTGCTACAAATCTTCTACATATACATACATATATTTTTACGCCTGTCTCCCATTGGGGTAGGCAGAGAGCCAGAGACTATAGATTGTCCACTTGCTGCGATCCTAGCACACCACTTTCGCTTCATCTACGTTCATTAACCTCCTTCTCATTCAATTTTTTCTCGATTTCGATACGAATACGTTTTCGAAAGTGATCGTGCTTGGGGTACTGGCCACTATCGCTACGCTGTGGAAAGATTAGTTTTCGTAAATTTGTTTCGAAACTGGGTTGTACTCTGTGTTCGCTAATGTTGTGATGTGTGGGACGAAGTGTCCTTCAGAAACGAAAACAATAGAAACAAGAAGGGGATAATGCATTTATGGGGACGGGAAATATGTATGTTATCATAAATTTGTTTTCTAATTAAAAACCATGTTTTTTTAACCAGCCTATTAGACCGTAGGCGTAATGAAATAAAATATTTGGCAACATCAAATTGTGAAATAATTAACACTAAGGGTCAATTTATACTAGCGCAGAGTCGAAGCGCATCGTAGCGTCTATCCAAAACTGAACATAACAAATTCAACCTTAACTCCACAGCGTAACGCACACATTACTTCTGAGATTTTAAAAACTCTACGCGTGAACAACGCTGATTGGTGCGCGCTCATTCTCGCAAACCATGCGCCCATTAGCGAACCTACGCGTCATCAGTCGGAAATTGGCCTGATTCAATAGCACTGCTGTTGATGCCCATTACTACAGTAAACGCGCATTCGTGCGGCTTCGCATTAGTTTTACAGAATTTGACGCTTCGATGCGCTTCTACTCTACCCTAGTATAAATTGACCCTAAAACTACTTTATATCATTACTAGCTTCTGCCCGCGATGTCGTCTGCGTGGACTTCTGAATTGGACTCAACATGGATAAAAATTAGATCATATGTTATTCCACAATATATATTATTATTTATATTGTGTAATTCATCTCCGTGCCAAATTTATTCAGATCCGTTCAGGCGTTCTGGCGTGAAAGAGTAACAAACGTCCATCCATTCTCACAAACTTTCACATTTTTATAATATTAGTAGAATGTTGACAATTATATACAATATAGAATATTGTATATAATTGTCCTTACGCATTGTAAAATGTTTTGTACTCAAGGACAAGTTGTTTAATGGTGTGACGTTTGGCCATGGTGACGTTTCATTATTTATTTAGCGTCATGCTATTGACCTGCAATCTTCAGAGACAATCGCATTGTGACGGAATCATCGTGTGTAGCATTTTGATATTTAACGAAAATGATTGACCTTAGTCGTGGCTGCCCGCGATGAGCGTGCTGGAAGTGCTAGCGCGCGAGGCCGGCAAGCGGCGCGTGCCGGGGCCCATGCTGCGCGCGCCAGGCCCCGCGCCGCGCGCGCCCGCGCCGCTCGGCTGCGCGCCCGCTGCCAGCGGGGCCAGCGCCGCGCAACCCAAGTGAGTCCTAAGTCCTAACTTCGCTACTTCCGCTACTCGGAACTGACCTTGTGTTCACGACCAAACCATGTATTGTTGTGATACCTATTTCAAACAAACTAACTAGATGGCGTTGAGAGTGATATTATGTCGTTGCTATGGTTTGTTGACAGAGAAAAATATGAGAAAATATATAATGTTAATTTCATTTCCAAATAAATAAGATCAGAACCGAAGAACAAGAGATCAGCATAGGTCAGTGTACAGCGTGAGCGTACACACATAGTTCAAAAGTTTTAATAGTTCAGAGATCAGTTCACAGTTCAAGAATGTCACAAAGTCCAACGGCACTATACTGGTGCCAAACACCTTGGCCTCCGAACTATGACTGACATTTAGATATTTTCTACTGTGAAGTCGTTTTGTAGACAAATAAAGTGGTAGAATTCTGGTACCGTTCGTGTGCATGGTAGGCAAACATTATAAGAAACTATGTAGCTCTACCCGCTATTTCAATCACACCCCAAACGATATTTTGAGACACAAGGTAGCCAATGTCCCTTCCTATCTCCATGCTAATTTAATAAAAATCTGTTCAGCTAAACGTCAAAACATAAAAAATAACAAATAAGCATGGATAAATAAAAGTTACTCAATTTGTGCCGTTAAGTCTCGTTCCCTTACAATCACTTGAAATACGTCTTAAAATTGAATAACGTGTGAATATTTGGACAATATAGAGTAATTATAATATTCGCATTTGTATTATAAGTTTAGATATGGATTCCTATCTAGATAAGTGAAACTTCACTGACGTCTCAGGGTGACGAAACAGTACATTTACAAAATATGTGACATCATGCTAGGGGAGAGGGAATCTCATAAATGTGACGACGTGTGACAAGGATGAGGGGGGGGTTTAAAAAAAACCATGAAATCTGTGTGACTTAATTTTTGGATGGCTCCCCGTATTTTATAAGTAGGTATGTGTAATTGATTGTAAGTGGCTTCCGAACATCGCTTACTTAGCCCCGTTATTCCACAAATATCGACGTAAATAAATATATTTATCTTTCTCCAGATCTACAACCGGCTGGGCAACGCTTACTTCAACGAATGCGTGGGCCGCTCGCAGCCAAGCGAAGCAGCAGCCACAGCCGGCACCGACAGAGAAGATCGACTATTTCGACAACCCGCCAGACAACTAGGCGACTAGCTCAAATTGTAGCGTAAGCGAGTACACTCAGTGCATGTTATATTTTGTAGCGTCAATTATTATTTGTACTACATTGTTTGGCCTGGAGCCATTTCGATTAGGTTGTGTCTAGCTGAGCAGCGTGAGGGTGGGTTGTCGTGTAATACGCATTTCGCGTTTGCCCTATAATGCGTTTCACGAAAGATTTCCCTTGGGCGTTAACAATAACGGTTGTCACGTTCAAAAAGGTTTTAACCTTCAACAACTCTTCACCACTTAGTATCCTATGCTTGATTTCAACACCTAATGTATAATCAAATTTATAATTTCTGAAACAATGCAGTAAGGTCTTTAATGTTTGACATTTTTGACAGAGAGGGCAGCCAATGTAACGGCGGCTCTTTCGTGAAACGCTTTACATAATAAAATTTGCACCGTGATTCTCCCAAAATACAAGCTGCCTCAGCTATTGATTATATTTATTCGCTTGATGTGTGGTAGAGTAACTTATTATTTAGATATCGATTTATCCAGATGCCGTTACGCCATTTCTGCTATTGATATGAAGCTTTCTCTTGAATCCGTTTTTTGCAGGAAGTATAATGGCGTAATGACTCTTCTGAACGATTATTTAAGTGAAACTATCATAATAATAAAAGGTAAAATGATGAAGTGTAAGATAAAATTCCTAATTCTCTTTGATGATTAAATGTCTGCATGCCCAGTGACAATTTAAATGAGTTGGAATATATACTACTTAATAAATTATATTGTGATTCACATAGGAGAAATAACACTATCCAAGTGCAACTTTGATTGGCGAAACAAAGTGGATTAGCTTTATATTAATAATATGACACTACTTACTCATTGCAGAGAACCCTTTAAGTAAAAATCTCGCAATTATTTATTTATTTCGACATCGCGTAGATTGAATACTCTCTCACGATATTCAACCTTTTTTTAATGCACTGAGTGTACAACCAGAGACAATAGAGTCAATTTTATAATTGTTTACTATTCTAATTGTAATGTATTGTACACTGAATCAAAATATCAAATAGTTTATGTGTAGACATTTTTAATGGGGGCAAACTATATTCGGCATATTATATGAATTTATTGCACAGCGGAAGAAATCTGCTTTATGCATAATTAAATTAAAAATATATGAATAATCTCCAAATTGAGCTCCCATACACATTGGCTACTGGTGACGTATCGTCGTACTAGCTGCTACTGTGGTTATCAAATGTCGATAAAGGGAATATTGTAGCCGAGGCCCTTGTGTATGGAAGTTTTAAAAAAATCTAGCACA
The DNA here is from genome assembly GCA_947256265.1 of Acronicta leporina. NCBI lineage: Eukaryota > Metazoa > Arthropoda > Insecta > Lepidoptera > Noctuidae > Acronicta > Acronicta leporina. The sequence goes on from OX366521.1 coordinate 13,196,825, forward strand.
AAACGTGAAGCACCTTATATTAAAATAGCCCCTTTAACCGTCTTAATTTAAACGCGCCTTACATTTAACCGCCACACAATACATTAATAGATAATTATATGATATATTTATATATAAAGCATTAATCAATCATGAATATAGATTTGTATAACAGAATTGCCTTAAACCCGACTACGGTAAAAGTTTGAAATAATTTTATATGAAGTTTGATTTTATTAAAAGGACTATAATTTTGGTCGAACACGGGCACTAAATGTATAGTGTTCTCGGTATATTGTAGCGGATTTTTTAAATATTATTATCACGGGCGTACCTACCTACCTCTTTATCAGCCAATGATAGTGGGCCCCGGGCTACAAGTGGTCCCGACGTGTGTAAGTAAAAATGTGTAGTTCGTAAAATCTACAGTTGACAACAACTACCAACCTACCAACTCTTATTTGAATTCCGAGCGCTCACGTCGTCGGTTAGAACAATAGTTATTTGTTATGCAAGGCTGCAAAGTTGTTTTATGGCGCGGGTACTTGTATTGAAACCTGAGCAAGCGAAGGACTCTAGGATTGAACCATGAGCGAAGCGAATGGTTCAAATATAGAATCCTGAGCGTTGCGAGGGTTTCAGAGGTACGAGACGCAGAATAACTTTGCTGCCGAGCGAAACACAACTTTTCACCTCACTACAGCGAGGAAAATGCTAGGTGCAAGAAAAACAGCAAATATTAAATGAGTTCGGCATTATGTACCGCTTGCACTAACTCTGCAGGTGTTAAATTTATATCTTCGTCGTTACTGAACTCACTCATATTAGAAGGTGTATTACGATTTTATCAAAAAACAATCTAAAATTTAATGATGGTAAGTGAATTGATAGAGAAGAATATTTTAATTTTTTTTTCGTCAGTCGTCTTACTGGCCAGTGCGATTATTATAAAAATGCGGTTGGCACATTGACATGAAATAAGTATTTATACATTTTCAGTGGACCCGGCGGTATCGAAAATTATTGAATACAAAGGTTCGAATTTTAAAAACACTCCACGCTAGGGGACAATATGCACTTTTCCACGCAGATTTCGAATGACAAACAGAATCTTTCCGAGCTTGTGAGGTGAAAACGGTGATTACCTAATACCCTTGGAAAGCAAGTAACGCCACTGAAAGTCACGCTGATGGTAGGGTAGTAACGCCGTAAATGGCCGCGATAAACTGGGCGCACTCACGCACTGTATGTTATTAAATAAATAAATAAATGTTTGTAGATATTGTCAGTTATACATTAAAAAAAATAGTATTAATAAACACCAATTTACCATTTAATAAAGCATTAAAAGATAATGATATCCTAAAATGTTGTTCAAACATGCTTGCAATGAGCCATTTATAATAGGTATTTTTTAATTGCTTGATACGCTAAAGGCAGTGTTATTGGGTTTTTCTATGAAATTCCAGCAGCAGCTCGCCCCCCTATTACATGGGACCTAAACATACCGGTGAACTGTGGGTGTACATTAGTACACCTCTGCCTAACCCTTCGGGAAATACAGGCGTGATGGTATGTTTGTGTTTTATTTATAATTAATCTGTTTGTTATCAAATTTTATCACACTCAAAATTTTGGTACTGCACTGCTGCCGACTGGCTACTAACGGTGGTCCGTCATCGTGTAAACGGCTGGCAAATACTATGCTATTACATTAATTATTTTTAAATATATTATAAAAAATCACGTTTCTGCGCTAAAAACTGTTGAACACGCTGATTGTCGAGCGATCATCCGTATGCTGCGTATAAGAACGGTGCTTTCAAAATAATATTTCACTCAACATTAAATTAATTGTTACATGTTTCAAGATTTCTGCAATAAGATTACATTGCACTACAAAGCAATGTCAAAATTTTATGAAAAACTTTTTTTATATTTGTTTTAATGCTCAAGTAAATCTTATTCTGTTTTAATGAAAAGCACCAGCTAATTAATTTATTTCAAAAATAATTTATGTTGCTAGTGTTCATAGGTTGATTATTTAAAAGATATTTATATCTTCTTGTAATAGCATAATGTTTCAAATATTTACTGGCCTGGTTGTGTATAATAAGTTAATAACTTATTATTTTAGGTTAATAACGTATTATATGGTGGTTATAATCATTGTTATTTATTCAAATAGAAATACTGTTTTATGGACATGCCTTCACAGGACGCTATGCTTTTTGCCTTGTATTAAAAAGAGAGCACAGAAAAAAACTTAAAATAACATGAAATATCTTGTCTTGGTTTTTTAAATTAATTTGTCTGTTTTGTGTTTTATTTTTTTATTTTATGCAGCTCGTTTTTTAAACAAATTTACAGGTGAAGGGGAATGCGTTCTTATGAAACATTTTCGATGTAAAACTTTACGTAGAAATCGATAAAAAAATATTGTAACTAACTTAAATTCGCTGTTGTACAGGCGACAAGTGTATTAAAGTGTTACATATTTGTTATATCTGTTTTAATTTACCGACCCTTAGGCTGGGTTCACACAGCGACACACCGCACACATTTTCATTCGTGTAAACGACGAATAGCCACAGTATTCATACAACAGTCACCTCGAGTCCGAGATGTCTGCGATGGATCCACGCTAAGCCGAATACCAGCGTTACCGGAGGCCCAAACCCTTTTATAAGGCGGGCAACGCACTTGTGACTCCTGACTGGTGTTGCAGGTGTCCATGGGCGGCGGTTATCGCTTACCATCAGGTGACGCGTCTGCTCGTTTGCTCCCCTATCCCATAAAAAATACCTACATTAAAAGTTCATTCAAATCCGTTGAGTATTCGATAAATTAATTAATTTTTGTACAGTTGGCGCAAAATAACTTGAACCAAAATGGTGGATACGCAGTAGTAGTTTTTTAGTACATTTTGCACGCAAAAGCACTGCGCAAACTTTCCCCATCTGTTATTTTTGGGTCAAGCTACCTTGCGCGAAATATACGTCTCGTGTTTTGCTGTACAAATAACATGTGAACCGTTCAATAATCAATGTATGTGCCATTATGATTGTATTCGGTTAGATTTATCCTTCAAAAAACGTGCCGTGTAAATGTCATGTGACCGAGGCCTTATCACTATGCTAAACTCTAAAGCCCTAAGTCGCTTTTTGGTTCTGAGGTTTTGTTACTATTACCACAGATAAAAGAATACTAGTATATTACTCTGAGGTTACTTCCTCAGAGTAACTTGTCAAAATTCAATGGTTTCTTCGCTCAGAGGAGTAATGATTCGTCTCCAGTCGAGTCACTGACCTTTATTTTTATATAAATGCTAATATAGCATACCGTATCTGCCTGTTTTAAATAACTCAATGAGTATATATGTCGCAGAAGAATTTGTTTTATTCGCTATTTTACATAATTGCTAGCCGCTTTACAAAATAGCTCTGTTATGATGTAAAATAGCTAAATGACGTTCAACAGTTTTGCATAATTAGGTAGTTACCTGAACACGCGGAATGGAATTAACGTTTTGCGTTCATCAATATAGCGGATGCGAAATTCGGCGCTAGGGGCGTTGTGTGGTATAACATAACAATGACCTATACTCGATAACCCAAATTTATTCTATACAAATATACACAACGGATACATTTCGGTGCTGGCACACGTCGTTTGCTCACAGTCCATGCGTATGCATCTCTTAGTAGTCTGTATCGTATACGCTCATCGTACCTACTGCATATAAGTAATTCTACAAAACAACTAAACGTGGGTAGCGGATTGATAAACGTATCGCAATGGCAGTCCAGCTGGAAGCCATTCAGCTATTTTACTTAACAGAGCTATTTTGTAAAGCAGCTAGCAATTGTGTATACCTAATATCGAATTAGACTACATTATAAAGCTTTTTATATTATACCTTCGCCATGATCATGAGATAATCCTCATAGAACGTCTGCCGCCAGGCCTGCCTCCCTAAGCATTCCCTAATAGGAGCGTGAGGCTCTAGATCACGGGAGACACGAATCCGACAAGGAGAAGAATTTCATGTAAGAGAGGGAAATGCAAAAGCATGACTAGCCATCTTATAATAGCTGGAAAGATGGCCAATCCAAATTTTTTCAATATAGGTAAGTAGGGACTTGTTTTTGTAGATTTAAAAGTAATATTTCGTTAATATTCTGTCAGAATTATATTAGTTTAGTTTTTGACATACTTCAATATTTTTCTCATCAATGCTTGCACATTGGATTCTTAAAGTTCAGTAGGGCCATCTCCCCCAGAAATACCCTACTTCACTGTTAACAAAAATAACGTTTGTCATATTTAATTTTTAATGAGTAACAACAATTTTACATATCATGCTTAGAGTCATCAATGTCCTTCAATATGCTATCTATATAGTGAGCTATTTTTAACATCGGATTCACCGCCTTCTTATGGTAACAACAACAATGATGTTTCCTAGAATGTTTTGAAGCCTTATCTTTGAGAAAGTCTGGCCATATACTGCTACTTGACGAAGATATCTGGCTGAGTTCTTCTTTCGAAGTGTATAATTTGGCAACACTGCGCCATGGTTCGCTAGCGCGGCGGATTTTTTTAGTTTCAGCTTTATTTTCAAACGAATGATTACAAAGGGGTTGCCAACAATTTTCTGAATATTTAGTATCTGAACATCGTATTTTAGTCCAAGTTCTAGCTTTCTTGGTTGACAATGGCTGCAACATAATTATATCTTTAGAACCACATCATATTTTATTTCTCACTTGCGTACAAAAGTGAAGCATGAGGTAGGTAGTCCAACATTACCTTATTTCCACATATTTTCCTGCATTTTCTTGATTGTACTAATTTTTTCCGTTTCACATTTTCAAGACTCTCGTTGGACACGTCCAATTCATCAGTAGCAAACTTTATTGGTGAGACGTAAGGCTGCAAAATATTACCTAAAATTAAAACTCCTACGAATTAATACTTGATCAGGGTCCTTTTTTAGTCTGGTATTAAAAACTTTACAACCAACCAACCTATCGATTAAACTATATCAGCGGCGGCACAAAGAACCCAAAGAAAAGATTCACAAACTGAAAAATAACAATGACCGACTACACTTTACGCTGTAATGGTTAGAACGATAATTACTCACACATTCTATTAACGCCTCTCCGCAATACATCACACGCTAGTACTGCCGTCAGAAACTGCGAACTGTAATCACAATAGCAGTTGCCTGTGGAACCAAAAATAATATGAATTAAAGTCCAAAACCACAGCTATTTCAAATGCGAGTAAAACGTTCAAACAATCACCATGGTTTAATTGTACAACTTGATATGCGAACGAGACTAGCCGGGACCATATTGCGATTATATTATTGTTATATTCCTGATCATTTTTTTCGCTAACCGTAACATGCTTTGACTCGTGGACGTCAACTGTAGTCAAACTTTCATCCTCGGAGATCTTATCTGAGAGCTTATCGATATCTTCAAGTTTCGCAAACTTTTCTAAACATTGTATATCCTCTTTCACTGAGTCAAGTTGCATATTTATATCTTCAGCTATAGAATTTTGTGCAAACTCCATTTCTTGGGGTAGTAGGAAGTCGTCGAGAGCGGGTTTTAAATTCTCGACAACGCTGTTAACGCTTCCCGCATAGCTACAATTGTCATTTTTATGATCTTCCACACTTCTGAAATCATCTATGCAACATTTACTTGCCGATAAGCCGCCGTGACTAAACGTATCGTCAGAAAACTCAGCTCCTGTGACTTGAGTCACTTGTTCGTCCTCGTGCAAGTCACAAAAACTTTCAAAAAAGTCGTCGTTGCTTGCACTAACTGAAGTCTTGGCGCTCTCGGTTTTAGTGTCCTTTTTTAATCTGGACTCGCTTTGGCAGAGTCCGAATTGGTCGTAAAGTTTGCGCCTCGCCCTCCTTTCTGATAATTCTTGTCGCAAAATCCTCTCCTGGTACGAACGATCTTTCAACTTCTGAGCAGCATCCAGTTGGCTTCTTTCGAGGGACTTGTACTGTTCATACAAATACCAGGAGCGTACCCGGTGAGACTTCTTATCTATAGTATCTAGATCTAAAAGAATAATATTCAGATTAGGACTCAGGTTACCAGAAGACTACTCAGGCTGACAGAAGAATTCTGACCAAACCTAAAAATTTGTGAGGCAAGTCTTACCAAGAGAATCCAAAAACTCCATATCACGCTATAGGCTATTATTTAAATTGTTTTGACTGACGCGCTAAAAATAAGATTTACATAGTTTAGGAAAAAAAATTCTTCAATTTTCTTTGTATTTGGGGGTATCGTAAATTGGGTTTTCAATGCTTTTTCTGCCAGACCAGAAGTTACCAAATCTTGTTTAATTTTATTTGACAATTATGTACCCTCAGTGTGAAGGTATCAAAAATATTTAACTGCCAGTTACTCAAAACCGAAAAAGAAAATTACTCATTTGTGATTTATTTTATAAATGCGCGAAACAGACTATCCGGACCTTATAAACATAACTTAATAATTTTGTAACAAAACAGCAGTGGCGTAGCTTGCTCTACAAGGGGCCCGTATCGATATCGTATGGTATCTCGTCATATCTTATCCCAGCTCTGGATTTCACACGCGTATCATGGATAGGGCCAATATGGCGCGGCGGCGGTAGCTACGCCCCTGCAAATCCGAATACATAAAATAAATAATAGGCAACCATATCCAAAACTTGTAGAAGCGCTTTCTTTCCTTTTTATTTTGTTGTTTAGTAGGTAATGTATTTATGCTGCTACTTAGCGAAGATATCCGGCTGAGTTCTTCTTTCAAAGTGTTTAATTTGGCACAGCACTGTATTCGTCTCGAACGAGGCCCTAACATTCCTCTCTCAGGTCTTTCTCCATTTTATTTATATAATACAACTTAATGCCTTTCGCAGACCAATTAGCAAGGCGATCCTACTGACAATTCCCACCTCCATCAGACTATCCCTAATCACACTATGTTGCCATAGAATGAACGCCGCACAACCTCGGTTTCATAGGGAAATTTGGTCAGTATTAAGAGTTGGTCATTAAACCGGCACCCTGTATTGGCAACTCAGCAATTGTAAGTACCTACCTACCTATTATTCAAGTTAGGAATAGATTGCATGTTGAGTGTTGACCTGATCGGACGGCTGCCTAATATAAACTCAATTACCTACTCAGCAAACTGCGCGAAATTGATTGCAGACCGGAAACAGACGAGTCCACAGCGTGCAGAAGCGGCTGACCATATCTCGCACACTGTACAATCATGATCAGTAGAGTGATGAAGCTTTAGCAGAAAGCGCGTTCAGCGTTTAAAAATCTAAGATGTTTCACCAATCTAAGATCTTCTACCTATTGGGTAACCTAACTTTAGGATACTGCAAGTACCCTTATTACTTTTAAACTATTATTACTGGACTGTTTTATTAATGAAAAATAAAAGCAGCAGAACTTGGAAGGATTTCGGGGTCCTGGGCCCTCGCTCAGAAAGAAAGGCCTGTGAGATATCACACACACGCGGAGGATTTTGGAGTGATGCGGAATAAAGTTAGCAAATAAGAATTCTAAGTACCTAAGTATAAACAACTTCCTTCATAAAAAACACTTGGAAATGTGTGTCCTGACCCCCTAAATTGTACTTACATCTTTTATATGAAGCATTCAAGTCAATGCTACATACCTATATATTATACTAGGTACTATATTTATATATATATCAATGCTATACAAATTCAGTAGGTCTACCTAGACCTACTGAAAGTGTATAGCATTGAATTATCACACCTAGCTAGGTATTGTTTTTTTAAAGTTCTGATACTTCCAAAGTGAGTGAGTAAATAAATGATAGGTAGTTGTTTTTTTTTAATAAAAAGTTTATTTAAAGACCACGCGACATTTTACAAACAAAACTAAAACAATCACATGAAATCTCAACTTTAAAAGACAACCAAACTTAGTTTATGAATAATAACGCGTGCTCTCGGTAAAAAAATTAATTCTTAAAGACAAAATGCCTTAAAGACTGCCTTAAACATAATATTATTAAGAAGAAAGCATGGACAACATTTAAATTATATTACCACAAGTCCAATACAGACAACAATAATTATCTTAATTTAATTACGAGTACGTACATAGTAAGTTGATATCTGTTGATAAAACTACGACATCTATAGATTGTATATTCAACAAATATTGCGGAAAACTTATGATCGAACCACATTAATTGTAGGTTCTGGCGGGACCAAACGGAAATAACGTAGCTGATAACAAGTCTGATGTGTCACATCTGAAATCTGATGGGTATTTCTCGTATTTGATTCAGGCCCGTATTTAGGGGGCCAGGGCCCCTAGGCACTTGGCATTTGGGGGCCCCCTCCCCCATCTCGAAATCATTCCCTTTTTATCCGGCTTCAAAAAAGAGGAGGTTCTCAATTCGTCGGTTTGAAATATCTTGGCAGTCGACGATATAGAGGAAGAACAAAGTAGGCGCACCGTCTTGAGGGACACCAGCATTTATAAGTGTGGAATCCGAGCATTCACCGTCAACTACGACCTTCATGCTTCTGTCTGCAAGAAAGCTGGTGACTTATTCGCATAGTTTCTCGGGAAGCCCATAGGAAGAAAGCTTCGAAAAAAGAAGCGTTTTGTACCATACCCGATCAAAGGCCTTCGCTATGTCCAAACTGAACGCCAAGGCTTCCCCCTCAGTTTCGATCGCCTAAGACTAACGATGTGTCAGGTATACCTTAAAGAAGATCAACAGCCGATCGACCCTTACGAAAGTCGTACTGCTGGTCACGAAGCAGATCCTCTAAGAACCGAAAGAGCTGGCAGTTGACAATGGACTCCAGTATCTTCGAGAAAAGGCCTCCCTTTTCTTCTCTCTTCTCTTATGGCTATCGGTATATAGTTTGAGGGATTTGAGCGACGACCATTTCCCATGTGTAGAGGTAAAAAGGATGGCTTACAGAAATTTCCTTCGAGAACTTTGATAAGAGACCAGAACGCACGAGTTCCCGAAGGAAGGTGCTCAAGCCTCTCACCAATTCACTGATGTGCTCCGACTTCGACCATACAGGCAGAAATCGTGATAGGTTTTGGAGAAGTATCATGATTTCTGCCTGTACGTATGCAGTTCTATTACATCTCCTGAAACTCGATAACGTCGTGATCACAACCTGGATATCATGTTTTAATTTACACTTAGAGCCTCAGGAACTACGCGTTAGACCATGTTTAAACACATGCCTACAGCTAGAAGCATTTTTTGCCGGCTTAAATAACGACATGGTACGCGTGTTACGTAATCAGTTTAAATAAAGTTTTAACAGTTACAACCTTTTCTTTCTAAAAAACAACAGAAAATCAATAACAATGTGATTTTTGTAGCCTTTCCAGAATTTTGGTACCATCATTTGTTTTTAAATATTTCGGTATAATTTAGTAAAATTAGCAAGAATAAAAGAGCTAATTAATCCCTCACAATTTTGTAGAAAGTTGTTACACTAAAAGTCTTAGTTAAAATATCGCTAGATTTTGTTGATGTGCTTATTATAACATCGATGATGATAACTATGGCGATGATCAAAATCTCGCCCAGGTGGTGCTAAAACCTGTACTGTACCTATATTCCACGTTTCATGATGCTAAATTGACTACACGAAACCGAATTAGTTTTGATTTTAATATGAATCTACGTTTTTAAATGCAAAATAATTCGCGACGTCCACCATCCACGCATGCGTAGGTATTTATACAAGGCCAATATCGTAAGTTAAAATTTCAGGAATCTCCTACCTTTTAGCAAGAAGATCATACAACATTTTACAATTAATTATGCGAGGAAAAAACCTACCATTACCTACATATGCGAACCGGCAAATTAAAAAGTTACTTTCAGTTTTAAGCTTTGACTATCTAAGATAGTCAAAGGTTCTAAGAGACACTTTCTGTTGCTGTGTATACCCTAGTAAATGAGTAAGTACTTTCTGAATGTGTGCATTGTAAAGATTTAAAGTGCACGCGCGTGCGATTAAGATAAACGTCCGAAACTCAACTCTTTCTTAGGTTACGTCTGTTTATTTGATAATTTGGTAGACGAGTCCTGGCAAAAGTGTGTCCACAATAAGACCACTAACTTTTAAATAGCTCGAATGCGTTATAGCCTTTCAAGACTAAAGAATATTTTCAATAGTTTCTTTATAGGCCAAGCCAGGCTTTTGAGCTTGTCCGCAGGTTCCGCCACTGGAACTGGGGCCCCTAGGCTGGCTGGGCCCCTAGGCCTTTGAGCTTGTACGCAAGTTCCGCCACTTGAACTGGGGCCCCTAGGCTGGCTGGGCCCCTAGGCCAGGGCCTTGTGGGCCTAAGGGTAAATACGGGCCTGATTTGATTCACGAAAGAGTTCCGTTCTCAGGTTTGCCGTTATGTTGGTAGCAGTGATTTAAGCAAACGGTTTTGACGTTCAAAGAGGTTTTAACCTTCAACACCAACTTTTATAACTTTTTAGTATCCTACATGATTTCAACACCGTAGGTTTATTATAAATTATGACTCCTGAAACTGAAACGGTGCAATAATGTCTTTAATGTCTGAAATTTTGGACAAGGACGGCAGGGACAACTGTTATAACGGCGGAGGGAACTCTTTCGTGAGATGTACTTTACTACAGTAGTGCCGACAGTAAATAGAATAAGTACATAGGTTGGTTAGGTTAGGTTAACCTGGCCGGATATAGGAACCCGGCCCTGGGACCTGGAGGCGAAAGTCCTCGCGACACTCCATCTGTGGCTCGAGGAGGAGCGGACGCGAGGTGCGGGGCCGGTGCAGCGGCAGTTATCGCTGCGCCGGCAGGAGCTCCAACGGGTCCTAGTGGCGGAATGGCGGGACAGGCTTTCACGCCCTACCGCCTCGTCACTATGGAGGCGGTCGGGCCGGTGCTCGGGCGCTGGCTCGGGAGGAGGCACGGCTCCCTGACGTTTCCGGTGACGCAGGTGCTCTCGGGGCACGGCTGCTTCGGCAGGTACCTGTGTCGCATAGGCAGGGAGCCGGACGCCCGATGCCATCACTGCGTCCATTGTCGGGAGGACACGGCGCTGCACACACTCATAGAGTGTGCAGCTTGGGAGGAGCCGCGCCGTGTCCTCGTCGCTGAGTTGGGTGGCGACCTGTCGCTGCCGGCCGTCGTTAGCGCTATGGTCGGCAGCGAGGAGTCTTGGGACATCATCATGTCGCAGAAGGAAGCTGCGGAAAGGGAGAGGGAAAGTTCCAGTACCATCCCGATCCGCAGCAGGCGCACCGGGGGCCGTCGGATGAGGGCAGACAGAATAACAATCCGCAGCATTGCCCATCTGAAACGGTTTCCTCCCAGTAAAGGACAATCACATATTTTTTTATTTCCAGATGGTAGGCACTCACCACTACATACCCATAGATGTCGTAAAAAATATATTAAAATAGGTTAGTAGAAGAAAATAGCGCCACCAGCCGGCTGTCTGCTGAACCCAGGGTTGGTTTGCGATGAATGGACTCCAGAATTCATAAGCTTCACGCTGAACGGAGAACGGTGCTCCTTTATTCCCCCTCGTTTCATTGGATGACCCTGAAATTTCACAAAATACCTAACGTAAGAGTTAATTATGATTTTTAAGCTGGAAAAAGGAACCATTGTGAAAAATACTAAAGGTGCGAGAATAGTTAAAAATATTATTTTATCAAACATAAAGCATAGCTGTACCAATGGAATAACGACAGGAGGATGTTTGTCGTAGGTATTCCTAAGTCGTCGCCAGGTATCACAGCCAATAGTTTCAGGTTGCAAGTACAGGTCTTCCTTGTCCGCAAATCTCTCAGTCGTGTGATTGTAGGTCGCAGCCAGAACCAAATCCAAACTGTCTTTCGGCAAACTGTAATTTATATTAAAAAGAATTTACTCAAAATACAAGGTCCCTAACTACTATGAGCAATAATCGCCGGTTGAATTTAAGAATTTTACTTGTGGTGTAAAGTAATTTTGTAAAACTTAGGACTTGAGAGCTATACTTTGGCATTAATGGGCCGGCTTGACCGGATTGATACCACTACCTCACAGAAAACCGGGGTGAAACAACGCTTGTGTTTTTCGGAGTCAATAAGGAAACCGGAGGTCCAAATCCTTTTAAAAGGCGGGAACTTAAGAAGGTATTTTATTGCATGGCCTGGGTCTGTGTACATAGTTGGGATTGTTATGTTTAACACACCCACGCCATAAAAGAAAGCCTAGTGTGGTGTGGAGTACTTTTGTAACAATAAAGTTAAAGTGGACAGCTGTTTTCAAAATATAGAAAACATGGGAAATGTATTTTGATTAGACATGTGTAGGTGATGCGCGTAATATTACTCGGGTGATATTACTTCACAATGTGATGCCATATTACGCATTACGCGACGAAAACTAACATCACACCATCACCCGCGCATTTCCTATAATAGAAGAGTGCGAGTGTGATGAGTGATGAAGTGATGTTTGATGTTAAGTAATGTTCGTTTCTGGAACGTAATTTCGCATTCTGTCCTGCCTACTCGAATCGACTTCGCGCGACGCGCGGTAGAGTGAGACAGATGTACGTTGTTCCACAAGTTAGATAGAGAGACGAGATAAGGCGAAGACAAGAAACGTTCGTGACGGATTTTAAGCCGTAAGTTTTTATGAGGTTTATTTTTATTTAGCCGGGTTTTTACCTATGATCACTTGCATTGTTTACATTTTTTTGAGTCAGAACTATGTAGTTGGCGATATGCATTTTGTTGGCTAGATATTCTTTAAAATTAATATCACTTCAAAGTAATAGTACAGTCGAAGTACAAACATTATCAGATCGTTCGAATACGTCGCGTAATGTTTCGAGTAATGCGTAATGTTATCGAGTAATATCACCTGACCGAAAAAGTAATGTTGCATCACATTACTTCTTAGGGTGATGTTTTGCGCATGTCTAATTTTGATTGTTGTACTTACAAGAAAGGATGATAAAAACTAAGTCGTCTTACGCTTGCAAGTGTATGATGCGAGAACAACCTAGACCCAGTTGGCCCAACATGTTTGTCATGAGTAGAAAGCAGTATATCCTTGGTAAGAACACCCTCCTTCCTCAGATCGGGAAGAAGAGTTTTATTTCGGACTTGTTTTATCCCAGGCATTTTATTGAAATTGTTTAGTTGTACTGTTGATTTACAAGCACCCTAAAGTTTTCTTAAATCCCAAAATGAAAACAAATTTTAATTCATTACGACTCGAAAATATGAGTTTTTGACAATATACAAAAAAAACTCCATAGTAACCGCAGTGACCAGCGGTGATACATGCACTAAATGCACCATAATCAGTGAACATGGAACTAATAATTAGATACCCCCAATTTAACTGATAACAATAGTAAGAGGCGCCTAAATTAACTTTTTAATACATAAATTTGAAAATCATAATAAATAGAAAAAGTCAGTATTCAAAACCAAAAACAAATATATTTTTTAATGGCAACATTCCGTCCACGTCCGGTCTTTTCCTTTCGTCACGCTTCTCCCGTATCCGGTAGCCATATTTAATTTAACGCTAGCACGCCAAGTCGCCCCATGAGTCGTTCTGTCGTTGACGCCATTTTATTGTCGTGTTGTGTGTGGTCGAAAAGTGTTATAGTAATTAATTGAATACTGTGAAGTTGTTTGAAATATAAATCAAGATGAGTTACGGAAGACCGCCGCCGCGTATCGACGGCATGGTGTCGTTAAAAGTGGACAATCTTACGTACCGGACAACGCCTGAAGATTTGCGTCGTGTGTTCGAAAGATGCGGTGAAGTAGGTGATATTTACATACCCAGAGACCGATACACCAGAGAAAGCCGAGGATTCGCATTCGTCAGGTAACTTTTTACTTCACTATTTCAGATTTTACCTTTTGTGACGTCATGGGTAGTTACCGGTAAAACACCACCTGCCGCCTCCGGTACGCCTTACGGGCAAATACTTATACGATCAAAGCGTGCCCTCATTATAGATAAATTATCACGAAGAATTACTTTCCAGACTCCGCCCTTATGGCGACTTTTTGACCACTTGATGTTTTGTTATTATCATTAGATAGAAATCGTGGTATTTTTCTGGAATAATACCTCATCATGAAATACTATAGGTTCTACGATCGTCGTGATGCTGAGGAGGCTCTGGACTCACTGGACGGACGCATGTTGGATGGCAGGGAGCTCCGTGTGCAGATGGCGCGCTACGGCCGCCCCTCGTCTCCATACAGAAGCCGATACGATCGTCGCCGCAGGTAACGTAGAACTACTTTCTTCCTGCGTGGAAATATGCCTTCTGACAGAAGTGTACTAGCTGGCCACTATGCTTATTCCTCCATTGTAGTACTGCATGTTCTTTATTTCTTGGTGGATAATCAGTTTGTCTCTGTTACTCAATTACATCTAGGGCCCAGTTGGTTAATTAGGAGGATTGATAGAGTCCATTGTAAAATGCATAAGTATTATGATGTTGACATTTTGTATAGACAAAAGATAACAAAACAGTATACTTATTTAAAATTTCTATTTTTATTGTTTATGAAGACTTGTTCTCTATAATGTAATTTGATACTACAAACATAATATCAATATTCTTTTATATAGAATTTACTAAACTAACCTGCTGTAATTGTCTGTATTGTATCACCAATAGGCAATGTGTAGGTTAACATTTGACAGCAGCTACCTACTAAAAAACAAGCTGCCACAATTAATTAGATTATAATAATAATCTAATTCAGATTTTTATAGCATCCCATATAATAAAAATTGGTTGGAGTGTAGCCTTGGGGCACTATGGAGCGAGGATATAAATTATTTTTGTGATTTTTTTTGTCCCGCTTTTTTGAATTTTTGTTTGCAAGGTTTTTTGTAAAATGGTCTATTTCTAAAATTAAAGGTCTGACTGAAAACTTTTCAGGAAATAAAATTGTTACTTTGGTGGAAAACCATGCAATGATGAAAAAAAACATAAAACTGATAAAAAAATGTTTTTTTTTTACGTATTTTTTTCTATGGTTCTCAAAGTGCCTTTTATTGTATACTGGGGGAGGACTTCACTGGCTGTTGAGAATATCTCTCCGGCATGCAGGTTTCCTCATTATGTTTTCCTTCACAGCACATGATAATTAACTACCTATTATACAAAACAAAATATTGGTGTGTAGTATTTGTAAATGTGTGCCAGTTGCAAGAGTTGTGAATCTTGTCAAATAAAAAAAACAGTTTGAGAAATGATGAGAGTGTATGTATGTAAAGCCATCTATTGAGTAGTATAATTTGTTATAGACAGAAACTAGGTATTTTTACTAATATCTTGTCCTTTACTTCCTTGAATGCAGTAAGTATACTTGTTTTCCGTTTCCTCAAAAATTCATGGCTGGTGGTCAGTTAGTAAAACATATTAACAATTTGTACTGTTTAGCTCGCACAGACGAAGGTGCTACATATGGCAGTTGTGTAATTCCAACGTCTTAGTTGCGTTTAACACGTCAGGAGGGGCGCTTGCGTCACCGGTGCTGTGAGGAGGATGTATTCATATGTGTTGTGTGATGGTTATTCTTTTAGCAACTCGCGTTCACGGTCTCGTTCACGTCGTCGATCCAGGTCTCGTTCCCGTTCCCGAAGGCGGTCGCGGTCCTACAGCCGCAGTCGCTCACGCTCTCGCAGCCGCTCCGACTCGAAGAGCTCCCGCGGCCGCACCCGCAGTCGTTCTCGTTCACGATCACGCTCCAGGCATTGAAGTGTTGAGTAAGTAGAGATATTTACCAGAACTACAGTTCTCATTATAAATAAACATACATAATATAAGGAAATGTGCCAGGCTGATGTTTGATTTTGATTGACTGATTTTAGATATTGAAGAATAACTAATATGACCAATACAAAGCCATAAGAACAATTTTAAGAATTTTTGTCTGTCTGTATGTTTGTACACACATCTCACATAAACTACTACATGAAATTAGATGCAGTTTTCATAGTTGTATTGCAGGTCTAACTTTAAATCTTTTCCTTGTTTCATTCTGATACACCAACTCAACTAGAAGCTGGGTTATTAGTAAATCCTTTGAGGATGCAAGTGAAACCGTGGGCAACAGCTAGTATAAACATACACAAACATACACTTCTTTTTCAGAAAGTCTATCATACAATCTGTGTCCTCAAAATAAGAAACACAATAAAAAATAATTATCCAATTAACTGCAGTTGTTGGTAGTGTACATACAGTTTGGCAGTTCTTTTTTATTTACATAAATAAAAAAAAAATATTTTGCAGGTTGTATATCCTTCTCGTCTGTGAGTTGCCATAATAATAATAAAATCATGCCATGCCATAATAGTATAAAACAAAGTCGCTTCCCGCTGTCTGTCCCTATGTATGCTTAGATCTTTAAAACTATGCAACTGATTTTGATGCGGTTTTTTTTAATAGATAGAGTTATTTAAGAGAAAGGTTTTAAACTATATAACAAAACCCTACGACTCTTAGGAACGGGGCAGGGCGGGTGAAACCGCAGGCGGGTCGCTAGTATTTACTAAAGCTTTTTTCTCCTACAGGTTGAAAGTACCAGCTGTGAGCTGAAGTGCTGAACTACATGTCTCTGAGCAGCCTTCAGCCAAGGTACTAAAACTCACCAGTTAGACCTAACTATGATCAACATAGTGGCAAAATATGCAACGTAACAAATTATATTTTAAGTTCCCTTAACATTACTTAGGCTAACTGCATAATTTAAGAATTGTATCTCTAGAGATTTTCATACTTTATTTTTTGTTTATATAGAACTTGCATTAAATTCTTAAACATATCTTTAATATGAATTACTGAATACAATATACTGAATTGAGTTTATTTCATTTGTTGAAATACTTTTAGTTGTATTTTTTTTACTTTAAGTTTAGGCAATTCTTGGTCAGATTATTCAGTCCCTTGTATTTGAGTCTTCATATTCATATTGTAATAGTTTAAATGTATGTCATTAATCAGCACTAGGTGTATGACCAATGTGGTCTTAGATATTATTTCAGGTTAAATATAACAAAATAACTGGAAGATCATGTACCACCACAAGTGATTATTGGGCTAAATTGGGCATTAATGTGGGACATCATCATTCACGATTCTTGGTAAATAACTCGTAAGAATGTGATGCCTGGACTCTAGTTTCTTTCAATGTACTTCTGTGTATTATTTAACATTGTCAATATTATTTTAAGTAGTAGGCCTTTGCTTTGACCTGACTGTGCCAGAGGGAGGGTCATGTTCTTATAGTTCGCGCAATATAACTTGACCCAAAACTAACGGAGAGGGGGAAAGTTTGCGCAGTGCATTTACGTGCAAAAAGTACTAAAAATCGACTACTCGACTAATCCACCATTTTGGTTCCAGTTATTTTGCGCCAACTTTACCTGTACCTTTAGAACACTAAGTCATGACATGTGTAGCTGACTTCAGTGCTATAAAGATTATGGGGATTTCCTTAGCAATATGATTATATAATAATCAACAAGACTTGAGCATGCGGCCTATTACTTATTTTCAATTTAAGTACAGTATTTGTTGCAAATATTATATAAATGATTCTGTAATATTAATTGAAATGTTGGTATGCTCAGGGCGTGGAGAACGCGGGGAGCGAGGCTGTATGCGGGGATGGGGGGGTTTGCTGTTTGCTGACAACTGCTGAATTGCTGTTGTTGCCGTACATAAGTTATGAGTAAACTTTTATATTTATTGACAAACCGAGACACGCATAAAGTAGGTAAACTTTGCGTCCAAACGAAACACTAAAGCTATGTATGTAGTTCCAGTATTTAATATGCGACGTGCCGGAATAAACAACTTTGTCATTAAACTTTAAGTACTATCAACTTTTACTGAGTCTCAAAACACTTTGCTCGATATAATTCCAAACCTGCAAGTATTTTGTTATGGGGAATCGACACAATATATGCGTCAAAAACAAGCAACAAGTATTTACACGTAAATGCGAGACGTAGGTGGCGGCCGGCAGACCAGCAGACTGCGAACTAATATACTCGTTTGTTTGGCAGGCCGGTGCTGCACGCTGGCCTGTTTGCTGTGGCAGTATCCTGTGCTGATTTGCAGATTCAAATGCGGATAGGTTTTTCGGTAAAATGGAACGCCCTCCCTGCCTCTCCAGTTAGCGAGCAATCTAAGTACACAATGTGGCTTTCTTTTTTTAGCACTAGTATCACTCATTACAATTTTATCGGAATGCTTGGTTAACTTTTATAACAGCTCGAAGAATGAAGATCGTCATAAATGAAGACACCTGACACTGGATTTAAGTAGGTTTTGTCGGAAATAAATAAATTAAGATAAATTTGTGTTTTAATCATTTTCCTTTTGAACCACCTATTCAGCCCAAGTAGGGTAGGCAATAAGATAATCTTCTTCTTCCTGCCCATGTCCCAATCTATTTGGGGTCGGCGCAACATGTTCTTTTCTTCCATTCATCCCTATCAGCCGTCATCTCACCACTCACTCCCTTTCCCATCATATCGGCCTTAACACAATCCATCCATCTTTTCTTTGGTCTCCCTCTACCTCTCTGTCCCTGCACATTCATACTCATCACTCTTTTAGTCACATGCGTTTCATCCCTTCTCATCACATGCCCATACCAAGACAAACGATTCCCTTTCAGCTTTTCTGCCACTGGCGCCACTTTCAGACTTCCTCTAATATACTCGTTTCTTATTTTGTCCATTCTAGTCACTCCACACATCCACCTTAACATTCTCATCTCCGCTGCATGCAGTCTTCTTTCAATAGGCAATAAGATAATATTGATACAAAATATTTCAGTCTTCATCCTTTATGGGGGCATGATTACTAGCCCTCTTACATTATGGAACTGGGAACAAGTTTCAATAAATACTGATACGAGTAAGAATAGTGTCTTTGAGTACACAAGCTGTTAAAGAGCAAAATATTGTTGAGATACGGGTGAAGAGACGGAGAAGAGAGAGATAACCATAGACCAGTACCAAGGAAAATTGTGTACGTTACCCTAGCAGGAATGCAGCTCCTAGAGATGAGTGGTACGTATAATTAGTGCGTAATCTGCTGTAATTACTGTGCGCTTTGTAGTTTTTCTCGTTATCAATATTATTCACGCATGTAGGTATGTACTCTTGATACTTTTTGTGGTTAACTCACGAACGCCCTCTATGAAACAACACTAACAATTAAAGCTAGCTTGCTACATATTAGTAATCTGTGATTAAAGCTGGAAAACAAACTATTATTCTAACAACATTGTTGTTGTTGAATATAAGGGTCAAGAAGAACCGAATACAGTTTTCAGCTGGCTTATAAGTTACTCATTTCGGCGCTGCGATACTTTTCTGGTTTTCAAAAAAACCCTACTAGGTACTTGAAAATCTACTTCTTTTCTCTTTCTCTTCTCTACTATTATAAAATTGTAAAAAAGTTGTGTCTGTACATTGACGGTATTTAAAAAAAAAAAACAAGTGGGATAGGGTACAGTCCGTTTTTTTGGACTTGTCTTTTTTGGTAAACAAACCCTTCCCGATGCGAAAATCACAAGTTTTTCTTTAATCACGCACTTGATGTAGGAAACGATTTTATTAACACTTACATTATACACATACACTTTAAATTACACCAAAAACTGCTTCGAAATCACTATAAAAGTCTATTATTTTTAATAAAAACGAAATTTTATGTAATTACATTTTCACAGAATAAAATAATCATGACAATTTGAAATTTCAAAACTCTAGATTATCTACGAATTTTAGGGGATGTGACAAAATAATGAATGATTTTGATTTATGTGAATGAGCAAAAAATCCAAAAAGTCCTTATCTTCACAAAAATAATATTGTGTACAATATTATCCATAGCATTTTTTTGCTATTTAGCATACTACGTTTTTAATCATGAACCCTGTGCTGACATCAGAATATGAAATATTAAAGATGGAATTTACAAGAATTAGAATTAAGAACAATAATAGTTGTAGCTAGGAAATTTGTCGACTTTTTGCGGACCACAGTGACGACGTTGTTCCCGAGGTGAACGGCGTAGAAATTAGTGGTGGTTGTAGTCTCAAGGTCAGAAATACTGCTGCAGGACCCGACGGCTTGCATGGCAAAGAGTGGGTCGCCCGGCCTTGGCGGCTCTCGGGCCTCGATTGAGGGAGTTCCTTAGCGCACGAGGGGCCAATTCCACTCCGATGGAAAACGGGGAAGCAGATCCTCTGCGAAGCCGGGACGCCCTGCAGATTCTCCGTAGGCATTCCTATCCTAGTGCTGCTCGTCGAGGTGGGCAAGCTAATTGAAAGTCCTTGTGGACTGCCTTGTCGGGCACCTGGTGGGGGTGGGTTTACTCTATCGGGTACAATGATACTGCATCAGATGCACCGAACCAGATGTTCATAATACATGTGTCGGAATTTTCTGACGAAAGATTCTGACACGTGTATTTTAGAGGAACTACTAATAAATTAATGTTTTGCAGTTGTCGTTTTATTTCTTCATATTCACTTCACACATTCACTTCATATTTAAAATTAAAAAACAAATCAGTACTCGTCAAGGTGAGAATTCTTCTTCAATAGTCTTGGCTAAGAGTATTTAGTTCAGTCATTCATTCATGATTTCCCAACATTATCTAACCACTATCAGTTGTCTCTGGTTACTAGGACGCCATATTTGTTTACCAAAAAAGACAAGTTAACTGGGATACCTACGTCTCCGAATCCAAAAATGTGATTTTTAAAATTCTTGTCTGTTTGTTACGGGTTGGAGCAAAAACTAATGAATAGATTTTAATTTTGTTATCACTGTTAGAAAGTATATGCTCCAACTTAAAAACTGGTGATCTTCTAATCTCAATTAATTATACAATCCTGAGATTCAGCCAGCGTATGCATCTCTTAGTAGTTTGTGGATTCAGCTTTCAAATGAACCGCCACTCGTCCTTTTTTTAATTTTTATTTTTAAAGGTTCATTAGAAAACCAGCGTCAGCCTGTCTGGCATATTGCTGAAATGGACCTTTTTAGTGCAGCCGTGAGACACACCTGGTTGCGATTTTTAAATCTCATTGTGTAAGTTCTATGTACCTACCGTTTCATGTATACTAAATAAATGTTATTCTTTCTTTCATGTATACCTCCATACAAAGAAGAGATCATCACTGTTGGTTTTATATATATATATTTTTTTAATTCATTTCTAATCCTACTATAGATTCAGGCGAGCGAAGCCGCGGGCAAAAGCTACTACTATTATAAAATTTGAAAAAATATGTTTGTTACGGGTTGGAGCAAAAACTACTGAAGTGAATGGTGGGAATGTAGGAAGGGGAAGGCCTAGGCACAGATAATAGAATACTAGTAACCTAGGCGAACGTTCCGAAATCAGATTGAGGACGTTCTGAAAAATGGCTCGGTCAAGAGTACCCTCCGACGTTCATGTATGAAAAGATGATGAGTGTGGATGAAGCTAAAGAGGTATATCAGAATCGTAGCAAGTGGAAGTCTGTGGTCTTTGCTTACCCCTACGGGAAAGAGGCGTGACTATGTATGTATGAATGTACATTTTAATTTTGTTATCACTGTTAGAAAGTATATGCTCCAACATAAAAACTGGTGAACTTCTTATTACAATTAATACATTGGATCCTGAGATACAGCTTGACCTCTCTGATGTATAGAGGCCCATATAAAGAAGAGATCATCACTGTTGGTTTTTATTAAATTATTTTTGGAATCCATTTCTAATGCTACTATAGCTTCAGGTGAGCGAAGCCGCGGGCAAAGGCTAGTTATAAATATTTTCTTAAATCTAATTCTGTCACAAATACGCACAAATAAAGAGCTACCCGTGTGTATTTATTCTACAGAAGCACATGCAATGGTTTTAGGATACACGATTTTGCAAAACATTACTCCAGCAGGAAATGCAATAATATCTCGAAAACCTGAAGACACACAAATTATATTTTTGGCGCACATTTATGCACAAATATAAGCTCTGCCCATAAATAAACAATATTTCTCATTCCGATCATTCGTTTAGAATTTTCCTGCTGCAGGAACGTTACTCCAGCAGGAAAATTCATATCACTCTAGGAGCTACTTTCCTGCTAGGGTAACGTACACGGAGAAATCCCTAACTTTTTTTCAAAATATTCTATAGCCTATGTTAATCTGGAGTTTCAAATGGTAAAAGAATTCATGAAATTCGGCTCAGTAGGTAGTTTTTGAGTTTATCCGTTATACGTTATATATACAAATCTTTCCTCTTCATAATATGTACGTACATATTAGATAATTTAAAAACCTAGTGACTTTACGGCCTGGCCACGGGGATCGGCGGTGCGAACGACGATGCGGCGAGCGAGGCGACCATTGGCGCGGCATGGTTTGCAGGCGTTCGCGGCAGTCGCGTTCGCGTTAGCCGCCGCGACCAGTAAAGAAGTCCGAGAGCGAAATGTCTTTATCAAAGTTATCTCGATATTGCTTAGGTCGGAGGTCCAAGAAATAATATTTGGAAGAGATTGTGGACTACATTATTTGAATAAGAATCGAGGTATAGATGGAGAATTCAAAAAAGAAGTACGAGAAATACAGAATGTAGTGGAAAGTGGGGGGGATTCGTACACTTTTCACTTCGAGCCCTATAGCAGAAAAACTTAACGCTATTTGGAAATAATTTAAGCATTGCTAGATTGCTTATATATTTGCCTACAATGTTCCCTCAGACGACTTGTTCATAGAAAGAAGCATGGCCAAGTTATGCCGATTTAAAAAAAAAAGGAAGTCGTACGAATGTACCCCACTCATGGGGTAGCTTCGTACATGTATTGGGGTACCTTCGTACATTGTGGGGTGCCTCCGTGCATTATGATTAATAATGCTATTTATAGAATATGTAAAATTTATTATGATCAAAATTTCACAGAATCGGCCTTGGGTGCTTAAGTACTTAATAATAGGATCTATAGGACCTATATAATAGGATATCTTTACCCGATATCAAATTTAATGCCCTGTTCATCTCTTTAGCCCTTTGTTTTCAGTTTTCTCTCTTAATCTTGCTTCTTCAACTGTTTTGTTTTTTCTATTTATTCTATCCTATTTTTTTCGGGAGTATCTATGTAAATCCTAGATTTACCAGGCTGTTTACCTTTTTTGGACTTTAGGGTAGCGTCGGATCATTTCTGGCGTTACTAATCCTTGAGCAGATGTAGATGGCAGATCAAGTGGCTGCGCCAATAAAGACGGCGAGTGTGCCTCAGGTCTCGGTGATAGATGATCTTCTTAGGTAATATCTATTTCTTCTGGAATGGCTTGTTGCACATTGTCATCAGGGCCTGCAAGATTGTATAACATAAGTGGGGTACATTCGTACGGTACGAATCCACCCCGTTCATACGTGTACGAAGCTACCCCAAACTTAAGAAATTCGACTAATATATTGAAAATAAAAATAACTGCTGAGATTATCCTTAAGTAAATGTCGAAATAATAAGCTTAAATATGTACCCAAACACCACAAAGAATCAGTTTAATAATGGACGCAAAACTTATAGAAGATAAACACATTTAAAGTTGCATCGAAAAATTACTTACGCCACAGATAACAGAATACTAGCTTACGCGAAGCGAAAACATGTATCGTCCTGTCACATTGATTGAAGCCGGCGGCAGCACTGGTGAGCCATTCCGCGGTTAGATTACGCATGTGAGTGGGCATCACACACAAAGATACGAAGGCGCTACTATGTTCAGCGTTGCCAGATGGTTACATTTCTTACATTTTTCGTAACTTTTGACCCCCTCGCGTAACATGTAAGTAATTTTTATATTTAAGGCATTTTTCGTAACTTTTGAGAACAACGAGATAAGTAATACTAGATTTTTTTATTTTATTGCAAACAGTACTACACGAACGCATCGAAATAGAACTCACATTTTTAAAAACCAAAATTCAGGAGCTAAAAAAAAAAAAAGCTCATTCGACATCATAGATCCCAAAATGTAACTTTTGCACCAAAAATGTTACTTTTCAGGATACGAAACGTAACTTTCGACTCAGGGGCCCTGGCAACACTGACTATGTTGCGTATTCGAATTATGGCCGTTGTACGAATCTCCCCCACTTTCCCCTAACCAGAATTATTTTTCGAATATAGGTACCAGAATGAGTGTCGAAACCTTCGATTATATTCTTATTAATATTCAACCAGAATTGGAGAACAAAGTCGATGCAGATAGAATTTTCTCTTTCTTTCATTAATCGCGGCGAAAACAACAACTCTTTTGATCACTGCCCTAGTCGCCGCGACTGCCGCTCGACGCCGTACTCATAGATTAATATGTATATTTGGGTAGCCGTACTGCTGATTCATGTATGTATTTGTTTCACTCGCCGGTCGCATAGATTAATATGTATATTTGGGTAGCCGCCAGTCGCCCGCGTCGTTCGCTCGGTACATTTCGCCCAAAGACTACAATATAATACTGGGTAATTTCGCCCATCGCTTCGCCGGTCGCCGCTCCGCGTGGCTTGACAAGTACATTTCTATGCGTTTGTTTCAGTCGCTAGACGGCTCGCCGTTCGCACCGCGCGAATATTCGCTATAGCGAATGTCCCGTGGCCAGGCTGTTAGGTACCTATGTATATGTAGAATATTATTTACATTCTTGGTATTGAATACCTACCTAGATCAACTTCATATTTTCGATGATCTTTATTTACCTCTTGCTTGACTGCCAAGATACACAGACAATAAAGTTATCTGATCTGAGGACTATCCGATGTTGCATCCAGGGCTCACTGCCGCCCCTTACATAAAGCCGGCCATGCAAATACAATAGAAAAAAAAGTTGTGGAAATAAAATAATTCAATACAATATTTATTATGTTTTAATAGTAAAATTAACAACTAAAAGTCCATTTTTGGCACCTCCTAACTTGAACCATCTACCAGCTTTATGTTCTTGACCGACAGCTGCAAATAACTGTTTGCCATCACTTGTAAACTGCATTGAGTTTACAAAACCAAATACTTTTACACTAAACATAGGCAATACTTTCCTATATTGGTCACATACTCTCCATAGTCTGATATTAAAATCATAGGAGCCTGATGCAAAAACATCAGAATTCAATAAAGTTGCCAGACTAGTAATCCATCTTGGGACTTCATTTTCAGTGCCGTGGGCTTCTATTACTGTACATAGAGGTTTTTTCTTGAGTACACTCCATATACACAATGAGCCATTGTCACTGCCTGACACAAAATGCTCCTCATCTAAAAGCTTTACTTCATCCAAACTTCCTATAGGTCCATTATAGATCAATTGTGATTCTTCTGCTATTTTCCATATCCTAACTGTAGTGTCTCTCCCACCTGCTGTTAATGCTCTCTCTCTTGTTAATGCATCTATGGATGTAATAGGTGTCTGATGTCCAAACAAAGTTTCAACATAGGCCATCTCATCCAATGACCAAATTTTAACTGATCTGTCTTTACTTGCAGAGTATAAATCATGTGTACTTTTCCTAAAAACTAGCCCTGTAACCTCATCTTTATGTCCTTTGAATGTGTGTATATGTTTGAGTGTGTCTGGATCCCATACTTCAATATGTGGTGTTTCATCAGATGACACTAAATATTTTCCATCTGTAGATATAGCAAGAGCTTTTACATCACCTTTTATAAAATTACCATGAGTTTTATGCGTTAGACTGCCGAGTTTTCTTTTCTCTTTGATACCCCATTTTATTATTGTTCCACATTTGCTGCCAGTGAATGCGAAGGTATTATCAGAGCTGATACAGACACAAGTTAGTGTTAAACGGTGTTCCTTAGTACGAATAAGTTTCAGGTCACTTTCACTTGGCTCTACATATTTTTCAGCTACTTCAATCTTTAATTTACCTTTATGTTCTAGATAGTCTTTCTTCAAACGATTTTCAATAGCATCATCGACTTCTTTTAGCTCCGCCCGTTTCGCTTCTTCCTTTTCGATTTCTTCTAAATATTTCTTAGCAAGACGTAATTTCTTCTGCTCAGCTGTTTCATGGTCACTTTCCGACTCTTCGGCGTCAGAAAACTTTCGCAAATCTAGTTCACTATCCGAAGATTCCTGACCATTTTCTAGGTTAGGTGCGTTTTGTTTCTTAGGGTTCTTTTTCTTAATTTTTTCACCTTTTCTCTTATGAACTTGTCTGGATTTACCCTTTAAGAAGAAGGACGAAGACATTATTGGATTTATACAGATATACAGAAACAGAATAGTCCTAAACTTGTAAGAAGAAATAAACTACGAGCAGGCATGGAATGCACGTTGACTTTTGTATTTGACTTGACAGACAGATTTGAAATCTTGAAAATTGACATACATTGTCATTGTCAAAACAGTAAGGTACGTTCCGTTCCACTAAACTTTTTTTTTTATGTGATAGCAGGCAAACGAGCAGACGGATCGCCTGATGGTAAGCGATCACCGCCGCCCATGGACACCTGCAACACCAGAGGAGTCACAAGTGCGCTGCCGGCCTTTTAAAAGGGAGTACGCTCTTTTCTTGAAGGTTTGAGGGTCGTATTGGTCCGGAAATACTGCAGGCGACAGTTCATTCCATAGTTTTGTTGTGCCAAGCAGAAAGTTTCTAGAGAAACGCAGCCATCAAGATGATGGTGATGGAACTGTTGTCGCGTAGAACGATGGCGAAAAGAGGCTGCAGGGATCAATCCGAACAATTCCTCGGAGCACTCCCCATAGTATAGGATAGAGGATGCAAAGCGAGGCCACATCTTTACGTAGCGCCAAGGGGTCAAGCCGGTTTGAAATAACTTGGCAGTCGACGATTCGAATCGCTCTTCGTTGGATGCGGTCCAGAGGGAGAAGCTGGTACTGGGGTGCTCCTGCCCAGAGATGAGAACAGTATTCCATATGAGGCCGGACCTGCGCCTTATAAAGTAATAAGCGGTGGGCCGGAGTGAAATACTGTCTCGATCTGTTAAGCACGCCAAGCTTCTTTGAGGCTAACTTAGTCTTAACCTCTAAATGACCGCGGAACTGGAGTTGAATCCATATGTCGATGCCAAGTATTCCAATATTGGCTGAGGCAATTAAGGGGGTGCTCTCAAAACGAGGAGATACGACCAACGGTAACGTCCGTAACGAACTCGTTCCACATAGGGCCCATGGTCGTCATGAGCAAACACTTGACTCCATTATAGTTGACGTCACTGTTCGCGACCGCGTCGCCCCTTCTACGCCCATACCATATTCGCCAATATGGTCAACATAGATCAATATACTCTCTAATGGTCAAAGAGGGCTTTTACGAAAACGTGGCGGAAATTCTAAAGAACAACGATGTCGACGATGATGCGGATGAACTTGGAACTAAACTTAATTGTATTCAGTTACCTACTTGACAGTTGAAGGGTAACCAGTTTTTGACAAAAATAAGATAGTGAGGTAGTCAAAGAATGAACGAAATTGAATGAACATAAGTTATGTACTTAATCGAATAAACTTTTTATGTTATATTTAATAACTTGTCTTCAAAACACAATTTAAACTATTAAATATTGTTTAATGGCAATAGGCTCGCCCCCTATTACATGGGACCTAAACATACCGGTGAACTGTGGGTGTACATTAGTACGCCTCTGCCTAACCCTTCGGGGAATACAGGCGTGATGGTATGTTAGTTAAATATTGTAGAATTAGAATTACTGTTTTATTTTTGGTTAGTTTTTATTACAAGAAAATAAAAAAAGGAAATTACTTGTATTAATTATTTTTGATAATTCTTATATTTCACATCTTATTTACGAATTTTTAGTTTGATTTTATATTAAACTTTTATCATTCATTCTTTACGCAAAACCATTCGCTACCCCAACACTATTAGTTGTAGTGTGGTATCATTATTTCTCTTCGAAATGTCAAGTTACTGACGAAGTATAGTGGTGTGCGGTATCGATTATTAACAATCGATTATCATAATAATTATTTTCAATCGATTATTATTTAGATAATCGACTATAATCGATAATTGGTAAAACTATTTAAGTTATGGTTACGCTATTTGCTAAAATTAGTAAAAAACTATGTAACTAATGGTAACCCTTAGACTGACTGGGTAGTTGTTGTACTAAAGGGGAAATCCCGAAAATTACGTTTTTATTGTTTTCAGTTATATTTAGTTTATGATTCATAATTGTATGGGACGTACACTATCTGAGACGTTTATAGCAGAGCTGATTATCTGTGTAATATAAAATGAAACGCCAACAAAGTGTTTCCTATGTGTGGACACATTTTGATAAAAGTGAAAATTAAGCTACATGTAAATTGTGAAAAAAAAAAGTTTTTTTAAAATGTGATTTATGATATTATGGTTTGATGTTGTTCTGTTTGATATTTTTTTATATTTAAGTGATTAAGTTTTGTTGTCTTTTTTAGAGTATCCATGGAGTTTCTCGCCGGATTCTTCTCCATAAGATCAACCTTTTGGAAACGTGCAACTAGAATCATAACGTTTCATAAACGCTTGTAAAAGCTTATTTGAAATAAAAACATTTGAACTTTGAACTATTTTTATAATCTTAATTTTAAAAAATAAGATAAAAAGGTTTAATTTCAGACTTGTAATCGAACAAAATCGATTAATGATCGAAAACATAATCAAATAATGGAATCGGTACACCACTACTTGGAACTATCGAGCACTATCGAGTGGTTGGCATGGCTTGGCATGTCAAACTTTTGTCATACGAACATCTTTCGACAAATTGCAGAAGCCAAAAAAAATCCTGACAACCAGTCTATCCTCCCAATATGCCCAGAAATTAGGTTGCGGAAGTCTTATGGCAGTCGCTTCGTGTAAAATGCTGATTATTAATACTGTTATTCAGCCGCATATGGTTAGGTTAGCGCTTTTTCTCACGTCATGTTTTTTCAGCTTCAACTTCAATATGTCTGGTTTATCTGGTATAAAACAAATTGTGCCAGTTTCTGAATTGTCCATTCTAGATACCGAACCTAGTTTCAACCATTGGACCTTTTTTGCTTGGGCGCCCATATATATACCTACTTGCTTTCCTATCCCAAGCCCAATGCAGGCCAAGTCTCCACTTAAATTTCATTTTGAATTTTTCATCAAATCTGACACCATGCTCATTTAACATTACACTGATTCATCACAAAAATCTTTGTCTAGTGGTATCTGGTAAGATACACAATATTATTGTGGTTTCCAATTAACAAATTGTCTTCAATTTGCACCTGAATGAATGCCCACTTTACTGTTTACTGATGTTATGTCCACAAATTCCTACCTGAACCTGAAAGTTTGTTGAAACATTGGGACATAAGGATTTGATCAAAGCAGGATTAATGCCATATGCAACGATTATTATTGGGAATGTATGTATATATATTGTCCTGCAGATGATATATAGACAATATAAGTCTCACTGTATGTATTATCAATTACATAATATAACTATTTGATACTCTCTCCACAAGTTGATACATGTTACCAATTTATCAAACATGTAAAGATATCAACAATATCTAAGTCACAGCAACAATAGCAATATTTTGCTAGATTGTTCACTCTTCATCCCACAATAGTATTAGCTCCTCTCATTTGAAGATACCCTGCTGTTATATCCATTGGTAAACTTCTAACAGTAGCAAATTCTTCAGCATTGCTATAAAATAGCTTAGAGTGACGGTCTATGTATGGAGCCGGTAGGCCAGAAATGTCTGAATACTTCTTAGTTGGTTTGAATGTTGGTGGTGCATTGATGGAATAATCTGAAACCCAAATAGAGTATAATAAGACTAAAAGAAAGAGAATATTGTAAAATCATAAGTGATTACATTTTAATAAAGTTCTTACATAAAACAGCTTCATTAGGCCATGGAAGTGCTCTTTCAGCAGTTAATATTTGCTTGAGAGACCGCCACATTCGTTTCTTGCATCCACTTTTGACGATGAATTTATTTTCATTTTTGAAACTGTAAGTTTTCTCTGACTCATTACTAGACATGTTGAAGACTAAATCCAAGAATGAATACAGGTTATTAAGTTCAGTTTTAGTCAGGTTTTTTCTAATCTAAGTATCTAGGTACTCGGAGCTTTTTTTTCTGCAACAATACTGCCAACTTTTTATGATCTGAAAGATCCAATTTTCTATTCCAACTTTTTTTCTTGCTTTGCTCGCTCGGGCTCGTTTGATTGATATGATTTGACGCCTGTTGACATTGTCAATTTGTCATCAAAGATTTCGTCGATCGATCCGAACGTGGCAGCCTTTGACTATCTATCCCTGGACAAGTGACGCGCTTAATTCTATGAACAAAAAAGTCTGTCACTTTTGGTGCGGGGGGAGGAAACACTACATAGACATTGCTGCACACATACTCAAAATCATTTTGTATCGCCACGAACTCACACATATTAAATTCTTCACCACTAACACAATTTACGCACACATAGAGGTCAAATACGTCAACATACAAGAATTGACGACAATACGAACGTATAATACAATAAAAATAATTAGGAAGCTACTATGTCGATATTTTATATCGATAGATTATTTTAGGAAGAATGGAGAAAAACGTAACAACATTACAAATTATTTTTATATGTAATTTTTTATTTGCAAAATTAAAATCCATAAAATCCATACACACCTTTTTAATATCTTGCGTCATAATTATTTTCAATGCAATGCTCTCATTCCATGCTAATGAAATACAAAACAAAGGAACTGTTTAGGTATAGATAAATAGGTGTAACATACTATGTAATTGGAAAATAAACGCATGGGTGAGAGAAATCGCAAACTTTTCGAAATACATATTCTATAGCCTATGTTTATCTTGAATAATGTAGCATTCAAATGGTGAAAGAATTTTCGAAATCGGCCTAGTAGTTTTTGAGTTTATTTGTTACATACATTGATACATACAAATCTTTCCTCTTTATAATATTAGTATAGATAGAGCGGATATTGGGGACGTTATGTTACAAATACTTTGATACCAATTAGTTTGATTCTTTCATTTTGATTTTTTCTTTTCTTTGTTAGGCTGATATATTAGGAATAACACTAGACAGAGCATTTTGTTTCCCACGAGATATAAGTAGGAGTAAATACGATTTTGTTAATTATGTCGCGCGTTAATATGAACAGAAGCGCTACGCTAGAGGTCCTGGGTTCGATTCCCCGGTCGAGAAATGTGTTATTGGAGTTTTTCTATAAAATTAAGGGTTGATGCCCGATTAATGGCAATAGGCTCGTCCCCTAAGTACGCATCTGTCTAACCCTTCGGGGAATAAAGACGTGACGGTATGTCGTGTTCCGTACTCTCGTTATTTCTTTGAGCCGGATATCGAAAAAAGAAAATAATGTGTTTGAAGAAATACCCCGAGAGGCAAGGCATAGTAGAATTGAATAGGTAACTCACTTACAATTGGAGCTGCCCAACTGGGGAAACACCTACACTTTGCAGAAAATAGTAGCCAAATAACATAGCACTGTACTACTAGTATTCTATTATCTGTGACTGTACTATGTTGTGTTCCTAACGGTGAGCAAGATCGCCAGAGCTCCGCGAGGAAGCGTTATGTTGGCAGTGGGGGTACCGGTGTTGTGGGTTATCTACCGGGTGTGAAAAGATTTTTACAGGTTCGGCAACGAGCGAGTGATACCCCAGGTGTTGCAAGCGTTCATATAATAGGGTACATGAACACTATATATACACTTACCATCACGCGGGACATGTTTTCAATGATTTTTGAAATACGATTTAAATATGTTAAATTTATAAATTCTTTTGTCAACAAATTTATCCGCAACGGCTTAACCTATTATTTATCAATCACACCTATATCATTTTAAATGAAGGTCTTTTGTAGATCTGAAAATGTAACAAATAAAATATCTAATACTGGATATCAAAAATAATCAATAATCTTAGTTACGTCATTTCAAAAAATGATATTTTATTAAAATATAGTGATATCATAAATTCATGATATTCATCTTTAGTGATCTTTAGCAATTATTATAATTTGGTCTTACATTGAACACGAAAATAATATCGATATCGATTCGAAATCGTAAACAAACACTATCACATCATTAATTAAAATGACAAAACAAAAGAGGGACATAGTCTCGCTACACTTTTCAAAATTCGAGTTTTATGCATTATGTCATAATATATATAAGGCCTATAATTGCCAAAAAACGGTAATTCTGCATTAAGACCTATAATTGGAAATCATAAATGGTGACATCCTATTGGATGATATATAATTGAAATCAAAAAATGACATTTTGATGGATATTTCAAATTTAAATCTTACGTGTATTAGCAGAAAGCTGATATTGTTAGTAAAAAAAATTTGCTAGTCTCGTGGGGAGTGCGGATAGTCTCGTGGGGAGTGCGGGTAGTCTCGTGGGGAGTGCATGCTTGAACTAAACGATTATTTTATACTCGATTATTGAATCGGTAACGTCCTCGATCTTTATTAATAAATTGTATTATGTGATTTAAATAGAAATAAATGAACTTTAATACTTACATACGGAAAATAACTCCATCTTTATCTAAATAAGATATTGGATATTTTTTGCATACATTAACTGCACGTATATTGGTATTTACACGGAGCATTTATGATGACCTTACTGAGCGGAAACGATTCTGTTAATGAAAAATCGATTTCGGAAACAGTTTTGATAAACGCGTTAGATTTTTTAATCCACTACCTTGACAGAGGGGAATGATCATGAGAGGCGGGTCCTTATAGATAGATAGTCAAAGGTGGCAGCGGATGGATGCGAGCTGCCCACGACCGGGATGGTTGGCGCTCTTTGGGGGAGGCCTACGTTCAGCAGTGGACGGCAATAGGCTGATATGATGATCCGAACGTGTTTTTGTTTATGGCAAAAATACAGAATTAATAAATAATTATGAAATAATATTTTAAAATTATATAAATTATAATAGCAGCATAGGCACTGTAATCATTAATTATGCAGTTTTATTTTTATATCATATGAAAATATTTAAATAGAAAAAAAATATTGTTGCACAGGGTTGCATTGCTTTTGTATGTTGGCTTATAGGAAATAAAAAATGCTTTTGTATGAGTGGAAACAAAACGTCTTGGCGTAAAGGACTTTGTATCCAAGCCAAAACCATTAAAAAATAAATAAAACGTCAAATCAAAATATAAGTTTGAGGTTACAAACCAAGGAAATGTGTTAAAATTTTATTCAAGAAACATGGATATTGTTAACGAGATTTTAGAAAAAGAACAGAAGAAAGCTGAGAAGTATAAACCTATTACAGTTGAAAAGCATTTAGAACTTGAACTTGATATAGGCTCATTACTTGCTACGGACACGAATGACTTGGACATAAAATTACTACAGTGAGTCTTATTTCTAATATAAGTAGTTCATTATCAGGTCAGGGCGGTGTCTTAATTAGTACGACACTAAAATGTAATGGTGATAATCAGAAACACTGTTTATTATGCTTTCAGGGCAAATAAAGACACATATCTACAGGCATTGACTCGTGAAAACACGCAGCTTCTACTAAATAAAATATGGGACCTGCCCACGGAACGGCTTGATGAGGCCATTGTTGTGAAGTTACCTGAACCCAAGACAGTTCTTCCTAGGGCCAAGCCTTGTCCTAAGCCAAAGCCATTGACGAAATGGCAAGAATTTGCAAAGGCTAAGGGCATCACTAAGAAGAAGAAGGATAAGTTGCAGTGGGATGAACAATTGCAGAAATGGGTGCCATTATATGGGTTAGTTGATTTTACTCAAAAAATTATAATCTATTGTCATAATCATGGTATTTTAGTAATTGGCCTATAGCCTAACCCCTCTTTCTGAGAGGACATTATATGCCCAGTAGTAGGACAGAAAAAGGGTTGGTGATGATGAATGGTATTTTTTTTTTTCTTCATCAGTTTCAAGAAAGCAGCAGCAGAGAAAGAGAAGAACTGGTTGATAGAAGTGCCACAGAACTTGGACCCCATGACTGACATGTTTGAGAAAAAAGCTAGCGAGAAATCAGAAAAAGTTGCTAAGAATGAGTTGCAAAGGCTGAAGAACATTGCCAGGGCTAGAAAAGTTAAAATCCCCAGGGTTGGTCTGCCGGTCACATCAGATAAAGCTTCAGCCACACAGGTAAAGTGCAACTGCAGTCATACTTTTTTCTTCATCTTTAATCAGCAGTGATTGGAATAGGTAGTGCTAATTTACCTACACTTTGAGGAACAAAAACAGAAAGTGTAAACTCATAACACTCAAAATGGTCTGGTGATATGAAAATGGGTTAAGTTGGCTAATGTTAACAATAGAATAAAATAAATTAATTCAATTCAGGATATTTTTACTGGGGAAAAATATCCTATATTGAATTAAGTTCAGTACAATAGTTAATTTTTTTAATTATTTTCAAAAATAAAATACTTGGACTTGATTGAAAGATCTCTTAGATTGGACTCTATTCTTTTTATTATCATAATGATGTAGGAATTATTCACTTCGAATATTTGTTTGAAGTCTTCAAGAACAAATATTATTGTAAAAACTTATCATAAATAGAAATTAAGATCAATAAACTCAATGTGAACTTGTAAGTATCACTACATATTATAAAACAAAGTCGCTTCCCGCTGTCTGTCCCTATGTATGCTTAGATCTTTAAAAGTAAGCAACGGATTTTGATGCGGTTTTTTTTTATAGATAGAGTGATTCAAGAGGAAGGTTTTAAGCTATTTAACATCACGCTATGACTCTTAGGACCGGGGCAGCGCGGGTGAAACCGCGGGTGGGTCGCTAGTAGAAAATAAAATTTTGTTCAATGTTTAAAATCATGCAATTGTGTGGATACCCCATGTTGACTAGGTTTTGACCAGGCTTTGCCAGTGTGGTGACACTCTGGATCTTTACAATTACTTACTCTATTGTTTAACTTTCAGCTAGAAACAGCAGCGACTGTAGCTAAGGCCTCAACTGCATCATTAGGTAAATTCCAAGACAAATTGCCTAAAGAAAAAGAAGCCAGAGGCAAAGGCATTCATGAGCTCATCCCAGGCAAAGAAAGGAAACGCAAACTCCCAATACCAACACCCCAACAAGAAAGGGAAAATAATTTGAATATGCTTGATAATATTCTGAACAAGAGGCCTAAGATTGATATGGATAAGGCAGTTGCCAAGCATATACATGATGAGCAAGTAAAGTGAGTATTTAATTTCCTATTTTTTTTTTTGTGGGAGAGCCATGCTTCGGCACGAATGGGCCGGCTCGACCGGAGTGATAACACGGCCTCACAGAAAACCGGCGTGAAACAACGCTTGCGTTGTATTTCGCCGAGTGAGTTGAGGTTACCGGAGGCCCAAACCCTTTTAAAGGCGGGCAACGCAGTTGCGACTCCTCTGGTGTTGCGGGTGTCTATGGGTGGCGGTTATCGCTTACCATCAGGTGATCCGTTTGCTCGTTTGCCCCCCTACCCCATAAAAAAAAATGAAGTAAGGTAAAATTAAGTACTTGTCCAACGTTACTTTTGTCCATTTAGTGATAATAATTCCCTGCCATTCAAATTTCCAAAAGCACAATTCTCATATTATATAAACAACCTAGCTTTTGCCCACAGCTTCGCTCACATGAAGCTATTAGGATTAAAAATGGATCCCAAAAATTATTTAATTGAAAAACCAACAGTGATGATCTCTTCTTTATATGGGTCTCTATAAATCAAAGAGCTGTATCTCAGAATCTGTTTAATTATTTGAGATAAGAAGTTCACCAGTTTTTAAGTTGAAGCATATACTGTCTAATAGTGATAACAAAATTAATATCTATTCAGTAGTTTTCGCTCCAACTTGTAACAAACAGACAGGAATTTTAAAAATCACTTTTGGGTTCCGAGACATTGTAATAAGTCATTTTAGCATGTTACATGGTATTAGTTTGTTTTTAATAAAACCGTAGTAAATCATTGGTTTGACATAAATTACTTCGCGGATACCCTGGTAATGTAATTTATTAAAAAAACAAACATTTATTAAACCAACATTTATTAAAAAAAATAAACGTCATCTGACATCTGTCAAAGATTGACATCTTCACCCTACGAGCTCAAATAGTGATGGCCTGAACATTTTTATACAAATAAATTTAAATATTTTTAATCTGGCCTAATTTGGTGCCGATTTGGTCAAAATGTTATTCTAAATTGTTTTGTAAAGCCTAATGGCTGACATCATATTTTTTTGATTTTATTACATTT
Source organism: Acronicta leporina (assembly GCA_947256265.1). Lineage (NCBI taxonomy): Eukaryota > Metazoa > Arthropoda > Insecta > Lepidoptera > Noctuidae > Acronicta > Acronicta leporina. The sequence continues at coordinate 13,233,262 of OX366521.1, forward strand.
ATTATACCCTAACCCACTTATTTTTTTTAAATATCTTCCATGTAGAGACACAGCTTTTTTATGATTTTATAATAGTAGAGAAATTTAAATTAAAACTTTTTCTTTATAGCCGATCAGAGGAAAAGCAAAACATGAAACCCGCCAAAGGCAAGCGCAACTTCAAGGCTAAGACAAAGGGTAGCAACCCTACCAATTTCTCAGCTAAAAAACCTAAAGCCGGCAAAGGACAAAGGAATCCTGGTAAAAAGGTGGGCGGCAGGAAGAGAAGATAAGGATTGTGAGAGAAATATTTTCATAATCATTCAAATGGAGCATTAATGATAATTGTAATAAGGGTAATAAATATAAGCGTACTCACGGCAGGTTATGGTTGCGCCCTTGGACTTGGTCTGCCTCAACTGTACACTGCCCTTCCTGCCACTCAGATACTTTGTAAAGATAGTATAACAATTTGTTCATTTAAAATTCAATCAAATTTTTTAATACACGATATTTAGTTATACGAAAAACATGGGTAATTTCGGGCATTCTGCCTTTTAAGGTTTTTAAATGTTTTGTTATATATCTCAACTATGTGTAATTAATAAAAAAAATAAAGCTATTTAAAATATTTTATTTCCGTCAACATAAACTTTACTAGTATATTTTAATATTTCCTCCAGAATCGATAAAATACATGGTTTTCTAAACAACTTGATTTATTGTAGTTTGCACATGTGAACAAACATTACATATTAGTAATAATATACATGGACTACAATGCGCTAAACATATTAAAAATTACTAACGAGCTTTGAAAACAAAACTTAATATATAAACATAATATTATAGAAATTTCCAATTTTTTCAAATAATAACAGTTTAATCTTAGCATAGTGTAATTTTTATTCTACAAGTTCTTGAAATTCGTTATTGCTCTCTACACTGGTGAATTGTTGGTAAAAAGGTCACCTATAATAGCTAATGAAGTCATGAGAGTTACATGCTATTTCTCATTAGAGATAATATCTGCTTTAGTAGGTATGTATAGCAAATTAGTGTTTTGTAGTTTGTGAGGTTGGAAGCTCTACAAAATAATTATCTTTGTATTACAGTTCTGGTCAATAAATAAAGCATCTAAAGTTAATTGCTTGTTTACCGATTCCTGATGAATCAACAGTTCTTAAATAAAACTAGGATTAGTCATAAACCAAGGCGGTATGTTTAATTGTAAGCAAGCCCTGTCATGGTACACCAATACTATATCCACATGTGCAGTATTAATTCCTACATATATTTTGTACCAGTGTACTACGTATTTAAATTTATAATGATATCTTCCTTATCACTACGTACAACTACTTAGGCAAAGGAGAAGGTATATCGATTAATACTGTATAACGAGAAATCTACACAACACGCTACGCAAACAACTTCACTATAAGCTACATTCTTCTTTTCTGGAATTCTTCACTGAAAGCTTCTACCACGCAGCCCTATCTACTCCATACAGTGAGATTTTTTTTTATTTATTCCGAATGTCATTTAAAGATAGGTAATAGGGCCAGCCCATGATAATTATATCAATAATAAACCACCGACTGTATGAAGTATACTGAGACTGTCTATAATATATTTATCTATTATTGACATATAAACGCGTTGATTTGAAGTCGGATATTGGAAGTCGTACTGAAACTCGCTGGTGTGGATTTGATGCTTCTTAAATGCATTCCCCAATTTTTTAAGTCAAACACAATTACTAATTATTGAGACCCCAACTAGTATTTAATACTTATAAACTGCTTATTTGCAAGATATTTAGAAAATATCGATTAAATATTCGAGTAAACAGTTATCAAATCTTCACTTTAAACTGGGTCGTCCAATGCCCCATTTTTATTTTTATTAATTAAACGATCGATTATGTTTCCAAAATGAAAAATAGAATTCCTATTCATTTAACTTTTAATTCTTATGCGCGATTTTGTACCATACTACTGTGTTTCAAGGACGGAAAGCGAGTAACGAGACTCGATTTCCAACCATCCGCTTCATATTAAACGCGGCACTACAATCTGCTTAAACATTAATATTGCTATTCATCGCTATCACTAATATCTATCTAACAAGTTGGTAAACGATGGTCACAAAATAGGATTTCTGATACATTTACTTATATTATATACGGGTCTTCCACGCAATCATCAGTTAAGTTACGGTAGTAGTAAGTAGCAGTACACGTTCAAATTACGGGAAAACAAACAAAATATTTGTTGTCATAGATACCTATATGATTGAGAAATTCCCAATGACATTATAAAGTTAAAAAGAGGTATATCATTGGAAATTCCACAATCAGACACCATCGGCATCAGACAGACATCGACAATTCTAAAATGATCGATAAGTCCCTATCGTTGACGGATTAATTTGTTAAATTTCATTATTTGCGGCCATTATTCTGATAATCTATAGTAAAAAAAAAACATTTTACTCTAAAAATAATATCACTAAAATTTTAAAGTAAATTTCCTAACGATAGCTTGGAAGACCATTTTACCATTAGAATAGTTTTAATAATGGAAAAATATATTTAGCTTAAGATAGAATATGAGTTTAATAGAGCTGTCTCAATAATAAAGAAGACAGTATTAGCATAACATTAAATTAATAAGAAAATTCGACGCAGTGCTCTTCACACAACCATATAAAGAACCTTTTCCACAATTACTTACAAACACTTGTAACTTTCCCAAATTAAACTATTTTTTTATTTTGATTACTAATAAAATATTTTATTTTTGACTAGATTCATGCTCCCATTTTTTCGATAGATATTTGACTCGAATCAAGCGGCTTAAGCCTGTGGAGAAGGCCCTCCATCTCATTTCATAAATTCTATCTAAGATTACAATTATAATGAAATTAAATCAATATAAATATATTGAGAATAATCAAACATTATTTGAGAAATAACAATTTCCTAAAAATTGGCACTACTGTTTATTTAATTCATAAATATATAGAAGTAATTTGGCTAAAGAAAAATCAAAGGTCAATTCTCAATTAGCACCATCTGTTGATAGTTACAGGTAACTAAACTATGGATCAGTGTGTCCTAAACTTTAGAATAATAATTCAAACTGACGGCTTTCGGAATATTATACATTTGCACACTGTATGTAGATAAATCAGCATTAGATTATTTGTAAATAAAAATATATTTTAACTTACAATAAGTAAGTGCATTTTATAGTTGAATTTTTTATCAAGCCGTTATTACCCGCCCTTTTAAAATCTACTTTTATGTAATGTAAGAAGCTCAACATCAGTCAGAAAAAATATATAAATACTTAGTGAAGCCACATAGATTTGTGGATTTCTTCCGGTTATTTCCATAACAAGAAAAACGCGTCCCAATAAATTAGGTGTATCGTTACCCAAAAGTATTGTTTATGGCTATCTAACAACCCTGTATCAATAATGAGGTCAAAATCCTGTATTAAATAACGTTAACAAAAAAATACTCTAAACGATGACAGATCTTGATTTTCATATCCGTATAAAAAATCGATTGCCGCATATATGAAAGATTATCACTTGAGAACGGGTCGCTAGTCTACAATGATATTATAAAGAGGAAAGATTTGTAATTTTGTATGTTTGTAACGAATAGAATAATATATAAAACCATTAGAATGCTACATTATCCCTTAGTAACATGGCTATATTGATAATCGAGTTAAACACGTAATAGGTCGCGAGTGAAACCGCGAAAACAAGTAGGAATAGATGAAATAGAGCAATGGATTTTTGTTCCGATTATCTATCCATCGGGCATTATGTCATCACTAAGAATTGATGGCAACATGTCAACGTATCCAGCTATATTCGAAAGGTCAGAGATGCGTGCCTGTTCAAACTGCGCGCTTGCCTAGAAGAAACCGACTCACGTTCGTGATTAAAAGAGTTTCGTTCGGGTTTTCGAATTGGCAATACTTGGCAGACATCACTAGGTTAACGTGATTTGATTCAATAATCTGTCCTCGACTAGATTAACATTGCGAAGGATTCAGATTCTATAATTGAATCTCTGGGGTAAAACCGCCCAACTAGTAGTTTATTGATTCGAGACGTAAGACAGACAATGCACAAGGCAACTAATTACATATGATATCAATGTCTTAATAAACTTTAAAATTTAATTTGGTAGTGATATAATCAGAAAAATTACATTACCCTTTAAACGGTCCGATATTAAATTACCCTTATGCCAATATAAGTTACACTTTAAACTCTGAAACTTTATTCCGCAGATTCCCATAGCTGTTTATGTTCACAAATTTATTAGGTAGTGCCAAAGTGCATTACCCGTCTATAATTGATATAAAATACATAGTAAACAACACATTATATACAAAAACTTAAATAAATTACTTCAATCCAGTACTTAATATTTTATAACAAAACAACTATTTGCCCCAGATTTTTCTACAATAGACATTTCACATGCTGAACGGGATTACACCATGTTTTTAAAACTGTACCCCATGATGCTTACCTGCGTTGATCTCGTAAATATTTCCCAATCCCGAAGAAAATTCTAAATATTTCAAAAATTCAAATATATTTTTTGTGGGATTGGGCGGCAAACGAGCTGACGGATCGCCTGATGGTAAGCGATTACCGCCGCTCATGGACACCCGCAATACCAGAGGAGTCGCAAGTGCGTTGCCGGCCTTTTGAAAAGGTTTGGCCCTCCGGTATCCTCACTCACTCGGCGAAACACAACGTAAACGTTGTTTCACGCCGGTTTTCTGTAAGGCTGTGGTATCACTCCGGTCGAGCCTACACCTATCGTGCATGGCTCTCCCACGGTAAAAGCGTGTAAATTGATTTCTTTTACTAGAATAGAAACATCTGTAGCAGCAACCACAGCACAATTCTTCGATTTACGTGCACCACAATTATTATGAAATTAAATTCATTCAATAGGTAAGTATAATATAATCTGAGCATATAACCGTTATACTATGTCATGGAGGGTAAGGAGAGTAATCAAGGAATAGAAATACCTACATGGGTAAATATTAACAATAAAAAGTGATAAATTGTTATAAAAAGAAGAATCACTAACACTACGTGATTTCTAGTGATCAGCCGTTTATAATAAATATAGATTTATAAAGAAAATTATTAATAAGTAAAATTAAACTTACATAATACTTCATGGAAATAATTCTTAAGTCTTTGAAAGCAAATGCTGTTAAACAAGTCCAAAGTAATTTTGCAATGTACTTCTTCAATTCCTTTAGGCAAATAAAACACTAACAGAACTTCGAATGGCGCCAGAGAATAAAAATGAATCTATTTTTATATTACTGCTTATATAAGCAAAACGTTATACATTCTGTGCAATATTAAGTTACATTCTCATCCTATAAACATTTCTGGACTATGAAAGAGACATTGACCTTAGAGTTTTCCAGAGGTCGTTACTTTTCGAATAAAAATGGCTCTCATAATGAAATAGATGGTATAAAAGATTAATTCAACTCTGGCCAAAAGATTAATTGATCAAGTAATTCAGATATAATAGCATTTATGTAGGAATACCACACTATTAGTGTTTGGCAAAGGCCAGAGTATCTTCAAATTAAATAATGAAACACATATTCTAATCAATGTCAATCACAAAACATTGGACTTGTAAAACACTGCTTAATAAATCCAACAACAAAATATTTACAGCTCTCATATATACAATATAGTCATTATTATATATATTATATGGAAAATATATCCAAAATTAATGAACAAGATAAGATTTCTTGCAATAACCGCCTATCACAGGTTGTTAATAAAATAGTAATATAGCAGAAAATATAGCATATTATATGTACAACAAATAATCTGTATAGAAATATACTATGATTGCAAATATATTGCTTAAATGTGTGCAAATGCAGATTCAGAGCTCTTGGGTAATATTATGGAATGCAAATACACACGGAATTTTCTGTAACCAAGCCATGTCATGTTTATTTTTTAAGAAAAAGTAATATTACTTTGTTATAAATAAAATATACTAGCCACCTCACATATAAAGGCCTGTGCACACCACGTTTTTAAAACGCGCGTCTGTATACACACGCTGTATCGATACAAACGACAACAAATGCTCTGTATAATAAAAGTGTGTATGACGCGCGTGTATGGATTCAAACACGTGTTTGAATTTATATAGGTGTACAAAGGTTTACAGGCTGCGTCTGACTCGAGTGCGTATGGCGTCTGTATAAATTTTTTCAAACATTTTTCAAATGCGCGTCGACGGTGCGTAAAAAAAACGTGGCGTGCACAGGCCCTTAGACCCAGTTTTGTTTAGGAGATAGAGCCGAAAATAGTATTAATTTACTAGAATTGCAAACTGTATCTGAGACCTTGTTTGTGCTTTCCATTAGAAAACCCTAGGGTTAAAAGTACTATCATTTATGATGCAATATACTTTTAATTCTTTCCTTAGATCACTCTCTCTTCTTTGCCTTGCTCTGAATCTGTATTGGCATGAATGTATAACAATATCTTAGTTATACTCAATACTTCGACCACCATAACACTTTTTGCAGAGGGTGTACACACCAGACTCTGCATCATGCTTACCTTTGTAGTGACACACAATGTGCACCAGTTTAAGATTCTCCCGCGTAAATATTTGCAAGTAATACCTGTCAGCTTCAATCACACCTATCTTCGAATCTTTATCACATAAAATACATTTAATATCACCTTTATACAATCCTTCGATAGCTTGCAGAATTTTTGGGATTATAGACCTTGATAACTCAATTTTATGATCTAGATTCCAAGTTTGGAATATGATACGTTCTTCACGGCTCCTGTAGGGATTGATGACGTGGTCGCCGTATTCATACAGACACTTGTCATTGTTCCAGAGACCCGCGCATTGGAAAAGACCTTGCTCATCGCAAATGCGCGTGTTTGTGTTTGCTTTACGGTTGAAGTAAGTTTCGTTGTACTTGTGTGATTCAAGTATATTTCGTAGGTCTGTCAGGAATTGGTCTATGAGTTTCTTACCAAGTCCATTCTTGGAATGTATGTAGACATTGGATGACTGCAGCGCCGATTTTGTTTTATAGTAGTATCCCCGCATACGATCCTTCACGCGCTTTGTCATTGACTGCTCTTTTGTTTTTTCTGATGGTTCCAATCCTGAAACAAATATCAAAATTAACATTTAAAATATTAATAAGTATCAGAGAGATTTATATTTTCATTAATTTTGATTAAAATATGGTAGGCTCTAGATAAAATAACAATCATCACTTTAGGTGATCATTAAAATCAATACAGCCTTTCTTGGGTTATAAATGGTGTAACATACCATTTATAACCATACCTTTGTAACATGCCTTTTATTTTTGACAATTTTAATCATTCTTATTAAAAATGTAATATTCATTTGTAATATAAATGTGTGTGTGTGTGTGTGTGTGTGTAATATGGACTTTGTATTGTCTGAAATAAAAGTTTATTATTATTAAACCAGCCTGATTTTGTTATTTATACAAAGATTGCTGGACCGATTTCAATGAAACTTTTGGCTTATTGCTTATATGGTTGTTATTGTTGTTGTTATGGTTGTATTTTTATTTCCCGGACAGGATAACATAGTATAGTAGTAATTTTATTTAAAACTAGTGAGTTTTAAATATAATTACACATCAATCAAAAAATCAAATTACTCAAAAATGAAAATCAGTTAACCAATCATGATATTCATGTACCATAATTTATGAATAGAATCTATATGGAATGGAATCTAATATGGAATGTGATTCACAGAATAATTACATAATTTTCACCTTCAAACCACCCTGGATCTTGTGTCCTCTCACTGAGCATGGTTCTAGCATCATCAGCAGCTGCAATATACTTCTGGAATACCTTGAACTTTTCTTTGATGTTTGTGCTAAGGAACTCTTTGGCTGCAGCCCCTGTATCAATATAATCCTTTTTGTGTGACCGGATCAGGTCATAGTAGAAATCAAAATCTGAGAATAAACAATATAGACTAGAATAGATATGTTGCAATTTCTACTTTAGCATATTTGTTGTTTTTATGTTAAGAGTACCTAATTACTTTAATTATCACTGTTCTTGTATACTTCTAATATAAAGCTAAAGAGTTTGTTTGTTTTCTTGAACGCGCTAATCTCAGGAACTACTGGTCCGATTTGAAAAATTCTTTGTGTTAAATAGCCCATTTATTGAGGAAGGCTATAGGCTATAATATCATCACGCTATCTCTATGCAGAAGTCGCGGGTAGGAGCTATAATTTATATATCCCATCTGATCTGATTCCTTATCACTAGATATGAATGAACTAGACTACTAGAGACATTATTTATAATATCTGTAAAAAGCATACCAGTAACCATTTTCTCTTTACTTTTCAATAATATAAAGAGAGTTTGAGAGGGCAATGTGGCCAGGTACTCATCGTCGTCAACTTGCGTCCCGTCCTCCGCCACGCATAGCCGGCATTCTGCGCAGCTGACATTGAACTGGAAATCCCAACTAGGGAAATTAGGTCAAGGTACACGAAAATCGGTCAAGGCTTTACCCTGACCCATTACTCACAATGATAAACACAGCTTATCATGACTAAAACTACCTCTAATGTAATTTAAACGTTACTAAAAGACAACATTTATGTACCGAAACCCATATAAACAATGAAATTATTACTTACGCCTAACTTTTTGCATGACTTCTCGATTAATTCTTCCAGATTTTCAGCCGCTACGCCTATTTTCTTCTCCCTCCTGACATCGGTAACTTTATATCCTTTCTTCATGATTGAAATAAAATTTACGACGCGGCCTTTAAAATACAAAAACAAAGAAAAGTCGCGCCAACCAATAAAGCAGTTTTTAGTTTGTGATTGTGTGTGATTCCGTTCAAAATGAAAATGATTAAGAAATGACATATGATAAGAAAGGGCTGCCAGTGCTGACGGAATTATTACCAATAATAGTTTCCCGACTGTAATTTATGAATCATGAAAATCTTGTGAGCAGTGCCACTATATTCGTTTTAAACATTTTTTTTTGGTATTGTCGTAGGCTGTTTATTCGGGGAATCTTAACAGCGTAACCAGACTTCGGCCTCCAGCCAGGAGCAACTTATAAATTAAGCAACCGCAGTTAAGGGCGTCCCCCTAACTAGACTCGGAACTTGGCTTAGGGCCTTGCTGGGGGACCCATTTCGAAATCGAGCAGGAAGTGGATGAGAGTGGACCCCCGATTACGAATGCAGAGATGGGAGTTGCAATATTGCGTGCCCGCTCCAAAAATACGGCTCCTGGACCTGACGGTGTGACTGCAAAAATATTGGCCCTTGCATTGAACGAGATGGAGGATTCGCTCAGGGCTCTGTTCGATGCATGTCTGGTGTCGAGGCAGTTCCCAAAGCCGTGGAAAGAGGGGCGCTTAGTCTTATTACAAAAGGCGGGGCGACCTCAGGATTCACCTTCGGCTTATAGGCCAATAGTATTGTTGGATGAGGTGGGGAAGATGCTAGAGGGAATTCTCGCTAGACGCATTATCCAACATCTGGATGAGGTTGGTCCTAATTTATCTGACGCCCAATATGGATTCCGGGCCGGACGCTCAACTGTAGATGCCATTGTTCGCCTTAAATGCGAGGCTAAAGAGGCGATCGAGCAACAATGTGTATTGTTGGCAGTGTCGTTAGACATAGCCAATGCATTTAACTCCCTGCCATTCAGTTGCATAGGGGAAGCACTCCTTTACTCTACTCCCAAATCTGGGCGGACCTAACGTGGGTGTGTGGGCGGAATCCCTGACTGTCCAAAACAAGACCCTTTTGAGAAGACCACAAAGAGTCATGGCAGTCAGGGTTATACGTGGATACCGCACAATTTCAGCTGAACCAGCGTGCGCTCTGGCAGGGACGCCACCCTGGGATTTAGAGGCGCGAGCACTTGCATTGCATATACAGTCGCAGAGCGGATTTTAGGGTTGAGAGTGGTTTATGTCCACCACCTGAAATGGTGACGAGATGGCGCAGAGAGGCACAAATAAGTATTTTGGGTCAATGGCGAGAGCGAATGGAAAACTCTAGTGCTGGTCATAGGACACTAGCGGCTATTAAACCTATATTAGAGGAATGGGTGCGAAGGCGGCACGGGACGCTTACCTTCCGCCTGACGCAGATCTTGTCAGATCATGGCTGTTTTGGCAAATACCTGCAAGACGGGAGGCGACTCCCGTATGTCACCAGTGTGGTTTTGACGAAGACACTGCTCACCATACCCTGGAGCAGTGTCCTGCTTGGACAGAACCACGTCGTACCCTCGTAGCAGCAGTTGGCAATGACCTCTCACTGTCGGCCTTGCTCAAAGCAATGCTGACCAACAGGGAGAACTGGGAGGCAGCCGCATCCTTTTGTGAAGTGGTCATTTCGCAGAAGGAGGCGGCGGAGAGGATCAGAGAGGTGGACACCCTCGCAGATCCCATTCACCGCAAACGGACGGGCAGGCGCAGGAGGCGACACGCCCTATTGATGCCGCCCTAACAGTAGCCAGCGGGTGGTTGACCGGGGATTATACCACCCGCATAGCACGGCATCTGTAGAGAGGGAACGTATACGGTGTATCAACACCGTATAAGAAGGGGGCCGACATACAGGTCCACCGCTGAGGGGTCGCGAAAGTAATGCGTAGCAGTTCTCGTGGCCCCTCCATGAAAGCGGCCGTAGGCAGAAACGGAGTTTTTAGTGGGTGCGAGCCCCACATAACTTCACCTTTCCCCAAAGGTGTCGTATGCGCCAGGCATTTTCTCCGACCAAAAAAAAAAAAAGGGCGTTGCTGGGGGGACAGCTAGGGACGGCTGGATCTGGTTTAATTATTTAACCACGAATTTAAAGCTACTGGCTCAGCGCGGGCCGTTTCGAGCAAGGACAATTTTGCTGATATAAGAGGGATTTTTTACTTACTGGCAATGTTTTCATTTACTTCCCTTCCCACTTTTTTTATTTTTTTATGGCGCCACACTTTTTGTGTATTTGCCAGTGTCAAGTATAGAGTAATCAAGTAATATTTCCCATCATGGGATTGTATTATGGCACCACACTTTTTGTGTTCGCCAGTGTCAAGTTTATGTTGTTCAGTTGCCCCAATAAAACGGTAAAAACTTTATTGAGGCTATGATGCAGTTTAGGAGTGAACCCAAAAAGTCACGATTTTCAATTCTATATCATTTGCCTACACTCTCACACGTTCACAAACACTTAATGGTTAATTATCCACCATAATTACACATCAAACGTCGGAGAAATTAAGGTTTTGAAAAATAATATAAAATCGACAACGTGCACTTTACATTTTCCCGCCTAAACTCCCCTTCCCACTGAGAGTCCTCCCTCATATTTCCTGTCTACCACAGACTAAAACCTATTCACTCCTATCCCAAAATTTGAAATAATATTAAGATGGTAATTCATAGGAAAGTTGCTGGTTTAGTCCTACGGTCCTTTATTATACTCAAGAATTAACTAATTAACTTAAATTGCGTAAAAACTTTAAAGTAATTTTAGGTTTAAATATATTTATTATTTATTTATTATATTCTTTATTGTACACCAAATTAAACATAGGACAGGACATATTGAGACAAAAAACATACAATGGATGGCCTTATCGCTAACTGCAATTTCTTCCAGGCTGCAATATAGTTTATTCTATAAAGCCTACATCCTTTTTTGTAGCCCGCTGGTACTTACTGTCAAAGTGTCCAATTTATAGAGGTGTTATATTGGGGGGATATTTAAGTAATACTATTATTGAATATATTCACTTAGCCATATTAGGATACCATACCTATTACTGGGTAATAGGCTAATATTAGTCAGCCATATTGAGATTCATATTCTCTCCGTTAACGAATACGGAGAGAATATGAATCTCAAAATGCCTGACTAATATTTGACTATTACCCAGTAATAGCCTATTACTGGGTAATAGTCAACTCTAACATAATATTGATATCGTACCTATTCTGAGAATAGTTACGATATCAATATTATGTTAGAGTTAACGAATACGGAGAGAATATGAATCTCAAAATGGCTGACTAATATTTGACTATTACCCAGTAATAGGTATGGCATCCTAATATGGCTCATTATTATTCGTTACGAATACGGAATTATTCTCTTTCTCTATAATATAGGTAGGTACACAAGATATTCTTGAATAATCTCTTCATAATTCTGGTTTGCCTATTATATTATTACCAAAACGAAACGGTGATAAAATTTTCCTTCATACTTTAACAGGCTTAGGACTGTTAACGTAAATACGTTGGCGTATTTAAGAACATAGCACTTTTTTTAAAAGGACATGGCACTACCAAACTACAGTTTGTTCGGAAATTTATTCAGCGCTAAATGTAGTGATTTTGTTTTCATTGAGTATTTACTTTGTAACCATCACATTCAGCTTGCATACAAAGCCCGACGTGTATAATTTTGTCTTTAGAAATCTCACTCACACACGCACACGTCAAACAGAAGTAAGCAGTAGCGTTTTATTCTATTCGACATTTCGAATCATATATGCATCTCGCTCACTCCCCCGAATCGTCTCGCTGTGACGCGGTCGCAGCGGAGTAACTGTGTGTATGCGTGCGGCAACCTTCCGTAGCGCGCTCGTCAACGCACACAGCCGCGCAAGTCACCGCGAATATCAGAACACTGATCTCTCGGTGTGCCTATTATTTGACTAATATCTGGTAATAGTCTACGCTAAACTAATATATACTAATATGAATATACAACTCGTATCATAATATCTATACCTATTACGAATATATTAGTTACACCTCTACCACCAATTTAGTTATTGTAAAAGTTGTAATATGAGTTTAGGCGGGAAAATGAAAAGTGCACGTTGTCGATTTTATATAATTTTTCAAAACTTGAATTTCTCCGAAGTTTAATGTGTAATTATGGTGGATAATTAACCATTAAGTGTTCGTGAACGTGTGAGAGTGTAGGCAAATGATATAAAATAGAAAATCGTGACTTTTTGGGTTCACTCCTAAACTCCATCGAAGCGTCAATAAAGTTTCTACCGTTTTATTGGGGCAATTGAACTATTTATACTTGACACTGGCGAACACAAAAAGTGTGGTGCCATAATACAATACAATCCCATGATGGGAAATATTACTTGATTACTCTAATACTTGACACTGGCAAATACACAAAAAGTGTGGTGCCATATTAAAAAAAAAAAAAAAAAAGTTGTAATATACACCCAATTAAACCTATTTACGAGTGTAATTTTCAGAAAAAGCGCGGGAACCTTGAAACGTGAAAGGCGCCAAATTTCGATTCGCATTTTAATTTAATCTTAAAAATTTGTATATTGTGATATTATTTCTTGTTATTATAAAAATAACTGTAAATATAGTGGTATAAGTGCGGTATATATGTAAATAGAAGATGGGAGGTGTAAAAAAACGAAAAAAAACGGACCCTCCTGATGACCGTTCATCCCATATAACATCATCAGACTCTGATGACGATAATAGCACAAAATATCAAGTCTACAAAGTGTCTGGGTACTCTAGAAAGTATCCTGATAATAGTAACAAAAAAGAATTTATAGTGTTTGTTTCTCACCAGGATGACAAGAAATCTTTTTCAGACAAAGGCTGGCTATTTCCCATGGCATTAGGAAACATTGCATTACTGGCATTCTTCATCTTCGATCTATTAATAAATATAAAATTGGAATTACCTTTGATGTATCAAATAACGCAAATGTTTTTTTGCAAAATAAAAAATTACTGGACGAATTATCTTTAAAAGCCACTATTCCGGCTAGTGACACGGAGGTGACTGGGGTTCTGACCTCAGTTCCTACGGACTTATCCAACAAAATGATATTTTGCTTAATTGGCAGCTCGCGAAATGTAATTCAGGTAAGGCGTTTCATGCGTCGCGTGCGGAGCGAGTGTGGTACGATATCGTATCAACCTACTCAGACCGTCGCTGTAACATTCGCATCAACAGAATTGCCTCAATATGTTTACCTCGACTCCTGGAGACACGAGGTAAGTGCTTACATTCCACCTGTGAAACAGTGTCTTCATTGTCTAAAGTTTGGGCACATTGCGAGATACTGCAAAAACTCGGAAGTATGTTCGATATGCTCTTTAGATCATAACTTCAAATCCTGCAAAGAAGACACTAAAAATGCAAAATGTGCAAATTGTGGTGGCAATCACATCGCCATTTCTAATACTTGTCCTCAAAAAAAAATCAAAATTGAAGAAAATAAAATAAAATCAAGAGCCATCAAATACTCAGAACTGTTTAACGAAAATTCATTCCCACAATTATCAATGAGAAATATTGAAACTCATATACAAAACCTAACAAAATCAGACCTTTTCATGAATATCATAACAAATGCAATAACAAAAATAGTACTAAATCAAAAAGACAATCCAATAAATTCAGCTTCCATAAGAGAAATCCTAAAACAAACTTTCAGAAATAGCACTTCTTCTATTAATGGATCTTAATATTATACAGTGGAATGCTCAGAGCATTTTAAGTAATAAGCTACAATTTACACGCCTTCTTTATGATAATAATATTCATGTTGCAATAATTTCAGAAACTTGGTTAACCCCTACTAAAAAAATTTATATAAGAGGATATCAAGTAGAAAGAAATGACATAGGCAACATTCATAATGGTGTTGCTATATTAATCCATAACAGTATAAACTATAGAAAAATTAGCACATATTCTGATAACTCCTTACAAAATATTTGTGTTAGAATTGTTGTAAATAATAAAGAAATAAGTATTGTAAGTTTTTATTGCCCAACAAATTGTACTCCATCCTTTGACAAACATAAATTTGAGTCTTTAGTAAAATCAGTTCCTAAACCAATGATATTTGCTGGTGATTTTAATGCTCATCACACATCATGGGGATGTAATTCTGTTAATCCAAGAGGTAGAGACATTTTGGAGATCATTGATGATAATGATTTAGTTTTGCTGAATACCGGTGAAGTGACAACTGTTGGTTCATTGACATGGCGTCCGAATGCTCTTGATTTATCTTTGGTTTCTTCATCATTGGCTCTTTCTTGTGAGTGGTCTGTACATCAAGATCCAATTGGCAGCTACCATCTTCCTGTAATTATTAAAGTTTGTGTAAATAATGTTAATGTAAATAGTGGTCTCACAAATAATAATAGAAGTATACCTCTGCCAATCTACCCCAATTTTAGAATGGTAGATTGGAAAATATATAAACAAAATGTAGATTTAGAATTTTCTAATTTTCAGTTGCAAAATTTAACGCCATTGGAAGCTTATACATTGTTCTGTAATACTCTGCATTCTGCAGTTGATAAGTCCCTTCCACATCGAAATACGATCACTTCTTCCACTTCTGTCAATAATAATTTTCATAGGCAGATTAAACATCCTCCTCTCCCTTGGTGGAATAAAAAATGTTCGGAAGCTGTACTAAAATCTAGGTGTGCATATCTCAACTTCAAGAATAACCCTTCAGATGAAACATTTATAGAATTTAAAAGAATGCAAGCACTCAAAAAACTTACTTTAAAAACAGAACGATCAAATAGTTGGTTTGAATTATGTAGCTCCTTTAATCGATGCACTCCTGTGTCTAGAATCTGGAAATATATGCGTAAATTTAATAAAACATTCTCATTCAACAATAATGATGATAGCTGGATTCAAGGTTTTTTGCAGAAGTACACTCCAGACTATGTAAATAATAAAATAAATGTCACCTCTGTTAGTGAATCTAATTATGTAAATAGCTTTTTAATCAATCCCTTTTCATTGCAAGAGTTGATGTCTGCTATTGGTTCTAGAAAGGATAGTGCTTTTGGTTTGGATGGTGTCCCTTACATAATGTTGAAACATCTTAGTGAAAATGGTTTGCAGATTTTTCTAAAAATTTTAAATGATTTGTGGTTAAATAATTACATACCTTGCACATGGAAGTCTGATTGTTTGGTACCCATATTAAAACCAGATAAGGATCAGTTAAATCCAGACTCATATCGTCCTATAGCGTTAACATCTTGTGTTGGCAAAATTTTCGAACAATTATTAAAACAAAGGCTAGAATTTTATGTAGAAAAATATAATATATTACCTGCTAATCAATTTGGATTTCGAAGAGGTATGTCGGCTCGTGAAAGCTTCTGTCAGCTTCAGCTTGATATTCAAAATAGCATGAATAATAACAGTTTTTTAATGTCGGTATTCTTTGATGTGGCTGGAGCATTCAATAGTGTCAATATTGATGTTCTATGTTCAGAATTGCTTTCTGTTGGTATTCCAAATAAACTAGTTCACTGGGTATATCATTTCTTGACTGAAAGGGAAGTGTATGTTAAGTATAATGGTAAACTATATGGTCCACGATTTGCTTCTGTTGGAGTTTGTCAAGGAGGTATACTTTCTCCATTAATCTTCATTCTATATATTCGACGTCTAAATCTGATTTTGGGTTCAGACGTTAAAAATCTTCAGTTTGCTGATGATCTGGTTGTTTATGCATCTGGAAAAAATTTATCAAATATTACAAATATTCTAAATAAGTCCTTGAAAGGGTTGTCTGCATATTTTTCTTATTTAAACCTTGATATAAATGCATTAAAATCAAAATTGGTTGTCTTTGGTAAGAAAAGCAATTTCATTCCTTTTGTATTTTACAATCAAATTTCTATTCCTGTTTCTCATGAAGTTAAATTTTTAGGTGTTACTTTTACTTATAATCTTTCCTGGAAAAAATACATTGAATTAATAACTGCAAGAGCTAATAAAGTTTTTAATATTATGAAATCTTTGTGTAGTGCATCTTGGGGAGCAGATCCAAAAATTTTGTTGCTTTTGTACAAATCGTTGATCCGTAGTCATTTTGAATATAGTTTTCTATGTTATGCAGGTGATAGTAAGTTGGTAGATATCTTGGAAAAAGTACAAAATAAATGCTTGAGACTTATTACTGGAGCATTTAAAAGCACTCCTATTAATGTGATGCAAGTTGAGTGTAATCTTCCTCCATTAAGTATAAGATTCTCTTATTTAAGAGAAAGATATATACTAAGATTGTACAGTAAATATAATAATCCTTTGTTTTTAAATTTGAAACATTCTGCCTCACCATCCATTCGTAATTCTTTTTATTTACTCCAAGGTTTTGATGAATGTGTTAGATTTCTTGAAGTTCTCCAAATTTATAGATCACCTCTTCTGTCATGCTATCAGGGGGACTTTGAATGTGCATTCCCTGCAATAAACATTATTATTGATCATCATTTATCATCTAAGGAGGATGTATACAGTAAATTTTCTGAATACACTGGTTACAGATTTCTTTTTACTGATGGTTCAAAAACTCAGTATGCAGTGTCTTTTGCCATTTTTGATGGGTTACTAAACTCAGGTATTGGATATAAAATAAATTCTAACACAAGTATATTCACAGCTGAGGCTGTGGCTATCCTTGCTGCCTTAAAACACATTAAACATAAAAATGATGGTAGTTGTCAATGGATAATAGTTAGTGATAGCATGAGTGTGCTTGAAAATCTTAAAAATAATAAGTTCAATGCCAACAATAACTATATTATTTATATAATAAAAAAATACTGGCAGGATTTGTTCCTTGAAAATAATATAAAAGTCTTATTTATGTGGTGTCCCTCACATGTTGGTGTGGTAGGAAATGAGAAGGCTGACTATCTAGCCACAACTATAACCAAGTCTTCGAACATTGTTTCTGATTCCAGTAGCTATCTAAATATTTCAGTCCCATGCTCAGACATAGTTCCCCTTTTAAAGAAAAGGGCCTCTGATTTATGGACAATACACTGGAACTATGCAGTTCAAATTGAAAACAAAGGTTTATGGTATGCTACATTTAATGTTCCTATTGGAAGTATGCCATGGTTTTGCAAAAACAATATTTACATAAACAGAAAATTTTACACCACTATTTTAAGGCTTCGCTTTGGGCATTGTTCTTTAAATTTTCATCTTTTTCGTTTGAAAATGGTTCAAAGTTCTCAATGTGACTATTGTAATTCTCAAGCAGAGCAATCTCTTTTTCACATTTTCTTTGAATGTTCATTCTTTGGCATTCAGCGCCTTGTGCTAATGGATGAGCTAATTGATTTATATTGTAATAAAAAAATTAAAAAAAATGTGATGTAGGTGTCTAATGTAAGATGTATGGTGGGATGGGCGTGGTTACCCAGATACAAAGTTAGGATGATTCTAATACTATGGGGCTCCAAAATATAATATAAATAACCAGATAAAATGAAATTCGGGCGCCAGGAGCTCACCACAAAAAAAATGCTACCGGAAGCTAAGTGTACATTAGACTTTTAATCTGCCGGTGGGAGGATCACAATAAAAAAAGACAACATACTCTTTTGCCTATCTTTTATTTCCCGTAGGTTGCATACAATTTTAGAAAACTACTTGTGATTAAAACTATAGATCCACAAACTTATATTTTAATGGTTGGTCATTATTTGGTCATTATTTGGTCATTATTGCATCTGAACTGTGGTAATGTAATTTAAGCTACATACCCGATCTGCATACCAGATAATTTTAGGTTAAATTAGATTTAAATACATGGAACGGCTGCCATCCCGGCCAGGCGCGATGCGGCACGATCCAAAATTTTGAGGTTAAGGAAGTTTAAATTTAGAAGAATTGAAATTTTATATTAAATATAAAAAAAAAAAAAAAAAAACGCCGAGGCTGCAACAAAATAAGCCTGGATTAGAAAAGGGGACGTAACGAGCACATGACGTCGAAACGTGGTAACGTTTAACAAAATCACTTACCGTTTTTTTCAACAAACAAATCCCATTTTTTGCCAACGGGCGAGAATTAGCTGTAGATTAGCCTGGAACAATATCGAAAGCTGATTGTAGCCAAATCGAACAAGATTCAAACCAGAGTAAGTGCCATGAACAAGTGCTAATAAAATCTTCGACTTACCACAAAATATGGGTCCATAACATTAGACTTGAGCCATTAGGCTTTGCAAAACAATTTAAAGAAACATTATAGTGGAAATGGCACGAAATTAGGCCAGATTTAAAAAAAAATACAAAATGCTGACTAAAAACGTTCAGTGCATGGTTAATGTTCGTCGTAGGGTGAAGATGTCAATTTTTGACAGCTCGCAGATGACGTTTAATTTTTTTAAAGTCCTGGCAACATTCCATGACCAAGGGTATCGGCGAAATGATCTATGTCAAAACAACGATTTATTACGGTTTTATTAAAAACAAACTAATACCATGTAACGTGCTAAAAAGACTCGTTACATTACATCCCTCCCCGAAAATAAAAGAAAGGAACTTTCTTTTAGGCACTAAGGCAAAGAAAAGAATCAACAAGAGAGAAAAACTAAAATATAGATTTCAAAAAACTAGGTGATAGTATCAATATACTATTAAACCATTAACAAACTAAGCATATCCTAAAATATTGGAATATAAAAAACAAACTCCCAAACATCTAACAACTTCGAGTTCAGTTAGGCACCACCGCCGCTGACTAACAAATAACTTCTACCTCTATGAGTACAGTTAGGCACCATCGCCACTGACTATCAACACATCTATCTCCGTGAGTACAGTTAGGCACCATCGCCACTGACTAACTATTACATCTACCGCTGTGAGTACAGTTAGGCACCATCGCCACTGACTAACAATAACAAACACCGACTTGGAGTTCAGTTAGGCACCTTCGCCACTGACTACCGCTGTCCTACAATGCAAAACCCCCATCCTGTATACCACATACAAGACATGAACCATTCACAGCAACAAAAATGTGACGTGAACAATCCACCCGAAAAAAATTATGAATGTTGTGATTGGCTCAACACCACCAAACTTCCAAGCACAAGCATCCTCAAAAAGCAGCTACAGCAAAGCAACTGTAAAAAAAAAAAAAAACATATTGTGATCGGCACAACACAACCGAACTCCCGAACACAATAGAATAAAAGGTATAACAAATACTTGCATATTGTGATCGGCACAACACCGCCGAACTTCCGAACACAATATCAAAAGTAAGAACAAAAAAAAATATGCATATTGTGATCGGCATAACACCACCGAACTCCCGAACACAATAGCATAAAAGGAATAACAAATACTTGCATATTGTGATCGGCACAACACCACCGAACTTCCGAACACAATATCAAAAGTAAGAACAAAAAGAGTATGCATATTGTGATCGGCATAACACTACCGAACTTCCGAACACAATAGCAAAAAAATAGGAACTCAAGGAAAAAAATCCGAGTACCGTATAAAAATGTCAGGTATTCTACAACAAAGGCGGTAGAATAACCCAAAACAAAAGAGGAAAATATGAGGAAGTCTCCTCAGAGTCAAGTCCGAGTTGAAATATCAATATAAGTCACATCCGAGAAACTATGAAATATATTTAAACTAAAATTCTACAATGTAGAATTACCAACTAAAATATGTTAGCTTAAAATCGATACTTATTTAATTAAGAGAAATAGTAAGATTTTATGTTAACTTGAACAATGGAAGATTATTAAATCTCAAAAAGAAGTGTTAAGATTTTAATCTGAAAAAGACTAAAAAAATATAATCTCCAGAAAGAGAAAGAAATATAAGAAGATAATATAATAATACAATATTATCTATCTCAACAAACAAACAAAATAATATATAAGATCTTTTGATGTAGAAAATATAAATATGTGTGGGAAGTAAATTTAAATATTAACCAAAATTACCTAAGTTGAACTTTAGAATGTTCAGGCTTGAAATCAATAAATTGATATGAAGTTATCTTACATACTATCATCACACAAAGAGCTATAAACCTTCCATTCATCATTCTTATAAAAGCTCGCTTCAACCATATCATCGAAGTCAAGACTACAACATGAGAACCAAAAAGAATTAAAATTTGATTATATCTTTAACATGATAACGACCTACTGAACCTTTATTTAAATCTTTTAATACATAAACATTATTAGAAACCTTTTCTATAATTTCACATTTAATAAACTTAGGAGCAAGTTTTGCCGAAAAATAAGCAGGAGCATGAGATTGAACGAAACTTCTCCTCCACACTACATCACCCACATCAAAAGAAATGACCCTACGACTTTTGTTATAATAAGTCGCATTACGCTTATAAGCTTTTAATAAATAAGCCTGAACTTTCACGTAAATATCACTAAGTGAATTAAGAGAAGTAGCAAAACTATTTCTATCGCCAACTTCAAGTTGATTTAAGTTATCAATAGAATTACTAAAATGGTGTAAAGAAGCATCAAAAATAAGTTCTCTACCAAACATAAGAAAATTTGGTGTAAAATCTGTAGCAAGATTCACACTATTATTCAAAGCTAATTGAACATGAGGTAAAAATTTAGACCAAGTTCTATGATCATCTTTCACAAAACAAGAAATGCAAGTTTCAACCGTTTTATTATAACGTTCTACAGGATTGTTTTGAGGTGTGTATAAAGTATTATAAAATATTTTAGTTATATTAAAACTTTTCAAGAAGTCTACAAAGTGTTTTGAAGTAAATTGGGTTCCATTATCACAAACTATTATTTTAGGACAACCAAACTTAAGAAATATTTCTTTTTCAAAAAGTTTACAAATGATTTTAGTAGTAGCATTAATCATGGGAAATATCCAGCAATATTTTGTAAAAACATCAACTACTTGAAACTGCATTGGATCTCACAAATGGTTTTTCAGACTTAATGGAATCTTTAAGAGGTTTTCTATTGACAACAACTTCAAGTTCTTTTGCAAGATCAAGAAATTGTTCAACTGAATCAATATTTCTACTAAAAATAAATGGTGTATATAAAGGTAACATGTTATGTTTAATAATATTAACTAAAACTGTATCAAATAATGGAGAAGAAAGACGACTAGCCATGTCCATAATATCTGTAATAAAATCTGGAAGAGATTCTGAAAGTTTTTGTTTCCTTGTGCGAAGGTCATATTCCAAAAAGTAATCAAAATGAGGTTTATCAAAACGCTTTAATAATGCAAGCTTGAGCTCATGCCAAGAAGCAATACGAATTCGAACCGTGCGAAACCATTTAAGAGCAATACCGCTAAGCAAGTCAGAAAAAGATCCTACTAACAAAATTTCATTAAAATTCTTATATAAAAAATACTCCTCAACTTGAGTTATAAATTCTCTAACACACGACTTTCCATCAAAATCAATCTTACTCTTTTTCAAATCTGGCAATTTAGTAAAAGAAGGTAAATTTTTCTTAATGTGTTCATTAACAAAAGCATTCATCGAATTAAAAGAAGGTAAAGCATTTGTAGCCAAAGCAGAAGAAGAATGTGCAATTTGAGCATTATGATCAAAAGGATCATGCACCTCGGTCAAATCGATCATATTCTGAACTATACCAGCCGCATTAACATTAGCAACCATGCTAGTATCAACTGAAGCCTGTTTATCCTCAGACAAAGAAAGTGGAGGAAACTGAACTTCTTTATCCATGATGAATAGCAAGTAAAAGTATAAAAATGCAAAGCAAAACTAAAAGTTTCAAACAAGTTACAAGAACTAAAATAATTTCAAAAAAGGTTATGTGAAATTTAAGTTAAAAGTAAAGTTGTTGTTGAAGTTAAATTAAGTTTTTCAAAAGTATAGTAAAAGTTTTTTTTAAAACTGAAAAGATGCAATAATAACTTACAAGTTTCAATCTTAATTATTATGAAAACAATGTTTACTTAATGTAATTAAATTAGGTTATGAAAAGTTACACCTCAATTATGTTTACATGTTTTGTAAAATAACAAAAACGGTTTACACAATACAATTATGTTGGTTTTGCTAAAGAGAAAAACAAAAACATATGCTGTAATAGCATATAGTAACAAACAAAATACAATAAAGTTCAATAGCTATACTGTTTACAAGATTGTATTAAAGTTGTAAATTAAAGTTATTTACTATAAAAGTTACAAAGTAACAAACAAAATGGTTTGTAAACAATATAATAACAAAATATTAGATGCAATAATGTACCAAAACAAGTAACAATACTAGGCAAACCTACTTCATGTCCCTGTTCGGGCGCCAAATTGTAATAAAAAAATTAAAAAAAATGTGATGTAGGTGTCTAATGTAAGATGTATGGTGGGATGGGCGTGGTTACCCAGATACAAAGTTAGGATGATTCTAATACTATGGGGCTCCAAAATATAATATAAATAACCAGATAAAATGAAATTCGGGCGCCAGGAGCTCACCACAAAAAAAATGCTACCGGAAGCTAAGTGTACATTAGACTTTTAATCTGCCGGTGGGAGGATCACAATAAAAAAAGACAACATACTCTTTTGCCTATCTTTTATTTCCCGTAGGTTGCATACAATTTTAGAAAACTACTTGTGATTAAAACTATAGATCCACAAACTTATATTTTAATGGTTGGTCATTATTTGGTCATTATTTGGTCATTATTGCATCTGAACTGTGGTAATGTAATTTAAGCTACATACCCGATCTGCATACCAGATAATTTTAGGTTAAATTAGATTTAAATACATGGAACGGCTGCCATCCCGGCCAGGCGCGATGCGGCACGATCCAAAATTTTGAGGTTAAGGAAGTTTAAATTTAGAAGAATTGAAATTTTATATTAAATATAAAAAAAAAAAAAAAAAAACGCCGAGGCTGCAACAAAATAAGCCTGGATTAGAAAAGGGGACGTAACGAGCACATGACGTCGAAACGTGGTAACGTTTAACAAAATCACTTACCGTTTTTTTCAACAAACAAATCCCATTTTTTGCCAACGGGCGAGAATTAGCTGTAGATTAGCCTGGAACAATATCGAAAGCTAATTGTAGCCAAATCGAACAAGATTCAAACCAGAGTAAGTGCCATGAACAAGTGCTAATAAAATCTTCGACTTACCACAAAATATGGGTCCATAACATTAGACTTGAGCCATTAGGCTTTGCAAAACAATTTAAAGAAACATTATAGTGGAAATGGCACGAAATTAGGCCAGATTTAAAAAAAAATACAAAATGCTGACTAAAAACGTTCAGTGCATGGTTAATGTTCGTCGTAGGGTGAAGATGTCAATTTTTGACAGCTCGCAGATGACGTTTAATTTTTTTAAAGTCCTGGCAACATTCCATGACCAAGGGTATCGGCGAAATGATCTATGTCAAAACAACGATTTATTACGGTTTTATTAAAAACAAACTAATACCATGTAACGTGCTAAAAAGACTCGTTACAATATGGTAGTTCTGATTTGGTACCGTGCACAATCCAGGATCTTCTTGCAAATAGTTTTACGTATTTAACATTGTTTAATTTCATCAATAACACAGTTGGGCAAATTTAGATAAATGTACCTAGGTTTATAGATATTATGTAAATAGATATTTATTTTATCATATTAGGGAGTTATTAAGGAGCATTTATGTAATGTTGCTCAAAAGTTTAAAATATACATATTTCTGACTTGTTGATAAAATTGTACATAAAAAAAAAAAGAACTGATGATTCTCAATTTCTCATTGCGATTTGAGTGAGGTAATGAGGTTATTTTGTTACTGTCATTCCTAGGGACGACAGTGACAATGACATAGGACAGTGACAATGGTGACATGTCATCCATCATGCATTGTAAATTCTTGTTTTACATGCATGTAGGTATTCTTGTTGGAATTGTGGTCTGAAGAATCAAGAATCTGTGTAAATAGCGAAATGAAAAACAGTAAAAATTGTACGATGGTTGCTATTTTTGAACTTCAAGTTGTAACAGCGATTCAAACCTCGAATATCTTTTTTGTCAACATTACATTATAAAACCTAACACAAAGTATTCTTGACCAAGTAGGTTTTACAACATCCGCCCTTAATGGGAACAAAAAAAATAAAGTAGTAATGCTAAACAAAATAGAAGACTAAAACATTACTACCAGACTAAACAGAAATACCTACCTACGAACATTAACCTGGATTAGAGATAGCACGGATTTTTACAAAAAAGACATGGATTGTACTAATATCCTAAACAACAAAAAAATGATTTTTATGAACACTACCTAAATTGGAAGTATTTACCAAACTAATGACTTAAAATGGATTTTTACAAAAATATAATCTTTTATACTAATGACTTAGCATGGAAATTTACAAAAAATGAAAAATTTAATACTAATGACTTCTCATGGATTTTTACAAAAAAGAAAACGAATACTAATGACTTAACATAGTTTTTTACAAAAATGTAAATTTATATACCTACTAATGACTTAACATGGATTATTACAAAAAAAAAGAAAATTATATACTAATGACTTCACATGGATTTTTACAAAGAAGAAAACGAATACTTATGACTTACCCTCGAATTTTACAAAATATGGAATATTATAATACTAATGACTAGGCAGCATGGTCTCTGACCTTAGCCTGTTCCGTAAGGAACAAAAGTACAAAAAAAAAAAAAAAGTGTAATTTTCAATTTGTCAAAGTCAGGTCATGTAAAATGTAAATGTAAATTCGGTAGGAATTGGAATACGAACTTGTGAACTTTTTGTAAAAATTTAGCAGTTCTGGACTTTTGGTTAAAATTCGATCTATTCAATAAAGGTATGTAAAACTTAAAGCGACGAATAATACTAATTCAGTTTTACTTTAACTAGGCTACACGGGCCTCAGAAATTCAGCGCATGGTCTTGAATTATGTGATCTGACTGATTTAATTTAACTTTTCCTTGGTCATGTTTCACAGACTAGTCACAGTACCTACCTACCTATTTGAAAATGAAACGTGGTGCCCTGATAGTTATTGAGGGGGTAGACAGAACTGGAAAATCAACACAAGCCAGAACCCTTGGTATGTGCAAAATTGGTTACATTCGTAACCGGCAGGTACAATAGCATATTTTACACTGATGTTATGTTTCAACAAAAATCAGAAAGTACATTTTTAAATGCGTCAATTATCCTAAAATTGTATTAATAAACTGGCTATTTAAATCAGTGATGTAGTTATTAATGAAGATTTGACTTCTTTGCTGCAGTTGATAATCTGAAGAAGAAGAATGTTCACGCAGAGTACACAAATTTCCCAGCCCGGGATACAGATGTTGGAAAAATTATTGACTGTTACTTGCAATCTAAGGTTAGTTGTTAAAATATTGAAATAACCCTTCGAAAACCATTTCACACCATGGTGTGATAATATATTATAGTAATCTTACATTATTAGTTTATGATAATTTATACAGTTATTACCTCATCACTGTCCTGTAAGTAATTTAATCACTAACACTATTTTCCCACAGGGGTAGGCAGAAACTACTGCAGACGTAGTTGTTATGACTTGCTTATTACAATTACATACTTCTTTTGCTAGTTCCACATTCATACATCTTGTCACTATGGTGACTGGTTTTTATAAGCTTCAGCTAATTATTATTCTCATCCAAATTTTAAATAATAGGCATAAAATAAATGACAGATAAATGAGTTTATCAATTTATCTATGAACTTATTTGATAATTAATAAAATTACTACTACAATAAACTTATTATCATTTATTTTATGAACATGGTTGGTGTAGTTTGTGTTTCTATATATATTTCATAGATATAATGACACTGTCTCACATACACAAGTATTAGGGGACAACTTGTCTTGACAGCTGAAAGTTACTTAGTTGGCAGTGAGACCATGCCTTTATAATTATGTGCCGAGAGACATACTCGGTGTTAGTCTGGGACGGGACGAAGGCTGTGCTTGGTGTATTGGTGAGCCAGTGTAATAAACATATTATATGCGGACCCTACAGTTGGTTCTTTAAGACATCATCTACCTATCAACCATGTTATTAAATCTTATCCAAAGTAAATTTAAAATTAACAAGACACCATTTCATCAATTATTTATCCACAACATTCATTCATATTTTTGGAATTTTCCCCTCTACTAATTCTTATTCATAGGATGAAGGATGAAGTGTAAACCAACAATGCACCCTGCAACATTTTTTTGTAAACACAGGTGTGATGGTATGTTATGATACTTTTATGCAGCCAAAGTCTAGTACTGTATAAGTTAGACCCATACACACAGTTCAATGTATAAAACTTACTTGTTACAGAATGAGCTCTCAGATGAAGTCATACACCTACTTTTCTCTGCAAATAGATGGGAGAGAGCTAAGAACATTATAAAAACATTAGAAGCAGGCACCACTCTCATTGTAGATAGATATTGTTACTCTGGTGTTGCATTCTCAGCTGCCAAAGGTAATTTTTCATATCCATGGTCAAAGTCAAAGTCAAAAGATTTATTGCATACTAAGTGTACAAAATGGTGTTACATTATATTTAAGTACTTATGACTTAGCAGCCTTTTGCAAGCATTGCAATATGGAGGGCTATCTCAATGTTTTTTATCCCCCCTAAACCCAGTAGGTATCTATAGAATACATTATGATATTATCTAGACTTGATTTTATCTACACTAATATTATTAACAGGAAAGATTCCATTGTGTAAGTTTGTAAAATTGTAATGGATAAAGTCAAAAACTACTCAGCAGAAATATTGTTTCTCCTATGAAAAGCTACAATTTTCCACAGTAACATATGCTGTATTGTTAATCAAGTGAAATAGCTAGTATTAACCCCTTAAAACTAAATATTATATGCAATCTTGTTCTTGTGTATGTGTTTTTCTAATGTGTATGGAGTTCAGATGTCATAATGCTTGCTTACTTGGGATGCATTGGTCTCTGCATTAAACCTTATTCACTAAAATAAGAATTATTTTTGGTATGAAGGATATTTAAGTTTTTCAACATAGTATTCAACTATTCACTAACATTAGGTCTATGACAAAATGCAGTATGAATGGAACTCGAAAAATGCCTGAGTGTATCGAAAAATAATAGAACATCTTTGTTTTAGGATTGGACATAAACTGGTGTAAGACCCCAGACGCAGGGTTGCCGAAACCAGATAAAGTATTCTTCTTAACTATGCCAATTGACTCTATCACACAAAGAAATGGTTTCGGAAAGGAAAGGTCAGTGAGATTAAGATACACTGGCACATATTTATAATACAGAATAACTTCCTGTCTATGGATCTCATTGAGATTAAAAAAAATACATTTGTTTGGCCTTAGTCTTGTTGGGCTCTAAAAATTATGCATATAATAATAAAAGATCATTCCAGCTTGTAAGTACCATTACTAACTATTCAAGTAAAGTTACAGGAACTGATATAATGTATCTGTGTTATTCCATACAGGTATGAAGTGTTGAACTTCCAAAAGAAAGTATTTGAAACATATATGAACCTTAAAGAAGATACCTGGGAGATTTTAGATGCTAACAGGTAAAAAGTAATTATTATTCTTATAAAATCGGGATGATTTAAATAGCCAGAACATTTTTTGAAGATGGCAACACAAAGTGCAATGAGCACTTGTGTTGCCATATTTCGCATTCGGCATCATTGTCGAATATTAGACTAAAAATAACTAAAAAATGGAATATGAAAAATTTCTATTTGCTTTTTATATTGTATTTCCATTTTGGCTAGATGGGTAAACAAACTAGAATAATAATTATTGGTTTTGTTTTAATGTAATTGTTTATACTTATTTATAACTAGCTTCTGCCTGCGACCGCTTCTGTTCTTTCTGTGTGGTCCGACCTGGATAAAAAGTAGCTTAAATATGTGTTATTCCAGACTATAAAACTATCTCCATGCTAAATTTTATCCAAATCTGTAGAGCTATTTTGGCGTGAACAAGTAACAAACATCCATAAACTTTCAAGGTTATAATATTAGTAAGATTAAATAAAGATTAGCATAACATGTTGCAGAAGCCAATGAAGCTGTCTTATTTACTGGCTTTACGATAAAATATCTGTAAAATGTAACAAAATATCTTATTCTTTTTCAGATCAATTGATTCTATCCAAGAAGAATTGTTAGAAAGAACATTGGATGTAGTCAATAATATCACTGATGAACCTATAGGAAAGCTTTGGATAAAAAAGTGACATAATATTTATGTATTATTAAGTAGTAAGATGAACATTAAAAATACCTATGATAAATATTATTAAGTAAATAAATTGTGATCGCAAAGCGAAAATTAATGATGGATAGAACAAGATTCTCCTCTCAATAAAAAGCTGTGTTGACAAATATTCAAAATGTAATAGTAGTACAATATGAAAAATTTACGACTGGCACTATTAAAAAACCCTACCAAAAAATGCAATAGTAACCAACACTGCTCATAAGAAACTCCTTCTCACAGTCAGTTTCTAAGCTCACAACACAAATTAGGAAGTTTGTTTGTAATATAACCTTTCGTTACAGCTGTAGATATAACATTAGCTCAAGATCTGGTATAGTATAGTTAAGGCTGATTGTTTCGCTGCGCCCGCCAAATTCAAATTACAATGGTTTTTCCCAATTTGTAGGTCTATAACACATTCTAGACTAGATTCTTAGCTATACAATATTCACAACTGAGAATTAAAACCTTTGCTTGCAAATCGAAATTGGAGCTAAAAGTAGTGTCAATCGTCAATTTTGGCAAAAATTGATGATTGACCCTACTTTTAGCTTCTTCAACGTTTATTAAGCAAAGTTTTTAATGCTCAGTTGTGAATATTGTATAGCTAATGGCGCAATTACTACAGCTAGGAATCTAGAATGTGTTATAGACCTACAAATTGCGAAAAACCAATTGAAATTTGAATTTGGCGGGCTGAGCGAAACGATCCGCATTAATAACAACAATTATGTATGTGACCCAAAAAATCTCAGATTAGTCCCACCCTCAACTAGAGAGAACAAATCTAGATAAATGATATCCAATCTGTTGCAAATATATGAGCATCATCAATGATATACCTTTAGTACCTACCATAAAATTCCACTTCATGGGTAGCCCCTGCCTTACTAATATTTTTAAGTGTTTGTAAAACAACTCGATAGAATTGTAAGTTAAATAATAGAATCTACTTCATCTTTTACGCTTGATAAAAAATAATGAATAAAAAATATTTTTTCTACATAGTGGTTTTTCTTCTGAAACTATTTAATTTTAGCCCGACGCTCCATACTATATCTTCAGGGATAAGCCTAGGCGCATTTCTCAAAGTAGTATTATATACACTTTATTTTAATAAAAACTTATTTTGAAATACAGAACTTTATTTTTTCTGGACATTCTGTAACAGATGTTTTGCACCTTCCGAGGTCTGTTGTTTCAAGATATTGACATGAGGCTTTATTTTCTTTTTCAATGCATTTGCAATGTCATCCTTGTTGCTCTCAATTAGTTTTAAAAGAAAGAAACATCCTCTGTTGGTTGGCAGCCACTGTTTGAGCTGAAATGACAATATTTTTTTTAAGCCTTAAAAAAAATTATAATAAAAGTTCCTTATTTTTTAAAGACAATATCGGAGAGAATATGATGTTATTTTGTGTATATGATGAGATGAGAGTAATGATGCAAAATTATCAATAAACTTACACTTTCATCAGACAAATTTTCTGCAATAGATTGGCCAAGTGTGTCTCCTTCCTTGTCTTTGTCCAGACTGGCTAGCTTCTTGAGACACATGTGTATGCCAGCATCTTCCACTGCGAGCAAGTCCTTACCATCGGTGGTGATACGCCACTCAGGTTGGCAGATAACTTTGGCTAAAGCTTCTAGGATTTCTTTCGTTGATTCTGTAGAAGTACATGTAACAATTAAACCCATCAAATCTCGTATTACAGACATAATGCAAAATCTATTGTCTTGGCTGGCGAGGGTAATTATGGGTGTTGTTGAATAAATCTAAATTTCCAACCTAAATGCTCTAAAATACTCTAAATGCTGTCTGATACATATTTTAAGGCTCATACACATTGGATATGCTCTTTTTTAAACTGGTCTCCGATTTTGGTTGATGTAAAGTTGTTTCATGATATTCTAAAAAGCTTTTATGTAAATCACTGTAATAACTGTGGAGATAATGATGTATGTGATAGTTGGGGGTAGTCATAAGACTACCGATTAAGATGGGACTGTCTCACTTACCTATTGACAAGACAGCAACTGTCAATAGCATATTAGTCTTGCTGCTTAGCCAGAACGTGGGATCCTCTTCCATGTCTTTCTTCAGAGCAGGCAGGATTGCCTCCCTCAGTTCTGATACTCGCAGCTCTGCATCTTTCTTGGATGTGCCACTTTTGGCGCCCTCTTCGAGGAACTTGATAAAACTAGGGTGGAACGCTCCTGAATCTTTAGGTTTCACTAACCAATGCAGTGTCTAAAAAAAATGATATAAATAAATGTAAGGAATTGTAAATTGCCACTAGCCATTTTGATAGGGCTTATCTCCCAGACCGCACTGTGAATGTTATAGGTTTTGTTTGCTTTAATACTTATTTTAGGGTAGTTGTCTGTTGTTTTATTTACTAAAAATACCGTCCTGTTAAAAAAAAATAATTACATAATTATAATAGAAATAAGCTGTTGCTGGGATGCTCTGTCTCTTTCCCGCAAATTGGTCTAGCTATAGAATTTGTATAGCGTACGCACGGTTTGACGTCACAACGTGCTATAGTACTCTCTGTCCATACAAATAAATAAAAATGGAGTGTCAACTGTAAAAAATAATATGACAGCTCTCAATGAAGATATGTGCTACAAACTTGTGCAACATTAAATAGTTTGCACATGTCCATAATGATGAATAAGATTATAAAAATATGTATTCCTTCTCAATTTACTTGTTTGAAGTAATAATGACAAACTCTTCTTCACTTACCATGTTTCCCCAATGATCTTTAGCAATGTCCTTCAAATTACTTGATAATGTGGACACAATAGCTTTTTTCACAAGAACTGTGTCGTCAACTGAATCAAATATGGCGATTAGAAGTCGATAGCCAGTCTTGTGTTTGCTCAGTGGCACTGCATGTTCCTTCACCACTTTCAACATAGTCTGAAAATAGTTTTACGATTTTAGGATGTCAGCCCAGCTTTTCAAAGTTCTTTACTTACTGAACACTCATATCACTTCCAGAATATTAGGACAAACAAGATTTTGTTGCAAGGATGAAGATGGGACTGCTTATAGTAACCATAGTCAAGGTTCACCTTTTTGTCCTTATTAGTTCCTTGCCAGACACATAATGAGGCAGCATTAGCACCAGGTAACGAATTGCTGAGAGGTACTATTAGTGAACTCAATGTTGAAATCAGCTCAGCACGGTCCTCAGAGCTGCACTCACGCATGTAGTCATATAGGATTGAGTGAAACAATCTGCAATAATACTATTATTATTAAATATTTGATAAAAATATTAAATCAAGTAGTGAAAGCAATGCAATCTTATTCTATATGCTGAGATATGTGCTGGGTTATCTACTAAGCATATAGTATAGTGTATGTCATAGAAAGTAAGAGTTGTAGTAAATGTAGAAAATAAAATGACAAGGTTTTATAGAATTCCACAGATTTTGTAGAAACACACATACTCTCCATCATGTAAATTTTTGTCCAGAATTTTCTGTATGTTTGCTTTGCAAGCCTGCAGGATGGCAGTCTTCATCACAGGACTGTCTCTATATGTGTCACTGAGTGTCTTTACCTTGTCATCTTTTGTCTGAAAGAGAATTGGATTATTATCAATTAATAATAATTAAAAAACTAATAATAATAATTAACTTGGTCTTTGACAGAACATCAGGTGTATTTGCTTATACATAATTAAATTATCTGCTTGTTAAAATCCTGAAAAACATGGACTGGAAATAGATCCTATACGTATTAGGAATTTCTCTTACACCCTAACAATTAAATACACACTCACATTTTTATAAATGTCCCCATAGAACTCCTGCTGCATGTGACACTTTTCTTTCTTAGTAGCAAATTCTCCATAAGCATAGTCCAATACTGGAGCACTTATTGCATGAGTGGCTATTGATACAATGTGACCAAAGAACTTTTTCAATACTTCATGCCGTATGAACTCTGTACCATACTTCAATATGCGTTTGACTGCATGCTGACCATACTTAGACTGTACCATTTGAACCATTAAGTCTAATAATTCTTCAGTGATCTCATTCTTGATGTCATCAGGACCATACTTTAGCAAGACCTGTATGACTCTGCTCAAATCATGTGTTAAGGCTATTGACTTATAATGTCCTTTGAGTAGACAGTGTAGTTCTTTACAGGAACTCAGTCTAAACTCTGGTTTTACTACTTTTCTGAAAGAGTGTTATTTTTTATATTAGCAGTGATTGTTTTAACAGTTATCAACCTAAGAAACTTTTATTCAGAATTTTCTGTATGTTTGCTTTGCAAGCCTGCAACTTTATTATGATTATGCAGATCATAACATTAGTGTTAAACCAATTAGAGCAAAACATGCCATTTGCTTAACAGCAGATTTTATAACAAATATGTAATAATTGCATTTAAGCATGACACATAATAGCATAATTGCAAAAATTGCATATTGTGGTGAATCTTCAGGACTGATGGTATTTGGGACCAACAAAGATAAATATTTTATCATATAAAACATAGAAATGGAAAAATTTTGTCCATATAAAAAAAATATTTTTTTTTTGTTTCTATGCTGTCATAGTGCCCTACACTTAGGTATACTCCAATCCCACACTGCGACTCCCCCTAAAGCGACTTATTAACCAAAACAATAGCTAATACCTGTACAAAATACAAAAAACCAAACCATTTTTACCTCTGAATCTGTGCAGCCAACAATTTTGCTTTATGTGACACTTCAAAAACTTCAGCAGTGGCCTTAGCTTTACGTCTCACCAGCCGCAGCTCTTTTTTCTCCTTTTTCATCTCAGACCACTTTGGTTTCTCACCATTAGCTTGTTCTTTTGAAAAATTCTTTTCTTTCGCACCTTTGTTGTGATCCTTCGCAAAATTAGGCTTGCCTTTGCCACCCTTACTTTGGTCTTTAGA
Organism: Acronicta leporina; assembly: GCA_947256265.1. Classification (NCBI taxonomy): domain Eukaryota; kingdom Metazoa; phylum Arthropoda; class Insecta; order Lepidoptera; family Noctuidae; genus Acronicta; species Acronicta leporina. The sequence goes on from OX366521.1 coordinate 13,267,455, forward strand.
AAAGTTTGGCTTTCCAAATTTATTTGGACCATTATTCTTAAAGTTCTTTTTCAATTTATTGTTTTTCGCATTATTTCCTTGCACTGGTTTGCCTTCAGTTTTCTCGGGCTTCAGTTTCTTCTGCTTAGGTGAACTGGCATTGTCTTCACTAATTTTTCTTTTAACTTTCTGCATTTTCAATTTACACAAATAATGCAAGAGGTTAGGAAAGTAAAAATCTGGATCACGCGACAAGATTATATGATATTATGCAATGGATCTTACAGCCCTTTTACAATATATATAATTATTTCCCGAGTTTAATAACTAAATTAAAATAAAGTTAATATTGTCAAAAACGAAATTATCAACCTGTTTGTACCACATGTACGCGCAATGCTGTGCTGACAAAATTTGACAAAGATCAAAGACTGCCTTCTGCTTGAGTGTGTCACTGTCAACTGTCAATAAGTACCTACGGGGGGTCTGACATCGTACGTACAATAAATTAGAGTACATGCGATGAGTACATGAGTACATATTCACCATTTCATGCTTCATAGAGTTCGTAGGTAGTACGAACTTCGTACTATATTAAGCACCTACGCAAAATATTAAGAATTCGATGGCCTGACCGTGTGCAGAACACTAGAAGTCTGTGGAGTATTCCAATCAAGAATCACTCAATCACTGGTCCATATCTCTTAGCAGTCTGTGCACTGGTCAACTCTCAACACCTATGTGAGTTTAGGCGGGAAAATGAAAAGTGCACATTGTCGATTTTGTATTATTTTTCAAAACTTGAATTTCTCCGGAGTTTAATGTGTAATTATGGTGGATAATTAACCATTAAGTGTTCGTGAACGTGTGAGAGTGTAGGCAAATGATATAAAATTGAAAATCGTGACTTTTTGGGTTCACACCTAAACTCCATCGCAGCCTCAATAAAGTTTCTACCGTTTTATTGGGGCAATTGAACATTATACTTGACACTGGCGAACACAAAAAGTGTGGTGCCATAATACAATCCCATGATGGGAAATAATTATTACCTACTTGATTATTCTAATACTTGACACTGGCAAATACACAAAAAGTGTGACGCCATAATTAAAAAAAAAACACACATAGGTGCTAGTATCTGTGCTCGACACCCATAGATTATTATGTTTATTTGGGTATCGACACCAAAGATGATCGAAATTCAATGAAATCGCGTCCGAACTTGATTGGACTTGTTTTTAGTGAAAACTTAGGAAACGCAGTGAATAGATCGAAAAATATGAGTGTAAATGTACTTGAGTGCAATGGTGGATATAAACAAATATTTAGAAAACCAACTAGCGCTTGCAAAAGAAAGATGTAATATTAAAAGTAAAAAGGGCAATGTTTCGGACAAAAGTAAAGTTGCGGCTGAATTAATATCTAACAAACAATCTAAACAGCTTAGAAAACAGGCGTCCAAAGATTCTCCAGAGCCAACCACTTCCAGAACCCGAACTTTTACATCTTCCAGTAACAAAGACTCCGATGATGAATATCTTCCTTCAGATGACGAGCCGGTTGAAAATTTAATAAATATAACGGCTGGACCTTCTACCTCTACATCTCGAACAAACCAAAATTTAAAGAAAATTATAGATGACGGTAACACAACACTTTACAATGAGAGAATCGAAATATGGAAGAGAAATCTAGCATTGGCCAAATCAAGTAATTATGATGGTGGACCTATGACAGCTGATGTGCAATATGTATTGGAGGGCAACAAGGATCCAGAAGAGCCTCATGAACTGCAGAATGGCTTGTGTGTGCCTAAATATATTTGGAGACAGCTGTACAAGTTCCAAAAGATTGGAGTAAAATGGCTATGGGAACTTCATCAAGTAGAATCTGGAGGTCTGCTTGGTGATGAAATGGGGTTAGGAAAAACAATTCAGATTATTGCGTTTCTTGCAGGCTTATCTAAAAGTGACTTGGGATCTTGGGGTGGACTTGGACCTTCAATAATTGTAGCCCCAGCTACAGTAATTTACCAATGGGTATCTCATTTCCATTTCTGGTGCCCACATTTGAGAGTAGCCGTCCTTCATCATACAGGATCTCATGTGGGGAATCATAATCAACTTGTTAGAGACTTACATACTGCACATGGAATTCTACTTATCACTTATGCTGGCATTGTAAAATACACTAAAGATTTAATATCTCGAAAATGGCATTACATCATTTTAGATGAAGGCCACAAGATAAGAAACCCTGACACACAGGTTAGCAAATTCGTTAAAAAATTTCAAACACCACATAAGATATTGATTACAGGGTCCCCCATGCAAAACAGTTTACAAGAACTATGGTCACTTTTCGACTTTATGAGGCCAGGACTCTTAGGCACTTACAATGCATTTATGGATCATTTTGCTTTACCTATAACTCAAGGTGGTTATGCTAATGCTACTGAATATCAGGAAGCAACTGCTTTAGAAATAGCCAAAGCTCTTAAACTAATCATAACACCTTATATGTTAAGAAGAACAAAAGCTGAAGTCCAGAGTCATATAAAGCTGCCAGAAAAGAATGAGCAAGTCTTATTCTGTGCTCTAACTCAGGAACAGAAAGATCTTTATTTGGGCTATCTGACGGGTACAACTGTAAGAAGTATTTTGGACAAAGATAATAAATTTGGGGACCCTCTGAGAGCACGAATATTAGTTGCTCTATGTACTTTAAGGAAGATATGTAACCATCCAGACTTGTACCTCTATGAGGCTCATGAAGATAGTGATGACATTGATCAAGAGAGATTTGGCAACTACAAAAGATCTGGCAAAATGACTGTTGTACATTCTTTATTGAAAATTTGGCAAAAGCAGGGTCATAGAGCTCTGATATTCTCTCAATCCAGAGGTATGCTATGTTTGCTAGAACAGTATTTACAAGTTCAAGAATTTAAGTATTTGCGAATGGATGGCTCAGTAAATGTGGGACAAAGACAGAACATGATAAAAACATTTAATGAGAATGCTGAATATTTAGTATTCCTGGCCACAACTAGGGTTGGAGGCTTAGGAGTTAATCTAACAGGTGCTGATAGAGTGATAATATATGACCCAGACTGGAATCCAGCCACTGATGACCAAGCTAAAGAAAGAGCATGGAGAATAGGTCAACTAAGAAATGTCACAGTTTACAGACTACTATCAGCAGGAACGATTGAAGAAAAGATATATCAGAGGCAAATATTCAAGCATTTCCTGAGTAACAAAATATTAATAGACCCCAATCAAAAAAATGTTTTAACCACTAGTACACTACAAGGTCTTTTTACCCTTGAAGAACTTAATTGTGATGGGGACACAGAGACAGCATCACTTTTTAAACATACCAAAATAAATGTAGATCAAATTTCAAGACATAACAAGAATGATGAAATACATTTAAGTACAAGTAACTCACTTTCAAATAAAAAAATAGAAGCTATGAAAAGGTTGGCAAAAGAAATTAGTAAAAAAATTTCAAAAGCTAAAGAAGATAATAAAATAGAAATTGACCCCCGGGAACAGTACAAAAAGAAAAGAGAGATGTTATTGAATCCTCCTAAGGTTGAAGTACCTGAAATAAATATACTTGATGATCAAGTTACTAATGTTCCATTTAATAATGTATTGTCTGAATTAGATATAGTAAACATGCATGTGAAGAAAGATTATGAAGAGAATTTACTTAAGAATGTTTTAAAAAGCCAAGAAAATGATGATGCAAATGAAGAAAGTGATCACAGGGAAGGGGAAAGTATTGAACATGCTATGGCGCAATTCGAATCTGGGGAAAATTACAATAAAGAAGAAACAATAAAAGAAAAAACCCCTGAACGTGATAAGCCTAAAACTATCAAAAAACATAAAAAATCACACAAAAGAAAACATTCTCCAGATCCAGAAATAGAAGTTGAAAATTTGGTTGCAGTAAAGAAGGTTAAGAAAAAGCAAGGTAGAGATAAAGAAAAGGTACAAAATGATGATGATTATGTGTTAAGTAAACTTTTTGCTAAGGCTAATGTCAAAAGTGCTCTACAACACGATGTTGTTGTTGGGCTAGCGGAAAAAGAGAAACGACATAGAATCAAAGAAGAAGCAGTAAAGAAAGCCAAGGATGCTGTGAGAGCTATCAGATTTTCTTCAAAATAAATCAGTCCATGACTTATTATTAGGAAGCAGCTAATTTAAGAAAAAATATACAAACTAATTTTGATATGTTTGTTTGATTTTTGTTGTCAATCAATTCCATAGTCTTCAGAAAAGGGGAACGAGCTTTTAGGAAATGCAGTTACGTGGATGTCGCTTCGCACCGGAATGACGGTCTCCATTCATTATCGCTGTCACTTGAAACACCTTAACCACTTAATATTGTGACCAATGATAAACTTTTATAATGTGGTTGATTGTCACGATATTGTTGGTACAGCTTATATTCTTGTATAGGTAAAGCACGCTGGCGGTAAAGCTGCGCATTAGGCGACTTTTCGGTCTATTTGGTGGTATGAGGTGCAGAGCGGGGCGGGCGGGTCACGCACCGGCACCGCATGCTTGCCGGTGCGCTATTGGTTCTTATTTTGGCTCGTATATTCGTCTAGTCTAGGCAATCTACTTTAGTACCGAGTTTAGTACTTATTCTTCTAAGCGTCAGTCGACCTATAGATAAGAATAAGTACTTCAGTCGACCTTTGGTTTCCGAGCCGCACAAAAGTTTTTAAGTCGAGTCGAGAGGTACCTAAGGTCAAGCCTAAGATATTCCTGCTGCGTAGTTTTTGTGGTATGGACCTTGAATGCTTCCGTGAGGATGCCAGCAGCATTGACTGGTCAGAACTCATTGCTGAAGAGTCGATTGACGTTAAAGTTAGTCTTCTCAATACATATCTTAACCGGCTTTACGATATTCATGCACCAGTTCGTCCCGTGAAAATAAAACACCTGCCATCACCTTGGTTAACGGATGATTTAAAAACGATTCTGGCTAAAAAATCTGCAGCAAAATCGAGATTCGAAAGTAGACCAAGCTATTTTAATCGGGAAAAATATGTTGCAATCCGCAATCGCAGCAATCTGGTGTGTAGAGATGCTCAACGCCGCCACATTCATAAATCCGTTGAAAACGGTGACCCAGCCAAAGTCTGGAAATTTCTTAAATCAATGGGAATTGGGAAGTGACTTCTAAAAATATTAATTTCGAATTACTTAATAAATATTTTTGCACCTCTTACAATTTTCATGGACATTTTAAAGCCAAAACATTGCATTATCTGTCATCACTTCCCACTCCCGATTACTTACCATTTGTCTTGAATCAATTCTCTGCTTGTGATGTTAAGAAGAGTATAATTATTATCTATAATAACATACCATCACGCCTGTATTCCCCGAAGGGTTAGGCAGAGGCGTACTAATGTACACCCACAGTTCGCCGGTATGTTTAGGTCCCATGTAATAGGGGGCGAGCCTATTGCCATTAACCGGGCACAAATTCCTAACTCCGAGCTGCTACTGGGAATTTCATAGAAAAACCCAATAACACTTTGATCGACCTGGGAATCGAACCCAGGACCTCTAGCGTAGCAGTCGCGTTAAGGACCACTTGGCTAATGAAGCAGTTTAATTATTATCTATCACGTCTAATGCTGTTGGTAGTGACCTGTATCAGTCGTAAGATGATACTCCCTATCCTTGATGAAATCCTTCCATTTATCTGCCATATCCTTAATTACTCCATATCCTGTGGTACGTGTCCTTCGCCTTGGAAAGAAGCCCAAATTCCTCCTTTGTCTAAAAAGTGTAATCCTATCTCATTTTCTGATTATCGACCTATTTACATATAACCGTTCCTATCCAAAGTCCTTGAACGCCTTATCCATAATCAGCTCAGTACTTTCCTTTGCAAAAACAACCTACTTAATCCCCTCCATTCCGGGTTTCGTCCAGGACACAGTACTACCACAGACCTAGTCAACATTACGGACGACATTAGATCCGGCATGGAGAATGGAAATCTGACGGTACTATCCCTGTTAGATTTTAGTAACGCTTTTAATACCGTCGATTTTGATATTCTTCTTGGCGTACTCTCCTCTCTTAACATATCTCCATCAGTGATTGATTGGTTTCGCAGTAACCTGTGTTGCCGCCGACAGCGTATTTGCATCGAAGGCTTTTCCTCTTCATGGTGTGCTAATTCTGCCGGCGTACCGCAGAGGGGCGTTCTTTCTCTTCTTTTCGCAATAGGTATTTATTAATTCTATTTCCAATGATCTCCTCTCATCTTACCACCTATATGCTGACGATTTGCAAATCTATTCGCAGGCACAGGTGAGTTATCTGAGGCAGTTAAAATAATAAAGATCTGGCATGAATTTCTGACTGGAGTAAAGCACACGGATTGGAAGTCAACCCAGCGAAGAGTCAAGTGATTGTTGTTGGTAGCTCCAGGAAGCGCTCAAAAATCGACTGGTCTCAGCTCTCTCAGATTGTTTTCGACTGTACCACTATACCTTATTGTGACTCAGTGAAAGACCTGGGTATTTACATAGATAAAGATTTTTCTTGGGGTCTTCAACTACAAGAAGTAAGCCGCAAATTGTTCGCGTTTGCGGGGTATTTGCGGAGATTACGAAAATTCCTGCCAATTGCCACTAAAACTGCGCTGGCTCAATCCCTTCTCCCAATCCTCGACTACGCCGATATCAGCTATCCAGATATTTCCGAGGTGCAACTGGATAAACTTGAGCGACTTCATTTTTGCATTAGATTCATAATTATTTGGTCTACGCAAGTATGACCACGTTTCAGAGTTTCGTATCAAACTCAAGTGGTTGCCTATCCGCCTTCGCCGGAATACTCATATTTTATCACTTCTTTACAGTATTCTGTTCAATCCTGCAACCCCATCTTATCTCAAAGAACGTTTTCAGTTCCTTAATGACACACATTCTAGATGTTTAAGGTCAGCAGAGAATTTGAGACTGTCCATGCCTCCGCATTCCACTGTTTTTTTCGACAAATCCTTTACGGTTCAAGCCATACGTCTGTGGAATGCGTTGCCTGTAACAGTGAGACAAGCGCAGTCACTAGCTTCTTTTAAAAAATTAGTTAGAGATCATTTCTCCTAGAAGACAATGCACGTCAATCTTCTAATATTTCCACTAACTAACGTATCTACATTCCATTTTATATTTATTATGTGTATGTTTAAGTATGTAATTAATATATGTATGTATAAGTGTATGTATTTAGGTTAAAGTTCATAAATGTTCACGGTTCCGAAATTCTATCTCAAGACTCAATAGATCTCAATTCTCAACGTTCAAAGTGACCGACCGACAATTCGGTACAGGGGCCCAAGTCTGCTATTTCAATTGCCTCAGAATGAGCGTCCATGGTCCAATGGCCATATATGACACTAGCTTGTGCCCGCGACTTCGTCCGCGTAGCGTAATGATATATAGCCTATAGCCTTCCTGACTAAATGGGCTATCTAACACTGAAATAATTTTTCAAATCCGACCAGTAATTCCTGAGATTAGCGCGTTCAAGTAAACAAACAAACAACCAAACTCTTCAGCTTTATATTTTAAGTATAGATTATACGATAAGATATCGCCTACCCACGGTAAAAGAATTAGCTTAAAATAGGTACTAAAAAATTAGAAACAATACCCTAAAGAAAATTAACTCGCTGAGCTAACTGGGCTCACCGCCCTTCCCCCTCATGACTGCCTTGCACATCATAAATGCGCGCGCGGTACTTGATCATTATTTTGCTGCGATGTTATTTTAAAACTGCGATATCTCATAAGATATTCATTGAAATCCAATGATGTAAAGGGTACTTTTGTTTTAAATTAAATACTTTTGATGAATAACGTATTTATTTGGATAAGGATTAATATCATGTTTATAAAAACATCTTCGCAAATAATGCATTTGGAATTTTAGAACAAAGTTAGCATAAAAAAGGTTATAGTGAGCCAACCTTAAAAGACAGACATATGCTGTCGCGGACTTTTTTTAGAACTTTTAAAGAGGAACAATTCTGTCATATATGATTTTTGCGAAACTTTAACCGTTTACGCAGCGCACGCATCGGAAGCTCTCAAAAGGAAAAAAAACCCCCGATTTTGAAACATTTTTCATTGGTGCTCCGCTCCTATTGGTCTTAGCGTGATGATATATAGCCTATAGCCTTCCTCGATAAATGAGCTATCTATCACTGAAAGAATTTTTCAAATCGAACCAGTAGTTCCTAGTAGATTAGCGCGTTCAAGCAAACAAACAAACTCTTCAGCTTTATATATTAGTATATAGATAAGAAAATCAACAATTTTGAAGTCACTGAATCACAATTCTGACATTCATTCAGTTTGTTTAGTTAGTCACCAAGAGTATCGATAATATCATTGTCACCAATTGATGATTTTAGTCGTTTATGTCAGATGGCTTGGTATCATTTTATCTTTGATATGGCAATTGGCAACACCACATCTTACAAATGTCAAACTAAAACCCGACCTGAGTGCATAATTTTTTAGAAATATTATTGAATATTACTGTTTAATTTTTAATAATTATGGACATCGTTTGCATCTAGTAGTGCCTTAGAATATGCTAGTGTGATTTAGGCGTAAAGTTTGTGTATTAAACCGTTAAGTCAACAGTTGGGTCATAGTTTTAACGTGGTAGTATTTTGGTAAAATTCTAATAGGATTTGTAGTTTTCGGCTCGGGTTACGTTAAAAGGACTTCGGCGATATGTCGGGAAGGAGAAAACCGCCACCACCCGGCTTTAACTTTAAGCCTCCGGAGGAGCAGGTTGTGTAAGTAGGAACCAATCACCTGTCCACCTGAAATTGACACCTATTACCTAGGACCTAGAAACTTGATCTATATTTGTATAGAAAATAAATTAAAATTGATGCCAATGATAAATGAAATCCTTGGGCCGCCCCGGCTTCGCATGGGTGGAGAAATCCTTATTTCATAAAATTCTATAGCCTATGTTAAATCTGGAATAATGTAGAATTCAAATGGTGAAAGAATTTTTTAAATTGGCCCAGTAGTTTTAGAGTTTATTCGCTACATACATACAAATATTTCCTCTTTATAATATAATACTGTTCTCCACGAAATATACAATAAATTCATATTATTACATACATATTGTCACACCTGTTTTCCCCGAAGGGTTAGGCAGAGTTTAACTAATGAACACCCACAGTTCACCGGTATGTTTATGTCCCATGTAATAGGGGGCGAGCCTATTGCCATTAACTGGGCACAAATTCCAAACTCCGAGCTGCTACTGGGAATTTCATAGAAAAAGCCAATAACACTTTGCTCGACCTGGGAATCAAACCCAGGACCTCAAGCATAGCAGTTGCGCTCAGGACCACTAGGCTAAAGAGGCAGTTTATTCATATTATTAATATTTATTATTTGAGTTTAGCTACTCAACTAACATGTAGTTAAAAGTTTAGGATCAAGAATAGACCTATAGACCCTATAGAACCTAGTAAAAAATAGTAAAGGTAGAGGGGCCTCCTTTTACTTTATTACCTTTTACTACTTTTACCTTTACTTTAAAGGTACCTTTACTACCTTGTAATAACTAAGCCCGTTATTACTTTATTTTAATTTTATTATTTATTTTATTTATTACAATGCTGATCAATCAAAGTCTTAGGTTAAGCTGTTTGGAACACCTCCATTCCTAATCACTCATCCCAAAAAGGCCAGTTAAGATTTTGATCATTCTCAACTTTTCTCTTTCATGTTACTCTCGATATGTATAAACTTTATATGAAATATTTGATTGTATATTTTAAGGACACCACCAAGGAATCTGGATAAGCAGACAACAATAACAGTAGATGACAAAACATTTACTGTGCATGCTGATGACTTGATCAAGATATGTGACTTGGGCCGCGGAGCATATGGCATTGTGGAGAAGATGAAGCATATCCCCAGTGACACTACCATGGCGGTCAAGGTATTAAAAAAATAATAATAATAAAGATTTAACATAACACAAACTAACTTTGTTGTTCTAAAAAGTAGTCTGGAATACCAATGTATGATTATTTAATAGCATTAAATCAACCTAACTGCCTCAATAGCCAAGTGGTCCTGACCGCGACTGCTACGCTAGAGGTCCTGGGTTCGATTCCCAGGTCGAGCAAAGTGTTATTGGGTTTTTCTATGAAATTGCCAGTAGCAGCTCGGAGTTAGGAATTTGTGCCCGGTTAATGGCAATAGGCTCGCCCCCTATTACATGGGACCTAAACATACCGGCGAACTGTGGGTGTGCATTGGTGCGCCTCTGCCTAACCCTTCGGGGAATACAGGCGTGATGGTATATATTTAATCAACCTATTCTCTGTGGAGGGGACATAAAAACAAATTTTAACACAATATTTGCATCTTTCCAACAATATTTGTTATAATCTATATATATAAAAGAAAGTCGTGTTAGTTACTCCATTTATAACTCAAGAACGGCTGAACCGATTTGGCTGAAAATTGGTGGAGAGGTAGCTTAGAACCAGGAGACGGACATAGGATATTTTTTATCCCGTTCCCGTGGGATGTGATGACAGACCGAATTCCACGGGGGCGAAGCCGCGGGCAAGAGCTAGTATATATATATAAAAGAAAGTCGTGTTAGTTACACTATTTATAACTTAAGAACGGCTGAACTGATTTCGCTGAAAATTGGTGGAGAGGTAGCTTAGAACCAGGAGACGGACATAGGATACTTTTTATCCCGTTCCCGATACTTTTTATTCCACGGGGGCGAAGCCGCAGGCAGAAGCTAGTTATATATAATATTATTATTATTTATTATAAAATATTTCAAAATCAAGGTAGCATAGTCACATCCTACTATTTCTGTAGAAGCATCCAATGAAAACAAAAGCATTTTACCTAGTAAATTACCAGCTATTATGTCCTTATTAAACATAAATAATTATTACTTTTGTTAGCTGCAGCAAAGTATCCTTACATGTATGTGTGTTTGTACATAATCATGTTTAAAATGCCTTGGTGACATGTATCTTTCTCTGTCTTAATTATAGAGAATCACAGCATCATTCAACAGCCAGTCTACTGAATTAAAACGTCTGCTCATGGACTTGGATGTGTCCATGAGGGCTAGTGCATGTCCATACACAGTGCACTTCTATGGAGCCATGTTCCGTGAAGGAGATGTCTGGATCTGCATGGAGGTCATGGACATGAGTCTTGACAAATTCTATATGAAAGTCTACCACAATAACCGCACCATACCGGAAAACATTCTTGGGAAAATTGCATTTTCTGTAGTAAGTGCTCTGCACTACCTATATTCTAAACTCAGAGTAATTCACAGAGACGTTAAACCGTCGAATATCCTGATCAACAGGAAAGGAGAGGTCAAGATGTGTGATTTTGGCATTTCAGGATACTTAGTGGATTCTGTTGCCAAAACAATTGATGCAGGATGCAAACCTTACATGGCACCTGAAAGGATCGATCCTAGTGGCAACCCGGGCCAGTACGACATCCGTAGCGACGTGTGGTCCCTCGGCATCTCCTTGATCGAGCTGGCGACGGGCAAGTTCCCATACAACACATGGGGCACGCCTTTCGAACAACTCAAACAGGTTGTCAAAGACGATCCTCCAAGACTACCCAGTGGCCAGTTTTCTGCACAATTTGAAGACCTGATAGTCCAAAGTCTTCAGAAAGATTACAAACAAAGACCAAACTATGATGCATTATTGGCACATCCATTTTGTCTAGAACATAGCCAGAAGGAGATTGACGTCGCGTCTTTCGTTCAAGAAATATTAGACTTACCAGATGAGTCCTAGTAATAGGAACATTATTTACGTACCTATTAAGTACAAGCGTTTAACGACTAACCTTAATGTAGTATAATAATTGAAAAAATTTAAATAATGTTATTAACCACAAAAAAAAGATTAAATTGTGTATTCTTTATAGTCTCGCCGACTGTGCGCAGTTGGCGTACGTGGCGGTTTTAAATGTTTGATTTAAAAAATGATTAGTGTATAAACTACCGGAAGTAATCGTGCCCCTGTGTAAGCGGATTATTGTCAATTTAGTGTGGTAGTGATAAGGGGGTAGTTAAAATAAGAGTAACATTCGCTAATATGGTTTTATTTACGTGTAGTTTGTTAATCTTGACCTCAGAGCGAACAAAGGAATTGGAATAACAAAATAATGACTGGAAACATTTAATAAGCATCACAAAATTATCATAATTTAGTTTTATTAAAAATTATTTGTTTTCAATCTTGTAGTTTCTTTACTACCCTGATTTAAACTGACTTCCATTTGAAAATTATATTATTTTCAATAATTTCAACAATCTCATCTATTTTAAGGATTATCACATATCATGTAAAAAAAATAAACACCACCTTATATCAAGACATTTATTTAAAATCATCAAAACGTTATATAAATAAAGTAAGTACAAAATAGTACTAAGTACAATGTCACATTTCTCTTAAAAAATAAACGCCAGAGGCTTCGATACGATATATTCACAGTTTAAATAAAGCGTAATTGACTAGACGTTATAGTTTAGAAGGGGGAATTCATCCCCAGCTTTGTGCCGAAGTCAAGGCGGGCGCGGCGTTGATTGCGGCCGTCCGCCCTGGGAAACAAAAGTACAATGTCGAGTTTTAACACTATAAACATATTGATACTGAATTGCAATACTGTCACTAGGCTTATAGACAGTTTTACAAAGTACTGTCTTTATTGGTCTGGACTTCAGCCCGATTCTCAGACCTAGTTTTTTTTTTAAATGCTTACTAGCAATGTGGATCGCACATTACTAGTATTCTTGTTAACCCCTCGTGCTAAGCTAAAATGATTGTGTTACGAGTGGGTTTACGTCGGTAGTGCAATGAGTGGGTTTCGAACCGGCAACCACATAATTGCAATTGGAATGGGTATTCTATTATGAAATTTTCAGAAGCAGCTCGAGTTTTATTTGACTATGTTTAAAGCCAAAATGGTTGCCCTATATCAAATGGAATCTAAAGCATAAATACTAAGAACCACAGCACGAAATGTTGTGGTGCTCTGCTCTCTTATGTGCCTCTGCCTATACCTATGATCTGTGGATATATACTGTACAGTATGTTATATCTAAGTAACTCACTTGATCTCCTGCCATTTGATAAACTCGTTGACTGCGAAGACTAGGAACAGCGAGGCGGCGTACCCAACGGCGAGGGGCCAAGGTACATAGTACCGCAGACCGCATACACCCCACTTGTCACAGAAACCGTAGCTGCTACTTAACATAATTCCGCTGAACGCTATCTGCGCCACTATTCTGGAAGGTAACATGCGTTTATTAGACCAAATTTGATGACAGATATTCGGACCAATAGGTAGAACTTTTGCGTCTTATTTCATTGTACTCGCATATTAACACCAAACTGAACAAATCCACTACCTATAAGGCCCGTTTTCCACAAAAGCGGGGATGTGCGGACACGAGTGTCATAACGTGCTAAGTGTAGGTGAGACGAGACGAGCGGAGCGGAGACTAGAAGACCTCTTCTCGTGCGTAAAGAGGATGAAAAAAATATTGAAGCATTTTAAATACCCATGGATATTTTTCCAACCATTTTCAAATATATCATCCATTTTGGGCACGACGAGAGGTCTTCCCGTCCCCGCTCCGCTCTGTCCCGCTACTGCGACGTATTTTGTATGGAAATACCGCACATCACGTCTCCTCTCGTTTCATCTCCGCTTCAATGGAAAACGGGCCTAAGCTGACCTCGATTGTAAACTTATATATACTGTACCCAAAAAAAAACTAAGTTAATATTTACTCAAGTAACACCAGTCTTATAGTTGTACATGAGCCTTAGACTCGACTGATTTTCAGTCTATGAATTATAGCGGTTTTATAAGAAAACTCATTGTTTTCCGTTTACAAGTCAAGCTCATATGAGTTGTAGATGATTATGTTGTTTGGTAAAATCAATCAATCAATCCTTCAAAAGGCTTTAGATGGCGTGATACATAATGAGGTAGGTCTAGTATATATGTATTTTACATATCTATATATATAAAAGAAAGTCGTGTTAGTTACTCCATTTATAACTCAAGAACGGCTTAGAACCAGGAAACGGACATAGGATACTTTTTATTCCGTTCCCGTGGGATGTGATGACAGACCAAATTCCACGGGGGCGAAGCCGCGGGCAGAAGCTAGTTATATATGGTTAATATGGAATTGTGATTGAATTTTGAACTCAGCAGTGGGTATTGCTGGCTGAATATAAATATGGAATTGTGTATATACAATACATGTGATTAGTAAATGCTGCAAGTAAATACTTACAAAATGACAACAGTGGCTGACCACACTTTGTTCGTCCAGAAGCCCTTTTGCCATATAGAAGATTGTCGATGAATAAATGACAACGATATCACAACTGTGAACAATCAAGAATTAATTAAAGGACTAAAACATATTAAGGTTAATATTATTATTACAATTCTCTCGTATCGTTTCGTACAATATTAGGTATACAATAATATAAATAAATATTCTGGGACATTTTTACACAGCACCATCTAGTCCCAAACTAAGCAGAGCTTGTACTATGGGTACTAGACAATGGATATAATACTTATATTTTTTTTTTCTTTGTAAATACATACTTATAATACATAAGAAACACCCAGACGAACACAAACACTTATATTCATCACACAATTTTTTGTGATATATATATAATTATATAAATAATATAATATAATTATATATTTAAATAATTATATAAATAAATAAATTTATGAATGTGGAGGAAGCAAAAGAAGTATTCAAGAATCGTAGCAGCAATGGCGTTTTGTAGTTCCTGCCCGTATGAGAAAATGATGTGAGTGTACGCATGCATGTATAATCAATTACAAGACATAAATTATGAAATTACATTAATCTCTATGCGTTATTTCAGTTGATAACGTTACACGTTACTTTCTAACAACTTTTTTTTCTATTTACTTCCAAGGCATGAGTTTCTTAATACTTACTTAAATGCGAAGTAATCAGCGCAAGTGTGATATGTTGCGCTAAAAAGAATCCATCATAGAAGTCGTCTCCCCAGCCGTGCCAACTTCTCAAAGAAAGGTCATGGGTCGCGTTGAACTCCCCCGCATTGATCGGGTACACTATCCAACACGCGGTGGCGTTCGTCACTTGAGATATTTGTTCGCAAAAGGCGCGCAATGTAAATGCGTAGAGGATTAGAATCGACAATGCGGCCGGCAGGAACTTTAATGCGTAGCACCAGAACACGAATATCGCCATCTGTGGGATGCAGTACGTGAAAATTATAGAGTTTTAAACAACTGTAGAGGAAAGATTAAGTTGTACTACCAATTATCAATTAATTTAAAAAAATCTGATTTTGATTTAATATCTACAAGGGCGAATATCCGAAAAATGTTTTCTCTCTATAACATATCTTAAGTAAAGTAAGCACGGGTCTGATAGAGCGGATATAATCTTTTACAAAAATACAACGGTTTTTTCAGCAACGGTTTTCTTCACTTATCTTTGTAACCTTTTCCCAAATATGGAGTTGGATTCTATGGTATTGCTGGGCAACACCCTGAGGGTATGCTGGTTTAGTGTAGTAATTTGCTATAATAAAAGTGTATGCTTGCTGTAACCTTAGCGTTAACGCGAACCTGTATGAGTTCTGAGGAGGCTTATAAAACGCTACTTTAACTTATAGGGGAATGCGGGTCGCTAATACACAAGTGTATGCTAGTACTCATCTAAGGAAACACCTTATGCCCGGTTTGTAAAGGAGTTTACCCCTAAGAAAATACAGCAGTTTATAATAGCTGTAGGATTCAGTGGTAAACTCTAATCAGTGTTGGGCATTAAACAAATGATTGAAATTAATCAATTGATTAAAAATTGCATAGAATTTAATAAAATGAATTCAATTAATTAAAGTAATATTGATTGTAATTTTAAATGAATAAACGAGTGGTGATCACCATAAACCGACTTTGCACTGGCACTTGCTAGACTCGCAGTGATACTATAGTCGCAAACAAATAATAATAATAACACACCATCACGCCTGTATTTCCCGGAAGGGTTAGGCAGAGGCGTACTAATGTACACCCACAGTTCGCCGGTATGTTTAGGTCCCATGTAATAGGGGGCGAGCCTATTGCCATTAACCGGGCACAAATTCCTAACTCCGAGCTGCTACTGGGAATTTCATAGAAACATCCAATAACACTGCTAGACCTGGGAATCGAACCCAGGACCTCTAGCGTAGCAGTCGCGCTCAGGACCATTTGGCTAATGAGGCAGTTAAAAAATAATTGCGATTAAATTAATTGCAATGAATTCAATTGCAATTGATTAAAAAAATATTTATTCAAATTTTAATTGACTCAACGACTGGCGATCACCATAATATACTGACGTTGCATTAGACTCGCAGTGATACTATAGCCACAAAAAAATAATAACAATGATAAAAACAAACGTGAGCGTTCATAAGGAGGTGGGGCCGGGTGGCGGGGCGCTGCATGAGCGCGGGGTCGAGCGGCGCGAAGGCCAGCGCCGCCGCCAGCGCCGGGCCCGCCAGCGCGCCGCCCCACAGCGCGCCGCCCACCGACAGCGACAGCGGCACGAACGCGCACAGCGACCCCACCTACACAAACACAATCACATAGTGTAACAAACTCAACGATCAGCCAACCAAGAGATGTGTTACCAGAAACACACACATGACATCGGGTTCTCAAATAACGTGAATCTTCGTTTAATATAGTCGACCTCGGTCAAACTTGGACATCCTTCAACGTCCACACATCTTGTTATCGCAATATTGTACCACTGAAGATTGTAACATAATTTATTTCAAAAGAGTGTCCATGGAGTTTCTTGATGGATTCTTCTCCATAGGATCGACTTTTTGGAACCGTGCAACAAGAATCATAACGTTTCATAAACGCGTGTAAAAGCTTATTTGAAATAAAAACATTTGAACTTGAAAAAAAAACAATAATATAATTAGTCCTCATTTATTTATTAGGTAGTTAATATTGTTATGCTGGCAACACTGATTTCTAGTTTTACCATAAGCCTCATTGGGCTCTGAAACGCTAAATATACAACATCTCCTAACACCCTGTGTTATTTGATCATTACACCTACCCCGGCTTGCCAAATATCTTCTGTGCTGATATCTGAGGGTCTTCAACACCACAAACACTCAGTGATAATAGCGCTTAAATAGTACACTGGTAACTAAAGACAAGATAATTATGTTTTATGGTATTGACGCATCACCTGATGGTAAGCGATTACCGCCGCCTTTTTCGCGATCTCCGAAATATCTATTATATATTTTTTTTTACTTTTCATCGTGGGACAGCCCATTCGTGCCGAAACGAATGGGCCGACTCGACCGTAGTGAAACCACAGCCTCACAGCAAACCGGCGTGAAACAACACTTGCGTTGTGTTTCGCCGAGTGAGTGAGGATACCGGAGGCCCAAACCCTTTTAAAAGGCGGGCAGCGCACTTGTGACTCCTCTGGTGTTGCGGGTGTCCATGGGCGGCGGTTATCGCTTACCATCAGATGATCCGTCAGCTCGTTTGCTCCGCAATCCCATGAAAAAAGGCGTTATAAGTTTGGGTTTTTCACCTGCAGCAGCGCGATGAAGCAGACGCTGCATATCCAGAACTGCGTGCTGTTCCACAGACACGTCATGTGGTGCCGTGACATCGTGATCAGCGTGAACAGCGACACGTCAGCGTCTCGGGTCATCTGTCGTTATCATCACACAATATCTTACTTATAAACACACATTTAAAGTAAATTACGACGGATTATTTTGCGTACCAACATAGCCATAGGCTAATGAGGTTATGGGGTTAATACCGTTCCCGAAACAGCTACTACCTATTATTGCCCTTTTTTCTATCGGATGACACGAAGCAAAAAAAGCGACACCGATTTATGGTAGACATACCTAAAACCCGAACAGAACGCTTTAAGTCATGTGCATGTGGATTGGGTGATTCTCTCTTCAATCTTAACAAAAATCGAGAAAGATTTAGTAAAAAATAGTTAAAACATTATGGCGAAGTTTAAAAATTTGTTAAACCGGAGATAAAAATGAATCAATAAAGTGGATCACCCACCACCACTTTTATCATGCATACCGCCGAAATGTGGAATGCGCTTTACGGGTGGGTATTCTCCGATAGATAGCGGTAATTTGGGAGTCTTTAAATCACGAGTAAATCGGTTTCTTCTAGGCAAGCGCGCTCCATCTTAGGTCGCAGTGTCGCTTACCACCAGGCGAACTGGCGATCAAGCGTCAGCCCATTAAGAATAAAAAATCGCGTGTGATCATTCTTCAGTTATTAGAATAGGCCGGCGCTATTTCATGTGTAGAGCGGCATCTCTCTCTGAATCACGAATGATGGCAATAACACCTTATGTTATGGCGTCTATTCAGAATAAACTGACAATACATACCTTTTGGCTACAGTAATTAGTGAACGGTTGGTCCTGCCATTTGTTTTGTAACTGAGCAGCGTGAAAGTATTTATCAAATGTTATTTAAATGCAATTCCTTATTATCCAAACAAAATAGTACTTTTTCTTAAGGATTACCTCTTTCAACCCCGAAGGCTCAAACTTCAACGATTTTCACAAATATAAGTAGTTGAATGACTGCACGTTTGGTTAAGGTTATCACCTGGCCCCTACCGTTACGCCGCGTGTCGGGGGATTGATCCCCGATTTGTGCGTTACACAGATATTTGTATTGAATCTGGGTGTACTTTATGTCCCTTAATTATATCCCCTGTGACCTATGACACCGCTTCTTCCACTGTCGGAAGACTTGTTTTTTTAAATAGGTAACTCCTAAATAGGTTACAAAAATTGGTTCTGAATTCAATCAACCAGTACGTGACATGAAACAAATTAATGTATTATATTAAAATAACTAGCTTCTGCCCGCGGCTTCGCCCCCGTGGAATTCGGTCTGTCATCACATCCCACGGGAACGGGATAAAAAGTATACTATGTCCGTCTCCTGGTTCTAAGCTACCTCTCCACCAATTTTCAGTCAAATCAGTTCAGCCGTTCTTAAGTTATAAATAGTGTAACTAACACGACTTTCTTTTATATATATAAGACACTTACCGACAGCGAACAAGGGACTGAGTTGAGCGCTCTCGCCAGATCGATGGGTCCGATGCAAGACTCCGGCACTTGGTACGGAGGCATCTTCTGACATAGCACCGGATATAGGGGCTCTACTGCTATGCTAGAATTGAAAACACGTAATAATCAGCCCATGATACTGTTCCATAGCTGGGCATGGGTCTCGGGAAATGAGAGAGATTTATTTATTTGGATCTCTAACAATAAATCCATTACGCAAGTTGGATACACCAAAAACAAAAAAGGTTGTAGATAAAATGCTTTCTCAGTTAAAACAGATCACGGCATGCAAAATTATTTTTACAAGTTGAAAATCAAAATTTAAAATCAGGAAATTCACTATTTAGGCTATCTACGACTCTGGCCTAATGTACGCCTAAAATCTGTCAGGTATACGCAATTTCCTTGCGATATTGTACACACATAATTTAAAAAACTCAGCGGTGCGTTTGGTATGAATTTAATTGCTATTATAAAAGTATTGATTAATTCCCAACACTGCCGTTAAGTAAAATGTATTCAAAAGCAAATAAATTGATTTTCAGTTCATGTTAGCTCCTACCTTGCATCGGCTTGCATGAATATCTCCATATTGAGACAATTTGCCGCAGAACCCATGACGCACACAACTTCACCGTAATCCTGCAAAACGAATACAATTCATTAATAATACAAGGACGATGGCGGGACGACTTGGACACTTCAAAAGTCAAAGTCAAAGGTTTTATTTCAATTACATCCGTATTACTGGTACTTTTGAATTGTCAAAAAGTAGCCCGGAAAGTGTAAGTGCGCTTGCACTTACACTTTCCGGGCAAACTGCCCTCAAAAACCGCCTACAGGCTCTTCAAAGAGATTAGTGGAACGAGCTCAAAACTGGGATACATATGTTACAAAAATAATAATAACGTAGGAATCTTAGAGGTCTTTGAAACTTTGAATAAATTAAAAAACCTTCCGCATTTAAGTTTCAGCAGTTCGATAATGAAACCAAGTAGATATTATTATGAAAATATAATGCCGATCATTAAAAAAGACTACGTGTGTGAATATTGTCATTGTTCCCTGCACGCTGCACGACTGCTACGCTGCAAGGTTCTGGGTTCGATTCTCAGTTCGAGCTATATTGATCGGAGTTTGCATTCGTGCCCAGTTAATGGCAATACGCTTATCTCCTGCGCTCGAACTGTGAGTGTTGATGAGTACACCTCTGCCCAACCCTTTGGGGAATACGGGGGCATAGGTCTGCTATTAGAATTATATCAGAATGGTCGTCAAATGACACTAAATTACATTAGAACTGTCAGATTTGATAGACAATACTCTCAAAAATCAACAATTCTGAATGTGACGTCATTGAAAGACGATTTTGGTGAAATAAATCAGTAAACTGGGGGCCCTTGATGTAATGTTTTACCTGCATGATCTGTATCATGAGCTGCACGGATCGCGCCGTGCAGTCGGTGAAGAGAGACACCAGGAGCGGCACGTTGTCCACCTGCTCTATGTGCGGCCGGATATTCTCGATACCTCGGGGCAGCTTTGCCTGGATATCGTAATAAATTTAAATCAAAGTCAACAAGCAAGACAGGCAAGACTCGTTATTTTATTATTTACGGGGAAAACAAGCAGATTAGTCATTTGATGGTATAGCGGTTAGCGTAGCCCTAGCTGTCTCTTAAGAGCCATGAGTACGCGTTGTTTATAGAACATTTTATGACATAAATATCTTATGATATGCTCGGGACAAAAATGTGTGACACGGAAATTCTTGTAGACCCAGGTATCCAGAATGTGAGTATCGGCCTTATTTTGGCTGGTAACAATAGGGTATTTTACACCACGTAAGAAAAAATATAAAAATGCATGTCTATGATAGATTTTTTAAAAAGTCAACGAGAAACGTTAGTATTTATTTATAAAAATGCAATGTAAATTTTATAATTCAATTTCAAAAATAGTCTTTTTAATCTGTTTTAAAACGCCATCCGCCATATTGCATTCCGACGTGATGTCACTCCGATAGTAACTTGACGTTACTTGGTCTTTTGCAGTTGTATTGTTTACTAACGAAGTGACGTCACGACCCGAAGTAGCATGGCGGCTAGCGTTTCCGCGCGGAAATTCAAAATCATAAACTAAAAATAGTTTTTAAGGCATTTTTCGGTTTTATAAAACTGAAATAAAAATTCTAATGGTTCATTACGATCTAAGGATTAATTTAAAACAGTTTTCAAAAAAAGGTGTAATACGCTATTGTGGAACTACGTTCTTAGAGTTGCAGAAGCATACAACAAAAACGGAATAGCATACAACTGTTCAAGCTATATATTTTTTCTTTTTCTTTTTAAATAAAAATCTTACCCTCTTCTGTATAGTCAGTGCGTTTATAAACACAAATTTCACATACTAGAACGTCCAGCCCGGGAACAATTTGTAGATGATACAAATATTTGCTACCGCGACTCAAGGCATTTTTTGTCGTCAAGGCTTTTAGTTGATAACAACCGTGGAGCCGTAGATAGCCTAGTTATATGACCATTGGACTGCCAAGTCATAGGTCTCAAGTTCAATTCCAAGGCACGCACCTCTAGCTTTTCGAAGTAATGTGCGTATTAATAGTTAATTATCACGCGCTTATACGGTGAAGGAAAACATCGTGAGGAAACCTGCATGCCTGACAGATTTTCTAGACGGCGTGTGAAGTCTGCCAACCCGCATTAGGCTAGCGTGGTGGACTATAGCCTAATCTAACCGTGGAGCCACGAGGGCTGCAGATGAGAAAAACTTGTAAATAAATTACCCTGTTGCTCATATCGAAGTTGACGGGAGCTGAGTGGTCCGTGGAGTCGGTGAGGCAGGACAGCGAGCGGCACGCGTCCACCGGGGACCCGCCCTCCTCGTCCTCGCCGTCCAGCAGGGAGTCCGCCGACGGGTGGCTCGTTGATATGCTGCTGCGTTGAAACTGTTTAATAAACCATTAACACGTTCAGTGCTACCGACTCGCCCTGCGCTCATGTAAATTTTATTCCTGTGCCGGCGTGACGAGTTCAGTGTACAAGCGGAATGTGAAATGTATGCGGCATACGTTAAGACATCATGAAAATCGTAGTGGCATTAAAGGTGTTAACAGCAATAATAAAAATATACTAGCTTCTGCCCGCGGCTTCGCTCGCTTGAAACTCAAAAACCAACAGCGATGACCTCTTCTTTGTATGGGTGTCTATACATTAGAGAGGTCAAGCTGTATATCAGGTTCCGTTTAATTATTTGAGATAAGAAGTATACCAGATTTTAAGTTGGAGCACATACTTTCCAACAGTGATAACAAAATTAAAATCTATTCAGTAGTTTTTGCGCCAACCCGTAACAAACAGACAAGAATTTAAAAAAATACATTTTTGGGTTTGGAGACGTTTATATACCCTAACCCACTTTTTTTTTCTTAATATCTTCAACGTACAGACACAGCTTTTTTACAATTTCATAATAGTAGAGATTTAATTCTTACAGGTGTACTATAATACATCTTCCCTTGCGTTTGGGCGGTAACCTCATTCACTCGGCGAAACACAAAGCGTTGTTTCGAGCCGGTTTTCTGCTCTATGATTAGTGGGTATGTGGGCCACAAAAATATTTACTCCACGGGAATCAAACCCACAACCAGCAGCGCAAAAGCCAATAGCTCCAAGTACCTTCAAGTTAGTGTGTGTGGTGATAGAATGCCTCGCTTTCTTGATCTCGTTATCGAACTTGACAGTGCTGTGGTCCAAGTTGATGGCTCCTGGCGCCGACATTGACAACGCTTTCGACGTCGTGATGTTGCTGCTAAAGTATTTATAAAACATCAACTCATTTATTGTCCCACTATTGGGCACGGATCTCCACGCAGGACTGAGAGGGATTATGGTATAGTCCATCATATTAACCTAATGAGGGTTGGCAGACTTTTACGTACACGCCGTCGAGAAAATTTCTCAAGCCTGCAGGTTTCCTCAAGATGCGTGATGTTTACCTTCAACATTTAAGCGCGATTAATACGGACATGATTTTGAAATCTCAGAGGTGCGTTCCTTGGATTCGATCAAGGCTTTAGATTTGGCAGTCCAATGGACATAGGTTACCAAAACTAAACTGGCAACAGTCAATATTTAAAAAGTGCTTCGGTTCGAGTTATTGCCAGTAAATAGTTGATAATCTATTACATACCATATTTCTTTTAAAAGAAATAATCATACATACGAATCTATACTGACAACTTTCTGCATCTTGGATCTTGTTACTTTATATAAAACTTCAACACAGTGGGGTTGGCATATAGTATGTAACATGTTATATTTTTCAGTAAATTAATTCTACGGTACGTAAAATATATATTTCTTTTTCTTTTATATTATTATTTTATATACAACTTACTATGATATGAGTGATAGTAATAGCAGCGTTGAGTGTTATGAATGCAGTGTAAAGTGATTATAATTATGAATTAGTAACAATATGAGAAGTTAGTGCTGAAGTCAAGTTAGCTCAAGCTTAAGTGCAAAGCGAAACTTAAAATAATGGTTTACGATTCTGTTTACATTGCTATTTGGACACAAGTGATATTTATTAATAACTAGCTTCTGCCCGCGGCTTCGCCCCCGTGGAATTCGGTCTGTCATCACATCCCACGGGAACGGGATAAAAAGTATCCTATGTCCGTCTCCTGGTTCTAAGCTACCTCTCCACCAATTTTCAGCCAAATCAGTTCAGCCGTTCTTGAGTTATAAATGGAGTAACTAACACGACTTTCTTTTATATATATAAGATTATATAAAAAAAAGTTTAAATTTAAGAATGCAAACAAAATCATAAGTGAAGATTAAATACTATGCAGCATTGTTATGTCACGTCCAGATATAGAAATTCTTTCACGCGGAGACCTTCATGTCATTGAAGACTTCATGCCATTGACGTATATCGGCTATATCGGCCTTCACATGATATCGTCTATTCTTACTACATTAAACATACCATCACGCCTGTATTCCCCGAAGGGTTAGGCAGAGGCGTACTAATGTACACCCACAGTTCGCCGGTATGTTTAGGTCCTATGTAATAGGGGGCTAGCCTATTGCCATTAACCGGGCACAAATTTCTAACTCCGAGCTGCTACTGGGAATTTCATAGAAAAACCCAATAACACTTTTCTCGGTCTGGGAATCGAACCCAGGACCTCTACCGTAGCAGTCGCGCTCAGGACCACTTGGCTAATGAGGCATTCTTACTACATACATTATAATAACTGATATAAAGGTCGCAGGAATAAATATTTAAATGGTCATTCGTCAAAACTCATAAGAACGAAAGTACAAAAATACTTTCTCAATACGCAAGGAACATTTCGCAGATAGCATTAGAAAAATCACACGAAATAATATACACATACGTCACGCTTGCTACTTTTTTCACATAGCCTACTCAAAATTTTGTTCACGATTTCATTATGTAGCAAAATTGCAAGTGTAATTGCGGACGTAAAGTAGCAACGAATGTGAAATCGCTGTGAAAAATAATTTAATCAAATGAAAAGTAGCAATCATTTCCATGCCTATTTCTCTTTACCACGTGCGTGAGATAATTTGAAGACATAATTAAGTCACGGTGCGCCTGAGTCTTGACGTGAGATAACAAGCAAGCGCGATAGAGCGAGAGAAACAAACCTATAGTACAAGCCGAGCGCGGCCGCGTCACACGTGTCGATGTGCCTATTGAGCCGCGACGTCGCTCGCTCCTTGCTCTGGGCCAAGGTTTGCGACGACAACGGCGACGCGCTCTTGCTGTCAACAATGTGTGACGATAACAGTGACGGACCACAGCCCTGCTTGTTCCAAAAAATACTTCAAACATTTCACCTTTGATTCTGGCTACACTTTGCAGGTGTTTAGTGGCGACATCTGAATATAGGAGTCGAAATTCGCCAAAGGAATCTAGGGCTGCCTGATTTCGTAATTCTCCATTTTTATTAGAGGTGCCTCTATATTAGTAGGCTGTAGTTCATCACTTTCGACTATAAAAAACACTAACATTTAGATTTGAAATAGGTATACTAAAATACGTAAGGTATTTACTTATTTCTCATAGATTAAAAAGACAACATCGATTTCTAACTATAACACAGTCTCGGGTATTACTTTAAACAGCCAGAGTTTCTGTTTTAACAGGTTTTTTTTAATTTCCTGTATCCAATCACCCTGTATAACATCAAAAAGTCAAATCAAAGACAGAAGAAATCTCTATTCTCGTGCCGTGTGTGTTGATGATGTGATTGTTATAAATAAGGCTAATTAATTGCCAATTCAAGCACCAAGTAAATGCAACACATTTTTATATAAAACCTTGTTAGTGTTGTGTATCCCAACATGTAGCACTGACATTGTTTATGGCCGTTGGTTTATTACCCCAATGTCTAGCGGCGCATCGCGTGCTTATGATGTTTTTAGTGTAATTACAAAACAAAACGTCTGTTATTCAAAGACATGCTCTTATTCCCTTTTTAACAAGTGTTACCAATGTTTGTGTGTTATCATAAAAATATGATAAAACATTTTAGTTTAAATAGGACCAGTATATTTTCTCTAAGACAACAGAGCAGCCTGTTCTATTTTATCATCTCTGATCAATTTTAGAATAAATGTATTGTCGTGAAATCAATAAAAAGTACATATATTTTTAAAGTTAATATGCAAATGGAGATTTTAAACCAAGTTTCTTGTTTTATATCACAGTTAACTAATCGACAGTACACTTATTCTCATGTAAATAATACAAACATATACTAAGATTTAAAATCGAAATTCTTACAAAATCAATAAAAAACTAAAAAGACTCTTGGGCCATTTCACTTAGGACATTTAGATGTTATCATGCAGTCTACGTTACCTGGCATTTTCCTCGCTCATGAGTGATATGTGGCAGTTCCAGCCTGACTCCAGGCCCATCTTCTCGCTGAACACTCTGGACCTCAGCTCGTTTTCTTTGCTGAAGTGCACGAAGCGAATGCAGGCGCGCTCTAGACGCTCTATTAACTCTACCATATCGCTTTGGGCTTGGTACTGCATTGTTACCATGCCTATGAACACCTGTGGAAGTTTTAATAGATTTATAATGGGTTATTCTGGTAAGTAGGTTATGAGGTAAATGGAAAGAAGATATTTCAACGGCTCGGTTAGCACAATGGGCGAGCAGCGTATATAACCTCGTCATAGAAGAGAACTTTTGGCCGCAGGACGTGGTTTTCCGTCGCTTCCGCGGCCAAGTGCCACAGGATAGCACAAAGATAATAAGTGGAAAGTGAAGTGCTACTAACATAGTCTTAAGCCTTATCTACTATCACTATTTTGTATATATTTTATACATGTTAGCTTGTAAGGTATATATGGGCCATAGGTGCCTGAAATTAATTATTTATTATTATTATAACAAATAATTTCAATCTTAAAAAATACTATATAAGTCGGAAATTCCTAGTACCAATTTTCGAGAGCTATAGGAAGCTTCCTACTCCTAATAAATTTCAGAATGTACACTTTACCTGATTGCACTGCATATCAAAGAAACCCTCAGCGTCCTTCACATCGTCATCTGTCACTTCGTTGAACAATAAGGAGTCTGAAAGAAAAACAACAAAAGTTTTAAATCCAGACAAGTAAATTTATATGCATTGCATAGCTGGACTGCAACCCATCTCATAAACACTTCCAAATTAGGAATTGGACTATTGCTGTCATAAAGAAAATGGGACATAATCATAGGATACTATGAATTTCACGGCCCATCAAATATTATCTCGCGATTCTTCAGTGCGCTTTGTCCGACTGTTGGAGTTTGAATATCAGCAGAAGGCTAGTTGGATACAATAAAACGAGCGGCTCGTTTGAGGCTTAGACTCAGACAGATATCTTTTATTTCTATAACAGTGTCTCATGTATCAGATTATTATCATCCAGCTAGTATGGCATAATGATTTACAACCTTCAAAAGCGACCTTTGGGAAATTATTATTATTTTATCGCTTACCGGTGGAATGGAAGTGCAAAGCAGGCGCGTCGGCCCAGTGCTGCGACAGCGGTGCGTACAGCTGTCGACTGTCGGCCGGCAACTCCAGATACATCGCTGACAGCGACGGAGATATACCGCGCGTTAACGGCCTGACAATAATAAAAAAAATATACCAATAGTTGCACTCACATATCAAAGGACTTTTTTCTGGCAAAAGGTAGCCTATATCCTTCACCAAAGTGTGGCTATATCTATATCAAAATCCATCGTTGGTTTGACATTGGTTTAGCAGTTTCACGTGAAAACGTACTAAACTTGCCCATATTTGAATTGATTCGAACTTGTTGAAATCGTAATCAAAGTGATTTTAGCTGTTTCTTCAAATGCTTAAAAAAAAGACACGTCTCCTGTATCGTGGGTGCTTTTATAAACACAAATTCTTACATAAAGAAACGCCCAGAATCGGAACAATTACCTGTAGGTCATACAAATATTTGCTCCGTGTGGGGACCTAACAACACGTGGCGCCGAAGCGTTCAATAAGTTAAACATAACGAAGTCTATTTTACACTAGCTTCTGCCCGCGACTTCGTCTGCGTGGACTTCAGAATTGGGTCCGGCCTAGATAATAAGTAGCTTATGTGTTATTCCAGGCTAAAATCTATACTTGTGCCAAATTTTATCTAGATCCGTTCAGGCGTGAAAGAGTAACAAACATCCATCCATACTCACAAACTTTCGCATTTATAATATTAGTAGGATACTACTCTGTGGACTTTAAAATAGGCTAGGACGTGCCAGAATCATCTTGTATTAAAAAACTAAAATATTTACTATAAGTACGACGTACAGAATGTATAAGCAATGGCGGGGGAATTGTGTATAGAAATTCAGAATCATAATCAATATCTATAAGAAGCTCTTGAAAGAAAAATAAGTGCAGAACGGAGAGGAAGCAATATAATACTTCAATTTAGGGAGACTATAGGGTATTACACCTTTTTTGAAAACTGTTTTAAATTAATCCTTAGATCGTAATGAACCAGTAGAATTTTTATTTCAGTTTTATAAAACCGAAAAATGCCTTAAAAACTATTTTTAGTTTATGATTTTGAATTTTCGCGCGGAAACGCTAGCCGTCATGCTACTTCGGGTCATGACGTCACTTCGTTAGTAAACAATACAACAGCAAAAGATCAAGTAACGTCAAGTTACTATCGGAGTGACATCACGCCGGAATCCAATATGGCGGATGGCGTTTTAAAATAGATTAAAAAAGACTATTTTTGAAACTGAATTATAAAATTTACATTGCATTTTTATAAATAAATACTAACGTTTCTCGTTTACTTTTTTAAAAATCTATCATAAACATGCATTTTTATATTTATTCTTACATAAAATACCCTATTGTGGAACGTACTTGTAAGCGAAGGCAGTGCAGTAAGCGGTGAGCGAGTTTCTCTGGTAGAAGTCTATAATCTTCTTCCTGTCGGCGGGCGAGATCGGCGTAAGGTCGCGACCGTTCCAGTAATCCACGCACGAGTCAAGTATTATGTCAGCTGTCCCCTGGCCAACAGTGACGATAGTTAAAAAATATTGTTTTTTTATATACTGAGGTGGCAAATAAGCTTACGGCCCGCCTGCAACATCAGAGGTGATGCTCGAGACTCCGTTTTCGAAGAACCCCATGCTGTATCTTTTGGGAGAGTATAAAAGGACTTTTTGTAACAATGGTAGTGTGTACTGATCTAAGACACTTCGCGAATATTGAAATCTAAAAAAATCTACTTTTCACGGATTTTATATCGTTTTCCAAGATCTCTAGCGTAGCAACTAGCAGTCGCGCTTGGGATCTCTAGACCAAGGTGTCAGGCAAGTTTTTTTTTCAAAATAACATACCATCACGCCTATTTTACCCGAAGGGTTAGGCAGAGGCGTACTAATGTACACCCACAGTTCACCGGTATGTTTAGGTCCCATGTAATAGGGGGCGAGCCTATTGCCATTAACCATGCACAAATTCCAAACTCCGAGTTGTTACTGGGAACTTCATAGAAAAACCCAATAACGCTTTGACCTGCGAATCGAACCCAGGACCTCAAGCGTAGCAGTCGCGCTCAGGACCACTAGACAAATGAGGCAATAATTTTTTCAAGACGAAAAAAATATTTTTTTATATCCATGAATACATACATATTGGTGCTTGTGACTATACCTGTGTAAGCATCTGCAGCTGGTTGGCCTGGTCCTTGACAACGACGGCCAGCATATGAGGAAGAGGGACTTTGACCCGGGTGCTCAGCTGTAGAGAACGAACGAAGCGAGTTTCACGACGGATCGTGTCTGCTTGCTGTGTAGACAAAATTAAATAATGTATAAGATTTTTTAAATAATGTGAGATGTATGGCCAGATAAACGAATCAAGATGAGAGAAAGAGCGGAATAAGTAGTATAATAATAATAATTTTACTCTAGAAGCGGTGCTCCTGGATATGGCGCGTATTGTTAGGAGGTTCCTTTCTCTGGAGCCCGCCGGAAGCTTGGACCCTGTTGCCGATACCGGTGGACTACTATTTTTTTATATGTTTTTGTATATCCCTTGTAAAATTATTTAAAAATATTTATAAATAAGTAAATAAATGAATAATTTTACTCTAATGTATGGTAGTGAAAGTTGGGTATGGCAGAAGAGACATGAAAGTAGAATAAATGCTGTAGAGATGAGAGCGTTGAGAAGTATGTGTGGGGTAACTTTGAAAGATAGAGTGAGAAACAGCGTGATAAGGGAGCGGTGTGGTGTGAAAGAAGGTGTAGTAACAAAGATAGAGAAAGGTATGTTACGTTGGTTTGGGCATGTAGAGAGGATGGATGAACGGAGATTGACGAAACGAGTAAACATGATGAGTACGGATGGAAGAGTTGGAAGGGGCCGACTTCGACGAACAAACCACAACCAAGTTACGGCCGTTCTTAAAAAAGGTCAGGTTAAGAGCACCCTAAACCGACGATCATGCATGAGGAGGTTAATGAACGTAGATGAAGCGAAAGAAGTGTGCCAGGATCGTAGCAAGAGGAAATCTATAGTCTCTGCTTACCCCAATGGGAGACAGGCGTGAAAATATGTATGTATGTACTTATGTAAAATTTTGTGTATTACAAAAATACTTGCCAACTGCCTAAATATCGCCAGGCACTCTTGTACGTGATATGACTCGGTAACTGCGTCAGTAAATCCTATCTGCTTGGCTAACTCGCACAGGCATCGTCTGTTCGTCACCGGTACCAAGTCTTCACTGTAAAAAACATTACTTTACCAATGAATGGTTGAAGATTTTGTCAGAAATGTTGTAGGAAGAATTTATAAAGCTAATAAAGCAGCATGGCAGCACATCAAGGGTGGCCACTGTGTCTTTGTAAGTCCACACTAGAACCTCCTCTGAGGTCAGAACTGTAGAGATGGGTGCAGGAAAGTTGCATTATTATGTAGTTGGCCAGTGTAGTATAAATAAACAATCATTTCAAAGTCACTAAAGTACCCGTAACAAAATAATATAATTACAACATTATATTCTACCATCTATTGTACACATTATGGAAAGCAAATAAATAAATTAAAAAAAATAATAATAATAATTGTAAAGTAATTGAGTAAAATAATATATTGTATCTACCCACATCTTCTCATGATTTAATATAGTTACAAGTCAAAATCAAAATGTTTTATTTCAATTAAACCATTAAAGAAGGTACTTACTTTTAAAAAATATAAGGTACTTTTGAAAAGAAACGCACCGTTTCTATTTTACATGTAAGATGTAGAACTGTCTATTCTGGAGGAATCTTTGACATACTCTGTCCGTACTAGGACTTCGCTCCCTTCAAAGATTAAAGTAAACTATAAATCTAACTTTAATGAAACGCCGCCGTAGAATCTCGGTCCCAAGAGTAGTGTAGAGTAGTGTACCTGTACTGCGCCTCGCAGGTGAGGTGCGCGCAGAAGTGCGCGTAGGTGTGTCGTGGCGCGGGCGCGCACGTGTTGAGCAGCGCGGCCAGCCCCAGCGGCTTGAGCCGCCCCAAGTGCTGCCGCCAGCGCTGGTCGTCAAACTCCACGCAGAACGGCGCGTTTTGGTCGTGTGTTAAATCTAAAACCTAATAGCCACCACGCCTTTATTCCCCGAGAGGTTAAGCAGAACTTAACTAATGCACATCTACAGTTCCGAGCTGTTATTGAGAATTCATAAACATACATACATACCATCACGCCTGTAATCCCCGAAGGGTTAGGCAGAGACGTACTAATGTACACCCACGGCTCGCCGGTATGTTTAGGTCCCATGTATTAGGGGGCAAACCTATTGCCATTAACCGGGCACAAATTCCAAACTCGAGCTGCTACTGGGAATTTCATAGAAAAACAAAATAACATTGCTCGACCTGGGAATCAAACCCAAGACCTCTAGCGTAGCAGTCGCGCTCGGCTAATGAGGCAATTTCATAAAAAAAAAAAACAATAATTTGTCGACCAGAAAGTCGTATCAAAACCTAATAATAAATAATCGTATCTAATTCCACAACAATAAAGCAGTTATTCGGTAGACTTGGTAGACGCCATTTTGCTACCTATCCAGTAATGAATTTAATAAAACAATTATATGTTATTAAAAGTAAGTTTCGTTTATAGTAAATTAAATAAAATTTACTATAAAGGAGACTTCAGAATATGCCATTTTAAAATTGTACCAAGACGACACGGTGACATAAATTCGACTAAATTTATGAATTTGAAGAAAAATATCTAACCATTAAGAATTTTTAGAGTCGACAAACATAAAATTATTTAATAAAATGTTCCATAAATTCAACTCACCTCAACAATAGTGGAAGGTTCAGCGGTCTTCGTGACTTCTGCTGGCGTGTCAAGAGTATCATCGCTCTGGTGTCCCATAGACCCCACCAGGCTCGTTTTACTAGAGTTGTGAGATGATGGACTGGAGTTGCGCAAGAAAAACACCTTCTCCGCTGTAGGGTTCGGCCAGGATAGGATGCCTTTTTTGTCTATGCAGGTTAGTGCCTATGAGTAAAATTACAGAAGATCATCCTCTCTCCTAATTAACTGAATTTTGCTGTGCCCGACAGGGTCCATAATTGCTCCTTTAATTAATATTTATATAACATCTGTATCAACATTATGGCATGCAAGTATTGAGTATTATATATCAGTACATTTTTGGACTTAGGAGATTACAGGGTATTCGAAAAATATATTTATATTTAAATATAAAAACCTTTATCATAATTATGACAAGGTATATTGTTTATTTATTTATGTACCCCACGCCGCATTACCCCAAATGCAGGGAAAACATATAAATGTTTCAACCACCCTTTAATTAATCTATTTGATAACTACCTTAAACTATAACGAAAGGAGCACTAAATTACTGACTAATAAGTTACTGTCCTCACCTTTAAGACGTAAGTTCAGAATGTGAAGGCAATTTTCGACATGGCAGGTGGGACTCGCGGTGACTTAGAGGTCATAGCCGTCTGGCGTACCTAGCCAGTAGACGCCGGTTCGAATCCTGTCTGCGAGTCGAATTTTCCCTTCACTAAAATAGCAATAAATTAGCTTACTTACCGACAGAGACCCAAGAACATGCACAATATTGGCAGTCCTGCAGACCATGTCTTCCCTCCCAGTCAGAATGTTGAAGAATGTTTTCCCCAAAGACTTGAGACTTTCAGGCTGCAAGTTGGATTCGCTCATCGCTTGTATCAGCGGGTCGCCTGCATCTTCCGATATAGAACACGACTTAGGACGGACGTATTTTTGACGAATTTCCGATAAAAGTTTAAACCTGAAAAAATTATTTAGGTAAATAAAAAAGCTTCGTTCATATCTACCTAAATGATTTCAAAACGAATATTAAAATCAATTTTAATTCTAGACATTTTTGTTATACATAGCTATTCCAATAGTAAACAATAAAAAATTGTAAGGCTGATCCAGTCATGCTTAATACTAACCCTGATCGACAAATAGGAGATAATAATTATGTAATCAATATAAAAGGACATTATCTTCTATAATATAAAAATGAATCGCCAAATGTGTTGCTAAGCGCAAATCTCGAGAGCAGCTGAACCAATTTCGTTAAATCTTTTTTAATAATATTCCCTGAAGTACGAGGATGGTTCTTACGGAGAGAAAAAATTTAAAAATTGCCTGAAAAGTCTAAAAACACCACTTTTTCACTTAATTCCCATACAAAAGATTCGTAATAATACTTCTAAGTCAATTTGAACTTTAATACCATACCATAAAGTTTAAGTGTTAGTGGAGGGGTTCCGGGAAGGCAAAACAATTGAGTGACGTTAGTTTCATACTCGACTCGACTGTTAGGCGTTACGAAGTTCGCTGGGTCAGCTAGTTTATCATAAAACTGATTCTTAAGCCCTGAACAGGGCTGATCTGCGACTGTCTTCTAGCGAAGACTTAAAATAGTCTCCAAAATTTTTAGCAATTATAGAACACTCACCTAGCCAACCCATAACAGTTCAAGGTGACCCACGCAATCGGGAATACAATCTGTAGCAGCGGTAGTGATGCTGCTATAGTCTGTAAGAAGTATATCTCGGTCCAGTGCGTCACGCCTGGCAAATGGTACACGTGGCGAGCGAAGCTTGCTATTACTACGAGAGATATCACCAGCGGCAGAACAATACCTTCCATTATCTTGACTGTACACTGTGGAAATATTGTGTTGATTGATAAATCATATAAACAATTAAGGTGAAGATGGAGGGAGGTGT
Source organism: Acronicta leporina (assembly GCA_947256265.1). Taxonomy (NCBI): domain Eukaryota; kingdom Metazoa; phylum Arthropoda; class Insecta; order Lepidoptera; family Noctuidae; genus Acronicta; species Acronicta leporina. Next base: position 13,301,594 of record OX366521.1, read on the forward strand.
TTGATTCCTACAGAAGACTGGTCCTCACTAACAGAGAACAGTGACCTAAAATGGCCACTTTACGCACAAAACGCGCGTTCCAAAAGCGCCATATCCTCAAATTGGCTTTGCGCACACTTGAGGTCAGCTTATACATGACTTATAGAATGGTGTGGCAAGTTGTGTATCCGTGAATCATATTGACATTCATCAAAAATGCCCCTTTTAGCTCCTCAGAGAAGTGTAGGAAGGGGATGAGGCCTTCTCTTGTACATATCTTTTTAACGTGGGTGAGCCATGCTTCGGCACGAATGGGCCGGCTCGACCGGAGTGATACCACGGCCTCACAGAAAACCGGCGTGAAGCAGCACTTGCGTTGTGTTTCGCTAGGTGAGTGAGGTTACCGGAGGCCCAAACACTTAAAAGGCGGGCAACGCACTCGTGACTCCTCTGGTGTAGCGGGTGTCCATGGGCGGCGGTTATCGCTTACCATCAGGTGACCCGTCTGCTCGTTTGCCCCCCTATGCCATAAAAAAAACATATAGATCTAATATTTGATAAATAAAATGAATGTTCAAAAAAGAAGGTAGAACTACAGAAGGAAGTTCGGTAGAAATTGAGAGGTATAGAAGCTGCTACAGGTGTCTATTAGGTGGTCATAAATCGATGCTTACCAGATACCTTTGTTTCTCAAACACAGTGACAGGCCTGATGGTGGCCTGCTCTAGCGCCAGCTTCAAGTTCTTTAGGAATGGAGTCTCGCACATTCTATATGCTTTGTTGCGATGCGGTGTTCGAATTCGGGGAGTGGTAAAGTTATCTTTTTGCTAGAAAAACAAAACAAACTATAAGTTTATTCAGGAAACGTATACCAATCTGAAATAGGTTTATAAATTATTATACTAAGATCTTCTGTTGTACAACTTTTCAAAATATGTAACACCAATCTGAGTGCTTTTGACCACTGACCACTAGAACATGGTCGCTCTGCTACAACTTGCGACGCGTTTGGTTTGGTTTTTGGTAAAAGGGGTGTTGGGTATTTGCAACTTTTACTTCTACTAAGTAACCATCTACGTCATATATTTTCATCTTATGTTACGTTCATGTAATGGCTGTAGAATGTGTTTAGCAGGCTGTTACGCAGTTTGTTACGGCCTTGAATCAGCTGTAGGTATGTATATTGTAATAAATATTGACTTTAAAGACAGACTCGACGTATATTTCGCATGTAACGTTTCATTTCATAGTAATTATCACTTAGGTATATTATTTACGAGTGTATGAAAATCTTTATGTTTTATACAAATACCTGCGCTAAGGATAGAGTACCTACGTAACCTATAAGTAATATTTATCTTTTGTATTTTTTTAGCATTTTCCATACCTACTTAAATTATAAAGTTATTTTAGTGAAGGATCTTTAAAAAGTCAGCTTTAAGACGTAAATTTAAACACAATTTGTGCGAGTGCTGATATGTAAAATAATGAAAAAAATACAGGTCATAATTTTAATTTAATATATGGTTATTTTTTTATATTTGATCAAAAATTAACTATATATTAAATTAAAATTAACAACAGAAATTCAAGATATGGTCAAGCATTACCGGTGTCGTTGGCTGAAATATCTGTCCAAAGAACTGCTCTGGGTCTTCAGGCTGCAGCCCTCGACAGTGGCCCGGCACCTCCTGGCCTGGCCTTAGCACTATCACATCCCCTTCCACTAGAAGTGCCCATGGCAAGTTGACTATTGTCGCTGAAATATTATTTTTATTCATTTGATGTATTGAATTGAATGTAGAAGCACCATTTAAACGAAACGACTTTTTACGGAAACGTAAAGGATTTTGCAAATGCAATTGAGATGATTATTCAAGATTAAAATGATTTCATAGAAAGGCAAACAAATGAGACAGTGTTATTAAGACTGTTCTGTTAATGAGATGAACATTTAGGACTTTAGAAAAACCTAAATGTTGATGTTTGAGAAATATTCTATAATTTTAAGGAAATCTTGTAAGCCTGCAACATCAAGACCAGAAAAAAAATGATTCAATCAAGTCATATAAGAGGTCAAAAGATAGCAGAGAATAGAGTAGTTGCGGACTCTGCCCATAGTTGCAGACCTCATAATCAAAAGAGAAAAGAAAGAAACAAAACCTGAATATTTACATTTATATTATTTTATCCATGCATATCAAAGATAATCATAATATCATAACCTTTGCTTATTATAACTTGATATTCATTGATATGTATAAAAGTTTTATCTTATTGATAAGCCGGCACAATCAAAATCATGACTATCACTGGTGTTATTTTAAAGATATAAGTATGATTGCTTTATAAAGTGTTATTATAACAATATTACAGTTTATTTAGGTGAATATATTAATCTATATATACTAATATATAAAGCTAAAGAGTTTGTTTGTTTGTTTGCTTGAACGCGCTAATCTCAGGAACTACTGGTCCGATTTGAAAAATTCTTTCAGTGTTAGATAGCCCATTTATTGAGGAAGGCTATAGGCTATATATCATCACGCTACGCGGACGAAGTCGCGGGCAGAAGCTAGTCTCTAGATAAAAGAGTATTATAGATTTATATTTATAGACAATTCACACTACCTGTGAGTGAAATGTGAATTTGCTATATAAACTTTTAAATTTGTGCACTGAATTCCTTCTACTCTGCACTAGATTGAATTTGATCCTACACCACTATATCTAAATTACTTTACATCTGTATTTCGAGTCATAGATTCTATCTTTATTATTCTAACATTACTTAATCTTTGTAGGGTTGATCAATTTTTTATAAAAATAGGTGAGTCATGGGTGTTAATAATTTACAAAAAAGAATGTGTAATAATAATATTTGTTTATGTAAGTTGGACAGAGATGGCAGGATGATGGACTTTTTTTAATAGACTGGTCAAGCAAAGTACAGTGAGAATAATGAACTAAGAATAGATTTCATTACATTAGCCTGTCAATGCCTGTATTATAAAAAAATCAAAATCAATTGTCTTGGTCTCCGGGAGTTGGTATAGGCATTGCTGAATTAAACTTTATTAAAAGATGAAATCAGGCAATTCTCTTATACACATGAAAGAAATACAAAGCAATTCCTTACAATCTCGATAAGTCCACTGTAGGATCACACAAGGTGAGAACGGAGCACATAGATGTGGATAATGATTCTCCTTCCATTTTGAATTCTCTATAGCATCATCAAGTGTATCTGTAATTCAAAAAACCATCAGATATTATTATAGATTTAGCCTCTTATTCATAAATATATAAAACATCCTATAAACTTCTAAAAGCTATAAATATGTTTTGTCTTCTTTTTCCTGTCACAGAATGTCAATAGGTCAAAACAAGACAACATGTTATTGCTATGGAAGGTTTATAAGACATAATATTATGTTTATGAATAAGGGAATAAACCTTTTAGCATTGCTTAGATATCATAAAAATACTACCATTTATTGATGGGATTGATTTGATAACCTTTTATATTGTAATAGTTTGATAATAAACATTGAAAAAGCAAATGTATATCTAAAAAAAAAATAAAGAATATGAAGATCCTGGTAATAATTTATAAACTGTTGATGATAAAAATTTAATCTTAGCATAGCCACCAGTTATTATTATGGGCTAACTACTAACTTAACTGTTATTTTTTGTTCCCATAATTCATCATGAAGGTATTTTTTCGAGAAACAGCTCTATCACAGAAATACTACACTAAGTAATACAAAACATCTATTATGAGTAAGTACATTAATGGTAGGCAAACACTGGTCCTAATGATAATTGTTATCAGACTATAAAAATAACCCCTAAATTCTATTAGTTCATCTAAGCCATTTCAAATAAATGATTATGTATTTAAAGCAACTAATCACTGCAAACTAATAAATATCGCCTATACTTACCTAATACTTTTCTTACTCTATGAGGTATTTCATTCCTGTATAAATATTCTTCATTGAATGCCACCAAAAAATTTACTAACAATATTACAAACAAGAAAAATGCTTCCCAAAGTAAATAAGCATGGGCTTGAACAGATTCACCAAGTAGGTATGTAAGTATCAAGCAGACAATGTATACTAAAGTTATTGTGTAAGCGACACCTGACAACAGCACTTTCTCTGATGAAAACGAAATTATATTCCGTACCAAGCCAAATCTGAAACATTATATTTTTTTATTTATTATTTGCTCTATCGTTATTTATTAATTAACATACAAGTATATTGGTTACTTTTGAGCAATTAATTATGTCTCGACTAATGGAAAAACGTAATAGATATTATCTTACCCGGTAGGATTTTTCTTTCTATGTTCCTCTATCACATTTCGAATATCATCTCGGAGTTTTATAAGTGCCGTTTTGGTTGTATATCCCAAAGAGTGTGAGTTACTGTCATCCATGATCTCCTACAGATATTTTATTCACATATTTGTTTGTTTTAAATATTCTAAACGTACGAAATGGAAATAAATTTTATTTAGAAAAATCAAAGTCAAACACTGACGTCTGACTGTGACTGATAGAGAGAGTAAAGTAGGTTACGTTCTGAATATAAAAACACGTTAACACGTATTACATAATTTTAATACTAAATTATTTGCGGCAGTGTATAAACTGCTACAAGACCCAGGTATTTAAATTTTAAGTTTTAGAAGTATACGCTAAGTAATTTTAATATTGTAGTGGTTAATTGGTTATAAACGCTCTTGAACGACTTATAAAAACGTTTTTATGACTACGTTTTGGAACGTGTGTGCTTTGGTGGTGTGTGTTAACCGTTTTGTCAAAGTCGATGTCAGAGACTTCAATGTCAAATACATTAATTCATATGTCAAATGTCATGTTCGGATACACTTCTACACTGTAGCATAAATACGTAGTGTTTGCACTGTGTGTACAGAACAAAGCGTGTTTTTGTGCACGTACCTACTGACTATAATGTGATGCCCTGTCTCCAATGACTATACAAAATTCTTTTGTCTGAGAACAAGAAAAAAAAAACTATTTGTAAATATTGATTTGTTTTGCAATCTAAGGTTTTGAACGACTTTTGGACTGCAGATGCTTTAATTGCTAACTTCATTCGCTGTCAACTTAAGTGCTGCCAAGTAAAATTACAGTATATTATGTACTATAGTGTGCAATTTTTTTCTTTAAATATATTTTACATATTTTTGTATGTTGATAATTTGAGAAAGTCATACATAGTTATAGTATTTCAATAAACAATCAAAACTTTATAAGAGGTCGTCCTAGAAGGACATACGCCGATCTCATTGGCGAGATCCTTCAAAGAGGCAAGGTGCGTAGTACTCGCAACCGGCGCATATATATGAGAAGATGTAACTTTCAGTAAGATACACAATCCTCCGCGTGTATTGCTGAAATTTGTTAATAAGTTCATAAGTTCTTCGATACGACGAAAATAGTATGTTATTATGAAGTTATCCACAATGGGGAATCAAACATTTGGTTCTGGCAACTCCGCTTCAATCATCGCCGCAACTGCACTAACCGAACTGAAGTTGGCTTTTCTAAGAATTACAATACTCCCAAAGTTTTCTTCTATTTTATGTAAGTACTGTACTGTAGGCGTTTAACATTTTCAATGCAGAAAAATTAAACGGGTCTCGGTCCCGCCGTAACAACTTATATCTAGTTTTCGATCCCGGTCAACAGTAGCGTTAGATAAATAAATGTGGTGCGCGTATAGTGACGGTGCTCAGTCAGTGAAGTGTGTGTCATCGCGTTAGGACCATCGGTGCGCCATTTAGCTCGCGAGATAAAAAACAAGAAATGTGTCCATCGCCGCGTTCGGTTTAGTTGGATCATGTGCAACAATTCGTGATGGAGTGACAGTTTAACGCAGCAGTAATGGCAAATTTATGTACCAATACCCGAAGAAAATGCAAAGGGTTCCGAAGGGGACCGCAGTTTGGACTATGGATGTGGTGTATAGCAATCAAATGTTTGATAAGTTTACCGTGCATATTTTCGAGGTGTCAAGGAGTAGACATTTCAGTAGCCGTGTATCCTGAGAACATGATCAAACTACTGTATGGCGACCCGTTGGAGATCTTCTGTGTGGCCGAGAAAGACACAGCTGACAACCTGGAGTTTTACCTCGGCGGAAAACATATAGATTCAGAAATAGTGAATAGGACCACAAGAAGGTTGTATATTGAACATTTAGAGAAACAAGTGTACACATATTATTGCAGGAACAATGTGACAAATAAACAGTGCACTAGCCGAGTTCTGGTGGACCTGCCACCTTCCAATGTCACTGACTTTGGTTGTATATCTAAAAACCTTGATGAGCTAAACTGTACTTGGACCTCCCCAGAGATATTTAGTATAACAAACTATTCATTAACATTTTTGATCAATGGAAATAAAGTTGATCCTTGTATAGCTAAAAGAGTTGATAAATCAAGATACTGTTCATGGAGCACCACCAGCCAGCCCAGGTACAAACAGATGGAAGATCATTATTATTTTCATTTAACATCTTGCAATTATTTTGGTTGTAATGAACAGAATTTTACTATTGACCACTTCTCTATTGTGAAGCCTGATCCACCGGAGCAGCTAAAAGTGTTAAGTAATGACACTCACAGTGTGGTCCTCCAGTGGAAGATCCCAAACAATATGTATGACTTTCTCCCTTGCCCAGTTGTGCACAGGATAGAGTACCAAATTGCAAAAATTGACAACACAGCATATTTCCGCAGTGTTGATGCAACAATATTGCCACCTAAAAACAAGACCTATACATTCTTACTGTCAAACCTCCCATATGCACACATGTCATATGAGGTCAGAATATACATAAAGTCAGAGTTAGCTACAGAAGACAAATTCTGGTCTGATTTCACATATGTACTGTTTACAACTGCAAGTGAGAAGCCAAGGCGACCACCAGATACTATAACTGGAGCATTTGATCAAGCTATATTTGAACAAAAAAGAGTGATATATGTATATTGGAAACAACTTGAAGAATATGAAGAGGCCGGTGCTAATTTTACCTATAAAGTTGTTGCAACACAAGGATCTAAGAATCCACAGACATTACAACCAGATAAAAACAAAAGCTTGAGTTATGTTATACTGAATGATGCAACTTTAGGGGCTATTGATGTTTCCATTTGGTCTACTAATGCAATGGGGTCATCTGTTAACAGCAGTCACCTTTACATTCCATCAAAAATAGATACTGAAGCACTTAAGGTGCCGTCTGTCACTAAACTTGCTTATGAAAATGGCACATACAAATTGTCCTGGGTTGGCATCAAGCATATTGACAACTACACACTGTTTTGGTGTCAGCATAATACTAGTCAAATTTGTACAGGCCGCATGAATTTCACGGTTTTGGATCCTAAACAGAACACCCATGTAATAGATTTGCCGCGAGATAGTAGGTATCAGTTTGCGATATCAGCTAATAATGGAACCAAAACAAGTGGAATGACATGGGCATCTTGTGATATATCTAGGGATGGTATACCAATGTATGGGTTTCCTGTAAAAGTGAACCATGATGCCCCAGGAAAATCATTTGTTAAAATAACTTGGACAATGTCCTGTACATTGCAAGAGGGTATTATAACAGGGTATCAAATCACCTACTGCCCTGTTTTAGCCACAAGCAATGTTTGTGACACAAAATTTGAAAACAAATCCATCTATTATGTTGCTGATCCAAAACAAATGGAAGTAAATATCACTGATCTAAAACCATACACAACTTACCAATTCATCCTGGCATTGAACACCACTTATGGCCTGAAGACAATTGAAAATGCTTCCACAGGAGTGACAACAATTGAAGATACACCAACAAGTCCAAGGAATGTTGGTATTTCTGATGTACAAAGTAACTCATTAGTAATTTCATGGGATCCACCAATTCACAAAAATGGAATTATCGGGAAATATGTTATTTCAAACTATGGAGAGGAATGGAGAGTTGAAAAAGTGTCTGACAAAGATAAAAATGCTGGTAGAATGCAATTAAAACTGACTGGCCTTCAGGGCTTTACAAATTATTCATTTACGGTTCAGGCTTGCAACTCAGCTATCAGAAGTTGTTCTAAGCCCAGTCCTGACAACGGGATTTTTGTGAGGACAAGAATTGGACCACCAAGTATTATGAAGGCACCTACTGTAAAAAGTAATCCAGATTTCCTTAGATGGGAACCTCCCGAGAAACCTGGAGGAACCGTGGATCTTTACCAAATAAAAAGGGTGAAAGACGAAAGCACTGTGCCTAAAATTGAGATATTAAATACGACTAACCTGTCGTATTCTTTAATACATTGTGAAGGTGTAGATGAAAGTGAAACTTATCAAGTCAGAGCAGTAAACTTTGACGAGGATCCCTTCTACGGAATATTAGCCGATAAAGCAGAAGTAGCTATGCCTTTAATAAAGAACAAAGGGCTTTTAGAGTATCCTGGACCATGGAGTCCTTCAAGCTCAGTAGCTTGCAGAAGTAAAGATGGTCTCACTATGACTCTTATACTAATGGCTATATTTGCATTAATCGGTTCTATGTATGGGTCTATAAAGCTATACAAAAAGTATCGGAAAATGGAAGATATAAAGCCTGTCCTGCCAAATGGATTAGGTATACCCGAAAAAGATATCTCTAAATACGCGTTTGGGGGATGGAATCCAACAAACAAGGATGACAAACCCTCGTCGGACGAGATGTTACTTCTTCCGAACAGTCGAACCACTGTGTCTACTCCGGAAACTAAACAGAATACTGAGAATAATTGTGGGTCCAGTGATCATACGGATAGCACGGCGTTGTCGGACACCTCGCGCGGAGCTGTCGAGAGACAAGCTTCCACATCAGACGACGGTTCAGATTCGTCGCTACGCTTAGAAAACGAACCCGTGAGACCTGACGAAAACAATGCGACGCACGATGAGGATTCATCGAATTCCGAAACCGAGAACTCCAGAGAAAACTCACCTTACTTTAGTGACAAAACGTTTAAGAAAAATCCTAGTGGTTACGTGCAACCTGTAGTGAACCCGGCGAGCGGCTACGTACAGTCGGCACCGGCGCCGCACACAGCTCCCATTACAAAGCCGGCGGCACAGCCTACTAGCTCCAGTTACGTCATGGCTGCACTTTCACCACCGATATTCACGACTGGAGTCGTACAGCCAAGCGTTCCGAGTCAACCGCCAGCCTCATCAGGTTACGTGCTACCTGAAGACGCTCAAGCGAAGTCTATGATGAACTTCCCTAAATTAGGTCCGTCACCCACTAAAGTGTTCGGATCTGAAAGCTTGCCGATTATGCCTACCTTGCCACAGCCAGTGAAACACGGCGCTGACAGCAGCTACATTCAGTTGCAGTCTTTGGATGCCTTGCCTAGTCATAAGCAACCTGTACGTAACGCTGTGCCATTAAAGCCGCCGGCATCGAGTGGCTATGTCAGCCCGGGAGACGCGGTTATAAACAAGCACCTCAATAACATGTTGTCGGGGGGGCAGCTCGAGGAGTCCGCAATACTCGACCCGACCATGTCACCTGACGCATACTGCCGATTTTCTTGGAGCACCGACCCCGCGAACGATAATCTTCACTCGTTACTCACTGACTCGCATACGTTGAACTTAGCGAAAAATTGAACCTAATATAAAATACACAAGTGATACAGTACTGTTTAAATTAGACTTATAGTGACTGAGTTGTAAATAATGAACTTTGGGCGCTTTACAAAGTGCTATAAAACTATTGGACATAATATAATTACACACAAGAATGTGGATGTGTTGTCTAGTGATAATTCTTGTGCCTTATTAATTTATTTTAGGTGATTTTTAAGAAGCTTAGTAGGTAAGATTTCACTCCCCAGCTTTAATAATTGAGAATCATGAATTAGCCATTTATTCGTATTATCGTTACGCGGGGTTAACAACAAGAAATGTTTGTTACAGAAATAAAAAATACGCGCGTAAAAGAGATTAATTATGGAAGGTATATATAAAATTAATTTAGTTCCAAGTGATCTGAGTGTAGAGGAGACGATACTGCAGATTGCAGACACCTTGGATAATCTCAACAACATTGTCGACGATGTGTTTGGTCGACTGACGACAAGAATCAAACAAAACATGGACAAAACAACGAAGCTTAATGAGAGAATAGAGATATCTAGAACTAAAGTAGAGAAATTAACTGGAATGCAGAAGGCAATCAAAGTTTTCTCAAGTGCCAAGTACCCGGCCTCGATAACACATGAACATTACCGATCTGTTTTTGATCCGGACGGATATGAACACAAGCCGAAAAAGGTTACTCTGAGCGGCAAAACTCAGGGGCAGTCTAACGAAAAGGAATTACAGGTAAGACAATCATTTGTACATTTTATTATTAGGTAGGTATACTGTCTCCAATGCCAATATTGTACGATCAACTTGTTATCAACTCATTGATTTTAAAGCATCACACACGTGCAATATGCACGGCTATCAATAAAATCTTAATACATTTGTGAACGTTTTCGTAGATGGGATAATTAGAAGCATTTTCACGTGGGAGAGCCATGCTTCGGCACGAATGGGCCGGAGGGATACCACGGCCTCACAGAAATCCGGCGTGAAACAACGCTTGCGTTGTGTTTCGCCGAGTGAGTGAGGTTACCCTTTTAAAAGGCGGGCAACGCACTTGTGACTCCTCTGGTGTAGCGGCTGTTCATGGGCGGCGGTTATCGCTTACCACCAGGTGATCCGTCTGCTCGTTTGCCCCCCCTATCCTATAAAAAAACAACGATGTAGTTTGGCTTATATGTATATGATCTTCGTCCAGTAATGGACTACGTCAGACTAATCAATTTACTGTCAGACTAATTAATTTGACCAATGGTAAATAAGTTTAAATAACAAAGCTACTATAATTTGGTTTTGGTGATTGGGAAGCAATTTCTGAGTAGTAAGTAGGTGTATTACGCCGTTTTTAAGACTTTATTATCTTAACTTGTGTAGAAAAGTATTACAAAATTATATCACAAACGTATTCTGCTATTTGCGCTGCGTAATTCTTAAAAGCTGTCAACCCTTTCAGCTTAATTTTTTTAAAGATACCCTTTTTTCAGGCGAGTTGATTATCATAATGAAATAAAGTGCAAGTTATATGCAACCAGGATTAGGGTTTATTCATGACATTGGCAATATTTTCCCAATGTTATGGCGTAGTTCATTCATTCGCCTTTTCAGTAAACTTTAGATATAACATGTTGCAAGAATCACTTGAGGGTACCATTATTTTGTCATAATTGAGCGTCAACAACTATATTCATCTATAATATTACATAGGATGATGGAATATACACACAACGACCGCTCTTATTCCGTCGAAGTAGCTGTGAATTTTGTAAAGCGATTGTATTATAGCTAGACGTGTTGGTGTGTATTGTTATTGTCGCAGATTCATAAAATAAAATGTGATACGTGTATTGTATTTTAGGAGAAGCTACACTTCTACCATGTGAAAGTGGCAGAACCTAAGAATACGCAACCCAAACAGGACTTTAATTTGGATAAAGTTATTGATAACTTATCGAGTGTGGGTGACCTTTTAATCTTTAACACCGATGAGAGTCCTTATCTGGGGACCATGCGGCGTTCATCAGCGTACGTGCCAATAGTGACCTCTAAGGTCGAGACCAAGAGCCTCCTGGAAGCGGCGCCTAGCTCTATCATGAAGAGAGATGTTCTGAAGCGAGATGCGGATGAATATCTCTATGCACCGGGTATGGGTATGGTAAGTGGGTTCACTCAAATTTATTTCAGTAGCATTAATTTTTAGATTCCCAGGTTGAACAGTGTTATATAATTATATATTTCTGAGACATTCTCAGGAAAAGTTCAGAGTTTACTATTTAATATATTTATGACTAGCGGCCCGCCCCGGCTTCGCACGGGTGGAGAGGTCCCTAACTTTTTTCTTAGGGATAAAGGGAAAGGGGAAAGTTTTCCAGATTAACATACAGTCTACGTTAATTTGGAATAATGTAGCATTCAAATGGTGAAAGAATTTTTTAAATCGGCCCAGTAGTTTTTGATTTTATTCGTTACATACATACAAATCTTTCCTCTTTATAATATTAGTATAGGTGACGTGTTCCTCTAATATTTTTTTATTACCGCTCTTCATAAACTCTTCCTACACTTAGTGAGTGTGGGCGTTTTCGGAAAGTAATTCCGCAGGTGCATGTAGGCAGGGTTTATGATCCAAGAGAAATTTGAACATCTGGGCTTTCTCATTCCCAATGTATTTTATTTGGAATAGTGTCTCTAATTTGTTAGTTGAAAGGTTATATTTAATGTAGAAATTCTTTTAACAGGTACCGGAGCTCGAAATGCCGCTGGACTTGCCGCACCTGCCGGGCATAGCGGGGGACGTACAATTCTCCAACACGACGGATGGGTCTATTGCGCCATCGGTCGTCACGTCACCAGTCGCACCAATCATGGCTGTACCGGAGCTTGAACTCCCAGATCTGAAGGAATTGCCCGATGTCAACTTACCTAAAGAGGTTGATGTTCCGGTGATGGTGACTGACATACCCGACGCGCCTCCCGCGCCGCCTGTGCCGTCACTCCCTCCACCACCACCGCCGCCGCCGCCACCACCACCACCACCACCACCAGTGGATGTCGCACCAGCCGTCCAAACCAAACGGTAAGTGCTTTAGATTTCGAAATTCGAATGTTTGGTTCATCTGACGGCACGAATGCCGCAGTCACCGAACGGCTTTTGCGTTATAGGCTGTGGTTTCGCAATTGTCGTATACCATAAAAATATGTGTCGTACGCGTATTTTTGGGTATTGATGTTTTTAAATGTCACAATTTCGGAGAAAATAGTAATTTAGGGCAATTTTTATTATAGGACAAATTACATGTTTTCGGGACTTTATTTCATAATTTTGGAACAGTTTAAAATATTGATTCGGCTTATTCCAGTCTCGGTTTTTAATGGAAAAATATTAATGATTTAGACGAATACACAATACTCAATATTTATTGCATTCCACAATGTAGTTATTAAATCAGATGGTCATCAGCAATAAAATAGTTGAATGATTGAATCAATCATTGAAATGAAATGATATTTATTTGTGTAAGTACATCTTTAGAGACGCTTTTACAAGTCAATGATTTGGTCGTTTTATTGTTTATAGCTAGATGGCTTCGGCATTTCTTAACTGACGACCTCTGGGAAGAAATACCGAAACAAACTCAGAGAATTACTGTCTCTTTTAAAGTCCAGACTTACTAACGCCTAAATGCGAGTGAGACAACGCAGAACAATGTTTGAAATGGCCTTTCGCACTGCATTGGCCAAGTCGCTTCCTTATTATAAGAAAAATAGTATAAATAAACGTAGATTCCAATCCAGAAATCAACTCGTTTCATCTCGTGCCGCCAATTGTTATATCGGGTTTAATTTTTAAATAAGTAAGTTAATTTTCTTTTTACGTCAAAAATATTTTAAGGGCAGTGGTCCAAATTGACACACATGTAAGATAATACTGCTCTGCACAAATTATTATCACGTATATTTTACGATATATATTATTCGAAACTGCCTCATTAGCCAAGTGGTCCCGAGCGCGACTGCTATGCTAGAGGTCCTGGGTTCGATTCCCAGGTCGAGCAAAGTGTTATTGGGTTTTTCTATAAAATTCCCAGTAGCAGCTCGGAGTTAGGAATTTGTGCCCGGTTAATGGCAATAGGCTCGCCCCCTATTACATGGGACCTAAACATACCGGCGAACTGTGGGTGTACATTAGTACGCCTCTGCCTAACCCTTCGGGGAATACAGGCGTGATGGTATGTTATGTTATGTTATTATTTCGATTCAACATTATGAAAGAAACGAACCATTTCCTCGTAATTTTTCGCTTTCATTGTTTCTTTTTGTAATATAATAATACATTGTAATAATAAAAATTTAACAACGCACATCTGACCGTACGTGTGAGCTCACTGCTTATTTTTGAACTATTGATTTCATTTATCGATCGAGTTTCTACGTGATCTTGACCTGGCCACGTTTTTTTTATATCTATACTAATACTAATATATAAAGCTGAAGAGTTTGTTTGTTTACTTGAACGCGCTAATCTCAGGAACTACTGGTCTGATTTGAAAAATTATTTCAGTGTTAGATAGCCCATTTATTGAGGAAGGTTATAGCCTATATATCATCACGCTAAGCGGACGAAGTCGCGGGCAGAAGCTAGTTTTTAATAAATTGTTCCAATTTTTCTGCACGCAATACAAATGTCATTAAATCAAACTGGATAATAATAGGGTTTTCATCGTTATTATTAATTTTCTTCCTATTGTTCCGTAACGTAATTATAATCGGAAACATGTTTGTATTCGACTCACTCATTGTTACTGCCATTCTAAGAACATTCGCGAAATAGATTTAGAACAAAAACTTAGCACCAAATTCCAGAGTTCCAGCATGTGTTTATTTTTTATTCATCAAGGCCCATATTAGCCTTATCATGTATCTTTACCTGATTTTTTGTGGCGCACCCCGCTCCATATGCGGGGTGAACAGATTTTTTCAACCCCAGATAAAGAGCTCTAAAGTTAATATAATTATGAAACTCATTCCACACCAGCAAGGTGCACGTCAAACCCGATGTATGAATTAAACATTAAGACTAAAAACACTGGATATATCCACTGATTGACTATGGGATTTTGTCTAATTAAAGGTTCATAGTAAATGCGATTTAAAAAACTCGTTCGAAGTATGCAGCATCTCTGGCACTAATTAACTTAAGTATTTAAGACTTAAGTTCTGTAAGATAAGGATCAATTACTCAATTAATTCACATTTCATCCATATATTATCCATGTGTTTATTCAACAAACCACCCCTGAGAAGCTAGCCTTAGGAAACGGACAGACAACTACTACTTTATTGTAAAAAAATATGCTTGCTACCTACGCTAACACATTATCTGGTCATTTTCCCGCACGGGAGCCAGATAAGGGAAACGGGTTGGTTAATTATCAGTTGAGCTGGGCAAGTGAGCCAAGAATCTATTAACATATTTGTGTTATTAGATAGATTGTAAAGATGTAATTCTGTTTCATTTACTCATTTTAATGTAATTCTTGGACATATACGTTTGTAGAAGGCTGGATGATGTGTAAATGTTTCTCACGATGCTAATGTGGGAATATTCAAATTAGAATTCCTCATTTAGTATAAATCCGCGCCGATTCTCATGGTTCCTCGTAAGAGCTGCAAGTGCGCCGACGCTTCAGGGATTGCCGCCTGCCCACCGTTCCCAGTAGACGCATTGAATTACATGAATCGTAAGCACCTTCGCTACAAAAGAAAGGCGCTATAATAGATACAGTTTCCTAGAAAAATGTAAATCGCTGTGTTTTCCACCTCCGGATTAGAGTTATGGGTCATTTGACCCCTGTTTACTCCATCAATGGAATATTAAATAGCTCTAAAGACGTAAAAACAACTTTAACAGTATTTTGAAGCGTTCATAAAATAAATGTTTATTTTATATTTTTATAAGCAACGTACGTATAGGTACATTACTGGTATGTTCTAAGTATTTGTTTGATTTTAATGAGGTATCTCAATATTCATTCTCAACTGAACCAGTTAACAAACCTAATTTGAAAATAGACTCTTTAAGGTTCCTTTTTGAGCATTTCAATTAATTCAATCGTTTTTGAAACATTATATTACTAATTTTTGAAATATTATATTCTGTCTTACTCTGTAGCAATAATTCCTGCCTGTTAATAATTAATACACTAATCAAGAGTTTGCAAATTAATTAAGCCACGCACCTATCAATCGTAATCGCGAAAAAGATGAATTGAATTGAAAAAATAAGAAAATTAATTAACACGGATAACAACAAAAAATATTGAAGAATAAGCTTAATTGATGCTCCCCAGAACTATCAACCTCCAACCACTTTTTCATCTCAATACGTGTGCCTATAAAAACAGAAATATCTGCATAGATCATTAATTTAATATCTGGTGTGGACTTAAAAAAGATGGTAATTTATGAAGTTTAATTAATACAATAATTTTATCAATGTAGTGGGGGAATGTTTAATAAGTAACTGCTAATCAAGCTGGCGGGATGTTACATTATGGCTATGTGGTTTTTAGAGTGGTGAAAACATCCACCACTACCTTTTAAGTGGGGTACGCGTGGTGTAATATTGATGAGTCAAACAATATGCGGAAATGGGAGAGGAGTCTGTCTCCCTCTACATATATGGGAGACGGGCGTTAATATATGTGTCTCTCTATTCACGATAAACTCAAAACTAAACGGATTTTCATACGGTTTTCAATAATGGACGGAGTTTCATTAATGAAGAAGGTTTTAAGCTATTTAATATCACGCTACGATTTTAGGACGAGGGCAGTGCTGGTGAAACCGCAGATGGGTCATAGAGAAGGTTTCTTACCGACACAGGAAGCTGAGGGTGACTTAACTTACAATATCTTCACGAATCTGACGGATGAAAAATATTATATTTTTATTTTACACTATTTAAACCTGCTGATGCTTCGCTGTGGCCACAAATATTTGTGGCGACAGCGAAGCATCGCAGACG
This sequence comes from Acronicta leporina, assembly GCA_947256265.1. Classification (NCBI taxonomy): domain Eukaryota; kingdom Metazoa; phylum Arthropoda; class Insecta; order Lepidoptera; family Noctuidae; genus Acronicta; species Acronicta leporina. Next base: position 13,318,288 of record OX366521.1, read on the forward strand.
AAGGTTTTTATATTATATAAGATTTTTATAATTAACTATAACACACCCTGTTTATTTGGCAAAGAATATGTAGGTTTACAAAACGATGACTCCTTATTAAAACACAATTTACTACTTCCTTATAATAATTCATAGAAAAGAAATCTATTCGACTTTCTTCAGAATTTGATGACGACAGTGAAATAAAATAATTTAAACATAAATCTTGGGTTAATTATTGACGTGCTACTGATAAAATGCTTCATATGGGTTTATTAAGTGAAGGACTTCCTATTAAATAAACTGATTCATAGATAACAAACTAGATCTATAGAACTAGGTACATAAAATAGTAAATAGTCACGTTCTTTTACAATAAGAGTTGCTACACAATGTTACCCATACGACAAACCGTTCATTGATCAATTCATATCGACCTTTTTATTGTAGTCCCACACATTCATATGGTATTTGTAGCTTTTAGTTTCGCTGGCAGGTTTATGAAGATCTTATAATGTTTCAACGTATCAGCTATGGGATCAACGCAAAAAGCAACATGTATCGCGTGTGTGTAATGTTCTTGAATATATTTTAAATCTTGTTTTTTATCAAAGGATGATTTCTAGTAACCACACGGTAACTATGTAGAAGTTATTATTTTATATCTAAGAAAAATAAAATATCTATCAAAATTAATTATGACGCTAAGCAGAAAGTTATTACTATCTGAAAGAGGACTTTTTACTTACCCATGATATTAAACTGCTTTTGGAATAAAGCTTGTCATTTTACGGGACATATAGCAAAGGCAAAAAATGTTTGTGTATTCGGATATTGTGCTGTCTGCAATATATACACTATACAGGTACTTGAATCCGGACAAAATAAACAAACAATTTTTCTCTTTCACTGCTATCCGAGTTATAAAGAGCTCTGCTGTTCACGTCAGCAAAAAATGTGCAAATATTTATTTCAATTAAAACATCCGTAGTTCCTTAAAAGCGACTATTATTGTAGTAGTGCTGAAGAGCTACACTTTCGAATATTCTAGAATAAAGTGACTATTTACAAACCGCGCGCTTTCTCGGTACTGTGTTCGTTAGTAGAAACAGTCGTTTTGAAAACAAGCGGCGTATGTTCCACAGAACGATGTATTGTACAAATAATATAATGTTTACTTTCTTATGTTTCTACGGTAATCAGTGAATGCCGATTTTACCCATATCGCAGAAAGGATTATGATTATTTTAGCAACATTTTTGTAGCCACTGTATTGGCCTTTTCTTAATGGCGAGCTACAATGTTCACAAATCAGAATTACTTGCATTAATTACAAACAGGATTATCCGGTAGGCACAGCAAATGGGGATTGTAGATATCTCTATAGATAGCCAAGACTTCTCCTCCGATAGGGCACCCAATTACCCGCTCCGGCAAATTGGATGTGAATAAGCACCCTACTCAGGCGGAGTGCATGTGACTGAGCGGTGTCAGCCCAATTAATGTTGATACCGACTCCAGATCTCCTGTCTATGTAAGGGATAATAAATAGATTGTTAGTTTTTGCCGCGTAACCGACGTCTATTCAGCCATCAATCTTACACTAGCAACGAAGAATAGTGTTTTAGGAATAAGCAAAATGACCACATTCTCAGAACGTTGCAATACGATTCATTCACAGTTACCGAGTCCTGTTCCGTGTACATGGATTTATTGTTGCTCTATTCTCCAAATAGGTGCGATTTGTGATAGAAAGTAATGTTATTCCCCTCTACTTATTTGTCTTATGGCAATACTAGTTATGTCGATACTACAGAGGACCGAAGCAAATGACATAATTTGAGAGAAGCTTATAAATTAATGGGGTTGTGAATGATGATGTCACAGATTTAAGGAATAATTTTTCTATGCGATATTAGCAACTTCGGGTCAGTGGGCAGGCAAACGTATTGAACTGATTTCTAATCTAATTAGCATTTAATTACCGCGGCTATCACAATGCGAGATGGCACGGAGCACTTTTATGTACTGTTATTTTTACTCTGGGTTTTTTTATTGACTGATAATGACAAGCTAATACGGCTTGTGTGAGTTATAGTCAACATGTTTCTTGTAGTTTGAGTTTAATCACATCGCCCGCTGAGCCTAAAGCGGCTATGCTTGACTTCTTTTTCAGTAATAATTACTGCAGAAATACAGTAGCCGTAGCGCTTTATGGACGGTTACGACGCCATTAGAGCTTTTTAACGATACGAGTTGAATTATTTACACTTTGCAATCTTTGTCATATTTAACACGTTGAAATATTTATTTACTCTTCTGCTACATTACTCTTCGTAAATTATTTCTAAATTGTATGTTACGAAAATGGAATAATTTTTATATTAGTGCTACTACGACATACGTCACCAAATGGAGAATTTGAAAATGCTAACAACGCTCCAGAAAGTCTCGTCTCTAGGTTGGTTATTTACCAACTGTGAAAATCTAATAGACATAATATTACGAATACTAGGAAAAACTATATAAAAATATCAAAGTCAATAAAATCCAAGAATTGGTTTTGTTTTCCGAAACAACTAACCGCTATTATTTAATTTAATGTTCGGGAAATCAAGTGTCAATAATTGGCGGAAAACCTCTACCAAAATGTTTGCCTAACGAAACTCTGTGGACTAGTTCCATTAATCGCAGCTAATTATAAATTCTCTCTACATCTACATTTCATATTTCTTAGTAAACGGTTGAAGGTACAGTAGAAATACTGAAACAATATTAATTGACTTTGATTTCGCATTTATTGTTTCGCAGTAAGTGTTATTGAATTAAGCTAAGAAGGTTAGACATTGAAATGTGTTTTTAAACGCCTCGTGCTTGACGATATTCCGATCTTTTACAAAAAGTTTGTCCATTTTTTCTGCATTTTATTGCGAATTTTCTTAGATGCTGTATGTAAGTCTTTATTATCATCATCATCAATCCATTTACTGCCCGACTGGTCGGAACTGCTTTCCTATCGTAATAAAAGGGGTTACATATTACTGGGCGGTTCATATTCTAGCACTAGGTTACCTAAAATTGCTCTTAAATGGTATTCTTAATGAATTCACTTGTCCTGCTAGCTAAAATCTGACTGCACTTCGGCAGTTGGCCTGTATGTAACGAAGGGCTAAATAGATGTGTACTGGTACAGCTCACCAGTATCTTTTGGTCTTTGTAATAGGGGGCAAGCCGAGGTTGAGCTGCTAGTTCTGCTACTGACGGTTTTATGGAATAACCCTATATACTTTACCCGACGATCGCTAGTGTAGCGGTCGCCCCATACATCGTTCCATACATACATCAGTTTCTCACATTGCTACTGTAGTCTCCATTCACAGTAGAGTTCATCAAAAACACCCAACATGAAAGAAAATACACCAATGATTCGACGAAACGTATTATATATCGCCTTGTACCAATTCAGTCGGTCGAATTCAATTGGTGCGTCGGCCAAAGAGTACGATGACTTGATGACTACACAAACTGCTTCGCTGTTATACCTATTCACTGCCAGTAAGAGTTGGCTTCCTTTACAAAGAGAACAGTCTGTTATAGAGCTTCAAATAAAGAATTCCCGCGAAGTTTTAAATAAAATCAGGTGAAAAATGCTAAAGGAGTTTGCGTTTCAGCCTTTGTTCATTTTATACTGTACATGTTTCTGGAAGATTGACACGGAATTTTGTATGAATTCGGCAGAAGGTTCTGGAGATTTTTGAAAGCCACTGGAGAGCACTGGATGAAAAATCCATAGGAAAACAGTGGATAGTTGTCTATTATAGATGATAGATAGGCATTTTTTACTATTATGCAGGTTATATTATTTATAGTCTTTGGAAACTCTCTGCCTATTCAAGATAAACGATTTTCAATCGTGGTGACAAGTAAATGCATATTTCGTTTAGTGTATGAAAGGGATAATATTTTGACTCAATAGAAATAGCTGCAGTGGAACAATGGTAGGTACAGACTGATAAAAATATTCTGTTATAGTCCTCCGTTGTTACAAAGTATCCATCCATTGATGCACATCAATATTACGTCATAGTAGTAAGTGCAAAATATTCCAAGAATAATTTACTAGAACTGCTAAGGTTATCAGCAGTATCACTGGACTGACAAGGAAAATGTTATAAATAAATAGTTATCTGAATTATTGTAATGTTTCTATTTTACATGGTCAAAGATTGTTCCATAGCTAAGCGACATTCTGTAGTTCGCTTTTCGCCCCGTGTGAACCGCTGACGTGATGTGTGGCGAGCATCACCGCCGCCTCCGAGTACACTTATTTTTGTAGTGACAGGTATTGAAAGGAATATGCTGAGATGGTTTGGACATGTTGAGAGAATTAATGAAAGACGATTAACGAAAGGAATTTATAAGGCGAATATCAGCGGCAATGTCAGAAGAGGTCGACCTAGAAGGACCTACACCGATCTTGTTGGCGAAGTCCTCCAAAAAGGCCAGGTGCGTAGTACTCGCAACCGGCGTGTATGTATGAGAAGATGTATGAATGTCGCAGAAGCAAAAGAGGCATGCAAGAATCGTAGCAAGTGGCAGTCTATAGTTTCTGCCTACCCCTGTGGGAGAAGGGCGTGAGTGTATGTATGTATGTATGTAAAGATTGTTCCATTTGACAAAACTACAATTTACTATTCCTGGACACTTGGCTTTTTATGTTAGTACCTATTTTCTAATATATATTTAATTTCTTATCTGTGTATGTTATATCTATGTAGTGTAGCATAGCGTGTTACGCGTTTATTTCTCTACTAATCCTGTCGGTTACCTATTTATTTCGATAGTTTTCTGAGAAATGGATTATTTTCTTATCGATATCTAATAAAGTTGTACTGAAACGGTGTTTAGGTATTTAGTTGTACATTTGAAACTATCGCAATCATTAATTTTAAGGTCACATTCATTGCGTCCACACGGCTATAAAATAAAAATATTACATTACAATTAAATATTTTTTTAATAAACTGTAGTTCAAAAATTTTAGCTATCGCTTGCTTTGTTATTTTTTAATATTTTATAAGGCACGGTTATATCTAAAACAATGTAAAATGCAATATTTTTTGTAGAAAAAACATCCAGCTGACGTAACTTTCTTCGTTTTTATGAGCGGGTAGAAATTCTTTTGGAGCTAACACTGAATAAAACCAATAAATAAGACACTCTCAACCTCAAGGAATTCTCTTGACCAGTGTGTCAGTGATCTGTTGGTCAAGGTCAAGATCCTCAATTAAGAACGTAAGGCTGGTTTTTAATTTATTTCAGAATTAATACAATAAAAGCTTTCAAGCTTTATCGAGTACTAATTTACAGTACACGATTTTCTTACTACGAATTCATTTTGGGTAGTTATCAGAACTTCGTTAATATGTATTCAAAAAATCCTTTCCATATAGGTAGAGTCTACTGTCTGCAAAAGATAAATCATCGTCCGCATTGAAATTGTTTATGCAAACGTCCTTGCCGGGCTGCATTGTTTCTCCGTATGCTAATGGGCTTTCCCTACATGGGCGTGCCCATAACTGAATCGTTAATGTTATATTATGCATTATATTTATACAATGCGATGGCTGTTAAAGTCGTAATGTTCTTTGGGCAAAGCGGAGTACAGCGCTTTGTTTAGCTAATGGTTTAGAAGTACATCAATTAATGCTGGCGTAGATAAACTAGTCATCTTTTTATTTTAGTGAAGGAAAAAATCGACTCGCAGGCAGGATTCGAACCTGCGTCTTCTGGTTTGATACACCAGACGCTATGACCACTAAGCCACCGCGAGTCCTAAAAGTTATCTTTTGTTATTTCAGAATTAGGCTACAAACCTTTTGACACTGAACTTTTGAATTATTTGCTGTAGTATTCGTCGTCATAAGTCATAAGTAGTTTATTTCTTAACAATATACATTGTGTTGAAAATATTTGTTACAGCAATAATAATATAAGAAGAATAGAATTCATAATAATTGTATACTACACAAGTGCAATGACATCAAATTAACACAATATAAAACCACAATTTCAATAAAATAAATTTCAATAATTATTATTAATTTTAATGGTAATACATAATTCACAAATGTCAATCCAATTTATTTAATTTAAAGGAAGGATTCCAAGCAGCTTAATAAATAGGTATAATGTCTACTGTTTGTCATTAATAAACTCGTCAATACTATAATAGCCTTTCCCCAATAAGTATGTTTTAAGTTTATTTTTGAATAAATTAACACTATAAATACTTTTAAAATCTGTAGGCAGCTTATTATATAATGAAACTGATTGTACTCTTGAACTATGTTGCACTACATTGAGTTTAATTATTCACTCATTAAGCTCTATAGTTTGAGAAGGCGGGTGCTGGGTTCCACTCTTTTTCAAATTCCTCGCTCAGCGTGGTACTAATTTCATAAATATTCATAGAACTACGTTTTTATTTAAACTATAGTTTCTCAATAAATGTCGTGTGAGAAACAAGATACATACAATTTCCAGATGAATTCACCGACACCACATTCAACAAAATAACTTATGCATCACTAAACGCGTTAAAAAATAAATATGAAAAACAATCAGTCTTTTCGTGATAGCCTAGTGATATGACCATTGGACAGCCAAGTCAAAGGTCTCGAGTTCAAATCCAAGGCACGCACGCACCTCTGACTTTTCGAAGTTATATGCGTATTAATAGTTAATTATCACGCGCTTAAACGGTGAAGGAAAACGTCGTGAGGAAACCTGCACGTCTGAGAGATTTTCTCGACGGCGTGTGAAGTCTGCCAACCCGCATTAGGCTAGCGTGGTGGAGCCTCTCACAATGAGAGGGATTAGGCTGTAATCCCTCTAATTGTGAGAGGACACCCGTGCCCAGCAGCGGGACATATAATGGGTTGATTATGATGATGATATGATTATGAATCAGTCTTTTCAACTTCCTTAAAGTAATTTAAAAAACATTTCAAGTCCATCTTTTGAGACGTATATCACAAAATGAAAAAAAAAAAAAAAACTTATTACCGTGGTACTGGAGTGTTCGGTCTATCTACAAGGTACGGCGGCGTATTGCTATCTATTTATAGATTTCTCATGAACTTGAGAACTTCATTTGGTCGCTTTCTATATTCGCAGGTGGAAAGTGTACATCGAATAATGCCGTCTTGTATGTGTGTGCAATATTAAATAGGATTTGGCCCTCTGTTCAGAATTGATTTATTATTTATCATGTTTATCATAGTCTATGATGTATTATTTATTTTTAAAGCTTTACCGGTAGCGTATGACAGAGTCTTCTCCAGAACATACAGTAGGATAAAGTAATTAAAAACTAACTAATTACTAAATAATAAATTAACTAATTTGGTTGTTGAACACTAAAAATGTAGATAACTGAAGCCCGCGTTAATAATGTATCTATAATATGTAGATCTGTATTGTAGAATCGCAATTACCTTATGATACATGCTAATTTATGCGGTTGGTTTTGTATTCATATATTGTTGCATATAAGTACGGGCTAAATATACACGGTTTGGGTAAGTACTTTACGACTGTCTAGTCCACATGCATACACGCGGCTCGTGTCATTTCTTCGCTGATCGATTAGCAAATAGTGTTCGATGGCATACTGATTGATGTGCTGTCGCCCCGTGCATTATAAATTATAAGAAGTAGTCTATACTTTCATCAGAATTGGTCTTAAATAAATAGAGAATGCTGAAGATTCAAGATCATAGAGGTATTCATTAATACTATTATGCTTATGTCTCCTTACTTGAAAAAACACTGAATGCTTATCTTTTTCAGAAAATTATCTGACGTCTTTACGTGAAAAGAAAATCTGATATTTTGCAAAATATTGTTTTTAGAACAATCATTTTATGTTAATGTGTTTACCTAAGTCCAGCAACGGATCCTAAATTATTATGGCTTACGAACCAATATGCGCACACGCAAATTAAATTATCACGCACATGCAAATAGTGTATTGTTCTGTGAAATATTGTTTTGACCGCCTCATTATGGTGAAACTCGATTTCAGGCGTGGTAGGACTCGTATGGCACTTTTTTATGAGTCAATTGACTGCAAATAAGACTGAATTTTATTTGTGAGCTTATAGGATACCAAACGAAACGTCGATGCTGAACCTTGGCTCAAAGGACGGTATGTGTTGCAATGACAAGGAACGGCCCTCCTTTTTGTTATTCATAGGATAAACAGTTTTCAGAACTTATTATCATTGGGACTATTATTAACATAAGTGTACTGGAGGATCGCCAAACCATTACGTTTAAATGAGCTACGTGAGCGAAGCTGCATATTAGGAATCGAATGGGATTCCCTGATTGCGTCATACTCATCTATCACTGATTAACGATGTATTATTAAGTAGTTAGCCTTTTGCGAAGCGCAGTAAGTTAGCTTCGTAAGCTTTATTTTTGGTTCAATATTGATATTCAATCATCCAAAGTCATGACCCGTAGATATGAACACAGCATTGGTAATAAATCTTGAGAAATGGAAATAGAGTGGGTTTTTTTTATAACGTTATCATTAAGAGCCAGTTAATGCCAAAATACTTCTCCGATAGGTATATTTACTATAATTTAATTAACGTCACTTTTTCATTTTTAACAAGCGTTGAAACTTTATATTTTTTATCCATCATACCTACTTAATTTGAAGGATAATCATATATATCAAGTTTTACGCCATAGTAAAATCGTACGTATTCCGTTAATATTAAACTCGACGCCAAAGTTTATACTTACATTACAATTTTCGGTAGGTACTCCAATTAAAAACGTGGCCCATCACGTTCTTCAAAGGGTTGCTTTTCACTTTTGTGGTTTCACACACGTTAAAGTTTTGCGTAAGGCCATTCCCGTTTTCACAAAACAAGTGTTTTGCGAAACGTGTGTTTACACCGCGTTATCCTGTGAACTTATATATAGAATTTCTGCGCATATTATTCATTAGTAGCATCCACTGATATGCCGTTGCGTGTTTACGATTACATGTAATTAGAAGAATATAACTTCGCGTGTAATCCGTTTAAGTAGGTCTTACGTAACTAGTCTGTTTACCCGAACGCAATTTGAACAGATTTATCCATTAGATCCAATCTTGTTGTCAATATTTTAGGATTGTTATGACCTGTTTCCATTTTGCCATCAAATAGAGCCTTTCACTTGAAGCCTTGAGCTGAAATTATGTTATTGATTATAGATAGGCTCCGGATAATGTTGGATCAAATTCATGCAAAGTATATTACGGCATCCATTTAGTTTGACAGGTTGCAATCTTGTACTATTTTCTGATATTTACGAGATTGCTGTTCATTACAGTCTGTGGAATAATTTGCACGTGGGCATTGCTTTTCTCATAGATACTGGAAAGCCCTTCAAAGTCATAACGTATTCATTTCAATTTACTCTCTATTGATGCAATGATGGGCGTAACCGGGAGAGAGTAGCGGAATAATTATAGGGCTCGCAGTTCCCTCAGACCACCTGATTCTTATACATTTTACCGTTTCATTAGAGGTATTTTGTACCTGTAATAGAAACTTCCCCTGGACCGGCTACCCGAAAGCTAAATACTTGTGAAATTAAATTAAGTTTATTGATTACAACTCTAAACTTTTAAGCGGTGATCGCTTACCATCAGGCGACAATGATAAATTGAATAATCAATCAACTGTGTTAAGGTAGTGGTTGTTTTTCTTAATTTTATTGTTAAATCTTTTGTTAAGCCTTTTGTATCTTTTAATGTTGGTGACTTCACATTGACAAAAGACCTTGCAAACATTATGTGGGCTTTGTTCATACGTTTATATAATAGATGATATATAATAGATATTATATATGTATGAACTCGTATGTTAATCATAATTATACCGCGAAATGCTATTTCTGTAGTTATGTGTTTTATTTAGATGTAAGACAGACACTATGTAGGGTATATAATAGGGTATTAAAAGTCGCAGATCTTCTATAAAGGCAAAATTAGACGGTTGGGATTTTAAAATATGTAAACTGCCTCTAGCCAAGTGGTCCTGAGCGCGACTGCTACGCTAGAGGTCCTGGGTTCGATTCCCAGGTCGAGCAAAGTGTAATTGGGTTTTTCTATGAAATTCCCAGTAGCAGCTCGGAGTTAGGAATTTGTGCCCGGTTAATGGCAATAGGCTCGCCCCCTATTACATGGGACCTAAACATACCGCCAAACTGTGGGTGGGTGAACCGTACATTAGTACGCCTCTGCCTAACCCTTCGGGGCAGGCGTGATGGTATGTATGTATGTATGTAATATTTTCTTCTAACTGTTGGTGAACTGAAATATATTCCGTAATTTCAATCGATGTGTCTTAATACAATTTAGTGTTGATCACACAATCAAGAACGTCATAATTAAGATTAAGTGTATTTTTTACGCCTGTACCGTTTAGGCAAAAATACATTTACTTACTATAAATAATTCGAAAGGACTTCACGCATTTTGCACCTGTTAGGATTTCCCTGAATTCCATTACCGAAAAAGTCTTTTCACGAAGGTAAAATCTTTCATAATATTCCTAGATTTTCCAAGATCCAAACTTTGTTAATATTGAGAGGTATAAGTTTGACTATAAAAGGAAAAAAAAAACATGTAATATCTATTATTGCGATAAATGGTCAAATGATCGCATAATTATTATTTTTTACCTCTTTGATAGCTTTTATCGCTTTTTCAGGCAATTAATACACGCACAGTTAATAAAATTAACTGTGCAATCATTTGTGGACGGATTATTGATATAAATAGTTTGCCGTCATATTACATTCTAATAAAGGTTATTCGATGGTACAGCTGTTTATGTTTAACACTAACGTTCTTAATTAAATTAAAATACCCTCATTTGCGTATAAATAATAAAAATTCAAGATTATTTATTATGGTGCATTTTTTGCGAATTTGATCTCATCAAGTTACTTGGAACAAAAGCCACACTGGAATGTCTTGTTTGGATTCGTCTCAACCTTCGTGTCGCCGCCGCGCCGCTTTGCTAACACAAACTGGCCACCTAGTCATGCAATTCTGTCTCTTAGGACCTGACATTAAGATTCTCATTGCTTAACTTGAGGAAGTTTAATATGAACAAGTAGAATTTATAAAAGCTAGGGTTGTAGTCGGATTGAGTGTGAAGCTTTTTAATGTTCCCATTCCGATGTTGCAATGTCATGTATTTGTCTTGGAATGGTTTGTAATTACGCCAAATGTGGAATCATATTTTTCTTCAGATGTAAACGGTGATGTTGATAAATTGCGTGCATGTCTCCTTGCCTTTAACACTCCTCAGAGAACAGCGCGTCCTTTTTTTTGCTGTTATTGTAAGTGCTTCGAGTTATGCTCTGAATTACTCGTAAATAGAGAATTTATACCTTGTTAACGCTACTTACTGAGCTAGGTGTGACAATTATGTCTTGTGAACTGTTTTATGACGAGTTGACCGTTTTATTTTTATCAATGGTAGTGTTTTTGCTGTATTGTTAATTTCTTTGCACTGGGAATAAGCGTACCTTTTCAGATACACCGATAAACACAGTGACAGTTACATCGTGACTATTTGCTAATCTGTATTATTTATACAACGCTGATCTAAAATTGTAATCTATCACGAGCGGGTTTTTGTGTCATCAGACCAGTGTTTGTGCGCAGTCAGCAGGTGATTTTTCGCTATTCAATCAAGAATTATTCCAATTTATTTCTTTGTGTTAGAAAATTGGAGTGAGGAGATTCGTTTCGATTATTGATACCTACTAAGAAAGGTTGTATTTGAAAATGGGCCGTTTACAGAAGCTGCTGCATATTGATCAACCTACTTTTAATGCAGTTAAGTATTAATTAATGTAGTTGACATCTTTATCTTTCTTTTTTACTCTGTTTAGGATTACGCTTGATCGCACGGCCATCTCATGTTACTACAACCTACGATGGGGCGCGCATGCCTAGTAGAAACCATTTCACTCGTAAAGAAACTCAGATTATCTGGATCCGCACTAGTCTGCTCTGGGCGTTACCAGTACATTGACACCGACCCTCAGGAACCGGAGTATCGAAGTAATTTTCAAATTATATTGTAAATGGTTAAATTAGTTACGTCCGCCGCAGGTCAGTACCTTGGGCTACCAACCCATTCTGTCGTGAGGTCATTAGATTCTGATCAATAGATTCTCACTGCGATTGGCCCCACTGGTACTAAATCCCAATGTACTGAGGTCTTGGGGTTAACGAAAAATGCTTCGTCGGATTATAGACACCACGGGGTGGTTATCTATGGATTTTTTTACTCACAGAAAAAAAAGTTCTGTATACAGTCCTGTCCTTTTTTGAGGCGTGACCAATTGGTATGTCGACCCTACTGTTAACAGATTTGGTTTTATTGGTAGCGTGAGTCACGTTTAGTTGTAATTTATTGAATTTGTGAAGAAGGTACAATGCGCACATTGTAAGTGCTATGAACTGATAGAACATTGACTCGTTTATTGCTGTATTTGCTTAAAAATTATAGCTATGAAGTAAAACTGCTCTAGAATGATATTAAAGAATCAAATGATTTTGCAAACGTTCTGAAACGTGTAATACACTAAAATAAATTATTTTTTTTATTTGGCTGTTTGTCCCATTGCATTCCATTTCTCTCGGCTTAGAGCCTTTCTGCGGCAAATCCTTCCAGCTCCAGCTCGTTCCGCCAACAACTTCTGTTGTATGGATTCTACTTGGTGGTGACTTGTACGCAATACTTATTGCAATTCGAAAATTATTACGTAACACACGTTTATAAGTATCCATCGAAAAGCCTATTATTCAGGTAGGTATAACAGCTGCCCCAAATTAAAGTACTTTTTAGCCGTTACTATAAATGTGCTTCTGTAGATTCTAATAGTACTACAAATAGCAACTGCATGACTGAATAAATAAACACTTTTACATCGACCGGCAGCGTTAGCCTTTGGAACAAAACAACCACCCATCGATCGCTACTAAGCCGTCGCTACTAAGCTGCAAAGCCGCTAATTCTCACGCTTTTACTACGGTAACTACTTGTTCTTAATTCTAGAAAGTCAATTTTCATTAATTTCTATTTACTTAATACTAAACGAACCATCACGCACCCGTCTTCTCCGAAGGGTTTGGTAGTGTACCGCTGCAGAAATGTATTGCTGCACACCTATTGCCGTTATTCTGACACAAACTCCCGACCTGCAAAAGAGAAATTGCCTAACAACTATCTGAACCTGATTGATTAGTCATTATATAACTGTCCAACCTAGGAATCGAACCCAAAACCTCGCGCTCAGCAGCCGAGCTTGCCTTTATTAGGAAAATAAGATTTGTAAATGTCGTAAATCGGTACGTCAAACAGTAAAACTTTGCATCCATAAGTAATTCTGGTCACAAATCAATATTCTACATTATACTGGCAAAGACCCGGCCTAACGTTCTCGGTGTAAACTTCCTGGAGAGTAAAATCTCCTGATTTCGACTCTAAAATACCAAATAAGCCCTAGGTAGGTCAAAATATGTCTCTGTAATAAAAAAAACGTGATTAAAAGATTTTATAAACTAAATTAAATAAACAGTGTGTATCAATAGAGTTATTTTTGTACTGAAAGATGTACATCTTTCATGTTTCAGGCTAATGACACGCACCAGATAGAACTGATTTGTTTCTTTTGTTGATTTTAATTCGTCTCAGGCAAATGTTAAGCATTAAAAGTCCGTACTTTTATTTCTTGGGAATCTATCGCATTTTACGAGTGTGCCAATTTGAAATTTCCAAATGGAACTGACGTTTAGACTGACCTTTTCTTACAAACCGGTTTGCTGAGGTTTTTTGCTGACGACACATGATGTCCTCGGTTGATTTACAACTTTAATGGCCTCAAATACGTACAGCTTACAAAAACTGACTAAAAGGACCAAATTAGGATTAAACTTGGTCCTTACAGATGTTTTTGTTTTAACAGAAAATGAAAAGACGGTCTATATAAATAGCAATATAATTTTCTAAATCCTCTCTAGTGTTTTAATATCCTAGTTCTTTTGATTTTAAAATTAAAGCGTCCCTTTTACAACTGTTTTGAATCAAAAGTGTCTCATTACTCTGTGATGTAATATTAATACAGTAACATCAAAAGCTAGTCTAGACTATAGACAAGGCTAACTGAATCGATAGCCGCCCCTTTCAAAGGTCAGAGTTAAATTAATGCAGCAAAAGACACCCAGAAAAAAAATTTACACGCACAAATGTCTACTCACACGTAAACGCACGTTTTTGTAGTCTGTGTGTGCAGCCTCTCTCTCGTAGATTTATAGTGAAGAACCTGTTAAGGGCATTTATAATATAACATTATGTAATAAATTGCATCCAAACAAAGTCGTCCGTCGAGTCTCCCTGTCTGAACGCGATAAACTCAAAAGCTAACGAACGGATTTTCATACGATTTTCGCCAATGGACGGGGTGATTTATGTAGAAGGGTATAGTCGATCGTCGTTTTAACATCATACTATGTCCCTTAGGAGTCAAAGCGAGTCAAATCGTCGCATGCAGCTAGTATATGTATAAAGCAATATTCTGTTTACACACATGCTATATTAAACTTTGACAGGATATAGAAAGCGGAGCACCATCCGATACTATTTAATTTGAAGCCTGATCTTCGCTTTCCTCAGCTATGCAAAAAAAATATACTGTCTGTTACCTCACTATAACAGTATGAGATCTATCTGCAGACTAGTGACAGTCTTCGTTCCATGGCCCCTGAAATTCGTGGACGTGAATGTCATTGCTAGGCAATACAAAGAAATAACTTCATAGGTTATTGAGTTGACATTAATTTTCATAAGACTATTAGAATCTAGTGTACCTACCTAGACCAACGTTAGGCTTTGTTGAAAGTTTTTGTAATCCCATTTAAATAATGGTTACATTTTATGACCCGCCTTCTAAGTACTGAGTTATTACGTTACAAGCGTTTTATGGCTCTCAAAATGTTACTTGTAATGCTTAGGGCACATCTGCCTTTAATTTTATAGCGGACGCGATTTTATACCAAGATAGGGGCAGAATATACAAGTCACTGAATATTTAATAACCGCAGGTGAGAACCTATCTTAAATGAATATCGTGATTTAACCATGTGGAGGTATAATTAATAGGTAATATGTTTTACTGAGAAACAGGAGGATCCTGTAAGCAAATTAAATATTTAATTTAATTAGTTGCGCGAATCGAGAGGATTTCGAGAAGTGTATCCTTAGTAATGAGTGCCTTCGTTACATAGTAATCTTTTAATTGTTATAGATGCTGTTTCTCACGATCTATCATCAGTATCACAATTTGTCTGCGCTTTTTGTTATCGGTCTTTAGGTACATTGTTTAGATATAAAAACACTACGCTCCTTTTGATTTGTCTTAGAATAGAATAATGGAATCTAGAGGCGTGGAACTCGAGAATCTTGAATCTTCAATCCTACAGTGTAAAACGTTTAAAAGCTAAAAATTATTTGATTATTATTTATCCCATGAAAAGTGAATACTTAAATAGCTATGTTTTGTTTGTCAACAGAGAAGAGAAGGCCGAACTGTCAACGCCTGCGCCCGCGCCTCCATTAGGTGGCGACGCACATTCCAACCTTATGGCTGCCATCCGTAAGGCGGGCGGGGCAAGCAGCGCCAAGCTCCGCTCAGCTTCAGAGTCCACACCAAAGAAGGTAAGACATATTTTAGGTACTGACTCAGGATGGTTCCACATCGAACGCGGGGCGGCAAGGTCGTCAGCAAATGCTACAGCTAAAATACAAATATAATATAAATAAAATACAATATTCGGCAGCACTTCGTCTCTCTCCTCCGAACTCAGAAGGAATTCTAAGAACGAATCTTATTACGAACATCACCGTCGGTAAATACCATGTGACGTGTCAAGATCATGACAGAGTGTAACCTTGCTAATGAACCACGCAAATTGTTTATGCGCCTGGCTTTTGGAATTAATACAGAAGATCCTATAATATACATATTTATTTTACCTAAACTAAACACAACGGTCTAGTATAATACCACTAATAAATACTCTGTGGTAACACGGTAAATAGCAAAAACTTTGTCCTAAAAACCAACACCTATTATTGAGCTCTACTTATGTTTTTATCGAACAAAGTACTTAAATCTGGATTCCCCGAATTTCATCTCGGTTACAATAACAAGTTTATCAATGACAAACAGCGAAATAATCCATCAGTGTAGTGAAAGAACTTTGACCTTACTTTTTAATAAAATCGCTCACTGATTTTATTAATTGTGGTTCCAAAAACACCAAGTCGTTGCTAAAAATAAGATACCTAGGTTACTGTTTTGGTTTGGCAACAATAACAAGGAGAAAGTTTAGATTTTCCGTTTATAGGTAGGATTTACGTTTTTTCTCTGTATTCTCAAATTAAGAGCTAAAGAGTAAATAGTCCACGTATAAAAAATAAGCACTAACGCGTAAAATCTTACGGTTCGAAGAAATAGTAATGTCAGAGCCATTGATGACCAATTAACATTTTACGACGCGCCCCAATGGAAGCGTACAATCGACGAGAAAACGCTCTAACATATATAGTAAGAAATACGTACATCTTTGACGTAATTATGTACTTACATTACCTTAAAGAATAATTATGTTGTTTGCTTGTGTATTTTTGTATGTTATAGTTCATGACATTAGCTTAATAGGACTTAGTAATTTAGATCACGTTAATATAATAAAATATAAATAAAGATCATAAAATATAAATTTACGTTAAGCTTGAAGAGTAAATAGGTATTTAATAATTTCGTTGTTGAGTATCTGTATAAAATTGAATATCTGTGCGATTTTGCAGTTGACTGTACTAAATACAGCCGTTGAAAGTTATTTTTGCCGATAGGATTCCACGAAATAATTTAATTAGATGAGATTAAGCCAAGAACTTTGTTATGTATTACTATAATGACTTGTCTAGACATTCTACTTAGGTACTAAGCATTCTAAACGAAAATCAATAAGCAAATTAGACTATGTAACATTCAGGGTTACTGAGTCAGAAATATAAATGTTGTGTTTCTTGTATATGAAAAAAATAAATTTATCATGATATAGCGTCCGCGTGCGACTTTGTTGAATTTGGATGAAAAACAATTCCTCACCCTGGTACTTACTATTTCTCTGCCCAGTTTTATCAAAATGGATTGTTCTGAAGCAGATTATAAAGAGATTGATGAAAATTACTTTTCCATACATAATATCAGTGAGAATTCGAAAATAATTATATTCAGTGACTATTATAAGAGGGGAGATAAGAAAAATGAATGAATATGATGTGTCAAAAGCAATTAATAAATCTTTGGTTCGATTGTCAGAAAATATTTTATTGTTTATGTCTGGACGAAGCCATTTGGCAGCTTTCTTTGTCTGCAATTTGAACTTGGATTAGGTACACAACTGTGACCAAGAATTTATCTGAAATGCTAGGTTTATTATTTTAATTGAACCTTGAGACGGTCTGGCTTACAAAACAGTATTTATATGCAGTCTGCTAAGTGTTTACGTCTGCGTCCTTGGGGTATCCCCCTACTCCATACTTAAGTTAGATTTATTTATATGTTAATAAGATATTTCATCATAGTGCCGTAGATACGTATTTACGTATCTACGGCACTATGATGAAATATCTTATCTTTAACAACATGATATTCCCCAAAATACATTTGTATTTTGGGGAATTTCATGTTGTTACTTGAGCTATAACGAATAGATAATGTTCTTCAAGTATTATATTTTATATGGAAGGCAAGCTCGGTCCACTACACTACGGTTCTCTGCCTCGTGTAACACAAGCTTCCGACCAATCTATTGTGTTCATATCTATGCTATCTATAATAGTCAATTTTTGTTGGTAAAACAACGAAACCTTGGTTGTCGGTTCACCGACGTAATAACGCGAACAGACTGACGTTTCACAGAACCAGCGATAATTGTACGCTAGGCTATTTCGCTTCTAAGAAAGACCATTAGAGTACATGATAACATTACGATAATAGTATCAGCACCCATTGTGAGTGTCTCCACGTGGTCACCGCATTGTTTACTATATTTTTCCTTATTTTTAATTAAGTCTGCATATTATGCGCATTTTACTTGCAAAACCTTGAAAATACGCTCTGGATTCCGCTGACTAGTTAATTTTAAACGCAAAATTGCGTCCGCACATGTAAACACAGCATTGTGAATGAACAGACTGTATTTTTCGAATGTAAACATTTGCGATTTATGATGGCAACATTGACGTATGTCGATTTTACTTGAAATCGTTACAGCATATATACTGGTCAACAAACTATGTTTGATTTTATTTAGTTGCGGTTAAACGGAGTACAAATACGTCATGAATAAATAGAATTTGGAAAGGCTTATTTACATGAACAAAAACCAATTAAAAAATACCATTTCCATCAGACAGAGAATTACTAATTACACGGTTCTCTTCTATGGGCTCTACGTGTGGAGAGTATAGAGTTAGGTGAGTAAATAGTAAACGCAGTGAGCCATGAAATTCTCTTGGAAATTCTCACTGCGAAGCTGTAGCTAAATGTATTCGTAGTTACAAACAACTAATTGCTTCATTAGATGAACCAACTTCGTTCAGTCGGAAACCGCGAAAGTAAACGCTCAGATGAGTGTTTGAATTTATTATGATGTCATTATAATATTTGAAAATCAAGGCAACAAATCAATCGTGGCTTCAAGTAGGCACCTGACTAACAATAACACTGAAAGTACTAGTGCGGTTAGTAGCGCATACTTTGTTGTTAACTTTGCCGTTTGAAAACTGAAATAGCCCATTTACTGTGTTAAAGCATAGTTCTCAAAGTCATGCATACTAAAAGCACATTGTTATTTTAAAGCGTAGACTTGCATACAGACGAGAATATATATTGAGCGTGGGTTGTACCACTGTCCTTATCTGTAGTTTTGTCTCAGATGGTACCAAGATAAATTTCGATTCATAAAAACTTTTTTCTTTTGTTGCTGACTCATCGTCTTGATTCATTCTGCTTTTTGAACCGTGTATCTCAAGTTTATCCTCAATGCTTATGGGCATTTCCATCTAGGGTAGTTCCCCGCATTTCGAATGCTTTCATTATCCGGAATTTCGATGCGTTTTTCTGATACTGAAATGCGTGCTAATCACATGAGATATGTATCAGTTTTTTCCTTACGCATTAGAGGGTGATTACGTGAGTTGTCAAAGTCAAAGTCAAAGTATTTATTGCTTCCAAGTTGTTTCGATACTAGTTGCAGTTAAATTGCAGTTGTAGGTGGAAATAAGCGTAATTTATCGTCTTTAAAGAGTAACAGTTGTTTAGTAGTGACAGGTTGATAGTTGCCGCGAGCGTCATTATGATAACCATTTGAAAAAATAGTCGATTGTTTAGTATACGTGTATCAGTACAATTAAAAAAAAAGTAATTCCGTTTTGTTAACCATAAAATAGAGATGACTCAATCAATTTATCAGAATATTGCTGACGGTAATCTCCATAGTAATTGAATATTGCTCTAAAATAACTCCATAGACCGCACACAGCAGCAACCGGTTTGATTGGCGGAACTAATCGCATTGATGTGGGCCCTTTTGAAGTTCTGCTCACGCTGTCACGGCTATCGGCCGTGAGGATACAAAGACAGCAATAAAATGTCTTCCCAAACATTTATTTAGCGCGCGTCGTGTGGTATCGCTCGTCTTACAGTTTAACGGAATCCGCGCTTCTCATCATTCCACTTTGTTGTGCGTTTCCAGCTAACGTTGTGTATGCTTCCAGTTAACGCATGCATGTATGCATCTCTGTGCACCCATGTGATTTGTCCGTATATTCAAATTGGGCCCTAAATCTCCGAACCTACTGTTCTTGTGGAGAATGCGGAACCAGAACAATCTCCATCTCAAGTTTGCCGTAGTGACCGTTTATTCTGTGAATCAGATAATATTAATGTTTGGTAATGTTCCAAAACATGTTTTTGTGATATTGTGTATAATAATCTTTATTAGTGAGCGGTGGTAAGCAATAATTCACCGGAAAAGCCCTTCCTCTGTTGCTGTTTAAAATTATTAAAAAGCAGTAGAGTTCCTTCCTTCCTGATTGTTTAGCAACAATCGACTGTATTGACTGACTTGTGTTTCAATCTAGGCAAGTATGGCAATATTAACGTCTGACTGTTCATTATAGCGGCAACCTCCCGATAAACCAAACGACGCACTGATATCGTTGACAAAAATATAATTTATGTGTAAAGTTCGAAGACGGCGACGTGCTCGGCTGCACGGCTTGTTGTGAAATTATTTCAAAATGATTATGAAACCAAAAAATCCGAAAGCATAGATAATTTTTAAACTCCATAAGACAACATGACAAAAATATTTGATGCAATATCCTTTGCGAAACATATGTACACAGTGCGATTTGCCAATGCCCTCCATAAGAGTTTCAAATCTGTTACATTCATATAAGATCAGCAAAAAGAGGTAATAGCTAATATTCCTTAACACTTGCTCTCGGCAAGTGGCAAGCACAGACAACTTATCAAAAACAGTGTCGGCTTAAAGCTTTGAGGATTTGGCTGTTGTCCACTACTATTGCATCCACGTCTTACAGGTAGTTTCCAACAAACCGACTCACTTATCATCATTCTGGGAGCATACACTCGCTCAGTATTTATTATTAACGCGTGGGCTTGAATGGACGTTAACATTTACGTGAACAGAGGGAATAACTGAATGGCCATGTTACATTAACTCATTACACGTTCGCTATAATTCCGTTGAGCATTCACCTGGAGGGATGATCGTGACGTCACATCGAACATGTTGACATTTAGCACTAAGCTCAGTTCGTATGGATGACTAACTCGGTTAATAAGCATTTTTTGCTAAACTCCCGTCCGTGCGAGGTACAGTAACGCATATTACATCCATGTCTTACATATGGACAAGTTCCTAGAAGAATTGCTTATTTCTAAGTAAAGTTTTTGTGGTCGCATTTATGTGTGCATCGTTTTGGATTTTTTCTCTGCTCCATAATAGGAGTTTCGAGCGGTAACCACGCTGGATGTGTTAAGTCCGAATAGATAAAAGAAAGGACCGTTATCCATAGTATTTATAGTTTTTATCACCTAGCAAATCGAAAAACGCTGTTTATAAAGAAAAAAAAACACACACACACGCATAGGTAATATTGGCTACGACAGTTCTACTTTACGCTCTAATTAAACAAGTGTACATTAGTGTTTGGCAGTTGGCGCCTCGCGCGGTGACAAATGTTCAGTTATTTTAAGATCTTGTACGATATTATTAGCGACCGACGATCTCTAGTGGGCGCCAAAGATCTTCATAGACGTTGTGATCGGTCAAACTCGCGAGGGGTTCTATGAATCCAGTACTAAATATTTATTTGATTCAGTTAGCTTCGGTAGCTACATTGTACAGAACAGCAGATAGAAAAATATTTACGGCATCAACAAATCTATCAAGTGTCAAAGGTTTTTTAATAAATGGAGGT
Organism: Acronicta leporina; assembly: GCA_947256265.1. Lineage (NCBI taxonomy): Eukaryota > Metazoa > Arthropoda > Insecta > Lepidoptera > Noctuidae > Acronicta > Acronicta leporina. Next base: position 13,339,941 of record OX366521.1, read on the forward strand.
ACCGTCTCCATGGACCAGGGTTGTCATGCTCATAAGATTAATTCTACTATCCAAAACTACTAAGTTTCTGTAACTAATAATACGTTACATAATATTCTATTGACTAGGTCATACTGAATAGAGTCAATCACTATTGTTTTAATGCGAACCATCCGATCGATGTGTCTAGTCTAGACTACACGACATTTTGTCCTGGACCTGTCCAAAATTTACAAGAAGGACTATTTTCTTATTCATGCAATTAATGACAGTTCGTAAAATAGATACTAATCATTATCGTAACATCTTGGAGCCTGAAGACTTTATTATACTTGCCAATATTGTGATTTGTGATCATTGATAATTCTTTGAGCTCCATAAATTGTAACCTACAGAATAGAATACTGTGCAACAAGTACTAAATTATACAACGAATGCTTTATGAATCGTATTTAACTTGTTGCCATACCTCGTTGGTCGGGTGGACGGCATTCTTCGTCGGCCCAGCCAATTATACGCCACATTTCAGATGTTTGATTTGCCACGCTCTGAACAAACCAGAGTGGTACCACGTATCATGACGGACTTTGATGCCCTTTATATTTTACTTATAAGGACATAACACAATACAAATTGATCCTTATTTTTTACGTATACCAAAAAGGTTGTGCTTTTAAAAACGTAGGTTGGAAACTCGAAATCAGTTTTGGATTTCTTAAAATATGTAGGCGGTTTCAAGAAAAAAAATACATTATTAACGAAATATTATTCTTGTCGAACCTCTAAAGTATAATTTGGGCAAAAAAGGTGTATTGCAGTTATTGGAATCAATAAAATAAACAACGTTGCAGGAATTGTAGGCGTCATATGACTTACGAGTGGGAGCGAGCATAACAGTGATTTATTTTGCATCCTCTGCACCCAAAGTAGCTTCTACGTAAAATTAATTAATTTATAATTCACAACAGAAACGATATTACAGTAGCAGGGACATTTTTTTTTATAAATTAGTTGAGATGTTGATGGTGTTTCTGAACTATTCGCTGCAGTCTAACTGCTGCATGCTGCATGCCTTGCTTTTCACATCAGACGTGGGACAACTATTAACGAATGCAAGTGTATTGCTAAGTGGTGTCCTTTTAGAAAGTTTCTGAAAAGACATTCCAATTGACTACAAGGAGCATACAGAGGACATACAGAGTGTTCTGTATAATCCGTATAAGTGTGTTTGTCAGATGCATATGACAATAGCGGGGTACTCGTTGAATTCCCGCACAGGGATAGGGACGGGACGTGTCCATTGTCTCATACAATGCTGGATTGGTCATAGCTGGCTCAAGTGGTCTTCAACACAAAGCCTTGCTATACTAGTATTTCTATCCCTTTTTGGAATTCATTGCTATATTTATTCGATCGTTGCTATATTCTTTGAAAATAGTTGTCAATTCATAATGTTTTTTTGATCGCCTAATCGACAATATTTTCATTTTATTTAATGTTAATAAAAAAATACTATGTATTTAACTTTGAAAAACTGAGGATAATTTATGGATTTCATACTGAAACTCACCATCAAAATATCTGCACTAATCTTTCACATCGCGGATATTGCATTGTACAGGATACGAAGACGAATATGGTTTACTGTTTAAGTGTTGCCAACAACAAATATATTCAGTACATTCCAACTCATGAATTTTTTTCTCGTAAAATACCCCGGCAAAGTTGACAATGCTACGAGAAAGGAGATGGTTTCCACGAAGTGGTCTCCGTTAAGGTAATGAGTGAGACAAGGTCATAATATATCTGTCAGTACGGCCGAGGCTCCGGCTGGCGTAATGGTCTAGATGGACCACTTCCACACTTTGGATCTATACTTTCTTGTACATTAGATATTTTGATTAGGGTGCAAGCCTGACCCGATTTTTCCTTTGCATCATGCATGAATAAGCAAGTTGTCCGGAGTTTCTCAGTTCACTTATTTTAGGAAGTTGGATGTACTCCGTCAAAAGCCTTACATAGTGTGGAAATTATAGTACTTGCCACTTCCTTGTGCATGCAGATGTACGTATGAATACCTAACAAGGTAGCCAAGTGTGCATCACGTAGGATATAAGTGAAAACGCAACCGCATTGACGTTAATAACTCACGACTAAAGTTAAAACTATAGTCACTCAACTCAAAATAACTTATTTTATTAATGTAGGTACCTACTAGACCTACATACATAATGTGAAGTTTGAATTGTCTACTATAATTTAAAGCAAACTCCTCTCATCTCATTTTCTTCGCTCTCAACAATGGAACAGTAAGTTGATGCTGAAGAGAATATGATTGGGGCTGATTATAGTTTATTTCTTTTCTTGGTAGATCTAAAAATATTATTTCACATAATTTTCAAATTAAACATTTGCGCACTTCTTGAGAAACTAGTTCATATAATATCTAATATTTCTCTAAAAAACTATAATTAAGTACATAATTGTGATCTGTTTTGTAAACACCAAATATTATACTTATAGAGATTTCTTTGAAAAGAAGCGGGATAATTTTTGTTATTGTTTTGGACTGACATTTGACCGTAGGCACGATGAGGCGGTATAAAAACTATATTTTTACCGCTGGGGAATTTTATTGTTAATTTAATAACATTGATATTATTTCAAATACTACAGTTACCGATAATTGCGTGCCATTGACCTTTAGTTGTCTGTGTGATAAGTTTGTTTAATAGATACGATGCGGCGTTTCTTCGTAAGGAATCGTTGCGCGTGCGCAATTCTCAGTTATCACCAGTGATATTTATTAATTAAATGTTTATCTTCAACCGGCCGCTTGCGTCCGCGGCGCTTACTAGAACATGTGTCGGGAAGTTGGGTTTCGTCACAGAATTTATGTTGTTGATAATTAAGATGTTATTCATAAAAATATATAACTGCAGAAAATCGCATAAATATTTCTAAACATAGGTCGGTACTTAAAGTATAAAGCGACAGAACAGTATTGGTAGTAGATTGAGCTTACTAAATAACTTATCTAAGTATTGACGGGTGCTTTAAATTGTTTTTTTCTTTTTGAATAATAAAATCATGCATGCCAAAAATACATAAAACTCAGCCAGGCATTCAAAACTTGGAATAAATATAAGAGTTATGTTGCATTGCAAATTATGATTTTTGATTTGCTAATAACTGAATATCTTAGTGGGAGAAAGATATGTAAATGTGGTATGTTATTCAAATAAAGATTATTTCCACCAAATTCAATTTTGTTAGTTCTGAGGCGTCCGAGAGCAATCGTTATTCTATTATGTCTATGAGGTAAATCAGAATGCAACCAGCTAATTTCTTCTTTCCCTTGTTTACGTGACTAGACATTCTGACAAGTTTCTATTGATTTTGGTTGACGCAGCTCCAACTCCTGGACGACCATGACACCGCTAGTGTTCGTTATAGAAAGTGGTCCGTGCTATCATGGAATACCAAACCCTACTGGATTTCCTCCATAATGCCTAATAACCATACAATTAAAATAATCTTAAGTTTTTTGAAGTTGTGTGTGTAATTTATGAAGTATTATAATAAAGTGTGTGTAAAAAGTAATATTTGATATTCATTAAATGATACCTTGACACGTTCACAGGTGGGTCGCTTCGGAGAATTGAAACCAAATTATGTTGATAATTATGATGCCAAATTTACATAAATACCTACCTATATGTATATCAATTGAGGACTAGGCCAAGTGTCCTAAATAGTGCAAAGTACGTCACAATGCTTCTGCGAATTACAAAGGAAATTGGATCAACCCAGTGACCTACCAAGAAATGAAATCTATCTAATACTATAGGTTGATGCTTGTTTGTTGTTCAATGGTTTCTGGTTGCTGATTTGGCCCATGTTCTATTTACATTTATTATTCACTAGTTTATGCCCGCGGCTTCGCTCACTTGAAGCTCAAAAACCAACAGTGATGATCTCTTCTTTGTATGGTTGTCTATATATCAGAGAGGTCAAGCTGTATCTCAGGTTCCGTTTAATTTTTTGAGATAAGAAGTATACCAGTTTTTAAGTTGGAGCACATACTTTCTAACAGCGATTTAAAATCTATTCAGTAGTTTATATGCCAACCCGTAACAAACAGACAAGAATTTTAAAATTCACATTTTTGGGTTCGGAGACGTTTATATACCCTAACCCACTTGTTTTTTCTTAAATATCTTCAATGTACAGACAGCTTTTTTATAAATGTATAATAGTAGAGATGACTGATTGTGGTCCCCTTTAGTAAACTAAAAATAGTACGATTATCCATGATGGAGTTGCCACAAAATACAGCGATAATTTAAGATAGCAGTGAGCTTTAATATATGTAATTCAAAAAGGTCATTAAGTAAAGAATAGTTACTCAACTATGAATACAATTTAGTAAAAGTTGTCGACAGTTCATCGAATCGCTCAGTTTGGCCAATTGTCAGGGCGACGGCCGATGGAGCCAATAACCTCGACACAGGCGACTGCCAAACATATAACTGATATGTACACCAACATCTAATGATAATATTCATATATGTAATCTCATACTTATGAATATCTTGATTGAATAAATTTGTGTTTCTCAGTAATTCAAATTTCTTATCGATCTTAATTAAAATGAATGACGAGAAACGAGCTCCGTCCCTGTGGGCTGTGACGGTCTGATTAAAATAAATAGGTTTTTAATTTACTCAAAACCGCAAGAGGATTAGCTATTAAACAGTAGACTCAAAATATAAACAAAATGAAAAAGTTTTATCACCACCTACGTTCTAATATATGTATTCCATTTTGATTCAGTATAAGTTCTTAGCTGCATAATACAATACAATGATATTGACATGTCACCTACTCCTCTGGTTGTATTTAATGTTGTATTCTAAATTGTGTATTGTAAAACTGTAGATAAGACTAGTTAATCAAATCAAACTAAGAAGCTGACATAGTTGTATTGGTGCAACAAATTATGTATGTTTATGGAAGTTTGAGGTTTTTATTTTGTTAAATTGTTCTAAGGGATCATAGAATAAATGTTTTTCACGTGGAAAAGCCATGCTTCGGCACGAATGGGCCGGCTCGACTTGATGATTTTCCATCGGTCTCTTCTAACTGCGATATTTTGTCTCCAGGGAGGGTCAGTACCTAGCGGCGGTGACCTCATGGCGGACCTCCACGCGAAGCTGTCGATGCGTCGGCGAGGCATCTCTGGGGCGGAACGGTCAGGAGGCTCTGTACTCCATACCCTGGCCAGCTACATCCCTGAGCCGGACCAATCTTCGCCACAGCGGTCCTCAAGCGAAGACGACTGGGAGTAAACCTTTGATTTATGTAGTAACAGAAAAGAAACATCATAGATATTTTTAATATATGTACTTGGTGCTTTCTTCTGCTCTGCAAGTTAAGGATTTTATTATTGTTTTAAGCAAAATCATCTCATGTCTTGTATATTTGGAATACTATAAAATTCTGTATTCTTTAACTTTTAGAATATAAATCAGACTTCAAGCGATAGATAGAATGACGAATACTAACTAAATATGGTGATGATTTCGGGGTCTATACTTCACTCGTTAGTTTTGTCTATCTTATGTGGTGACCCACTAAATAGCCAAAAAGCTGAAATGTAAATTAATTTGACCAGTTTTACGTAATGGCAGCGACCGGTTCGTCCATTTTTAAGTTTCATGATTTATGCGGAACCGTGTTTATTTAAAACCCCAAAAACCGATAAACGGAAATTTCCTTTACAAGTCTTATTTATTTATTGAGTACATTAATTTCGCCCCTATAGAACTGACCGCGACCCCCGGGTTAAAAACAATACTTTCATAAAAAAACAGCTTTGAAAATGTTGGTACAAACCCACAAACAACAAGTTCAGGTCCGAACATATGTTGGTATACGGAATAGTCCGGGGTTTTTAAGTCGATAACAATGTTGATAACAAATTCAGTGTTGAAGTCAGTTTGAAAATATAAAGTGGAACAATAAATGCAACTTCCGAATGAAAGGAATGATGACATCTCTCGCAATTTTTAAAACAGAGTGGGATTGTTTTTAAATAGAGCATGGATGTAAAAATAAAGTCATGAAAAAACTTTCAGTGGAATGAAAAATATTTCTCTGGGGCAAGTCCAGACGTTGTACAAATAATTACTATATTTAAATTTGACGTTGAAAACATACTTCACTACTTATAAAACAAAGTCGTTTCCCGCTGTCTGTCCCTATGTATGCTTAGATTAGATCTTTTAAACTACGCAACGGATTTTGATGCGGTTTTTTTAATAGATAGAGTGATTTAAGAGGAAGGTTTTATATCTATTTAACATCACGCTATGACTCTTAGGACCGGAGCAGCGCGGGTGAAACCGCGGGCGGGTCGCTAGTGATGTATAAATTTAAATTATGTGAGCGTATATTCAAAGACGAAAATGTGTTTTACTGGCTTACAAAAGTAGAATATATTTAGGCCCACTTGCACCAACTTCATAAATATATTTAAATTGTATTTAAACACAAATTTTCATTGTAAATGTCTGTTAAGAAAAAGCAGTAGTTACTTCTTTTTCGAATTCATAGTAATTCTCCAATTAAGAGGTTCCCTTGAGATCATTATTTTTCTGGGTAATACCATCCGTATGTTCTAAGTAAAAACATAAATACGTTCTCCGAAAAACCGTAATCGATTGTTGCTCTTATAATTGGTATATTTATGGTCATTTCATATCAGGTTTTTATGTAACTAATCTACATACCTTCTCGGAAGCAGTGCTACCTACATATAATTCCGAATCGATTAATAGTGACCTTTATCTCGACCGCTTCCGAATACTTAGAACGCTCTAATATCTATATACCGAATTGTTTTTGTTAATGATGAAACAAAAAGTGGCAGATTATGTACACACACACTGCGGGTTTTGTTTATTCGGGATGTTAGAGTCGTTTCCTACGATTTTCCTCAATTCTCGGTATGTTTACAAATATCTCGGTGCTGCTGACTCGGATAGCGAGACGAGTACGGCGATCGTCACGATTTCAGCCACATTTTCCTTATTCTTGTATCGTTGTAGTCTATGTAGAATAATAATTTGCGTACTTATTAATCTGTCAGTTGGGTTTGCCTCATCAGCATGTGATTGATCTGTGTATCTAGCTTCGTTCTGTAAAACAAGTCATGCGACTTGGCAATGCAAGGTAACAAAAGAGTAGGTCGATTTTTGGTTGAAGTCGGAATCAAGATTATATTTTATTTGGTGACAACCAAATACGGCGATTAGAAAGAATTTAAAACCAACGTTACATTTTAAATAATCTCAATTTAAGGATTGATTATACGACGTAAGTTAAGATACGTCACTGATCGCTTCAAACGTCATTGCCGCATCGTAAATTCGTAATAACCGACTATGACGTTACACTGAGATTAACATTTATACTAAAAAGTGTTATCGAGTTTACTAATAGCTGTTATAAATCACATTTTTTAAATAACAATAATATCTTGTATTTGTAAATAGATAATTATTAATTACGTATACAATAATATTAATTGTTCTAAAGTTTATTTGTAATACAATGTAAGTTCAAAATAATGAAGTTTGACCTAGTTCGGAAACAGAAAAGACTGTTTAATGGAGTGATTAGAGGAGATTGTAGGAATAATTCTATGTTACACGACGATGCGTTACGGTAGTATTCCGTGAAGTTTTTAATAGTCAAGTTCTATTTACAAACAGAGATTGGAAAGGGCTCTCGTTCCGGGAGGTTATTACGATAATCGTATTTCTCACTAGTGACTATCTCGCTTTCGTTTCTAAGAAGGTGCTCCGCCACATTAACAGTGTTCCCCGCAAACTATCAACTGGTTCGGCTGATTAGCATTTCCAGAATTGAGAAAAAGTTGCCGCGGCAGAACCACCTGTTTCTCGCTGTAATAGCATTGTAACATCTCTAATCGATACAACCAAGTAAATAAATATTTTTATAGGCTAATACGAATGCTATGGAAGAATTTGAGATGATTTTGGAAGAGAAAATACACGATTGCAAATTAGTATTTAGATGTGTTCTAAAATTAACATTCAGCATGCAGGTTGCGGAGTAAATAGGATGGAATCTAGGTTGTAAAGAGCTTGTAATATTGTTTCGGCGCTAAATATCGATAACGAGATAATAAAAAATAAGTGTATTACTTTAATCGTCAAGTTTTGGTGCCCAATTTACTATTTAAGTGTAACTGGAACAGCTCGTCGAGTAAGTATAAGGTCAACAGTGGTTATGAATAGTGGAGAACTTGTTCGGAAATGGTAATGTGAACGTACCGACGCAGTCAGCGGTATTTCACGCACGGCGCCGTTCATATTGGCAATGAATGATATTACGTATTAAACTTTGCGAATGTTTACGCCTGCCAAGAGCTGTCTGATACCAGTGCGTCACAATACGTAGAATTTCTTCACTCTGTTGAAATTGAAACATGCTTCAGATTGTATAAGTACCTATAGAGCAATAATGATTAAATTAGATAAAAAGTTTATTACAATTAATGTTTTCAATATTTTACTAGCTGAATGGCTTTATGAATGTTCGCTTCGTGGAAGACAAGAAAACTCTCGAAGAATAGAAAATATACTTTCACCGTTTTAAAAAAAAACATACTTAGACTATTTATTGGAGATAAGTGCTTATTAAATATTTCCCGTTAAAATTGAAATGTTGGATTTAAATAAAATAAATGTTAGGTTGGTGACTAAAAATTCAATGTACAAGTCTGGAAGAGCCTTAATTTATATAAGTATGTATTTATATAAATCCTATACCTAAATGTTAAAAAAAACTGATTACAGGCATAACACGTAGGCGATTTAGGCTCATAGGCTCTACCTACGACGGGCATACGCGTGCCCAACACATGTGTTGCATCTGTGCACGTGACGAGGTTTTGTTATCTGTGAATTAGGTAAAATGACGGTGTGTCGGTTTATTTTGTAGTAATCAGTATGCGCCGGAGACGCGAGTTGCCGACAGTTACTCCAACGAAATAGCTGTTAGGGTCATTTTGTTGTGGATTAGGGACGAAAACTTCAAGCAGATCTATACAGCTAAGTAACCGATGTTTACGTGTTATGTATATTTGTAATACAGTAATAATTAGTATTGCTGCTAACAATAAGTCTAATTATTGTCCTTCTATATTGAATTCAAAACATTTAAAATACAATGTGTAATTAAACGAGGATTTCTACTTTAATCAGAACTTTCAATAACAACTAAGTATTTATATCTTGTTATGCTTCCTAACAACAATACGTATAGCAGCTATATTTATCAATGTGAAGTTTAATGAACCAATAATATGGTTTATTTTATTGATTCACTTAGGCCCACTTGCACCAACTTCTTAAATATATTTAAATTGCATTTAAATACAATTTTTCATAGTAAATTTGTGTTTAAATACAAGTTAAACATAATTAAGAAGTTGGCGCAAGTGGCCCTTAGGTTCATACTATAATTTAATGAATTATTTACTTACACATCATAATTTATTGGAAAAAGTAGTTCTTTTGAAAATATTAAAATATCCTCATACGAATATAGCGACCTTTAAATGCCTCCAAACACTAATCCAGTGTTTAAACGAAGGCGTGCTTTGAATAATCAATACGTATGCTACTAGTTAGATTTGAACTTTAATAGTAACACAATAGGGTGTACAATCATGTTGAATTAATATTTTGACGGGTTATGAGTTCCGTTGAAATTAATGTTCCGCTTGAACCGTTGGAATATGAAAATAATAGAATGTTTGTTTATATGTTGTCTAACAATATAAGGTACTAAAGTCATAATGGCAAACAACGATTTTGGTATTTGGTGCTTTGAAAAAAGGTAAAAGTGTTGAGAACGAGTATTTCTATAATAGATAATAGGTAATTGTTGATTCAACCTAATGCATTTGCATAGCAAGAATATAGGCTAAACAAATTTTACTGTATCATATCGAATTATAATTATGTATCCGTTGTTCTGTATACGACAGGTTTGTTTGAAAAATCGCGGTTTGCTTTGTGTGTTTTGTTCGAGTTTTGTCAATATTGTCGTAACAAACACGTCGATTCTACGTCGTCGTAATAGCTTAGAAGCCGGGTCTTGCCTGTTACACGTCAGACCTCAAAAGCTATCGTTCTGTGCGATTTCCTATAGTTTTAAAGTAGGTATTTAAGTTGAAAGCCGGAAATTGCTTTTCCTACTTTGGAATAGAGTCGATACCAATTGAAAATTTACGAGTAAGACGTCCAAAGCACGCTATTTCAAAGTGTTGCTCGCAGTGACGTCGACCGACAGATTACTGGTTAAAAATAAATTGGTTTTCTTTTCTTGTAAGTACTGAATTAATTTGATTAGTGAGTAGGTATCGATTCTTTTACAAACGAAAAGTCCTGTAATTTCGGCAGAATTGCACAGTTACGTCAGAGATTATGTAAAAAAATAACGCAGCTGTCCGTGTGTGGGTGATTTACGTAATGCCATTGTTTAAGCTTAAATATTTTTTAAAGTTAAGTTATAAATCCGCCAATATTATACTATTTATAAAATATCACATTTCATGCAAGCTAAGGGGCTTATAGTGCACTTGATAAATAACCGCGCCATATAATATACACAGAAATGTGAAATAAAGCCACGCGAGTTTTATATAACTTGATTGTTTAATTAGGTGGTAATAGTTAATGTAAGGCCACACCTAGGGACGCCGAGTGTGGCGTGTTTACAAGGCACTTGCGCTTGATGTCTAATGTCGTTAATTAAAGCATCTCGTGACGCAGAATGTTGAGACGGGCACTGATTTGCAGTATAAATAAACATCACGTAGCGACGCAGTTCTAAAGCTGTCTTTGTAAACGTTAATTGAGTTTAATAAATATTTTGAAGATAGAAATTAGATATAAGCTCCAGAGAAAACATGTTAAACTTCAATCTCCAGTAGAGAAACTAATCGAGATCTAAGTTAGCTAACAAACTTTTTTATGGTTCAATTAAGAGCACTGAATCAACAGACCATTTGTACTGCAAGTTTGGATGCTGATTTTGTGCAGTTGACATTACTGCATCAAAAATAACAACTGACTGCCGATGTCGGATACACTGATCGTCTGTATCTATAGTACAGTCTCTTGTCTATGCAATGCAAATAACTAACGACATTCGGCGTGTGTGGCTCTAACATATGACTGAAATCGCAAATAAAATTTCACAAGTCCTAATTTATCCAAAATTAATCAATTCAATGTAACTAACGTCTAGGTTAAGTACAAGTCATACGGCCCACTAACTTGTAAGCAAGTGTTAAAGAAATCTGACTAGTTTATAAGGTTAAATGAATTCTGAGTATATTGTGTGCGTAGCTTATCGGCAAAATGAATTAAAACTATGTTGATATTATAATGAATTTGTTAAGAAAATTATGTATATAGCTAGGTACATAGATATAATCTAGATGTTTTTAATTGTAAAAAACTGTTAGCGTATATAATTATTACGGTAAGACGTCATTGTCCATTGAGGCGTATTGTTATAGATTCGTCTTTATTCGTACAGATATAATTTTATGAAGGTTGATGGATACGGGGTGTTAGAAGTTTTTATAAATATTACGTCTCAGTGTTCAGTGTGGTCCTTAGTGATACTTGCCTTCATAGTTTTATTTAAGTTTTGACTGACTGATTTAAATGTTCACGTGTTATAGTTTATATTGACTTTTTTACACTCCATGCATTTTTGGTTAAGTCAATGCAATTATTTTTATACTATTTAGGTACAACAAACAATAGTCAACTACACATTTTTTAGGATGGATTAGTGTAATTTGTTTATTGATAACGATTTGTAAGTCATTAATTTATTTGCAGCGAATATTTAATATAGTGAATGTTTGTTACTACATAATTATACCTAATACTATTAATTGTCTTAAATCGAATCCATGTAAAAACACTAATCCGTCTCATAGTTGTAATTTGTAAATATAAAGTCGGAATATAATGTAACTGTTCACTGGATTGTATCACGTTGTCATTTATACGTACGTTTGTTGTATGATGAATTTTACATGTTACGATGTATGGTATGTTCATTCATTAAATTATGTATAACGAAATTTAAAATATCTACATCTACTCACGCAGTTTTATTTCGTAAGCCCTGAGGATACCTACTACGGTATTATAAACAATACAGTTACTTTATTTGTAAGAGAAGCGTAAAGATGTTTCTTATTACCCACCTACAAGAATGATGAGTGTGTTGTAATTGAGGGTCACCGACTCCTTTTTACGCATTCTGATTATTTATAACGGCGGGCAAAGGCACCTCGCTAGAAAGCTACGTGTTTCGGGTTTTACACGGCATTGCCCCAGAATAACGCCGCCAAGATTTCCTGGTATCACCGCGCCGAGTATTTCGGATCGGAAATAAGGATTCTAAGAAATCGCTGGCCTCAGCCGGCCCCGTGTGGAGGACGCGCGACAAGCTCGGGTGCCTATGTGTGGGTGTAACAAATGGCGTTTTTGGTCCAGTCGCTCGTTAGGTGACTACTTTAATTTGATTGGGCTGTTATTAGGAGCGACCTATGTTTGGTGCCTCTTATTAGGAGATATTCAGAAATATTTGGTAATTACGGGCATAAAAGTCTTACAAAGGTCCAAATTTGAATTATTTTATTCATTTATTGTTTAAAATACTCAGCCCAGGCGAGCCAGTTTTTAAGAGAAAGGTCATAAAAAAACATGTCATGAGATATTCATGATACAAATGAATAGTAAGTAGTAGGTAGTACCTAGTAATGGTTTGAGTCCATCAAAAATATAATATTGTAACTTTACCAGATATTTGAATTTGGCTCGTCTCTATAAATGCACCTGACCTCTGACGATCAGACAACAAACGTCAAACGAATTTGACATTGCCAAAAAGAGACAAGCAGTCAAACGTCAAAATTGCTTGAGTTGCAGGCAGATGTTTGTTTATATTTTCGAAAAGTGTGGTAGGTAATGTAGGTGTTCTACGTTAAAAAGAAACTATACAATAAGTGTATGCAATAAAAGTATTTTGGTAAAATTCATGGTTACAATGGCGGCGGCGTTTCAGCAACAGATATTCGCACTGGATGCACGGTTTAATGCGTACAGAGCACCAAATAATCCGAACTTTAGTAAGTAAATCAAATGCAAGAGTATGTAGGCGCTTTGCTAAAAAAAGGCTGATCTGACTCTCTATCTCGATACAATACAGGAAATAATAGTATTGCATAAGGATGTACCTACTTTCTGAAAAAAATGGGACTTCTCGCTCTCATAGATTACTATTAAGTTCTAATTTAATATGACTAAAATGGTACAGACAACTAAATACTGTCTTTTCTACAGAAACTCTGTATATACGTCGGCGAAGTCAGCTTCTAAGAGAAAATGCGAAATTCAAGGTAAAACAAAACAAAAACTACTTACATTGATACATGATTACATTGATTAAATAGCAAATAAATAATATTTACATATAGGACATAGAAACAATAAAGAAGTACATATATGTAAGGAGTCAGTTACTGCAACGCCGTTACGGAGTGCAGGACAACATCTCTATCAGCTCTTCCTCGTCTCGACCCAGGTCTAGCAGTAAGGTAATATATTCATAAATGAAAACTAGCTGTGTAGTCAAAGTAACATTTTATATTTCAATAATCCATTTAAAGTGACCTACTGTGTTTAAGCTGCATATTCTCTCAGCTAGTGTCAGAGTTTTATGGTGGAATAGCTTCTACCCGCCACTTTTGTTGGTGTGGATTCTGGACTGAGCCCAAAAAAGTAGCCTATACATTTTTTTTAAAGCTTTATTCCTGACTGCAATATTTCTCTTACCAAATTTAATCCAGATCCATTCAGCTATTCTAGTGTGAAAGAGTAACAAACATCCATTCATCAGATCTGTGGTACCTCAGTTCACACACTCATAAACTTTCATATTTAGGTATAAATTATTATATTAAATTAGTAGGATAATGTCAGAAACCACACAAGTATGTACCTAATCCTATGTAAATGTATATAAATTAATGGGTTTTGATTGTACCTATAGTTTATTTTCTTCTTTTTAAAGCATTTAAATATAAGCAAGTTGTTAAACTCTTTATTTCTATTATCTTTAAGGCAGGTAATGCACTTGAGGTCCACGTCACGGGTGTCTATGTTCAGCGGTAATCGCTTACATCAGTGTGCTCTATCCCATAAAAAAATGAAATATGTATAATTATGTACTGTTTTAGGCTAGTATTCTGGTGGATGAGAGTCCGTCATCATCAAACTCTAAGAGAAAGAATGATATGACAATATCAGAAAACTATGCATTCTCTGGAGTACATCACATATTTGATCAGGTAAAATATTGTCACATAATTTTTTTTTAGTGAGTAATCCTGCATGCATTAGAGAATTCCTTGATGGTGTGTGAAATCTGCCATCCCGCAGAAGGCTAGCTTGGTGGCTAAGCTCCTCAATCTCATCGGAGACCTGTGCACAGTAGAGGTTGATAATGTCAAAGATGATAAATTATAATTTCCATAACCATATACTTCTTTTTATTTGCTATGCACAACTGTTGCACCAAGTCATTAAAAGTTTTACTCACATGAATAGTCAGACTCGGTATTCCTTAAAAAATATTTGAGCAAACTCACAACCCATAGTGGTCATCAATATTGTCCAACCACTGCGCCCATTGAGGCATTAAAGCGATCTTTAAATTTATGCCAAAAGTAGGTATTAATTGTTTACTCTTGTTCCCAGCACACAGAACAGGTGAGCGTGGTAAAGTTCGCAAACAATGACCGCTCTAAGTTGTGCTGTGGCTCTGACGACGGCACGGTGTCCATATGTGACGTCACCGCGTCACCGCCGCGCGTCTCCGTCATACTCGATGGTCACACCATGCCGGTCACTGGTATGTACTGAAGGTACTTTAAGACTATAGAGATTTTAATTTAAAAATGCTCGATTAATATTAATGACTGTATTAGAAGAAAATCTAGAAATGAATGACATTTTTTTTTCTGCACTTCACTTTCTAAACATTCTACTTCAGATTTGAATGTTTGTTCTTTAGTCTGCTACCTGCCAGTCAACACATAATGTTATCACCTTCTTGGAGTGGTCTCTACAGTACCATACGGTCAGTAGCGTAGGGGGGCAAAAGGTGGCCCGGACAGCGCAAAATTGTAGAGGCGAAGGCAAAACCTGGTTGCGTCAGGAACTCAAGACAGTCATTGGATCTGATAAACTGTATCGGGACAACGTAGGTACCCCGGTAGCAAAACATGCTGCCCACTGCATGATTTTGTTATCAGTCACTCAGGAAGCACAAAGTATCTGCAGGGCTAAAAAGGTCGCGTTCGTTCTTCCGATTAATCATAATTATAATTCACATGAACAAATTGCTATGGCTTTGTTATGTTATTTTAAATGCTAGACTTCTGCTTCCTCTGCATCGACTTCAGAATTGGGTCCAACCTGGATAAAATCCTGTATAAATAAAGTATCCTGTGTTAAATCCACGTTATAAGCTATCTCTGGACTAAATCCGATCAGCCGTTTTAGCATATGAGTAACATATCGAAAGACTTGAAGGCCAAACAGATACTTGATCCGTGCAGTAATCGAACCAACAACCCGTAAGTAGATCAGAAGCTGTTTACTCAAATACTGCGCCATATTATGTGCTTTCACACAGAGTCAGATAGTATTCATTATTAAAATTTGTTATAACTTTTAGTATCTAGTGATATTATTGTCACATGACACAGTCACTTCCGGAACATCATCCTGTAATTCTAGGAAACAGATAACAAAATTGATGATTATACTAAAATATGTGCGTATTTTTTTATATTTCCAAAGAAGAGAAATGTAAATATAATAGGCCATATTTTATTTCTATTTAATTAAATAAAATGTATGTAACTAACTAATTTCTACTAAATCGAAATTAGTAGTGTTAAAAAAAAGGCAATTGGGAATTTCAATAATAATTATAACAATTTGTACTTTTTATTTCAACAATTGTGCCTTTTTTGTAAGAGTTTTTCAAAACAACTTGCGGACAGCTTCAGATGTTGCAAAGTCAACGTGCAGTTATTTGAGAGTTACATTTCAATCATTGAATTTTGACGTCTTTCCTCTGAGATTTCAACCGTACTGTAGCCCACGCACGAACAACTATCGTAACCGAATGAGTTTTTTTCTGCTACAAATCTCATACATACCTACATACATATTTACACGCCTGTCTCCCATTGGGGTGGGCAGAGACTACACTTGCTACAATCCTGGCACACCATTTTCGCTTCATCTCGTTCATTAAGCTCCTTCTCATACAAATTATTCTCGATTTCGATACGAATAAGTTTTCGAAGGTGTTTGTGCTTGGGCTACTGTACTACTGATTAGGCTCAACTCACACCGAAAGAGCGTCGAAGCGCAGCGCAGTTTCAGTGTCATGAATTTTAATTTTATTTTTATTACTATAATACTTATTATGGCATGAGAAACTCGAACGAGTCGCGTGGATGCCCGCGGCGCCGCGGGAATCCGCCTCAGAGGACGACCTCTGAGGTTTAGTGGTTCGAGTACCGGACTGCTGACCATGAGGTCGTGGGTTCGATTCCCACAGGACACAAAAATTTATGTGATGAATATAAGTGTTTGTGTTCGTCTGGGTGTTTCTTATGTATTATAAGTATGTATTTACAAAAAAAAGTATATAAGTATTATATCCATTGTATAGTACCCATAGTACAAGCTCTGCTTAGTTTGGGACTAGATGGTGCTGTGTAAAAAAATGTCCCAGGAGATATAAAAAATTCCGGCGAATTGCCTTCTCTACCGAGCGGGTCGCTGCCCTTCGCCGCTCTTTCGGTGTGAGTTGAGCCTTATGAATCCATGTCATTTCTCTGATGGGTTTATCGATACACCCGGGTGTTGTAAAGGTTGCGACTGGTCGGCGTCGAACGAGCTGCTAGTGACGTGCGCACTGGACGGCGCGCTGTGCCTGTGGGAGGTGGCGGCGCGCCGGCGCCTGCGCACCGCGCGCGACCAGCTCGCCGCGCCGCTGCTGTGCTGCGTGTTCCAGCCCGCCAACAACAACATGGTCATCGTATCCTTGTCACAGAACACCTGATGAACCTACAGTCCGTTTTTTTGGACTTGTCTTTTTTGGTAAACAAACCCTGCCCGATGCGAAAATCACAAGATTTTCTTTAATCACGCATTTGATGTAGGAAACGATTTTATTAACACTTACACTATACACATACACTCTAAATTACACCAAAAACTGCTTCGAAATCACTGTAAAAGTCTATTATTTTTAATAAAAACTAAATTTTATGTAATTACATTTTCACAGAATAAAATAATCATGACAATTTGACATTTCAAAACTCTAGATTATCTACGAATTTTAGGGGATGTGAAAAAATAATGAATGATTTTGTTTAAGTGAATGAGCAAAAAATCCAAAAAGTTCTTATCTTCACAAAAATAATATTGTTATTGTACAATATTATCCATAGCATTTTTTTGCTATTTAACATACTACGTTTTTAATCATGAACCCTGTGCTGACATCAAAATATGAAATATTACAGATGGAATTAACAAGAATTAGATATAGGAAAGAGTGGGTCCGGGAAATACTGCTCCAGGACCCGACGGCTTGCATGGCAAAGAGTGGGTCCGGGCCTTGGCGGCTCTCGGGCCTCGACTGAGGGAGTTCCTTAGCGCACGAGGGGTCAATTCCACTCCGATGGAAAACGGGGAAGCAGATCCTCTGCGAAGCCGGGACGCCCTGCAGATTCTCCGTAGGCATTCCGATCCTAGTGCTGCTCGTCGAGGTGGGCGTGGGCAAGCTAATCGAAAGTCCTTGTGGACTGCCTTGTCGGGCACCTGGTGGGGGTGGGTTTACTCTATCGGGTACAATGATACTGCATCAGATGAACCGAACCAGAGGTTCATAATACATGTGTCGGAATCTGATGACTCTTTAGAGCCATCAGATTCTGACACGTGTATTTTAGAGGAACTACTAATAAATTAATGTTTTGCAGTAGTCGTTTTATTTCTTCATATTCACTTCACACATTCACTTCATATTTAAAATTAAAAAACAAATCAGTACTCGTCAAGGTGAGAATCATTCTTCAATAGTCTTGGCTAAGAGTATTTAGTTCAGTCCTTCATTCATGATTTCCCAACATTATCAAACCACTATCAGTTATCTCTGGTTACTAGGACGCCATATTTGTTTACCAAAAAAGACAAGTTAACTGGGATAGACTGTATATAATATTGTTCCTTGGTGAACAACAATACTTGAAAAGGCTAGACCGATTTTTTTATTGGATACACGGCCGTCTTTAACGTGTTGGAGGCCTTAGGCACGGGGATAATGTGGTCCCTATGACAATGATATTATGTCAGGGAATTATTTCCTAAACAAGTGCAAAAAAACACAAAAGAAGTGAGAAGTAGGGAGCCCACTTAGATCGCGGCGCCCTGGGCACTTGCCCATAGTGCCCAATAGAAAAGCGGGGCCTGATTGGATGGAGGGGCAAACGAGCCGGCAGATCACCTAATGGTACGCGATTACCGCCGCCCATGGACACCCGCAACACCAGAGGCATCGAAAGTGCGTTGCCCGCCTTTTAAAAGGGTCACTCACACGGCGAAACAACGCAAGTGTTGTTCCACGCCGGATTTCTGTGATGCCTTGGTATCAGATCGAGCCGGCCCATTTGTGCCAATAAATAATAAATATATTAATATTATTTAGTTATCCTTAAAAGTAATCTAAGGCTGGCAATGCAAGAGGAATGGTAGAAGTACTTAACATATCGACTGGAATCTATCCTAGAGGTGAGACATTATCTTGTTACTTTTTTTGTGGATTAGCTGTTGTCCGTGATTTCATATGGATCCCAAAAGGATCTTCTTATTATGTACT
The DNA here is from genome assembly GCA_947256265.1 of Acronicta leporina. Lineage (NCBI taxonomy): Eukaryota > Metazoa > Arthropoda > Insecta > Lepidoptera > Noctuidae > Acronicta > Acronicta leporina. Next base: position 13,359,015 of record OX366521.1, read on the forward strand.
CGGCAAACTCAAATTTAGATAACAGTTGTGATTGATCCCATTTCACAATCTATAATTAATTACAGAAGCACTTTGTCTAAAACTTGGATGTAACTGTTACATAGCATGTAAGGTGTAGGTATTCTTTGCCGGAGATTCTAATAAATTGAAAAAAAAAAACGCATGTTATTAGCGGGTTAGCTGAAGAGATTATATTTTTTTATAAAATCATCAAATAAACACTACATTGTATTATGGTTTTCCCCCAGGTGGCAGCAGTATTCTAGGAGGTCGGGTGCTATCGATAGCTTGCGAGTCCAGCGGCAGAATGTTCTGGGCGGCGAATGACAAAGTATGAGCGGTTTTCCACTAATAACTAAATTTAGATGTGATAAATACTAAGAAGAACTCGTAACATATCGCGTATTATACCAGGAACAGTTTGAAGTTTAGAGAATTTCGTTTATTATACAAACAACATATCAGTTTAGCTACTAATGGTTACTGCATTCCAAAACATTACATTCTATAATAATACTCCCGCCGGGCTGCCAGTGATTAGCTCGGTTTGTTCTACATATTGCTACCTTGATTGCAACTACCCTTTAATCCAATACTTATAAATAATATACCAGCTGAAGCATCACAAACGTCTTACAACTGGTCCCAATAATAAAGAAGTAACAGATATGCTTACTAGAGATAGTATTTTGACACTACTTGTATGGATACATTATGTCAAAATTCTATCTCTAGTAAGAAAATATGGTGATTGATTTGTTATTCGGACCTGCTGTAAGCGGATCGACCAATCACAATACACATTCATATTTATTTGCTCATTTCCCAAACCATTTCTTTCTATTTTATGTAGGGACCTTTATGATCTGTCTGAAATAAAATGTTTTATTTCTTTATTTATTTGTGTGTAGTTGTTAATTGTTGGATGCAAATAGGTTCACCCGTTCGTGATTGAAAATTCGTGGTTGGAGATTTTTATAAAAGTTTATTTTCTGTCCTGAGAAAAAGCAGTTACATAGATTTTAGGGTTCCATACCTCAAAAGGAAAAATCGGAACCCTTATAGGATCGCTTTGTTGTCTGTCTGTCAAAACCCTATTTTTCAGGAACGCGTCGAGGTATCAAGCTGAAATTCATATCATACTCAGGTCTATTGTTCCTTGCAGCTGTGAAAAAATCAAACGTCTTAAGCAACCGCAATCAAAAGATACAGCTGTTTGTCGAAACTCGCAAGGGAATCAAAACCCACAGGGTACTTCCCGTGAACTCAGAATCTTGAAATTAGGTACGAAGCAACGTCTTATAGTGCAGATAAAGGAAAAATGCGAAAAGCATACATTTTTGTTAAATATATATAGTAAAACTGCCTCAATAGCCAAGTGGTCTGGACCGCGACTGCTACGCTAGAGGTCCTGGGTTCGATCCCTAGGTCGAGCAAATTTTTATTGGGTTTTTCTATGAAATTCCCAGTAGCAGCTCGGAGTTAGGAATTTGTGCCCGGTTAATGGCAATAGGCTCGCCCGCTATTACATGGGACCTAAACATACCTGCGAACTGTGGGTGTACATTAGTACGCCTCTGCCTAACCCTTCGGGGAATAAAGGCGTGATGGTATGTTATGTTAGATAGTAAAAATATTTTTAAGTACGGAACCCTCTGTCCGGTCCGACTCGCACTTGGCCGGTTTTTTTTTGTCATATGCATATTTGTACAGGGTGTGATAGTGAGCTATCGCATGGACAGCGCGGGCGGCGGGCTGAGCAAGCTGCGGCGCTGCATCGTGGGCGGCGCCGTCAGCTGCCTCAGCTGGAGCCCCTGGCTCGCGCGGCACCCCGCGCTGCTCGTCAGCGCTGCCGATAACTCGCTCTATCTATTCAGGTAACAATTAAATGTTCAAATTTGTCTACAAATATAATATTTCTCCAACACCTCCGGCCTTACCTGCCCGGCCGTTCGGGACGCCTAACCTGCACACTTAGGTTAGGCGTTCCGACCGGCCAGTTATTTCGAAGGGACTGTACCTGACAATAAAACCTTAGTTTTAGTATATACGAAACTCGAGACAAGTGTCCAATATCTTTATGTAAAGAATCTTGTACAACATTTCAAAACTGGAAAATCACAAAGTTATAAGATCACCACATCTTATTACCCCCGCCCCGCTGTGTACCCGCGCCTGGTGTCGCTATGACCTGCCGTGACTTGTGTTGTGCACGTATGATTACGGAAAGATACTAAGGCCCACTTGCACCAACTTTTTAAATATGTTTAAATTGAATTTTTCATAGAAATGTCGTATTTAAATACAATTTAAACACATTTAAGAAGTTGGTGCAATTGGGCCTTAGTGCAGCTCGGTGTCCCACTTGTAACCTTTTTTAAATATTTTTGGGACAATAATAACATGCTGTAAAAATTATTCGATTCAGCTACTTATTAAAAACTATATGCAAATTTCGCATTTACTAAAAATTATGTTGTATAAACGTCCTGAGTATTTTGCGGCGTCGAACTATTACTAATCAGCAATTACTTCACACATGTCTACTATGTACTTCTAAACGAACTTAAACCTTTTTTCACTTGCAGGATAGCAGATCGCGAAGGGAACTTAACGCTTAAGAAGCGTTTCGACGTATTGCACACGCAGCACAGCGTCAAGTCGACGTTCTGCCCCATCATGTCGTTCCGGCGCGGCGTGTGCGTGGTCAGCGGCAGCGAGGACTCCTGCGTCTACTTCCTGGACATAGAGGGCCACGCCGAGCACCCCGTTGTTAACAAATTACAAGGTATTGTACTTCTAGATATGCTTTACTTACTTCTGCTACTATTCTACTAGTTATGCTCCTAAGGTAAATGTGCTGGTGTCAAAAGTCCGTGATATTCCTATCTATTCTAGTCGTTCAACGCCATATTTATGTGTATTTTTGCCGCCTCATATCCTGGCAATACCTAGAGATATTGGGACGATTTTATAGATACTTGTTTCTTATCATGCACCTCATGCAGCACATAAAAATATATTGCAATCCAAATAGCGTTGGAAATTGTAAACTGAAAAATGTGTCGATGTACATTCATCATGTTATAGCAGTAGTAATATTCTAAAAGTATTAGTTGAATTATCTTTATCAGGCCACGCGTCTCCTGTTCTTGGCGTAAGCTTCAGTTACGATGAGAGTCTCCTAGCGACCAGCGACGTTTCAGGGCTCGTCATCATTTGGAGGAGGAGCTGACCGGGCCCACTCATCAACACAAATGTCAGATCTGATAACAGTATTTTAGGATAATAAATATTCACTTATTCCAACATTACGTTTATGTATAAATAAAAGGCTTATATTGAGTCACAAGTTTTATTAATTATTATTTTTTCATAGAAATACTTTTAAAAGACTCGACAAAGTCACAATATGAAAAGACTTCCAATGCGTTCACATTCACTAAATACTGCCGACAACTCATACAAATCAATAACAACTTACGATCAATAAATACCATATTTAAACTGGACAATTCATTCAAATAAATTCCTTATTTTTAAATTTGAAGTAAATTAATCTGCAGAATGAGATTTTCTACAAACAAATAGAAATGTATAACATACACATTACATCGAGCTAATGTAAATGTTGTCTTGTTCGGCTCACGTGGCGGGTGGCGGTGACCTTGTCTGTTGCCTCCCCTATGCCCTACGCATCGTAACAAAATGAACATCTATCACTTATTTACACCTGTACATTAACGAAAACATTCTAAAACTGTAAAAAATAATGTTCAGAACAATAAACGTGTAGTACAATCAATAAATTTTTATATTCAAAAAGATTATTTCCTTCAATACATAATAACATTAAATTATATTTACAGCAGTAACTAAAACTAAAACGCGATGATATGGAAATGAGAAGAATTGCACATTAGGTTCACACTTGGACGTATTGCATACTATAGTGATGACGTTTATATAGTGGCACACACTTCGTGGTACAGTCAGCAACAGTGTTACCTATCGAGATTTATGTATCGAGATACCACTACGTTACACTTCAATAATAATAAATAATAACTGGGAATTTAACGACTACAGCTAAACCTTCTGTTGCTGAGTGTACGTAATACGCAATGTCGATCTATCACCACAACTTGTTACATCTGTAGCGACATCTATCGCGCTACATAGATACGACGGACAAATCCTGAATCGCGCAAGTGAAGTTTGCGACGCAAAGCTGCATATATACAACCGCCCGACATCAACCGTTGGGCCGCGGCCCGCCAGGCAAAACACCCGCCTGGTCGGAGGATCCTCCCTTTGGTTGGAGGGGCAACACACCTCGCTCCTCCACAGTGGTGACCCCGACGTGATCACCAGTGTACCCACACTGGTGACCTCCGAGCAGCCTTCGAAGACCAGCAGTAGTCATCACCGTCGTCTTCCCTCCAGCACAGCACGAGCAGCGAGTCACACAGCCAGCCAGCACTCTTCCGGCTTCAACGGGCATCCTGACCACCCGCCTGCAGCGAACGCGCATGCTTGGTCAGCACCCTCGGCCGACGTCAAGCAACTTGGCACAGCACACTGCACTTCGGCCGGTCAACAAGCAGAGGCACTCTCTCCTGGTCGACGCAGCTAGCCAGCCACTACTCAACACTGCACCACCTCGACTCACTGAGGACTACGCAGCAACCTGTTCCGACTCACTGGAACACTCACTCCACTGGCACTGGCAAGCTCTCCAGACGCACTGACCGCTGACTCATCGACTTCCAGTCTCGGAGGGGAGTGATGTAGCGACATCTATCGCGCTACATAGATACGACGGACAAATCCTGAATCGCGCAAGTGAAGTTTGCGACGCAAAGCTGCATATATACAACCGCCCGACATCAACCGTTGGGCCGCGGCCCGCCAGGCAAAACACCCGCCTGGTCGGAGGATCCTCCCTTTGGTTGGAGGGGCAACACACCTCGCTCCTCCACACATCTAACACTACACTTATCTAATATATACTTTTACTTAAATTAGAATTGGCTTTTTAACCTCAACCGTAGACCGAAACGTTTTAATTTAGTTATTTTTTGAGGTTTAAAAGATGGAAGATGCGTACTCACTTGTGCGTAAAGGAATAGGTCTTCACAAATAACATTTAATTTAGACATTGAGATATTTGTTGCGCACGGATACACGCCGGGGACGCCACACTATGCCACATATCCTTCACATATGAAAACAATAAAAAGTAATTTTGGTGGGAATTATACAATACTATACATAAAACATATAATTTTCGTGGACGTGTACCTCGAACGCAACGCGATTTTATTCTATCACTATAACATACGAAATAAGAGTAAAAAACGTTACGTATGAAAATTCCTGCCAACGACGGTCGTCGGCTGCCTTATTAGATCATAGGGTAGGACAATATTTTTTCGTATTTAAATGTAGAATTATTGACAATTAACTATTTTTATGAATAATTCACAGAGTTAGGTACTTGTTATCCCTTGAAGCTACATTGCCAATGTGTGCTAAGTAGGATTTACCCCGTGAAGAGATACGGCAGCGTGCAGAAAGTCCGAATACACATTGGTTTAAACAAACGTTATAGTACGAAAAATGTATCATTTCAACAGCTAATTCATTCTCACGCACGCGACATAGTCTAACAAATAGGTGTCTCAAAAAACTGTCGGACGCGACTGATCTCATAAAATTAGGCTGTTTTTTGTGTAAATGTTATCAAAGCCCTTAAAATTACGCGATAAAGAAAGCGATACACCTATAGAATAATTCATGGCGATTTGTACCTTTGTGTGTGATCACTGAACGAACCGGGCCCGTTCTTGCATTGACTATAGTAGTTGCCCTAGTTGGGCAAAAAATACGGTTGAGTGAGTTCTGCGTGTATGAAGTCGAGTTAGGAAATCAAAATGTACACATTGAAAATTGACAATGGAACATTTTTACTTCAATTAAACAACTATTTTAAATACTTCTGCAATTATTCACATGATATTTACATCTAATAAGTCTGACCGAGATGTGAATGAAAACATAATATTGACTGATTAATTTACCAAAACATAATTTGAATATTATAAAATATTCTTAACATGATTTGATGTACATAAATCCACATTGTTTTACTAACTCGACGGTTCAGTAATGATTGGCTCTTAAGATATCGATGTTCTTAATTCCGATATGTATATCAAGTTTATGTATTCCAGCATTTAATACTTTTTGCTGATAGTAATACTATTTTATCTAATAATGGCAATAATTCGTCGACCATAAAATATGGTTCAACATATTGATGGATCCAAACCTCCAGGAGACATTAAATCGTTAGTTTGAATAAGAACCAGTAAAGTAAAAATTACATTGAGTAGATGAGAATTAGTACTACAAGAAACACATCAAGTAGAATAACTTTGTCGATAAAATTGATTAACATTGCACTAATGAACCACCAAAACGAGGTTTTAATTCAAACTAAGAATATTCTATTTCTCTTTTAACATGTAACATACAACTTTATTCCAACAACAAAGTTTCAGTTACGAAATGTTCAGATCTAGCCTTCAGTACCTATTTATACAAAACTACTTCTACTTTGTTCTAATTACGAGACGTTCGTCTTATTTCGCTCAAGCGTCGCCTTGGAGCTGCTCTCGATGCCAGAGTCCTCGTCACCACTGTCCAGGACCGTACCTTCGCCTTTAACGGCCTCCACGACCTTGGGGCTCTCGACCTTGACCTCGGTACCATCTTGTTCGACTTCGTCAGTTAGTATAAGTTTCTGTTCGGGTTCTACTTTGGGTGGGCTCTTGCCGAAGGTCGAGAATGTCGGTTCTGGAACGGGCATATCCTCACAATCTTTCTGTAATGGTAATGACGAAGTCACTATCGGGGTGTCGTCGGTCATCACTAGAGGGGTTGTTCCGAGTTCGGTTGGTCGTTCCTCTCTCCGCTTTGGTTTGTCTAAGACGAAGTTAAAAACTCTGTTGTGTCGCGGTGACGGTATGTGAGGGCTGGGAGGCAGGTCCAGTTTGAGTTTATCCCTGGTGTGCCGCAAGCCGCCTAGCGCCTCACCTCCCGGAGAGCTCGGACTGACAGACTCACTCGAGCTGGCACTATCAACCGGCCTCCAAGTGAGTTCTGTTTCCGGGAGTTTCTTTTTGAAGTCTTCATCTGTCGTCGAGCCAGGAGTAATGTCCTCAACTCCGGAATCGGGCGTAGTGAAGTCTAGGGAGGATGTGCGGCTCGGTATTAAAGTTGTTGTAGGTAGAGGTGATGGCGGGGGCGGGAAGTCCTCTGTGATGTCATCGGAGAGGTCTCGTTCGAGGAGAGACGGCTTCACGTGCTTGCCCGGGAAGAACTGACTCGTGGTGGACATGATGCCTAGACTCTCGAACGGGCGAGCTGACGATGATATGAAAAAGTCTTCGTCGTAATCTGTGAAAAGATTTTCAATCAAGGCAAAGGTACAACATACTGGCAGACCTTATTATCTCGGGTTTAGATCTCGTACGGCTTTCACATTATAATAAAGTGAATATACATATCTGGAATTTCTAACAAAGATACGCACCTGCTCCAAACGCGATGCCAGCTCTGAGTGGGAAGAGGTCAAGAGGACTGGGCGCGCCGAACAGTTGTCCGTACCCCAACTCAGCTTCCTCTACACTGGTCGGATCCCATTCTGTGAAAGTCCATCAAACTTAAATTATTGTTCTGCGATATATTTTTTGAACATACACTACTAAAAGAAAGAGATTGATTAATGTTCATTCAAATCTTGCACATTTTAATTGGACAGATAGAGAATGGTCAATTTAATTTTGCGTTAAATTATTTTAATATAAATGGTGGAACGCTGAACCACTTTTTACCCGATTACCGAAGCAAGGTAATATTTGATATCGAAAGTTAGTATCGTTGCTATCTATCTATAGTATAAAAATGAATAGCAAAATGTGTTGCTAAGCGCAAATTTCGAGAGCAGCTGAACCGATTTCGCTAATTATTTTTTTATAATATTCCTTGAAGTACGAGAATGGTTCTTACGGAGAAAAATTTAAAAAATTGCCTGCAAACGTCTAAAAACAACACTTTTCTATATTCCCATACAAAATATTCGTAATAATACTTAAGTCAATTTGAACTTTAATACCATACCATAAAGTTTAAAGTGTTAGTGGAGGGGTTCCGGGAAGGCAAAACAATTGAGTGACGTTAGTTTCAGAATCGACTGTTAGGCGGTACGAATTTCGCCAGGTCAGCTAGTTTATAATAAATACCTGAGTACGTGGAAAGGTCTGGTAGGTAGGCGGCGGGCGAGTGGGCCTCGATATCGGCCACCTCGCGCGGGTACTCGTACACGCAGTGGTACTTCTGACGTTTGAACACCACGCGCTTCTTGTTGTCCTAGCGAATATAATATCTTAACATTATAAAATGAACTAATGGTTATGTTTTACAGTGATATGTCGGCTACTCGCAAGATACGTCGATAAAATAAAAATTACCACTATAATATTCGTTTTGAAATCAAACACTTAAAATTGACAATTTGAATGTATGAGAAGCACACCGCAAATTAAATAATTTTAGCGAAACTACACCGTCGACACGATTGTTATTTAACAATCAACGCAGCAGTCATTGACAAAATCTATACTGCAATGCGATAAGCTGCATTTAGCTCTATATTAATTTATAATAATACTTTATAAGCTATACTGGGTGCCTGGTAGTTAGTCATCCACATTACCAGTTTATATATTTTTTATATTAACACACGAATTATAATTCTACTCCATGTGACTGACGAATACACCTATAAATGGATACGGTAAACATGAAATATAAACTGCCGAAATAGTGCCTACTTTATCCTTGTTTGATTGTCATTATGCTAACGAGTGGATTGGAGCTTATAATATTTGTATATATGTTAAGCGCCATCCAGATAGAAAATCTAGTTGGATAATTTGAATTTTCTTCCTTTATTTGTGTTTCCAAAGATACTCGTATTCATAATAACATAGCTCAATAATTCCTATTACGTTCCGTATGTTTAATAACTTGGGAAGGTGTATAATTCGATTATTATCCCTGAATGAAGTAAAACTAGTGAGATTATAGTAAAAAGAAATACATAAGAATGCCACCTAGAAGTTCTTATAAAAATACGAGTACATATAACGGATACATACCGGTGTGGCCTGCTCCAAGCTGCGGAGCGAGGATTTGGAGGGTGCTGCGCGGCAGTCCCACGAGGAGGGCACGAACTCCACCTCGTCGCCCTCGGAGCCCGAGCCCGAGTCGGCCGACGCGTCCGACGCGCCCGACCCCGCCGACCCGGCCGACCCCGCCGCCCCGCCGGGGGACGAGCCGTGGCGCGAGCCGCCGCTGTTGTTGCGAGACTCGCCCGTTCGCTGCTGTGTGTATAAATGAGAATTTTAGTTTTAGTTTCCCGGCGTTGTGTCTGATATTTGTAGCGTGATATTATTGTGTGTGTGTTTTGGGGAGATTCAACGATATAATGTTGTCGTCAGATTTTAAAGCTTATTATTAAAGAAGTATTCATGAGTAATAAAATCGTCACGCTACTCTGCCATATTTAGATATAAGTATGGTAATTAGCAACCATTACGAAACTATTAATTAAATACTGTATATTGTGTTAAGTACTACATTTAAATAGTTATTTCAATGCTTTAGATAAATGGATGAACCTATGGCATAGCTTGAATGGATATAATTATGATAACAATTATTAATACATAATGAATTTAATATGAAACTTCATATTGTACCTACATGTATTTATGTCAATAATATGACTTGCTCAGCAAGCGATGATTAATGATGCTAATAATGTGTAGTGATGGATACGTACAAATAAAAAAATGCACTATACATACTTCGACTTTTAATTGTATTCAGTAAAGTTTAATTACTTACCAATTTTTGACAAAAAAAGATAGTGAGGTGGTGTAAGAATGAACGAAATCGAATGAACTTAAATAATATACTTACATGAACAAACTTTTCATTTTAAATTTAATAACACAATATAAACTATAAAAATATTTAGAATTTGTATCTCAGTAGTAAGGTAATCTATAAAATTTCAAAAACGATAAAAGTAAAAAAGTTAAATTACCTACTTGATTTTTATTTTTGGTTTGTTTCTATTAGAAGAAAATAAAAAAAGGAAATTACTTTTGTTAATAATTATTATTTATTCGTGTATTTCACATCTTGCTTACGAATTTTTAGTTTGATTTTATATTAAACCATTATTATCATTCATTCTTTACGCAAAATCATTCATTCCCCAACACTATTAAAGTCCATTTCACGAAAGAAGTCCCGCAGACGCAGCGCTGTGTTCGCGCTACATAATGTTGCCACGTTTAAAAATGGGGAAATCAGGGTAAATAATGTATAGTTCATTTACTTTCATTTTATTAACTAGGTACTCGAATAGTTAGATAAGAAAAAAAATGTTTTTAATAGAATGTCCACAATTGTCCGCGGGACTTCTTTCGTGAAATGGACTCTAGTTGTCGTGTGGTCCATTAATTTTTCTTCGAAATGACAAGTTACTGAATACAATTAAAAGTCGAAGTATAAAGGGAAATTTCCACTATAAAATTAAAATTACAAATGCAAACCCAATGTATGAAATGCTGATTAAATTGGACGATAGTTGGTACCGGGAAAATATAAATGAATCACAAACTAATTTTATGTTATGAGATTTTAAAAATACATTACTAAGCTAAAAATAAAGACCTGACAGCTATCCCAATGACTCACTTAATACAAGTCCTAAAAAAATATAAAAGACAATAACACATACAGTCCAATTTTTTGGACTTGTCTTTTTTGGTAAACAAACCCTGCCCTATGCGAAAATCACAAGTTTTTCTTTAATCACGCACTTGATGTAGGAAACGATTTTATTAACACTTACATTATACACATACACTCTAAATTACAACTAAAACTGCACGACATTTTATGTAATTTCATTTTCACAGATTAAAATAATCATGACAATTTGACATTTCAAAACTCTAGATTGTATACCAATTTTAGGGATGTGACAAAATAATAAATGATTTTGATTTATGTGAATGAACAACTGAACTGTGGTTTGTGGTTTAGTGGTTCGAGTACCGGACTGCTGACCATGAGGTCGTGGGTTCGATTCCCACAGAACACAAATATTTATGTGATGAATATAAGTGTTTGTGTTCGTCTGGGTGTTTCTTATGTATTATGAGTATGTATTTACAAAAAAAAAGTATATAAGTATTATATATCCATTGTCTAGTACCCATAGTACAAGCTCTGCTTAGTTTGGGACTAGATGGTGCTGTATAAAATGTCGAAGAATATTTATTTATTTATTTATTATTATTTATTAACTGTAATTTCAAGTTCAAATGAAATGGCAGCCAGTAAAAATGTTATTGAATTACGCCTTCCGCCTTATCATTGCGAATTAAATCCCATAGAATTAATACAGGCACTATTAAAAGGCCATGTTGGCAAAAATAATAAATCTTTTAAAATGGCTCATGTCAAGGAATTGATTAAAGAAGGCTGAACAAAAATAGGCACGGTGTCATGGACCAATTGCATAAATCATGTAATCAAGGAAGAGGATAAAATGTTGCAGCTCGATGACAAAATAGATACTACATCAGATGCACCGACCCAGAGGTTCATAACACATGTGTCAGAATCTGATGACTCTTCAGAGCCATCAGATTTTAGAGGAATACGAGTAATTAGTTTGTCGTTTTATATATTCATATCCACACATTCACTTCATATTTAAAATTAAAAGATCAATTCAGTACCTACTCGTCAAGGTGAGAATCATTCAGTCTTTGCTAAGAGTATTTAGTTCAGTCATTCATTCATGATTTCCCAACACTATCTAACCACTATCAATTGTCCCTGGTTCCTGGTCCCTGGTCAATGGTCCCTAGGACGCGCCATATTTGTTTACTAAAAAAGACAAGTTAACTGGGATAGACTGTACATATTATTTACCATAATATAATGAATCATTGTGAAAATAGAATATAGGAAAAGTCTTATACATCACAACCAATTAAAGGGATACATACATTTAAGGATTAGCAAGTTTAAAAGATTTTAGATTTGACAAATGTCAGATTCTACTCGCTGATAACTACATTTTTTGCCCCTACAGTATTTTAACCAGTCTTTCAAAAACTCTAAGCAAGCAAAATGTACTAGGCATGCATGAATACATAAGAGATAAGGACACAAACTTACGTGGTCGAAGTGCGTGGATGGTACGACCGCGGTCTCGTGGCCGTCGCCGTCCTACCGCACACACACATGTCACATCACATGCACACCACACCGACACCCATATGTATACACATGTACGTTGAGACTATATTGAAATCATATTTTAACCATTTTAAATTAACAGAATTGGCCACATGGCAAGCGGAAAGTGTTAGTCACATTTATCACACAGTAATTTAAAAATGTAAGCATCAAGTTACATCATCTTAATGTATGTTCCATGTACATGTGTATAAATACAATTACGGGGAGCTAAATATTATAGTTGATAGGGAAGCAGGGGACAACTTTATTATATTTGGAAATTTTAATGCATTTCAACTTCATTCATTTAACTTGATAGAGCTTGTGCACATTTGTCTTTGATATTTTCTAATAAATATTTAGGAGCAATATTTACAACTTAATAAGTTGGTTTAAAATATTTGCCAAATAAGTTTGACTTCACTACCATAATGGGAACGGAGTTTTCAAAATCGATAAAGCATTTTCTTTGCCGACTGACAACACCGTATTGCTTTTTTGTATGCGCAAACGCATAGCCAACGCCATTAATTTTGATAAGTTATTCTATCAAGTTAAACGTTAACACATAATTATCTAGATATTATATGGTACTAGACCAACACAAAGCGGGGACAAAAACTACAGTATCCACACCATTACATTAATTACATTTTTCTTATAAAATTGGCTTTAGTTACAAGTAGACCGCGAAATCTCACACCGGTTTTTTAAGACATAACATAATATTTGCGTGAGTTTTGATAATACATAAGTAACCTTACACCTACATATATGTCGGTTATATATAAATTAATGAGAGTCGTTTGGAAACCAAGCAGACAACACTGCCGAGTTTTAGGTAAATTTATTTGTAATAAAATTGGTCAAAGGTACGCTTTAAGATTATTAAAAGCGTTTCTTACACATCGAGGTTAAAATATTTTTAATTTATCGGCAGCCATGCTAATATTAATTATAGCTAGCTGGAAAATAAAATGCCAACATAAGAAAAATAAAATACCAACATTATGTATATTAAAACTCAAGCAAATATGCCACCAACCCATCCCTGTCCTATATATTCAGTGTGTACCTACCTTCCATATGAACTCTCCGCTGGAGGAGTTGCTGGTGTGCGAATCGGAGTCGCTGTCCCACTCCTTCAAGAGCTCGGCGGCAGTGTCTCTCTTTCCCACGCATTCAGGTGACGTGGGCTCAGTAGGAGAGTCTTGCGTAAACGATGTGCTCATTATTTCTGTCCCTGGACCTATGAAGGTAATAATAGAATAGAATATTCTTTATTGCACACCAAAACGAAAGTAAAGTAAGTACAATAATTAGTTAAATTATAGAATGGTACAATGGGCGGTCTTATCGCTAACAGCGATCTCTTCCAGACAACATTTGGATGGACTTGTAAGAAAAGGAGAGGTCATATGTTGATATTTTGGGCATATAACAATGTCATCTTCATCACTACACCTGCATGGTGAATCCTACTAAGCTATGAAGCCTAACTTTACATAAAAGCTAATTGAACGGGTATTCTATTGTTGATATAGGTACAACCTTAGTTTAATTATATGCGAACCCCGAGACTCGTGTATTACACACAAGTTTACACATTTTTATGTAAATAATCTGTATATTTCAAAACTGTATTACGAAAAAATCTTATTAATACCCCCACCCCGCTATGCGGTCGCGCCTAATGCCTCCACGACTTGTTGTGCGCGTATAATAGCGGAAAGATACTTAGTGCCGCTGTGTCCCACTTTTAACTTTTTTAAATATTTTTGGGACAATATAACATGGTGTAAAATTTATTGGAATCGATTCAGTTACTGAACAAACCATATTCAGGTTTCGCATATACTAAAAATAATGTTGTATATTTGTGTTCTGAAAATATTGAACAAGGATATCTATGAAAGTTCGCCTCAACCTCTGTAGTAAAAATGAGTTTAAATAAAAATAAACTTACCAGTGAATCGGATATCACTCAGCAGCGGAAATAAAGAATCTAGCTGGCAGAATTTCTTCTCATTCTGCAGAAAGTCGTCTGTAACTACAGTCATCTTGAATGTCTCCTCAGCGACCCCGTTCGTTAGTTCACCGACCTCTTGCAACTCATCCTTTATGCTCTTAGATTCTTTAGGACTTTCTAGTACTTCAAATTCTTGTATTGTAGGACTTTTTGTAGTTTCTACGCTTTCTGGAGCATTTTCTTCGATTGGCGCTTGTTCATCAGTCTTCAAGTCTTTGTTGTCATCGTCTACGTTGCTCTCAATCAGTTCTTCAAATGTTTCGTTAAGAAAATTCACTGTAGCGAAATTCTCGCTGCCACCGTCGCATTTCATTTTGTTCATCATCCGAGTTCGGTCGCTTGATTTCGACACGTTTGGAGTTATTTTGTGAGTTTCAGTTAATAATATACTATTTGGGGTCGTATCTATTTTCTCTGATAGAGTTTCTACTTTTGGCGATAAATGCTCAGACATTACAAAATTTTCTTCTTCGTGTACATCTAGTTCTCCATTAATTTTATGTTCCAGTAGTTTCTCGAAATCATCGTGTGCTTGAAATCTACTCGTATGGGGATCGTAAGCGTGATTCACATCCATGATTTTTAATTCCGTTGGCTCGTAAGTCCTATTCGGACCATCTTTGAAAGCTTCCATGGTAGTTTCGGTTATAATGATCGAATGAGGTTGCTCGGTCTCGTCGTCAGCATCGAAATTTATTAAAAAATTTGGTTCTCTAAAATTAACTAAGCTGTGAGATTCATTTAAATTCGTAACGTTAGGCGGATTCGTTTGAGATTGGGGGTCGTTCGCGATCTCTCGACTTTCTGACTGACTAATTTGATCGTAGTCTAAAGGTAAGGAACCCATTGCAAGTTCGCTCGACATCCTCTCGCTCTTCAACAACAAAGAGCTAGCATCGATCAACGATGACAGATCTTGGGGACGATTCTTCACGGAGGTCTCAAATTTCTGAAAATCCTCAGAATTAATCCCACTTTCTACACTCTGACTAGACTTCTCTCTCGAATATATATCTTGGGGTTGTAATACCGCCGAGTTTTCGAAATCGGAATACGTTGGCGTACGTTCGTACAAGGCCAAACTGTCTCTGTTGCTATTCTTGCTTAGAGTCTTGCTATCTCCTTCTAACAGTACCTCTGTGTCCTGGTTTCCGGATTCATTACTGGCATTAGAAGATAAATCTTGCGGTCTGACTTCAGCAGATTGCTGGAAGGTTTGGAAATTTGGCACATTGACGCTATATCCGGGGCTCTCTGTACTAACTTCGGGTAGTGCCATGGGAATTGCTTCTACATTTTCAGGGTCAGCCGCCAAGTCAGTTATAGGCGTGCTTGTTACGGAGGGCGTCATATTTTTATAAATGTAGTTTGGACTGTCAATGTGAACTAAAAGACCTTGGCTATCGCCGTTTTCTGTCTTATTGTGGCTGTCTATTAAGTTATCATGTAAACAGGATATGTCGACGCTCTCCATTTTCTTGATGCAAGGCTCCGATTCAAGCTGCGGGCTTGTGGTGTCAGTCAGCTTATCATCGGGTGGGTTAGGAGGGGTCATATCCGCATCTCCAGTCATGGGAGACTTTCTTACCAACTCCGGCTGCCCCAGCTTCCAATCATCAAATCCTGACACGATTTCCGTGGTACAATTTGAGTACGACGGCAATCCCGACATAAGGGTGCCGTAGGCCAGATCTTTAGTCGTGTTTTTCGTGGAATCGTTCAAATCAGACTTGGTTAAAACGGACGGTGTTGTACCAGCGTTCTCAGTCTTCACTTTCGTATACGTATAGTTATCGTTGGCGGTTATCGAGTCTGGTGAGAATGTCTCGCAAGCTTCCGACTTACTATCGTGTATGATGTAAGTTGAACAATGACTAGCTTCCTTCTCGTCTTCATTGTGGGTTAATGTGTCCGTACTTTCGCTATTTCCTTCTTCCTTTTCTGGTTCGAATTCGGGTACATCTGGGTCCATCGCGAGGTCATCAAAATTCTCTTCGACATTGTATAGGGTGTCGTTGGAGCACCACGAGTCTATACTCGTGGCTTTAGACAGGCACTGGGTTTCGGACGGTTTGGAAAGTTTCGCGTCTGTCGGGAGGGTAGTTCTGGATAAGGTTGAAACTCCTGTGGCATTGTCGAGATTGTCGGAGTTTTCTGGGGCGGAAGTATCTGTTGTAGGGCTTAGTAGAAAGGGTGAAACTTGCGATATTCTTTCTAAGGATTCTTTCTCTTCTTCTTTAGTGTACGTTTTGTCGTCGATCGGTGATTCGGTGTCGGTATCGGGTATAGGTTTTTTATATGGGCTGGCGTTCAAGCTGTCTGCGCTCATTGTAATTCTGTAAAAATATTTTATTATATTTTAGAAGTATTGACGCACCTGTTGCCAACGCTATATAGTTTCTAATGACGTGTTGTTGCTAATAGCTACAATTTTACAAGAATTAACGTTGAATTAATTACCGGAGTGCAATTTCGTAATCAAATAACTTGCGTGTTAGTCTTCGACGTAATCGAATCAGATATCCTATTAGATAGCGATGATTACTACTGTTCGCTTTCGACATATTTTTATAGTGCCACAAGCTTATGTGGTTTGGTAGTCGTAATTGGAACCAAAGTCAACCATTTAGAATATCTATAGTAACCCAGTTGGATTCAGTGTCTTTTTTTTAATTTTGGTCCTTGAACAAGGACATTGGCAAGTTTTTGTGAATTTAAGTACTTTGGGATTCGAGTTAAACTGTAATCTTTTCCAAAATAAAATGCATACTCACTCTTTACTGCTGACAAGGTCAAGGTCTTTGTGGAGTGGGTAGGTGTTGTGCTGCGACTGGTCTCTCGACATGTCGCGCGACTGTATGTTGTAGGTGCAGTCGTGCGGGCCGCTCTGCGCGCCCGTCGGCAACTCCGTCACATCGTCCGTGCTGTTGTTGCACGGCTCGGGGTAACTCTCCGAGGATTCCGTGCGGGTCGATAGGTTCCCTACAACAATATTCAGACAGTCGCAAAGGCTGCATTGAGCACCGATAATGCTACATTCCTATGCCGCCTGTTATGTATGTATGTACTAAAATTATGCGTGAGACTGAAAACTAAGAATTTTGCGTTTTTTCACTGTTCCTATCCTTCCCTCTACGATGTAAAATTTAAACAACCAGATAATACTATATTTAATTCGTTTGAAACATTATACTTTTAGTCTTTACTTAATCGTCGACTCAGCTAAAACACTTTTATAAAACTTTTTATTATTACTGCTGCCAACACCTAACGTATGTGTTTAGTCGGTAGCACAGCGGGATCATTAAATAATAAATGAATAAAATGTTTATTTTCAACCAATAAAAGTGCTCTGACTCATGAACTAGGATATAAACCTGTATCTCAGGAGTCAATTTACTTATTTATTTATTTCTTCCCTATGATTAGTTATTATATATTTGGTAAGTATATTTTCTATTATTTATACTTAAAATAAAGACAAAGGAGTAATACGAGAACTGCCTCATGAGCCAAGTGGTCCTGAGCGCGACTGCTACGCTTATTGGGTTTTTCTATAAAATTCCCAGTAGCAGCTCGCAGTTTTGTTTTGATTTGTGCCCGGTTAATGGCAATAGGCTCGCCCCTTATTACATGGGACCTAACCATACCGGCGAACTGTGGGTATACATTTAGTACGCCTCTGCTTAAGCCTTCGGGGAATACAGGCGTGATGGTATGTTATTTTATGAGTAATACGATGTGGATAATTACGGTAATTTTATTTTCAGGACTTCACTTCATTGTACAGAATGTCTATTTTATATCAAACTAGCTTCTGCACGCGGCTTCGCCCCCGTGGAATTCGGTCTGTCATCACATCCCACGGGAACGGGATAAAAAGTATCCTATGTCCGTCTCCTGGTTCTAAGCTACCTCTCCACCAATTTTCAGCCAAATCTGTTCAGCCGTTCTCAAGTTATAAATAGTGTAACTACGTGTTAGTTACACTATTTATAACTTGAGAACTTTCTTTTATATATATAAGATGATTTCGACTTACAATTAATATCGTTTTCGTATGCGGACAGTTGCTGACCCGTTTCTTCTGCTATTGGACTCAGTGCTCCAGGGTAGTTGACGATGAGTTCAGGCGGCGGCGGCAACTCAGCTGACCACTCTTGTTCACATGGAGGCTCTATTGCGGCTACCTGTGAAACAGTGTGATGATGGATAGAAGAAAGAGACTAAAGTGGCCGAGAAGAAGCTTCGGACGGCGGTAAACCTGTCATTATGACGGCAAACTCTCCGGGTCCTACTAGCAGAGTAGTGTTTAATGGTCCGCATCTACGATTTTTTCGAACCACGGTAGAAACTTGCTACCGGTTAGCATATTAGCCTCTCGTTAAACTTACTTGCATTACAAAACATACATCAGAGAAGCTACTAATAAAATGTATAACTGAACATAAAACGTTGACTCAGAACAAAGTTTTGTTGCACTTTCAATCTCTACTATTCTAAAATTGTAAAAAAGCTGTTTGTACATTGAAGATATTTAAAAAAAACACGTGGGTTATGGTATATAAACGTCTCCGAATCCGAAAATGTGATTTTTAAAATGCTTGTCTGTTTGTTACGGGTTGGAGCAAAAACTACTGAATAGATTTTAATTTTATTATCACTGTTAGAAAGTATATGCTTCAACTTAAAAACTGGTGAACTTCTTATCTCAATTAATTAAATGAATCCTGAGATACAGCTTGACCTCCCTGATGTATAGAGGCCCATACAAAAAAGAGGTCATCAATGTTGGTTGTTTTACTTTACTTTACTCCTGATATAGCTTCACGTGAGCGAAGCCGCGGGCAGAAGCTAGTGTTTACATAAACATAACGTATTTAACGAAATATTTAAAAATATTTATGCCAAACAATATCCTGAGCGTCTACGCCACACTGGATGCATAAAACAACTACGTAATTAATTATGATACGAGTATAGTTTTTGTACACGGAACCAATAAATCCAAATGCAAGGATATGATTTAACCATTTCTCGAAATTCATTGCTACTGTGTGATATAGTCGAAAATAATTATAGATAAGCTTTTTTATCTCTGATAAGCAATAAACTGCTTGTTTAATTCATGAAGTATCATAATACTTCAGTTGTGTTTGTCTACTATAACAAGTTGAGAATCTGTTGCATCGTTATTTGAAATTAAATTATGAAGTCAGACAATATAGTTAAGTATTTTTTCATAATTAAACTCCTATTTTTTTTAAGGTTACCCCGCACTAGGATTTTCTCCTGTATCGTAGGTGCGTTTACAAACACAAATTTTCACAAACACAAACGCCCAAACCTTGAACGACTACCGACTACAAATATTTGTTCTGTGGGATCCAACTATTCCATTTTTTCTTTTATCACAGGCGACGAACTGAGCGAGTTTGAAATGGACTAAATTACTGATTATTTTTATGGCCCCAGAAAAAAAGTTGATCATTAATAGAGCTTAAGGCGGATCGTTCACCAGAGCCCGCCAAATTCAAATTTCAATTGGTTTTTCGCAATTTGTAGGTCTATAACACATTCTAGATTCCTAGCTGTAGTAATTGCGGCATTAGCTATACAATATTCACAACTGAGCATTAAAAAATTTGCTCGTAAATCGATATTGTAGCTAAATTTAGGTACAATCGTCATTTTTGGCCAAAATTGACGATTGTTCCTAATTTTAGCTTCGTTAACGTTTATGAAGCAAAGTTTTTCGAAAAACCAATTGAAATTTGAATTTGGCGGGCTGAGGTGGACGATCCGCCTTAACAACAAACTTAAATCGTTACAAAAATTATGAAGATTTAAAAAATTAAAATTTCGTGCTTGACAGACGAGTGCTATAAAAACATGTGACGTCAAGTTTTCCATGCACAATACAAATGTTATACTAGCACTCATTTTGCGGGAATAGGACAGTACATCCGCTCTATATCCCACCAAGAACTAAACATATCTTAGAACTTTATTGGTTGATTTGAATTAGTTTTCAATATGCAAATTATAATCTAATATGTAAAATTCTCGTGTCACAACGTTAGTTACCATACTCCTCCGAAACGGCAAGACCGATTTTTATGAAATTTTATATACATACTAGCTTCTGCCCGCGACTTCGTACGCGTAGCGTGATGATATATAGCCTATAGCCTTCCTCAATAAATGGGCTATCTAACACTGAAAGAATTTTTCAAATCGGCCCAGTAGTTCCTGAGATTAGCGCGTTCAAGCAAACAAACAAACAAACAACCTCTGCAGCTTTATATATTAGTAATAATAAATATAGATTCAGTAGGTCTGAGAATCGGCTACTATCTATATTTTTTTATGTTTGAATTTTTTGTCAAATACCCGTTCGGAGCCGGGGCGGGCCGCTAGTCTTATATATAAAATTCTCGTGTCACAATGTTAGTTACCATACTCCTCCGAAACGGCTTGACCGATTTTTATGACATTTTATATGCATATTCAGTAGGTCTGAGAATGGGCTACTATCTATTTTTTTCGTAAGTGATAGAATATTTTGAAAAAGTTAGGGATTCTCCACCCGTGCGAAGCCGGGGCGGGCCGCTAGTTACCTATAATATTTTACTAATCCTGTTATTTTGAACTAAGTAAAATTACAAATACCAGTCAACTATCCTTGGTAATGAAAAATATTAAGACTCACCTGTGCCAAGGGCAACTTCAGTTCGAGTTCATTTCTTAGAGCTTGGACACATTCCTCATCGAGCGTCAGATCTTCTCTCACATCTTCCACGGAACCCCCATTCCCCGCCAAATAAGACTCAGGCAACGCATCACTTTCCCTCAACAACATCTCTTCATTGGTGACCAGACCTTCAACTGTCAAAGGTCCAGAGTATTCTATGTTCATGTTATTCTCATTTTCCGCCATAGCTAGCTTAGAAGTAATCTGTAACTCGATCTGATTGAGTTCTATCTCATTCTGTAGCGGTAGGACAGGTTCTAAGACTGGTGCCGGTTCAGGAGTTAGATCAATATCTACGACGTACTTCTGCTGTGATGTCGATGCTAGAAATACTCCGGGGGAATTGGGAGGTGTTAGTGGGGAGATTCGCTTCTCTGTGTTCGAGTGTCCACTGTCTGTTTCAGTCTGAGGGTCCGACTGTTTCTCGCTCAGACTCTGTATGTCATCGAAGTGTAAGTCATCATGGGCTATATCAGGGACTTCGTTCAGAAAGTTCCCGTCACGTAACGGAGACGGCGTTTCCAGATTCATTTCACTAAAATTTGAGGAGAATGCTAATAATTCTTCTTTTGGTATATCAACTAATTCACTAGATTTTACACCTTTGAACAGCTCTAAGGTGCAATTCTCAAAAGGGCCTAGCACTACGGAGCTGTTTTCATCGTATGTGTCAGTGGGGTGGCTCTTTGTTGGAGATTCAAAAGGGCTCATATTATCCGGAACGTATCTTTGCTCCAGCTTAGTAAGCGACAGTCCAGTTCCGTAATCAGGTATTTTCGTTTCTGACAATATTTGGGTGTCGCCTTTGATGGAACTTTCGATGGTATTATTCACTTCGACCGAACTATCGCTCGCAAAAGGCGTACTGGACACAACTTCAACATTATAACTATTGAAAACTCTTTCCATGTGCAGGAAATTATCGATTTCTTTCGTCGAGAAGCTGGGCAGATCTAAATATTCTGTAGATTCGTTATTGAAGAGAGAGCAGGTGTTGTTCGTGTTGGAACTTTCTAGACAAGAGTTGATGACATTTTTAACACTACTATCTATAGTGTTATCGTAAGGCATTTCTTTATTAGTATCATTAATGAGATCCATGTAAACAGTGCTATTGTCTGACTGTTCTTTGATTGTAGAACATTCAGTATCAGATCTAGGTGTAATATCATTAACATTTTGTTTATTTTCCTCCTCAACAGTCTCTTTAGGCACAGTAGGTATTGCATTGATACTATCGTTTTTGACAGATGTTTCTAAAATCGGCTCTTCCGATGTACCAGGTTGTTGATCACTTTTCGGTTCAAGATTTGTCGTTTCAACACTAACATCTGCAACAGAAGCTAAAGATTCTTTAACCGGTTCATCTTGATGAGGAACTAAATTTTTTTCATCTACTGTTTGTGCAACTTGAGAAATAGTTTCTTCAGGTGTAAGTGCATTTGTACACACAACAACTTCTTTATTTGTCTCCGTTATGTTATTGGCAAATGGATCAGGCATGCTTGATTCTATTTTAGTGGCTAAAGGGGCACCTTTATCAATAATTCCTTCAATGATGGAAAAAGGTTCTACAGAAATATCTATAACCTTCTCTGTATCAACGATAGATGTGTTACTTAGATCTTTATTGTTATCCTTTTTACAGGTTTCAGTAGAAATTTCATGAAAATTTTCTTTTGTTTCGACAATAGTAGGTGTAATCATTATTTCGTGGGTTACTAAAGGGAGAGCCCTGTCATTTGAATCATTAACTTTAATGGCACCCTCATGTTCATCTTCAAAAATCTTTTCACTTTCCTCACTAGGTTTCTCTATTGAAACATCTCGTTCAATTTGTGGCACGATCTCTGTATCTTCTGTTTTGTAAGCAGAAGTTTCTAGAACTTCTGTTGGTACAAAATTCTCTTTACCTAGTTTATCTTCATCAGTTAATGTTGATTCTGGTTTCACAACATGATTAACTTGATGTAACAATGCACTTCTCCTTTCTTCCATAATGAAATCTGAAACTTCTTTACAAATATTTGTTTCAGGTATTATGACAAAATTTGGATTGTTTACATCTTGGCTAGCTTCTTCATGAATACTTTCAGTACTTTGACATTTGTATTCACTGACTTCTATCAAATCTCTTTTGGGTGTATAACTATCTTCCGTTATATTGGTTGTTGGAGCTTTTACCTCTTCTATTGTACTGATCACAGATTCTTCAACAACGTCAGAACCCTCTTTCATAGGATTTTCAGTATCATCTATTTCAATTATGCCTTCTTTTTCTTCTTCCTTAAAAATATTTTGTACTATTTCAGGTGGCAAATCCGGGGATGGAGATTTCACTTCCTCTATTACAATTGTTGGTATTTCAGTCTCTTCTGTTTCATATGTGTTAGTAGTTTCAACTTTATTCATACTTTGTATTTGTACTGGCTCAGGTGTCTGTCCATGAGACAGGGGTTCTAAATCACTCAGTTCTTCTAAACTATCCTCTTTAGAGTGTTGAAAGGATTTTTTCGAACTTTCAGTTACTTTTATGAGATCACTAACTAGGACTTCTTCAAAATCACTATCAATGTTTGTTAGAGTTTTTGCATCATCTTCTATCGTTTTCTCTTGCTTCTCTTCAAGCAAGTCATCTTGTGATTGTTCTTCTTCACTATTTGTGATTCCATGTACCATTATAGGCAAGAATATATCATCTACCATTTGTTCCAGTTCGATCTTATCTAAAGAATCCTTATTCTCTACATCATTAGGCGTATCTTCAATCACCTTTCCTACATCTTCTATTGACTTAGTTTCATTCTTAATATCAGTACTTATTTCTTTTAAGTTACTATCACATGATGTTTGACAGTCTTTTCTAACAATCAATTGTTCGATATCACTAGCACTAGGTATTGACGCTACACATAATTCCTTCAGTTTAGGTATTTCACTATCACTACTCACTATTTTGTTTTCATTTGGCAATTTAGTATCTTGAACAGAGTTAACTGTTTCATTATCAACTATAATATCGTTTGTATGATCTCTTTGCACTTCGACTTGTATTTCAATTCGTTCAACGACGTCTACATCTTTGATTGGAGTATCAGGGGTGAGGTTTTCGAGTGTGTGTTGACTAGTAGTGTCAACCTCGCTGTGTCGCTCAAACGAGTGGCTAAGAGTGCCAATAGTATCACGATCAAGATCATCCTCCTCGCACGTCTCAGCGTCCTCTGATTTAGAGCTGAAACCGGTATCTAGAATATTCTGGAAATTTGTAATACCAGGGGACTTGACCATACTGGATGGCATGGGGTAATCTTTCTTGCAATCTAAGCTCAGATTGTCTCTAGAGGGACTAGCCTGGTGACTGGACTCTGAACTCGAAGTTTTCTCCGAGTTCAATATATTATCGAGATTCTTGATGACGTCACTGACATCTTTATAATAGCTGACGTCATCTTGGCTACCAGCTATGATCTCTTTGACCCAGGGATCCATGGAGGCGTCGGATCTGTCCTGTTCTTTTTCCCTGCTGTCTTCGAGACTGATATTTCCTTGATGGCATTCGAGGGCGGCTGTCTCGTTGTGAGTGAGGTAGATGTTTCTTACGTCTTCTAGCGACCCATGCAAGTTGGTTAAGCTTTCCGATTTAATTTGTACGGACATGTCTTTGTCGGACATGATGCTGCTGGAGCGGGAGACGGCCGTGTCCATGTCGACGCTGAGAGAGTCTTGTACGTGTTGTTCGAGCTCGTGGACGGAGCCCGTGAAGTGCGAGGCCATGGAGGTGGAGGGCGCGTGGACGATGGCGACGTGTTCGTCCACCTTGGGGATGGTGTTGGGCTTGAGGCGCTGCCAGCGCTCCTCGAAGTGTGCGCTGGCGCGGGCCAGGCCGGGCTGGAGCGGGCCGGCCGCGCCCGCCGCCCCCTCCGCGCCGCGCTGGCTGCCGAGCAGGTGCTCCAGCAGCGCCAGCGCCTGCGCCGCCGTGGGCCGCGCGCTAGCCTCGCGGCTCCAACATAGCTGCATCACTTGGTACCTGCAACAATACATCGTTACGACATCGCTCTCATTTTAAGGGTATATTAATTAGTGAGTATTACGGTGAATTAGTTCTTATTGAAACACCGCATTATTACTATTATTTATTAATACTCCACCCAGCAAGTGAATTTATGGATTTCTTATAGCAAAGTTGTTGTTTTTTGACTTTTATATGGATTTTATCAAGAAATTTGGTGACCATGAGATGTAGGACATCCCTTTAATGGACGCAGCTGACAAAATCGGCATCCGTATAAGCATCACCAGTTTTTCTTTTTAATATTTCGGTCAATTTCGATTTGAAATATAGGCGGACATAGAATTTAAGAGGCAGTACTCACAGATGGTCCCGGTAGGGGCAGGGCAGGTCGGGCGGCGGCGGCGGGTGGCGCGAGGGCGCGCCCCCCCACGCGCACACCTCCCACACCAGCGTGCCCAGCGACCACACGTCACAAGCAGCCTACAGAACAACATACATTCACTTTTGCATCACACCTGGGGCCAAGTTTGCTAGTTCAATTGTATCAGAAATTAATTGTAGAATAGTTTACATTGGACGACCACGTCCAATATAAACTGACAGATTTCGTAGACAAAAAGTCAACAATTCTGAAATCCGACGCGCTATTATACATTGAAATTATTTTATGGCGTTGTATTGATATTATTTAATTCCCGACGTTTCGGATCCATTCCAGCATTCAAGGTCACGGATGTAACCGTCAGTCTACCCGTGACCATGGATGCTGTCCGTCGATCATTCATTGAATGACGATTGTGACACAATAAAATAGTAGACATATGACCCTATTAGAAAATGAATGGATTCCTCGGATGTAACAGGTAAGTTATATAATTTATTAATTGGCAACCCTAATTGGGTAGCCAGTTCAAAAATGTTTACTCAATCCGAAAACGAAAATCGGCGACAATAACGATTCTTATTATTGCAAATGCACAGTAATTAGTTATAAAAGAACATATTAAAAGTATCTACCGTGTAAGCCGGAGGGTGCGTGCGCGTTTCAGGCGCGGAGAAATCGTACGGCGGCTCTGCAGAGACGTATCGTCCTAATACGGCGCGCGCACTATCTGCACTACCGCGCACTAACACCGAGCCACACCATACGTTTCTGAGGACAAATTTCGCATTAAATATTCAAAATATCAATGTTTCAATAAGAAATTCCAAGAGATTAACTGTCTGACTCTCAAACTAGTCTACTAGCAAGTGGTTCTTAACGCGACTATTACACTTGAGTTATTGTGTTATTGAATATTTCTAGCAGATTTTCAATAGTGTGGATTTTTGCCGTTAACGGCTGTGTGTGTACATCTCTGCCTAACCTTTCGAGGACTACAAGTGTTATAGTGTGTGTGTGAATTAATTGAATAGTGAGGCCATTTGAGAGTAAGTTTTTTAGCAACAAATGACAACACCCGCTTTGGGCCATAGTATTAACCTACATAATATTATTGTACAGACTCTAAGGTCAACGTAAGGTTACTTGAGACACACCCATATAAATATCCTCGTGAGTGGAGATGCGCGAGCGCAGAGCTGACGTCACACATGAGCCTTAGAGGCACACCGCCTTCATTCAGGATCGCCATCTTAGGACGGTTCACTACCAAGTACTGCTGGAGGTCCTGCAAGTGAACAGTAATGATTATTAAACTATTCAATTATGTATATGATATAAATAATTGAGATTATCCAAAATATGTTCTTCAGGAATTTACTTCCTGAAGGACATGTCTATTATATCGATAAATAATAATTTATACCAAAGATAAATTATTATTTATCTATAATAGTTACACAAACAAAGCTGCGATTTCACTGGAGTTCAAAAATCTAAGTGAAGATTTTTCTGCTTCTCAGATGAGTTTACAAACAAATATACAAAAATTATAGCTAGAACGACCATGTATTCAAGACTAGTACATGGTCGTTCTAACTAGGAAAAAATTTGCATTTACTTGGATTTGTAGGTAATGCAAAGAAACTGCGAAAAAGTAACTTTGAAAATTCTAGGAAATGGTGAACTGCCGCCGTCTTTGGGATGGAGGGTCGGCTTATTGTGAATACATTCTATGTTGAGTTCCAAGTAACTTTTTGCTTACCATAGAACAGAGTTCAAATATAAGAATCCAGGGGTCTTCCTGGAGGCACTTCGCGATGAAAGCCAGCACGTTTTCATGGCGCACGTCCCGGTACATCCTGGCCTCGTCCAGGAACCGCGCCTTGTCCTCCAAGCTTGCATTCTGGTTTAGGATCTTGACTGCCACAGTGCTCGTGGAACCACCGTCTTCTATCTCGCCTTCTACTACCTGAAATGGTAAAATTATGTTATGGTATAGTAAGAACTTTAGAGATTTTTTTTTATCAAAATAAAATAAAAACAATATCAGATAACGGATTTTCATAGATGAGCATCGACTATTTATCTATATGGGCTGTTGACCAGGTTTCAACCTCATTATTAAGAGAATAAGATCAAAATGTAACGTATTTCTACCATGAAATGTCATAAATCACAATTTATGCTTGGGAAATACAGTATTCAGTGGAAAATCATATTTTTATGATTAATCACGTTTCTTAGCAGTTCGGATTATTAAATCAGAAGACGTCATTCAAGCATCTGCTGAACATTATATAACACACTTCAAATATAACTATATAAACACTTATATAACGCAATCAATAATAATAGTTATATAACACACTTCTGTTCTACTACACAGCATTGAAATTATATTTATTTCAATTATTTCCGTAATTAGAGCTTTAAAAACATTTTCACGTCAATGCTTTAGTTTTTTGTTTAGAAGCACGGCCGAAGCAAACTCGAAGATCACGGTCTCTATGTCCAGATATCATGGTAGAAGCTATGTGAGTGTAATTCAGTGTAGGTAATGAATGTCTAGAATGGTCTTATATATCGTATCGTATAACATAAAGAAAATGAGTTCATTAACCAAATACAAGGTGACTTGTATGTGAAAACTAGCCAACTCAAACCTTTAACAGGATTATCTACAGAATTTGGTACCCATTTACATTTCGTCGTTTCTGTCTGTCGTACATAGTAAAAATTGTACTTACTCGTCCGAACCATCCTCTACCGATTTCTCTGAGGTATTGCAATTGATTACGCGGGAAATCGTCATCGCCTGTAACCAAAGATATTCATGAAAATCAATTTGCAGTTCATTGTTGTCTGTAGTATGCAATCTTTGTAAACATACTTGTTTGAAGTGGACGCGGACCCGATCCCCAACATGATTAATTACTTATAATAAAATGATCCAATCAAATTAATAAATCAATAAGTATTACTGAATGATGTGATGATGATTCTTCTTTTGGATCGTAAAATGTATTCAGTTTACTTGTATGAAAAATGTATGCTAACAAATGACTTATTATGAGTGTTTATCTTCGCAAATAGACAACCAATTTTAGTGAAAGTAATGTGAGTGCACACAGCCTACAAAAACATATATTTAACCTACACTGTATGAATATAGTTATGGAGGGATGATAGCTTAATCTATACTAATATATAAAGCTGAAGAGTTTGTTTGTTTGTTTATTTGTTTGTTTGTTTGTTTGCTTGAACGCGCTAATCTCAGGAACTACTGGTCCGATTTGAAAAATTCTTTCAGTGTTAGATAGCCCATTTATTGAGGAAGGCTATAGGCTATATATCATCACGCTACGCGGACAAAGTCGCGGGCAGAAGCTAGTTAATTATAAAAATGAGAATACAAACTTCAGGGAAGAGGATATCCTTGTAAGCTTTTGAAAAGTTGTTTGTTTAGTCACACAGTGGGTTTAGGACATTAAAACTAAATTGCTCGTACTCAACTGAAACCGTTTGTATGTTTCTATTCTTAGCTAAGTAGAGATAGTGATCAGTCATGGGAACTTGTAATGGTCCAACGATTACAATACTCCTCGCTTTATACTATGAAAGGTCATAGGTGCGATAATTTTGCAATCAAAATCTAACCTAATCCTCATGGACGTAAGATCCAAAATAAAATATAACGGTATGGTTAATTTAAGCGGGTTTATGTACTGATCTACGCTTTATGGTACTCAATATTTAAAGCTTTTAAAGTGCCAATTCATTTCCTTCGAGGTAAGGATGGAAGCCAATTTTTGAAGCTTTGGTGAAACTTCCAAGTGAATAAAATGTCGCTTTATTCAAAGTTATCTGCCAATCAAAAAATCAAAAAATAATAAAAAAATTGGCTTTAATTGTTCTTATTAGTTACAAATGTATACTGTAGTGTATACCACTTAAGTATTCTTTTTCCAAAATGTATTGAAAATTAATAAGATTCCCTTTATCACCTATAAGTAAAAATATTTTTTTAGTTCAGTAGGTATATTTGGAGTCTTACAGCGTGGGCGCCATTGTCACGTAGTCTTAGAAACAACTTTGTGAGTTGTGGGCAGTCACCGCAAATTGTTGGCTTCCAAGAAACAAGTTATCGAGAATTCGAACGTTTGCGGATAAAACGTGGTTGTTCCTATACTTCTGATATAAAACTATGTTGTTATAAACTCACATAAATATATTACGCCCGGAAATAAGACAGGAAGGAACTCAATGACTGGGTGCATACTGATGTAATGACCACGAATATATAAAGGTTACGGCTCGGTATTATAGATTATTTTCTTATATTATGCAGGTAATTGATGCGTTGCGTTTTTGATATCCAATTTGTGAGGTTTAAAATCAGACAAGCCTTCTTTGACATATTTGAAACTTAGGTTTATATTCACTGATGTTCTAAACCTAACCTCGTGCTTCTATGTCTCAACCCATTATACTGTCCCACTGCTGCAGTGGAATATAGTCCACCACGCTAACCTAATGCGGGTTGGTAGGCTTCACACGGTGCCGAGAAAATCTCTCGGGCATGCAGGTTTCCTCACGCTGTTTTCCTTCACCGTTTAAGAGCGTGATAATCAACTATTAATACGCACATAACTTCGAAAAGTCAGCCGACAAGAAACAGCCGTGATAGCCTATTGATATGACCATTGCATTACCATGTGTCAAAATTCAATACAAATTTGGTCATCAGGGCTTTCACACATAGCTGCTTTCTTAGCAAAACTTTACAATTCGTGATTCTAATTGCGGCCTTTTAGGCATGTACTGGATATATCCAAACTAAAAATACTCACTAAACCAATCGGCGCAGTGCTCCAATGGATCAGCAACACGTATCCCACTGGGAAGCGGTTCAAACTCCACCACTGACTCCCTGCTGACTCTGTTCCTCTCTTCGTTCTCGCTCACGATGTACGCGCCCGCGTTGTTGTTGGCAATGTTCTGCATCTCCCGCAGCGATATCGGCCCGTTGTTGTTGTCTTCGCTGATGTTGTTGTTGACGGGTTCCGCGAAGCCAGAGTCGGGCGGATGGGCTCGACGGCCATCGTGGAGATGTGTCGCGCTCGCCGTGAACAACTGTTGATATTTTTGGTTATGTTAATACTTTCATATTTAACACAAAGCTAAGTGTTTATACAAAATGAATCCTAAGGTGTTGCATATAGTGTAAGTTTAAAATTCCGGGGTTAGTTATCTGTTAATTACTATTTATTAACATGATTTATTGATTTTATTTAAAACAATAAAACTCATGCAACAAACAATAGGAAATGACGTCACATTGTAAGTATTTCCATTCGAACATCATATGCCAAGCGCGTTTTATAATGATTTCTTTTAAACAATAGTAACTCTTTTATTCCCCAAACACCCTCAACATCTTATCATATCCTCCACCATTAATTAATAAGCTAAAACTAAACGCAATAGGACACACACAACTACGTCATCTACTAAGTACCTGATTGTCCGCTCCTTCGTTCGGCTGGCGACAAGAGAAAACAATGCATCAGAAATTTGATCCTGTTCATATAATGGTATAACATTTTGTATTGTTCCTACAAGGACCCCAGTGAGGAAACGCGATAATAAGGAGTAGTAAGGGTGACGCGAGATGACAATTTATGTTAACAAAGATGGGGCTTTTAACCACAGATAAAGCTATAACTTTTACACGTATAATATGTGCTCTGGCTTCAATTTTCCACTTGTCATTAAAACGAATCACTTGCATGCGTTTAGAAAAACCGCTACACTTTTCATCTATCATGTCTGCATGATCTATGTACTAAAACAATTGCGTATTGAAAGTCAATCAAAGTACATCAGGGGAAAGTTAATAATTTTACACAGCATATTAACCCTTACCTCCACAGCATAATGTAAAAACCATGTGAAGATGAAAAAAAGAGAATGAAGTAGTGTGTGTACGAATTCGTGTAACTACCGAAGAATCTGGTACTTCTCTTTCGGCTAGACTCTCTGTTAGAATGAATTGTGATCCTAAAAAAAGATCATCTGGCGGTCATGTCACATAAGCCAGTCGGCAGACTGATTCCATAGCGTGCCATCATTGAAGTGGTTGCCATCAAAATCCAATGTTTTGCTTACGTCGTTAAAATCGTTGGAAAAGTCGAGAACTAGTAGTAACCGTCGCTTTTACATACAAACATAATTGGTCAATTACTGTCTGCGAATAAGAGAGTTGCAGGAAAACAGCGCTCGACACAGCGCTTTCACAAAGGATACTACCAGTGTATAATAATGTGCACTACTTTAGATAACTAGGTCATTAGCTGTATTGTGCAGTAGGCTTACAGAAACTACGTGATAAAAATTATTATACTTTTTTATGTTCGTGTTGTAATTACTTTCTTTCTTACCACTCCTATATTTTTCAACTATCATGGTACCTATATCTGAAATTTTAAGGCATGTGCGACATAAGGAAAACTGGGTTTACGGACAAAAATGCCTCGTTATTTTTAGATCCAAATTTCGTTTCATGACCAGAGAATTATTAGTACTTAATTCGGATGCTAAGACATGCGATTTTGCATTGTGTCTATAATACAAGACTTGATGGGATCGTTATCAATCCGGCTGCCTGCCTGCATCGTCCTATGAAGTCTCATTTATGTGCCAAAAGCAAAGACCTCCAACAGTAATTTTGTACTATGCTATTCGACCTTGTTTGACGCAGCGTTACTACAGCCGTGCCCATTGACTGTGGGATCGGCAGTCACAAAGGGTTATTCAGTCATTACAGCCATTCTGTCGGATAATTTGCAGTATCTGGCTTCATTGTAACCAAATTTGTAACAAAATATGATGGTACCAATGACGGACTAAATCCATGGTGACATAGCTATCTTATACAGTAACTTATACAGTGACTTTGAGAAAATAGGTTTTCTTAGCTTAACCACCCAAGACTGACCCACTACTGTTACATGTGTTCCTGTTACTCTAAAAAAATAGTCTCGCCCCTAAATTTTCTAGCACAAATCGTTACAAACTACTATTATTACTCAGTCGGAAGACGCTCATTTAAAACATAGGTCTCCCTAACACTGATAGGATTGATTTCAAGCCGCTTGCATGCAACGGTCCCCTGCACTTTTATGGGTCAGCGATCCATTTAACAATATTGGGGTCAACACCTAGAAGATGTAGATTATTTTTTAAATTTGCTTGGGCCTATCTACAGCTAGACAAAGTTGCAAAGAGTTTATAAGAAGTGTATGTCAGAATTTGTGTTTGTGAACGCACCCACGATACAGGAGAAGATCATAGTGTGGCGCAACGTTTTATAAAAAAAATAAGGTAATAATGTTACAGAACAGCACTGGCAGTGGATTATTCCACTCGGTTCAGCCAGGTGAAACAAGAAGACTTCTTGGTGTGCCCATTTCAACTCGGAATCATTTCATCTAGGTGACATCATCCAGGTGAACAAGAGCGACAAAGATCTTTCTGTCAGATACCATTTTTTTTATAGTGGGCAAACGACCGTATCTACGGAGCGCCTGATGGTAAGTGACTACCATCGTAAACACAACGTAAGCGTTGTTTCACACGATGAACCTGACCGACGAGCATGGCTCTCTCAAATTTTAACGATTTCAATGAAATTACTCTAACGTAGTAAAGTATTCTCACAAAAAGCACTCGACAATGATAAAGACAAATTAACCATTAAATTGATCAAATAAATATCAGTGACCTCACAGTTGTGTTGGGTACGGAGATAGAATTGCTCGCCCATTACACGGTACCCCTCAATACTTGGAAGGCGAGGTTTCCATTATGGCAATCGTGTTGCATCTCTCGAGGTGTCGCACGCAACCACCGTGCGAACTGGCACGAGTGTCTTACGTTGTAAACTCATTAGTAGGCTGTTTTATATTAGGTTTAGGTGCAAATTAAATAAAATAGAGGTGGTAATGCGTCAATTCAATTGAATTAAATATTTTAAAAAAATAAGTTTCACTCAATAGAATCAACCCTATTAACAACCCGATCCACCGGTGTATGGTTGATAGATTATTTTTGTATAATTCTGACAATATAGTCAGGTTTTCAACCCTAAATGTTGATCCTATACATTCAATGAAGTAAAATCCTTGTATCGATTATACCACATGGTAAAACTTGTCCACGCTTCCTTTAGGTATGACATACACGTATCAGTTGATGTCTACCTAGAAAATCATAGAAGTCATCTTTATTCTGTTTGGAGGAACATAACTTCGCACTTTCCTCAACTCATCAATAAAGCGAATGGCTGTCATGGTTATCGGACTATGGTTTTAAGTGGTAAGTGAAACTGCCCAACAAACCATCTGCTTTTCGGATGGCAATTAACCATCACGTTTTCCACACGTTTAAGAAAAATATTCTTCAATGGTCACTAACACAACCATAATAATGTGAGGATTGTTTGTTACTCTTTCACGCAAGAAAGGATCTAGATAAAATTTGGCGTGGTCTGGAATAACACAAAGGCAACTTTTTATCCAATTCTGAAGTCCACGCAGGCAAAGTCGCGGCCATAGAACTCCGCTTTGTACACTGCCTTGGCGAACAGAGACACCTGTCTTCAACAATTAGCGCTGCGTTGAGTGACGTAACACGTTAACAAGATAATTGCTCGAGCATGTGTGTGTGACGAATGTATTCCACATCGGATCATATTACGATTCATGTTATGCAGTTCACCGCGGGTTACGTCAAGGTTTGCAACGACCGTTTATTTTTAATTTGCACTAACCGTACATCGTCCTATTTCCGGACATTGTTGTCATATTGTTATTGTAATTGATGGTTCCATTTAAATGTCATTTCTAATTGGTGTATGCGTGTGTCTGAATTAAATAGGACTTTTATTTTGTTAATGTTCAACCACTGAATTAGACTGACAGCCGCTTAAAACTTAGGGAAAGTAAATCATTTAAATATCTAAATTACAGATAGTGGTCAGTCTTTGTTCTAAAACTTAATACATTTATTAAACAAAATATCTTCCTA
This sequence comes from Acronicta leporina, assembly GCA_947256265.1. Taxonomy (NCBI): domain Eukaryota; kingdom Metazoa; phylum Arthropoda; class Insecta; order Lepidoptera; family Noctuidae; genus Acronicta; species Acronicta leporina. Next base: position 13,393,681 of record OX366521.1, read on the forward strand.
ATTTAATATACCGATTTCGATTTGTTATCTTCAAAAGGTGTACAATATATACCTAGTTTGATTCTATGGCACGAAGTGTCTCAATTTAAGATCTGTTAAAATAAAAAGGAACCATAGATAATCACCCACTGGAAAAACAAACACATTCAAGGGAACACAATTGTACAATAACAGAACAGAACATAATAATGGATATAAAAAGGTGTTCCCTCCGTGTCACCACGGCAACAATAGACGACGATTCATAAGAACACAAGACACAATGAAGTTATAAACTTTATGTAGCCGAGTCCATACATTGTTTGATCCAAGCCTTGTTAGGGAAAGTGAATGATAACGGTGCTGAAATGTAGGACGTCTACTTGAGTGTGACAACGCAGCGCTGGTCGGTTGGATCAATCGGTTGATTCCTTGTTTTGTAGAAAAAAAGCATTGCCATTGATAGTCGTTTTTGTTGTCCCAAACAAGCGTATATCCGGCCACAGACTAGGTTCCTCTTTGCTTAAATAAACTTCCTCCATTCATTAATTAGAACTTGGTGTTTCAAGCAAGGTTAACATCAGGTCCGTCTTTGACAGTCCAGTGACATCAATCACCGTTCCGTCAGAATGTTTTAATAACTCCTAAAAATGTGTGCATGAAAGTTGTCTTCTTATCTATTTTTAAAAGCTGAATGTCGATCTAGCATGGTTTTAGCTTAGATAATGTACCGATAAATTTATAAATGCGTGAAAATCAGCTCACTACACGAATCATTAGAAGGTTCCTCGACTCATTCAGATGAGACGGACATTACAGTCTACTAAATTAGATAGCAGTTTTAAAACGATGACATTCGGAATACTGGTGAGCCTTAAAGTAAAGAAACCAGCCCTGCTAAACGTAAAGTGGAAAATTTAATTAATATCGCACCCTCTCTAATTACTTAGTCGGGCCAACTAAGCAAATTGTAGAGGTTTCACTAAATAGGACAAAGGACCAGCCTGACGTCATTATAACGCTTATGGAGCAGACAACTCACGACGAAGGTCATATTTCTAAAGAAAAATTAATTATCCAAATGAAAACCTTTATTAAATTTTTTAAAACAAGACAATGAAGTCCTTGGGAAGGAAATTTGAGCCCAAATAACAACGATTTGCGCTCGAATTTCTTTTACGCGTGCAGCCTTATTCCAATATTCGGATTTATGTGTGTCAATGTCACTTCATAATCGCTCAAATGCACAGAATGTACAGATTCAATACATTATTCACTGAATGGCGATTCGTATACTACAAAACGATAATACTGCACTGAGGCATGACAATAGTGTGAATTGATGACGAACTGTTACAAGTTGCATGAGTCTAATTTGCACACATCAACATAATATGATGTATATTGTGCAAAATATTTCTTCACAAGATAAAATTTATGAAACTAGATTACTTAACGTAATACCGATTGGTATCATATTCGTAACCGATGTCGCGTGTCCGAATGTTATAAAACTGTCGAAATGTACGTAAAATTATTTTATGGTGGATTAAAAGTAGGTATGGTCGTAAATACAATCTTGAACAGCAGGTGTTAGGAATATTAGTTTGACTGGACTACGAATGATGCTGACACGAATTTACAAGGCAAGTTATTAGAAGATTTTTAACATGCAGGTTCATTCATTATAAGTTTTTCTTTAATCACATCAATCATCGATCTCTGAAATACCTTAGAACAAAACTTGCAACAGAAGCTGATTCTAAATAAACGTTACTGTATAAGGTTTCTTAAGAATCTGATCAGATATAGCTACAAAATCAGGAAAACGTATTGCTGTATTTTATTAAGGAAGTCTGATGGAAACTTGAATGCTTTCAACAGAAAATGTCTTCTAGTAAAATAATGATAAAGCTAAGAAAACATGAGTGGTGCCAAGACAAGAAAGCTGACATATTATTATTATAAAGATAGTACGCAAGCAAAACAATTCTTGGTAAAACTAAACAAATAGAGACTAATCTTAATGGAATTCTGTTTCGGATGGTTGCGGCTGATAAAAATAATTGCTTTATTGATTGTTTTCTGGTGTAGCTAAGGCTTTGCCCAAAAGAGAACCATATTTCAAAACCATTTTATTTTTCTAGTATTCACGGAGCTAATTCATTGTGCATGACCTTCGTGACGCTATTTTTTTTTTCTAAGATGGAGGGCTTGGAGCTGAATTGCTGCATATTAACATCACAAACCTAAAATTACGAAAAAATAGACAGCTAATCCTTTTTCTTGTACGAAAAAAAATTGACACTCACTTTGAATTATAGAAGTTAAATCTGTAGGCGGGTTTTGGACAAAACATCTTTTGGGCTTCTTTACTTATGTAAACGTCACGAAACTATGAAGCCTACAAAATTGTTTACTGAGCAAGGAACCTTCATTAACGACGTAGGCTTTTTAATAAGTAAATCCTTCTACGTGCTGAACGGTGGTGAACATACGATGTCACGTGTGACAACAGACGGTGCGTGTGATTATCCTTGTTGGTACATTAATTGCCCACTTCCTGAGGCATGTAAGATGAGTCGCAGCAAAGAAAGTTAATAGGTTGAAGAGCAATGTCTCTTCTTCTTCTTTATTTTCCGTTTAATAGCTTCTTTCAGATATTGAATCACAAAAAGAAGAAATGGAAAAGTAATTTAATTAATCACGACTAGATTGGGTACTTAATATGACTTTAATAGTTTTGAAAACTGCGAAGAATGTTATTCCTAATTATATTATTTCACGTTTATTATTCACGTTTATTTGGACTAAATACATTATAGCCTTATACAAGTTATTCTTATGTGCTAAATATTAATAATTCCAATAAACCTAGGCTGCTAACACTATATGACTCCTGACTTCCAAACTAGGTTGAAACACCTGTATCTCGGAAATCAGGGCTCTTCCGGTAATAAAAAACAGTAACAAGGCCAAAAGACTTATAGGTGCAAAGATACAGAGAATGACAAAAACTTTTAAAATTATATTTTTGAGATATGAAACACACGCTGCAATGTTTTAGGAGGATTCCTCCGTCTGGGACCTGGGAAATGAATACAAAAATCTATTTTTCAAGTCAAAAACAGTACAATCAACCGAAAAAATGTTGTATTTGATATACAATATAAATTCTGTTTTTGTAATAAAACTCTTTGATTCAAAAATATGTACCTAATTAATTATATTTTTTAATCAGAATTATTACTTTGAAATTTTTTCGTTTTTACTTTATAGGTACGTGTTTCTTTGTAAAATTGTACCAAATTTCCAAGCTAATGCAGTGTTGACTACACAAAAAATACTGGAAAATTTAATTTTACAAGACCGTATGCATTTCTCATTTGATGTACACATTGTGAATTCCAAACAAAAATAGATTTAAAATGAATGACATCGTGTTGGTGCCAAAATAATTGGAATAGCGATGTGGGCATTGACATTCTTCGGGACACATTTATGAAAAAAAAAACGTAGATTAAACTAATGTAATAAATCCATACAGTAGGTACAGTGTGACATTTTCAATATGTTCCACTACATTTTGGAAAACTTTGTAAAAAGTTTTTTAGCTTCCAGGCTTCTGACACTACTCTTGCTACAAAGCTTTGTTGGCCAAAACTCTGAAAGAACAGAAAATGAAACCCAATACGAGTCTATTTTCCACCAAATCTTTGTTCACTTGTCACAAAATAAGGTCATACTTTTTTACACAAGAACAAAGCAATTAATCATAATAATATATCATACTTTTTCTAAAGAACTTTATCAAACCGCGACTGTGGACAAGCAAGTTGCCTGTATGTGGAAACACAAGAACATTCATTAACTACGAGTTATCAATAAACGGGCCGTTTCAAGGCGAACACGTGCTCTGTACATTGTAATTAGCGTGCGCGTGAGTCACCACGGTGATGCGCCCGCGCATTATAAAATACATTCGCTTTTATCTTGCATGTGTCGTTGGCACTTATAGACAGATAGAGTTGTTTGAATAAGTGTTCTCGAGGGATAGACATAACGATGACGGAGTATAAATTAAAAATGTCGCGACGATATTCTGGGCAACTGTCTGTGACACGCAGACGTCAATGTTAATTCGCAAAACGACGTCAATACCCAATTTATTGCGTCTTTCCGAAAGTATTCCAAGTAACCACTGTAAATTCTTATACGTAGATATATATTAAGCGATTAAACTATTGTAGATAGATCGAAGTAGATCATTTAATGATTTAGTTCTATTAGGTTAAGCACTTACACTGACATAAACGAACGTCATTACAATCATCAGAATAGATTATAACTAGACGGCTAAGCGCATTTCACCATATTTAATGTTAATACTGATAGATATGAAGGTTCCCACCCTAAGATTTATTGAGATCTGATGAAATAATAGCTACCATTTATCTTCCTCTTCACATTGTCTCCCATTACGGTAAATAGAGAATTTCCACCGGTTATGGTCTCCAGATAATGATACACATTTCCTCCAGATTCTACTTTAGTTTAGGGTTCATCATTCATGTCCACGGAAATCACCAACTTTTTTTGGTTTTTCTTTGCGTTTGCTCTATACTCTCCGTGTTTAATAAAAATATGCTTTCGACATTGGACCAACCATTCTGAGAGAAGACCCGTGGCCAGCAGTGGGACTTATAATGGGTTGGTTGTGTATGTATTGGACCAAACGAGACTCACGAATAAGACATTCATTATCAATCCAAAAAGAGAACAAAATATATTTGTAATTTGAAGTTTCAAACTGCAAATTAATTTAAGTAGATGCTTTATTATAAAGCAATTCTGAAGAATTTACCCAATAAAACTGGTTTAAAAAAAGAATTGCGGAGTCAGTGCTTGCCGTAGCAAGGAGCGGAGAGTTCGTATTACATTGACACAATTAATTGGCCATTACAACGCATTATAGCGATGGGATTTCAGAGGTTCGGCTTTTATGTCGTTAGAACCCCGCATCCGGTTTGCGACCACACGGTAGCGGCCTGTGGTTGCCTAACAGGAAATTTATGGGAACTTTGATACGCAGAAACTGCATAGAACTAGACATTCTAGGAATTATTTTGCGCAAAAATGTTCTTTCTTTGAGATTATTTTATATCATTACTTGATGGCCCGACAGACGTTACTTTTCCTGATAAAAAACCTAAAACGAACATTTTAACCCCTTGAGCTCACCATCAGCAGGTATTTAAAACAGGGGCGTTCAGGTAAATTTACAGCCTACAGAGGGCAGGCTAGTTAGCGACGTCATTGGGTCGTTTTGGTTTTGGGTTGGGTGGGTAAGAAAATGAAGTATTTCTCAGAGGGAAAAGGTTTCCATTACATTTTCAGAGCAATTTTCGGAAGAAAATATGTATATAATATTTGTAATCTTGCTTCTATGGCAGGACAAACAATAAGTTGAGATGTAGAGGAGTATGTATCTACTAATCTTATTACGGAAGGTCTATGTTGTGGCGATGACGTGTACTGTAAATGTAGGCAATGGTAAACAAATTTAACTCGTAAATCATATGCAGTTCTGATATAAAATATTCATCGGTGTAGGATTATAATTCAAAGGGGTTACACAATGGTACACGCTGTTGTATGGCGTATTTACGACCCCAGGTTCACTAGAGCTGTTGACATCTTTGCTAAAAGCATACGACAATTGTACGCGTCTATAATGCGTATAATACTCATAAATAGGAAGCCTTGTATGTGTGTGTTCTATCAGTTTGTATAAATATGAAATAGACATAAGCCTAAGACCAAGGTATTAGTTATCTACATACTACGGAATTAGAATGTCTTGGGGAATGTAAAACCGGGGCAGAAATGGCGTTAAACAATGCAGGCGTGAGCGCTCCACCTTCAGATAGGATGGAGAAGGATAAAATACAAGCGTCGATTAAGTTTTTGAAATCACTTTTTCAATTGTGTACGACTGTACAATGTTGTTTAGGCCTCTATCGTTCAGTGTCGTGAAGTGAAGTCTAGTTTGACTTTGATCAGTCTATCAAGGTATTTGCTTCACAAATTAATACTACTGAGTCAGTGTGAGAATTTTTACAATACACGACCTTTGCAAAAAGATCTTTACAATTCACATAATGATGAAGTCTGTTCTGGGAACATGGCTACAAGGAATTTCTTAAATTCCATGTTATAATCCAAGACAATCGAGTTCCTATTTAAATATTCAAAATTCCTCCTTCCTCGAAGTTCTTGCTGAGGTCCCAATTTTAGATCTACTTTAGAACGACAGAGTATTAAGAGAATAAGACAGGTCTCGATTAGTGTTGCCATAAACACAGTTCGGACAGATCTTCAACAGTACCAATTCTGGCACGTGATGAACGTTACTCAGATGCTCGCATTACTTTGCAAATAATCTAAATCGCCTTTTACACTCACAACAGTACATTGCCGGGTTTATAGCAGCTTCATATTTTAGTGCATGAATCAGAGTAGCAATGGGGGAGGTGTGAAGCGATGACAGCGTGGGAGGGGCACGACTGTAGGGTGTGCCCGCCGTGGGCTCTATGCCAAGTAGAAGCGCCACTGCATCGTCAAATGACTGGCATTATACTGCATACACTACATCTACTCCCACTCTTAATCCTTGCAGCATACGGTCCATTTTAAATGATATGTGAAACATATCAAACTGTTGTTTTGTCGTGTGAATGTCTCGCGCGTAGTCTAGGGTTTTTATGTGAAGTATCTCAAAGTCCGCCGTGCAAAGAATTCGCAAGGAATTGTTTTAGAGTATTGTGAGAAAGGACGCTGTGTATTTTTGGTGCCCTTTTTGTCTTTTTCCTTGAGCTTATTAAGTAAAACATACGAGATGCTGAATCTGTTTTATTGTATAACGACTGGACGACTTTTAACCGTGACGTATTTTCCATGTTTACATGTTGTTCATTATTTCTCACTCAACTCTTTAAGCCAAAGAAAAAGCTACAACAACATTTTTATATACACAAAGAATATAACTATTTCATTTCTTATGCCAAATTAAGTCTGAAAACATAACTTTTACTCGCCAGCAAACGTCTACCAAACTGGACTAATTGTTTACATTCAGATATAAGTCTAAATATTTGTCAATTTAAACCAATTGTAAGCACAAAAATTCTTATTGTTAGTTACAAGAACAAATGAACGAATGCACAAACACTTGTATGTCATACATGTTTACATTAGTGCGTTGTCAGGACAGGTGGGCGTGCTGACTCAGATAACGAATATCACAATGTTTTTACTGTTTAGTCAATTATAAAGTGTGAATAACATTGTTTACAACCGCTTCTGTGTGACCTGGGGCGCTGTAATTGAGGCTTCCTACAAGGTCAAACGATGAAGTGTACTTATTGCTCCCAATAAAACTACCGAGAGTTGAGATCGCGATCCGTATTGTAATGCGAAGTTCAACGTGTATATTTATTTATTTATTTATACTTCTATGCACAAAAGTAGTACATTGTATACCTAGCTGATACCCGCGACTTCGTTCAAGTGGATTTAAAAAAAAGTAGCCTAAGTTACTCCTTGTTACATCAGTTATTTGCCAGTGAAAGTCCCGTCCAAATCGGTCCAGCCATTTCAGAGATTAGCCGGAGCAAGCAGACAGACAGACAAAAATTGTATAAAATGTTGTTTTGGTATATGTATCGTGTATACATCCAAATGCACTTTGTAAAAAGCGGTTATTTTAATATTACAAGCAGACACTCCAATTTTATTTATTTGTATAGATGTATTAGATGATCAAACAGAACTGCTCTGAATTCTTTATTGCTCGGTGGAGCTAAGAGAAAACATTATTGCATGTATGAATGAGTCGATGAGTGAGTACATTAATATAAATGTATCAATCAATGAATCATTGACTTGACTAGAAACGACAACAATATTGTGAGAATTAAGTCTCTTTTCTTATCGGTCCTTATCTGATAGAGGTTTCTCAAAGTAAAGACAAAAATTCAACGCAAACCGCAAAGAAATTTGGAAAGATAATCCTTTATCTTTATTCCGTTAGAAGTTTGTGAGCTTTTAAAGTTTATTTACTACTAGTGGAACTACCTCATAAGTCAAGTCTAGAGTTCCGAAGTTACAATCTGGTTGTGTTCAATTCCTAGGTCGAGCAATTTTTTTTTAATGAAATTTTTAGTAGCTGGTCATAGTTTGGATTTGTGCCCTGTTATTGGCGATAAGCTCGCCTCCTTTTACATGGGACCTAAGCATATCGGCGAACTGTGAGTGCCTCCTGCTGACCTGGTATTGTTATATGTTCATAATCTTAGATTTATGGATATTATGGACACGAAGAATTGACTCCAAAGTAGCCTATATAAATGGGATAGAACATGAAACTATGAATCATGGATTACTAAAAGCATTAGTGTAATACAAGCAAGTCGTAGGTAATAAAGAAAACACAGTAAGTATATTTTCTTTAGTGAATCCAATTCCATTTCACTAATTGCCAATAATGGTCGCGGTCAGGGATAGACTTTTAACTAAAATAATATATTATATACTTCGTAGAAATACTAGTACCTCGGGAGTCGGGACATTCGACTGATATCCCAATTGAATAGCGGTTGGCTTTTAAACAAGGAGAATTTGTTGAAAGAAACGTGGGTATGCAACTTTTGTGTACATAATAAAAAAGTTATAGTGTCAATCGTCTCAATTTATACCTTTTCGGACCTCGGCCACCTTTGTCCCCATAAAACAGTTTACGATGTGGTGTCCCTTGCTCAAAATATAGCAAATTTCTGTTTTTACACCAAACATTTTCAAGATCGGGTTTTTAAAATTAATTAGCCTTGGGTAACCTTATTTTCATACGATTTTCGAAGTGATTACCCCTAGGATCGAGACAAATCGGATTAACTCACGGGGTGCACCTAGTAAAATATAAACAAAATATCCGTTCCAGCCAAGTTTAGCCAGAAATTTTGTTACTATATATCTAAAACAACGAATATAGCGTAGGTAGTTGGTATGTGGAAATTAAACAGTCTGGATAGTTTTGAAAACTAAACACAGTTTTCGTGTTTGTAAAGAAATTATGTATCTACTAATAGATTACAATGTAAGATCAGTAGCCCAAGTACGAACAACTTTCGAATTCGTATCGTAAACGTATGAGTTTTTTACTGCTACAAATCTCATACATACATACATATTTTCACATCTGTCTGCCATTGGGGTAGGCAGAGACTACACTTGCTACGATCCTGGCACACCACTTTCGCTTCATCTACGTTCATTAACCTCCTTCTCATACAAATTATTCTCGATTTCGATACGAATCTACGTATCTCGTTTTCAAGTGTTCGTGCTTGGGCTACTGGAGTACATTTATACGCGGGACCAAAAAAATTAACACAAATTAAAGTTATGAACTCTCTTTTTTGGTATTCTTCAAAATTACTTGTATTAGTAATTGTTGTTTTTATATTGGCATCGTTAACACCGCAAAATTTGTTGAATTATTTTATTTATCTGTTAGAAAAACACGAAGACTGACTAAGAATTGTTAAATATAATAATTATTTGTAGTCAGAGTAAGCTAGAAATAAAAAAGCCCTAATAAATGAGCTTGAAGCAGAATTTGGTGCGACAGAAATAAATCAGTCACGCCTTTTATGTTCGTAAAATGCGTTTGTGTTAGTAATGGACATCCGTTAATGGACTCACAATACCTTCGCTAATTCATTGTAGGTACATACAGTCAGCAACAGAAGTCCTTGAACATAATTGGTTTCCAATATATCCTAATCACTATTATACACCATTAGTTGTTGATTATACTAAACTACAAAATAACTTGTCATTATTGGACTACAAAAGGCGCTGAACTCGGTTAAACCATTAATTGCGAAAATTACTAGCGCCGTAATTATATGATCTCCAATAAATACAAAAGCCGCTGAGCATAGCCGATTTCCTTGATGCACTGGGATGGTTCTGATACCATCCCAGTGCTAAGAAGCGATGCCCCGTGGGCTTATAGTAGTGCAAAGTGCAACCGATTCGCATGGTTGTATGAAGCTTTGTTTCTGTTCCGTTTATCTACTCATCTGCTATGAGTGTGATTAAGCTAGCATAATTGGTTCGTGTCTTCCTTTAAAAATACTCATTAGATTTTTTCCCCTAGATTGTGAAACTGAATACAAACCTCCTTTTATAACTTTGCCCAAAATGTACCTTAATACTGGCCGCTTCGATTAAGCTTTTAAAAAGAATTAATTGGTTCTTTTGTTAATTTTGAAAACAACTTTGACACTCCTTCTGAGTAGTTTTAGCACTGTTCCATAAGTTCTTGAACATTTGAAATAACAAAATTAGGTCAACAACCAAAAAAATGAAAATATTATTTGTTGTACTTACTAAATTGGTCGCTATTGATGTTGAGCAACCTATGTAAAATTGGTGTTGACTGTTTATTGTAAATTTCAAATGACAAGATTATTTTCTGCTCTAGTCACAACACTTATAAGGAAAAATTTTGTGGTGAAATGTTTTGTAATATTGAATGTGTTCATTAACTTTTGTAGCTGACTGTACAAGGTTGGTAGTGGTATTACTAACAGCCGGTTCCTTGATATAATAAATCAGTCAATGGATTTGCTTACTAGAGATAGGATTTTGACTTAAGGTCCATACAAGTAATGTCAAAATCTCACCTCTAGTAGGCAAATGTATCGACGGATTTGTTATTGGGAACCGGTCTTAGTATGCGTGTTTTAAGTGCTGACAAACTAGGTACTCGTGATCTTAGCACAAACTCATTGATAGTACACATGTACGCTTGCACAGCTATCTACACACATAGCCGTGCACAAATAGCCGCCGTCTCTAGCCCATTACGGATTAGTCTCATCCAACAACGATCCGAGATATCAGATGCAGATCAATATCGACAGCAATAAATACCAGAAATAAACACTGTGACTAATAACTGTACACATGCCTATTTGATGTGTGTGGACGCATCATCGCGTGGAATAGAACAATACCGGTGCCAAACACTGAGTAAGTCAGCCAGTGACGTATGCGTCTACTCTTACCACTAGTCTATAACATCCCACTGGGGATAGACAACGTGACGTGACTCTAAAAGGGTTAACGATCTAAATGTAGTGCATATCATTTTGTATTTAGATATAAAGCAATCCTCTCCTGGGGTCCACCATTCACGCGCCAGGTGGGTTGATGACGTTAGAGCGATCGTAGAATAGAATTGATAGAGAGTGGAGCCTTAGCAGTAAGTTAATAAGGCAAATATGACGTCATGATTTGCTATGCCACCTCTCTTCTGCGAAAACCACATATCGTGTGATATGCAATGTGCATACACTGCTGTGTATAAACTGTTGCTACAGTTTTCTACTTGAAGAGCTTAACTCTTATCAATGGAGTACTCGCCACGATTCTCCTTTGTTTAGAAATAACTGATAACCTGGTGGCGGAGGACGGCCTCTGCCACTGTTTGGACTGATACGACTTGATATCCACTTTTTCCTGTCCTTGAACTTCTTCGGTCTGCTTCATCTTCTTCTACATGAGACGGAAATTGCATAAATCTCGTATTTTTTGTCAGTCACCCTTTCTGTGTTAGCGATTGCCTGGGCGTCAACACGCTTGCCAAACGATTAGTGATCTGATCGCCGTACGTCATAACGCGGATACATACATCCTCTTTATGACGTTGAGGGTTTGCTTACTAAGAAACTGTACTCTCAATTAACAGCCTGGCTGTGATTGTGGGAGAACAAATTGGCGATCTATTGTTTGGCTTTCAATTTGAGTTTTACACAATATTGTTACGTTGTTTCAAAGTTTTATTAGCTTTCGTGATCGATCATTATCCTTTACAATACAATGGAGTTTAATAAAACTTGTGTTCTGTTGTTACACAGAGTATTATTTGTTACGACATCAACATTTTAATATCATGCTCTTAAAAACCTCGGCGTGTGGTTTGTTATTATACAAGTATTACACGTCTTTACTACTTGCCCGCATTCGTTTTGCGGTTTCGTTTTTATCTAAAAATACCTCATTCATTTACTCCATGAGAAATAAATAACAAAATGTACACGAATGTCTTTTTTTGACAGATTTGACTCCTTTTAAAGCAGAAAATGTGTTAAATATAATACAGTAATCTCCCATTTTTTCAAGGTACTCTAAACAAAATCTTCGTTCTCCAAACTAAAGCACAATCCTCTTGGAATGTTTGCGGACATTTTATCAAAATCTGAAGCGGCACAGTACCCCTATTTCGGCCACAAAAGAATAACAAAGACCAGAAGTTTAATTTAACATCGTAGGAAACATATAAATAATGAACGTGCAGTGGAATTCAGGCACACAACAATGTAGAAGGCCTGGTTCAACATCAAGACTGTAAATCTAGTACAAAGAAAGTAAGGATTCTTTGTACTAGATTTACAGTCTTGATGTTCGGCTGAGGCCGACCTCGTGAATGAAATGTGGTATTCTTTCGGTGCCTGTTCATTTGTTTTTCGCCGTTTCCTCGACTAGATGTTCATTCTGAGGGCGCACGGGATGTGTACTATTGTCTTGCGCGTGTATTGTGTTCGAGGGCGTGCCGGGTACATTGACCCCGCCCGTCGGCCACTGATTAGATACACAACTGCAACTTTTATTAGACCGCACATACGACCGAGATTATGACGCGTCCGCCACAAGGATGAATGATTTGTTATCCATTGTAATAACACGATGAAAGGACAATTTGTTTACACAAATGTGCTTGGTGGGACTATTCAGTTTCTAGACTTTAAGAAAATTCTTTCAGCATATTCGTATAGCAAGTGTATAATAGATTATATCTATAATATTATCCTCTTATATTTCCTTAATACGGTGGTTTGGCTAAATAGGTCAGTTACACCTATTATATTCATATAATTTATGATAATTGTATTAGTTTATGATAAACGCTTCATTAGAGGTTTATCTATTTAGTTTGCGGCTGACCTTAATTTATGAAACGTGTCAAAAGTGCCTCTAAATAAATATGATTTTGATACATTAATGAGAAATGATATTTTGATTTAAAGTGTAGGCATATATTTTGTTTTAGTTACATTAATTTAGAAATAATGTAATGCGGCGATAAATACTGGTAGGATAAGGAGAAGGACTTATGTAAATTAATTTACCCTGTGACCGACGACATGCCAAACATGCATGACAATTAAAATAATGGCTATTATTAAAAAATCATAATTTGTAAACTACACTTGTGATAATGTTCTCTAATATTTACATTTCTAAACAAATTCAGTCTGTTGTGCTAAAAAGTAAAAACCAAATCGTGTTTTGTATACAAAGAGATAAAGTTCATTGACCTACATAATGAGTAAGAACATTATCTGAGTCTGCTCCAATTTGCATTATTGGGTTATAAATCGTATAGAGAAAAGGTGAGAGAGTTGTAGAACTATTAAACAGTGGTTTTGTGCGCGCCTGAATCTCTAGTAAGAAGGAACAACATAATACGATGGAAAGATAAGCGCAGCAGATTAAAATGCTGCAACAGCGTGTAAACTGTGACAAGGTTTAAAACAACAATTAAAAAAAGTCCCATCAAACGTCTAAAGACTATTAAAAGGGAATATTGACAGCTGATGTTCAGCTGTGTCTCCCCAGTGACGTAGAGTTTTAGACGATAATCTGGCGCCATAGACTTGGAATTGTTTATTTTGGTATCTACCTTGACCTTTTTAGGAAGGTGGGCGGCATGAAACACTACTTTTTTGAGTCATCGGCTAAGAATAGGCCATTCTGGTCTTCCGTGGGTGTCGTAAGAGATAGCGCGGGATATGTATCATATGTGGGCTGCAACATACTGTAGATTTCTTTGCGTTTGTGTTGATAGTGCGATTCTAGTCGAGTTCGGAATGCCTAAATTATAGAGCATCTTCCAAGACAGTCCGAAAGCTGGATGAGATAATAGCATCTATTCCACACTAAAGCATCCACCACAAATATAGGAGTAAACTCACCCCTGAATAGGCTCAGACAAGAGATGAATTCTTATATAAAATCCGCTCCAGATGTTGACATAATATATCATGACTCCATAAATATGTTCAAAACCACAATTTTAAAGTCCTGAAGTGCACAAACAATATTGTTACGCCCAGAAGTTATTAGAATGACGTAGATGGGTCACGAAGGTTCTGGATAAATCTTAGAAGCATGTAGAATATTCGAAAGAAAGTACTCGAATACGTACTCATGTAATAACAATAGCTCAAGGTCGGGTTCAAAGGTCAATGCCCGTAAACAATAGACGATCAAGTACCTACTCGCATTTTGTAGGCTTTTCGCGATTGTTCAATACTAGAATCTTCGTGACTGATATAAATAGCCGTCGTGAGGGTCGGCTAGGGTTTTTTTTTAGTTTTGGACAGGGTGAAGTGAACATCAAAGTGAAGACAAGTGATTCTCAGTGTGACAGTACAGTGCGACAAGTAATAGTGTAGTGACTTTATTTGTGATTTCTGTTGTGTGTTGTCAAGTTTATTAAAGTATTTGTTTATTTCGGTAAAATTAGCGTTAATTAATTTATCCCGAACCCCAGCTCGTAACATTTGGTGTCAGAAGTACTGGGATAAATTATGCCGGTTTTGCCAAAGGACGATACGGAAGGTATCCGTACCAGAAGTCAGCGGCAGCAAGAAATGGACCAGAGACGATTTGGGGATTCTCCAGCACTTCCTGCGGGTCATCTACAACCATCAACAGACCCCGTCGCTGGTCCATCTGGAACTTCTTCGGTACCAGCTGTTGATCTAGCGGCCTTAATGGCAATGATGCAGGATCAGGCTCGCCGTCAGGAAGAGCAGGCTCGCTTACTGCGGGAGCAGCTACAGAGTGACAAAGATGAGCAGGCACGCTTACTACGGGAGCAGCTACAGCAGGACAAAGAGGAGCAGGCACGCTTACTACGGGAGCAGCTACAGCAGGACAAAGAGGAGCAGGCCCGCCGTCAAGACGAACAGATGCTCCTCATAAAAGACCTCCACGGGACTCTGGGCAAACAGCTCGGTGCAGTAAAGGAGAAAGTAGAACAGCACGAGACTTGGATTTCCGAAACCAGAGTTGAGATGGCCGATATGAAGAAGGCTCTAGGTGACCTAAAGGCAGGAAAAGGATTTGAGGCTGCTGTGGCTGCTGCACCTACGACCTCTTCATTACGCGGATTTAAAGTGCCGCCATTTGACGGAACCTCCTCATGGTCGGCATACAAAATGCAGTTTGAAGCCTTTATGGAGTCAAATGGATGGGACAAAGGCCAGGCTAAGACCGCGCTTACTCTAAGCCTCCGCGATCAGGCTTTGACAGTACTGGAGGCCCTCGGCAAGGAGATGTCCTACGATCAGCTGATTGAGGCATTGGACTCGAGATATGGTGACACCCATCTTCAATACGTGTTCCGTGCACAGCTGAAGGATCGGGTACAGCGTGGTTCAGAGACCCTGCAGCAGTGGGCTGTAGAAGTTGAAAAGCTGGTTCGAAAAGCCTACCAGTCTACACCTGTGCTTATCGACGGAAACTTGGTGCAGGCGTTCATCGATGGAATCCGGGACCTGGAAGTCAGAGCCGCTGTGAGACTTGGTCATCACAGAACATTGAAAGACGCCTTAGCCCATGCGTTGGAAGTGGAGGCAGTCAGGCAGGACTATCGAGCTTACCGTATCCGGGAAGTCGTGTTACCGACATGCTACCTCTGCGGAGAAGAGGGTCACTTCCAGGCGGGTTGTGCGAGGCGCAGCAAAATTTCAAGGGAACGTGTGATAGTACCTAGATGCTACATCTGTGGTAAGCGAGGACACTTTCAAGCCAGTTGCTGGAGAAAGGAGGATGGAAAAAGGATAATGATAGCTGCTCCAAGATGTTATATATGTGGAGAAAGAGGCCACCTCCGGATGAGTTGCCCGAAGCAAAGCAGATCCCGTGCATGTTTTCCGAGTAGACCGTGCTCTGAAAACTGGAGGAAGAATGGAGATGACGCATATTCTGGAGTGAAGCAAGAGGCTAAGGAAGCAGTACCCGTGAGGATGCTGACAGCGGATCTGAATGATGTACGAAACAGTAGCTCAGAACGAGTTGGTCAATCGGCCAAACAAACTTCTGAGAGAATGAAGACGCGTTATGACTGTAAGATGAACAACAAAGGCTTCGACGAGGGTTCACTAGTGCGGCTAAATAACCCGTTGCGCATCAAAGGAAAGTCATCCAAGTTACGGGCAAAATGCAACGGCCCCTATAGAGTTGCGACTAAGGTCAACGATGTCACCTACCGGATACAGCAAGGACCAAGAGGTGCTCCGAAACTAGTTCACGTGGATCGTTTAGCCTGTTATTACGGATCTAACGATGCATGCTCGGGACGAGCATGTCTTAGGAGGGGGCAGTGTTACGCCCAGAAGTTATTAGAATGACGTAGATGGGTCACGAAGGTTCTGGATAAATCTTAGAAGCATGTAGAATATTCGAAAGAAAGTACTCGAATACGTACTCATGTAATAACAATAGCTCAAGGTCGGGTTCAAAGGTCAATGCCCGTAAACAATAGACGATCAAGTACCTACTCGCATTTTGTAGGCTTTTCGCGATTGTTCAATACTAGAATCTTCGTGACTGATATAAATAGCCGTCGTGAGGGTCGGCTAGGGTTTTTTTTTAGTTTTGGACAGGGTGAAGTGAACATCAAAGTGAAGACAAGTGATTCTCAGTGTGACAGTACAGTGCGACAAGTAATAGTGTAGTGACTTTATTTGTGATTTCTGTTGTGTGTTGTCAAGTTTATTAAAGTATTTGTTTATTTCGGTAAAATTAGCGTTAATTAATTTATCCCGAACCCCAGCTCGTAACAATATCCTAATTGTGTTAGGTTTAAGTAATCTTGTAATTTGTATTAATTAATATTAGTTTCTTTGTTTATTTAAGTACATAGTTTATTGCCACAAAATTATTTTTTAGTACATTTCATTAAGTTATCACTTGTATTTGAGAATGTTGGTTCACCTATTATTGGCAACTGTATAAGAACATAACCTATTGTAAGATACTTTTATTTGATATTTTGTATACAGAAGCTGTTGGTGTACCTTATTAAATAAATAAATCATGATCTACAGAACAAAACTTAAGTACAAGTAGGTAGTCAAAGTCATCGTATAACAAACAAAGGCTAGCAGGTAAGCTGGTTGATATTGAGGATTGTCCTGGTGCTGATGCTAGTATGTGTTATCATTATATGAGTGAGTCTATACGCAGAGGCGGTGTGACGCGTGGGAGTTTTTAGCCTCCGCCTATGCCGCTACTACGCCCTTCATACTTCACCATAGGGATTTTGCTTTACTTAAAAGCCATCGGATGGCCTCGCGGAATATAGCTTGCCTAAATCAATTTGAGGTCTTGCCCCGCCACTGAGTCTAGGAGGGTCGGTAACACGATACAATGGCGCCCCGTTCTAACGACTCGTCCCTGCTCATTATAGGTAGTGCGACCTATAATGAGCAGGGACGAGTCGTTAGAACGGGGCGCCATTGTATCGTGTCAAGAAACGTGCTATGAAATAGATGCAGTAACTTGTTTGTAAGGAGAAGGTCGTCTGCTTACAAGTGCACGGTTATTTACTCTATGCAAAGCAAACCTTGGAGATATCTAACATAGAGCTAAGATAAAAAGTATGTTACATAAAAACATTTTAATTAAAAAATATAATCCGATCTAGAATTAAATTAAGTTAATCTGAGAACATTAATAATGACTTGTAAAAGGAAGAGAAAGTTCATGATTATAGCAAGACTTATTTATGTGGGAAATAAGTAGTATTATTTTTAGAGCATTGTAATGTTTAACTTTTAA
Organism: Acronicta leporina; assembly: GCA_947256265.1. Taxonomy (NCBI): domain Eukaryota; kingdom Metazoa; phylum Arthropoda; class Insecta; order Lepidoptera; family Noctuidae; genus Acronicta; species Acronicta leporina. The sequence goes on from OX366521.1 coordinate 13,411,642, forward strand.
TATAAATCTGTAGTTAGTTCCCATCATTTTTATGATTATAATTTGCAATACCTATCTTCTTTGAAAATAGCAGTAAACAAACATATTCATAAATACTTGACATTGATGATAAATTCATGTCAATAAATGAAGTGATTAATTAATAAGAGGGATTTCTATAACATGTTATGATGTTTGATAAGAACACTACAAAATATAAGGCATTCAAAGACAATTATTTTAGGTAGTAATATTACATTTAAAAATTGCAGATTAACTGGGTGACTTTTAGTTCATTTGCATAATTTTAGCTGTAGTATTATACAACACAGTTATGAGTAAATTATACAAGCATAATTAGTTTTAAAACATGTAAATTCTATACAATTAAGTTTAAGTCAACAGAATATTTTTTGGTGGTAATTTCATACAGATAGTTTTAAAAAGGCCAAGAAATAGAATTTAGTGCTGCTTATTGTAACAGTTCTTCAAAAATTATGGTAAAAATTAAATATATAAAAATTAAATATGGTCCAATACTGCACTTCAACACTGTTCAGCTAAGGTCACTGACCCCTAGGGGCCGCGTTCAGTTTAATAGGGGGTTGCAATATATTCCATAATAAGGTATGTATATTTAATCATGACACTGAAAAAATAACAAACTAGTCATAGATTTAAGTAGAGGAGTAAAACTTTGATATGGACCAAATTAATATTGTAGGAAGGAGCTTGCAACTTTTTTACTTATCATTTTGGGTACTTAGTAGTTTGCGGCACTAAAAAGGATGAGAAATTATGATCACATACCTTGCAGTCCTTATGTCTGTAACACCAGGTGCACCCGAGGAGCAGGCCGACAGCGGTGATGATGAGCGCCAGCGCAGGCACCGCCGCATACAAGCTGCCCTGGGAGCCCCAGCCGTCTAGCCGGGACTGAGTACTTGCATCTAGAAGAAATATTTATTAGGAATGGTACTGACTGAGAGTTTAATATTGTTTTTGCTACGCTTATTACATGGGTCTTACCTGTCTGTCCTAATCATTAATTTAGTAAACCATTAGTTTCTAAAGGTTTCCCTTTCTTTTGTTTGTTATGGGTTCGAGCAAAAACTACTGAATAGATTTTAATTTTGTTATCTCACAAACTGGTGAACTTCTTATCAAAATTAATTAATCAGATCCTGCGATACAACTTGACCTCTCTGATGTATAGAGGCCCATACAAAGAAGAGATCATCAGTGTTGGTTTTTATTAAATTACTTTTTGGATTCCATTTCTAAATCTTACAATAGCTTCAAGTGAGCGAAGCCGCGAGCATAGGCTAGTTTAAAATAAATTATGTCAAAATTACATCCAAAGCAATAGGTTTTCGATTTTGTTCATAATTTGTTGCTTGGTGGGTTAAAATATATTCAAACATGTAACTAGATTTCAAATAGAATTTGTTCTAGTCTAAATTTCAGTATTGCAATTGCATTGCATCAAGGCCAAACAAACTTAAAGATTGTTTAATTTTTATTTAGTATTGAATGAAATCACACTCTTTTGTAATATTTATGAAAATTCTAACTATGTATTTAATAATTCAATAAAAAAAGATATATAATTTTAATGGTAAATTTGATCTGTGCTCTAGAAAAAAGGTAACAATTTATTAGTTTAGCAACACTTACAATGACCACCAGAGGCCAAAACAAAAATTTTTAGTATGCTTTTCTTTTTCACTTGAGCAGCTATTCATATTGCACTGTACAGTCCGTTTTTTTGGACTTGTCTTTTTTGGTAAACAAACCCTTCCCGATGCGAAAATCACAAGTTTTTCTTTAATCACGCACTTGATGTAGGAAACGATTTTATTAACACTTACATTATACACATACACTTTAAATTACACCAAAAACTGCTTCGAAATCACTATAAAAGTCTATTATTTTTAATAAAAACGAAATTTTATGTAATTACATTTTCACAGAATAAAATAATCATGACAATTTGACATTTCAAAACTCTAGATTATCTACGAATTTTAGGGGATGTGACAAAATAATGAATGATTTTGATTTATGTGAATGAGCAAACATCCAAAAAGTCTTTATCTTCACAAAAATAATATTTTGTACAATATTATCCATAGCATTTTTTTGCTATTTCGCATACTACGTTTTTAATCATGAACCCTGTGCTGACATTAAAATATTAAATATTACAGATGGAATTAACAAGAATTAGAATTAAGAACAATAATAGTTGTAGCTAGGAATTTTGTCTAGAAGGGGCAGACATTCCGATGCGGACCACAGTGACGACGTTGTTCCCGAGGTGAACGGCGTAGAAATGAGTGGTGGTTGAAGTCTCAAGGCCAGAAGTACTGCTCCAGGACCCGACGGCTTGCATGGCAAAGAGTGGGTCCCGGCCTTAGCGGCTCTCGGGCCTCGATTGAGGTAGTTCCTTAGCGCACGAGGGGCCAATTCCACTCCGATGGAAAACGGGGAAGCAGATCCTCTTTGCAAAGCCGGGACGCCCTGCAGATTCTCCGTAGGCATTCCGATCCTAGTGCGGCTCGTCAATGTGGGCAAGCTAATTGAAAGTCCTTGTGGGCTGCCTTGTCGGGCACCTGGTGGGGGTGGGTTTACTCTATCGGGTTCAATGATACTGCATCAGATGCACCCAACCAGAGGTTCATAATACATGTGTGTCGGAATCTGATGACTCTTAGAGCCATCAGATTCTGACAAGTCGTGTATTTTAGAGGAACTACTAATAAATTAATGTTTTGCAGTTGTCGTTTTATTTCTTCATATTCACTTCACACATTCACTTCACATTTAAAATTAAAAAACAAATCAGTACTCGTCAAGGTGAGAATCATTCAGTCTTGGCTAAGAGTATTTAGTTCAGTCATTCATTCATGATTTCCCAACATTATCTAAACCACTATCAATTATCTCTGGTTACTAGGACGCCATATTTGTTTACCAAAAAAGACAAGTTAACTGGGATAGACTTGTACTTTCTAATCATAGTATCTTTTAAAATGATACAGTTAATATTTCTAGTGGTAGTGAGATGCTTTATAGCCAAATACATCTCCACCTGAGAAGAGATGCATGTCAAGTAGAGACTGCTTCTTTACTTGACATGCATGAGGCAGAATTTGATAGGAATTCTCATTAGCAAAATGCTGTTTCAATAATTTAAGGATTTATTTGATAGTCTCTCATCAATTTGATCTTTGTTTATCAATATATAGGTATAATGAATTTTATCTTTATCATAACATACCATCACGCCTGTATTCCCCGAAGGGTTAGGCAGAGGCATACTACTAATGTACACCCACAGCTCGCCGGTATGTTTAGGTCCCATGTAATAGGGGGCGAGCCTATTGCCATTAACCGGGCACAAATTCCTAACTCCAAGCTGCTACTGGGAATTTCATAGAAAAACCCAATAACACTTTGCTCGACCTGGGAATCGAACCCAGGACCTCTAGCGTAGCAGTCGCGCTCAGGACCACTTGGCTAATGAGGCAGTTTATCTTTATCAAGATAAAGATAATTAATAAAGTACTATTATTATTATTACACAATATCCAAATTATATCAACATAGCTGTAAAATATAGATTCTGTCCTCAAGAGCCAGAGGTAACTTAGCTCCAGTTCCTGAAAACACATTAGACAATTTTAGAAAACTAGCTACCTACTAATCATACATTTTAATGTTATTTATGTGTAATTATGTTATCTTTAGTAGCCAGTGGGTGGGCTACTGTTTTTATATTTTTAATACTTTTTACCCACAACTAAATGGATACTGTATATTTTAGGGTGAGAGGCTGTTTGTTTGTTTGTGCCCTCAAAAATCAAGTGTTATTACTTATCTCCATAATTGTGAGACAATATTAATGAATGTTAACAATTTGATATTTAGTAGAGTATATAGTATAAATAACAAACATGATAAGAATATTAAGATGATAATGAGATAAGCAATATTGCACTATGACTTTCACACCTAGTAGTGTACTTAAATTGGATGCAATTTAGGAATTATCTGAATTTAATTTATATGCAAAATCAATTGTCTTGAGATCCATGGATCGGAACAGGCATTCCTGAAGTTACACCACACATATTTATAAGATACTTTTGATAGATGCAACCATTCTACTATTGTTTGTTTGGTGTCTCATAGCTTTCATGTTTTATGTTAAACAAACATTATGATGATTTAATCTTTGAGGGAATGTTGATAAAGAATAACATTTTCTCGAAACAATAATATTTTACTTAGATCATACCACAACACTTGTATTGCAAAGGGATAGGCAGAGGTGTACTAATGTACACCCAGTTTGTCAGTATTTAAGGTCCCATGTAATAGGGGTGAGCCTATTCCCAATAAACAGCTGTTACTGGGAATTTTATAGAAAAACCTAATTCACTCAACATAGGAATTAATCCCAGTACCTAGTTTAGCAGTAACACTCAGGGCCACTTGGCTAATGAGGAAGTTTCATTTCAACATTTCATATGGACAGTTTGAAGGAGTTACAGTTACAATCTTTGAATTTAATTAAAATAATTATTTTGTGGGTATCTTTACAATTATTAGCAGTTTTTACTTGTAACGAAAACCTGTATTGTACCCAACTCCCCCTGGGATTGTTCAGTATTTTTTATTATGAACAGATGTTACTTTTTATGGACATAATGTTAGTGACAGAAAAATAAAAGCCTTATGCATGATCCTTTCACTTGCACCCAAGAGCGACGCACAGAAAGTTTAACAATTATCTAAATATTGTAAAACATGTATTTTTCGACAAAATGACTCACCATGAGGGTAGGTTTGCGGCGTTGATCGGAGAGGCGAACAGAGTCCCAAGTGTGAGCCGGTCAAGGCCACCAATAACACCACCCATATCATACCCATCATTGTCACATTATTTGCACAGCCGCATTATTTTTCGTTTCATTATTTATCGTTTTCATACATCACAACACAAAAAATACACGGTCCATGACAGGTTTGCACTGAACTAAAAAATATCGTTACACTATATGTTTTTCACTCTATAAATTATATAAAAAGATCATGCCCAGAGTCTGAAGTATTTGTTGCACTTAAAACTTAATTTTTCTAATAAATTTCGTGCACATTTACATAAAAATTGCGCAACCCGCAGCTGTACAGAACGCCATTTTTCTAAATTAGTGTTGCTATAAATTTATTTTATTTTTCTTCTAAACCATTGTCTCGTCGTGCAATTTGGTAGCATTTTCTATTTTAGCTTGATTGAAAAAATCTAGTTTTAAATTTTTACATTTGCTTATTTATCAATGAAACCTTGAATTAATCTATTTTTAACGTCCAAAGCAATAAATATATCAGAGATGAGTTGATGAAAATTGCTATTTTCTTGAAATTCCTGTATTTCAAGAAAATAACAATTCACGGTTTTATATAAAATAATTTGTATTGCCATACCCATAGACACTATCGCGAATGCCAGCTGCGATACATAAATAATAAATGACAGCCAGCAGTCAGTTGTCAACTGTCAAATATGAAAAGTTAGGAAAATAAAATATTGAATGTCGCGGAGAAAAACATAAATTAAGTTCTAAATCTGAAAATGTGTCATGAAAACCAATAAGTAAATAATTATGTATTATGCCAAAAATAGTAATTTCAAGTAAAAATCTGGGACGAATGCTCGTAAACTTTGGCTTGAAATAATAATAACCTCAAAACACATGTACGGTATAAGTGTATTGTTTAGTTGCCGTGTAGTTAGCAAACTTAGCGTACGTTATCAATCGTCTGATAGTACTAAGAAGCTATTGGAATTTCTAGCCGATATGCCGAAAGCGAGTTCAGGCAGAATCGCTGAGGCGCAACGTCAAAGGCAACAGATATCTAAGAAGTCTGAGAAGTATGGTCCCAGCACTGTGTACCTCCAGGTGCTGGGCTCAGGTGCAAGAGGTGCGCCCAACACACTTTATCTCTTCACGGACCAAAAGCGGTAAGCCGCAGCTTCGGGAATTGAAGTGCTTTTGTTTTTTTCATTTTTTGTGTAGGACTTTGTTTACATTTCTTTTTGATAGTATTATGCCTATCAATATCTTCAAAAAATTATTAATTTAGGAGACATCAAGTTAGTTGTAGTCTGCAATCCAAGAAATTAAATAAAATAAATATCAAATTATATGAAATGTAATAGCTTCTCTTGATAGCAATGACAGTAATTTATTGCAAAATTTGTATTGAGTTTGATGAGTTGTGAAATTATCTATCAAAAATGAATTTAAATGATAAATAAAGACGGATGTAACTTGGAGACTACTTCTTGCACAACTTTATAATTATTGCATCACACTTCAATTCTGAGTTTGAATAAATATTTCACAATAAAAGTAATGAAACCTAATGCTGAATATGGTTTATTATTAATTCTTTAAATATACATATATTTCTTGAGGGAAAACAATCAATGAAAATGTATATCCCAATGGGTACCAAATTGTGCTGTGGTATGAACTCAGTGTAACATTTCCAATTCTCAATTTTCTAGATATCTGTTCAACTGTGGAGAGTGCACACAGCGGCTTGCCCATGAACACAAGGTGAAACTGTCAAGGCTTGACCATATTTTCATCACCAGTAAGACATGGAAGAATATTGGTGGGCTGCCAGGACTGTCACTCACTCTGCAGGATGTTGGAGTGCCAAACATAACATTGCACGGACCTGAGGGCCTGGTATGTAACTATATTAATATTTTAATTATTCAACCTTGCATCACAAAACCTGAATGTTAAAAAGGTTTAAAAAAAATGGTGTGCATCATGCTGAAATGATAAAATGTATAGATAAATAAATAAAAACTATTTTTCCACCTCATAGCTGAGACTAAATAGATATTTTTCTAAAATCCTTAATCTGTCATCTTTCTAGGACGAGCTATATTCTGCTACAAAGAGGTTCGTTATAATGAAGGATATGCATGTAACAATGGCAAAGTGCAGCCCCAGTGAAGACTTTGAAGACAATGTTATGAATGTCAAATATGTATTATTGTAAGTAATATTTTATAAATTTTTTGGAATAGGATTTACCTATGTAAACTTGCACATGATGTGAATAATTCATGTTAATTATTTTTTCCAATATTTCTCCATTATTTTCAGAGGCCCACATGACAATCTTTTGACAGGCAAGGAACTAATAAAACCAGCAGCTAAAAAACCAAAATTAGATTCAAGTTCCGAAAAGGAGTATGAGGAGTTCACCCATGATGATACTGACTATTACAAGCCTGAGATTCGCAACATAGAAACATCTACTGCCAATTCCAAAGCGAGATATGTAAGAGAAGCTGCTAAAGAGAAACCAAAACCAAAGGCTGTTTTGGAAAAAGGTGAGCTTTTAGAAACTCTATTTTTCTTTTAATAATCTTACCTTCCTTCCGCTCTGATGAGAGTGTTAAGATAGCTTGTCCTATTTTCTTAAAAGAAATAAGACCTATTTTAACTTCCATTTCACCTGCCACAATGCTTGATCCCTAGCTGTCATTTCTACTGTGCCATCATAAGCAGCTGCTGATATATTAAAATATACTTTGGCAGGGAATCTTACTATACCATGAAGGCAGGATAAGTTGTCCTGGCCATATTTCAAGGATTGCCTTGAGACATTTGTTTAAAGGATTTTAATGCTTCTTCAGTTTTAATACAACTTTCTTTCTCTTTATTTAAAATATTGCACTTATTTGTTACAGACCCTATGAAGAAAAAGACTGAGAAGGTTCTACATGAGCTGCAGAAGAAAACAAATTGTTCTGTGGCCTATATCTGTACATTGAAGGTAAAATTTTGGTACATGTAATATGGCATCCTCCCACAATTTTTTGTTCATTTCTATGAATGATAACAAAAATACTACCTCACTTTGTTGAGTGATCACAATCTAGATATAATTATCTGCTTATACATATCAGGATGATGCTAGAAATATGTAAAATAGAGAATATTTAAATAAGAGAGAAAAAGGGTAGTAAAGAGAACTATAAAGTCATGCAAAGCTACTAAATTTACTTCTTACAGAATTAAAGTAGTTACCCTGATTCTTCCATAGAAACGGCTTGGCACCCTTGACTTGGCCAAATGTGTGGAGTTGGGAGTGAAACCTGGACCAAAACTGGGCCAGCTCAAGAATGGCCAGGATGTGGTACTGCCTGATGGGTCCCTTGTATTGTCCAAGGATGTGAAGACACCTGATGATCCGGGACCAGTGTTTATTGGTAAGAAATACTCTGCCAACTAAGGAGGTGGTAGGGTATTTTGGACTCGTAGGAACCAAGTATCCTGTTGGGAATAGGAATGTTGTAGACTGTAGGTAGATATGACATTTCCAACCAGTAAAGATAGAGCTTCTTTTATATCGTCGGCGCTCACTCATGCTATTCTGTTATTGAGATTTGTAAGGAAAACCAATGTTTCTATTTAAATTCCTACAAAGCATTGAAGTAATACTAAAGATATTATTTTACTGGGCTTACGATACATTGATATCGTCGTCGTAGCTACGGGCTGGCCAAGGGTGCTACTTTGCACACGACAGCAAAACAATGCTAACTTGGCACTCTTGGCCTTAACTTTATGTAAGGAATGTACTAGCTGTAAGTTTTCCAAATATAATAAAATAACTGATAAAAGGCTTCTTAATTAACTTTTTTTAAAGACTACAATGCTTATCGCTTTTCTGCTTAAGTGTATACCTAAATAACTTAAATTACATTTTCAAAGTTATTGTCTTGTTTCTCTTCAAAAAATAAGTTCAGGAATCTTCTCTCTGAAAAATCTGACCTCAGCTACAACGCTGTTGATATATTATATCTTGTCGAGATATAATAATATCAACAGCGTCGTAGGATCCTAGGAGGATTTTGGATCCTTAATCATTAATTTTATTTCAATGCCTAAAGTGTCAAAAATCGTTTTGTACAAAGCATTTGAATAATTATTTTAACTTCCAGTAATAGATGTGCCGGATCTATCTTACCTGAAGGAGGCGGAATTCTCAGCACACTTCGATAACGACACCAATCCGCCGGAGAACATCCCTACTCTCATAGTCCACTTCACACCACCACATGTATTCCATCACCCCACGTAAGTCAGCTTAGCGAGCAGTTGTTGTTTGTTTTTATTATTGATAGGCTCAAGCTTGACCGCCAGTTCGCCTGATGTTAAGCGACTCTGCATATATGTTAATATGTAATTGTACAATTTTATGTCAACAGGAAATAAATGAGGTAATTTTTTCTATAGGCTGCCAAATGAATATTGTTAGAGTTAATACTTCATTTTTATGCAACGCAAAAATTACCAAAATCGGGAAATTGTTACGTTATAAAAATATACAAACGAATGGTGAACCTGTTCCAATTAAAAAATCTTGAAAGTCATGATTGCTGTACATGTCACGTCTAGAATGTTAAAAGTCATGACGACAGCAGCTCATGCGTCACACCTACAATGTTGAAAGTGATGACGCTACCGTTACAAATGACTCTTAGGTACCGGTCGTTCATGGCGATGTTCGGGCCGTGCACGCGCCACCTGGTGCTGAACGCGCAGAACTCGTGCCTGGGCTCGGAGGCCGTGCACCGCACGCAGCACAAGCTGCACCTGCTGGACCCCGACATCTTCCCGCTGCTGCGTGACGTCAGCGTGCCCGCCGTCTGGAACGCGCACCCGCCCCTGCCCAAGACCAACAGCCCTGTGCGACTCAAGGGGCTGGAAGAACTCAAGAACAAGGTATGTACGACACTACGGGGGTTATTGGCAATGAAGCTCTATGATACTGGTGCTATTCTGTGCTTGCAATTTTGATTTGGGTATTTTTATGATCCAACTCTTCTTTTGTTTAATTTTTGGCCCCAAATTATTTATTGTGTCATAGACATCAGAATTGTAGATTTTTGATAGTTTTGTCTACAAAATCTCCAGTGTAGTTTAGTGCCATTGGACAACCATTTTGATACAATTGAAACATCAGACTCGGGCCCCAGGTACTTTTGAAATATCAAAAAATAGTTTCGAATAGTGTGTCTTATGTAGTAAAGCCGAAAAGAAACTCTATCGCTACTTCTTCAAATAATTAATGTTTATTTGATTGAAAGACAATGAAAATCTTGTTTGTGCCCCCCTGCCTGTGCCTGATTCCTGTTATATTTGCCTTTGAAGACGCTTCCTTCTTTTTTACGTAGCTTAGTAATGCATGTGGTGAAGGTGTTGTCATATACAATCATTTGTAGATAGCGCTCGCGCAGTTCCAGAACATAATAAACTTGGAGGGGTCAGCTAAGGGCGACGGGCACCCGCCAGCGGTTGATGACTGTGACTCGGTCACCAAGCTGGAACTGTTGGCGGGGAGGACGCTCACCATGTACCACTTGAGACCCAAGAAACAGCTGGACAGGTTGGTAATACTTTCTAAACACATTTGTTCACTATTCACTCGCAATTTCCCGCGGTCCTTCTCGCATCCCAAAAGACTGAGACAAAATATAGCCTAGATCCTTCCCAAGGTCTTATCTATCAATATACCAATTTAACAAAATTGCTTCAGTGATTTAGACGTGAAAACAACAAAGAAATTCGGAGATATGTATGTAATTTCTGTTTTCAGTCGTACTGAATAGCTATCTACATTAAATTGCTTTGGTTTATTAAGACCCAATCCTTCAGGTGGGAGATCAGTGTTTTATTCGTGATGATAATGATGTCTAGAAATAAGATTTGAACTAAAGACATCTCCAAGCTATGTGTAATAAGAAACTTAATAAAGAGATTCACAGAAGCATTCTACTGAGTTAATCATTAGTATATTATACTATTTTTCAATCCAGGTCAGCAGAACCAAAGCTCCACATACAAGACTACATTCAGGAGACGATGGACGTGGACGGCTTTGTGGGCAGCTTGGAGCAGTTCCGCCGCCTGGTAGACAGTATCCGTTACGCCAGGAGTGACGCTAAGGAGTACCCCAAGGTTGTATTCTTGGGCACGGGCTCCTGCATACCCAGCAAAACGAGGAATACCAGTGCCATTGTTCTGCATATTGAGTAAGTTTGCATGTTTACTTATTAACATATATACCATAATCACGCCTGTATTACCCGAAGGGTTAGGCAGAGGCTTAACAATGTACACCCACTCAAAGGTATGTTTAGGTCCCATGTAAAAGGGGGCGAGCCTATTGCCATTAACCAGGTACAAATTCCTAACTTCGAGCTGCTACTGAGAATTTAATAGAAAAACCCAATAACACTGCTCGACCTGGGAATCGAACCCAGGACCTCTAGCGTAGCAGTCGCGCTCAGGACCACTTGGCTAACTCTATTTAAATCTAAATGATGATTATAATGTCTACCTTAACATATAGTAAATTAAACTATCGCGGGAAGTTCTCGCGAAGCTGTACCCGTGGTTTTCGACAAATTGGTGTTTGGATATTATTGGTTTTTTTTTTCGCTTATTGTATGTCATTCTCTGTGATTCGTTCGTTATTCGGGGATCTAAACAAAACAATAGAAATTTTAATATGAAACATTTAAATATCAAAATCGCGTAATAATTTCCTGAGTGAGAGATCAGTGCATAACACCTTGGCAGTTCAGCATCGAAATATCATTTGAATACTAGATTCATCTCTTGGAATCCGTTACGTAATTAATACAATTATAAAGGTGAGAGACACAGACGACAGATGACCAGAATTTCCAAAGAGTTAATCCTATTTTTTTTTTATTTGCAGTGAAGACCGTTCTATACTGCTGGACTGTGGAGAGGGCACATTCGGTCAGCTGGTGCGTTTCTACGGACCTAAGAAGGTGAACGCGTTCCTGAGGACGTTGAAAGCGATATACATCTCGCATTTACACGCTGATCACCATATTGGTAAGATAAATTTTATAAAAAGGCTTCAAACATCACGCCTGCATTTTCCGAAGGGTTAGGCAGACGTGTAATACTACACCTACATATAATAAATGTACACCTACATTTAAACGGGATTGTAAAAGAGGGCTACTATTGCCATTAACCAGGCAGACATCCAAACTCCGAAATGCTATTGAGAATTTCATAGAAAAAACCATTATTGCTGCATGACGTAAGAATCGAACCCAGGACCTCTAGTTCATCAGTCGCAGTCGCACTTTGGGCCACTAGACTAAATGTAGCTGTACGTTTTTTTACACATCCATATTTTATTTTTTATTAGCTATGTCTGGGCCCGCTTTGCTATGGCTGCGTCTCTCAGCCATGTCATTTTCTATTGAACTATTACACAATTTAATCCAGAATTTTATGAGTTACTAGCTTCTGCCCGCGACTTCGTCCGCGTTACCGTGATGATATATAGCCTATAGCCTTCCTCAATAAATGGGCTATCTAACACTGAAAGAATTTTCAAATCGGGCCAGTAGTTCCTGAGATCTTAGCTTTATATATTAGTATAGATTGGCCTGCTATCCAAGTAGCCACCATCTATTAATCATATCCTTTTTTATACTCATATTTTTGCTCGTATTGTCGTTCAGGTCTGATCGGTGTGATCCAAGCTCGTCGGCAGGCCGTCGAGGAGAGCTGTCCGCTGGAGGAGCAGGCCGGCTCCGCGCCGCCGCTGTACCTGCTGGCTCCCGGACAGATCGTCACCTGGCTCACGCTCTACGACCACCAGTTCGAGAGGCTCAAGAGCGACTACACGCTCATACCTAATCAGAACCTAGTAAGTCATTGTGTATAAATGTCGTAGTTAAATTGTATAATTCGTTGATTTACATAACCGCTAGTGGTTTTACAAAACAGCTGTGTTATGAAAAACAACGTTCAACACCGACATATACATACCATCACGCATGTATTCCTCGTAGGATAGGCATAGGTGTACAAACGTACACCCACAGCTCGCCGGTATGTTTAAGTCTAATAATAATAATATTATCATAGATAGACATAGATATATAATAATATTATATATCTATGTAACGAATAAACTCAAAAACTACTGGGCAGATTTCAAAAATTCTTTCACCATTTGAATGCTACTTTATTCCAGATTAACATAAGCTATAGAATATTGTGAAAAAAGTTAGTGATTTCTCCACTCGTGCGAAGCCGGGGCGGGTCGCTAGTCTTATCTGATATGCAAGTCAACTGCCGAGAATTTTATAGAAAAACTCAAAAACACTGCTTAACCTGGGAACTGAACCCTGGACCTCTAGCGTACTATTTACGTATAGATAGTGAGTTATTATCTTGTTTCAGTTATACGACCACACACATCAGAACAGCGAAGTGACATCAGCAGTTCTCGCGGCGATAGGAGTTCAGGCGATAAAGACCTGTTTGGTAGCACACTGTCCTAATGCATTTGGGGTGGCCATAGAAGTGGATGAACGATACAAGGTCACATACTCTGGGGACACGCTGCCGTGTGAAGAACTAGTCAAGATTGGTACGTACTTATTTCCTAGCAGTGTAACGAGTTGTGGACAATATAGGGACCTAAATTCTATGGGGGCGTTTAATTAATAAATAAATAAATATTCTGGGAATTTAAATAAATAAATATTCTGGGACATTTTTACACAGCACCATCTAGTCCCAAACCCAAACTAAGCAGAGCTTTCCAATTAAATTTAGATGTAGTTTAAGTTTTTTTTTTTTATGGGATAGGGGGGCAAACGAGCAAACGGATCACCTGATGGTAAGTGATAACCGCCGCCCATGGACACCCGCAACACCAGAGGAGTCGCAAGTGCGCTGCCCGCCTTTAAAAGGGTTTGGGCCTCCGGTCCTCAACCTCAACTCACTCGGCGAAACACAACGCAAGCGTTGTTTCACGCCGGTTTTCTGTGAGGCCGTGGTATCACTCCGGTCGAGCCGGCCCATTCGTGCCGAAGCATGGCTCTCCCACGTGAGAAAAAATAAATAGGAGAAGTCCTAAAACAGTCAAAGTCCATCATATAAAATCAAAATGATTGTTTATTTAAAATATACCGGCCAACTATATGTATAATAATGCAACCTATTTGCACCGGTCTCTACTAGAGGTGTACTAAGGTGGTGTACCTTAGTACACCTCTAGTAGAGCACAGTTCGCCGGTATGCTTAGGTCCCATGTAATAAGGGGGCAACCCTATTGCCATTAACCGAACACAAATTCTAAACTCCGAGCTGATTTATGTATTTCACAGAAAAACCCAATAACACTGTTCGACCTGGGAATCGAACCTCTAGCGTAGCAGTCGCGCTCAGGGTTCTAAATTCGGAACACCCATGAAAAATATTCACGAGCCGCTTCTGTTCAAAACTGAAATGTTTAGGTGAAAACTCGACGTTGCTGATCCACGAAGCGACGATGGAGGACGAGCTGGCGGACGAGGCGCGCACCAAGATGCACTCGACGACGACGCAGGCCATCGACATCGGGCGCCAGATGTGCGCGCGCTACACCCTGCTCACGCACTTCAGCCAGCGGTACGCGCGCCTGCCCCGGCTCAACGCGCACATACTCAACGACAACAGCAGCGTCGGCATCGCCTTCGATAACATGCAGGTCGGTATTGTTCGAAGCAATCATTACGATCGAAAATATTTTGCTGAGTTATTCCCAGGTGTCCCCACCGTCTATTCGTCACGAATGGGCCGGCTCGACCGGAGATACCACGGCCTCACAGAACACCGGCGTGAAACAACCCTTGCGTTGTGTTTCGCCGAGTGAGTGAGGTTACCAGAGGCCCAAACCCTTTTAAAAGGCGGGCAACGCACTTGTGACTCCTCTGGTGTTGCGGGTGTCCATGGGCGGCGGTTATCGCTTACCATCAGGTGATCCGTCTGTTCGTTTGCTGCCCTATCCCATAAAAAAAAACACGCTGAACTTGAAAAAAAATAATGTAAAAATATTAGTAAGAGAATTACATAAAAAAACCAAATTACATTGTTCGACCTGGGAATCGAACGGAACCTCTAGCGTAGCAGTCGCTCCTGGGAACACTAGACTAATGACGCAGTTGTCAAATAATCACAGAAAGCAATTTATAATTGTCCCCAGATTACAATGAGCGACCTAGAGCTCCTGCCGCACATGTACGCGCCGTTGCAGCTGATGTTCGCGGAGCACTGCGTCGAGATGGAGCTAAAAGCCGCACAGCGACAGCGCCTGCGCCAGCGCCGCTCCTCCTCGCCCAGCATCGCCTCCGGTACCCACACGCCTAAACGATCACGTAACCATAGCAACGCATCACACACCGACGACCCCGACACAAACAAACGATCCCGTAACCACGGGGATACACAACAACAATCTCGTCGCCATAGCAACGAGTACCACGCAGATAGCAGCCTGCCCGGTACTGGCAATAACTCTCCTAAAAAGGCTTCTGAAAGGGTGTCGCCTGTACAAGCGCGTAAGTTCAGCACTGAATGCGTGATAACAGTAAAAGAAAATGATAGTTCAGACCTAGGTAACGAATATATGGAGCAGGGGGATACGAAAGACAAAAATAATAGGGAAAATAACGAGAGCTAAGAATTATTACAAGCAATAACTTATAAGAAGGCATTTATATTTCGTTTTTCTCTTAACAGCCTTGAGACGTGTCCAGTTCAAAAATAGTAGATTTATTGATATAAAATATGTATTTTAATAAATAAAATAAATACACATAAAATAACAATAAGTATGTATTTTATCTAAAGTTATAAAGCTAATTATTAAAAAAAAGCATTTTTAACGTAATCTATTTTTTTGATAGAATTTTGTATACATAGCTTTAGCTTTTTTTAGCTAAAATAGGTATTTAGAAACAGACTGGACACCCTCAAATTCGAGGCAGAGAGGTTACATTTCGCAGCAAATGTTAGGTTCGGAATGCAACGACTCAACATTGCGATAAAAAATATATCGATTTTAAATAAATAAATAATAATTCTGTAGACATGGGCGTTTTCGTAACGATATCGAAAACTGTTTGCAGATGTCGATATCAGTAGTTTTGAGTTCTTAAGTTGGCTAGTGATTTGGATATTTGATATCGGTTTTACACACCTAATTATGTTGTGGTTTATCGATATACTATAATATTCCGACTCACATCGATATAAGTTACGTTTTGATATAATTATGGGTCTCATGCCTATTGTGATCAGAAGAGTTTCATTTCAAAAAATTGAATTACGAATCGTGACAACACACCAAACACGTAATTATTGACCACAGACTACCTAGCGTAAGCTTTATTATACCATGCGCAGGTGTAGAATAGAGAGATAAAATACAAAGCAATAAATTAATGTGAGATTTCATAAGAAATATTTAATTTTGATTGTGTAAATAAAGCCTCTTTTCGTCTCACGGACGTAGTCGCAGTGTGCCTTGAACCATTTACTAAGTTATTGCAAATGATAGACTGTCATAAGTTCGCATAGAATGCATTCGTTTTTTAAAAAGTACATTTAGTTAGTATGTATAGTTATGTTGTTGTAATTATTTAATAAACATGCTCATGTAATCTTGGTTTCATTACTATCACCCTTTGATCCCATATCTAGTAAGAATTGATTCAACAATAAATGTAATGCAGTACCTATATTTGTAGGCAAAGCTGTAAAAGTAAAACAAAGACAATAAACTATTATTTACTATAAATAATTTAGTAATAATTAAATTCCTTATATCGTCACCATGTTCAAAAACTGCTTAGTCGATTAGATGTTTCTGTGAGTCTCAAATCTGAGAATAGATATTCTAAGAGAAATCATATTCCTCAATTAAAATTAAAAGCTAATATAATAATATAGTTCATGATTGAAATACTGGCATTAAAAAGTTAAATACCCGCATTACAGACATTACTATTACCACAGATAATAGAATACTAGTACTATTACTAATGTTTCTAAAGTCACTTAAGCGCATTAACATACCAGAGAAATCTTTGACATAGACCTTCCAAAATGGTTTAATGTAAATAAAAAAAACAACTTTACAGTGTGCAGATAAAGTTGAAAATAGATGATCTGCAACATTCGCCAAGCAAATATCGAAAGTATTTTCACTTGCATTTGAATAGGAAGGTTAAGGGACCACCATTCAAGAGGGTTCCCCATTGGATAAATTACTTGCCAAGTTTCATACAAATTCTTTTGCATTTTTGTATTTATTCGCTGAGTAGCGGCTACTCAGACATGGTGAAATAGGGGCTTTTTTTATTTTTTTTCCCGGTGGGGAAATGTGTCGCGATGTCGTACGCAATACAACACCCCAACCAACATTGGCCGCTCCAATGCGGGCTTCTTGGGCCAAGCCCGCAAGAGCAACCCCTCCCTGGGTTCTACCTACCTCTCTACACCACGGTTACTAAGCGACAAGGCGAGAACCCCTTGTTGGAGGGGGGGATGGATCTTTGGGACATGTTCATTAAGTGTAGATAGATAATCTAAGCCCCGATCTATTGGGGTATGCCTATGTCCATCAGTGGACTACAATAGGCTGATGATGAGTCTACGCCAATACCAAGGGAACATGATAACATTATAGACGCGGCAGATGCCCGGATGCGAAGCCTCAGTCATACGCGGCGCGTGGCCGCATGTCGCGCCGCTACTTCAGTGCCTGTCCCACACGCGCGGTACAGGGAGAGCAATGCCTCACGTAAGACCTGATCGACAATACAAGTATAGTGACCGTCAAATAACTTGAACAATTAATGAAATACTGGCAGTTCCGTATTTTCCAGAAGAGCGCAGACCCAGGGTTTTTAGGGGGTCCTTTTTTTTCGCTTAGTTTGACTTTTCAAAAGTCCCTATTTTACTAGTCATTGAAATAGAACATTTTGGCTTTGACTTGTACCTATAATGCTAAACGGCTTCTAGACCTAAGAATTAGGGGCTAAGATAGGCCTGCACACTGGTCTGACATGGTCTCTTTTGTTTTTTTTGTGTTTCTTTCTCTTCGGTCGTCAGAAACTCCCGCCCTATCCATCCAGTAGGTAATTAAAATCTCTGAAAATAATGCCGTGTAAGTAATAGTACCTACCTATCTATAAAGGTCTATTTTCAGGAATAAAGTATAATTTGTTGTGACACATAATTTTTCTAGCCATTAGATTTTTCATTTCTCGAGATGTTTGCCGGGCTCTATGCTCTTTCTACAGAAGAGATAGGTTAGTAATAGCTGACGCAGTAATCCAAACTAATATTATAAATCCGAAAGTAACTGTCGGTTTGTCCGTTTGTTACGTATGCACGCCCGCGCCCGCGCCGTTTAGGCCGAACCATGGTGGACATTCCGTAAATCCGAACGAAACGCTTACAAGTCGACTTTTATCTTTACTGCGTCTTCCCGATAGATATAATCTGTATGTCTGTGAATCGGTTACTTCTAGGCAAGCGTGCTCCATCGTAGGTCGCAGTACTCGGATCACGCGTAAGCCTATATAAAAATTTGATAAATTTCGGTTGGATAATGGAAGACACACTGAAACTGTCAAACTGATGAAAGCTGTCGTCAATACCTATATCTTTGCATCGAATGATCGAGTAAAAATATTGTTTGCGACTTCTATCGCCACCTTGTTTCCTTCTCTAGGTCTCCGTCAAGAGATCAAGGGCATGACAGTGTCTGGTACGGTCAGGAAGCCGCGCAGTAGAAGCAATTCAGCGTCCACACCGGCTTCGGCTGATTCACGGAAGAGTCCCCCGCGAAGCTCATCCCGTATGTAAATAGTTTAGGGTCGGACTCACACTTTTTTCACGTGGAAGAGCCATGCTACGGGACGAATGGGCAGCTCGATCGGAGTGATACCAAGGCCTCACAGAAAACCGGCGTGAACCAACGCTTGCGTTGTGTTTCGCGGAGTGAGTGAGGTTACCGGAGGCCCATACCCTTTTAAAAGGCGGGCAACGCACTTGTGACTCCTCTGGTGTTGCGGGTGTCCATGGGCAGCGGTTATGGCTTACCATCAGGAGATCCGTCTGCTCGTTTGCTTCCCTATCCCATAAAAAAAACACCGTTGAACTTACATTAAAAATACAACACTATAATATAACCTGCGGCGAAAAACTATGGCCTCCTGTATCATGCTAAATGGTGTACCTATCATGTTACTATGTTGAAATCAGAATTTAATGTCTACGACACCTTTAAGGCAAATTTCGACCTGACGCGGATGGTCGGACTCGCGGGGCTTAGTGTTCATAAAATCTGAACCAGACGAAGCAGGTTCGAATCCTGCCCGCAGTAGAATATTTCCTTCACTAAAATATCTTAATCACTGAAATACGTAGTGGTCCCAAGCGCGACTGCTACGCTAGAGGTGCCGGTCTCGATTCCCAGCTCGAGCAGTGTTATTGGGTTTTCTATGAAATTCTCAGTAGTAGCTCGGAGCTTGAAATTTGAAAGCCCGGATAATGGCAATAGGCTCGCCCCCTATTACATGGGACCTAAACATACCGGCGAACGTTGGGTGTACCTTAGTAGTACGCCTCTGCCTAACCCTTCGGGGAATACAGGCGTGATTGTATGTTATATTATATAAATGTATAAATATGGATGTGTTAAGGACAACCAAGCAGCGAACGTCCTTCTAAGGCGAAGCAGGAGGCTGCACAGGGTGCCGCCGACAAGGACATTGCGTCAACACGTAAATATCTAGTACATATTCTGGTAATAATTTTTTATTTCGTGATCCCTCTAGTGAAGCTAATAGAATTCTGACATATTGCAGTTTTATCTGAAAGTCCTACGCTTTTATTATTAGTGAAACCAATTCCAAACTGAATCCATATTTGATGGTTCCAAGTCTTCTCACTTTGATACAGTCAAAAGCATTTTTAATGAGTGCCCGTTTAATGTAGGTATAGATAGACCGTTCACAGTTATTTTACCTCTGGCTGTGATGTTGCACGCACAGCTATTACGATTTTCCTTCCACTACTTTGAATCCTTTTTGGCTTAGATGCCAGTAATTACTAAATACGACCATATAACCAAAGTGCGGCCAGACGATTTGAAAGCAAGTAGGTATTACCCACCTGACGCACGAAATGTCAGAGGTAAAATTACTAACGGTATGTAATGGGTACGGTAGTCTCGATGAACGTATATCATGGGTACCTACCTACCGAAAATAAATGTATGAAAACAAAAAAAATTGTTCGCCTCGTTCATGACAACCGCTTGCACCGCCCTGATTACGGCACTGTTGGAAGGTATCTTTATAAAAGACGGGCTTTATAAATACAAGGCTTTTTAATGAAAAACAAACATGTCTCAGATTTTGACAACACTACTATCGCTTCTAATTCTTCAGTTGTTGTTTGGCAGCAAGATCGACGATACATACCTAAATAAGGTGTTATTTACAGCTCGCTCAGTAAGCGAAAACTTCAGCAAGGACACTCTGGCTTCAGTCAAAGTTTCTAACATATCTTCCGGACATGTTGTTGATAGTAAGTCCTCTCGTTGATTTACTTATAGAACCATCAATCACTCACCAACCCAACCTATGCTGTAGAGCTACTGTTTATAATGTTATCTCGATATCGAGTCTAACTGAACAATTGAGCCAGGAAGTCCCTTGCCTTGCCAAATAGTACAACATTATTACGCTAGAATAGCAGCTCTACTGCTCTTGGAACTAGGGGATTGCGCATTGCCCCGCTAGCTCACTAAAACTTATCTTTCATGATACTTAAACCATCTCAGTAGTTAGTTACCTGTTCATCCCATTTTTGTAGTTATATTCTAGAGATGCAAAGTAAAAAACCGCTTTAGATGACGAGATCAAATCAGTAATGTGTTTATTAGACAAGTTTATGTATTATTCCTACTCCGTGGTTCCGATAATATTAATTATTCTATGTAGCACGTTCAAAAACAATCAATGCTGTTGCGGGACATCCTCCCACTGGCGACGAGGTGATGGACATAATGAATAACAAGAGGACCAGTGGTTCTAGAATAGCCCGTAAGTATCTATACTCATATTTAGTATTTTGTGAATGTTCTAAGCTGTAATTGCTCTTGCGAGACGTTAGCCTTTCCATTCGATTCCCAGAACAATGTTTTTGAGTTATTTTGTAAAGAAATTAGGAACTACTTACTACAATTTTGTTCAATTCAGCGTGCGCACCTACTTGGTAGGTAGATAGGTACCTCTACCTTCACTTCCTAAGGGCCTCCGAGCGTCGTATCCTGGCCACCAGGATCGGGCCAGGTCTGTCCCTGCCAGCAGTAGAACGAGATAACTGGGCTGAAATGGACAGCTTTTGTGAGGCTGCCGAGCGAGATCGTGAGAGAGCCGATCTTGCTCCGAGAAGACGGCATCAGGGAACCAACCGCCTTAGCGCCTAACATGCCGCAACACCGCCTGCGACACCTAAGCTAGGCGGGCCTTTGTGGTCGTGGGCACAAAGAGGGGCCTCTGTTTGCCCATCGTGTGACTCCAGAGAAAACGTCAGCATAGTGGTCGTGCTGCCGTGTGCAGTGAGGTTCAGGGGTGATCCATTTATAGTCTCCCCAGGGATGAGCCCGGCTCACTGACTATTTTGACCTTCAAACCGGAACGCAATAACGTTAGCACATTATTTCTAAGCGGGCTAATATTTTTGGCAATTCGGTGGTATTACACAGATGACACAGACGAACAGCAGGGTCCTGTGAACTTTAATTATATTTAAAGTATTTATTTGATAAGAAGTTAAATCGTGTTATTTTTAGGTTACGGTACCAGTAAGAGTGCAGATAGTTCGGGGTACGGCAAACCATTGGTTACACCTATGAACAAAAAGTTGACCATCAGGAGAGACCAGCCGTGGCCGCCGCCCAGTTTGAGTGAGTCACTTAGCGTATTTTGTTTGAAACTAGCAACATTAATTTCTTGCTCTCCCAAGTGACAGACGATACGTGAGGATTTTCCGTAACGTACGTTCATCTGTCTGTATCATAAAATATTTGATACCGTTTTCAAGGTTGTAACCAGGAATTAATTTCGGTGAAGGGGTTCAAGCTATGGAGCAGAGAAAATAAGCAACAAATTAATTTTAAACTGTATCGGGGAGGAGGATTTCTATCCCCAATGGCCTTGGGCAGGAGGCACCAAGGCCTGACCATACCTATAATGCTGCATTTCAGTGGCTTACCTGAAAGAGTACCTATTGCCCAGATCATCAAAAATTATAAGTGTTCAAGGACACGCAATACCTACGTGAATGTTGGTAGTTCATCGGACTAATTGAGCGCATTATGTGTAGATGGAAGCACCGAGAAGTCCACTCCGTCAATTGTCAGCGGCACGAAATCACCCACGCGGTCATGGAAAGGTACATAAGTACATAGAAGTATTATGTTTAGAAACTATGTAAGTTGAGCGTTTAGTTCAACCCAAAAATATCCCTAGTAGATATTTAGCTAACCACAAGTCAAGCTATCGCGAAGGCGATACATTACATCTCTGCTTTATACGTACCGTGGACCTGGATCATATTGGAGACACGCGTCTATTCCGTTTCGTTCTAGCATTTCGCTGCCTGATATAACCTAGGTACTCGAGTAAGCCACGAAGAGCGCCGAGTCCCGCCCCTCACGTTTCAATTCGCATCAAGCCGAGTATCCATTTGGAACGCACCCGTGGTCGACGGGGGCGTGCGGGAGACATGGGCGCTCTTTGTTGCTGCGTCGTTATTTCGAATAGTGTTTTAGTAGGTAGAAATCTTTATCTATCAAAAATTTTGAAAGCTATTCAATAGGAATATGTTGGACTCTTGATAACAACGTCCTGTCTTCTTAGACCATTTTGTAATCCCGCTCCAAAACTGACTGTTTGCGTGCCTCAGTAACTAATAAATTTATATCCGAGTCACAGATATTAGAATACTAGTAACCGAGTTATGGGTCGAAAGGGTCTTAAATAATTTCAGTGTTAATAAGTATAATTTAACATTAGATAGGTACACGAAGCAAAGATGACTCTTACTTAGGTATTCGTTTTAAGCTAAAATAAGTACATCTTATAATCCTTCCACGTATTTCTTTTGATTAATGGAATGTTTTTTCAAGCGGAAAACAGAGAGTCTTCTCCTCCAAATGCTCCGAAACGACCTTTGCTGACCAGAACCAAAATACGTGAGTAACGGCGTCTTTAATTAAACCTCTTCTAACTTATGTTCCACTGATATCGTAGTATAATGAGTGGCAAATAACTAGAACACTTGAAAAATGAATGAATGGGACGGCTAGTTCAGCATGGTACCTAGTTACACACTTCATTGTTTTATCGCTTTTCTCAAGATGTTAGCCTCGTTCTATACTCGCCTGTAGATTACCTACGCATTCCGTTGAATCAGTTGCCTGAATTTAGTGCAAACTTTTCTCGATTATGTGATGATTTAGTAACTTCTTTAGTTTGAGAATTAAATGATTTAACAGGCTATCTTTCGACGCTTCTATTTCAGTAAATCTACATTATTTAGACGTTGTCACGAGCATTCTAGGACACATAATATTTTGGCGCGTGGCCCGAATCACTACGTACCTCTATCCACCCTGGGGTAGCAGAGGGATTTTGATTGTCACTATAATAGTATTTGCCATTTTGTTTTGGACAGCCACGAAGGCCTCTATATCCGGGAACAAGTTACGGGCATCGAATACTAGTCCCAATGTCTTTCCGGATACTAAAATACCCATCATGAGAAGCAATATCGGCGCTAGATGTGAGTGCATATTTTCAGTTAACTTTTAGCGTTGACTTGCAGTGATCTGGGCCAGTAGATTAGGACCCAGTCAAAAACGCAGTGGTGAGACCTAAAGGAGTTTCAAACTCTTTGTTGTGTCACTAAAACGTTGAATATAATGATAGTTTTAACCGTGACCATAAAACTGCTGGGTGAACTCATGGTTATTTTTATTAGAAAAATGTAAGTAGGTACCATGTCTCAGCATATTTTTACTTTCCAGCATTACGGCCTTCAGTATCATCTCTACACAGATCTAATAGTAGAAGTCCTCCAAGGCATGGGAAACCAGTGGACAACCCCCAAGGTATTTCTGGTCATCTTTATAATAGCGCAAAAGCTGTTGTTTCGATTAAAATTTATCGTAATACTGTAATACCGCGATGGAATAAAACTTTCCTTCTAACTTTCTTCCCGTAACCCCGGCAAAAATTGGTGAGGCGAAACACTCGTGTGGTTTTAGTTGATAGATCAGCCATTCTAGGAGGAGTCCGACACGACCCATCGCCTTACCCGGGCGGCGGTCCATGAGGATTTCCACACGCAAATAAAGATATCCATACATATTTATATAGTGGCCCTCTGCCTCTGGAGAAATTATTTTCGTAGACTTTGTTAAGTAGGAAACTATAATAAACTATACATGAATTTTTAATGAAATAATAACCAACATGTAAGCAGTGAAAACGACGCCAATCTTTGCTTCCAGAAAAAGTGAGCGCTCCGACGATAAGAATGAAACACGCACTTGCACACCATGCGAATGATTGTCGCGAAATAAAACCATGGAGCTCAGGTGCAATTTATACAACATTTCATCGAAATCGTTAGAGCTGTAGCCTAAGCACGTCGAATAATATAATCTAATTCATATCGTAAACGTATGAGTCTTTTCTGCTACAAATCTCTTAAAAGTATACCTACATACATATTTTCACGTGTCTCCCATTGGGGTAGGCAGAGACTACACTTGCTACGATCCTGGCACACCACTTTCGCTTCATCTACGTTCATTAAGTTCCTTCTCATACAAATTATTATTGGTGGATGCATGCGGCTGACGTAGCCAACCCATCCCTACTTTAGTCTCGCTGTTTGCAGTCCCACATCCATTATATGCGTTGGCTAATATTTCGAACGATGTCCGTCTTCTTGACTCCAAAGTACTGTTCTATTGATCACTGCATGCTTCTAATTTTGAAATATATTTCAGATACGAACAAAACACCTCCGCGGTCTCCTAACAGAGGTAGATCGCCTATACCGAAAAGAATTCCAGCTGGTAAATATAAAACCCCTTTTATTTTCTGAATTCTCTTTTTTACGAATCACGATAATCTCCGAGGTGCTATATCATCAGGTTGCATAAAATTATGCTTCTATTGCTTCAGAGCCTGCCAGAAAACAGACAACTTCAAGTAAAGATGCACAGCACCTAGTACCCGATAGATCAAAACAATCGCTAAACAAAGTACCAGTAGCACCCCTGTCAAGACCAAGTTGTAAGTGATTTTTCAAAGTTCATACCTTTTTAAAGTAACTACTATTTTACCATCGCCTTGCTGTCGGTACCAACAATCAAAATGTTAAACTGAAAGGCCTGCAGCGGTAAAAATGTATTATCTTAAAAACTCGTTATAAAGACTGTTGTGGCCGTAAACTTAGATACTTTACTAATTTCGATATTTTCGAACAAAACACACATTTAAGTGTGCATAGGTACAATCTTATCTTGTGTGGGGCTGAGGCAGCAAGGCCTCGGAGCACTTCGACCCATGGGATTTTTTGTGCATAGGTACAAACTCAACTACTAAGATTTATCACTTTTATTTAGATAAATTATAAAATGTAGTCGTAGTAGGCCCCCTGATATCCTCTCGCAACATACTTGAAAGTTTATAATCTGTCGATAATGACTTGTGTACATTTTCTGATCTTATAATATTCTTTCAGCCACTGCCCACAGCAACAAAAGTTTCAAACCCCAGTTAGAAGATATAAAGAGCTCATATTTATTATTAAACAAAAACGCCCAGGATCTTAACATGAAAGCATCCGCAAACGCCGGTATTCAGATACATTATAATTGTAATAATCAATAAATGGGGCTCTGCAAAAAAGTGGCCTAACCCACATTTTGTGTATTTTCATTTATGACCAATAAACAGTTCAAATTACAAACTTCAGAAGAAGCACAAAGCTTATCATAATAAGATAAGTATTAGAAAGTGGGTTAGTATACTTTTGCTCATTTATAAGTTTGTTGCTATTTTTAATGAATAAATTTGTAACACATATTTCTATTATTTTAGTGAAAACTGGGCTGGGTCTGCATTCCTATTCATTTTCAAGAGTGACTGATTATTGATTTGTCTAATGGATGTTTGTAGCTAAGGGATTCCAGTCCAATTTCACACAAGGTAATAGAACCCTTACTTTTATAAAATTTTACTTGATTTAGTATGACTAAGCATAGCTCTTTCTCCTTCAAGGAAGTTACAAGTCAAATGTACCACAACCAAATGCATTCAATGAGCAAATGAGAAAACAAATGCTGACTGAAGTGAAAAAAAAATTCCAAACTAAAAGGTTTTTTACTGATTCAAGTAGGTTTCAAAAACAATATAAAGTTCAAGATATTTAATTATTTTGATTACATAAAATTCTCACTGTACAAATAATATTTATGGAGCATTTCTTTTCAGAGTATGACAAAATTGAAGGACTGAACTGGATCACATGGAAATAAACACAATTTAAATTATAAACAATATGTATTTTATAAATTTATAGTGGTAGTAACACTGCAGTGTGGTGTCTAATGTTAAAGTTTACGAGCATAATGTATCAATTAAAAAAATTGAAAAACAATGCTGTATTTACTTAGAGCTGGAGCTGGACCCCTTGCTGTCTTTGTCCTTATCATCTTTCTCATCTTTGTCTTTTTTTATGGTAGACATAGCATTGCGAATAGCTTCACTCTGAGGATCCACTCCAGGTAAATTCTCCAGGACACTTTGAAGGAATGCTGGATCATTCATTACTTCAGCATACTCCTCTGAGACATCCATGCTCTCTTCAGCTGGTGGAGCATCCTGCTGCATACTCATCTGCATTGCTAAAGCAATCTGCTCTTCTTCAGACAGTTCCATAGCCTCATGACCTAGTGACATAGCTAGAGCACGCTCCATACCAGTGTTCTGAGGCTCCCCAGTCTTGCCAGCTTCTCCTCCTTCAGTAGTAGTTTGCTGGCGGCGAGACTCCTCTTCTTGACGCTGCCTCTGCTCCTCCATGGATACACGCAGAGCAAGAGCCAGCTCTGGATCCTCATTTGGATCAACACCAAACTCGTATGGAGACAAACCAGAACCCGATGGACCTGCTCCATCACCACCAATCAATGGGCTGGTAATTAAAGCTTCAGAAAGCACAACACAACCACCAGCTGGAACAGCGACTAGGTGACTGCCTCCAGTATTGCTGTCTTTGCCATTCAAAGTGTTGACAAATGTTGTAAGAACAGCACTGTTTTCGGAATCTTCCCCAAATGAGACGACATCACAATTTACTTTCTCCTTCTTCAACCTCTTTGCAAGTTTGACTAACTCCTTCTCATCGAGATCTACTGGGGAGCCGACGAACACGACAATGCGCATCTTATGGTTCTTTCCTTGACGGTGCTTCAGCGCCAAGTGAGCAATTCTGATGCCAGTCAAAAGATTGATATTACCGTTGGGCTGAATACGGTGTAATTTGGACATTATGCGCCCAACATCACTAGTTAATGTAGCTAACACCTCAACATTGGCTAAAGTCATTAGACCCACATTATTCTCAGGGTTTGAGCGTGTTTTAGAATGACATACCAAGTTTACTGCATCCTGCTGAGCCTGCAGCCTTGTCGGTAGGAAATCTCCATTTCTCATATAATCACTGTTATCCACACAAATCATAGTACTTTCTAAGACCATTTTGCTCGATTATTCAGCGAAGTTTCTTTGTTTAAACAAATTGCGAACCCCTCAAAGAATGAAATTTGCTGTATAATCATAGACTACAAAAATTTCGAAACCCAGAGTTGCCAGCGAGCATATTTAAACCTATCAAGCCAAGTGTCACACATTGTCCTAAGTGGTCATACTCCATGTCACACACACAACATTCTTGGTTCTTACCATATTCTTGCACTGACCCTAACATAGATAATTACTTGCAATGATACCATGGTCAAACTGCAAGTTCTGACAAGTAAGTCAATCCATATTTATTAAAAAAATTATACAATAAAATTCGTCTCCATTTTCTGATTTAAATAATAAAAAAAATTGTCTATGGCTCGCGATTGACGTTGACGTCTTCGTTCATTGTCTTGATTTGACAGAAGTCAATAGTCAATGTCATAGTTGTCGTATGGATTGATAATTTGAGAGAACTGAGAGAACACCGAAATCCTTGGCGAGAATTTCTGTGAAATCCAATAGAATCATGGCTTTTGGTGATTATCCTAAGGAATATAACCCTGCAGTCCATGGGCCTTACGACCCAGCCCGCTACTATGGCAAGCGTAAGTTCGAGAAGATAAATAGTAACGACGCCCTTCAGTTTACCACTTTCGATTATGTAATTTTCAATCTCGTTTTCAGCTGATACACCTTTCGGACAAGTAAAAATCAACGAGCTCGGTGCTTGGCTGAGCCGCAGAAGTAAGTCGCCTCAGGCCATCGCTGGAGCTTTCAGCCGAGGTAACACACTGATCAATTACATATTAACATTCTATAAAAAAGTTTGAGGTTATAATATAGATTTATCCCTTGAGGGTAATTTAACTAAGTATACTACTTTATCTAAGCAATGAATTATTTAGCCACTAGCCATTCAAGAGTGAACTTGACTCCTAGATTCTGATAAAAAAACTAATTGATGTCATATAAATACTTTATGTTCTATTATGTATATATTATTTATTATATTATATACTATGTCCAATCAAGTATGTGTGGTGGTACTATTAAGTACAGATTGTATTGCTGTGTGTAAATTATGTTACTAGAGAAAACATACATTCCAATATAACCAATAATAATAATATAAGATGACTATGAATTTTTGGATTGTCTTTTATGTGTACTTATAAATATAAATTCTTTTTGATTAATAGTCTTGCCTGACTTAATAATTAGATTAATAAAAAACTAAAATATATCCTAAATGTTGGAAATTGAGTACCTATCTCATAAATCTGTGTTAGGTATCAGCCTAATACCAATGCTTTTCTATTGTTTGAAGCCTGGTGGAGGTGGCAACACAAGTATGTCCAGCCTAAGAAGGTGGGCATGGCCCCCTTCTTCCAACTGCTGGCAGGCAGCATGACATTCTTCTATGTCATTAACTACGGAAAAATGAGTATGGTTCCTTGAAACTGATTATTATATATTGTCTAAATTGTATGTAAATGCCTAGCTTTCGCTTAGAATAATGACTGAGAGGAAAAATTATACTTCTGACCAACTCTTCCCCTATTAGAAATTATATTTTGATAAATAAGGTTTGTGTATGGTGATCAAAATCTTTCAAACTAATTTATCAGATCACAATTTAACTGATATTTGTTTATGTACATATTTTTAATTGATTCAATCCCAAATTGGCATTCCTTGATTTAAATTTATAATATTTTTTATTTATTTTTCAGAGCACCACAGGAACTACAAATACCACTAATCTGGATCCTCCAATATGTAATTCAGCATGTTATTAATGTATGCGAAACACTCATGAGAATCTGTATGTGCTAGATCAAACATACTTGCAATAAAATTATTAGTGTGAACCTGTTATTGTATTTATTCAATTTTATCTGATCCTCTGAATCTCTTAGGGGTCATAACTTTTTTGAAACTCTAAACATTTGTTTCCAAGGGGCACTAGTGCCTAATTATAATGACTGCTAAGTATTTGTTACATTCATTAATAACAACCACGCCTGCACTGCACTATATATGAAACAAGTCATTGTGGGGCACTTTACAAATAATAAGCCCCAAAGTACACCACACTTGAAACATCTGTGGATCCCAGAAGTACTGGTGCCTGGTGGGAATCAAACCCAAGACACTGTAAAGTACATTATTACACCAAACATGCAGTCAAGTATAAACATACTGATAAAGTATAATAAGAAAATAGCCTACATTTAGGTACCTATTGTTTTTGTCATACCATTTTAGGGGGTACAATAACCCATAACAACAGGCTTGACTAAAAACCTTTTTTGGGGGCAAGGTGAGATCAATAAATACAACTTTGATGTACAGTAAATACAATAAACCAAACAAATAATTTGAAAAAAATATTTTAATTACTTAATAGCAATAATAATTTATTCCACATGTGCATTCTCCCCACGGGCTTGCATACAGTTATTCAAATGCAATAGTCTGTTGATCTCTAGGACTGCCGCTGCCACAGAACCCTGTGGCTGGTCGCTGAGAGGTGATGATATCACTTGGGTGTCCCTTGAAATAACCTATAACAATAAATAGCAGTATTAGCTTGACTTATCTAAAAAAGACACATACTAGTAAAGGTTGCTATATCTACAGTATCTCTCAGAGCCAGTTTCTCCCAGTCAAAGGATGCAGCCACATGGCAACTGGCCCCTGTAGATGACAATGGCTTTTCTTGAGCAGACCTCTTTTGGCTGATATGATGACCCAAAATATTCTTATTCATTTAAGTAAGCTAGCCTATTACATGGAACCTAGATAATCATACAGGTAACAAAATTAAAACTACAGGTGCCCATTAGTACACCTCTGCTCTTGGAGAAATACAGGTGTGAGGTACTTGACATTTCTATGTGAGCTTGTAATTGCATCATATTTTTTTTTTTATGGTTCTGGCTCCATCGGTAACGTTCGATGATTTTGCCAATGTCAGGTAAGTATGAGAAAGTAATTATCGTAAACTGTTACACAACTATTGATCAGTGTTTGTAGCATCCATGGATCCCCATGCTTAAAAAAGGACAAAACATTTGGTACATGTAAAACGTCACAAAATATCACAATTAAATATTTTATAACATACTCCTGTCAATCAACTAAACATTTCTGTGGGTGGGTGGGTGATGTTGCTAGTCTGTCAAATTAAAAAAATATATAACCTTACCTAAAATTAATTGAACTATTTTACAATTCAGTTTTGCCCATATATTTAGGCTTTAATTCTTCTATTCTCTTGATGAAGTCTGTCTTCTCGATGCAACCATCGCAGATTTCATCCCAATCGTTCAGGATTTTCTTCAGATCACGCACTTTGAGTTTCTTCAAGTCAACATTGTTTAAGTCGATCTGTTTGTCGAATCTGAGATCACAGATCTGTGCGTCCTTCTTCTTTAACTTTTCACAAATTTTGTCCGCGGGCATCGACCAACTGAGAGGCTTCGAAAGTTCGCCTAGGATACCGGTAGCGGATTCTTCAAGTCCACCTAAATAGTAACAGAACCTGTTCTCTTTATTCTTGGAGCCTTTACAGAACTTCTTGAATTCACTCTCAATTAACTTAGGGTCCTTTTTGACATCATCTGGTAACGTGGCAGCGAATTTATCTACGGTTTTGATACAAACTTCGCATTCGCCTTCCCTTAGTGCGAGCGAAACTTGTACGATGGTCACCAAGAATAATAAATGAAACACACTTAATTTATACATTTTGGAGTATTATCTGAATGACAAAAGCTAAATTTTACTTGTATGCTACTTGCACCGTAACTTTTAACAGAATAAATAGAAATAGTACAAAATTGAAGCGATAGAAGAATCTCGTCCATTCATGGAAATGAAAACGTTGACAGCTTTACTTGGCGAACTGTGATTGGTGCACGTTGTGGCAAGCTTGAGGTGCCCACGTGTAACTAGTCGATTTGTATTTGGCATTAGAAATCGATTTGCTGTTTGATTTGCCTTCACTGTACTCATAAAATATATCCAAGCACTATGTCTAATCGAGTATTATTATACTCCACTCGAGCATATGTGTATTAATGTATCAATGTGGGTCGCATGTTAACTAGTATTCAAACTAGAATTTAGCACGAGGGGTAAAAAAAAACCCCTCGTGCCAATTTCTTGTTACGAGTGTGTTTCACGTCGGTAGTGCAATGGGTGGGTTTTGAACCGGTAACCACATGATCGCAAGTCCGACGCCCTAGCCATTAGGCTACTACCGCCTTTGACTATCTATCTATAAGGACCCGCCTCTCATGATCATTCCCCTCTGTCAAGGTAGTGGATTAAAAAATCTAACGCGTTTATCAAAACTGTTTCCGAAATCGAATTTTCATTAACAGAATCGTTTCCGCTCAGTAAGGTCATCATAAATGCTCCGTGTGAATACCGATATACGTGCAGTTAATGTATGCAAAAAAATATCTAATATCTTATTTAGATAAAGATGGAGTTATTTTCCGTATGTAAGTATTAAAGTTCATTTATTACTATTTAAATCACATAATACAATTTATTAATAATGATCGAGGACGTAACCGATTCAATAATCGAGTATAAAATAATCGCACTCTCCACGAGACTAGCAAATTTTTTTACTAACAATATCAGCCTTCTTCTAATAAACGTAAGATTTAAATTTGAAATATCCATCTAAATGACTTGATTTTCAATTATATATCATCCAATAGGATATCACCATTTATGATTTCCAATTATAGGTCTTAATGCAGAATTACCTTTTTTGGCAATTATAGGCCTTATATATATTATGACATAATGCTTAAAACTCGGATTTTAAAAAGTGTAGCGAGATTAGGTCAATCATTTGTTTTGTCATTTTAATTAATGATGTGATAGTGATTGTTTACGATTTCGAATCGATATCGATATTATTTTCGTGTTCAATGTAAGACCAAATTATAATAATTGCTAAAGATCACTAAAGATGAATATCATGAATTTATGATATCATTAAAATATAGTGTTAACATTTTTGGAAATGACGTAACTAAGATTATTGATTATTTTTGATATCCAGTGCTATTAGATATTTTATTAGTTACTTTTTCAGATCTACAAAAGACCTTCATTTAAAATGAAGTAGGTGTGATTGATAAATAATAGCTTAAGCCGTTGCGGATAAATTTGTTGACAAAAGAATTTATAAATTAACATATTTAAATCGTATTTTAAAAATAATTGAAAATGATTTCTAAGATACGGTACGGTTTGAAGGTCTGGGGTTTCTTTTACCGCTTAGGTGGAAAACCAACACATGGCCCGCCTGATGGTAAGTGGTTACCGTAGCCTATTATATGAACGCTTGCAACACCTGGGGTATCACTCGCCTGTTGCCGACCCTGTAAAAATATTTTCACACCCGGTAAACAACCCACAACACCGGTACCCCCACTGCCAACATAACGCTTCCTCGCGGAGCTCTGGCGATCTTGCTCACCGTTAGGAACACAACATAGTACAGTCACAGATAATAGAATACTAGTAGTACAGTGCTATGTTATTTGGCTACTATTTTCTGCAAAGTGTAGGTGTTTCCCCAGTTGGGCAGCTCCAATTGTAAGTGAGTTATTCAATTCCACTATGCCCTGCCTCTCGGGGTGTTTCTTCAAACACATTATTTTCTTTTTGCGATATCCGGCTCAAAGAAATAACGAGAGTACGGAACACGACATACCATCACGTCTTTATTCCCCGAAGGGTTAGACAGATGCGTACTTAGGGGGCGAGCCTATTGCCATTAATCGGGCATCAACCCTTAATTTTATAGAAAAACTCCAATAACACATTGCTCGACCGGGGAATCGAACCCAGGACCTCTAGCATAGCGCTTCTGTTCATATTAACGCGCGACATAATGAACAAAATCGTATTTACTCCTACTTATATCTCGTGGGAAACAAAATGCTCTGTCTAGTGTTATTCCTCATATATCAGCCTGGCAAAGAAAAGAAAAAATCAAAATGAAAGAATCAAACTAATTGGTATCAAAGTATTTGTAACATAACGTCCCCAATATCTATACTAATATTATAAAGAGGAAAGATTTGTATGTATCAATGTATGTAACAAATAAACTCAAAAACTACTAGGCCGATTTCGAAAATTCTTTCACCATTTGAATGCTACATTATTCAAGATTAACATAGGCTACAGAATATGTATTTCGAAAAGTTTGCGATTTCTCTCACCCGTGCGTTTATTTTCCAATTACATAGTATGTTACACCTATTTATCTATACCTAAACAGTTCCTTTGTTTTGTATTTCATTAGCATGCAATGAGAGCATTGCATTGAAAATAATTATGACGCAAGATATTAAAAAGGTGTGTATGGATGATTTTAATTTTGCAAATAAATAATTACATATAAAAATAATTTGTAATCGTTGTTACGTTTTTATCCATTCTTCCTAAAATAATCTATCGATATAACATATCGACATAGTAGCATCCTTATTATTTTTATTGTATTATACGTTATTATTCTTGCATGTTGACGTATTTGACCTCTATGTGTGCGTAAATTGTGTTAGTGGTGAAGAATTTAATATGTGTGAGTTCGTGGCGATACAAAATGATTTTGAGTATGTGTGCAGCAATGTCTATGTAGTGTTTCCTCCCCCCGCACCAAAAGTGACAGACTTTTTTGTTCATAGAATTAAGCGCGTCACTTGTCCAGGGATAGATAGTCAAAGGACACAAGATATTAAAATGGTGTGTATGGATGATTTTAATTTTGCAAATAAATAATTACATATAAAAATAATTTGTAATCGTTGTTACGTTTTTATCCATTCTTCCTAAAATAATCTATCGATATAAAATATCGACATAGTAGCTTCCTAATTATTTTTATTGTATTATACGTTCGTATTGTCGTCAATTCTTGTATGTTGACGTATTTGATCTCTATGTGTGCGTAAATTGTGTTAGTGGTGAAGATTTTTATATGTGTGAGTTCGTAGCGATACAAAATGATTTTGAGTATGTGTGCAGCAATGTCTATGTAGTGTTTCCTCCCCCCGCACCAAAAGTGACAGACTTTTTTGTTCATAGAATTAAGCGCGTCACTTGTCCAGGGATAGATAGTCAAAGACTACTGCTTGGGCTAATAAGGTAGTTATATCAATGTTTTCATCTAATAAAAAAAACATCAACTTGATTGCGTGAGAAATGATAGAAAGTCAGTGAACGTACTAGGGACGTAGCGTATTTACTATTCGAACCGAACGCGTTGTCATGCGCTGCTGAAAACTATGTTCAATATGCTCTGAGCTTAGACCTTTTAAAGGTCTGTAAAATGCTCTGACGACTCTGCTCACGGCGAAGCACGTTTTTTAGGCTTTTTATAAGTAAGAGTAAGCAACTTTGATTTTTAGGTGAGGGAGGATGAGGTGCGTGAGGCTCAGACTCTGGGCAGGATTTCCTGTATATAGTATGTTACTTTACTTAGGGGCAGGCTAAAATGACTACAAAAAATTATTTAAAATTTGTAACATACTTCCATCAGTGTGAAACATAAATCCCTGCTGGCTGTTAATAACCATGGCAATCGGGAGATTAACTTGACGTGTGTAGACAATAAATATAACACTCGCCCAATGGCCACCGGCAAATACACAGTACCTAGAATAAATAACTACAATGGTGACAGAACATTAAAAAAACGCTTGCCTTATCTATTCAATACCCTGCCGGTGGTCATAAGACATGAAGGTGACAAACGTGTATTTAAATGTAAATTGAGAAAATATTTCCTTGACAATAATGTTTAAATAAGCATGTATAAACTTAAGAAGATACAGTAACTAACTACATACCTCACTATGTATGTATTACGTATAATATATTGTACGGAGACTCACGATCCCACAGTCAAACTGATAACACAGTTTTGTGGGGCAATGCTTAATTTGTACTTTTGTAGAAATAAATAAATAATAAATAAAGGCTGCAGCCTATGGACTCCGTGGCAAACTTTGAGGGTGCCAAATGCAAATTGCAAAATAGAATTGCGTCTGCTTGTGTTTCTCATTGTCAACACTGACAACTGTCTTCGTGCAATAACTCAGAATGTCCGAATTGTCAGTGTCACTGTCGTCATGGAAACTGATTTTGTTTATCAATATCCGCATTCGGCATTCGATTATTTTGTTTTGTCGATATTCCTGGCTTAGAACACTTTAGTCATTAGTTTACCAAAATGAATGAAATCAAGCCTACCATGATGGAAAATCCGCATGCTGCTTTGGAGATATATATCACTGCGTTACAAAGTGAATCAAAAATGGCTCGAAAAAATGCACTCGTGAAGCTCAATGAAGAAATATTCGAAAACCCCGTCAACAAAGATTGTGATCTGACTGTCATCTTCCCTGAAGTATATGCTTATGTACTAAAAAGCTTCTCAGATGCTTCTGAAGGATGTCGCGAAACCTCAGCGTTGATAGTATCCAATTTCATAGAAAAACTACCGTTGAACGACTACTATTTGACTTATATATTACCGGTAATAGTTCGTCGTATAGGTTGCCCCGAAATAGTGGAAGAATCTGAAGAGATTCGCCTAGTATTCATAGAATTAGTACACAAGATACTTGAAAAGTACAAAGTAACTTATCTTTTAAGTCCATTCATCAATGACTTCACAAATATTCTAACTAAAACTGTCACTGATCCGTTTCCTAAAGTGAAACTCGAGGCTTGTGAATGTATAATCATGTTGACAAAAGTCCTACAGAGGGACTTCCATTTCCAATCGGAAAGCTATGTAAAGCCAGTCCTTTCTAATTTTGCTCATCAGCATTTCAGAGTTCGAGCAGCTGCGGTCAAAGCTATTGGTAATTTTTATTCATTATCTTTTACAAATTATCTATTACACATGCTTATAACAAATTTAATTTTAACTGGAAACTAAAGTATTTATTTTTATGAAATTTAACTGTAAACAAAAACATAAAAAAGTGTTATATGAAATATAATTATATGTATAGAGAAAATTGAGAACTTCTGTTTTATTTTTTAAATCAACTATAAATATGATAATGACATGTACTTGAAGAATTGTGTTATGTTACAGGATCAATTGTTTTAGCTGGTAATGCAAAATGCTTCGAGCTATCTATCAGCCCTATGGCAGAGAAGCTGTTTGATGAGAACACTCAAGTTCGAATGCAGGTTACTCAGGAGGTTGGCAACTGGATGCTCACCTATAGAGACCGATACTCTTTTTGGCATCGCATGATACCGCTGCTGCTTACAAGGTTAAATATCTAGCTTTATTATTTATTCCATTTCAATAGAGCTATGAGTACTACATTGCCTGAATCTCAGCATGGTATGTACAGCCAAGTTTAATAGCAAGATCTATTTCATAGCTTCAATTTTGAGCAAAAATATTATTTACTTGTTGCGCA
Organism: Acronicta leporina; assembly: GCA_947256265.1. Lineage (NCBI taxonomy): Eukaryota > Metazoa > Arthropoda > Insecta > Lepidoptera > Noctuidae > Acronicta > Acronicta leporina. The sequence continues at coordinate 13,448,887 of OX366521.1, forward strand.
TGTGCTATGTTTTAATGTACTTTCTTGAGCAATTTGTGCCGCTAAATCTTGTCCTATTCTGAATGGTCAGCTTGTTCACTTAATTCACTGAAACATGTTTATATTACTGCAAATTTCTCTATTCTAATAATTTGACTTTCTACCTAGAATATTCCTAAATTTAACTATTTATTTGCAGTCTAAGCGATGTAATGGAGGAAATTAGGACCGCTGCCACAACCTTCTGGTCAGATATTGGTCTCCAGTACATGGAAGAGAATGAGGAAGACCTTAAGAAGAAGACAGACTTCCTGAAGGATGTGCCCTCTCACTATCCTGATGTTACTAGACCTAACTTGGGCTGTAGAGTCTTGGTGCAAAGTAATATTGGCAAGATAGTGCCGGCTATTTGTCGCGGTAGGTTTTTCTTATGTTTTCTAAGCCTAACTTAAAGTAAAGTTTAGTAAGTAGCCCATTTAATCAAAGGTTAACTTTTGATTGAAGGATAATTGAGATATGTTTCATCTTGCTCTTAAACATCGATGCTATTAGCAACTGTAATGGTGTGCTACCTCGAGGTATTGCTCACAATGACTACAATGTACAAACTGCATTACTGATGGTAAGACGAGTATTCTATATTTTACTACGAACTCAACAGGTTGATGATCTATGATAAATATTTGTATTAATATTTTAAATCTCATGGATATTTTGGGTTATACAATCGTTTTCCTCAGAAATGGACGGGTGGCAAGCGGATGCACGACTCCGCGTGTCCCAACTGCTGTGTTGGTTGATTCTATGTGCGGAAGAAGGCTCCACTCAGCATGCTAATACCATAGTGCGAGCCATGCTGCGTGGCGCTACCGATGAAGATCCTAGGGTTATACTTGAGGTAAATTGAACGTTATTTAGGTATGCTGTGTCGACTACAGAAAAAAATAAAACCATGCATGGTTAGGGTAATTAATAAATGAGCCATTATTGAGATACCAATATCTACTGATCACTGAAATGGGAATCTAGTGCAAGGGGAAGCCTTTAAATAACTTTTCCTATTGGTCCATACAGAAAGAGTAAACTATTTCACGTAACATTGAAAGTAGAAATAATAAAATTTTGAATAAGCAGTATCTACTGCAACTAAGTAGTATTGAAACCTTCTAAATAATCTTTTCGTTTTGAAATAAACTTAATTTTCATACCGTTAAAGTTCATATTTGTACGAAAACTCGTAACTTGATGATGAGTTCAAGTTCAAATGTTTTTATTTCAAACTAGCCTCTGCCCGCGGCTTCGCTCACTTGAAGCTCAGTAACCAACAATGATGATCTCTTCTTTGTATGGGTGTCTATACATTAGAGACGTCAAGCTGTATCTCAGGTTCCGTTTAATTATTTGATATAAGAAGTATACCAGTTTTTAATTTGGAGCACATACTTTCTAACAGTGATAACATAATTAAAATCTATTCAGTAGTTTTTGCGCCAACCCGTAACAAACAGACAAACAGACAAGAATTTTAAAAATCACATTTTTGGGTTCGGAGACGTTTATAAACCCTAACCCACTTGTTTTTTTTTTATATCTTCAATGTACAGACACAGCTTTTTTACAATTTTGCAAAAGTAGAGATAAGCTTTTACAAGCGTTTATGAAACGTAATGATTCTAGTTGCTCGGTTCCAAAAATGAAAATTATATCGTAATGAAATCCGGAGTAAGTGGTTTGATTTAGGATGTCTCGTTTCCCAGATAAAGCGCGCAGCAGAGTTATTCGGTTACTTCATAACCCCTACTACTTGGTGGCCGCTTTTGGAGGCTGAGGTGGACTCGTGGGCCGCATTACTGGTCATCGCCAACATTATAAAGGGCTCCCGGTCGGAACTTATCCAAGAAAAGGTCCTTGAAGAACTGTGTAGGGAGGCTGCTGATCCTGATAGATGCAGAACCAGGAAGGTAGATTTGAATAAAATTCTTCTGCTAAGCCATTCCATAATCAACCCATTATATGTCCCACTGCTGGGCAAGGGTCTCCTCTCACAGTGGGAGGGATTAGGTTATAGTCCACCACGCTAGCCTAAACTTCACACGCCGTCAAGAAAATCTCTCAGACGTGCAGGTTTCCTCACGATGTTTTCCTTCACCGTTTTAAGCGCGTGATAATTAACTATTAATACGCACATACCTAACTTCGAAAAGTTAGAGGTGCGTGCCTTGGATTTGAACTCGAGACCTATGACTTGGCAGTCCAATGATCATATCACTAGGCTATCACGGCTTGAGTAAATTGATTTTGTTTTAATTTCCCATATATATAAAAACTAGCTTCTGCCCGCGGCTTCGACCCCGTGGAATTCGGTCTGTCATAACATCCCACGGGAACGGGATAAAAAGTATCCTATGTCCGTCTCCTGATTCTAAGCTACCTCTCCACCAATTTTCAGCCAAATCGGTTCAGCCGTTCTTAAGTTATAAATAGTGTAACTAACACGACTTTCTTTTATATGTATAGATATATTTTTCCCAGCCTAAATACCAGACGAATTTGCTGTATGTGTGTGAAGCTCTGTTGAATCTATGTGGTGAAGCGTGCGCCGGCGTCGCTGATGATCTGTTCACTATCAACTTTACCGTGTACGCCATGCCCGTGGATAATCAGATACAGTTCATGGCGTTATGTGAGTAAACACTATTTTTTTATTATTATTAATTGCATCTTTGAGTTGTGACTACCAAATTTCGAGCCCTGCTCGAAATTTGGTAGTGAAGAGATAGAAAACTGTAATACCTATTTTTATTGCATTGACGCAGCTGTGAATCTCGCACTTTGCTTTGCTGACTAGCTAGCAATTAAGCTGCGGTCAGCGTGTAAATGGGTGACCATTCTTAACACATCGAGGCCCGTCCGTGCCTTTGAGAGCACGTAAAGCCGGTGGTCATACAGACATCTATGATCCTATGATCCTCCGAATATCGGTATTGCCCAGAAATTGGATTGCGGAAGTCTGATGGCAGCTGTTTCTTCGTGTAAAATACTGATATTCAGCAGCATCTGGGTAGACTGGAAGCCGACCCCAACATAGTTCGGAAAAGGCTCTGAAGGTAATGATGCAGCGGTGAACCACATGTTTTTGATTTGCAAATACCATTGTATCCGATGATAATGTACCATTATAGAAGAGGGACTTAAATCTTTCGTACTCAAATAAAGTAGGTAAAAACAGTTTATTTATTTTCACCCTATTTATTTTCTTGTAATGCTTAAAAATCTCTTAAAAATTTTATAGCTAACCTCGACAAGCTGCGCTACATGGAGAAGTGCGGGAAGACCCTCGCCAACCTGTATGAGAAGCACATCGGCAAAGTTCTGGCTGGCATCACTAGTGACGCACTCACCTGGACACAACTGACCCCTGACAAGTGTTTGCTAGAGTGCGTCATGCTGCACTCTGGTAAGGAACATATCTATACATTTTACTTCCGCATTATTCGATATTTCGCTATCAAAGAACAAGGCAGGAACACGTTTAGTGATAAGACTTTCTTTATTCTATCGTTAGGAGCCGCCATGGGCGCTCAGCTTCATCTGATCGCGCCGCTTCTGAAGGAGTGCCTGGCAGCCCCTAAGGCAGACCCAGAAGTGAAGTTGAAGATCTTCACCACACTATCTACAGCGTTGTTACAAAGAGACACGAACTTCAGGAAGTGCGACACTGAAAAATTAGAGGCCTTTCTGAAAATTGTTATTGAAGGTATTTTGTCAAGGCATATATAAAGACTTCGGCATGCCATCATAACTATTTTTCAAAAAATAACCCATACAATAAGTAGGTGTTACATATGTGCTATTGATGGGTAAGACCGTCTGCATATTCCATTCAGTGAGATTTTCACTCTCAGATAATATACGGAATATTTTTTTGTTCTACAGCTGAGGCTGGATCCCAACATTCATTTCGAATTTTTTGTAAATTTTCTAATTTTAAAAGAAATTACCTGGATTCTATTGGCCACTTGTAGTAATATTAGAAAAGGATAATTAAGACCCTTCCAATATTGACTACTTTTATTATAGAAGTGATAATGCCAAACTTGGTGTGGTGTGCTGGCCGAACTGCGGAGGCCATCCGCACAGCCGCTGTAGCCTGTCTATGCTCCACTCTGCAGGAGACCCCACAAAACGATGACACCCTCACGGTTGACCAGGGCGGAGACGGTGATAAGGGAGATAAGGTATTAAGGAAAAATCGGCTGATTATAAATGGGATCCTAATTACTTTAATGTCAAATAAAACAAGCCTAAAGTTAATTGAAATAAAACTACTTTTCGAACGGGCAGATTAATCGGGACTATGGACGCTGTAAAGGGTCATAATCGTGGGGATTTAATAATGTGATTATAACGCAATAAAATCCGTAGTGGTTTTATTTCAATATGCCTAATATTTGCGTCAGTCTCACAAATCAGTAAGCCTATCATTAATCTTTAGAAGGTGAACCTGTTTCCAAGTAAGGAATCACTTGAGCCGTTCCTTGAGCAAATGGTGCCGCTTCTAGTGGGATTGGCTGATGACAATTCTACATTGACGCGACAGCACACGCTGCGAGCAATCTGCTGTTTAGCTGTACTAGCTAGACAGCGCGGTTGCTTCACCGCAGAAATACTCCACAAGCTTTACTTTGGTACGTGTACAAGTAAAGTTTATTTTTTATTTGTTGATTGTCGATTGTTTAGTTTATAAAAGGAGGGATAGAGTATAAAAAAGGCAACTCATTCTCTTATGTAAATCACATAATCATAATGTTTTAGTTTCGCATGTATCTCATGCTACTTAAGCATAATCCTTCGCTGCGTTTATGACTTATTCTACTGTGCACATTGCATACTATGTGTATGCCTTCTACGACGCATGTCCCTACTGCTGCGCATTTGACTTCAGATGCGCATGTGCCTTACGTCGCGCATTTGCCTCTTGCTGCGCATGTACTCTGTCGTGCGTTTGCTTCTTGCTGCGCTAGTTATTTTATAAAAATACTTGAGATCTTATAGTCCGTTCAAAAACTTAATTTTCTTCCCATAGTGATCCTTAAACGCTTAGACGACAGCAGCGACAAAGTCCGCTCGTATGGGGTGCAGACATTAGTAACGTTGTTCACCAACCGCCCGGAGCCCTACGACACAGCGCTATACGGTGCTCACATCGACGCCATGTACAGCGCCATGCTCATACATCTCGATGATGCTGACGAAGTATTTAGAAAACAAATGCTTGGTGAGTTTAAATGACGTGAAGTTAAATCTTCTCTACTATTATAAAATTGTAAAAATAATGTCCCCGAAACAAAAAATGTGATTTTTAAAATTCTTGTCTGTTTGTCTGTTTGTTACGGGTTGGCGTAAAAACTACTGAATAGATTTTAATTTTGTTATCACTTAGAAAGTATGTGCTCAAACTTAATAACTGGTATACTTCTTATCTCAAATAATTAAACGGAACCTGAGATACAGCTTGACCTCTCTAATGTATAGAGACCCATACAAAGAAGACATCATCACTGTTGGTTTTTGAGCTTCAAGTGGGCGAAGCCGCGGGCATAAGCTAGTTTTGCATAATATTGAAAGTATGAAGCCGTTTGACGATGGCATCTTGTTCATTGTATCATTGAACGAATAGCAAATTTAATTGATTACTTTTATCTTTTCAGAGGCTTTGATAAAGCTAAGCGATGTGGACCCACCGCTACTTATGAGGAAGGTTAAGGCGAATGTACATCTTTACAGGAACAAGGCTGCTTATGAGCGTTTGTCTAGTCATATTGAAAAAAAATTGTGAAAACACTGCTCTTAGTGCTCCCAAGTCCCATGACATAATGTCATCGACACTATGACGTGTAGTACTACACATACCTTGAATATTACGTTAGGCCCAAAGTATGTATAATTTGTCTTGGCCGCGACTTAGTATGCATCGGTCAAGAGTTGCTACATTCGGTTACAGTTACTACATGCTGTAGTCAAGGCAGTCACAGACTACTAAGAGATAATTGAAGGCAGTGCGTAAAATAGAAGCCGGGAGTTATCGCTAGCTACTTTTGACTGTGATGTCGGAAATCAGCGTCGGTGGTCTAAAGTCATTTATTAATAAAAATCTAATTATCTTTTTTAATAACAAGCTATTAACTAAGATAATTAGATTGTATGCCTTATTAGAAATGTGCCTTTATTTAATTATAGCTTAAAAATTATGAATAGATTTACTTTTATTTATTTTATGAACGGAGTGTGTTCACTTTATGTGCAATTTAAGTTTACTATCAAAACTGAACAGACTTAATGTTGTTTTATTTCTTACTAGTATTTTGGCAACTTCACAAGTACGGCCACTGATCGGGAGGCAGGTTCGATATTACCTACACGAGACGAATAACAATATCAATAATCAGTGTACACCAGTAGCACTGATTTCTATATTTCTCATAGAGGTTTATACACTTCTGGACACATCTATTGGCCCACCTAAGAGTTTAGGTTTCGATGGCCCCTACCGAAATATGATTGCTAGATTGAACAAAAACTGTTGATGCAGTTTTAAACCTGATACATTTTACATCTTTTTCGATCGTATTGTTTTAAATTTGAATTCAGAATACCATACGACATGGAGCTACGCCTAACAAGTCGGATATGCGCCTTGTTAAAGGCAATTGATTTTTGAATAAAAAACATGTTTTATCAATTATCGGTTTAATTTAATAACGCGTGTTGCCTCCATGGGCAGCTACCACAGCTCTCATACGATTAGGCATAGAGTTTATCAACCGCTCTATGAAATTTTGAGGGATCATCTCCCATTCCTCTTCTATGGCAGTTTTCAACTCCTGCATCGTCTGGGCAACTGGCTGACGAGCCCTAACACGTCTTTTTAGCTCGTCCCACATGTGCTCAATGGGGTTCATGCCTGGGCTTCTGGCTGGCCAGTCCATAACTGTGATGTTCACATCCCGAAGATATTCCCTGATAATGCCGGCCGCATGGGCTCTTGCATTATCATGCATAAAAAGGAAATTTGAATTGGTATCACGTGAGGTTCTAAGCACTCACGAATGTACCTTTCAGCATTTAATGTTGGCAGCCGTGGTCCTGTAACAACCTCAAGTTGAGTTTTGCCGCTCGCGGATATACCGCCCCAGACAGTCCATGAGCCACCGCCATAAGCAACCCTCTCTTCAAAGCAGCATTGTGCGAAACGCTCTCCCTTACGTCGGTAGACCTTCTTCCTTCCAACATTGCCATGTAACACAATTTTAGACTCATCAGAAAAGAGTACACGGCTCCAATCTTGCTGTGTCCAATTTAAATGACTGCGTGCGAAATGAAGGCGCGCTGTTCGGTGGGCTCGCGTTAGTTTGGGCCCATTAGCAGGCTTGTGTGGTACCATATCGAGTTCTTTTAACCTTCTCCGAACAGTTCGAGCACTCACAGATAATCCGTGGAAATCGCGAAGTTGGTTTTGTATCTCAATGGAGGTAAGGTGACGATTTCTCAAGCTGGTCGTCACGATGAATCGATCCTGCCTTTCAGTTGTGACCCGAGATCGTGGCCTTCCTTGGCGACGAACAAAGCCGCCAGTCTCTAGGTACCTCCGATAAACATTTCGGACCGCAGATCGACTTAAATTAAGTTGAGCACTCACGTTTCTTTGGCTGTGTCCGGCCTGAATAAGTGCCACAGCTTGGGCGGCGACTTCAGGTGAAGTATCCATAGATTATTGATAGAACCTCACCTTAATGTTAAGAATAAGTAATGTTTGTTGCAAAACCAAAGATATCAATCACTTTTTCAAGAATTAAATCCAAGTAAACCAATAAAACCAAGTTTTCTTAGTATTCGATTGTTTGATATCAACAAACAGGCTCCAAATTGTCTTTTGTTTCTTTAAATTCTGTGTTCGAAATTAAAAAAAAGACTATTGAATGAAATTGTGAATGTGCCAGGTTCAAAACTGCATAAAAACTTTTTGCTCGTCCTAATATAAAATTTTTGCTAGGACCAAACGAAACTGAAAATACAAGGTGGGCTAATAGATGTGTCCAGAAGTGTATTTTAGTGGTCAGTCTGTGACTAGGAGGTACACAACTCTATGGTTAAAAAAACATTATATCTTGAATACTCAGTTTATTAAATTAATGATTCTCCATCGACTCATTCTCCTATTCATAACTAAATACTAGTGGTTTCAGTCGCAACCTAAAGGACTATTTGGGACAAGGTAGCCTATGCCCCTCTCCAGGGTCCAATTGTATATCTACACACAAATTCAGGGTCCAAGACCAAGTCGAGACGAGGCATAAAAGAGGGCTACTTTCGCAGATTTAATACTAAATTTGGATTAGTACGTATAGCTCTGAAATGGTCCAATCTTGCCTTGCCTTGCATTTTCTCGTCCTGTGAGTAAGTTCATTAAAAGACATCAAACCAAATATTTCTTATTAGAGTATTTATTAAGACGTGTACATACTAATACATCCTAAATTCAAAATAAATACAGCTCTACTCCAAATACTAAAAAAAATCGTACTCAAGTTTTAAAAAATCATTCACGATTGCCAACTTGACACTGCAGTTGACATTCACTGGTTCAATATTCCGAGACCGCGGAACGGAACGGAACGGAATCGACTTTTTTGAAGTTTCAAGTTTTGACTTGCGCATGGAAGCCAGTTTTATATATAAATAAATAAAATTGCTAAACAACGTCCTATATAAATGATAATAAATCAAATAATCTGACATCTATTCTATATTATATTTAAGTAAATAATGGAAGTAGTTCGTAAGAGTAAGTAGAATTTATGAAGTTTATATTACTGTAATCGCGGCAAACAAGCGATGTTTTAAGTATTATATTTTTCCAGATTTTAAGGAGTCATTGTCCTTAATAAGTGAATCTATAGAGAAAGCGGACTTTTTATCTATAGATACGGAGTTCACAGGGCTCATAAATGGGCGGGATGTGTCCATGTTCGATTCACCCGATGATTACTATGTTCGCCTGATGAACGGGTCCAGCGATTTCCTTTTGATACAGTTTGGGTTGTGTGCGTTTTACTGGGATGAAGAAAAGAAGCACTACATGAATGATGCGTTTAATTTTTACTTGTACCCGCGTGGCCGCCCGGGACCCGACAGGATGTTTCTCTGTCAGAGTTCCAGCCTGGATTTTTTGGCTTCAAATGGATTCGACTTCAACAAGCTTATAAGGGAAGGTAAGTAATGTTGATTTCCAAAGTTCTGATTTTCCTAACAAAAAGCGAGTGATATGACTATTGAAGTGTCAAGTCAAAGGTCTCAAGTTTGAATCCACACCTCTGACTTTTTTAAGTCATGTGATATTAATAGTAAATTATCACATGCTTAAATGGTGAAGGCAAACTTTGTGAGGAATCCTAAGAGATTTTCTTGACGGTGGAGGTGAGAGAAGACCCTTGCCCAGCAGTGGAACAGAACTCATTTTTGATTATGTATGTAAAGGAACATTACTCTTGCAGGTATCACCTACTTGGCAGCTTCAACAGAAGCCAAGCTTCGAGACAGCCTGACAGAGAGGCAATTGAATTATTCAAAGGGGAAGGATGCGGTCAGAATCCCAGATGAAAATAAACAGCAGATTGAGGATATATGGTAAATTCTTTCCTTTGTTTTGTTTGTGATCATAAGATTTTATGTTAATTATCTATATTTTAATATACCATAAAATATCATGCCTATATTCCTTGAAGGGTTAGGCAGATGTATACTAATGTACACCCATAGTTTGCTGGTATGTTTAGGTCCCATGCAGTATTGGCCAAACCATTAACCGGGCACAAGTTTAAACTTCAAGCTACTGAATTTCATTGAAAAACTCACTAACTCCTCGACCTGGGAATCAAACCTATTTCTATTTTAAATAACCTGAAAATTAGACAATGACAAAATATACCTCTGCAAGAGACATTGAATTAGTCACAGTTACAAAATATTGTACATGTGTAATCCTTACTTAGAAGTGGGTTAGGGTTCAAGGGATTTTGAATAAAAACTATTAAATAAATATAATATGTAATTGTATTTTTAATTTGATTATTACAACAATTTAATATTTTTTCTATCAATACATACTTACATTTCTACATGGTCTGGTGGTAAATGGTATTAAAAAAAAAGCAGCCAAGTGCAAGTCGGACTCGCCCATGAAGGGTTTCATAGCAGCAAGGCACCTATTACAGATTTATTATTAGAAAATAATGGTTCACAGTTCATGCATAAGGTTTATGTTTATGAAAGTAATTTTATATTTTTATATTTGAGTTGATTGAATGAAAGGTACCTAAATTGTGGTTTACGATTTATGACGTATAAAAAAAAACTACTTACTAGATCTCCTTCAAACATGGGAGTCCCCTGCATCCTTTAGTTCTGCATCTTTTGGTAGGGCTGTACAAACTGTAAAAAGCAGCTAAATCCTAGTATGGCAACCCTAGTGGGGTGTGCAATTTGTATGTGTATTATGCATCCTCTCTACTATTTACTACTATTCTCTTACAGTTTCAAAGTAAAGAACTTTATCAAGAATAGTACAGATGATGAAATGGAGATCGACAGGTGTAATGCATTTATAAGAATGTTGCTCTTTCAAGAACTTAGGGCACGTTTTAAGGATGATGTTATTATTGATACCAAAGTCTTAGAAAATAAGAACAGGTAAGAAGTAACAATTCAGCTTCCATTTTGCGTGCATGTGAATAGACTTGAATTTTTTACATGGTTATCTTGAAATTTCTTTTATCTTCAACCTTCCTTTCATGCTAGTCATCTCTGTCCCTTTACCTGACTTTACCTTACTCATGTTAGAGATGTAATTTCAAGGAATTAGTGTATGTAGTAATAATATTTTTGCTTACCTTATAGGGTTCTTAAGGTGATAAGGAAAAAAGAAGACATGGAAGATCAAGAAACCATGAGGAAGAAGAGGGAATGGGAGGAGTTGGAAGATGCTGTAGGCTTCTCTAAAGTGGCGCAGATGATTAGTCATTCGGTCAGTTTATCAGAGCACTACTATAATACAATTGTAACTGAGCAGTCTTTAAAAAATATAATGAACCATCACACCTGTATTCCGCGAAGGGTTAGGCAGAAATTAAGTGATGTACATTTACAGTTGGCTGTCCCATGTTATAGAGGATGAACCTATTGCCATTAACTGAGCACAAATCAAAACTCAGATCTGATACTGAATATTTTGTAGAAAATCCCATCAAACGGAAGGCCTCAACCCAACAAGGCAGTTACTTACATTGTAATAACGATGATATTTGGATAATATTGTGGAGTGTGGATTGGTCTGTAATAAATAGGGGTCGAAATAATAAGAGTTTTAAAGGACCAAATGATGTAAAACGAAATCCTTACATGGATATGCCTCTGATGTGGGAATTCTCCAAACTGTATTGGCTGACCCCATATCAGAGATGGCTGAAAAAATCTTCAGATTAATGCCTCCAATTCAGCAGCAACTCTCCTAATAGTATCTATGTGGTCATTTTATAGTGTTGTAACTTGATGTTTATAGTACAATGGAGCTGATGTTTCCTTAAAAGAAAAAAGCTCCCAAATTCTTTAATTCCGGGATTGATATTATGTATATCAATAAAACTTGTTTTCTAAAACTTCCGGGATGGATATATAAGATATATTTGTCTTCTAAAACTCTTATTTTCTATATAAGACACAAATTAGGTAGGTAGCGTAAAATACTAGGTACCTGGCATTCTATCAAACTTAGTATGAAAAATATTATGACATTTTGGAAAATTCATAAATAAAATTAGACCAGTGCTAAGTCTCTGTGGTTTAGTGGTTCGAGTACCGGACTGCTGACCACGAGGTTGTGGGTTCGAGTCCCACAGGACAAATATTTATGTGATGAATATGTGTTAGTGGGTGTTTCTTATGTATTATAAGTATTTATTTACAAAAAAAAAGTATATAAGTATTATATCCATTGTCTAGTACCCATAGTACAAGCTCTGCTTAGTTTGGGACTAGATGGTGCTGTGTAAAATGTCGCAGAGTATGATTTTTTTATTTTATATCCTTATTTAAAAACTCTACCTATTCTGACACCTCGTAATAAATCATATTTTATTTGTTTACAGGAAAAACTGGTGGTTGGTCACAACATGCTGTTGGATGTCATCCACACATTGAACCACTTCTTTCAACAGCTGCCCCCAGATTATGCATCCTTCAAAGAGTTTACACATTGTGTATTCCCTAAGTAAGTTGTGCTATTTACTTTTAGATACTGACAAAATAAAAAATAATCAAATACAAGCAGATCAGTGGCAGAGGGTCAATATGTTAGAACCAAAAATGCTTACTTAATATATATAAAGAAGGATAGACAAAACATTCATATTTAATAAAATAATTGTATAAAATACAACTTTATATTTGATTTTAACTTACTATTGGATAATAAAAGAGAATAAATATTGTTATGTTACATTGAAGTCTATCACAGTATTTTAATAAAGCTAAAGCTGTAAGCTATATTAATATTTTATAGAAATATAGAGTATCCTTTATTTATGGCTGAAAGAATCCAAGTGTTTACATATATATTTGCCGTGGGAGAGCCGTGCTTCGGCACGAATAAGCCGAAGATCAGGCGATCCGTCTACTCGTTTATCACATAAAAAAGCTAATTCCTATTCCCAGATTATTAGACACAAAGTACATGTCAAGTTTGCCGCCGTTCAAGGACAAGCTGGGATCCAGCGTGCTCAGAGAACTTCTGTCCACGTTGGCCGAACCACCCTTCGAACTGCCTAAAGTTGGTGAGTATTTAAAAAAATAGTAATTTCCGATTATAAATACCGACAACTAGTATATTCCATACTTTCGACCTTCTTATGTTAACCATAAACAAAAAGTGTGTCAAAGGCATGATTGTGTGTGTAATGTTTTTTAACACACATAACATATCATCACACCTGTTTACCCCGAAGGGTCAGGCAGAGACGTACTAATGTACACCCACAGTTCGGTATGTTTAGATCCCATGTAATAGGCGAACCATTACTCGCCATTAACCGAGCACATATTCCAAACTCTGAGCTGCTACTGAGAATTTCTTAGAAAAAGCCAATAACACTTTTCTCGACTTGGGGATCGATCCCAGGACCTCTAGCATAGCAGTCATGTTCAGAACCACTAGGCCAATGGCCTTATTATAAAAAAATATTAGCATTGTGCACTTCTTCTCATAAACTTCAACTATGTACAATCTTACATCTAAGGGTGAATATTGAAAAATATTAAAACGTCATTACCTCATCCCAAAGTTAAGAATGCAGATGTTTAAAACTACGAATATTTCAATGAAAACTTAAACTACCCCCCTGCCGTCAAACAATAAAGCAAAAAAATAAAACAATCTGCAATTACTATAATGTTAAGAAAGATGAATAGAATGATTTACAAAATAATTTTCGAATATTCACCCCTAACTCCTCTAATTAATATTTTATTCAGATTCTCTAGACGGTCGCGGCTACTCGCATTTAGATGACAAAGAGCACGAGGCCGGTTACGACGCTTACATCACGGGTCTGTGTTTCCTGTCGATGCTCGGGCACTTGTCGCGCATGCGCGGCGAAGACCCCGTCCGGGTAGCATCACAGTCTGTCACCCTCAAACCGTTCCTGAACAAACTGTTCTTGGCCAAGACTGCGCGCCAGGATAGCCCGTATATGAATCTTGTTGGCCCTGATCGTAAGTTGTATTTTCTTTAACAAACAAATCAAATATTAAATTGTTAATAACATAACATAACATACCATCTCGCCTGTATTCCCCGAAGGATTAGGCAGAGGCGTACTAATGTACACCCACAGTTCGCCGGTATGTTTAGGTCCCATGTAATAGGGGGCGAGCCGATTGCCATTAACCGGGCACAAATTCCTAACTCCGAGCTGCTACTGGGAATTTCATAGAAAAACCCCAGTAACACTGCTCGACCTGGGAATCGAACCCAGGACCTCTAGCATAGCAGTCGCCCTCAGGACCACTTGGCTAATGAGGCAGTTGTTGTTAATTATTACTTATTATAAAAATACTAGCTTTTGCCCGCGGCTTCGCTCACCTGAAGCTATATTAGGATTAGAAGTGGATCCCAAAAATAATTGAATCAAAAACCAACAGTGATGATCTTTTCTTTGTATGTTTCTCTATACATCAGAGAGGTCAAGATGTATCTCAGGATCCGTTTAATCAATTGAGATAAAAAGTGCACCAGTTTTAAAGTTGGAACATAATTATACTTTCTAAGTGATAACAAAATTAAAATCTATTCAGTACTTTTTGCTCCAATCTATAACAAAAAGACAAGAATTTAAAAATCACATGTTTGGGTTCGTATACGGTTATATAACCTAACCACATGATTTTTTTAAATATCTTCAATGTACAGAGATACATAGATTTTTTACAATTTTATAATCTCTAAAAATACAGACACTAATAATTCAAGTCAGCTTATAAGTGTAGTGTTGCCACAGGAAAAAGCAAAAGTGAACTTCGATACTGCCTGGCCTGGCCGACCGAATTTCCAATACAAAATAAATCTTAATTCAACCCAATTTATTCAACATAATCTACATACATACATACCATCACGCCTGTATCCCCCAAAGGGTTAGGCAGAGGTGTACTAAGGTACACCCACAGTTCGCCGGTATGTTTAGGTCCCATGTAATAGGGGGCGAGCCTATTGCCATTAACCGGGTACAATTTCCAAACTCCGAGCTGCTACTGAGAATTTCATAGAAAAACCCAATAACACTTTGCTCGACCTGGGAATTTATTCAAAGTGTTTTAATATTCGGATTCCAAGAATCTAGGTTCCTGATCTACCATTTATACCAAAATACTTCACGGGAAATAAATAGATTTTCCGGTCGTTTATTTCCAGTGAAGTAATAAGACGAAATGGTACAGTAGAAACCTAGATGAACGGTATTTCAATCCGAATAATAACACTATTTGATTAAACATTGTTTGGATTACGAGTTATTTTGGTATTCAGTTTTTGTGGGCAATTAGTTTCGCCGAACCCATAACTGTTACTCCGTTAAAACAAGATGTATTTATAAAGTTATATAGTGAAGGAAAAATTCGACTCGCAGGCAGGATTCGAACCTGCGTCTTCTGGCTAGGTACGCCAGACGCTATGACCACTAAGCCACCGCGAGTCCCACCTGCCATGTCGAAATTTGCCTTCACATTCTGAACTTACGTCTTAAAGGTGACGTCAGTAACATCTATTGAAAGGCAAGTTACTTTGCCTCTCAACCGACATGACTTACCTTACGGTTAGTTCTATGTCGTACGATGCTACCATACCTAATAACTAACTTTTTGTGATTTTTTGCATTTTTATGCTAATTTTTATAAAGTTATATAGTGAAGGAAAAATTCGACTCGCAGGCAGGATTCGAACCTGCGTCTTCTGGCGTACCTAGCCAGAAGACGCAGAGATCACAAAAAGTAAGATGTATTTAATATAGGTAAGGTACTATATATCCAAAAACAAAAAGAAACAAAAAGGTTTTTTTTCAGCAACTCCTTCAAGGGACCAC
This sequence comes from Acronicta leporina, assembly GCA_947256265.1. Taxonomy (NCBI): domain Eukaryota; kingdom Metazoa; phylum Arthropoda; class Insecta; order Lepidoptera; family Noctuidae; genus Acronicta; species Acronicta leporina. Next base: position 13,464,555 of record OX366521.1, read on the forward strand.
GTGTTCCATCTGACGTTCCCCAGAGAGTGGCAGCGGAATGATCTCAACCAACTATTCAGCCCATTTGGTGAGATATGTATAACAATTGTTTCTTTTCCCTATCATGTTGGACTGAATTACACAATAGTACAGTACGATCGAAATAACTGTGCGTCTCTGAACCTGTCCGCAAGTGGTTTTGAAGTGGTAAATTTTAATATAAAAAATCGTAAAGACAATCGGGGTCGAAAATGATTTGCATTCGATGTTTTTTGCACAGAAACACTTCGTAAGTGATGTTACCTGCGCGACCGTTCGGAACGGCTAACTTCAGACAGCTATTTCGACTGTACTGTAGGGTAGATGATAGATGATGAAACTAGCGACTGCGCAGTGTCGCCGTACATTTTCCTATCAATTTTTTAAAAAATCGTATGGTTTCAATAAATACATAAAATAAAATAATAAAGTACTTTAGAAGCAATAAAAAAATAAATCATTTTTTTTAAAATTATTTATTGTACACAGTAAATATTTTAAAATCATTTTGAAACAAACAACGCAACTTAAAATTGCGTTTTCTACCAATAAACCTTTGAGTGATCGTTGTTTTATAGTGATGGGCAGGTAGTCAAGTGAAGGTATAATCATCATAAAAGTTAAATTTATTAAAACATAAAAACCATAATCAAAATAATCTAACAATATGTACATATTTTAATTCTAATTCCAAGATATAGAGGTTATGCTAGAGTATATCTGTCACAGGTGCTATAACAGTGCAGTTCTTAGACGACATATCGGCTTACATCAGTCTGGATCGCCGCGAGCAGGCGGCTGACGTCATCCGCGCGCTCTCCAAGAATTCGCGAGTCAAACTCACTCCCTTCCTCAAGTACAAGACTTCGGGATGCGGTGATGCCGAGGTACTTTTTACATTACTAGTGAATAGGGACAGGTGTAGGCAAATCATGTAGATTTTTAAGTTTAGCTATCTTGTATCTTAGCTTCATTGTCGACATATATAACATAACATTATCAACGCTTATACTGTCCCACTGCTGGGCACGGATCTACTCTCAGAATGAGGGATTAGGCTTACTTTTGATGAATATCATACCAACATTGCATTGCACCCACCATGCTATACATTCCCTGTACAGGCTTTTTTTTTAAATAAAATGCCAGCTTCTTGACATTAGTTTTCATGGTCTCATAAAAAAGTTGACCATAAATAGGGCCGATCAACAAAAACAACATTAAAATCCGTCCAAAAATAAGAAAGTAATAAGCATTTGAATCTCATGCTTGACAGTATAACACGTTGTGACGTCACACCGTGTTATACGCTCTCTAACTAGCTTAAAAATACATACAGATTCTATATTAATATTCATTTTGCGAGAAAGGGATAGTGTTCAATCCCTACCAATTTTTTTTAACACATCTTAGATTTTTATTAGACGATTTTAATTATTCTTATTATTATTAATGAATTAAACACCAGTCAAGTACCCTATTAAAGCATGTTGTGAACACGTAATGTTTCCGCTGAATTCTATTCATTAAAAGTGCATTTTGAACCCCCCAGATCACAACCCATTCTTTAGGTAAATCCTTAGGATAGACCGTTTGCCAGGTGTACGCTATTCAACCTCTTATGACGCAGTTAATTAGAGTTACAAATGCAAAGCAAAATCATTTTGATAGTTTTCGTGGTGTGTTATCGCTTCGCTGTCGTCTTTTGTCTAGGGTTCAGTCATCTTTGAGATACCCTTTGGAAGGTAGTGCTCACTGAACAATTTTTATTTAGAGTCTTAAACTTAACGACATAGATTTTAATTCCCAAAGTGTGAGGCAAAGGTGTTGAGCACACAGTCACAGTTCATTGACAGTATTAAACTCGATGGGATTGGTTGTGAATATATTAGAATGCGATTTTTTTCTCTTATTTGCCCCATCCTGTTCGGGCTGAGTACATGTAAGTATGCATACGCTTTATTTTTAGTTTTGCCAATTATATAAAAAATCTATCAAAATTTTTTTAGGTAGGTACCTGAATTCTTCAATTACGGTTGATGATATCTTTTAAGTAAATAAATAAATATATATAATAAGTACAATGAGGAAATCCTAAATATTTTTGACAAAATGAAAAAATAATTGTGTGTATATGCAAAGCCCAACCCTCTTGTTCCCTAAATGGAATATTTTCTCAAAGAAAGACTTCATGATAAAAAAACCTTCAGCAAAAAGATTCCCGCTGCCTTACAAAGGCGGGCAACGCACTTGTGACTCTTCTGGTGCCCATGGGCGGCGGTGATAGCTTACCATCAGGCGATCCATCTGCTCGTTTGCATCCCTATCCCATAAAAAAACCAAAGGTGTCTTCAATGTATATAGTCCAACGAGATGGATTGATGACTGGATTTCCCGGGGCATTTTACATTTTTTATTTTTTTTTGGCATTTTACATTTTTCCGGAAGGGTTAGGCTAAGGCGTACTAATGTACACCTACAATTCGTCGGTATGTTTAGGTCCTATGTAATAGGGAGCCCATTGCCATTAACCGGGCAGAAATTTCATACTCCATGAAGCTATTGAAAATTTCATAGAAAAACCCAATAACACTGCTCGACCTGGGAATCGAACCCAGAACCTCTAGCGTATCAGTCCCGCTCAGGACCACTAGGCTTGTGAGGCAAAGATAGGAAAAATAAAGTATAACGTATTTAGTATGGAACATGAGTTTTTCTAAATAAATCCCAGTAGCAGCTCGGAGTTTGGAATTTGTACCTGGTTAATGGCAATAGGTTCCCTACATGGGACCTAAACATACCGACGAACTGTGGGTGTACATTAATACGCCTCTGCCTAACCCTTCGGGGAATACAGGCATGATGGTATGTTTCTTAATTCTTTTGGCGAGATAGATTAGGAATAAAAGAACAATCCAGCCACTGTAGAACCCTCACACCGAAAAAGAGTTCGAAGCATATTTGTTTATCAGTTATTTTAAGTTTGGAAATATTGTCCCCAGATGGCGATACAACGGAGCGACCGAGCCAAAATGGATATGTATAAATTAATGTTTGTATTTCTGCTCATCACTTTCATAGCGTTTTTAGTATATTACTGTAACAGTAGCTACCTCACATCGTATGTTGCCAGAGATACGGTAGACACAATCATAGTTATGCCTAACAAACAAGAACTTTAGTCTTATTATACAAATATCTAATGCTGGCAGCTATTTATCATTATTTTTTACGGGTTTATAGCGAATGTTTAGACTGATATGGGGGTTATGAAGCCCTAGGGTAAGTTTCTTTTTAGCATCTTGGTTTTATTCATCGATCGCATTCGGCGTTTCGACTGGTGAAGAGCTCTGAACAGGCCAATCAGCTCGCAAAACGCGATCGAAGGGCCTCGGATTTAAAACGTTTAACCATAGATATAATTTTAAATGACTATGTTAAAGCCCACACCTAAAAGTGTAGTAGTTTTTTATACTACAAGAATATACGTGTTGTGGAATAATGATATGTAGTGATATCTAGATGTGTTGATCTATGATTAAGCGTTTTAAATCCGATGTCACGCGTTCGGTTTTGAAAGTTCAAAAACTGTTCACTTCCGTGTTTTATTCTTCTGTATCTCGGTAATAAGATTATCTAGACAGAAGGATCCTGACTGCCTAGCGGGTAACTGTCTTTACCATACAATGGTTCAACCATTTCATTGTTTCATTCGTTTTAAATTATACGGTATAAAAAATACCTAGTTATTTATGACCTTACCGAATTCCGTCCAAATCTGATCTGCTGTTAGAACTTGATTATGTTACTAAGGGCCACTTGCACCAACTTCATAAATATGTTTAAATTATATTTAAAAACAATTTTTCATATAAATTTCGAGTTTAAATACAATTTAAACACATTTAAGAAGTTGGTGCAAGTGGGCCTAAGACTCGTCCAAAAGCAATTATATTAGCCATGAGACCCCTCCACACCCTCTTCGAGTCGATAGCGACGCCTACTATAAATACAAAAGCAACTAGTTGCGTAAACACGTAGGGTTGCCTTTGTGCGTACAGTCGCGGAATGAAATTCATTTGGAAATTTATTAGTGTAACGTTTAGCGGATACCTTTTCAATTTATGACACGTATCACCTGTCATTAAAACTTTCCATTGACATTTGTGATAACAAACTAGAGTAACATATTAATGTTGTCAGCTACTTTTCATGTATTCAGCCAAGCCAATGTCGACTTTAAGGCGGCCAACTCTTTTATTCCACAACTGTACATATTGTGAGTATAGCGATGTTGTCATCTTTCGCGTTAGTTCGGCTGCTGAACTTTGTGTAAGAGACAATGATGACTCCAATAAAGTTCGATGCGTGGTCGGGAAACTAAAGTTAGAAGGGTGAGTTTGAGGCAACGAGCGGACAAATTTATAAAATTAAAAAAATGATTATTTTAGTTTTCCTTCGCAGTCGGTTAAGGATAATAAATTCTGAATATATGTTGTATTTGCATCCCTTCTGTCGCATGTCAAAGGCTTTTTTCATGTGTCATGCGCATGAGTTGTTCCTACGTTGTGTTACTTGATAATACCTACTGTTAGAATAAATGTGCGTTATAATTAAGTATATATAGAACTAAATGTTTATTTTATTTAATTTTGAAATTTATTAGTAGTAGTTGTGTTGTAGTTATTTGTTACTACACCTTTCTGTTCAAAACGTTTCAACTCATATTTTCACTGTTTTGGTTTATTCTGTGATTCAATTGGTTGTGAACCTTATATTGTCTTTGATTTGATGTTTTAATTGAATTAGCACTCCACTATTATAATTGTGAAACACGCTTTAGGTAACTTTTAGGAAGCTGTTTTAGAAACTTGTGATTTGACCTTAAGAGTTATGCTAGGGGTTTCTAGCCGTCCAATATTTTACTAGAAAAGTTATTAATATAATGTTGCATAAAGGAAACCGATCGAAAGACATGCGGATATAGTTGACACAGCTTTAACAGATTAAAAATCTGCTAGGAATATTTCTATAGAAATAGGAAAGCCCAGTATAATTCTGATAAAATATACATAGACCTGTCTAATATAGCCCGCGAGGCGGCAAGTTATCGACCTATATAAATGGTCCATAAATAATTTTCTAACCGTTCGCCACACATTGTGTAAGCTGTGAATCTACTTTGTTTTAAGCAAACTGAACCACCGCTATTGTACGACGCGATTTAGCGGATCGTGAGAAGATATCGGTAGTAGGGACAGCAGTCGGTGCGAGCTCGGACAGTCCGGAATCTATCCGCAGAGCAAAAACTTTTGTTCCATGATTTTTAATAATTTATCAAATTTTATTTCATAAAAAATTAAAAATATTTAGGTAATTGTTCGCCCTAAACTTTAGTAATTCTGTGCGGCAGCAAAGTCTATTTTTATTTATTATGATTTTTAAAAATTTATAGAACATACCTAAGTTGTTTGTGATGTAAGGAATATTACCTGCGAGGTTGTTGGTGTTTTACGTATAAATCCTTATTTAAATGGAAATATCACTCACCGATTTATCAAGAAGTTTCGAAAACTATAAAGCCTATGATTTTTTTTCTTTGGCATGTTGAAATGCTTAGAAATTGTAGAGATCGCGGTTAGTAAACGAACTGTCCGGATTGGAAAAAAATTAATCAATGCGTGACGTGAGGCACAACTTGTTAATAATAATGAAAACAATAGATTTTTCTAATTATTTTTTTCTAAAACATTTCTTTGCATTTTTAAACATTATTATTAGATTTTTTGGAAATTTCTTTATTTTTTTAATATGGTATTATAATATAAAATTATCAATCATAGGGTTATCATCTTCATTACGTATGGCATTCATTCTCCGTGGTACTCTATATTCTCTTTAGGTAGGTACTCTATATTCAAGATTTCAGCTAGCTTGCCGCGTTGATTTGTAAATTATATTTTCATTTGAATGGTATGGTGATTCTGTGCATTGATCCAACCTGTAATGTGCGATTAAAATAAGAAAAGCCTGGTATTGATACTTCTTTTTTTTCTATTGACAAGTCCAATACTTGACTAAAATACTATCTGTAAACAGGCACACTCAAAAAACTGTGTTGTATTATTATGAATAAAACAATTGCACCATTATTACTGTAAAACTTTTAGACTTAGGTACACTTGGTAAATTAAGAACTACTTATATATTTTAAAATTTATTTACTTAATAAAAAATATTTCGAATATATTTGTTTTATTTTGAAGAATTTTTGCTCGCTGTAGTTCAAGAATGTTATGTGGAATGCGGAAAAACGTAGCATCTTCATAACTTTTCTTATTTTAATCGCATATAGATTCAGCATTACTGGTATATATTACTGGTAATGCTTAATAAAAACAAAATATTGTATAAATTTCTATTCGCGTTAATTATTGATCAGTTAGGTATTCCTTCACGCTTTGCAACAAGACCAAACATAATTTCATTAATCCACTATGTTTTATTCGTCATTGCCATAAATAAATAAATTTATTTATTTATAAAATTTAACTAGAACGATCTTAGACCAATTACACTAATTAAATACAATAAATGCTTAGCGTTTCACCCTTTAACCTGAATCCATGCTCCAGGGGAAATGAATTGCCTACCACAAAAATCCACTCAAACAGCCTCACTGTCAGCCGAGTTGAATCAATGTATTCATGGAATAAAAAGAAACGACAGAAAACAAAACGAGTTTATCCCAAGTATCGCATAAAATATATCTCTATATCCTTAGTAATTGATGCTACTCTACTCGGTAGCCCGGACAATGGCGCGTGGCGATACCGGCGACCCCACGACCTCGCGTGCGCGCTTCCGCCATCTTGCATTTTAATGCGCCCGCGCACTGGCCCATTTGCATACCTAAGACGTGTGCGATGATATTTTATTCTCATTTAGTTTACTTATTTACTTAAATGGAACTTTCTGTACTGGACCGCTGAATCGTTTAGGATTTAATTGTTTGGATGGGAACTTTGAATTTAATTTAGCTTTGGAATATAGTGAGATAACGAGAAAAAGCGAACCTACGGTTACTAGATTAGGTATAGAAAGTCGCTTGGTAATATGGAGTCCATCCAGTAATGATTCGTTGATTTCCATGGCTGTCCAAGTTATGCCAAATAATTTCCACCAGCACCATACTACTTTGTGGTAAATGTATAGTTATACATAGTATGATTGTGTAGTAGCGGGTAGTATTTAGTTTATATACAGCCTGACTACGGCATGCATTGTTTATTCTTTCACGAGTCCATATCTAAGCATGTCAACTCCTATTAACATTTAGCCACACAGTTCATAAATATCGTGCCAGCCATTTGCATGCGCTTGTACAAGCAAAGATTCGGAGATTTCCGCCCACCACGCTTGCTTTATGCTCTCTGTCTATTTGGCAAATCTTTTGTGTCCTTTTATAGCAGTTTGTACTGAAATTGAGATGCCTGGAATGGTGAATGCGTGTTTGGCGCCAAAATTTTGCCGACTTTGATGTTCTGCTTTGATCTTTGCGTGTAGGATGACATGGTTACGTGCAGAATCTAAACTAATATTATAAATCCGAAAGTAACTATCTGTTTGTCTATTACCGTTACACGCCTAAACCGTCGGACAGATTTCGATAAAATTTGCCGAGGACATAGATAAAATCTTGAGAGAGGACATTATGTAAAATGTAGTACCTACAGTTTTCTTAGAGGATATCGGATGTACTTAAGTATAGGTATAACTTATAGCAGCTTCTATTTATCGATAAACTTGACCTATCATCTAATTCAAGCACAACCTTTAGTAATAATCTATATACTAATATATAAAGCTGAAGAGTTTGTTTGTTTGCTTGAACGCGCTAATCTCAGGAACTACTGGTTCGATTTGAAAAATTCTTTCAGTGTTAGATAGCTCATTTATCGAGGAAGGCTATAGGCTATATATCATCACGCTAAGACCAATAGGAGCGGAGCATCAATGAAGGATGTTTCAAAATCGGGGTTTTTTTCCTTTTGAGAGCTTCCGATGCGTGCGCTGCGTAAACGGTTAAAGTTTCGCAAAAATCATATATGACAGAATTGTTCCTCTTTCAAAGTTCTAAAAAAAAGTCCGCGACAGCATATGTCTATCTTTTAAGGTTGGCTCACTATAACCTTTTTTATGCTAACTTTGTTCTAAAATTCCAAATGCATTATTTGCGAAGGTGTTTTTATAAACATGATATTAATCCTCATTAGCCAAGTGGTCCTGAGCGCGAGTGCTACGCTAGAGGTCCTGGGTTCGATTTCCAGGTCGAGCAAAGTGTTATTGGGTTTTTTCTATGAAATTCCCAGTAGCAGCTCGGAGTGAGGAATTTGTGCCCGGTTAATGGCAATAGGCTCGCCCCCTATTACATGGGACCTAAACATACCGGCGAACTGTGGGTGTACATTAGTACGCCTCTGCCTAACCCTTCGGGGAATACAGGCGTGATGGTATGTTATGTTATATTAATCCTTATCCAAATAAATACGTTATTCATCAGCCTTTAGAGCGTTTGTTTTGTATCCGAGTGGACCGAGCTTGGGTCCGCTCGGACCCAACAAACCCTCTAAAGGACATATCCTCATTTAGCGTTATTTTATTATTCCTGTTCCCGTGACATATTTTACTAAAGTTCCGCTCGGATACTCAATATTATCAACTAATAATATTGGCTATATCTTGAAGTGAGATTCAATCAAAACATACTACAGCCGCTGAAGGGGATCATCATCTTCTTACCACCTGTCAAGTGCCACCTGCCAAGTTTGCTTGAACGCGATAATCTCAGGAACTATTGGTCCGATTAGAAAAAATCTTTCGGTGTTAGATAGTCCATTTATTGAGGAAGGCTATAGGCTATCACCCCGCTAAGACTAAGTAACTATTCCACGCGGACGAAGTCGCGGGCGGAAGCTAGTGATTAATAATTAAGTATTTTAATTATTAGTAGAATAGGCAGACTGCAGCACCTGGTGGGGTTCTCACCCCATCCTGCCTACCGTTAACTTGATTTTTGAACTTGTTAGTTCGCGAGGTTGAGGTTAACCTCAACCCTCAAAATAGAGTTGGTACGTACTTGTATCTGGTCCATAGTTATAACACTTAGAACATCCCGTTAGTTATAGTTTCCCGTCTCTAGTCCAGAATATAACCTGCCTCGAAACGGATCCTGTCTGCGGCCCTGCGTTTTAGTAGTGTAATAGATAAAAATAATAATCAGAGGCCTGTGAGGAGATCTGGCGAAAAACTGCATATGCAAAACCCCTCTGAATTGCTACCAGGAATCCATAGAAGCCGACAAGTGCATAGATAAAAGCACACAATAACCCTCAAACGCTCGTATAAAAAGCCCGTGGCCGCAATCTGGCCGGTAGGCTCGTAAACTGCCGCGATGCATCGCTCGTGCCGATGATATCGTACTCGCTGACTTACGTCGTGCAACATAGATTAGCAAATACGCAGAACCGACGTATCGATCATCTTTGTTTAAGTGGTTCTTACATTCTAGTCGATCATTTAGATACTTAATATGAATTTCTCAGGAACAATTTAAAGCTTTATTTTTTAACTATTCAGTATTTTTTGCAGTATCATTATAAAACCAAATGTGCGATATGTGAAATACAAAATTACTGGATGTCCACCATAACAATGTTGATCAGGCGTTGGTAATTATAACATCTTGATAAATAAGAGGTCTCTAAGATAGATTAGCCGTTTCAGAAAAGATTCTGAGCGTTGAGTTTCTTATTTCAAACTAGCTTCTACCCGCGATTTCGTCCGCGTGGACTAATTACTTTCTCCCGTTTTCCCAACATTTCCCTTCACTGCTCCTATTGATCGTAGCGTGATGAAAAGTATGAACTATAACCTGCCCAAGAGTATGAAGAATAATTGTACCAAGTTTCGTTAAAATCCGTCGAGTAGTTTTTGTTTCTATAACGAACATACAGACAGACAGACAAAAATTTTACATTTTTTGCATCAGTATCGATCACTAATCACCCCCTAATAGTTATTTTGAAAATATATTTAATGTACAGAATTGACCTCTCTACAGATTTATTATAAGTATATATATATAAGATTTGCTGGCTTCTAACTTAAGGATGGATAAGTTTCTGCTTTGGCTGGTCTCTAAATCTTACCTTAGATTTTACTCTGAATCTGAACTTCCTATCCACTAGATGAGAGATGAGATGACGTTTTTTATATGTTGACAATTCTTATTTATCTTCTGTGAAAGAGCGTGCGTATTTTTTCGTGTAAATTGATTGCCAGAAAAACCCAAGAAAACAATTTTATTATTAATAAATACAACGTACAATTTTATTATCACACAGATTTTCTTAATTTTAATATTGAAAACAATTTTGGCATCGCATTGGTGGTCTGTCATTAATCAGTTGATCTATGGTGCGCACGCGCCGAACTGGGTCGTTCGCGCCTCGGACGCAGATAGGAATGACGGTAGTTGCACATTGTGCCTGATTTAATAGTTCGTGATGTGGCCACATGCTAATGTAGGTACAGGAACACCGGTCGATCACGCGATAATTGTGTGAATTGAATTTATTGTTTGTTTTAAACTTGGGGACGGCTTCTTAGCCTATCTATAGGTTAAGCTCAAAAGCTCTTATGGTTTGGAATTAGATAGATTGTTTCTTTGCGTATTAAATTGGCATTTTTTCGTATTATCACTTCAATATCCTCACTGTTTATGGTATTATAAAGAGAGATAATAACTATTTTGAAAACTGGCAAAGCTATTTCTGATTCAAAATTCAAATCTGGTCCGATTTCTAACAAATGTGATCGAACCAATTTCAGCTTCAAAGTATCAAAGATCCGAGTGCACTACATCTATAAACAGTTACCTATACCCCTTAGAATCCAACCAAAGATGTCATAAATTAAGTGCCTTGACTGCACTCCTGCGCATTTCCATTTCTAAAGCTTAATCTACACTTTGTAAGGACTGAAACATACGGAGTCGTTGAGCCGACGGCGCGGTATTCGCGACAATAAATCGCGGGCATCGTCGGGTGGTGCCATTAGTATCACGTCAGCGAATAAAGCGCAGGGCACACGGAAAGATTTTCACTAGAAACCTCTGCAGTAATAGTGACAATTTATTAATTTTGAAGGTTGAATAACCTTTTGACTAAGACTGCTCTGCCGACTGCTACTATTTGTTTATACTCCTTTGCTTCGATCACATAAAAAAAAAAATTGCCTTACCCTTGACGGTTTAGAGTGAGGTGTACAAATGTACGCCCATAGTTCGCCAGTTTGTTCAGATTCCATGTAATAGGGGCTAGCCTATTGCCGTTGGGCACAAACCAAATTCCGAGCTGCTACTGAGAATTTCATATAAAAACACTGCTTCACTTGGTAATGGTCTTCTAGTGTAGCAGTCGCGCTAATGACCACTAGATTAATGAGGCGGTTTTCAAAAGCCATAATTTTTTTGGTTAGATGAAATGTTTTCTTTCTCCAGCCCCAGCCATTATAAATAAGTTAAAATCTGCTCGTGTGTTCCTGGCGCGGTGGGTTGATGCCGTGCGCTCGCGCACCGCTATTGCCGCTATCATTCACCTTTTGTTTCGTTGGCACGTGCGCCCGATTTAGTTCCCCGACAAATATAGTGGCGTCACTTGCTTTAGATTTCATATAAGACTCCTGTTCAGATGCCCGTTGAATCGTTAAAAGGGATTCATTTGTCACCACTTTGTATGCTCCTTTGTGCTCCTGGAACTAAATATTTACTGCTGCTACTCCTCTTAGTACCTACCTCTATCCACGTTTTGAAAGGAACGCTTTTTCTCGTTAAACAGACTAAATAATTGAAATTTGTCACGTTATTGTCATGATTTGTTTATTATAAGTTACATTTCAACATTGCATTAGCTATTTACAAGCATTTATAGTAGGTAGGGGAAAGTGGGGGGGATTCGTACACTTTTCACTTCGAGCCCTATAGCAGAAAAACTAAACGCTATTTGGAAATAATTTAAGCATTGCTAGATTGCTTATATATTTGCCTACAATGTTCCCTTAGACGACTTGTTCATAGAAAGAAGCGTGGCCAAGTTATGCCGATTTAAAAAAAAATGGAAATCGTACGAATGTACCCCACTCATGGGGTAGCTTCGTACATGTGTTGGGGTACCTTCGTACATTGTGGGGTGCCTCCGTACATCATGATTAATAATGCTATTTATAGAATATGTAAAGTTTATTATGATCAAAATTTCACAGAATCAGCCTTGGGTGCTTAAGTACTTAATAATAAGATAGTTTTAAATACTTTACTTTGCTTCTTTTTGGTTTACTTAATATATCTTTACCCGATATCAAATTTAATGCCCTGTTCATCTCTTTAGCCCTTTGTTTTCTCTCTTAATCTTGCTTCTTGTTTTGTTTTTTCTATTTCTTCTATCCTATTTTTTTCGGGAGTATCTATGTAAATCCTAGATTTACCAGGCTGTTTGCCTTTTTGGACTTTAGGGTAGCGTCGGATCATTTCTGGCGTTACTAATCCTTGAGCAGATGTAGATGGCAGATCAAGTGGTTGCGCCAATTAAGACGGCGAGTGTGCCTCAGGTCTCGGTGATAGATGATCTTCTTAGGCAATATCTATTTCTTCTGGAATGGCTTGTTGCACATTGTCATCAGGGCCTGCAAGATTGTATAACATATGTGGGGTACATTCGTACAGTACGAATCCACCCCGTTCATACGTGTACGAAGCTACCCCAACTTAAGAAATTCGACTAATATATTGAAAATAAAATAAAATATCCTTAAGGATAATCTCAGCAGTTATTTTTACAGTTATTTCGACATTTACTTAAGTAAATGTCGAAATAATAAGCTTAAATATGTACCCAAACACCACAAAGAATCAGTTTAATAATGGACGCAAAACTTATAGAAGATAAACACATTTAAAGTTGCATCGAAAAATTACTTACGCGAAGCGAAAACATGTATCGTCCTGTCACATTGAAGCCGGCGGCAGCACTGGTGAGCCATTCCGCGGTTAGATTACGCATGTGAGTGGGCATCACACACAAAGATACGAAGGCGCTACTATGTTGCGTATTCGAATTATAGCCGTTGTACGAATGCTCCCGGTGTACGAATCTCCCCCACTTTCCCCTACAATAAAATCTATGTTAGGTACTTATCGCGCTTATATTGGTATTCTAGAATACCAATATAATTAAATTATCTAGATAAATAAATTACCTGCCTCATTAGCCAAGTGGTCCTGAGGGCGACTGCTACGCTAGAGGTCCTGGGTTCGATTCCCAGGTCGAGCAGTGTTATTGGGTTTTTCTATGAAATTTCCAGTAGCAGCTCGGAGTTAGGAATTTATGCCCGGTTAATGGCAATAGGCTCGCCCCCTATTACATGGGACCTAAACATACTGTCGAACTGTGGGTGTACTAAAGTACGCCTCTGCCTAACCCTTCGGGGAATACAGGCGTGATGGTATGTTATGTTTTATAAATAAATTAATAAATATCCGTCGATTGTATTAAGGCCAATTACTAAGGAGCTACAATCCAAGCCAAAGGAACAAGACAACGGAAATTGTTCTCTGAAAGTAAACGAAGCAGAAAATCCCTTCGGGGAATACAGGCGTGATGGTATGTTATGTTTTATAAATAAATTAATAAATATCCGTCGATTGTATTAAGGCCAATTACTAAGGAGCTACAATTCCAAGCCAAAGGAACAAGACAACGGAAATTGTTCTCTGAAAGTAAACGAAGCAGAAAATAAAGTGAGCTAAATCTTCTGCTTACCCTTAGAGGTCATAGAGACATGTAGCCGAGCGATTCCGTGAAATTAACGCTTCGAGAGGGCTCGGGGTCAGCTGAAGGGTCGGACGAATCGTGTACGGATTTCTTTACACGGTTCTATTCTACGGTTAAGATTAACCCCGGATTGTGACAACAGTTCGTTAAGTACGGCACTAATGGAATAGAACAATAGCTATTTTATTTAGCAAATTAAGATATTTTGAGCTACTGGGATTGCAAAAAGAAAAAGCTGTAGGAGTGTCAATTAAACTTATTCGGAAAATAAATACGTAATTAATATGATGGCTTTTAGTATGTTTTGTTACCTCTTAGATTATAATTTTAATATGGCAGATAAGTACCTTGCTTATTATTAGTAATTTTAGTATAAGTAATTTTATTGTCTTTTAATGTAATAATTTTGCCGGCGTTTGCATATCGCAATCACTATTATTTTAATTAAAATTATATGATGCTTCGTATTTGTCTATCCCTTATAAGGATCAGCTGTTATCAACCTCCGGAGAGGTACATTCGCACATCGTATCTCAGTAAATCCTTTTCGTCTTGTCGCCTGCCCGCTGTCATCGCCTGGCACCTAACGGGGCGCTTTCGATATACGCGATATTCGCTTTGCGACGCCGACCAGATAACTATCTTACAATCTCATTAGCTAATAGCCAATTACGTTGAGCGACGTGTCCGGGCCGTTTTGTCAGTGACATTTAGAGTTTTACCTATTTGGGCCCGCTTTGGGCGCGACAACGCTTGTCAAATGGTCGTCAATTACTGCGCCTGCACCGCCTGCGGTCGTAGGGTCGTACATGTACTACGTGAGCTCTCCGAGTGTGAATGTCATTTGAATGTGCTTGATTTTGTAAGCGGAATTGGTGTCAAGTCATTTTAAAATGTTTACATTGATGATTTTAAAAGGAGTAAGTAGGTATCTGTTTATCTAGCTTGAATAACGAATATTTTAAATCTCGGGAATTGTAAAGTTTATGGAAACTGAAATCGTCAGCAATGTAACGATTGACACAGTTATTGGATAAAAGTCTGGTTGAAAAATACATGCAATTACTACAATATACATAGGGTTATTCAAACAGGTCAACAACATCAAATATGCATCTCGTAGCTTTAGAATAAAAGTGCTTGCTAACAATGTAAGATTTGTGCGGCAGTGATCGACCGTGCGCACGCGACGTACCGATGTGTCGCTCCGACGCCCGATTAGCGCGCCTTGCTTCGGCCCTGCTAGGCGTACATGGTGACGCAGGAAAATTATTTAATTCGAAATTGGCACAGACGAAACAGACTTGGTTAGTGCGTGCCAATCAGCACAGATTAAGTAAGGAAGCTTAGCCTGTGACAATTCTGCCATGTAGCCTAACCAGAAAGATAGTCACAAATAGACAGAATATAGCTACTACGTATGGTTGGTCTGTACGCATGAAACGTTTTGCAGATAACATTTGAAAAATCACATGAAATACTTTTGTGTCACAGTCTGCTCAAATCGCATTTCAGTGAAATTGCATTTTAATGAAATCTCATTTTGTTCAAGACTTCATTGTAAGTAGCAAAATAGCAAGTGTGGCGTTAAATGATTTTGAATAGAAAATCAATGCGGACGAAAAGCAGCAGGCTGCGAAATTTCACATGTGATATCGCTGTGAAATATCATAATTCCTCAAATGAAAAGTAGCAATCATTTCCAAGCCTATTGGTCTCGCTTATGATCTCTTGTAGTCGTCTACCTACCTGCCATTGATATTTTTCCTTTCCCTATTTAATCCAGATAAAGTAGTATTTAAATCTCAGTTTAGAGGCAGTAAAATGTCCGCTAACTATGTAAGATTTGTGCGGCAGTGATCGACCGTGTGCACGCGACACGTGATGTGTCGATGTGTCGCTCCGACGCGCGACGTGCGATTAGCCCGCCTTGTTAGTGCGGATCGGGCGTACATGACGATTGGGCACATTAGTTGACTGTTATTTTTCTAGAAAAGTCCCCGAAAGGTAATGATTGCACGTGTTGTTGTATGGTAATAAAACATACGAATTGATATTGCCTACAATCCTACATACCGTAGTGAGACCCGATATTTCTGTACATTTTGTTGTGTTTAAAATTTTCATCAATTCCATCCAAGATACATCAGTTTTACGCTCATAAGTCAGATAAGATTGCGAAAAGACAACAGCGCAGTTGTTAAACCGCAATCCTTTGGCACTTTATCTAATACGATCTCCCAGTTTAATAACTTTTAACCTCGCCCTAAACAACAAACAAGAACACAGTCACCTAATACTAAAACAGTCCCTTTTCTTTGTTAAACCGTTTATGGGGAGTAACGCCAAAAGTGGCTCGGCAGCATGTAAACGTGGCCTATGTAGCAAGCAGACACTTGCAGGTGATTTACCCGAGGTGTGCCCTTGTCGTCTTGCTAAGCGACACGACTAATAAATACTGGTAGCGATTTAAAGACGAGACCTAAACGTTAATCCGGAACAAGAACGTGTTGGGTTACCTTTGATAGCTTTAAGAGTTGCTTTTCGTTGTGTTAAGTATGAAAATTATTTTGCTCTAGAAAGTTTTTTAGAAGCCCACAATTGACAAGGAAACTGGTTTAAATTTAATTGAAGAGTATGCTCTTGTCACTGAAGTCATCAAGGATCCTTTGTAATAAATAAGAGCCCAGAAGTACGATAACACTTTTTCTTACTTCAAGACCTTTAAACGCGTGGAAATAGGAAATGCTCCTACAGCTTTTACCTAAGTCAATATTGAAACAGATAGAAATAGATACAGATCTCGTATCAAGAGAAAAGCTTTGTTTTAAACAGTTTACACAATGCGTTCGCTTAACTGAGACTTTTTGGGGGTGGCACAGATGAATTCGGACGAACATAAAACGATCAAAATGGTTTCAAGTTTGAGACTTGAAACTGGTTGTTTATGAACTAGTCTCAACCAGTACGGCAATTCAACAAATTTACATAATCAGGCTGAAATATCTATATTCAAAGTTTTTACCTGTCCACCTGACTGTTGGCGTAAATGTCAACGACGTAAAATCTAATGGCTATATAATAATTCAAGAAATCGATTAGGCGCGATCGAGCCTGTTGCGTTAACAACCAACATTTTACAGACAGGTCTTTTGTTTACTGAGAATTTTGCAATAGTCGTCCAGATTTGAGGATATGAATTATCTTCTTGCCCCGAAAATACCTGCTCATCGAAAAACCTGACTAGTAGTGGTTAGAAGTTGAGTTAAAGTAAAAAAAGCCAAGTTATGCATTGAATTGTAATCACAAGCCCACGATCGTGACTATAGGGAGAAGAGATATATATATAGACTATAGACGCTATGTAATGCTTTAGTACCTTAGCAGACAGAAATGTTTTGCTGGAGAGTTTGTTGCGCCGCTTCTTCTTCCCAATGAAAACACTAGAATTGCAATAATGTCATTGTTTGACAGGCAATTTTTCACCGAGTGTCGCCATTCGTGTGTGTTCTCATGCATTTCGCGATAACATCTAGAACCTTCAAGTATTGCTGTTACGTGTCAGTTACACTGAGCGCGGAAAATCGTATGAAATTCCTGTAAATGGCGATTAGTCAGTGATCGCGTTAATGGCTCTCAAAACGGCGTCCTAACGCGCATGCGCACACGCACCCGAGTTCACCCGACGCATAACGAGTAGGGCTGTCGAGTTGACAAAATTGGGTGTTCAAATCTATTTTGTCCGCTATGTCTGAAAAGTCTTCATTTATTGACTTCTCTAATTAAGGAGTACGTTACGTTTACTTTTTTTACGTTTCAGTTTTCACATTCAAGATGTTATTCGTAACTAGGTAATTAATAGGTATCCATTAAAAGTCGTTGTCTTTAGTCAGTAAACCAAAAGTAAGAGTAAGCAATAGAGCCGGTTTGGCAACATATCTGTTGTTCTATATCTTTGTTTACATAACATACTTCCACGCCTGTGTTCCTCGGATAGTTAGGCAGAGGCGTACTAATGTACACCCACAGGCCGCCGATATGTTTAGGTCCCATGTTATAGGGGCGCCATTCACTGGCCACAAATCCCAAATTCCGCTGCTGCTGCTACTGACAATTTCATAGAAAAGTCAACACTGTTCGACCTTGGAATCGAATCCAGGACCTCTAGCGTAGCAATCCCGTCCAGGAACCCTAGGCTAAAGAGACGGGAAGGACTTAACGTCCTTCCTTTTTTTTCTTGGCTAATTTAAGTTAAGAATGAGACCGTATGTACTGTCACCTTCCCAGCCATCTCTGGCTTATGATTAAATTACCACCAGATCTATAAAAAAACGCATTTTTTATTGCTTTTGGCAATAAAATGAGTTTTTAAACGGTAAACGATCACCAACATTAATCCCCATTTTAGCCAGAAATTAGAACCAAAAATTGTACAACTTGCGATCCTAATTTAAAAAAACCGACTCCAAATTATGATTGTCTAAATCATAATTTGGAGTCGGTTTCAAATCCAAAATCCATCAATCCAAAAAACAATCCAAATAAATTCATCAACCAAGTAGGTATAATAGGTAGTATTTTAGTGAACAATTTACTACATTTGGTGGTCATTATATTTATCCCCATTAATATTTTATTCCAGCTAAAACTCTACCGTTCAACACAGCAGTTAAACGTTTTAAACCTAGAACAAAACCCAGCCCTGTGCGGATTGCGCGCGCCGAATAGTTCCCACTAACAGTGATTACTCCTCGCGATAATCACCCATCGTTGTTCAGCACATTCTATTAACATAAAGCTAAGGGAACCCTGAGGCGCCGCGACGGGTCCGTCCGGTATAAAAATGTAATCATTTCATAGAATATTACTACTAAAATGTGGCCAGTTCGTGTGAATATGCTGTTTATGAAATAATGAGAGCTTATTATCTAGTTTAAAGGCTTACAAGCAACACTTCGGCATCTATTGCCATACAAAGCTGGCTTCTATTAGATTATTAGAAGCCTTTGGATAAAAAACTAGGTACCTATGTGTCAGTATTGCCTCTCGTTATATTGCAAATTGACACCGCAATCTTATAAAAATATGTAGTCGCAGTGTGTAGTTCCAGAGTCAATTTCCAGGTCGAGCAGTTTTATAGGTATTTGCTATTAAATTCTCGATAGCTTATATTAAAGTCAAGTGAAAATGTATTGTTTCAGTTAGACCATTAAAACAGGTACAGTCACGAGCACAGATATGTATACACTTGGCAAATTTCGAAAGCGATTTTCTCTTAATGTATTAATTGAAATTTGATCATGTTATGAACATAGTATTTTCGAACCAATGCTTTAATTATATCGTTATTATCTCAAAGTTTGCAATCGTCATTTCATAAATAATGTTTTCGAATTTTAGTCAGTGTATACATATTGATGCACGTGACTGTACTTTTAAAAAAATTCAAAGTAGTAGCACGGTTTCAAAAAGTGGTTCTTAAGAGAAGAGCCGGCAAGAAAATCAACTCATATCAAACTCATACCCCCAAACATATACTACCTTTCTGTTTAGTAGTTGGCTAATATAAGGGATTATAAAACAGAAGTCTAGTACCTAAAATGTACAGTGAGAACGGAAATAGGATAATAGAAATGCTCACGCAAATAATTATGAAATGAAATTCTATACTAATTGTTAACTATCGAATCGCTATAATCATTAACCCTGATTTAATCCGACATGATTTTAACTCGAATCTTGAGAAACTCAACAATTATTTTAACGTGAAACTATTTCGTGAAATTAATGCGGAGTGACCTCTAACATTGTCGTGTAGAATTACTAACCACAGTGATAAACATAATTTGCTTTTGACAGAGAAATTAATTTTAAAGCGCACGTCACAATGGCGAAACTGAACTGGACGTTGAATAGCAGGTTTTGGGCTTAATATAATAAAAATAAAGTGACAATATATCATTAAATATAATTAGTAGATATAGTGATAAAATAACTATGGCAATAGGCTCGCCCCCTATTACATGGGACCTAAACATACCAGCGAATTGTGGGTGTACATTAGTACGCCTCTGCCAATCCCTTCGGGGAATACAGGCGTGATGGTATGTTATGTTAAAATAACTGAAATCGAGTAATTAAGTTTTATGATATTCGTTTTTAAAGTTTTTGGCGGGGATTGTGATACTCTCTTTCTCGTTACACGAGTGGCACTGTAGAATTTGTATGGCGCACCTAAGAATTGACGTCATGTCACGGTATAGTACCTTCTTTGTCTAGCATAAAATTATTTCAACTTCATAATTTTTGGTCAGCAATTTATTTGTGATCGGCTCTTTAAATTTTTATATTGATAGAATGTAGGTAGCTGATAAAATTTGCTATTGTTACCTAATTGCTTACAAACCGTATATGTAAAGATGGCTGATGACTGATATTTCAACCATATCTTACTTTACTAAAGATCTTCAATAATAATGCTTCAATTCAGATCTTTAGTCTTGATACTTTGGCAGTAAGTGACGTTGACGCCTCAACACAACACAGTCCACCTGAAACAGCTATCCCAATAAGGTAAAACGCGTGAAGATACATAAATCTAACGTATTTGAGGCTCGTTACCACTGGAAGTCTGCCGCGGGTCCGAGACACCGACACTTTGTTTTCAGATGAGACTCCATCATACTAACAATATGTCCTTAGCTCCGATACATCGGCTATTTCTCTGTATAAGGCTGTTATTTGCAATGTTACACGTCTAGTTTGACAGCTTCGGATTGTGTAGGCATTTTAAATCATGTGAGCCAAATTGAGGGTCTGTCAGTGTTCAAGCAGGTTCTCAAATAGGTGAGTATAGTGGCGGGCATTCGTTGCCAACTTGATTCAAAAACATGTTGCTGGGGGAACATACAGATCTACCATTATAAATAAACTAGCGGCCCGCCCCGGCTTCGCACGGGTGGAGAATCCCTAACTTTACTTTCCCCGTCGAGTCTCCCGTGAACCCTATAATATGTTAGGGGTCGACAAAATTTATCACAAAAAAAAAGAAAAATAGATAGTAGCCGATTCTCAGACCTACTGAATATGCATATAAAATTTCATAAAAATCGGTCAAGCCGTTTCGAAGGTGTATGGTAACTAACACTTTGACACGAAAATTTTATTTATAAGAATATTAATATAAATAAATTATTTATAAAAACATAAGTGGGTACAATATTTGTGAATCTTCTGGTCCCTAACTGTATTTCAGGGACCATACCATTATCTGCATTGAGTTAGTATTGACAATATAATTGTAATTACAAAAAATACAATAACGAATTTGACGACTTTGGGCGGATGACTTCATAGTATTAAATAATTTAAGCTTTTCATACCTAACGTAAACCTTAGCCTATATAAATATTTAACACTTTTGTAGTATAAAATATCACCACGTATGCGTACATTCATTTTCATGTTTACGTATGAAAATTTAATTTTATTCGTGATCGGATTCGCGCAGCAGGGGCCTTAAAACTACAATTTGTTGCTCAGACTACCTAAGCTTTGCCGTACGGTAATCGGCCTAGCAGATTCCTCGCGACTGGATACCAAAGAAACATAATCCCGATTCACCAGGACACGTTCCGTTCATCCGCGTATCCGAACGCTGCCTTAACGGCGGGAACATAGCTTATTAGAGCGTTAGAACAAAAAATAAAAAGTTACAAGTCAATCAAATGTTGTCTCTGGTGTCATCTGCGCGGCGCGCCGCTCGCCTTATACGGTCAAACGTTTGATAGATGAACCGTCGTCAGCTTTGAATCCCTTACGTCCGCAACTATAACATATAAATAACGTTTTATATAAAAATATCAAAGCTTACCTCTCTAATACTTCCAATCTAATCACGTATAAGTTTTTATTGGACTATGTTTTGCCCCTCATCGTATATAATTAATTGATTTATTTCCATTACTTCGTATTAGATTTAAAATAAGTCAATTTATATCCAATGCGGGGGTTGGATGAAGAGGATTGCGACGTTTTATGTCTGACAGTATGTTAGTTTGCGATTGAAGAGGTTCCCTAGTAAGGTATAAAGATCGTTTTAGATTTAAGTAGACTATTCCATAAATAAATCTGATAAAACTATATAAAATGCGATTGCTTTAAGTGCAAATGTTTAATAAGTTTTTATAGGTAATAGTTATATAGGTACGGCGGATTGAATTGCCCGTACAAATCTAATACCAAAATAAATCCTTATTTATATAGAATTTAATCAAATTGTGTTATTATTCGTATTCGGATATCATTAATCTAGATTCCTATCCTGACGTCATCTTTAATACGTAAATTCAGAAAGTGAAGGCAAATTTCGACCTAGCTGTGACTCGCGGTGGCTTAGTGGCTTAGTAGCATCTCGTGTATATAACCAGAAATAGCAAGTTCGAATCGTGCCCGCAGTCTAATTTTTCCATCATTAAATAACATTATTCCATAAATATCCTATGCTGTCTGCACATAGAATAAAAAAACGGCAAATTCCTAATTGGTAATTTACTTATCCGTTTAACGGAAACAGGACAAAGCAGTCTCAAGAAAATCTTAAAAGAAGTAAAAGAGTCTTTGGTTTAGTCGTGACCGCGTTCGAGTAATTTGGTTTGCCGGCGGCGTGTTCCCGCATTTGCGACAGGTGAATGCGAGACAGCGGCGCTAGTGTCGATACTTCACCCACAATTAGCGGATGCGTTCGTATACCAATTAAACGGACACGGCGACAAGTCCTGCGCCTTTGCTCTGGTTAAAAAACAATTCTGCCAGTATCTCAGTCTTCCTCGTACAAATAAAAAAAATGTGCCTCTAATCTGTAAATAGCTTTCATTAAATTTCGTTCGAATTCCCGAACGCACCGCACGTTTATCTTACACGACGAAATACATTAAGGCGCATCGTTCACCTGAGCCGGCTAAATTCAAATTTCAATCAGTTTTTCGAAATGTGTCGGTCTACAACACATTCTTGATTCATAGCAGTAGTAGTTTGCAACATTAATTATACAACATCTACGATTGAGAACTAAAACATTTGCTTAAAAACCTTTTCTTACCTAGCAAAAACTGTGCTAGTGGCCAAAATTATCGATTTACACTACTTTTAGCTACAATAACGATTTTCAAGGAGAGGTTCTAATTCTGTATGGCCAATGTCACAATCACTACTGACATGAATGTCAAATGTGTTATAGATTTACTAATTGCGAAACTGCTCAGGTGAGCGACCAGCCTTAAAAACAAAAAGCCTCTCACCCTAAACATACACCGCCTTGGGTACAAACTTTAGTACAAATCTATTTATTAGGCATATATTTATTTAGCAGTTATATTTTCCTCAATAAGGCTCTTAAATTTTATCTGCTCTTTTATATACTAAGGGCCACTTGCACCAACTTCTTAAATATGTGTAAATTGTATTTAAACAATTATTTATTAGATAAATATTTATTATATAAATATTTATTATACTTTATTATTTAAACACTTACAGTAAATTTGTGATTAAATGCGATTTAAACATACATATTTAAGAAGTTGGTGCAAGTGGGCCTAAAAGTGTCTCAATTTTGAACTTTGAAGAAGTATATCAATTGTTTTTACAGTTTTATCAAAGAATTTATTATTGTTTCAGAACAAGGACTGACACAAAATCACGGCAAGGTTTGTGTTTTTTCTTTATATTCAAGCCAGGTAGTATATAACTGCAATGAATGATTGGTACGTATGAGATAAAACTCACTTTGGATTCGTCATGACATTCGAATGAAAGAAATAAAATGATTAAGATTAAGATAAGATATAAAAGTTTATTTCTCACCACAATACATGAGGAGGTATACATTATGGTAAAGTTAACTACTTATATTGTAAGAGGCTGGTGCCTAAACTAGACTAGACTTGGGGCCTGTATTTCAGGACACCAGGTCTCCACCCTTTA
This sequence comes from Acronicta leporina, assembly GCA_947256265.1. NCBI lineage: Eukaryota > Metazoa > Arthropoda > Insecta > Lepidoptera > Noctuidae > Acronicta > Acronicta leporina. Next base: position 13,488,449 of record OX366521.1, read on the forward strand.
TGATTATTATTATGGACTATTTTTTTCTTCTTTTTACACCTATTATTATTTATGTGGTTAGTAAACTTTACACATGAGTAATAAATTAAAATAACATAATGTGTTAGAATGGGATTAGTAAATGGGTGTGTAATGGGGTGTGTTGGTGTGTTATGTAGGTGCAATTTTGAGTATTTGAGTAAGATTTGAGGATTTAAAAGGAAGAAATGCTTGATGAAATTATTGAATGATGAAAATTTCTGTGGAAATGTAATGACTGAATTTGCCAGGCCGCGCCTACCCGCGTTCGCCTCCTCAAAGCCAGCTAAACATAGTGAGGGAGCGACAACAAGAACAAAATCGTGGTAAACCGGTTACCCATAGGTTGTAACCGGCAGAAGACGGAAAGAGTCAAATGGAGAAAGAATCAAATGGGGAACATAGTTTTTGTATGGAGATGTTTGCAATGCGTGCTATGTAGGTAACCCTTTTAAATCTCTTTGGCCACCACCCAAACCTAATTTGCATGAAAAATTTCTTTTTTTTATATTAAAGCTTACTAGCAAAGCGGGTCGCACATTACTAGTATTCTTGTTAACCCCTCGTGCTAAGCTAGATTGCTTGTGTTACGAGTGGGTTCACGTCGGTAGTGCAATGGGTGGGGTTCGAACCGGCAACCACATGATCGCAAGTTCGATATTTGTTTGGTAAATTGTACCCATTATACGATAATATAGGTATTGTATCATGTCTACCAAGGATGACTTTCATAGACAAATTTAATAGTGAAATTTACTAGTATTTCACTGGGAAGTCACATCCAACTTACAGCCTTATAATAATGTCGTAATATATCTTATCTCTACTATTATAAAATTTTAAAAAAGCTGTGTCTGTATTAGGGTATATAAACGTCTGCGAACCCAAAATGTGATTTTTAAATATCTTGTCTGTTTGTTGGGGTTGGCGGGTTGGCGCAAAAACTACTATATAGATTTTAACGTTGTCATTACTGCAATGATAGATAGTATATGCTCCAACTTAAAAACGTATAATTCTTATCTCAAATAATTAAACGGATCCTGAGATACAGCTTGACCTCTCCGATGAATAGAGACCCATACAAAGAAGAGATCAACACTGTTGGTTTTTTGGCACCAGGTGAGCGAAGCCGCGGGCAAAAGCTAGTGTCTTATAAGTACGTGTAATTATGACGAACATCAGACGATTATAATTGTGAATCCTGGAGACTTATAATTTACCTTTTTAGAAAGTTTTGCACCTTCTAATCAAAATTTGTGTCCAGTGTTGAACATGACCAACCTTGCCACACCGTCGACTCCAGCGCAGCTGCCGGAGAAAGTGAGCCGAGATCGTTCCAACAGTATTTCGACGACCTCGCCTTCCGCTACTACCAGAAAACGGACTTCGTCGGGATTGTTTCAAGTAAGATGGCTGCCATTATATTTCCACATTAATTAATCATCACATTAGTAAATTCAAAGTGTCTGGTGTATGATGTATCTAAGAGAAGTTATGAAAGACATCTCTCTCTTGTCACGATTTCAAACGTATTATAAATATATGTTCAATCATATCTATTAAGTATAGATATGATTGAACATATATTTATAATACGTATATATAAAGCTGAAGAGTTTGTTTGTTTACTTGAACGCGCTAATCTCAGGAACTACTGGTCCGATTTGAAAAATTCTTTCAGTGTTAGATAGCCCATTTATTGTGGAAGGCTTATAGGCTATATATCAACGCGGACGACGTCGCGGGCAGAAGCTGTGTATTATATTTGCACATTCATTAACGTTGTTGATTACCTGTCATTATCATTTTCCTGCCCTTGTCCCTTGACTTGTAATGTCCAAAAAACACACCTTAGTTTATATTTTCTGTATTTTTTTTGCATACTTATTCCATGCTAAGATTATAAAGTTATTTTAGTGAAGGAAAAATTCGACTTGCGGGCAGGATTCGAACCTGCATCTACTAGCGGTGGCTTAGTGGTCATAGCGTCTGGTGTGACCAGAATTCTTCCCGGGAATCCCACGCGCGTCGAATTTCTCCTTCACTAAAATAACTAAACACACAGTTAGGAACCTTAGTTAGGGAAAATCATACCTAACTTCTTCTTCTTTTTTTCTTTTTTTTAAAAACGTTGCCCCACACTAGGATTTTCTCCTGTATCGTGGGTGCGTTTACAAACACAAATTCTCACATACACAAACACCCAGACCCGGAACAACTACCACAACACGTGTCGCAGAAGCCAATTGCTCAGCCGCTACGCCAAACGTGTCGTTTATTTTGGCGGTTCATTTTGGTATTAGGTACGTTTGTATTGAAAATTCGGTTCGCCGACGCCCCCAGACTCATAACAGCGTAATTATGAAACATTAAATTATGCATGTTGTTTCATGTTTTGTACGCAGTTAGGCTCAATCTAGATAAACAATCTCGAAAAACAATATCAATTGAATCATTACAACTGTACTTTAAAAACATGATGGAAAAAGTCGACTTCAAATTAGGTTTACTTTTTAATTGGTTTTTTATTTAAAATCTTCTCCCACAGGTTGACGAGTCAGAACCACAAGCCAAGCCGTTTCGTAAAAATACAGATACCGACATACAGGAAAGTGGGAACAAGAAAAATGCCGTCGTAGATAAGAAAAAAGAAATTATACAAAAGAAAAATAATGTTTTAGATAAAAAAGATAAAGTGATTGATAAGTTTGATAGCGAAGCTAAGTCGAACTGTGTGACTGCTTTTAAGGAGAGCTATAGTTGGGACTGAATGTTAAATAAAAATAAAGATTTGACCTATACACATTTTTGTCTTATTTATGTTAATAATATCCCATCAAAAACATTCTGACTTGGCCGTTGACGTTACGTCACACAACATTAACTATAAATAATAAAGAAATCGCAGTAAGGAACCTTAGACTTGGCACGACTTAGTCTAGATTTCATTACTTTTTAGAGATAAAGAAGCAGCTCCATCGAGACTTGGCTAGTTTCTTACAGAATGTTTTTGATGGGATTTCACTTCTTTTTGTAGAAACGTGTATTGATTTATTTTATTAGATTTTCTTATTTGACACAGTTTTTGTAAAGGCGGTATATGTCGATATCTCTAATAGTTTGGTTGGGCTCTTGTGTTTTCTAATCAGGGTCACCAGGTACTCCAGATCTTCGATTATCCTAGTTTTTATAGTTTTCCCTTTATGTGGCCATTAAACCCTAACTCTGTACCAAATTTCAGCTCTCTGAGTTTCTGGGAAGTACTAGTTCTATTTCGATGATCATGAGTGAGTGTCATAAATGCGAAACTTTGCTTTCGCTTAACTTCGGAACTAAATGACCTACAGACTTGAAATTTTGGATTTTAAGTATGCGATTAGAGCCATTGTGCACTGTCGTCTAATCGCCGCGGCGAATCGGTAGCGACTGTGGCAATAAATATAATAATAAAGTTGTACGACTGTGGTTTTCTATAGTTAGGTGTCACTGTCGCCGTTCGCCTACCTATGTTTTGGTTGCCGTCGCCCGTGTCGCCACCGAGCATTCGACAATGCGTAATGGGCCTTAGGGGACATGTTTTTTTAAGTAAATTTAATTTTATTTCTTCCACAAATAAGACTTAAATTTGGTATAGGAAACCGATTGTTCTTGCTGGAAATGACAATATCTCTTCAAATAAGTGGAACACATAGGTACACATCATGCCTGTATTCCCCGAAGGGTTAGGCAGAGGTTCTAAGGTACACTCACAGTTCGTCGGTATGTTTGTAATAGGGGGCGAGCCTATTGCCATTAACCGGGCACAAATTCCAAACTCCGAGCTGCAACTGAGAATTTCATAGAAAAATCCAATAACATTGCTCGACCTGAGAATCGAACCCAGGACCTCTAGCGTAGCAATCGCACTAGGGACCACTAGACTAACGAGACAATTAAATATAAGCAGAAGTATAGTTTTTTGGATTTAAATAATGATATACGATAAAAAAACAAGTCAATTTTGTTTATATTTTGAGCAGTTTGGATTGGAATGGACAAATTTTTCGTTTCTACTTAGCTTCAGTATTTTCCAACCCTTACAATCAGTATTGTATAAATGGCGAATATTTATAAACTGGGATAACTTACCGTAGGAGAGCCATGCTTCAGCTTGAATGGGCCCAGCTCAGCTCGACCGGAGTGATACCACGGCCTCACAGAAAACCGGCGTGAAACAACACTTACCTAGTTGCGGTGTTTCTCGCCGAGTGAGTGAGTATACCGGAGGCCCAAACCCTTTTAAAAAAGGGGGCAACGCAGTTTCGGCCCCTGCTAGAAAAGGGCACAATCATATTTATGATGAAAATACAAAAAAAATATTAACTGATCAAGGATCAATATCAGACACAGAATACAATTGTTATTATGTCTATTTACGACTCTCCAGAGAGGTAGCTTTGCTTATTAAATCGCATAGTTATTAATATATCTTCCATGTTCTTCAAGTATGTTGGAGTTAGACGTCGCCAGCACGTTTGGGATTTCCAAGGGCATTGCATATCAGGAGGCACATGCCGCTTTGAAACCCCAGCTCTACGGCGACATGTCACGACTAACGCTACAAAAACATTCGATTGGTTCGCAAAAAAACTTAAAAATATTGTACAAGGTTCAGAATATCATAAAGGCACGGTAAAGACAAGGTAAAAAATCTTAAGCAGAAGGCGCACAGCCCGTCAAAATTAATTTTGTTTGGTTTTTAATTAAATGAAATAATTATGATACCGTTCACCCAAGCGCGCCAAATTAAAATTTCAATGGGTTTTTCGCATTTTGTAGATGTATAACATATTCCTGGCAGTAGTACATAATTCCGACACACGTTGACTGCGGGAAAACACACACGTTTGTGTTTTCGTTAGTGTAACGCGAGTGCGGCGCCCACACGCTAGGCGTGTTTTCATATTTTATTATACGTATGTGCTGCAAAACACGCCCGGCGTGTTTCTTACCTACGCTACGCAGGTGCGGATTTCACGCGTAGCGTGTTTTAATATTCTTGACCCCAGTCGAAGAAGATTTAGTAATGAATTATGAATAACGTAGTTCTTATTATAAAAAATGCAAGAGTATGTTCCATTCATTATGTATGTGTTTAGAAAGTTAAGAAGATCAAATCTCATAGGAAAAAAGACTAATCATATCATAATTTATGACAATAAAGCAGCATGTCAATGCTGCTGACGAACAATTACTACGACGAAGTACCTACAATACTTATCATTGCGGCCGGATACGCAAAGGCGTGTGTGCAACTACATAGGTGTAACAAATATTTAAATTCCTTATGAGTATTGAGAGTAAGGCCGTAGCCATGCGCGTAATCGGTTTTCGCTACGACATGGACAGTGCGGATTACGCGGCAGGTGTGAAGTAATATTCTTTATAACACATTTGCTCGTATAGGGTCTCTTATTTCACCAATTTCAATATCGTATTGTATCTCATTACGCACCTACTTGTGCGTTATTGTAATGTAAAACGCACGGATTATAAAGATGCTCCGTCTAAAACGAACGGTAGGTACTTTTTTAATCTTGCAGAGTCATATGTCAGGAAAGTGGTCAACATTTTATGAATAATATTAACTTTGGGAGATAAAATATATTAAATAAACATTTAATTCTTTAATTTAATTAAATTTTACATAATTACTTATGTTAATTTTCCACAATTTTTACATAAATTACTAGGTACCATTTATCTGTAACAAAAACACAAAAATATTAATTTACTGTATTAGTAATACTGGCTGTTTTTTTGTGCCTTTGTCTTGTAAAAATTAGAGTTTAGGCGGGAAAATGAAAAATGCACATTGTCGATTTTATATTATTTTTCAAAACTTGAATTTCTCCAAGTTTAATGTGTAATAATGGTGGATAATTAACTATTAAGTGTTCGTGAACGTGTGAGAGTGTAGGCAAATGATATAAAATTGAAAATCGTGACTTTTTGGGTTCACTCCTAAACTCCATCGAAGCCTCAATAAAGTTTCTACTGTTTTAAGGGCAACTCAACAACTTATACTTGACACTGGCGAACACCAAAAGTGTGGTGCCATATTACAATCCCGCGATGGGAAATATTACTTGATTACTCTAATACTTGACACTGGCAAATACACAAAAAGTGTGGCGCCATAATAAATAAAATAAAATAAAAAATATTATAACTTCTTGATACTTTACATATAAAGATTCGCAAAATTATGTTATAAAACGTCGTATGACATACGTGCGCTTTGATAATTACCGCAATAATATCACAATGTAGGTACCTACTATGATAAAAGTACAATTTATTTTATATTCACTGATGAATGTAAAAGATATTGTAATCCAATAAGTTCCTGCCTACTTACGATTTTGCATGAATATGTAAAGTTTAGTAAACTATTTGCACTGAATCGCCTTGTGCGAAAACACTACATTTATAATAATAATAAATAAAAAACAAAACAGTTAAAAAATGATAATGCAATAGAGTAGGTGCCTACCAAAATTTAAAAATCAAGTTGTTTGCGGCATTTGGGGTGCTGCTTTCTATGAGGCGGACACCTGGCCGCGCCACAATCCCAACAAAAGACCCCGAACTTCGGGGTCAGTTCGGGGGAGTCTTCAAATTTGGGGCGCGGTCGTTTGGCGGCCGGCGACATCGCCGCCGCCGCCGCCGTCTCCGCTTCCCGTTTTGTAGCCCTTTTCAATTACAATTCCATTTATTCAAATATAATCATATTATTTACATTTTTTAATATTTTTATAAAAAACAAGAGAAATAAAAACATTTAAAAATATAAAAATAGTTGTCCACCGGCATCGGGAGCAGGGTCCAAGCTACCGGTGGTTAGGGCCCCAGAGACAGGAACCTCCTCACAATACGCGCCGTATCAAGGAGTACTGCCTTCTGAATCAGGCCCTTAACCCAGCCATCCAACTCGAGCCTCCTGAGGTGTTGGTCGAGGCTCTTGGCGATAAGTCCATTGACCGTGACGACTATCGGTACAATGATGGCCGAGTCCACATCCCACATGGCGACCACCTCGTGGGCTAAGTCGAAATATTTTAATTTTTTCTCTTTCTCAGCCTTCACGAGGTTCAATTACAATTATTACTACACCTTTAACTTTAGTTTGTGAAAACAAAGTCGCTGCCTAGAATTGTTAAGAAGTTGCTACGTCTAAGGATAGAAGATTTGATTTTAATTACAACCATGTAAAAAAATTAAATTCCGCCATCTCAATAATAAAGATTAGTTTTTTAAGTTGGTAGGTTCATATCAATTTATTTACTATTTTTTCATACTCTGTAAAACAAGCGTATCAAATTAAAGTCTACTCACTGTTTTTTAGCGTCCATTCTCCCTCTCGTGGTCGTGTGTTAGGAAGACTCAATAAGTCTTCGTCCAAAATCACGCGTGTGTGCTAAAAGACTTATTAAGTCTTCGCGGTTCGGGTCATATTTCACATCCATTTATTGTATTGTATTATGTTTCTATCCTGTTCTTACTTATACAAAGTGTAAGGACAAGAAAAGGACAGTAATAAAACAGCTACAGTCCCGTCTTATCATGTAGCAATAAAAGTACCTGACTTTTGTTTTTGTTCATTGGTATTAGATCTGAAATGGAATCTGATTGGTTGACTGGAGGGCCGGATGTCAAAATTCAATGATGCGGGCGGTACTAAATCTTACTACTTAATACTATAAAAGAGGTTTTTTATGTGACTGTTTTCACGCACAAATAAAACTAAAATTCTTCTAAATATTAAAATAATATATTATAAGATTTTATGTCGATAATCTACTTTGATCAAAAAAATAAGGTCTTAACATTACTAATCGATGTAAGACAATAGTGTATTCAAAATTCTTATGTTTTGTACTTTGGATGAATGACTATATAAAATTATATTGATATTTTAAAATAGGAATTTACAAAAAAACGTTGTTAAGGTTTTGCACTCAATAATTGTTTTTTACAGTATTACGTGTGGCGGAAATATAATATTGGTGCTGCCATAACTCATTATAAAAATCTTCCAAAAATATTTATAATTATTTCTTTTAATTCAATTCTTTCTTCCAATATTTTTCAGGTATTCTTAAGTTTTCTTTTCCAAAACCAAATATTTAAGAATAAAAGCGTCATAAATCTTGGAATTTGTGAGAATGCAACGTTTTTACTGACAATAAAAATCTACCAAATAGGCAGATTGTGGGGAATGAAACAATAGGCTGTTTTATTATTTTCCTTCTGTTTATACCAATAGTAAAGTACTTAAAGCCATTCATATATTTTTGAAATTTGAGGTAAATTGAAAACGAAGTTGCCATACAGTGTAGAGTTTACATTTACGAAAACATAGTAGGTATTTATTATTGGGGACATCTGCGGCTTATTTTTTATAAAGTCAATAAGTCATGTTGAATTAAAACTTAATTTCGCTAGAATATTAAAAATGAAAACAAACTTTTACATTTGGTTGATCGTTCACCTGGGCCCGCCAAATTCAAATTTCAATTGGTTTTTCGCAATTTGTAGGTCTTTATCACATTCTAGATTCCTAGCTGTAGTAATTGCGGCATTAGCTATACAATATTCACAACTGAGCATTAAACGAGTCCAATATAATAACGCGTTCCGGGTAATGCTGGGGCTGCCGCGCTTCTGTAGTGCGTCGGGTATGTTCACGGACGCGCGCGTACCGGATTTCGGATCACTGCTGCGTCTGCGAATCGCATCACTGATGCGTCGGGTGCGCGACAGCCCCAACAGCATAATATGTCACTGGATGACGGCACACAGACCGTTATTGAAATATGTGATATGAGTGTATTAAATGTGTTTTAATTACTAAGTGCCAAATAGTTTATTCACTACAATTATAGATCTCTGGTCTGAAAATAAAGATTAATTTATTTATTATTTATTAAAAACGTTGCTTGCAAATCGATATTGTAGCTAAAAGTAGGTATAATCGTCAATTTTGGCCAAAATTGACGATTATACCTACTTTTAGCTTCTTTAACATGTATTAAGCAAATTTTTTAATGCTCAGTTGTGAATATTGTATAGCTAATGACGCAATTACTACAGCTAGGAATCTAGAATGTGTTATAGACCTACAAATTGCGAAAAACCAATTGAAATTTGAATTTGGCGGGCTCAGGTGAACGATCCGCCGTATACTGCGTATTTTTGCGCTTGCGATCAAATTATAGTGGGTCTAAATCCGTCAAATCTTATGTCAAATTTGACTAATCGCGAGCGCCTAACACTATTTTATTTTCAATCAAACCAAAACATAAAAGTGGGAAAATGATTGTGACCGCCTGGATGGCTTTTAGTTTTCTTTTAGGGTAAGTGTTATTGTTATACTGTTATTCATTAACTACCTACATGCTTAGTTTATACACAAAAAGTGTGTTATGGCAGGTAAGTATAAAAAACTAGATGGGAATCTTTTCGCTCATTATAATAATAAAGAAAACCAATAACAGTACCACCGGTTCTATAATTGAAAAAGAATAAGTATCTATGTATAGGTATAAAATATATTATGTAAACATATATTATTTTATGTTTACATTGACCAACAGGTTGAGATTAGTTATTAAAAACTTGTAAAATATCTATCAATAACTTAATGATCATAATACTTTATCAATAACTGTTTTGTTTACGCTTTACAGGGAATCTATCAAGTTTTGTAGGTATATCTACCTGTTGTGTAGATGTATATAGATACATGTTTTTGGTTACCTATTTGATATAATACCTAATCGAGAATAGGTTTAATGTAGGTATATATAGGAAGTTAGGTTACACCTTGATATCTATGTGGAGTTATTGATGAGGGTTTTATTTTTCAGAAAATCACCACCGACGCCGTCTGAACAACGGCTTTCGGCGCTGCGGCTGCGGCTGTTGATGCGGCTGACGTCGGCACGTGCCGATGGGCCTCCTGTGATAGCGTTGACATGGCCGACTCAACCCATCGACATCCCAGCCCCATCCTTTTGGCGGCATCCAAATTTGATTCACAATCGGTGGGGTTGTGACTAAAGAAAAAATGACCTTCGATAGTCACAACCCCGCCGAAAATATTAAAATGAACTTTAAAAAAAATGTTTTATTTATCTCCTCCTAATACCTACCTACTCAAACCTAACGTATCTCACGAAGGCATACCTACTTGCGTCTAAAGTATTTTAGGTAAGTACCTACTCAGTAGCACAGCCTATTAGGAGATGCCATACGCATCTGTATGAATCTCTTAGTAGTCAGTGCTACTGAATGTCATTAGTCATTGTTACTTGTCATTGTTATACCAAGTTCGACAGAATATGTTATTAAAATCTCGACAGCCTAAAACATTATCTAGAGTAAGCACGCAATGTGTAGAGTTGTACACATTACCGACATGCTTTGTTTTAATTTTTTTGGTAAATGATTAGCATTATAAACATTGACAAAAGACACCGTCATGCTTTGTTTTCATTTAAAAAACTTCGTCAAAAGATTAAAACCTAGAAGTTATAAAACGTGTTGAAGCGCATTGTTTTTTATCAAAAACGCCGTGTGCGAAAGGATTAAAAAATATTTATTGCTATTTAGGTAAATTTTGTTTTTAAATCAATTCAGGTATGTAAGTTAAATCAGGAAATGGATTAGTAGGTAAGCTCATTCAATATTTGTTTGTGCAATTATCGACTAAACAGCTTTCCTGGACTTTGATTTTATATAATGGTCAAGTTCAAAACCTTAATAAGTGTCGTATGTTTATTTGTTATCTATGCCGATAATGGCGGCACGTCAAATATGTATGACAGACATTGGAGACTTGGTCCCTCTATTTTGACGGTCACTCATCGCTAGTGGCGGCTCGTGAAAATTTTTCTTGGGTGTTCACAAAAAAATATAGCCCTTAAAAAATATACTTCAACTTGCTCATCTGTGCGCTATATTGGTATCTTTGGTTCGTTCATTAAATTTTCTAATAGATTTTCGATACCCGGAATCTAGTACCTATCTACTGTGCCTACGAATACCTTGTCGCTCGATAGATGCCAATGCACTTCACATAACATAGGTAAGTATTACTAAGAATTATGAAATCGAGACAGCGCATGTTTCTTCACTTTCATTGAAAGGTGCGCTAAATCATCAACACCCGTTTTAATCCATGCAGACTCACCTCCACCGCCGCCGGAACCAAACACAAGACACGAGAAACAAAACAATTTGTTGGTTTTTTCACAACCACACAACCACGGGGTTTTGTTAAATGGTTCAGGTTTAAAAACACGAGTGTGGGTTTTAGTTTTTGTAACACATTTAAAACAATGTTCGGCCCACTTGCTTTCAGTTCGAGACGTAGGTGTACCTCTTAAGTCAACACAGTTTTAAAAAAAATATAGGTACCTACACTGCATTGATCCATTTTATTCTAAAAACATTTTATTTTCACACAAATATTGCACAACGATGTTATTCATATTCATTCATAAAGTGAATCCGTAGTCGTACTGACGTTTATTTGTTGACATCAAACCGGCAACAACGCACGATGTCGTCGCGTGGCGCCGGCGGCGGCGGGCCGCACTCTATCGAGGTTTGGCAACTTCGCGCAAGAGCGCCGCTCCAGATTTGCCTAATTTCTCATACAAATCTTCCGTATCACGCGCCGCGTGGGCTTTCTCTTTCGCACTCATTGAATTTCGTACAAACCGTTGCACTGAACTTTGTTTTCATAAGAGCGCCGACTACCGGCGCACCGCGCTATCCACTCAGTACACCTTGACGCCAAATTTTATACCTATACTGCTTTCTACTGCGTCGGCTTCAGAGCAAAAATAGTAAATCGATGCGTAATTTCTTACGTAAATTAATAATTCCAACAAAATGTGTTTTTACCAACATATAAACTTAGATAAAAAAATACATTTTCTTGAGTAAATTTTTTGGGAGTGCAGCGCTCCAGCGCTCCTTAGGACGAGCCGCCTCTGTCATCGCAACAGCTGATAACCCTTGGTAACCAATGAAGATGACATTGTTGTTTTTTTAGGTAAAGCAAGTCTATACATAGGTGCACGTCGATATTTAAATGTTCAAGAAGATTAAATCACGCGAAGCGTGTAACCCGCACTGCTGTAGCGCTCGGCCCGAACACGCGTAGCGCGTAAGCCGCACTGCTGCATCGCTCGGTGCCCACACGCGTAGCGTGCGCGACCGCACTCTTGTTTTACTAACAAAATGCGTTACGAGTGTGCTGTCGCACACGCCTCGCGCGTAGCCGGCCGCACCGTAGGATAATTAGAGCAATATTAGGCCGCAGCCAACGTGTTCTATACAATATTCACAACCGAAAACCTTTGCCTAAAAATCCTTATCAAGTCAAAACCTTGCCTAAAACAATGCCAAAGGCCAAAATTGATGATTTACACTTATAGCTATTATATTAAAGCTAGCATATTAAACCGGGCACTCTAGAACTTTTTAGGAAAATTTAAAATCCTATCTGCTAACGGTATGTTAGCAGATAGGATTATATGGTTTCCGCTCAGGTTACTCTACCGAAGATGCCGTACTGGACTTAACAACGACAATTGTAAAAAACTTGGACAGTAAAAATAGGTGCTTATGTATATTTCTCGATCTATCCAAAGCCTTTGACACGGTCTCTGTCCCCATTCTTCTGGCTAAATTAGAGAAGCTCGGAATGCGAGGAAATGCATACAAAATTGTTAAGGACTACCTAGCCAATAGGAAACTGTAGTTCAGAGTAGGCAATGTTGAAAGTGATGAGACTGCAGTGTGCTACGGTGTTCCGCAAGGGAGTATATTAAGTCCGACCATTTTTCAGCTCTATATTAATGACCTCTGCCAAATCTCCCTCCGTAACACTAACATTTTTACATACACAGATGTCCAGACTGGGATACCGTTAAGAAAATAGCTGAGTACTCTCTATCAAAAATTATGAACTGGCTTGCAAACAACTTGTTTACGTTAAACATCTCCAAAACATACTACGTTGCCTTCTCGATTAGAAAAACTAACTCTCCGCCACAAAATTTCTCCATCACAGCCCATAGTTGCCTTTCTAGAAACGCCTGCACATGTCTACAAATCGCCCGAGCTGAACATGTCAAGTACCTAGGAGTATATATTGATAGTGGACTGAGGTGTGACAAGCAGATAGACACAGTCACCTCTAGAGTGAAGGCAACTAATACACATTTTTAAACCACTAAGAGAATTCCACAAAAAACTAAAACTTATCTACTTAGCCCTATGTCAGTCCATTATCCAATATTGCATTCCGGCTTGGGGTTGCGCCGGAAAGACGCTTCTTCTGGGTCTGGAAAGAGCACAAAGAGCTGTGCTCAAAGTAATGACTAAAGCCTTATAGATACTCCACCGAAAAACTATACTCAGACTGCAAAGTACTAACAGTTCGACAGCTCTTTGTGCTCAAGTCCACCATGAGAAGACATCGAAGTGACCTGAGCCCCGATCCAAGCAGACGTAGCAAGATGCCAGTATGCCCACGCATTCCTTGTAAGACATCCTTTGCCAGAAGTCAACAAAACAGCATAAGCACAAAATTATACAACGATATACACAAAAAACTCAGCATCGCAGGACTAAATAACCACAACCTTAAAATCACTCTTACAGACTGGCTTCTAAAAATGGATTATAATAAAACCGAAGAATTACTGAAATACATCGCATAACCTACACACACATTTACGATTCACTTACTCAGACAACACAACATTCTCAACATTCACACAAACAGCACCATACACATCCAGGTAACACAAAAACTAATAGACACAAAATCACACACATACCCAATATACAAACACATACATACACACAATACCCGCTCAACCATACATGGTCCACTCATGTAATAACCATATTAAAATCATTTAGCCCTTGTATACAACGGCAACGTTCACCTGCATGCACAAAAAAAATGAAAATTGTAATTTTAGAGTTACTTTATACGACTGAACACTGCCACCCAAGATACAAGCACCCGCTTAGTTTGGGAGACAGTATCAGTACCTAAAGCACAATACAATTTCTTGTGTCTGTTTTTAAGTCATCTTTGTAAACTGTATAATTTGCGACAATAAAGATTATTTATTTATTTTAGCTACAATATTCTAGTTACAACCTATGGCGGGCTCAGGTGAACGATCAGCCTTAATATTTAAAAATATCTTTTCACCTCACAAGCTCGGAAAGATTCTATTTGTCATTCGAAATCTGCGTGCAAAAGTGCATTTTGCCCGCTAGCGTGGAAAGAGTTTTTGAAATTCGAACCTTTCTATTCAATAATTTCCTATACCACTCCACTAAAAACATAAATAAATACTTATTTCATGTCAATGTGCGCCAACCACATTTTTAGATTAATCGCACTGGCCAGTAAGACTGAAAAAAAAACTTAAAATTTCTTCTCACTAATCAATTCACTTACCATTATTAAGTTTAGATTGTTTTTTGATAAAATCGTAAGACATTTTATATTATGAGAGTAAGTCCAGTAGCGACGAAGATATAAATTTAACACCTGCAGAGTTAGTGTAGCGGTACATAATGCCGAACTCATTTAATATTTGCTGTTTTTCTTGCACCTAGCATTTTCCTCGCTGTAGTGAGGTGAAAAGTTGTGTGTTTCGCTCGGCAGCAAAGTTATTCTGGGTCTCGTACCTACCTTTGAGACCCTCGCAACGCTCAGGAATCTATATTGGAACCATTCGCTTCGCTCATGGTTCAATCCTAGAATCCTTCGCTTGCTCAGGTTTCAATACAAGTACTCGCGCCAAAAAACAACTTTGCAGCCTTGCGTAACAAATAGCTATTGCCTATTACACTTTTTGTGTTAAAGATAATAACTTACATAATTAAATATAAAAAAAAAAACAACATTCGTGACAATGAATTCTGGATCTACATTTTGTGGAAACCCAAATGAAAATGAAAGGGAAATGCCCACCGGCCATAGAGACTTCGGCCCTGGGTGCACACATATAAAAGCATATGGCAATGATTATATACAATTTAATGAATGAAATGGTAAAGGATTTGGTTTAGAAAAGAGTCCGGATTTTTAAGATATAAAATGTTTATTATTTAAAAAATACAGTTTTTTAACAATCATCTTACTGTAATATATACATACAATATTAAGTCTTAATAAAATCTGTTATGTATTTTATGATCTTATACATAATTTGTATCATATACAATCAGTACATCATCCAGAAATTGAGCAGGAGGGAAAATATTAGTCTGATTCCGTGCCCAACCCAGTTAATATTAAGTCTCAGGATGTTAAAACAGGAAATTCTCTAACATTTTCAGTGTGTACATTTATATTTCTAGTCTGCCCTAGATCTATTTAGATTGCATTCCCTAACATACTCAGACAAATCATTATTTGTTTCTATATTTTGATGAACAATTTCTAGTATTTGAGCCACATCATCCCTGTCTCTTATTTTTGTGTGGAATTTATTAATTAGTGCAGCAGCCAAGTGAAGTCTATCATCAATTGTGTAGAAGCCCTGTTAAATATTGTGAATGTTAATGGTTCCCGTTCTGCAGTTCAATGTCATGCTTCTCTATCAGTCCTTACCCAGTAATTATGGCACACATAATGGTAGCTGAAACAATAATAAAAACAAAAATGTAGACCTATAGATAAAAATAAAATAAAAAAGGTGTTTGCAAATGTGAAAACCTAAAATTACTTTTTGGGTTGATATGCAAACAGAGTGAAAATAAGTTTCAATAACACCACCAGCACACAACACTGCACCACACTTACATAAATCAAAAACTGTTGAACACTAACCTCACATGGTGTAATCTGATGGGCAATCATATTCCTTATGAGTTCCTCACATGGAGAATTAGTCCTGAGTGTGTGTGATCTTATTCTCAAAAGTGACTTGCCACAGCTGATGCACACATGTCCATGACCAACAATCGGTGTATTTTGCTGTTCACGAGTTGAATGTCGTATTTGATTCCAGGCTGCAGTCTAATACAAGTGGCACACTTCACTGTCACTCGAAACATGTACCTAATAAAGAAGCCATAATAATTAGTTATTGATATTTGTAAAGTAAACTCAGAAAAAACTTTTCACAGAGGAAGACATGACAGGGATGATAACATGGATCAATTATTTACCTGCTGTTGTCGAACCCATCGTTGTAGATTTTGAACTTCTGCATTTTCCAACAAATGTCTTCGTATTCTCGTTACATTTAACACAATGGACACAGCGTAAATATCTTCTTGAATCAGTTACCGAGGGCGGGAAGAACTCTGGCCGGTGTGAAAGCTGGGGGCATCATTATCAGTGGATATCGAGTCCCAAGTTCGAGCAGTAGTTATCGTGAGAACGCGGGAACAGGATCCATGATTTGGTATAAGAAGAATTGTTGGAGTCCATTAAAAAGTTTATTCGTTGGTGAAATAACAAATCCACAAGAAAACAAATAAAATAATACAAAATGCAAACGAAGTTGACTTGTGATTATTTACTTTCTGTTGTCAGATTCGATATTTTGATGTTGCCACTTAAGAGACATAAGAATCAATAAATCGATTTCGATTTTTGATCGAATTATGTATTATTGAACTAATCTTTTTAATTGAATTAATCTCATACATTATTATTTTCTTTCTTTTAGTTTTTTAATTATATTTTGAATTTTCATTAAAATACTATTTAAAAACTAAAAGAACGTTAGACATTTAAATTGTGTAGTAGCGATTATTCGAATTTATGGTAAATCAAACAGCGATTCGCTTGTTTATTATTGGCATTTTAATAATTACATGCGTAATAACTGCCTCATTAGCCTAGTGGTCTTCAATGCGACTGCTACGCTATAGGTCCTGGGTTCATTTCTTAGGTCGAGCAGTGTTAATAGGTTTTTTTATGAAATTCCTAGTAGGTAGCAGCAGGCCATTAACCTGGAATAAAAAGTGTGGGCCTCTACCTTACCCTCCGGGGAATACAGGCGTGATGGTATGATATGTTATGTTATTAGTTATTTAAATGTAAAACGAAGACGAATTCGACCAGGCAGGTAGAGCTCGCGGACTCGCTTTAATAAAAAATCGATTGAAAATAGAATCGATTTTATTTTGTCCGAAATTAATAATTGGCAACAATTTTTTTTATCCACAAACCAACGATATACGTATTTACTAATTTCATTTTATCTTTTCGGCTCTTTTATTTTTGTAAAAAATGTTCCTACCTTTTTTAGATAATTGAATACCGCGATAAATAATCATAAAACAAGATATATTTTTTTAACAAAAGCAAACTGTTGGGCCTTTCAGGGCCAAAAATGGGCATTTCCCTTTGGTGATCTAAAACGAGTTCATCAGTTTTAAGAAGGTTTTAAGGCAAATATCTGACATCTGGCATTCGGGTTATTTTCTATCTGAGGCCGTATTATGACGTGTTATTGCCATCATTTTCCGATTGAAAGAGAAGGATACAGATTAAATATAAACTTTTAAGGGTGGCTTACATCATATATTATACCCACGCAGCTTTAAATTTTAAAAGGAATAGACAATAGGTACCTACTTGTGGAAAAACAAACCGATGCTTGAAAATGTAGACATAATATGAATGTAATTTTAAAAATAAACGTAAGTCGGTAGTTACTCCAAGTTTAGGTTGATGAACGAGCCGCACAGGTGACAGTGTCGTGAACTCGTGATCTACAATACAATGCGCACGCGCCGGCTACATGAAAGCTCCGTCAGATGACCGCTCTTAATTAGCAAGTGACATTGTATGGCACAATTAGTGGCCGCTACAATTGTTTCGTGTATATTGTGGTGGGTATTCGACCAATTAATAGATTGCTACTGTTTCTAAATGGGAGGCATGGGAAATTTCATAAAGAGCGCAGACTAAGGCTGCCAGTTGCCACCGGTAATATCATTTAACTCTGATTGTGATTTGGAACCTTTAACTTTTGCCTTGTTTCGCGGGTATTTTTTCGAACCAAAGAAGGAATTTGACATGTATGGTCTGACTTTCCCAGAAATCTACACATTCGAAATATTTAATATAAAATACCTAGATATGCCATGGAAAGCAACGTTTTCCCACGAAAACGTTTAGGTACATTTCTCGATCCGACCGTGTCGCTTCGGTGTAAAGTAGCCTAAGTTTGAAACAATCTTAATGTAGGTGTGATGTAGGTAAGCAATAAAAATCACTCACCACTCCTAAGTTACATAAAATACTATTAATACATGTAAGTATACACACAAGAAAACATTATTTTTCTTTCAAATGCACTGATTTAACTTAAACGATTTTTAAAATAACAACCGTATCTTCTTCCTCACATGATGGTATCTTCGTGCGCTGGTCAGGTCCATCACAGCTTGGGACTTAGCAGGCCAGTAAGAGCAATACACCGACTAGACCACTAAGACCCTCGCCGTGGATGGACCGCTAACTCCAATGGTTGAATGAAATGTTTCCGTTGGTATCATTTCCGAAAAATCTTATTTTGAATACTTACCAGAATCCCTCTTCAAGTTCCATTTGTGTCGACTTACGAATCACAGTTGATCACTGTCTTAACCTTGGTCTCCAGCACGACAACACCCACAAACCTTTTCAGACTTTCTAGAGTCGATATTAGTATTTGCTATTTGATGCAGGTAGGCACTGGTACTCAATGCAACCATTGTGTGGTCTCTAAGACTGTCATCCCGATCGCACCTGTAACAAAAATAGAGGGTATTCTATAAACAAATACCTGCTTTATCAGAGTCCAAGCTTCTTACATTGTTGTCCTTGTTCTTATTTATTGAATTACTTTCGACCTCATGCTAAAATAATTAATATTTTTTTTTGTTTTATAAAAACGTTGCCCCACACTAGGATTTTCTCCTGTATCGTGGGTGCGTTTACAAACACAAAATCTCACATACACAAACACCCAGACCCGGAACAACTACCTGTAGACCATACAAATATTTGCTCCGTGTGGGGATCGAATCCACAACACGTGTCGCACAAGCCGATCGCTCAGCCGATACGCCAAACGTGTCGTCCGAATTTAAAATTATTTAAAACGATAACAATTTTTTTTTTTAACACAGAACACACAAAAAAAAATATGGTTTTGCAACCTTTTTATCAACTTCGTAAGGGTTGCATGCATTAATATCTATCTATCTTGGTACATTATAATTTACTTTTATGAATGTAAAATTGTCTCCGTCGCGCTGTAATAAAACTATAGAATACCATAAAATTAAAGGTAGAGTGGCATCGTTTATAGTTTTATTGCTAATTAAGCTATTGCTTCAGTTTCATGGACGTCATCCAATAATCGCTCGCAAATAAAGGTTGCAATCGCGTTCCATATTAAAAACAATTACAGCTTTTGAGGAATGTAAAATTAATAATTTGATACACCTTGTACGTTTCAATTAAATGGAAACGTTATGAAAACAATTTTGTTTACATAATTGTCAGAGATACCATTACGTATAATTGTTTTGAAATTATTTCTTTATAACTTCGATTCAAGTATCAATTGACTCAACTACTTGATTGGGTTCTAGACAGCTGATAAAAGGAGTATAGGTCTTTGCGTAGTTATTCAACATTTCAAATGCTTTACAATTATAGAAAAGTTATATAATTATTTTAATTTAAGTCAAATTACATAAGGTATGTAATTACCACTGGAGGTAAAATTAAGTGTTCTGCCGTGTAAGTATAAGTTGTTCGATTTCCAGCACAGTATCTACCTACTTACAGATAAAAAAGACGTTTAAATTATATTTCTATAGGTAGGTAAATATCTTTAAAGACACTTTAACGAGGCTTTTTTTAAAATTAAATAGGTACCTAGATGGCGATGACACTTCCTATCTGACGACCTCTGAGAAGCGTCCATTCAAACTGAAAATCATGATCTCATTAAGGCGAGACAGTAGTAGTACCTAGTAGTATTATCAGATATGACGACCTCTGTGGTTTAGTGGTTCGAGTACCGGACTGCTGACCATGAGGTCGTGGGTTCGATTCCCACAGGACACAAAAATTTATGTGATGAATATAAGTGTTTGTGTTCGTCTGGGTGTTTCTTATGTATTATAAGTATGTATTTACAAAAAAAAAAGTATATAAGTATTATATCTATTGTCTAGTACCCATAGTACAAGCTCTGCTTAGTTTGGGACTTGGATTATGTCCACGTGACCACGTGACGTATGATTGGACTTAGATGGTGCTGTGTAAAAATGTCCCAGAATATTTATTTATTTATTTATTTATTATATTATGTAAGTGTTACGATGTAGGGTAATATCTGCAGCGGCTTTTTGAAGAAAGAGCTATATAGCAGCTTTGAGTTGACTTGCCCTAACTGTTTGTTAGTATACATACATCATCAATCTTCAATCACTAATCTTTAGGGAAACGTAAATGGTATCGATAAATTCACACATAACTGCGAAAAATAGCGGATGCGTCATGCATGCATGCGACTGGGTGTAATGGTGCAAGTTGGGGGAGTCCTATATCCTGGGCTGGTGATGTTGATGGCGCACTTGATTTTGAAAAGCAAAGGAAGGACTCAAGAAAGCTCTTGAACTCTATGCTAACCTTAGCGGCCCAAGTATGTCCATATAACTAGGCAGGTACACTGCTTTGCCTGAACTAGTGTACGTACCTCTGCCTAACCTTTGTAGTAAAAGAAACCGAAAAACAAATGATCAACAAACAAACAATGAAACAATTTTCAAAGTTGGAAAACGAGCAGACATAAAGCCACCTGATGGTAAGTACTTAGGACTGCCCATTAGTGCCCATGGACACTTGCGAAACGAATACCTGAGGCAAGGCCTTAAGAAATTGCTGCAGCAATCCATGGGGGAACTGACTCTCACGTGTAAAAGTTGAAACACACACCAAGGTGCTTTACGACAGACTCCGACGTGAGGGTAGTTGCCAGCCAGTTAGGCACCAAGAAGTCCTATTACCAAGCAAGTCGTATATTACTCGCATCTTACGAGATGTCTACCTGAATGACTGTTATGATCTTTAAGCAAACACAAGGATATTTTCTCTAAAAAAGGCGTCTGTAACTCTCAGAATTAAAATGGATACCCAATAGTGTAAATTTTTACACTTACATAAGTAAGTGTAAAAATTTAATTGTAATGACGTATGGTACGATTGTAATATGCAGTCTATAAAGACTGCATACAATCGTACCATAGTACTCTCTGTAGGCGTTAGGGTATCTACACACCGGCGATTAATCAAGCTCACATCGTCGGCAGGTGAAGAATGGCTCGCGTGTTGGCCCGGGGCGGCGATTACAGATTGTGCCGCTGCACCACGTCTAGTCGCACTTGTGCAGCATGTCTTACAACAATCGCTTGAGATGGTGTTAAACTTTTTTAAGGTTGACTAGTGGTTACGCGGTTATGTTTTTTTCTTCATTTATAATACTGTTTTATTGTGCGGTTATTACGATGGATTGAGATTTAAATGCAAATTGAGAAAAAATGGGCAATGTAGTTTTTCCCCTCACCGCTGCATTGAACATTGCAAAGATTTTATAAAGGAAAGTAAGAAGGTAGGTATAGCGTAATTTTGATTAATAATGAAACGCTATCCATTTCGCTAAGTGCAAATAGCTATGCTATGATAGAAATCGTGGTTGAAAGTCCAATTTATTCTCATAGCAGTCTGTTTAGTTGCCCATACCCGGATGACCTCTTGTATCGAGGATGTGTACTTATACAATTTCACACTAGTAAATACACCCAAACTTATACAACCACGCAAACCTGGAAACTAAAATAAAAAATAACGAATATTTACTCAATAAAACTCACGAACAGTTGCTTAAAAGGGAGCCTCAGCCACAGACAGTGTTCCAGTGCCGTGATGTCAGTAAACAATACAACACCTAATTTTCTAACAGTCCAAGCTATAAGTAAAGAAAAACAGTAAATAATTCTAGGTTGGGTGGGCGTTATTTCGGGGAGTAACTGAGTTATCTTATCTTATCTTACATATAATAAGAATGTAAGTGAGCCGTGTCTGTACATTGCTTATATTTACGAAAAAACTAATTTGGGGGACTCAGAATCGGTAACACAATCCATTTCTATTATTTTTGGAACTTTTGTCTGTCTGTTTGTCTGTCTGTTTGTCTGTCGGTTTGTCTGTATGTTTGACCGCGCATCAAATGATAACTACTGTAGAGATTTGGAGGAAGTGGGCAGGAATTCATAGCCTGTTTCTTGGATTAACATTTAGGCTATTTTAAATTCAAATCGGCTCTCTCTATCAAAAGTTATTAACATTTTAATTATTGAAAACGTTGACTTTTAAAAATAAGCATTGAAGTCAATTTCTTTTTCAAGTATTTCTGTACTAGACTAGCAGGGATCAAAAATTATAACAGAATCAAGTAATAAAATTAAAAAAATACATTTACAGGGCCTAAATAACATAAAACAAGAAAATAAAGCAGATCAATCAGAAACCATTATTGTGACCAAGAATTGATTATTAGTACAGTAATTCTAACTCTACTTATACAGGGAATCACGGGACATACATAGGATTTATCCAGCGAGCACAAGCCGGTGTAAAAACTAAATATTTGAGTAGGTTATAGAAGTAAACAAAGAGTAACAACTTATTTTCTAGCGGACTAACATGACATCGTTATTACCTCAATGAAATTTGATTCGTTAACAGGTGTCATTTTGAGTTGACAATTTTGACAATTAAGTATTGTTTCTTCTTTAAAGCATCCAGCCATATAGTAACTCATTTTATAATGTGAAACCTCCATAGTGTAGATACAGTGCGCACACCTTACCTATTTGAGAAACTAAAGAGTTTCATCTAATCAAATAATTAAACAATATACCCAAAGAATATACCACGTATGTATGTATAATAATAAAAAAAATGCAACGTGCGTTAATCTTTACTGATGCCGAAACAGATATTTGAGATTATTATCCATGTAGGTATGTCTGTTTATATTTCCATGGTTCACGTAGTGTAGTGAACAAAATTTTGAAATTAATTAAGTGGTTTATAGATCAGAAATAAGGTAAGGTATTCAGAGATCAATGGCGCTAAGTATATTACAAATATGGAAAACCAAATTTTTCGTGGTGGTTAGTTGAAACTTGGACAGGACAACGTCTGTCAGGTCAGCTAGTCTTACCTAAATATAATATGCATCATATCAAATTGTCTCATGTATGTTCCGTCCTGCAGTTACGGCAAAGAAACGGCAGCAAAAATATTTCATTACAACATCGAGGAACTTGCTATACATGCATTAAACCTAAATAACTATTATGCTCCCCATACATATTAAAAAGGCGAGGCGATACGGTAGCCGCTATGAAAAGCCGCGCACGACTGAAATGTACGGTTATTGCAATGGCCTACGACAATCGCGCCGGCGGCGGCGAATGTCGCAGACATTCAGTCGTACGTGCGTAGTCAGCTTTGTATTCTTTAGTGCTCTCGATTAATTATTGTTTATGCTGTGTATTCCCGTGTAATGGGCTGTAGGTTTTTAGTATGATTTATGTTGTTTCATCATAGTCCTATATCTATATATAATTCTATATATGTCCTATATATAATTTTCAAATTACATAACTAAGGATCGGTTTCGTCAATACGGAATCCAGAAATCTAGGGATCCGTCCGTAGTCAAACAGTATTTATTAACCATTTGTTAGATTAACCATGTCTAACTCGTCAATTGCCTGATTCTTCTCCATAGGATCAACACTTTAGAACCGTACAACTCGAGTCATAACGTTTCATAAATGCTTGCAAAAGTTTATTTGAAATAAAAACATCTGAACTTGAACTCGAGGTTGTCGACATGTGGGAGGTGGATTCTGCGATTAATGTACCAATCGTACCAAACCTTTCAGTCAATGTGTCAATAACGAAGAGCCTCGACTAACACAGGAAGCTCCCATTGGGTGGTTGGAGCAAGCGCCCTGATACAGAAAGTACCTAGTACTTCTGGAGACGGTCCGCATTGTGAGTAGATTTTTTCTTTAGTTTGGTTGCTCTTGCTAGTATTACGAGTACGATCAGTGATAGCAACACCTTATATATATGCCGATAGGAATAAGCTTAATACTTACAAACTTCACTATCCACATTCATAAATCATAAGATTTATATTTAGATGATAAATTCGTCTAAAATAATCCCGTCCGAATCGAATAATGGCTGTCGCATCGTTACTCTCTGCGGGCAAATCGATTCATTCGAATAATAGAAATCGCCAGACGTCGCCCGCGATTCAGTTATCGATAGTTTTGTTATTATAGCGAGTGCTGAGGGGAAATTGAGTGCTGAATCGATTATTCGTTTATAACTAATGCGATGCTTCGGGCTAAAATAAATAAAGGTGGGTTTTGTTGTTTGAAAATCGATACGATATTACCGTATTCGATTATTTATTCATGGAATCGGTATCTGTTATTTCTGGGTTTGTTGATTTAATCGGTAAATAACAGTTTAGTTGGCCTGAGGACGATGGAACACAGTTTTCGCGTTGTTCGTCTCTTTTAAGTGATTGCTGCAATTTTCTAAATGGGATGTTAGACAATGGACAACGACAAATATTAACGGTGTTTGAAAGGTACCACTTTCCGTGCCTTGTAAGGTCTTAAACAGATATATATATATATATAAATATAGTGTCTTTAAATGCAACCATGATGCCTGTAGTCAAATTATATATATATGTAAATGCAGCGTTTATGACTTATGCTCGAGGGTTGAAACCAATAAAATACGATTAGGTACAATTTGGGGGGTACACCAGCGTTAAGGATTTAGGAGTGATTTTCGACCGCAGTCTTATATTTAGAGACCACGTGTCTGCTCTTGCAAAGGAATCCTTCAGGCATCTGGGATTTGTCTTGAGGAACGCTTGAGACTTTCGGAATCCCAGTATTATTAAACTTCTTTTAAACCACTTTGGTTCGGAGTAAACTCGAGTCCAGCGCCTGTGTCTGGCATACCGCGTCTGAGACACTGATGCTCAAGAAAGTTCAGAAAACCTTCCTGAGATTTTTGTATCAAAGGCTGTACTATTTCTTTCCATTCTTGTACTCAACGAATTATCTCCTAGGGGTATTGGGCTTCAACTCGTTGGAGGTGAGAAGGGGCTTTTATCAGCTCACGATTGTCTGTAAAACCCTAAGCGGTATTGACTGCCCTGAACTCCACGGAGTTTTCTGCCGCGTATTTGTGCCCGTATTTATGATAGTTTGTAATGTGATTAATTTATTTAACCATTTACTCAAATATTTATTAATAATTTTATCCACGAGTTGTTTAACTTTGAATTTAATTTTTGTATTATGTGTTATCAGAATTCTTATTTTATTTTAATATTTAAAACTCTATGTTAATTAATGTAATTGGACCTGTGCCCTTTTAATTAACTATAGATAAATAATCTCAATATTGGTTAGAACATTTTTAAGGACTGCCTCATCGTAATTTTAATTCCTTTATTGTTACATACACTGCCAGTGATGAATATAAGAGTTTGTATATTATAAGTATGTATTTACAAAAAAGTACAGGTATAAGTATTATATCCATTTTCTAATACCCATAGTACAAGCTCTGCTTAGTTTGGGATTAGATGGTGCTGTGTAAAATGCGGCAGAAGAAGAAGTGTGTACATACCATAAACATCAGCTGCCAGTAAAAGTCCCGTCAAAGTCGGTTCAGAAACTTGCCGCAACAAATAGACGGACAAAAATTAAATAATTAATATCAATACAACGCGATAAAATCCGTAAAAAGTAGTTTCATTCCAATATTTTTTATTATGCTTTTTGTTATACCTAAGTACTACTGTGGTACTACTAACCATACAAATTTTCATATGCATTTATCATAGCATAACATACCATCACCCCTGTATTCCCCTAAGGGTTAGGCAGAGGTGTAAGTACTAATGTACACCCACAGTTCGCCGGTATGTTTAGGTCCCATATAATAGGGGGCGAGCCTATTGCCATTGACCGGGCCACAAATTCCAAACTCCGAGCTGTTACGGAGAATTTCATAGAAAAACCCAATAACACTTTGCTCGACCTGGGAATCGAACCCAGGACCTCTAGCGTAGCAGTCACGCTCTGGACCACTTGGCTAATGAGGCAGTTAACCTCTAACCTTATGCATTTATAAAAAATCTGATAATTTGACATAACAAACAGACACTTAAGTTTTATTTATTTGTATAGATTTTGTGAAAATGTCGCTAAGAGATATACCTACTCATCTCAAAGACCTCCACGAACAGCGCCCAGATACATTCTACATTAGAAGATTACCCCCCTCCTAGGGAACCCGTTACATCACCTATAAATAATGCATCAGATACTCCATGTAATGATAACGAGCATGCCCTTCCAGTTAGCCGATATTATTTAAAACATACACCATTGTTTCACTTACTAATGGTGCTCCATTTTAGTTATGATCTTTTGTTTTTAAAACCATCCTAGTACTGTTTTGAATGAATCATTTGTGATTTTTCTAAATAATCCTACTGATTTTAATTATTAAGTTAAGCTTTTAGGCAGATCGTTGAATTGATTACGTTTATTTTTATTTTCGTTCGGCCGCAAATTCAAATTCCAATCGGATTTTCGAAATTTGTAGGTTACACAACAACACATTTTAGATTCATAGTAGTAGAAGTTGCGACATTAACGATACAACCTCCACAACCGAGAACTTTGTTCAAAACTTACTTAATAAACCAAAAACTAAATCAAAAATTTGTCAACGGCCAAAATTTACACTTCTACCAACAATAAGGATTTTTAAGTAAAGGTTTTAATTCTCAGATGTGCATACTGTTTATGGAGTTAACGTCGCAATAGGGTATTTTACACCATGTAAAAAAAAATATGAAAATGCATTTTTATGATAGATTTTGAAAAAAGTAAACGAGAAACGTTAGTATTTATTAATAAAAATGCAATGTAAATTTTATAATTCAATTAGCTTCTGCCCGCGACTTCGTCCGCGTAACGTGATGATATATAGCCTATAGCCTTCCTCAATAAATGGGCTATCTAACATTGAAAGAATTTTTCAAATCGGACCAGTAGTTCCTGAGATTAGCGCGTTCAAGTAAACAAACAAACAAACTCTTCAGCTTTATATATTAGTATATAGATTTCAAAAATCGTCTTTTTTAATCTGTTTTAAAACGCCATCCGCCATATTGGATATCGACGTGACGTCACTCACATAGAAAACAATCTAGACGTTTGTCGTCTCAGAGTAACAATTCAACAATAATTGTTTGTCGTGCTGTGTTAGTTTGATTAAAATCGCATCATGGAAGACGGTTTTGTGAAAGCAGAAAGTACAAATCTACCAATGATCAATACGTTGATGGTGGCAATTTTTTTTGCATCCAATCCCGATTTCTGTTCTGCCGAGTTGAGAAATATTAAAACAGTAATGTAAGTACCTACCTAACTATCGTATCAAGTTTTGTCTAACAGTAAGACCCAGTTTCACCAATTTCTATGTAACAAGGCATTAACTAATCAGCATTTCAAATTAACAAAGCTGTTAAGGCTTCGTCGTTCACCTGAGCCCGCCAAATTCCCGCCAAAAATTACGAAAATCCAATTGAAATTTAATTGTTTTTTCGCAATTTGTAGGTCTATAACACATTCTAGATTCCAAGCTGTAATAATTGCGGGATTAGCTATACAATATTCACAACTGAGCATTAAAAACTTTGCTTAATAAACGTTAAAGAAGCTGAACTCACTACTTAATATATATACATAATATAACCTATAAATACATTAGGTACAAATTATGAAATTGTAATATTAACGAAGTTTTTTTTGTTTATTAGTTAACATACTATTTATAACGCATACTTACATCAAAGTGGTCTTCACAGAAATACAGTACTTATAGTCTTTGTGGACAATAATTTTGGATCTCTTCTTGCCAGTTTCAACCAAGTGTTTCTCATTTTAATACCACTTGGCAATTGAATCCACAATTTTTGTGGCGTTTTTACACTTGTATTATTGCATTCAGGCACAAGACACCAATGATAAACATTATAACTCTTTATTTTCACAAATCGTGTTACTTGGTCTTTGGCAGTTGTATTGTTTAATAATGAAGTGACGTCACGAGCCGAAGTAGCATGGCGGCATTTTTTGGTTGTATAAAATTGAAATAAAAATTCTACTGGTTCATTACGATCTAAGGATTAATTTAAAACAGTTTTCAAAAAAAGGTGTAATACCCTATATTACTACTTCCATGAACCCAATTGAAATTTGAATTTGCCGGACTCAGGTGAACTATCAGGCTTAATAGTATTTTGAAAAGTTACTGAATGCGATGACGATGAGGCTGATGTTAGTGAAGATTACGATGGTGAAGATGATAACGATTATGACGACAACAATGATGATGACGACGATGTTGATAACGATGATGGTGACAACAGCGACCACGACAATCATGATTATCACGAGAAAATGATGATATTAATGATTCACTATAATGATGACGATGATTATCATGATGACAGTGATGATTATGACGACGACGTTGGTGACAACGATGACCACGACGATAATGATTATAATGAGAAGAATGATGATATTCATTATTGATGACGATGATGATCATGACGATGCGGACCATTTTGTGTAATGAATTGTTGTCATGATGAAAATGATCTCAATGATTATGAAGATTATGATAATGACTAAGGAAACGATGACAGGCGGTATTACCGCGTGGAAATACTAAGAATACTAACAAAAAATCACCACTACTGAGCGTCATATTTTTTTTTAAAGATTACAAGCAATGTGGGTCGCGAATTACAGCAGAATCCCGATTATCTGGATCAAATAAAACCAGGGGTATTCCGTATAATCGAAAATCCGGTCGATTTCAAAGCAAATCATATTTAAATTTTAATATTTTTTATTATGAATGGTAATACAATATATAAAAAGCGATAATAAAACGAGCTATAAGTAACGATAGATAATGAAATACATAATACCTATGTAATTTAAAATTTTGGTTGGAAATAACTTGTTTTTGATCTTTGACGTAATCACATATTTTTATTGCGGCCAAGTCTCCGATGCGCTTTAGTTGTAACAACTGTATGGGATCCGATTCTTCCTGTCTTTCACGCAACATCTAGAGCTTCAAAAGCTTCTGTGACATACATCCCCAGTTTCAGTTTCTTCTTCATCTTCTCTGTCGTTACTGTTGAAATCCTCAATGATTTCTTCATCAGTTAATATATAGAAATCAAAGGAAACGATAACAAAAATTATCTCGCAAACAAATGAGAGCTCGTAGGCGGGAATAAAGTTGTCGTAACACGTATCTCTGCGCTGTTAAAACATTTTTAAATTGACAATTAGAGCCCTAATCAATGAGTCCGGATAATCGGACGTTCGGATAATCGAAGTTCGGATAATCGGGATTCTACTTTACTAGTATTCTTGTTAACCCTTCCAGCTAAGCTAAATGCAGACCCATGAGGAGTCACCAAGTATTGTAATCAAATAACATTTTTGATTGATAAGTACCACTTTTTAAATAACTTGAAAACATTTAATACCTACTTGTCTTAGTTCTCTAATCTACGATCCATGAATAAGAAATAGATGGATTCGCGTTCAAAAACTAGTTATTATTATAAATCAGTGCGTGAGCCCGCGGCGACTCGACCCCACTTCCCGTGTGGCGAACCGTCCGTGTCTAGGAAACAGGTGTGCCTCGTACTCCATTATCTATGGCCACATCGCAAGAAGAACCGACCAACGAGGAATTTTATCTATGGTTCCCGGCTTTGCGGCTAAGGGGTAAATTGATGAATTTAAGATGGTACTCACGTGGAAAATTATTGGATTCTCTTGTTGCCTCCTTGGTGGTATAGATGGATTAAAAAGTTATGTGAAATGTTTATGAAATAGAGGTTTATTTATCAGTTTAGTTTAAATTTTTCAGTCGTTAGTTAACTATATTATATCTGAGGAATAACATTAAAGTTAGACATATTTTGCATATAAAAACTGTCAAAAATTAGAATTTATACCTCCGATAAAGTTATCAGGCGATGGGCCGAAAAATCGGCCCTTAAACAGATAAATAGTTAATAAGAAAACTACCTAATATCAAACTTTTTATGTGAAGAAAAGTGATTTATATTAATGGATCATCTGAATTTGAATATTCTATCAAATAAAAAAGCTGCAGTCGGCTCTCGACCTGCGATGATATTGACATACACAAAACAGTAAAGGTTGAATTGAGATCCTACGCTCTTTAAAGTCCTGTATTATTAATATACAGAGCTAAATCTGTGCGCTTGACTATTCACACTTGTTTAAACAACAAAGAAATTCGGAATTGTTCAGTTCACTTGTGACAATGCTAATGAGGTAGATAGAGGGTTTGACCATCTGATCCAGGGTCCCATATTATAAGAATGGTTAATTGGTTATCCACATGGCCGGTTTCTATCAAATGCACAAGTAATGTCAAAATTCTACCTCTTGTGAGCAAGAACTGACAGATTTGGTAGACAAAAACTGTCAAAATTCCACAATTCTGGAGTCATTTTGACAAGATTAAATGGCAGAGTTGAGGCCCTGATCGTGAGTTTTAAACAACGGTTGGTTTAAACAAACAGTAATATGAAAGGGGGCGCTGCTGTGGACAAAGTAGCACTCACATTCAAAGCTCAATTGATTCCGTACAGTCCAAGGATTTATTGTTAGGTTTCATTTCAAGTCGTCTTTTGTTCGACTCGCGATGTGCCGGTCACGACCGCGAAGGAATTTCAAATACATCCAATGCCTTGATTTTATTTCTATCTATTAATCTGGAAGTTTTTTCCTAGTTGCGAATTTATTGTGTTGACTAGAAGACGCATAATGCGGTGCAGCTGGCGATAGGAAATGTTTATGGATGATAATAATATAGTGCAGTGTTCTGCGATACGCGATCAACATTATCGTTCTTCAAAAATGGAAGAAAGTACCTTTATCTTGTAGTTTGTAAGACGAGCAATATAGAGCTGGTAAAAATGGGGAGGAGTCTTTGTCTTGGTGTGGCAGATTACAGGTTATTCGAAAATTGTTGTGGGTATTGGAAAATTTTGGATAAGACTGGGTCACATTTCTTTATACTTCAATAAGCATCATTTATGACCAGTTTCAATCATTCAACAGTCAGTAAGGACATACCATCACCATCTTGGTTAAAGAAGGAATAAACATTGACATTTTGACGAGCAGATGGATCACCTGATGGTGAGCGATTACCACCGCCCATGGACACGCGCAATACTAGAGGAGTCGCAAAAGTGCATTGTCGACCTTTTAGAAGGGTTTGGGCCTCCGGTATCCTCACTCATTTGGCGAAACACAACGTAAGCGTTGTTTCACGCCGGTTTTCTGTGAGGCCGTGGTATCACTCCGGAGCCGACCCAAACATGAAGCATGGCTCTCCCACGGTAACTTACTCTTTCACTTATTATGTATTACTATAATTTAGACTTCAACATAATTTCATTATTTGGTTCTGTTAGATATTCGGACGTAGAATAAAAAGTAGTTAAATTGATTTTCCCTAACATTATCTGTCAACACTCATTCATCGCGCTGTTGAGTCGGTCGCCATTCAATCAGTGGTCCGATCTTTTCGTTCAGTAGCTTTGGGAGGGACGGTTAGCGGACATTCGAGCATGAGACATCGACCTGAGTGGTCACAAACAGTGGAAGGGAAGTAATTGTTGGAAATATTGTAAGTAAATTATCCTACCTATTACTGGCTATATATTTTTTTAAGATAATGTTTTGTCTGTCACCGTTATTTTCTACGAATCCATACCAGTTTGCAAATATAACAGAGTTTTGTATTCAACAAATTATAATTATAAATTCAAAATACCCTCATTGTAAATTAAGCAGAAATAAATGTGTTCAGTACCACCAAATAGCTCCTTTTGTTCTTGTAACAATAAATACGCTTAACCTAATTGTTCTACTTGTTTACTTTCTTTACTCCTGTAGTTTTCAGAAAGTTAGAACCTGCTATCTGATTTATTAATTAATTTAATAGTTCTATACTCCTATTATGCAAGTACTATTCAATTTTACTGTTAGGAATTTTCAGCAGACTGGAGTGTGTGTTCATGTATGTACGATATCAGCTTACTTCGATACTTAAATCATTGTTGTCGGATAAGAGGAACAGAAATACTCCTAATACGTAACTACACATCATTGTCCCGCTAAAGATGAGCATAGTTACCAAATGCAGTACGTATCGCAGCCCTGCGCCGTGTAGTCTTTGTCGCACAATGCAAGTGCCGAGCATTTCATAAATGCGTTTACATCGCACCAGAATTAAGCTGAAACACTGCGGTATGGATAGACAAAACATTATTGTATGTAAACTGTAAAAAGTATGATTATTTCTTATGTAGACTATTATGCCTATATTCCCTGATAAGTAAGGCAGAAGCTTTCTTATGTTAAACCAACATTTCACCGGTATGTGATTTTGATCGCCATAGTCACCATTCAGCAATGAGGCAGTGCAGTACAGTTATGTCCTCACGGGTCTTTCTGTCTGTTCGCGATAATCTCGATCACTATTGACTCGAATACACAAATTGATTCATGAGGACGGTTTCAAGATATTAAACATCGCGCTACAATGCTTAGGAACAGGGCAACACGGGTGAAACCGCGGACAAAAAACAAGTTTATTATGTAGAGTCACCCACCTTAAAGGTGTGTTACCATAATTGAAATAAAAATGCATTTATTAAGTAAAGTTTATTTTCGAAATTCAAATTTAGCAGCCCTCTGCCAATAAAAAATCAATATATTATCTGTATTAAAAAAAACAGTAGGTAATGGATTTTCATACAATTTTCCAGCCCTATGGGCGGAAAGTGCTGCTTTCTACCCCGGTATTTGTGTAGTAATAGGTAACTTTGCGAGTAAATAATTTTCATACTTTGTTGTCGACAGTACAGCTAGTACAAAAGGCGCACGCGTGGGGGCGTCGTGCCCACGCGACACGTCTCTAATTAACCGGCCTCAATTAACTGCACAGCGCGCATCGTAATTGTGTTGCTGACTGTACAACTTCGACACTATTGACCATTGTCCCGTAAATATTTGTTCCGTTGATTGCTGTTGCATTGTTTTAGTTGTTTGTGTTGCTATTCAGAAAGGCAGCAGATCAGGACTGGTGACCTTTTGTAATTTTTCGAGACTTTACCTATTATGTTATCTTTGTTTAATGTTGACCACTTGAATTTGAATAACATCACTAGATATACTGTATGATGTGTGTGTGTTAGTGTTCGCATTAAAACACACAATTCCACATTAGGTACCTATGCTGGATTTATGGCCGTTGACTGCATACATAATGACGAGAGAATGAAAAACGAGTAGACGGATCACGGGATGGTAAGCGATTACCGCCGCCCATGAACACCCGCAGCACCAGAGGAGTCTCAAAATGCCGCCTTTTAAAAGGGTTTGGGCCTCCGCTATCCTCATTCACTCGGCGAAACACAACGTAGGTAAGTGTTGTTTCACGCCGGTTTTCTTCCTCGGCAAAAAAAATCTATATCTATAGTCTATATACTAATATATAAAGCTGAAGAGTTTGTTTGTTTGTTTGTTTGCTTGCTTGAACGCGATAATCTCAGGAACTACTGGTCCGATTTGAAAAATCCTTTCAGTGTTAGATAGCCTATTTACTGAGGAAGGCTATAGGCTATATATCTATACTAATATATAAAGCTGAAGAGTTTGTTTGTTTGCTTGCTTGAACGCGATAATCTCAGGAACTACTGGTCTGATTTGAAAAATTCTTTCAGTGTTAGATAGCCCATTTACTGAGGAAGGCTATAGGCTATATATCATCACGCTACGTGGACGACGTCGCGGGCAGAAGCTAGTCATAAATAAATAAATAGCACCTGAGTGCTCGTCATGCTCAATATAAAAATTCTGCACATGTGCAAATAGTAAACAGATTTTAATAGCATTCCCTGCGGGTGTAACTAGTCCCTCTCATTCTTAACGAGACGTTAACTGATTCTGCAACTTCACATTTTAAATAAACACAGTTTGTTACAGTCAGTATGAGTAAGACTCTTTGATTTATAAATGGTCGATTTATGTAGATTAATCAATATTTCTCTCTCGTAGAGTCTTGAGAAAGCTTTTATGATAAACTAGCGGGCCCGCCACAAGTTGTCCTGCCCTTAAACTTAAAAAAAAACAGCTGTCAAGGATAATACACGCAACGCCATCTACTGGCATTACCGAAACTACCATGTTTTATTCTTGTGAAATCAGTCTATTTGACGCCCGCGTGGAATAGTTACTTAGTCTTAGCGTGATGATATATATAGCCTATAGCCTTCCTCAGTAAATGGGCTATCTAACACTGAAAGAATTTTTCAAATCGAAGCAGTAGCTCCTGAGATTAGCGCGTTCAAGTAAACAAACAAACAAATAAACTCTTCAGCTTTATATATTAGTATCTACGCGGACGAAGTCGCGGGCAGAAGCTAGTATTAGTATATGAGGCCTTTTTCTTAAAATGTTTGATTGCCTTGATCGCGTCATTTGTACTCAACCTACGACACTGAAGTGTCACCCATCCAATCAAAGGTACAATATTAACACGTGGGTCTAGCCAAAGTGTCGCGAAGTCGTCGCGTGCGCACGTGGGCGGGGCTAACGAGCCGCGTCAACGTCACCGCCCGCCGACACATTGATTGATTTGAGCGTCGGTTAACCAATTAAGTGTTTGTAATGAAACGTTTACGAGGTGTAAGTTGTCCCGCCATCTTCCATAAAAGGCGAGTTGCCCTATTTCCTTGAATTCTCTGAATTACACCTCATGTGGAGGGAGTAGAGAAGTGTTGAAAAGGGTATTAGTAAAATTTAAAACTTAAAAGATCGTTTAATATGTGACGTCATACTAGGGGGATGGGGTCTCAAAATGTGACAGGATGGAGGGGGACTTAAAAATCATTAAATTCGTGACATGACCCCTTGCAGGTCTATAATACATTCTATGCACAGGTCAATATGATCGCAATGTTTAACTAAAGAATATTGAAAAATGCAAAATTTAAAGCTCTGCTTAAAAATCCATACCACACCGAATAATATCGGGTAAGACCCACTCGGGAAGCGCTTTCCACATTTCGACGGTACGCAAGATAAATGTTGACATTGACATTTCCTTCAAACGATCGTCTGTAGCTGTACTCCCAGAAGGGTTCGGTTTCAAGACATTTATTCTCATAAAGAACAAAAACGGTTCGCTTTATAATGAGATTTACAAAATATTTTAGCATGCTGGTTAAATTACATTTGACTCTGTGAGTCGATCGAGAGTATAAAAGATGACAATTTTAATAATTGTCATCTTTTATACATCCGGGCAGAAATCCAATATCTAAAGTACTACCTGCTCCTGATAGTTTTCATAGCAAAACCTAATAAAACTATACGAAATTGAAATGTAACTGCCTCATTAGCCAAGTGGTCCTGAGTGCGACTGCTACGCTAGAGGTCCTGGGTTTGATTCCCAGGTCAGGCAAAGTGTTATTGGGTTTTCCTATGAAATTCCCAGTAGCAGCTCGGAGTTAGGAATTTGTGCCCGGTTAATGGCAATAGGCTCGCCCCCTATTACATGGGACCTAAAAACATACCGGCGAACTGTGGGTGTCCCTACATTATTAAGTACGCCTCTGCCTAACCCTCCGGGGAATACAGGGGTGATGATGGTATGTAAATTGAAATGTATCCCGGAACTCATTATCCTTGCTTGTATTTATTCTGTGCCTGGGAATTCCGGATATCAGCTGTAGAATCCAGCTGCAGTGTTTACAATCGTGCTATATCGCAATTTACCTCCCAAGCGACTTGATTACTGCATAATCCTAGCATAGTTCGTTACGGGCGATATGGCAATCTACTGTGAGGAATCTATTTAGTCTAGACTATGTGTATGAGGTCGAAGAAATGGCAGTGGGTGGAATAGTTGGCTATGTTGGTGCTAGGTGGCGCCGCACTGCATGAGCCTGGAGACCAATGATATGGTGTGGGGTGTTTGATGGCGAGATGGGTCGTTGACAATAAGAAATTCATTGGTAGACGTGGATGACACCCCCCAGCTCGAAGAGTCGTGCTGGGGGGCCACGTATCGCCACGTATGATGAACCGAAGCTGACCTAGCATTTTTTTTTTAAAACCTTACTAGCAATGTGGATCGCACATTACTAGTATTCTTGTTAACCCCTCGTGCTAAGCTAAAATGCTTGTGTTACGAGTGGGTTTACGTCGGTAGTGCAATGGGCGGGTTTCGAACCGGCAACCACATGATTGCAAGTCCGGCGCCCTAGCCATTAGGTTACGGCGGCTACCCTATTTGATCTTGACTGGAAGATATATGGTATAGGTAAGAAGTAGAGGGCTATAATCAGCAGTGCGTAGATTCAGGCTGTGAATGCCGACATGCGTCCAGCGATATAATTTTTCGTTGTATTATCACGCACTTACTTACGCGACTGATTTTCTGAGAAAATGATGCGCATAAGTGAGTGTGACACACGGTGACAAGGAAGTAGGATAAACGGAGGAGGGATTTGCGGAAGACTTACGTGTCGTGGTTTCGATTCCCACCAAGCTACCGATAATGACAGTGACCAAGGGGAATAATTTTAAAATAATTAAATAGTTTTATTTCTATCATAATCAACAATTATCTGTCTGTTCTATCAAATCCGCATCTTCAGTAACGGTGTTGCCAATATAAACTGCGGTATTGACTAACAAAATCGAACATTTAATCTAATCCACTTAAGTGGAAGCTAATGCTGTCGTGACAAGCGCTGTATTTATTTATTTAGCGATGTTAGAGTTATCTGCCCCTTAATGGGCGGCCAGCTAAGAGCTTGATTATCGACGTATGCGCCGACCACTGACTAGCATAGACTATGGATGTTTTTTTACATATACATAAATCATATTTTTTTAAATAAATACAATTAGAAGTAATCTGCTGCTGTATATTTGGGTTCACCAACAAATATTTCAACTGATAATCTACGGATAAGAAATGAAGAATCAGATTAGAAAATTAATCACACAATTTTGTAGGTAGGTATAGTAAACCTTTTGGGTTTAGAAACATTACAGCGTTTTGAGAGCCACGGTACACTTGCAAAGACGTCGTATTCGGCCACCAACACACCATCAAGTGAACCTACTAGGCAATAAAAATAAAAGAAAAAATTAGGGGTGCGCAAACGCAATTTACTTCCAGTTCCTACACTTCGCAGTTGCATCGGCTGGACGGATAAATTTAAAGTAGCACCCAGATATCTATATCTTATTACCTCCGGTTAAATTTAACTGTCGATTGCAGTAACGTGCGCTTCGACCGCCCAGCCACCGTAGGTGCGATCAGATACCCAGCCACCGTAGGTCATCGGGATTTGCAACTATGTTTTCTGTGCACAGGAAGAAGATATTCAATTAGTTATATACACTCACAGAGTGTATATAACTTACGAATATCTTCAAATAAGCTTTTACAAGCGTTTATGCATCGTTATGATTCTAGTTGCCCGGTTCCAAAAGGTTGATCCTATGGAGAAGAATCCTGCAAGAAACTCCATGAACACTCTTTTAAAATAAATTATGTTACAATCGCCCAAGTACAATATTGCGATAATGTCAACATGTGGACGTCTGTCGTCGCCATTGATAATATTAAACGAAGGTTCACATTATTTGAGAACAGGATATCATTTAAGATAATAAATAAACTATGTGGTAAAAGCACACACCATCAAAGCGACAAATGAAACCAGGTGTGTACATTTACACATTTACAGTTTCTTCGTATGTACATTCATATATTTTGTGGGACACATAGGTACAAGTTGCGAGTACTACGCACCTGAACTTTTGAAAGACCGCACCAATAGGCCGGTGTACGTCTTTCTCACTCCGCTCGGCGGTTTCCCTGACATTCGTTTGCTTGCGCATACAGAATGAAGCAAGTTTAATTGGTAGAGGTCATGTCTGTATGAAAGACCTACGGCGGATAAAGAAGACGTGACCTAGATTGGAGACTGCGTACTGCAAATTGAAGTGGAGGACTTCTAACGGCCAGACGGAGAACGACTTAATAATAAGTGGATGTGTGGAGCTGATTACTGGGTGTTGTAGAGGACGCTAGAAGAAACTACCCAGAACTGAACTGCGAAAGGATGATTCGTGGATTAAGTCGTTTTATTATTGTTTCTGACATTGGATTTCTGGGATGGGTAAGTGTTTGTTTCTTTTTTGGATTATTAATTTGAATTTGTTCCTGGTTAATGGCAACAGGCACGCCCTCCATACACTAGCGAACAGTAGGTGTACAATCCCATATCGGCATCGCTGTTTAACCCGTCAGAAAATACAGACGTACCTAATGGTATGTATGTATTAACATTTGCATTCTTTCGAAATCGGCAGTAATCATGAAAAGCTGTAAAATGCACGTTGCGTGATTAATAACTGCTTGTTCCTAAGTAAACATTTCGATGTAGTTTACGTGGAGCGGTTTGTTGTAATTATAGTAATGTCGTAATGATTAGGCCGGTACACACGTACCCCTGAGCGTCGTGCGTGATTGCCCGCCTGCTACCTTCGCAGCTACTTTATCTTTCAGTGTAGCCTAAGCTTTACAATGAAAGCGGAACTAGAATTATCCTGTAGTACTTTAATAACAATAGTATTATTTATCTCTAAAACCACTGTAAACTGTTTTTTATTTAAGTTTTATCATTGTACCTTGTTTATCCATCTTCATTTAGGTAATATATGGCTTGATATATGCAGTCCACTCATGGAGAATGACTAACAAAAAAATACTTTATAAATGGACGTAGTTATGCAGAAACGTTCCAACCCACAAGTCACCCGAAATCGAGACAATGCGATCAAACTACCTTTTATGACACTTCGCGTCGGATTAGCGGGGGGGGTTTCAAGATATAAGTCTTATAAGTAAGCCAAATATAAACTAAGTATAATATTCTAATTTTAATTATTTGAATAAAAAAGTATTTTTTCCAAAACATAAAAAAATCGTTTCAATTCAATTATCCATCTTCTTAATCACTCATTATCGTCACCATAAATATGTCTTTTTAACTAAGTAATTGAAACCTGTGTCGCTTATAAACTGTGCCGCACATAATGAGGGCCTCGAGCGCTGGTCAGTCAGTTCAAATCTCGGCCGATGCAGTCTCACTACAAATATTTAAACCAATGGACGGTTGCAGATATTAAGTGGAGATAATTGTGTAATTATAGTAACATAAATTAATATTTTAGTTCCGTGTTACGGTGGTGAAACTGAAGTGTATTTCATGGCGTGTGCCGTGAGGTGTAGGTATTTAGAAATGCTACTGTGGATTATAATTTATTAGTCTTTTAAGTAGGTGTCCCATTACTATCTCGCTGTAAGGTATAGGCTTGCTCTTTAAATGAAGGCTGTCATATTTTGTAGCAATGTTTTATAGGTACGTTATAAAAGATTAATAAATATTTACAACATAAAGATGTATCAAGGGCCACCACTCCTTGACGCTCGACGCCAAAGTTGCCAATAAAACATTCATAAAATAAATGATGGCATATTTTTTATTTCTCAAAAACAAAATTACATAAAATAGTTAAAAAAAATCAGCAAATAAATATTTTAAAGCCTTTTTGATCTGTATTTTGAATAGAAAGATTTTGAATTTCGAACAACTTTGAAACACCCCACTACACGAGTAGACAAACCATAAACCAGGCACGTTCGGATACGCGCATCGTATAAAAGCTACTTTATAATGTCAGCGCCTAACATATGTAGCGGGCGACGTTATCGCGTCTAGATCGGTGTGTTATCGACAATCGAATCTCTTCTTAGTTCGAGTTATCGATATCGATACCTCAAGCGAATCGATCTGATAGAATATTTTAGAACTGTCTGTTTGTAACTGTAAATTATCAAGTTAGAACGTTAAAGGTACCTACATATGTACAAGTACGAGTATCCGATAAGATAAGATAAACTAAATGGTAAATTATTCAAGAGAGTTTTAAAAAAGTGGTTAATCAAAAATGTTTTTTATAATATGCATGAGTTTTTTGCCAAAAAATAATAATTGTTATTGTTTTCAAGACTGTTTATAAGAATGTTAGCACAGACACCTATGTTTATTAGATTTTAATATTTTATATTGCTACACCCGACTGGGTAGACTGTTGAAACCTACCAAAAATTGTTAAACACCATATGTACACAGTTTTAAGCAATAAATATCTTTGACTTAGACTTTGAAAAAAAACGAAAAGATAATAAAACGACATTCACATTCAAGGCACGGAATAGTATGGTCATAGCACGGATAAAAAAAGCAAAATGCGAAATTGGAAGCTGCTACTGAGAATTTTATAGAAAAACCCAATAACACTTTTCTTGATCTGGGAATCGAATTCAGGACCTAGACAAATGAGGCAGTCTTTCAATATTATTTTAGTCAATCAGTATAAAATTATGTTTTGATCAACCGAATTCAAGATCTCATTAGAACGCATAAGTACCGCTACTTAATCATTCTCATTATAAACCAATTCCCGAACATAATTACCGTTTCAAAACTAAATAGTATAACTACGCAGCTTAACATGCGCTCTTCGGGGTTTAATTAATTCATGCGCCGGCGCACACGTGTAGCGATGTTGTGTTATCGTATCGCATCAGCATCGCGTGTTATCGCTGCGTATCGCTGTGATAGGTGGGGCGTACAGGAAGGGCTGAGGAATGCGATATACAGTATGTTACTGTTCTGTTTGCAGTGTGATAATTATTTGCTATCAATTTGTGGATTGGGCTGGACAAGGAATTGATGCAATTTCTCAAAAAAATCAATTAGCTTACGTTAGGTTTGAATGTGAACATTACCTGTGAAAGCTTTTGTAACATACCATCACGCCTGTATTCCCCGAAGGGTTAGGCAGAGGTGTACTAATGTACACCCACAGTTCGCCGGTATGTTTGGGTCCCATGTAATAGGGGGCGAGTCTATTGCCATAAACCGGGCACAAATTCCGAACTCCGAGCTGCTACTGAGAATTTCATATTTTCATAGAAAAACCCAATAACACTTTGCTCGACCTGGGAATCGAACCCTCTAGCGTAGCAGTCGCGCTCAGGACCACTGGGCTAATGAGGCAGAAAAGCTTTTGTATGTCCGATAAATTGGATTAGATTTCAATGGACATATTACCCTCTTCCGTTCCACTTTTACAAGGGGTAAAATAGGTAGGTTCTGTGTGTTGAGGAAGTGAGGGAGTAGTAGGACTTATAGGAGTTTTGTTCCATTCATTACTAGTGGTCATCTATTTCCCACTCGTAGCAGTGTTAGGGTATTTTAAGAACGGGTTGTCACTATTTTTTTTCCAAATATTTGCTGTAGTCGATCTCATCTTTGACAGTATACAATTTCATTGAAAGCTAATTGACAGCTGTCAATTGTCAGATTGATCAGCTGTAATTTTCAAGTGGTTAGAGTGGAAGGATTACGTTGACATAAAGGCAGTCCCGGCAGCAAAATACAATAATAAGTCTCAATTCCGGAGCCAGGAAAAAGAAAGTCTAAATTCATTCAAGAAGGATATAGAACCTTTTAGGGCTGAGATGATTTAATCACCATAAATATTATTCATTTTCTTATAACATGAAGGTAACGTTATAATATTTAGCGATACCAGTTTTACTCTGCAATCGACGTTTGAGATACTAATCTAAATTAAAACCATGGACAAACGCAAGACAAACGCTTAGATGTAAGATGTAAGCAAAATACCGCCCGAGTTAACCTCATTATGTAAAAAGGTTACATTACTTAAATTAAACTCCAAGCAAAAACACAAATTCAATTAGAATTTTCATCTCGGTATAAATTGTGTGCGTCCGCGTCGTGTTGCTAGAGGGAAAATAACCGAGTATTGGGTTTAAAGGAAAGCAAATTGAAGTTATTCGATAATTTTTATCGTAAGTGAATAGCGAAAGAATCACTAGGTACGGAGGTGATAAGATGCTTTAATTCATTAACCTGTCAAGTAATAAATTACAGACATAACGGCGGTAGCTTAATGGCTAGGGCGTCGGACTTGCGATCATTTGGTTGCCGGTTCGGACGCGAACCCACTCGTAACAAGCATTTAACAAGAGGGGATGACAAGAATACTAGTAATGTTACCCACATTCCTAGTAAACTTTTTTCAATGTAATTCTACTGGTCTAATCCATCGGGGCACTTACGGCGATTTGGTGAATTCATGAAATAAGTTGAAAACTTCGGAAAAAAATATTGCTCATGGTCTCATATCAAATAATCTCAATTTACAAATTGAGATTATTTGATATGAGACCATGAAATAAGTATCTCTTTTAATAATAACGTTATTAGTTTTTTTTTATATTATGAATGCCCATTCCCAAGAATGCACATTCCCAAAGATATAAATTTTAGTGTGAGAAATATTCCATGTTAGGCAGGGCTTGAATCTACACCCTTCCGGGACCATTAAATTTAATTGTAAGTATAACGTTATTGATATGAGCCACCGTTTGTAAAGGCCATAAAGAACCAACGCCTTAGTAATACCATTTCGTACATTGTGCACTCTGGTGCACAGATCGCCTATTGCCATTAACCGGGCACACATTCCAAACTCCGAGCTGGAGGGAATTTCATAGAAAAACCCAATAACACTTTTCTCGATCTGGGAATTGAACCCGGGACCTCTAGCGTAGTAGTCTCGCTCAATACTACTAGGCTAATGAGGCAATTCATACAGTACAGAATAATCCAACACTATAAAAATTAAACTCGACAGATTTAATGCCCTGGCCTAATCACCTGTCCCATCCAAATCCAACAAGCCAAATATGGTGAAAACTATTAAAGTCTAGTGTTTAAAGTGTATCAGTTTTAACTGTTAGTGTAAATTGTAACACCCGATGGAAACTGTGAACACACGCGATTCTCTGATACCCTGATATTCTAATATCGATAAATAATACGTCAACATGATAGCCGTATGTAGTGCGATTATTTTTGCTGTGTTTGTGACATACGGACAGTGAAGTGGACGAGCAATTTTTGACTGACTACAGTTTCTTATTATTTAGTTTAAATAATAATTACGCTCGGTATTTTTAACGATTTTTTAAAATTGTAACTCAAATTGATAGTAATTCAATGATGTTTTTAATTTTATTCTATAGTTAAATTTTTTGCGACTAAATCTCAATAGGGGATCATCGTTTCCGCACGATTTTACTCACTGCATAGTGTAGGCTCTCTCTCTTATATTATCAGTTACAAATGTTAATTTTAGATAGTTTTACATAGGTAGTTGTATGTACCTACTACTAGTTTGGGGTAAATTCCTTAAATCTGTCTGTTTATGGCCAAATTTTAAAAAAGG
This sequence comes from Acronicta leporina, assembly GCA_947256265.1. Taxonomy (NCBI): domain Eukaryota; kingdom Metazoa; phylum Arthropoda; class Insecta; order Lepidoptera; family Noctuidae; genus Acronicta; species Acronicta leporina. The sequence goes on from OX366521.1 coordinate 13,532,258, forward strand.
TGGTAGTTGTAGTCCCACAATAAAAGTAGGAAAAAACTAAGATTAAAATGAATGCCACGAGTTTTAACTAATAGAAATCAATTATTGCAATAACCATTTAACAATACAATCATACAATACTACCATTTTTAGCAACATTCAATTTGCTATCCATTGTGAACGTACGTGTGTGTATGTAATAGGATCGCTGTAATTTTAATAAGTTATTTATGGCGTTTCGCGCCATAAACAAATAATAGCCAACTGCTGGTACACATGCAAAACGATTGTCTGTGATAGTACACTACAATTTAGTTTTAATTATTTTTTTATATGCTTTTATTAGGCAATGCCATTGGAAAAGCATTGCCTTAAGACAAAAGTGTCTTAACAGCTCATGGCAACTATTGTTATAGCATTAAGATGCGGTAGCTCACTGGGTCTCATAAGCTCAAGTTCACCTAGTGCTCACTAGGTGAACTTGAGAGAGCTATACTTCAGATTTCTCTACGCCACCGAATTATAAATGAGTATATCCGTGAAACAACCAAAGCTGCCGACATAGCTTGGCAAGCTTAAGTGCATTGGGTGGACACAGATCACAGCTCTTAGTGCTGACTCTTGCTGATGCGAAAAGGTTCTCAATTGGAGGACATGCACAGGATTTAACGCAGCGTAGGCAAGCTTCCAATGAGATGGACGGCGAGCATCTTTTTTGCCACCTTAGCCATATTAAAAAAAAAGTTACTTGAGATTGCAACATCGTCAAGCTTTTCATGTAAACTGAGATAGGAGATGGATAAGCTTGTATGGCAAAAAGGCATTCCATTTTATAGATCCAATGAGTATGATCAACATTGTAGTGATAATAGACCAGGCTACTGTGCCTGCTAAACGAGAAAACGCGAGCCAAGTGTGGGGCGTTTATTATAGCATCAATTAATTTTCTTTATGTGGCTTGCAATTATTGTATCAGTGCACTAAAACATTATAAACTGCTAATGTTTACTGGGTTTAACAACAATAATAGTTTTGCCTCTTGTAGCCATCGAGAATATTATTTAAAATTATTCTGTAAGGACTAGGCATTATTTTTTAAATAAAATAGTTTTTGAGCGTTTAATTTGTCTAAAGAGGTTTGAAGGCACAAGGGGACTTAAAACAAAGGTTATAAATATAATCAATCAAGCAAACATACAGTGGCAACACTGGAAACGTGTTGTAAAAAAAAATAGCTGTGTGAAATATATTTTAATCTGTGTTTGTCTTTGTTTGTTTGCTTGAACGCGCTAATCTCAGGAACTAATGTTCCGATTTGAAAAATTCTTTCAGTGTTAGATAGCCCATTGATTGAGGAAGGCTATAGGCTATATATCATCACGCTACGCGGACGAAGTCGCAGGCAGAAGCTATAGATATAATATAATCGAAACTACATGTGAATTAAGTACTTATTATTTGAGTGCCGTGTTTGTTTTGAAATTAACCAAAATATGATAAATCTCCTACCTTCTCGGCTGTCAAGTAGCCAACCCAACGCCAACGGACAGATTTGAACATTATCGGATCTGAAATCATCAATCCTTCATTTTGTTTTAGGCTTAATTAATTTACCACGATTATGCTTATTTAATTTATATATTATGCCCCAGGGCCCCTCGACAACCATAGCCGACCCTGAGAGTGAAAATTTCCAAATTTTTTATTCCTATTACCTATTATATTATTGTTGGCGTCTATCTCTGTGTTCTTTATTAAACTAGTTGTGTTTGGCGGTTGTTACCTGCGTGCATCTAGTTATTCAAAATACCTAGAGAATTTTACGAATCTTTCGAACAAAATTGGTATGAATATTCTATGGAACCTATCTGCCTTTCTTTTTTTGGGAATAGTGGGGCAAACGAGCAGATGGATCACCTGATAGTAAGCGATTACCGCCGCCCATGGACACCCGCAGCACCAGAGGAGTCACAGGTGTGTGGCCAGCCTTTTAAAAGGGTTTGGGCCCCCGGTATCTACACTCGTTCGGCGAAACACTACGTAAGCGCTGATAGTCTAAGGTTTTTTCAACTAGATATGTGCCTTAAATACTGTACTAAGCAAATCCATCATACGAGCACTTAAGCTACACGCATACGTTATTTTTACCGGTACTTGATCCGCTCCCGTTACTGCAGCTACAAGGTAGGCAATTCTGCAACTATTTGCATAATGCTGCGCCCAGGCCCTTATTACGTGTTCCCGGTAAACATCCACTGTAATTATTTAACGTTATCAGCTATAAAAACGATTAATTTGATTTTAATTTTATACTTATAGGGTTGACAGAAACATGTTTGATGGCGTAATTTTGAAGTTTTCTAAAAATCATATTTTATTTTAGTCTGCTCGATTAAGTAATTAATTGTAAGCGGTGATAGCCTAGTGGTATGACCATGAGACTGCCAAATTAAAAATCTCAAGTTCAAATCCAAGGCACGCACCTTTTCGGCGTTATTATCACTCGCTTAAACGGTGAACGAAAACATCGTGAGGAAACCTGCGTGTCTAAGAGATTTTGTCGGCGGCATGTGAAGATTGTCAATCGCATTGGGCCAGAGTAGTTGCTGGATAGCTGGAAGCAGTTGATTGATAATATAATAATGTTTTTAACTGCCTCATAGCCAAGTGGTGTGGTCCTGAGCGTGACTGCTACGCTAGAGGTCCTTGGTTCGATTCCCAGGTCGAGCAAAGTGTTATTGGGTTTTTCTATGAAATTCCCAGTAGCGGCTCGGAGTTTGGAATTTGTGCCCGGTTAATGGCAATAGGCTCGCCCCCTATTACATGGGACCTAAACATACCGGAGGACTGTGGGTGTACCTTAGTACACCTCTGCCTAACCCTTCGGGGAGTACAGGCGTGATGGTATGTTATTTTATGTTAATAATGTTTTTCTCGGCACGGAAGATAACGTCCATTCCGCTATCTAGGTCACAATAAACATTGCAATACCAAAACCCAATCCTTACCACTAACTATTAATAACAAAACGATAATTTGCGAGCCAGGGATTTGCTCAGAGCCCAAAGGTCGGCCGCGGTGTGTCATTATATGCACCAGAGTAATGAAAACCGCTCGAGGCAACTCTTTGTTATGTCAGTACACCTAGTTAGAATATTTCATTTCCTAGCTTCTATTTTGGTATTATGATTGTGTTTACATATTATTAAAGTTACATGTGTTGGGAGTTTGTTTTTTATTTAATATGATTTAATGGTTTTTCATTATTGGGTCAGAATACAATAGACTTCAGCGAGGACAAGGTAGATTCTGATAACATACCATCACACCTGTATTCCCCAAAGGGTTAGGCAGAGGCGTACTAATGTACACCCACAGTTCGCCGGTATGTTTAGGTCCCATGTAATAGGGGGCGAGCCTATTGCCATTAACCGGGCACAAATTCCTAACTCCGAGCTGCTACTGGGAATTTCATAGAAAAACCCAATAACACTGCTCGACCCGGGAATCGAACCCAGGACCTCTAGTGTAGCAGTCTAGATTCTGATTCTGTGAATTAATCTGTGATCTAGAATGTGAAACAAATAGGCTTAGGCTTCCATTTTTTTCTATTGATATGGCGCCACAATTTTTGTGTATTTGCCAGTGTCAAGTATTTAGAGTAATCAAGTATGTAGCTATATAGTTCCCATCATGGGAATATATTATGGCATCACACTTTTCACGTCCGCCATTGTCAAGTATTCAGTTGTTTCAGCTCGATTAAATTTATATCATTTGCCTACACTCTCACACGTTCACGAACACTTAATGGTTAATTATCCACCATAATTACACATCAAACTTCGGAGAAATAAAAGTTCTGAAAAATAATATAAAATCGACAATGTGCACTTTTCATTTTCCCGCCCAAACTGCAGGCTTCCATTTAAAAACAATAGATTTGTATTATTTGAATTTGGAACAGTAATTTTTTAGAAGTAAGGAGGTTGGATTCTGGCTGCTAATCGGTAATCGCCTGTAATCGCAGCGACTGTTATGCAAATAAATAAATAAGTAAAATATATTGTATAACCTTTGTATAAATAATTATGTCATTGGTTATCATATTTCAAAAAAAATATCGAGTAAAATAAAATAAACAAATACATTAATTAATAGAATATCGTCATGAATCTGCCACCTACAGGGCCAGCAGGGTACGGAGGACATGTACTTATTGACTAAAACCTGAAGTTGTTTTCCTCTTTCAAAAATAAAATGGAAATGGAGCTTCCTCTCTCATCTTCTTTACAATTAAATTACATCATTTTGGATTGGTTAAAAATCACAGAATACCTTATGGAATCTGTTTATTTGTAATTTATCTTCTATTTAGCTAGTCATAGGTAGAAACCTATGAATCTGAAAGAAAGGAAGAATCCTTTCTTTCATCTTCTAAGTGCCTACTTAAGTAAAAGAATATTTAACAACCTTAATTTTACTTGTAAAGCAGATTCTAAAGCACTTTCAAATTTTTACTACATCATTGGCTATTGATTTGTAAACTTATCAGTTGAGAGTAAACTTTGTTCTAAATGTGTTTAAGTTCAGAATACACACAGTATTCAGCAGTAATGCAGAAGGCATTTTAGTTTTTCCTAGGATCGAGCTAACTAGCTTATATGGCAATGACTATCTGGTAGAACCTGGATGAAGCTGTTTGTGTAGTGAAAAAAGCTGTAAATAATGCTCAAAGATGTTGTGCCTTTGACTTTAAAAAAGTTAAGTGATCCATAGACATTGTAGAGATTCCGCGAATGCTGAACTCGATGGCTAATTAATTACTCGATATTTAAACGATTTTATTTTCGATCAATAATAATGTGTTTTATTTATTGATTAACATCGATTCCATTCGCATCAGATATACTTACGTTGATTTTCTAACGCGAATCTTAGACATTGAAATATTTTTTTTTACTAATTATTTAATTTCCAAAGTTTCGGATAATCGCGTCGTGTAAACTAGGTAGGTACAGACATTTAACTGGTTAGATTGGAAGCCAACCCGGACATGGTTGGAAATAGAGTTAAGAAAATCATAATTAGTTTCAAATATTTTATTTTGAACCTCTAACGCAAAAATAGGCGTGTCAATTTTAACGCGATGTTTTCTCCTAGACGGTCACTTAACTAAGTACTTTTCAAGCATTTTAGATGGTTTAGAACAATGTTAGACGTGTTTGACAAGCAAATGACACGCAATACTACATAATGATGGTTTATATCTCTGCAATGCTCTTATAAGAAACTTCACTCAACAACTTATCATAGTAAGCTTACAATAGAATGCCTGTTTATGCTATTGTATGGAATCGACATTTATTGTATTTTTCATATCCAGATCGGAATGGTAATAAGCCGACGTATAAATCCATGTTATGGGAGTTTAATTCAGCAAGTGTTGAAACTATGTCGGATCGATGAATTTCAAATTTGTTCAATTTACTGCTGTGATGCAAATGTCCGGTCCTGTGGCTTGACACCGTAATTTATTCATTGGAAAATCCTATGTCGGCTGTTATTCCTAATATGGATTACTTTCTGTGAGTTCTGCTGAAAAGTTAACTCCTTAGTACCGTGACTAATATTAAAGAAAAATGTTTAGGACTGTTTTATATTTACGAGGCATTTTTTGTTTACGGAGGGAAACCTTTAAAAGGCGGTGATTAGACCGGGGAGTGTGAGATTTTTACACACTAAAACCACCTTGGTGGCCACCATGAGGGACGGGGGGCACTGTGCCCTCTTAAAAGACCCCCCAGAATCCCCCCCTGCAACGCCTGATTGGGCACATCTCTGGGATATTTTACGAGGCCCTGAGTATATTTTCCTGATCATTTGTCAATTTATTGCATTTCCTGGGAATTATTTCCCAAATGAACCAATCATATCTTTGGAACGGACAAAGTGTTCTTTATAGAGTTGGGTTTTGTTAAGAGAATAATACAGAAAAATAATGGTGATTCTTCTTTATTTGCCATACCTACCTATTTCTCTTATGCCTTCTTATTCTTCTATTTCATCAACTAGTGGAGGCCCTGAGCAGTTTCTTACTGAGCTCTAAATAAATGGTAGGTACCCCTCTAAATATTTGTTTTTGCTGCTCAAGAGTCACCTGGTGGTTAGTAGTCATCGTAGCTCATGGACACCTGCAACATCAGAAGAATTGCTGATGCGTTGCCGATAAGAACCCCTCCAAGAACCACTGCAACCGAGGGTGAACTGGCTCTTACGCGCAAAAGTCGAAACACACACGAAGGTGCTTTACGACAGACTCCAACGTAAGGATGGTCGCTAGCCATTCAGAATCCAAGAAGTCCTACCATCAAGCAGGTCAGATATTATTCCCCTCTTACGAAATGCCTGTCTGAAAGGGATGTAGTACCTATTCTATTAATATTTTTCCTTTTTGCCTTTTAAAAGCAAATAAGATTTCTTCAAATTATAAATCGGCTAGTTACACACGCACGGTGTGCTTTTGTTCCGGCGCGTACGCACGCCGCCGGGATAATTGCTGCACTTATGCAATCTGTGCGCGTGTTCCATAGGAGCAGTCGGCGTATCATTTGCGAGTTTTCACGCTAAGAAAATAGTTTGGATGGTTAGTTGGGCTTCTACTTATTTGTAGACCTTAGCGTAACATATCAATACGTCGGGGAAATATTATGTAGGAATCAATTTATTTTTATTGAGGAAATTGATTTTGTGGTTTTGAACTGATTCACGGAGGAGAAAATTGTGTTGTGTCTCCAATGATGGAAAGATGGAATGGCACGCTTAGAAGACAAAGATACTAAACGACCGGGAATCAGTAATTCCATCTAATCGTTGTTCCTTTGCTAAATTATATTTTAGTTTTAAGTTCTGTCTGGGGTTCTGAATAATTATTGTAGCTATGTTTTTCTCATTCATTAATTACTTACATTTATTTATATACCGGAATATTTTTTATTCAGTGCGCAAACTTTGACAATTGATACTTAACGACTTTTATTAAACACCAATTTGTTATTTTGATATGTCTCAGTACAAAATATCGAAGTTATCGTTAACGAAAGATGTTTACTTTGAAACTGATTTTATGGTTACTCGCTAGCGCACGGCAAAGCGCGCGCGCCTTAGTACCTACATCAGCTGTACACCGGCGCGTGAGTCGGCTGGCACACGTGCATATTGTTGTTATTGCGAATAGATATTATGTGTCCATATTTTGCTGATTTCAAGCCGGATAAAAATTTAAAAAAAAGTTTTGATCTAATAATGGGAATGTGTTCTATTACTGATACTGAACTACCAAAATTTTTTTGCGCACTGCTTAAAAAATATTCCTGTATATTTTTACAAAAGATATAGGTACAAAAACATTTAAAAATATAAAAATAGTATTCCACAGGTATCGGGAACAGGGTCCAAGCAACCGGTGGTCAGGACCCCAGAGAAAGGAACCTCCTAACAATACGTGCCATATCCAGGATTACTGCTTTCTGTATCAGGCCCTTAACCCAGCTGCCTAACGAGAGCCTCCGCAGGTGTGAGTTGAGGCTCTTAGCTATATTATTAATTATCTCTGATATTTATTTTCATGTTTTTTTTAAACGTTTCCCCATCTAGAATTTTTCTTCTGTTTCAACATTTACAAATACAACTGTCATATATTCACAATACACAATTACCTAGACCCGAGCCTACTACAAAATACATCTTCTATATATATAAAAGAAAGTCGTGTTAGTTACTCCATTTATAACTCAAGAACGGCTGAACCGATTTGGCTGAAAATTGGTGGAGAGGTAGCTTAGAACCAGGAAACGGACATAGGATACTTTTTATCCCGTTCCCGTGGGATGTGATGACAGACCGAATTCCACGGGGGCGAAGCCGCGGGCAGAAGCTAGTTGAAAATATATTTGGATCTAAACGAAGGTTTGAAATGGCCTAATTAGGTACATGATTCTTCAAATGATGTTCGTATCCGCTGTGAACTTTTTCCTCTGTATTGGGTCAGAGGTCGCAACCATTGCAGACAAACACTCCATACTATAGTCTATACTTTCAAATAATTTGATTCTTAAAATCCCAAAGCTAGCTTCTAAAACTGCATATAAAATCAAGAGAATCCTGAATTACAGTCAATTTGAAACTAGACAGTAGTTGGCATACGAAATTAAGGGTGACCATTTATAGTATGACAATGTGGGATATTTCCGCGGCAAAGTGTCCGAACAATGAGCCGCCAATGGGACAATTTGGCGCGACCCGTGATCCTGCACCATACTAATAGCGTGTGGTGCAAGTGATAAGCGACATTTCTGTGACTTTCCTAAGGTTTTAATTACTTAGTATATCGATGAATGTCAGAGCAAGATTGGCTACTTTTATGAAAAGTGAAGTGAGTAAAAAACCAACATAATTTAAAAAAGGAATTTGAATTCTTGTAACTTGTCCGAACCTATTTGCAGGCTGGATGCCCGGTTATTTTCAGCCAGTATCATTTGAATTATTGGTGGACTATGGATGTTGTTAATGACCTAAAAGTCTGGATTTAATATCTTATACCTGTCAAAATGCATTCATTTCCAACTATGCTGTGGTTGACTTCTAGTCTAAGCAGACGTGGCTGAAATATCAATATTTTATATGATGCGACTGCCATCAGACCTCCGGGCTCCGCTTCCCAATTTCTAGACGATAGACTGGTTGTCAGGCTTTTTGGGCTCCTGACTATCACTAGCAATTGTATGGTATGGTTCCGGGACCGACGGCTTTACGTGCTCTCCGAGGCACGCAGGTGTCCTGACCGCATCGAGCGTTGCTTAACCTCGCAGATCAGTAGATAAGCTTTGTTATTACATGGCTATTAGCCCCCAACCTATAAATCTGCATTAAATGTATTAAAAACTTCAGTCCTTCACTGATTTTCATCAGTTTTTTACTTGCATCATCCAATAACTTCTATTACAGTTTACCATTTAAAGCGATGATGCGTCGCATTGTGCGTGCGTTGCTCGGTACGTACTCGGTATAAACGCAGTAACTGCACTGCACTGAGTAAACATGCGCACGCGCACGCAAGGAACGCGCAAGATTTATGCGTTCTGCGTTTAAGGCGCGGTGAATAGACGATGTTTAGGTATTGGAGGGGGTGAAGCAGGTACGTGGGGCACAACTCAGCACAAGTAGGCCCGCCCACTGCGGGGCGCCTCGGACGAATTTCGGCGATGCGCGACGTCCTTTTAATATAGAAACGTAATTTCGAAACGTTTGTGTGATGTACGATTGGCTTAGCGCGCCGCTGTCCGGCTTGACACCGCATATCGCAGACACTAGATACTAAGTTCGAATCTCATGATACATATTCCTTTTTATCTTTTTTTTTAATTTAATAATGTACTATCTAACTACTCTTTTCGTATTTTTTAAATAGTAAATCAATTATTATTATTTTCTAGAAATTTGAATAGAATATTGAGAAATTTTTAACAGATTCAACTTTAACAAAATGAGTAATAAATAATTAATCATTTATTCAAATAAAATGGCTTGGGCGTAGAATTGCCAATTCTAGAAATGGCAGTGTCAAAATTGTGAAATATTTATATAAACAAGCATTTTTATTCCCCAGCCCGTGGCTTCACTCACTTGAAACTCAAAACCAACAGTGATGATCTCTTCTTTGTATGGGTCTCTATACATTAGAGGGGTCAAGCTGTATCTCAGGTTCCTTTTAATTATTTGAGATAAGAAGTATACCAGTTTTTAATTGTGAGCACATACTTTCTAACAGTGATAACAAAATTAAAATCTAATCAGTAGTTTTTGCGCCAACCCGTAACAAACAGACAAGAATTTTAAAAATCACATTTTTTGGTTCGGAGACGTTTATATACCCCAACCCATTTGTTTTTTTTTAATATCTTTAATGTTTCATAATAGTAGAGATATGCATTTTTTTCAGAATCTAATATAAAAACGGTCACCAAGCCCGATGGTTTATTCGGGAGAAAAATAATATAGGTACCGACATGTAGGGTGTCACAAAAGACTGTAGTAATTTGAAAGCAAATAAATAGCGCAAGCCATAGCACCAACCAACAGCATAGCCACACAAACAGCTGTTTAGTAGGTACATATTTTCTCGACAAATGTCGTAATTAGGGTTTCCGGGCGAGAATTCCCGAAGCGAGAATTCCCGGGAAATTTTGCTTTATTCGATTCGAGACGACAAAAAATGGGTCGATAGCTTGAGAAATCTGAAGACCATAGAAAACTTACAAAATTAACTAATATCGTACCTAAATATGAAGATATGTATGTACACACATCAAAAAAAGTTTGCGATCACTGAAAAATCTAAATCTCTTTTTTTATGGTAGATTATATTATGATTTCTTCTTTAGTAATTTATTTTTTAATTTCAAACAGGGTATTTCTATTTAAAGAAAACACACAAAAACATTTTTTCTTGATAAAGTTGAATTTAAAAAGTTATATCAGCTTAAGCTAGTCGCAATTTTTTTTTTAATTGCCTCAGCCAATATTGGAATACTTGGTGTCGACATATGAAATCAAGTCATTTCCGCGGTCATTTAGAGGTTAAGGCTAAGTTAGCCTCGAAGAAGCTTGGCGTGCTTAATAGATAGAGACGGTATTTCACTCGGGCCCACCGCCTATTACTTTATAAGGCGCAGGTCTGGTCTCATATGGAATACTGTTCTCATCTCTAGACAGGAGCACCCCAGTACCAACTGCTCCCTCTGGAGCGCATCCAACGAAGAGCGATTCAAATCGTAGACTACCAATATAATTCAAACCGGCTAGACTCTTTGACGCTGTGTAGAGATGTGGCCTCGCTATGCATCTTCTATCGCCTATACTATACGGCTTGCTCCGAGGAATTGTTCAAATTGATCCCTGCAACTACTTTTCGCCGTCGTTCTACGTGACAACAATTCCATCCCCATTATCTTGATGGCTGACAATCCATAACTGTCCGTTTCTCTAACAAAACTGTGGATCAACAGTGTTGTATAGCAGTCTATGGCAGTGTGTCGACGGCGCCGGACCTATGCACGGATTCGTGACGGTTTACATGCGCTGATTCCAGATAAAACGCTACTGAGCCGTACTTGGCCGATGTCCCGGTGGTTTTGCCGTGTCATGTACAAGCTCTCACGTTTTTTCAACTGTACGGCAAGACGTGGACCTCCGGCCAGTTTAACACACTGGTTTAATAATTCCAAGCTCGCTTACCAGTTACATGTACTAGTATCATGTAGCGTAGAGCGTAAAGCTGTCAGCGTCGCTTGAAATGCTTCCATTAGTCTATGCTACTAAAGGAGTTATTTCCAAAATATTTAATAGACATCTGCTGTGCACTTATGTTTGCCGATTTGCTGCGATATGTACCGTGTGCGTTACGTTTCTTTTGTCATTCAAGGTCCAATTAATGTTAGTAAGTTATTTATTTTTATTAAGTTTACAAATAAGTTATCGCATTTATCATGATTATCACTCGTTGTGAACTTGAGATTTTCAGTAATTACTTTAAAAAATGTCGAAACATTGATCTTGTCGAGATTATCCCTCGACTTATCACACGAGATCTCTAGTTACTAATCTAATAACCAGAAAAATCTAAAAAACCAGTAAAGTAGATCAGTCAGTTCTTATAACCTGTCAAGTCTTATATACCGTTCCAGTAAGACAGTCGTACCCCTGACAAAGCCCAGTACTATGTCAGATTTAATATACTGCAAGTCCTTGCAAAAGAAAGCAGATATCTGCCCAAGCTGATTCGCGAGACTATTTAAAATACAAAATTTCATTACCTGCTTGGAACCCCATTATATGTAGATTCCATTAAATCTAAATCCAAAGACAAAGGATAGGATTTGCTCATTCTATGTGAATCGGGTCGCAAATACTTAACAAAAGTGAAAGCTAGATGTTAGTGATTCGACATCTGAATCTACTGGTGACCATGGATACTGTAGCCTATAATGGATCCAAAACGTGTGTAAATAAATAAAATAAATAAATATTCTGGGACATTTTTACACAGCACTATCTAGTCCCAAACTAAGCAGAGCTTGTACTATGGGTACTAGACAATGGATATAATACTTATATACCTTTTTTTTGTTGTAAATACATACTTATAATACATAAGAAACACCCAGACGAACACAAACACTTATATTCATCACATAAATTTTTGTGTTCTGTGGGAATCGAACCCACGACCTCATGGTCGGCAGTCCGGTACTCGAACCACTAAACCACAGAGGTCGTCAAAATAAAGTAAATATCAATATAACACTTGTTTTCATAGATTTTCTTGAAGTCCCGGGAATTTTCGGGAAATAGTGATCGAGAATTCTCGATTCCCGAGAAAACAGATGTCGAAAAATCAGAAACCGAAGTCGCAATTGAAAGTGCTGTCCCAGGGTTCTCGTGCTCAGAATCCTTTTGTAATCGAAAATTGACTTTTTGTGAATTTTTTGCATTTTTCATGCTAATTTTATAAAGTCAAATTTCAAATTTCGACATGGCAGGTGGGACTCGCGGTGGCTTAGTGGTCATAGCGTCTGGCGTACCTAGCCAGAAGACGCAGGTTCGAATCCTGCCTGCGAGTCGAATTTTTCCTTCACTAAATAACTTTATCGAAAATTGAGATTAGATAATGATTTTAAATTTTGAAATACTACTACTAATTTTATATCATGTGATTTTTTTGATAAATTTTATCAACATAATTATATTGTGGCCATCTGCTATCGTCTAAACTATAGTTTATTATTACTGAACTTATTACTATTTCGCCTTCAAAGTTGTTCATATAATGTCATTATAAAAAAAATACTATGGCTCCCTAAAATCATGAAAAATAATCTGCCGCTCCTCAATGACCTCCTATCGAATTACTAGTTGTTACTACCTATAACATGCTGTAACACAATGTAGGTACATAATTATTATATGCTTATGTACTCATAAGAAGTTATCTCCGATGGTTCATGGATAGCCCGGTAAACTTTTATTTTTACTATAAAAAAAAGTTAAAAAATGTATTAAAAAACAAAGAACAAAAAAAAACAAATTAAATAATAATCACTGAAAAATTATTTCTAAAAAGAAAATGAACAAAAAGTTAACATATCGAAGCGGGGTTTGAACTCATGCTTAGTCGCACATAACGCATATCTTCCTACTGCAGAAGACCGCTAGACCAACCGAGCTATAGAATTACGCATCGAAATAAAGTATTTATAGATAATCAGGCAGGTATGTGCTTACTTTACAACTTCCACCATTTATTTTTGTTTCATAGAATAAAATACAAATAAACAATACATAGAATACGAATACGATACAATCAGATACAAAATATTTTTGAGCGGCGGGCGGAACAAAATGACACAGGTCCATCAGGCAGCGCGCCTCAGCGATCACTGTCGCTCCGCCTAGAAATGAAAGAGAAGCGAACAGACGCCTCGATGGCGCGGTGTTTCGTTCGACTCGTGAGAGTTATTTATCATGAAATTTATTAATTATTAAAAATATCTTATTTCAATCGATAAATAAAACCGCTAGCGTACTTTATTATTATATATTACGTCAGTGTTATTAATTTTATCAAGATTTGTTTGTAAATAATACAGTTACAATTGCAATAATTTTGAATTCAATGGTTACTTTATGATTTTTTTCTATCGAGAAAATTTTCTGCAAACGTGTTTTGGACCGGTTAGTGTACTCATAAATATGATCAAGATTAACATATATTTTTTTCACTGCTTGAAACTGTATACTTTTTGCTAAATAACTGCTTTAAGAAGCCTATTTTCACTATTCACAGCGCCTTAAGAACATTGTGTGCGACACTTTAGGGATCTTGGCTATATTTACGCTAGTTGCTTGAAAGGGGTGGCAGGGTGATTTCACTGTTTCCTTATTTGAATTACATAGGATTGTATGTCTGTCTATATTAATATTAGTGGTGGTTTAATTAGAGTTATCTGCATCTTTACTAGGGATGCGCAAATGGAAAAAAAATATCCATATCGATAGTATTGATTTTTTTAAACAGTAACTATCGAGTGAAAAATATCGATTTGTAGTTATATGGTAATTTTCTTTTCAAAACGAGCGCGAGGTACATTATTTAACGACTCAAAAACGAATTGTGTAAAAAATATCGAATTTGATATGCATTTGATACTCCAAAATAAAAATAGAATATCGATATACCTACCGTACTGGATTAAACATATAGATATTTTTAAAAGAAAATGTGGATATTTTAATATATATCAATATTATTTGCACATCCCTATCTTAAAAAAAAATTTTGAACTTCAAATGTCTACAAATATTGCAGGATTGCTGAATAATAGTGGCCTAAGCAGGCCTAAGTAACATTTATTGAAAACTTGAAATATTTTATTGATAGAGAAAACCTGTACTTGTCGAAAGATGGTTCATTATTGAAAAAAATACTCTACACTTTTTCAATATTTGTCAAATTATAGAGACTGTACCATAAAACTCAACAAGGTAGTCAAATAGTCATACTTGAACTACTTCAAATCAAAACCTATAACCACCCAATAGCGTCATAGTCAAAATACACCTTAAATAAACGTGATAACATAGAATTTCATACGAACAATGCAATCTCCAATTACAAATCAAAAGTTACAATCGAATAGACTGTGTGTCGCGCGCAATTGTTTATAGTTTCACGAATAGCGCGTGTTCCCGCCTTCGTACACACTCCTCCATCATTTCTGTAACACATTGCACATTTAATGCACCTTACTGATTTCTGACACTTACGCGAATTTTAGTCATTGAAATGAAACTACTTTTTACGGATTTGACCAAAGGATACGGTTAGCTCATTCTGCGTGAATTTGATGGTTAATAATTTATAAAATTTAAGGTAGCTGTTAGTAATTTTAAAATTAAGATGTCTAACACCTCAGGTGACCGTGATGGATGCTGTAAAGGATCCGAAACCGAAACCATACACCGGAAAACATAATGTGGGACGATGTTCAACGAGATGGACGGACGACCTGGCGAAGGTCGTTGAGTCGTTGGATACAGGCATATAATCGGTCCTTGTGACAGTCTTTGGAGGAGGCCTTTGCTCAGCAGTGGCCTTCTATTGATGATGAAGTATTTAAATAAAGGTTTTCGGGAAAGCCTAAAACACAATCGTAATCTATTCCCCATTGCTCATCTTTCATTTCCAACCTAAAATAAGATTCTACAATAACTTAGCTAACCCTGAAAACCTACTTTAAAACTACAACCATTGTAACCTGTCATCTGAGTTCCGTTGTACGAAGCACTTGTCTTATTAGCATTGTCTGTGCGGACTAAACGCAACGTTCGCTGCGTGATTCGGAACGCCTTTTACGTACGAATAAGACAATTTTATTTGTTCACCCGAAAAATGAATGTTGGTTCTAATTTTGTAAGCTGGAGAGATGGTTTTTGAGTGGTTCGATGGTAAATTTTAGGTGGTATCGGAATAGTAGGCTGTCATGTAATGTATTGCTGGACAAAGGGTATGATTGTGTTGCTCCTCTGTTGGCTTAATTACAAATGTTTACCGTATTGGTCTCATTGTGCTGTCATATATTGTGTTATGTAATAAATATTGTGCCAACAAAATTACGTAGCTTTAGTCTAGTTTTATTTACGATGGCTTGCGGATTGTATAGGCAGTCTATTATAGTCTTCTGTCCCGTTCAGTTGAGTTCATTACGGTTGATATATTTTATCTAATACGGCACGTATTGTGAGCTCTGTTTCGGATGCAGTGGTGTGGGAGGATAGGAATAAAATAAATCTACTAGTAACACTTTGAATAAAATTCACGGCCGCTTGCTTGTATCCTTGGCAAACGAATTTTAGAGGAGATTAATAAAACTAGAAATAGCTTTGGGTCGCTAACTACACACATTACAATAATATATTCAGCAAATAATCCATAATACGTATGAGAGTCGCACGCGCTGTCGTAACGAATGTTATCCCCTGAATATCAAGTGAAGATTTGACTGATGTAGTCACGATCGAGACACGCGCTTCCAACGTTTTTCTTGTACATGTGAGACAAGCAACCGCCTCGTTTACATTGGCTTATGGCGGCCCGCAACCAGCAGACCATTAATTAATCCCATAACGGGCCACCGACTGGTTTAACGATTTTGAATGACAAAATTGCTGCCCCCCGAGAATTAACTTGACGGATGGTGTAATTGAGGTTTGAAATATTATTTCGCGATCTACCGCTAACGATGTCGCGTGAAACGGAACATTACAGAAAAAAAACAAACATGGCGTTGCAACGTTTCCCGCGCAAACCGCACTCTTTGATTGTAATCGCGCACGTGAAGTTCTAATTTCGAATAGATTACTGTGATTGGCCAGGCGCGGCGTGGAAGGGGCGGGGGGTGCGTAGAGGCGCCAGACGTGCCGAGCCGTGTAAATGGTGTGGTGCGTTTTTGCAGTGCAATTGGCGAGTAGAAATCTCGCCGGATCGCGTGAACGCGCGGAATCAATTGCAAACGCGTACGCACGCTATTGTAAAAAAAGTGATATATAGCTCGGGATAATTATAAGTCATGTCTGTGGGTAACGCGGGCCCGATAAGGGAATAAGCAACATTCGTACAGGAATACTGCAATGTAATTGGAATCCCGACTATAAGTAGCCTCCGCATGCTTTTATTTCAAGTTATGGGTATAATGAGTGCTGATAATAAGGCTCTTCGTGTATTCATTTATCATTAACCGTGTTCAAACGTGTCATGTACTGAATACGTAGTATCAAATGCTTTAGAAATTGCTCACAACATTGAATTGGAAAATAAATATTGTGAGAAGAAACTCAGTAGAAACCGCAATGTGGTCACAGAAAAAAAAAGTAAGTTAGTAGAAAGCTACCATGAGTCTCTTTATTGTTTTGTAAAATAAACAAATTATGTTTAAAAATGTACTGTACCGATTAGAGATTTTGTAAAATGGAGATCAATTTATTGATTTATATGTAAAATTTATTGAAGTCACCAAATACGATTCATTCGGTAAAATCAATGCAATTAGTTAAAAAATATCTACTTAGTAAATCATGCCTATCTAAATACCAACCTACCTACATATGAAGTCGTAGGAATAATCTAAAAAGTTTTTAATTTAGAAATAAAAAGCGCTCTGCCCTATATTTTCACTGTAGTGGAAGTATTCACTGCGGAAGCTAATGATACACTTTTTAAGACGAACAACCCACACAGTCGTGGGTGCACAATTCTAACTAACAAATTCGCCATTGAACCGACACCAAATAAATCAAGCGGTTTGTATAAAATAATAAATAACATAACGTGAGTCGACAGTAACGCGAATAAATCGCGGCGCGGCTAACGAGTCGCGTAGCCGCGTGACCGCGAGCCGCGCGACAAGCGTGAACCGTTCGTAATTTCATCTGCACTTGCACTTACATGATTTCGTCAACACCAGCACTAATGACAGGACTGAATTTGATTTACGATTTTGAATTTGGAATGTGGAAAATTGGGTTTTTAAAGGAAATAAGGTTGTAGGCACACGGTGACACTATCATCAAGGTTGGTATATCTACAAATATAGATATAGTAGCCTAACCTTTTTATTTGATGCGATTTCCTTAAGTTCCATTAATTACATTACATTTTATTTATTTTCAAATTCTAAAAGTCTTCCTATGCATATTTCAGTAGAAAAGTGCTATCAACATCAAACATGGAGGTTGTGAATCTATGAGCTTAGTTATTCTTAGAAAAATCTTTAATATAGAAACTTTAGGTGCTATTACTGACTATTTTAGTCTGATGTTAATATTTGTCTACATCACAATATGCCTAATATTGCTTTTGTAACAAGTTTTAACACCTAGTTAGTTTTTAAATGCGCTATATTATCTATGATCACGCTCGTTTTCTTTTACGAGGTGACCAGAACTGCTGGTGAACTAATTAAAGTGCATCGTTAAAGGCACTTGTGAAGTAAACATCACGATAAAATTTTAATTTACGTTTATAGATTAATCGGACACATCAGGATAGTTTATACATCCTTTTTAGATTTAATGCATAATATATAATTATAAGTTATTAGCTATTAACGGGTTTCCTTTGCATGCATCTTTTTATCAGAATCCGTTCAGCGGTTTAGGAGAGAAAATATTGGTAGCTACAAATAAACTGACGCATTTAATATATTAAGACGATATTGACAAAAGCATGGATAGAGTGACAATGACAACTGAAGCGTGAGAATTCGTTTACTGTGGACATTTTTATCGTGGGAGAGCCATGCTTCGGCACGAATGGGCCGGCTCGTCCGGAGTGATACCACGGCCTCACAGAAAACCGGCGTGATACAACACTTACGTTGTGTTTCGCCGAGTGAGTGAGGATACCGGAGCCCAAACCCTTTTAAAAGGCGGGCAACGCACTTGTGACTCCTCTGGTGCTGCGGGTATTCATGGGCGGCGGTAATCGCTTACCATCAGGTGATCCGTCTGCTCGTTTGCCCCCCTAACCCATACAAAAACATGGGTATAATACATCAAGCTGTTACAGAAGAAAGTAGTATCACCACTCTCCACCATAAGGCATTCAACATTATTGCAGAATCAGATTATTTTTAAATTATCATTATAAATTATTATAGTTAAATATGTACTTTCTGGCACAGCAGCGAGACAACTAGAAGAAATTGGAGTCCTTTGCCCAAATGTGGGACAACACAGGCAAAAAAGGACTTCCTCTAGTTCTATTATCTTGGTTTTAACTGGAAAGTAATGGATCTCTTTTAGATTTGGGGTTAATTTAGACTTAAATTGTTTATATATTTCTTATATTATTAGTCAAATAATTTATATTAAAAGAGTGTCCATGGAGTTTCTTGCTGGATTCTTCTCAATAGGATCAACCTTTTGGAACCGTGCAACTAGAATTATAACGTAAATGTTTGTAAAAGCTTATTTGAAATAAAAACATTTGAACTTTGAACTGAACTTAGCATTAACCATATTTTTAGTAAGGGGATAAAGATTTGTTCTAACGCAAGCTGTATAATAATTATTCATGGATACAGGTTATCCATAGATCAATATAATAACATAGTATGTATTTAAATCAACACTTTAATTTACGGTAAATGTGCTAAGTTTTTTTTTGGCAACGCGCGAGTGACACACCTATGTTTCAGGCGTGCATAGGCTATAGTAACTGCTTACCATCAGGCGGGCCGTAGGCTTGTTTGCCATCTCAGTGGTATAAAAAGATATAAAAAAGATCATTTTCCATAGTCACTCAATTTTAAAACTAGAATTCTTGCTAATCGGAAACCATAGATTCATGCACCACCAATATGGACATCGATGTTCATTGTGCTACCTCAGCTCGATTTACGTTTTAATGAATCGATCCATTATCAATACATTCGATCAATTAAGGACGTTCGAGAATCGATAAATCACGATCTCCTTGACTTTGAAGAGTGTGCCTAATAAAGAAATGGTTCTGATTAAGGTGGAACCTGTAATAAGATACAAAGAAGATATTCATAATGACTATCCTTTTGGGATATTTGTAAGAAATATTTTTGATAAAACAACAATAATATAGCTTAACAATCGATATAGCTTCTATGTTTAAATCGGTCAAAAGGAACGTTTTATTTTATTTTACGCTGTGGTCCTGTGGGTTGGAATGTCAAATAATTGAATAATTTACGTAATAAAACTTAACACTGACTTCACACTGGCTGTTTGACAGTGCACAGTGTACACTAGTGTAGAAGTACGAATTTTCGCACATATAATTTTATTATTATAACACTAGCTTCTGCCTGCGACTTCGTCCGCGTAGCGTGATGATATATAGCCTATAGCCTTCCTCAATAAATAGGATATCAAACACTGAAAGAATTTTTCAAATCGGACCAGTAGTTCCTGAGATTAGCGCGTTCAAGCAAACAAACAAACAAACTCTTCAGCTTTATATATTAGTATAATAGATTAAAAATCTAAGTTAGAGGGAGTAAGAGATTAAGAAAAACGTGATCCTTTGATAAAAGTAGTAAAAATTGGGTTTGAATGTTTGTATACGTGTCTGCCCGTCTTACGTGAGAATATATTAAACTTTTTCTTGCACAGATTAAATAGAAAATCATCCTCCACTGCGTGTGCATCGGACGGCCATGAAACAATAGAGCGAGGCCTTTACTCAATTTTGGGACGGTTTGGGCTAATAGGTACTTATTTAAAAAAAAATAGACCTTCATCGAATGAGAAAAAAGTAAAGGCGAACGAAGTCACCAGAGTAGTCTAGTCTTGATATAAATCGTAAATCACATCACTAGTTCTCGAGTCCAAACATGTTTGTATAAAAATCTCAGCTCATTGATCAAATTGAATTAGAAAAGTTGTAATGAGAGCCGACTGTAAATTCCTAAGAGTTTTTAGACAAACTGAGATAGCCATAAGCGTGGGATATTAAATGAATCCGTATAAACAGAGTGAAACATTAAATGGAATCAGCACGAACAATCTTAATGTTTTCTCGATACTTTTAAGGGGTTAAATGGTTTTTTTCATGTTCCTAATGGTTTAATATAACAACCTGCAACAGAATAAGCGCAAACCTGAGAGTAGTTCGTTCAGAATCAACTACTGAATCGATTACAGTGGCTTTATCAAAAGTGTTTTATGGCTAATATCAAAAGTTCTATGAAAAAAGGTATATACTTATAACATTGGCCACCTTTTTTGACATCACCCTTCACCCTCTAGTATCTTCATAATTATTCCATCTCGCAAGAACTTAAAAAAAGCGATAAGCTTCTCGCAGGAACTTAGAAAAAGCGATAAGCTTCTCGCACGAACTTAGACAAAGCGATAAGCTTCTCGGACGAACTTAGCCAAAGCGATAAGCTTTCCCTAAGTCCTGCTAAGATGTAGCAATGAAACATCATTGCTAAGTTTAGTAAGAAATATGATCCATTTCCCCTTGCGTGTCCTGCACACATTTCGGCCATGTCATTACGGTCCGAGATGTATGTAGATCATTATAGTAGTGCGCTCACGTTCTCGAGATTGTAATAATCGCAGTAATTTGGATATGATGTTTGATTAGTATCTAGAAATGTGTTTGGTAGTTGGCAGCTTAGCGGGTCGCTGGGGATGCAGTTTAACGATTGAGTTCTTTGCATCTTCAGCCAGGGGAGCAAGTCTGTATTTCATTGTGTTACATTCATTCATTGATTATTATTTACCCCACATTTTCGTGGATAATAAAATAAAATAAGTATGAGAGCTTAATATGTTTGACACTGGCAGTTAAGAAAGATGACGCTTCTTGTCAAACATACCGAATGACGGCTGGTCATTCGAATGCTAACGTTGGTGAAAGCGCGTTATATACAATAATTTGTTATAATTGAAAAACCACTAAAACTGATTGTAAATTGTTGCTGCCTGTTTTCTGAACCCCTTCTGAGCCTTTTTCAGTTCAGAAGTGGGATAACCATCAAAAACATACCGTTTTTGCAACGCCCACCACAGTTCAGAGACTAAGGTACGTTTACGTTCATAATATTTTTTAAATTGATTGGTATGAAAACGTGAAATGTAGGTAGGTACATTAATTATTCAAGAGAAATGAATTAATTGAATAATATGAAGTGACCAGCAAAATGTGGATTAGATTGCAATGGATTAGAATTATTCATCCACACGGCGCGGGCGGTGTGAACCACCTATGTGAGACTTGAATAGTGAATATCTATATTGGTTGGGTACCTACTTATTTTACTATACCAGAGCCTACGAAACTGATTCGGAATAGTACATTATGATATAAGTGCGGTAAGTTGAAAATTACAGCCGAGGTGATATTGCTAGCCCGAGCCGCAGGCGAGGGCTACAAGAAAGCAGAGGCTGTAATTTTCAGAGCGCACGTATGTCATACAACATATTTTTAATATTGGTGAGGAAATAGTAAAAACAAAACAGCGAAAAGAAAAAGCGCGCGGAATATTTTTTACTTGTACACAGCGATGCGCGCGCATCAGCGTTTTTTTTTAAGGGAAAGGCAAAGGCACGAAAAAAAACAACCAGTATTACTAATACAGTAAATTAATATTTTTGTGTTTTTGTTACAGACAAGTAGGTAGTTGTAATTTATTGGCAAAACTAATTAAATTAGAGAATTAAATGTTTATTTATTATCAATTATTTCCCAAAGTTAATTTTATTCATAAAATGTTGACAACTTCTCTGACATAAAAACTCATTGCTAAAATTTAAAAAAAAATACCCTTCGTTTTACATTTACATGGAGCATATTGATAAACCGTGCGTTTTATATTACATTACCGCACAAGTATTATTCTATTATCTGTGGTAATGAGATACATTACGATATTGAAATTGGTGAAGTAAGAGACCCTTTACGAGCAAATAGGTTATAAAATATATTATCTAAGTATATCGGTTACATAACCGTTTGAAATAAAAATAACAAAAAGCTATCATGTCTATTAAAATATGGATTTATTAAGCTTGGTAATATCAA
Source organism: Acronicta leporina (assembly GCA_947256265.1). Classification (NCBI taxonomy): domain Eukaryota; kingdom Metazoa; phylum Arthropoda; class Insecta; order Lepidoptera; family Noctuidae; genus Acronicta; species Acronicta leporina. The sequence continues at coordinate 13,554,918 of OX366521.1, forward strand.
AAGCCACAGTAAAACAGGTTTCTTTTTACGAAATAACGTGACAATTAGTGGATGCAATTGGATTAAATTGATACAAATTTACAACTTGATTCGACTTGATACACAATTCGAAAAAAAAAACAATTTGGCCCGAATTACTCTAGCTCTAAAACGATGATTATTATAAAACTTACTCTAATAAATTACTAAAGAGTATTAATTTCTCAGATTGTAAATATTCTCATTAAACTAACAGGGTAGCTCAGCGATTGAGCAATTATTACATTGTCCTATGTGTCACATTTTCAATACCTGCATGGCTCACATATAATGTCTGGGAGGCCTAGGTGTATTTCACACTTATGAGATTTGTTTTGTAACGCACATAAGGATATAAAAATAATATTGCAATGCAGTGCAATGTCAGTGTTTTGGGGGCTGTCTATAATATAAAAATGACGTTCAAAAAGTACTACCTAGCAGTCTATATTGAATAAATGATTTTGACTTTGACTTTGACTTGTGTCTAGAATTGTACAGTAGTTATTAGGCGATAAACTAATATATTCTATGGACGAGTTCCAGATGAATGACCATGAGGAAATTGGATGGCAGAGGCGAGAAACTCCCTCGACACATTCTACCCAAGCAGAGAGGCGATGTCCCTAGTTCATGAGGGTGATCGTCGTAGCCGAAGCCGAACTAGGAGCGGCAGTCAACGAGGATGAACTGTCAAGGCGAAATGAGCGTCGTAGGTGTGCTGACGTGTCAACTGGTGACAGGCTAGTTTCAACGCACCCGCTTGCTCCTCAAGTGAAGAAAGCTATGCTGATTTAATTAATCAGCTGTGACAAAAACCAGAAATGTATACATTGTATCATGTTATAGGCGTTTGTGATGTAATTAGAGATTAAATTGTGAAGCGAAACTGTCGGCATAACTCGCAGCTCTAGCGGATGTGAGCTGAGCATGAGTGTTATGTATGACAAGCTTAACAAGTTGGTGGTGAAAGAATAGAAGTAGCCATCCGCTTGTGGGCTGTAGTGATATTATATCAGCGAGTATTTATCTAGATTTATCACAAGGTGGTGGCGAAAGAATAGAAGTAACCGCCCCTTGCGAGTATTATATCAGCGAGTATATAACTAGATTTAGCACAAGGTCGTGGTGAAAGAATAGAAGTAACCGCCCCTTGCGAGTATTATATCAGCGAGTATATAACTAGATTTAGCACAAGGTCGTGGTGAAAGAATAGAAGTAACCGCCCCTTGCGAGTATTATATCAGCGAGTATATAACTAGATTTAGCACAAGGTCGTGGTGAAAGAATAGAAGTAACCGCCCCTTGCGAGTATTATATCAGCGAGTATTTATCTAGATTTAGCACAAGGTGGTGGCGAAAGAATAGAAGTAACCGCCCCTTGCGAGTATTATATCAGCGAGTATTTATCTAGATTTAGCACAAGGTGGTGGCGAAAGAATAGAAGTAACCGCCCCTTGCGAGTATTATATCAGCGAGTATTTATCTAGATTTAGCACAAGGTGGTGGCGAAAGAATAGAAGTAACCGCCCCTTGCGAGTATTATATCAGCGAGTATTTATCTAGATTTAGCACAAGGTGGTGGCGAAAGAATAGAAGTAACCGCCCCTTGCGAGTATTATATCAGCGAGTATTTATCTAGATTTAGCACAAGGTGGTGGCGAAAGAATAGAAGTAACCGCCCCTTGCGAGCATAGCGACTGAGCAAGATGGTAGTGAAAGAATAGAAGTAACTCCTCTTGCATGACTTCAAGTGATATATATACTATTGAATGATTTATGTTGTATCGTAATGAGAAATACGTGTGATTAGTAATACTTAGCAGAGATATAGAGAGTTACATACGTTGTCAATTAATAAGCATAGAATAGGTGATAATGTAAACTAATTATTACAAATAAATATAGCCTTAACGAAGGGACTCGTTACTGTGACGGATGGCCGACTGTTACATTCATTCATTGATTATTATTTACCCCACATTTTCGTGGATAATAAAATAAAATAAGTATGAGAGCTTAATATGTTTGACACTGGCAGTTAAGAAAGATGACGCTTCTTGTCAAACATACCGAATGACGGCTGGTCATTCGAATGCTAACGTTGGTGAAAGCGCGTTATATACAATAATTTGTTATAATTGAAAAACCACTAAAACTGATTGTAAATTGTTGCTGCCTGTTTTCTGAACCCCTTCTGAGCCTTTTTCAATTGTGACAAGATCGTTATTAAATGACTTCAGAATTATTGATTTTTGACTTTGTTAAGTGATGAAATGTTTTCCTCGCGATTTTAATGTAACTACTATAGGAATAACTAATAATGAATGACAAGCTGCGGTAGCCTAATGGTTAAGGCTTCGGACTTGCGATCATGTGGTCGCCTGTTCGAAACCCACCCTTTGCACAACTGACGTGAACCCACTCGTAACACTTGACAAGCATGCACGAGGGGTTAACAAGAATGTTCAACATACATTGTTAGTAAGCTTTTTAAAAAAAGAAAGAAAGAATAAGTAAGTACATATATGTGCCACGGTAGGCACCCAAAGTATCTGTTTATCTGGATTGGTGCGTTATCTCAAAACAATAATCGCTTCAATTGAATGGGATTTGTATCTTATCTCATTTATAAGCGAAGAAGACCGAGTGCATACAATTTAATTTGTATGGAAATAGGAAAACATGACTTAAATTAACAAATGAGCCATATTTACTCATCATTTAATACTTTTTATTAAGGAATTAATCATTATAATCGTTTTAGAACCTTCCTGCAGCAAATCAATTTGTAGTACATGACCAATTGCATGTTAAAAGCAACTAATTTGCAACATGGAAGTAAAATAAATGGTTTGTAAAAGTGTGAATAAACTGCGTGCGCGCATAACGCCTCATTAGAATACACACAATCGTGTTATATTTGCATTTACTGTGGGAATATATGTAAAGTGAGTTGTTTATTACATTGAGCGTTGGTTAATGTCAATTTGCGTAAGGTTTGCTTCACACTTGGTCGGCTTTATGGGTCAGGCAGACGTTGAATTGGGGCAAAAACGTAATACCAAAATAAATCGTAATTCTGATACATTTTAATCAAACTGTTTTATCTTTCGGCTTCGGATACCATTGCTCTAGGTTCCCATTAGACAAAAAATTACAGTTGAAATGTAAAATTGAAGTCTCAAAAACATAGAAAGTTTTATCATATTATACTAGCGAAACCGACAGATATTGTCCTGCAATATAAACCAAGCGATTAGGAATAAAATGAATGCATAAGTGCATACACCAACATACATTCAGCATTCAGCGATTCAGCAGTTTACTTGCAGTATAGATAAATAACCTAGATACCGACTGCGGCGCCATCTGCCGGGCTTATTTGTGAATCTAAACCATCCTCGAATCCACTTGAACACACACAAAAAAAAACATTCAAATCGGTCCAGCCGTTTAGGAGGAGTTCACTGTCAACACAAGTACAAAAGAATTTATATAAAGATAACCAAAGAAAAACACACCTAATATAATAAAATGTATTTGGCATTCCAAAGCAAAGACCTAGTTGGTATTTTAATAATTATATTATGATAATGTACAGAAAGAGATGTGTTTAAAATGGAAAATACGTCCCATTACGCTTAGAATAACCATAACTTTAGTGAACCACTTAATATATGATGGGATAAAGTATACTTTATATATGTTTTACTGGATTCTTCTGTTTTTTAAACCCTACGGTTGATTGTTTTATTTTTCTATCACAGCCTCTTTTGTGTTCTATTGCTTGGCAAAGGTCTCCCGCAATTCAGTTTTTTTAATTTTTTTAAAGTTTACTATGCGGGTCGCACATTACTAATATTCTTGTTAACCCCTCGTGCTAAGCTAGATTGCTTGTGTTACGAGTGGGTTCACGTCGGTAGTGCAGTGGGTGGGGTTCGAACCGGCAACCACATGATCGCAAGTCCGACGCCCTAGCCATTAGGCTACCGACGCTGTCGAATAAGTATAATAATAATAATAAACGACTGTCTAATTAGTTGAGTGTTTCTAAGCACACCTTACTTACTCCCCTAATTATTGGATGAGATTTATTCGCGAGATTCCAAGTATACTGTTATTGGGATATAGCTATATAATACCTAGTTGTAGTAGTAGCAGCTCGAAGAAATAATGGTAAAGATAAAGTTTTTTTGAATTTGCACTAAGTTCGCTTTTTCACCGCCGCGCCGGGTAATTGTGGGTGATCCGTCTGTTTGTTTGCTCCCCTATCCCATAAAAAATGTTATAACTAAAAAGGAAGATGGTAAGTACTCAATTCATCTGTATCTCTCGCTAGAGAGTAATAAATTCCTTGATCTGTATATTATTTTGTAACTCACGCATAATGTATCTGCTCTGCGAGGTCCTGGGATCTCCATGGCCACACATTCATGGACTGACTAAGGCAAGAGCAGCTTAACCTTGCAAATGATTGCTTACTTAACCATGAGCCAAAAATGGCGCAATATTTTTTGTAAAAAACTTTTTAATATAATCATCGTTAGCATGGCGTGGCGATGTCAACACAAACTAACTGTTTAAATTATGATTCAGTAATGTAGTCATCCTCATTAAAGTCTGCCGAGCAAATGACTTGCTACATGAATATAGCTGGATGCGACATTGCACATAAATGTATCAATAAATTATGCGTTGATTGCTCGGCTGGCGCGTTCCTGCGATTAATCGCATTTTAAGCGATCGCCACGCGCCCGTCGCGTCTTGCGTAGGCTCTGGGTCTCTAGTCTGCTATTTCAATGGACTCAGAATGACCGTCCAATGGCACTAAATGACATAAGAAATGACAGATTTCTTAGAGAAAACTGTCAAAAATCAACCATTATGAAGTCACTGAATCACAATTCTGACACAACTGAATAGTAGACTCGGCACCCTGCACTGATGTCTGAAATTAATTATAGGTTATTAATTATATTTGTTATATATTGCTTATTACCTGATAGAATGCCACGCCAACCCGCATTAGGCTATCGTGGTGGACTATAGCCTAATCCCTCTCATTTTGAGAGTAGACCCGTGCCAGCAGTGGGACAGAATAATGGGTTGATAATGACACTGCCATATTTGTCTAAAAGCGCGATTGATAAACTAGAAGTCCTTAATTGATAATCAGGTCGACCAGCATCAGCGGATTCCCAATGGCAGCTTGGAATTTGGATTTGCAGGCTCGTCTCCTATTAAGTACATGGGAACTAAACATACTGGCGAACTATAGGTTCGAACACTAAGAGCTCTTTATCAAAATTCGCCAGTGGCGAATTCAGGAAGTCTGATTGAGGAGGGCCTAATACTAGAAAGTAGAATATCAAGTTTAATTTATGATTTGTAGCGGTGGAACCATGTATATTTTTGCGAGGATTGAGTCTCTTAGCCCTCCCCTGGAACCACTAATAAAAGTGGGCATTTTAGACTCCCAGACATCGCCCTACGTAAACAACCATCGTCATATCACAGTCGTACTAACATTTCATTGATTATTGAGTAGGTGCTATCATATTATGACGTGTAATAGTCCTGTCGTGCACTATCTTAATGCACCGGCCATTTTGAAACGTACGACACAATTGAGACACAAAATAATGTAATAAGTGAGTCGTTATCTAAACAGTATTTTCATAAAATGGTGCAGTTTATATGGGACACGGGTGGGAGGAATAAAGTACCTATTGGAATAAAAATATTGTGTCTAACTGCCTCATTAGTCTAGTGGTCCTGAGCGCGACTGCTACGCTTGAGGTCCTGGGTTCGATTCCCAGGTCGAGCAAAGTGTTATTGGGTTTTTCTATGAAATTCCCAGTAACAGCTCGCAGTTTGGAATTTGTGCCCGGTTAATGGCAATTGGCTCGCCCCCTATTACATGGGACCTAAACATACCGGCGAACTGTGGGTGTACATTAGTAAGTTTCTGCCTAACCCTTCGGGGAAAACAGGCGTGATGGTATGTTATGTTATGTTATGTTATATTGTGTCTACATTTTAATGCTTGTAAGGATGGGTCTACATTTTTAACAAAGCGACGTCACGGAGAGCATTTTCAACCCATATATCCCACAGCTGGGTACGGGTCTCCTTCTCCGTAGGTGTACATTAGTACGCCTCTGTCTAACCCTCTGGGGATTATTCCCCAAAAAAGTTTAAATAATTTTATTTATTTATTTTAATAATTTTTATTAATTATTTTTAATAACATACCATCACGTCTGTATTCCCCGAAGGGTTAGGCAGAGGTGTACTAAGGTACACCCACAGTTCGCCGGTATGTTTAGGTCCCATGTAATAGGTGGCGAGCCTATTGCCATTAACCGGGCACAAATACCAAACTCCGAGCTGCTACTGAGAATTTCATAGAAAAACCCAATATCACTTTGCTCGACCTGGGAATCGAACCCAGGACCTCTAGCGTAGCAGTCGCACTTGGGACCACTAGACTAACGAGGCAGTTATTTTTAATAGTTTATTAATAATGATTTATTATAATATATATTTTTTGAATGTAAACATTTCTCCGCGATTTATATATATTTTACAGGCACAACCCGTAATATTTGTTATAACTACGAGTATGAGAATTATTTTTTCTTTGGAAATTCCGTAAGCACTATTTTTAAGTTTTCTGCGTTTGTTTGTCCTCTCTTCGTCGGATTTCTCTTTTTAGCAAATGCTTCTACTATAGAGCTGTCTTTTTCCAGCACTTCCTAGTTCTTATGTTTCACGGAAGTGATATGGATGAGTAACTTCATAGTTATTGGCCGGTTATTCTACCAATAACAATTATTGTTTATGAAAGCAAATATTAAGGAAAAAAGTTGGACATAATTTGTTCTATGAATTTGTTGTTTGTTGTTGGCTAAGCGGAAACGCGGAAGAGGCGACTAAGGGGCAGGGAAATAGAATCAGAATTAGCTATTTATATCGATGGCAGCTTGCGTCCATTACTTAGCTGGACTAGGCTCAGGCTTCGATGAAAGCCTAATTTATAGTTGATTTTGTCTCGGTAGGCGGATCACTAGTTTAAAAAGATGGCATCTACATAAGATACAATTACGAATCCAAAAAGTTGTAGAGTGAAATATTTATCACAATTCAAATATTAAATTAGCTATTTTCATATCCAAATGTTTATATTGTTAAAAAAGTTAAATAAATAATAATAAATAAAAATGATTTATTTCTCACCACAACATAGGTATATAAATTTAGTTTGAATACATGGATATGCGGTACATTTACTTATATTGTGGGAGACTGGTGCCTAAGCTAGGCGGTGAGCCTGTATTTCAGGACACCAGGTCTCCACCCCTTCGGTAATGTTACAATAATTCAATGTATTACTTATTTGAATACAATACAAACAACAATGCGGTAAGATAAGGCAAACCGTGTGTGTAGGTTGTGTGTGTGTGGTTGTGTGAAGAGTGTGATTATGAGTAGTTGTGTGTAGTGTGTGTGAAGGGGTGTATTTGCGTACCTACCTAAATGTTTGTAAAGCCTTACACCAGAATGGTTAATAGTCTTTCTGTTTCCTCATAGTTCTGTTGCAGAAGCCAGTCAGTGGTTTTCTTTTTACACATATTTTTAGTGAGGCTGAATATGGATAACCTCCGATTGATTTTGTTGTATAGAAAACCTCCCATATGGCAAAAGAATCTCTTAGAGAACATTGTATAGTATTTGGACGTAAAACAGCCCACTGGGTTAAAACGCCTTCTATTCTCCGCAGGGGTTTGAAAGGTCAAGAGTTTGTGTTGCCTCAGCACGGTCTGCAGTATATACAATTGACGCACTGTGAGGACTTTTGATTCTTTGTATAAAAGAGCTGTTGGATATCGATAGGGAAGGAAGTACGAGACCTTAAGGATAGCTCTCTGAGCTCTTTCCACCTCAATCATTAAAGATTTTGGAGCGCCTCCCCAAGAGGTTAGGCAGTAAATTAGCAGTGATTGTACAAGAGCGAGGTATACTTTCTTTTTCAGCTTTTCATCTGCCACATGTCTAAGGGTCTTAAAGACGTATATCAGCTTCCGCAATCTGCCGTTGAGGTTATGGATGTGCTCCTGGAATCTTAGGTTACAATCTATAGTCACTCCTAGGTATTTAACACTTTGAGATTTGCGTAGAAGAGTGCAATTACATGTGGTATCAGTAAAGTCTCGACACTTGTGTGCCACAATAGTGTAAGGTGAGGTTGAAGTGGCAGGAGCGTTATTTTGTATGTAAAACGTGACAAATTGAGTTTTTTCCGCGTTGAGAGTGAGCATGTTACTCTGCAGCCAGTGCGACACAGTATTCAGACCCAATTGTGCATGAGCAAAGACATCGTCCCAGGTATCTGCACCGAACAGGAGGGCTGTGTCATCCGCGAAGGTAACTATTTTGCCTTTGGGTAGAGGGAGCGTGCCCAGGTCGTTAATGTATATTAGGAACAAAGTCGGGCCAAGGACACTGCCCTGTGGAGCGCCGTAGGTAACCATCCGTTCGTCACTGAGATAGCTATCTATTTTAACGCACTGAACACGCTCACTTAGGTAATCTTCAAAAAGATCTAGCTGTATCCCTCTGATTCCCATGCTTTCCATTTTGCGGATAAGAGTGGGGACAGAAACCGTGTCAAACGCTTTAGCAATATCCAAGAAAATACCTACTGCTTTTTGTCCCCTGTCCATGTTTGTAACTAAGTAGTTAGTCACATCATGGACCGCGTCTGATGTGGACTTGCCGTGTCGAAAACCATATTGTGTACAGTTAAGTGTACGTACCTACATACTTCATAAAGGGCCACATTTAAGTAATTCAGATCAGTGAAAACTTTAATGTTGATACTTTATTGGTAAATAGAATATGCAAGTCCTACTTTCAGCTCTATTTTGAACTGACTTCGAATCTGTCACATTTTTTTTTTTTATAGCTGTTTATGACTTTCCGTGACTTGGCCGAGGTGGCGAATGGTCCCACATGCTGTCTTCAGTAGTAAAATGTGTCGCTAGTTCGTAAACAATACAAATGTGATCAGTTCTCTCGTGTTCGTCGCACTGTGTTAGTCGCCTGGTCGCCCTGCGGCTTCAAACACTCTCACGGCGAGTGTTACGGGGCGCTTTAGCTTGAAAACACAGGGAGCGCTTGCATTTGTACCGGGAAAGTCGAAACATTTTCTTGAGAACTACTTTGACAATGTGAAAGAACTAGTGTATGTTGGTAATAGATTCGTTGGTGCCACTGTATCTGTAAAAGTAACGCAGGTTTAAAAAGTTTATACTCGCTAAATAGGTGTAAAATAACAAATTACGCGTTTTGTATATTTAAGCCGTAAGTTTTATGGAACTAGATTCCGACGGCTCGGATGCTTTAAAAAGTATAAAGTAAGTTTATGTCTGCATAGATTATATCAATGATGATGACAGGTTATAATAGATTTGTCATTATTTTTTAAAAGCTTACTAGCAATGTGGGTTGCTCATTACTACTATTCTTGTTAACCCCGCGTGCTAAGCTAAATATGCTTGTGTTACGAGTGGGTTCACGTCGGTAGTGCAATGGGTGGGTTTCGAACCGGCAACCACATGATCGCAAGTCCGACGCCCTAGCCATTAGGCTACCGCCGCTTCCATTGACATTGACGTTTGGTTGGAGAGCGCACGACGCAGTTGAGAGGCCAAATAATAACATTTATTACCTGCATAATTTGCTTTTCGATTCTTTTAAACAAGTTCAACATTATAAGCGTAGGAAATCAATTATTCGTTTATAAACATATCTTTTTCCTGTATCGTAAATTCGTAATATTTGAAACGACTCGGTTAGTTGTACTTACTATACGCATGCCCGCTTAACATGTTACATTACATTCAAATGATGTCAGTCAGTCACAAGCGTTAGAAGTTGCGTTCCAACAACGATTCGCCTCCCGTATGTTTCCGTAGATTCCTATACGTGATAAGCATAATATAAAAATATGCGGTAGGTCCTGTGCTGCAGGTTTAACGTCATTATGACACGGTGACTGTCGAGGTTACAGGCTGCTAGTTGAATACAGAATTACCGGTTTGATACGTACGAGTGATATAAAGAAATCATCACTATCACTACTTATTATAAAACAAAGTCGTTTCCCGCTGTCTGTCCCTATGTATGCTTAGATCTTTTAAACTACGCAACGGATTTTGATGCGGTTTTTTTAAATAGATAGAGTGATTTAAGAGGAAGGTTTTAAGCTATTTAACATCACGCTATGACTCTTAGGACCGGGGTAGCGCGGGTGAAACCGCGGGCGGGTCGCTAGTTTATAATAAATCGTTCATCTTACTGGAGGCAATAACGCATGCTAACAGATGTTTAAGATATAGGTATACAGTGTGAGTCTTCATAATGTGCACATATTAAAATAAGGGAAACTATGCAATTTTATCGACAGAAACCATATAATCGTAATCAACCCATTATATTGTCCCACTACTGGGCACGGGTCTCCTGTGATAATGAGAGGGATTAGGCTATAGTCCACCACGCTGGCCTAATACGTATTGGCAGACTTCACACGCCGTCAAGAAAATCTCTCAGGTATGCAAGTTTCCTCACGATAGCTTCCTTCTTTTTTTTATGGTATAGGGGGGCAAACGAGCCAACGGATCACCTGATGGTAAGCGATAACCGCCGCCCATGGACACCCGCAACACAGAGTCGTAAGTGCGTTGCCCGCCTTTAAAAGGGTTTGGGCCTCCGGTAACCTCAACTCACTCGGCGAAACACAACGCAAGCGTTGTTTCACGCCGGTTTTCTGTGAGGCCGTGGTATCATTCCGGTTGAGCCGGCCCATTCGTGACGAAGCATGGCTCTCCCACGTAAAAACCTTCACCGTTTAACCCCGTGATAATTAACTATTAATGCGAACATGACTTTGAAAAGTCAGAGGTGCCTGCCTTGGATTCGAACTCGAGGAGTCGAGACCTTTGATTTGGCAGTCCAATGGTCATATCACTAATAAATAAATAAATAATAATCTTTATTGCCGCAAATTATACAGTTCACAAGGCGACTTAAAAATAGACAGAAGAAAATGTATTGTGCTTTAGGTACTAATACCTACTGTCTCCCAAACTAAGTAGGTGGGTGGCAGTGTTCACTCGTGTAAAGTAACTCTGAAATTACAATTTACTTTTTTTTTGTGCAGGCAGGTGAACGTTGCCGCTGTATACAAGAGCTAAATGATTTTAATATGGTTATTACATGAGTGGACCATGTATGGTTGAGTGGGTATGTTTAAATGTGGGTGTGTGTATGTATGTGTTCAATGGTCATATCACTAAGCTATCACTGCTGATAGAAAGCATACTTACTTAAAAAAAAGGCATGTTTTAATTTTTTGTTCGCTACTGGGACTCGTATAAATAAAACGGTCTAACTTTAAAATAAATGATCTGTCACGACAAAACAAACTCAATAATGATATGGAATAATTAAGCGTCTTCGTAAAATCAAAATTGGGAAATAAATTCTGCTAAATTGATAATTACGATGGCTTATTTAATTAAAATCTGCTATTTTTCAAAAATTTTTACAATAGGTAATTGTAGAATTTTTCATAAAATTTCTCTAAAATTTTTTTAAGAGTATGGTTTTTGTTGATTAAATTAAGCATAGTTACTTTTATTTTAATATGTGCACATTATGAAGACTCACACTATATTTTAAGTGAATGAAAAATTCACTATTTCTTCGGTTATGGAAACTGTAAGCTTTAGCCACTAAGCTACCAAGACTATACCAGTGATGCCGAATTTCTGTTATACAACGTGTCTTTTTTTTTAAAAAAAAGCTTACTAGCAATGTGGGTCACACATTACTAGTATTCTTGTTAACCCCTCGTGCTAAGCTAAAATGTTTGTGTTACGAGTGGGTTCACGTCGGTAGTGCAATGGGTGGGTTTCGAACCGGCAACCACATGATCGCAAGTCCGACGCCCTAGCCATTAGGCTACCGCCGCTTCAATTAACTGAATAAGTTAGATACCTCAAACACGTCAATTAGAATAAGAGTCATTATATAATAAAAAACACCCTTAGTCATTATAAGATACTCAAGCATGTTGTACAAGTACCTACATGTCTTTTTAACTCTTCAGGGAATACATGCTCAATTTAAATAAGTATTTTACTTACACATATTAGGTTTTCTGTCTTTTAATTGTTTTGTTACGTTTAAAGTCTCCTTGTTCTTCACAAATACCTATAAAGTTATTTAGAGAAGGAAAAATTCGACTCGCAGGCAGGATTCGAACCCGCGTCTTCTGGCTAGGTACGCCAGACGCTATGACCACTAAGCCACCACGAGTCCCACCTGCCATGTCGAAATTTGCCAAGAAGAAGAGCTTTTTGAAAAGAAAGTTCATTTTCAGGCAATAAAAAATATAAATAAATAATTATTATAATTTATTATTTCAACTGCTTTATTAGCCTAGTGGTCCTGAGCACGACTGCTATGCTAGAGGTCCTGGGTTCGATTCCCAGGTTGTGCAAAGTATTATTGAGTTTTCTATGAAATTCAAATTTAAAATAGCAGCTCGGTGTTTGGGGTTTCTGCCCGGTTAATGGCAATAGCCTGGCCCCCTATTACATGGGACCTAAACACTCGGCGATCTGTAGGTATACATTAGTACGCCTCTGCCTAATCTTTTGGGGAATATAGGCGTGATGGTATGTTATTTTGATAGGTAATGTATATTACATTACCTATCAAAATAACATAACATAACATAACATAAAGTGAGAAATCAGTCAAGTGGTTTTCAGTCAAATCAGATTAAAATGAAAAGAGACAAGTTGGTCTTGGTCTCTATGGCCTTTTCCAGAAGATGCAAGTTGTTAATTAGTTTCCTATGGAGAAGATTACCAAGTTGCGATCGCGATTTTTTAAACTAAATCCAGATATTTTAGTGAAGGAAAACGTCGACTGCGGGCAGGATTCGAACCTGCACCATCAATACACCAGACACTATAACCACCGCGAGTCCCACCCGCCAGGTCGATATTTGCCTGCACATTCTGAATTTACGTCCTAAAGGTGACGTTAGTAACATGTATTGCAAAACAAGTTACTTTGCTTCTCAACCGACATGACTTACTTTTCATTTAGTTCGATGTCGTACGATGGTGACGTCATGAGACGTGACGTGTTTATGACATGAGTTTATTCATTCATTCAAAACAAAATCCTCCAAAATATGTCTCGAGTCCGCACTTACCGTGATTCTCACATCTAGTTCCAGCTGATGTATGCAGGAGATACCATCTGAGATCGTGTTGATAACGATCTCTGATATGACACGCGCTTATACTGCAGATTAAAATAGTACTTATTGTGGTATATTGCAAGTTTTTGCTGTAATATGCTTGACACTACGCGTTGTTCTAGTTATTGTAATCTTGTCTTCTTCTTAAGACACTATTTAGAACAATCCCATTAATCATGTTCATCTACTCACCATACATATTGTTCCAATACTGGGCACAGATCTCCTTTCAGAATGAGAAGAATGATTAGGCTATATTCCACGACGCTGGCCTAATACGGGTTCGGCAGACTTCACACGTGCGTCGTTGAGAAAACTCATACACGCAGATTTCTGACAAGACGTTTCCCTTCACCGTTTAAGTGTGTGATAACTAACGAAAATTCAGAATTGTCTGCCTTGGAATCGAAATCGTGACCATTGTCTTGGCACTCTAATAATCATCACAAGGCTATTAGTGCTCAACACTTCACACTGATATCAACGACGAACTGCTCCATTTCACACTGATATCATTTCTGTATCGTGGGTGCGTCCAAAAACACAAATTCTCAAATACACAAATCCGGAAAAGCTATGTGTAGATCATAGGTACGAATGATTGCTCTGTGTGGGGATCGAACCCACAAAACGTGTCGCAGAAGCCGGTCGCCGTCGTCAGTACGACGCGACACTTGTAAAAATATTAGTATCTCGACTTTATACTCTGAAAGTTTGCAGAGGTTGCATGTAAGGGCTCGCCCCTTCCATACAACCGCCTATTACAAGGAATAGAGTAAGGGGGTACATCAGAACACCTCTGCCTAACCTTACTGAGATACAGGCATATGTTGTGTTGTTTCAAAAAGTACTAACATTTGTATCCGGATGTCATTTTAAGCTCTACTTAATTCATAAGAAACAGTGTCTTGTTTCCTCCCGATTATCGTGATCATACCGCTCTATCGCTGATCAAAACAGGTTTATAATAATAATAAGATTATTGTCATATTAAGCTGTGTACAATAAGTATTAAGCTTTATTCAAAGTAAGGTTGTAAAAAATATAAGTACATTAAGTACTTGGGATCCGTTTTGTGTGTGGCATTCGTTCAAAAATGTGTCAATTTCAACAAAATGTAAAAATTGTACAAAACAGGTTTCAGTGTCAATGTATAAAAAAAATATATTGAAAATAGAGAAAGTCTAAGTATAAATTATTTATTCAAAATAGACTACTACTTTGTACTTTTTGAAGCGGCGCAAACAATGATATACTATACTTATTTATCTATTGTCATTGGGCGCAACAAACTCCCCAGCAATTTACAGATTATACAATGTATCTTAATACAATGGATCTTTGATTAGGTATAGATAAATGATAAATGATATTTATTTCTGTAAATAGATCTTAAAAAGACACTTTTACAAGTCGTTTTAATTTTTTTTTTACTAGATGGCGCCGGCATTTCCTTTCTGACGACCTCTGAAAAGAAACGCAGAAACAAACTCAGAGAATCATGGTCTCTTTTAAAGTCCAGACAGTAGTAGTATTATAAGATATGTGTTTTACGATGTAGGGCAAAATCTGAACAGGCCTTTTGAAGAAAGAGCATTAGCAGTCTTGAGTTGACCTGTCCTAACTGACGGCACGCATACACCAGTCATCGTGTAGCTCAACCATTATTTAGGGACCTCAATGACCCGCTGCACGGCAATACCAGATCAGCAGGGCATTTGCGGAGGCCATATAAATACTCAAGACTGTCAGAAAAATCTTATTGGTTTTATGTGTTTTTAAACTAGCCTACACAGTACTAGAACTATTTAATCTGAATAGGTGCCATAGTAATAGGTTATGGGAAAATGAGAAAATGTTGTCGTCGCATATCTCGTCTTTGGCCATACTTTTGTCAAGAGATAAACAACGACAAATTAAGCGGGAAAATGAAGAGTGTACATTGTCGATTTTATATTATTTTTGAAAACTTGAATTTCTTCGAAGTTTAATGTGTAATTATGGTGGATAATTAACCATTAAGGGTACATGAACGTGTGAGAGTGTAGGCAAATGATATAAAATTGAAAATCGTGAATTTTTGGGTTCACTCCCTAAACTCCATCGAAGCCTCAATAAAATTTCTACCGTTTTATTGGGGCAACTCAACAACTTAGACTTGACACTGGCGAACACTAAAAGTGTGGTGCCATATTACAATCCCAAGCAATCCCATAATGGGAAATATTATTTGATTACTTTATTACTTGACACTGGCAAATACACAAAGTGTGAAGCCATAAAAAAAAACGACTACATCATTTCGTTGCGTGCACGTTAGCCTAGTAAAAGGTCCGCATTTGATGAATATTTTTCAATATTGGATTTTCGACGTAAATGTGGCCATTCTGGACTACTCTACGAACTGTGGTTCGTACAGTAGGGAAGGTCTAAATTTAGTCAATATCTCTAAATCAGAACAGTAATTTTTGTCAGCAGTCGTAATAAGTTTATTAGTGTTTCCATGAACACTAACAAACGGCTTCTCGGCTCTAATGATTATTATGTTGTGAGAAGTCAGTTTGTTAACAGTATAAAGATGCATAATGTATTTACTTAAAAGCCCATTTTCTCTTTCAAATAGACATATCGAGAATACATGCAATTCCTATTCCACTTTCAAAACTAGGCTGTATGCAAACGTGGTATGTAAATGACCGAAGTGTTGCCATTAACAAGATGATAAGAATTCACTAACGAACATCTATATTAATATCCGATGTTGCCAGTACTTGGACTTAACTGACAGATGTCAGAATGGCTGTGTTTGCGTCTGACAACTGAAACGCAGTTTTGTATTTCAGCTGATAGCTTGGAGCTGTCATAATATTTAAGAGTTAAATATCAGAAGTTAATAAAATGACCGATATTTAAGATAAAAGTCGGAATACAATAGCTAAGGGCCACTTGCACCAACTTTTTAAATACATTTAAATTCTATTTAAACACAATTTTTCATAGAAATTTCGCGTTTTAATACAATTTAAACACATTTAAGAAGTTGGTGCAAGTGGGCCTAAATGTGTCCCACCGCCGGAAATCGCATTTAAATTCAATCAGTTTTTTGTTTGAGATAATAATAATAATAATAATATAATTTCTTTATTAGCTTAATTTGGTACAGTTTCTTATTGAGGCCCTGACTCCTGAGCTAGGTAATAATAACCTGTGTTACAGGAGTCAGTGTCTTCTCCCATTTTTTTGACACTATATAATGCAATAAAGTAAAGGTAAGTACAGTGAATAAGTATAACTAAGAAACAATGAAAAACTTATGTAACTAGCATGCATTCGTGTGCGTGTTTGTGTGAAGTGTGTGTGTGAGAGAGAGTGTGAGTTTGAGTGTGAGTTTATGAGTGTGAGTGTATGAGTGTGTGTGATGTGTGTATATAATGTTTCAGATGCCAGTGATTATGGTAAAAACTCTTCAGTTTGTGCGTAATCTAAAGTTCGTAGCCATGTACAAATTTTTCTTTTTATGACTGTTTTTGTGAGTGAATTTATGTTTAATATTTTATTAATTTTATTGTATGTGGAGGGCGCAAGGTATCGGTGTTGTCTCCTAGCTGACGCTGTTTTACATATAATCGGTTTGCATACGTTTGTAATCGTTCGTTTATTTGTTGCTTCATGATTAACCGGGGTGATTTTGTGTTGGTTAATAGTAAGATTCAAGAGGTACAGCTGTCTTACTGTTAAGATTTCACATTTTTCATAGAGAGATCTCGTTGGGTACCGGTATGGTCTGAATGTCATAACTTTGAGGACTGACCTTTGAGCTCTTTCAAGGTGGATCATGTAGGTTTTGCAAGCGCCCCCCCAAGTCGTTATACAATACCCCAGGATCGATTGTACCAGTGCAAAGTACACTAAGCGGAGAAGCTTAAAGTCTGCCACATGGCGAAGTTTCTTGAACACCCAGATGAGTTTCCTAACGCGTGTAACAGTAAGTTCGATTTGTGCGTGCCAGTTTATACTGTCGTCCAACAGTACTCCCAAATATCTCACCATTGTTTTCGTGGGGATCGGTTGACATTGGCAATGTTGGGAATAATCATGGTGACTGCACGAGTGTACTTTGACGGTTCCTTCTGTGGGTTTGACTCTTCCAAAACTGAACTGTACGTAGGAGGTCTTAGTGAGATTTAGTGTAAGCAGGTTCTCACTCAGCCATTGTGTAGTTGTGCGGAGACCTATCTCAGCCAGATGCCGAGCCTCGTCCCAAGTCTCTCCGTGAAATATAATTGCCGTGTCGTCAGCATAGCTAAATATTTTTCCTTTAGCGAGAGATAGCTGACACAGTTCATTCATATATATCAAGAACAGACTCGGGGCAAGTGAGCTGCCTTGTGGTACACCATAGATGACTCGGACTTCGCCGCTAACCGATGAGATGAGATGCTAATGAATTTAGATGAACAGTTAATCAGAAGTTCATTTTATGGAGAAAAATCATTTAAATCGTTTCTGTTTTCAATTATTATAATACCTATACGTATACATAGTAAAAGGAAGTCAATATACGTAGAGTGAAAGGAGGAAAACACTGGCATTCAGTAGCAACTGATTGAACAACGAAATTGAACCCAAAATATAAGGAAAAGAAGCTACAATTACTATAAGAAAGCTTACAAGTGAAAGTCCTGCTTCTTGCTAACTTTTAAAACATCTTCATACCAGTTTTGAATTTTCCTCTAAGACTGATTAAGTAGATATCGAAAGTCATGCTTCTTTTTTGTCATGGTTAACCTATCTACCTCCATCTATTTAATCTGACAGCACAAAATATTCGAAAGGAAACGAAACTTAGCAGAAATATATGCCAGCCGGAGCGGAGGTAACCAGAATACCCCATTAATTCAGCGCGGGAATGACCCGGGAATGTCCGGGAAACGGACGTTTTGCATAGCATCGCGCAATCCGGACCACGGGACTTAGGTCTTCCATCCCGTTTTTAATGTCTGACGATACAATGTCTTGACAGCTTTATGGGATGGATTGCTTTACAATGTTCTAGTGAGATATTGAGGGGTATGGAACGGGACGGTTGGCGCGTGCGTATTACTGGTGGTGTGTTCTGATTCAACGGTAGGAACTTAAATATTAATGTGTTTTAGAGAAGTCTTTGTTCTTAAAGCCGTGATAGCCTAGTGATATGACCATTGGACTGCCAAGTCAAAGCCTGCCTGCTACTGTTTACTGCCGAGTTCAAATTCAAGGCACGCACCTCTGACTTTTCGAAGTTATATGCGTAAACGGTGAAAGAAAACATCTCGAGGAAACCAGCACGTCTGAGAGATTTTCTAGACGGCGTGTGAAGTCTGCCGACCCCCATTAGGCTAGCGTGGTGCACTGTAGCCGAATCAAGACCCGTGCCCAGCAGTGGGACATATAATGGGTTGATTATGTTATTCTTAAGGATCACTTGTGTTGGGTATTTGTGTACGTGAGACTTTATAAACGCACCTAGGAATTAGGAGAAAAAAATAGAGTACGGCAACGTTTAAATGAAAGTTAGAAAGAAATTGAAGACCGTGTTGAAATATATATATGGATTACCAATTTTTTACCTATTTTATAGTAGTAATTTTTTACCTATTTTATAGTAGTAAGGTAAAAATTGATTTTCGTCAAGGTAAGGAAATCAATTTGATGATCAAGAGGTCTGTAGGAGAAAAGTAAGAAGATTTAATTTTTTGCCCTTCAGTAAGACGCCACAGACTTTTAATAATACGGGGTTTACACTACAAGGAAATGTAGGAATACTCTCAAATTCATGTTTCGTATATCCCTGGCGACTCAGGAGAAGCAAATTCAAAATATCTTATACTTACGGGGATTTTTTGCATAACAAATTTAAAAGGCTTATCCCATTAATCTACACCCGTCCACATGGTTATACTCAGTAGTAGGTAGGTATGTCAACAACCAGCCGTTGCAATACTCAAATTTAAAAAAATGCGCTCATACCGCGCGGATCGGTGTAAGCGAACGCACCATTCATCATTTATGATGAATTTACTTCTTCGCAACTGGCAACATCCGCGCACCTGCACACATCAACACTTCAGAGATAAAAAAGCAAAATGGCGTCTATCGTCATACGCCATTCAAGTCAATTGGTTACACAATAAAATTAATGATCGGACATAATTCTGTCTGGTTTATGACAACTTACATAAATATTTAAGGCAAAATAATAAATATTGTATTTAGAATTGATTTTGTGTTGATGTTTTTGACATGGGTCATGACATGAGTGCGTGCGAAATTCACAAGAACCAGTTCTTTGACATGCATAATTATGTAATTGGAAAATAAACCGCTCGGTTTAATTGCATACACATACGTGACTGCTTTTGATGAGCATAATAAATAATATATTAACTACAATATAATGGCATTGATCATATTAATAAAATTATGATTCACGATCATTGATTTGCCTGATAAGGGTTTCAAATATGAATTGATTTAAAAAAAAAAAGTTGTTTTTTGGTCTATCAATTATATATGGTTTAAGAATTTTATTTTCTCAAAAGATTTTGCACAATCACTTACAGAGAAAATACAATATTAAAATCTAAAAACATATTTCGCCGATTGACATAGTGAGTTAGGATTACCTAAGTAGGTAATTACCTACGTAGTCCCACTTATTATTATAACTAAAATAATGTTAATAATATGAAGTAGTAGGAGGGTAGTCGCAGAAATAAATGTTACACAAAATTAAATATAATAGGTACTTGGTAGTTAGAAAAACCCTGTCCGATCCGAAAGGGGCATGAATATTTAGGGCCACTTGCACCAACTTCTTAAATATGTTTGAATTATATTTAAACACAATGTTCTATTGTAATTTTGTGTTTAAATACAATTTAAACACATTTAAGAAGTTGTTGCAAGTGGCCCTTAGTGTTTTTTATTAATAGTTAATTACACCGAATAAAAAAAACATGGAAGTAAACATTTATTTCACAATTGTCATACCTAAATTACCATTATAGGTCTTAATGTTTGGCATTAATGGAAGGTTTTTGCCACTGTCAGAATTGCTAATTCAGTTTCCTCGTATATTTTCAGTTTTTTGTTGTATAGTGAAAATGATTTAAAATTGAAATAAAACTATATTTACGGATTTTACCGCGTTGTATTAATTTTATTTAATTCCCGACGTTTCGGATCCTTTACAGCGCAAGCGAGAGTCTGCAGTTAGTGAAAATACCCTAGACAAGACCCAGCACTACCTACATCAGATTTGATAAACAACAAGTCCTCGCAAAAGAAAACAGATTCCTACCTAAGATGATTCGTGAGGCTATTGAAATTAAAAAACACCCAAATTTCAATAGAGAAGATGGTTGGGTCTTACCAGCTGCTTGGAACCCCATTATAGAATCAATTAAATCTAAATCCAAGCCCAAAACTGCAAGACCAAAGGATACGGTGAGCTCGTTCTGCGTGAATCGGATCACTAATAATTTAAAAAAATGTAAGGTAGCTGTTAGTACTTTAACAAGACGTTCAACACCTCAGTCTACCCGTGACCATGGATGCTGTAAAGGATCCGAATCGTCGGGAATTAAATAAAATTAATACAACGCGATAAAATCCGTAAAAATAGTTTTATTTCTAATATTCGCGTAAGTGTCAGAAACCAGAATGATTTAAAATATACAACCGGATCTCGATAACTAACGATACCCTCTTATTCTTAATGCATTGTAAATCTGTACACACAAATGATGAATTCTTTATGACATACTTTTACCTAATTTGTCTTAAACTATTTTGTCGACATGCTTCCACTATTAATAGTTTGTATGTGTAAGTAGCGAGCAATGAACATTCAAATGGCGTATTCATAAAACATTTAAATGGAGAAAAATTTAATATAGCTGTCATAGAGATTCCAGTAACTGACATCATTACTTACGCTATTAATTAAGTAAGTAC
Source organism: Acronicta leporina (assembly GCA_947256265.1). Classification (NCBI taxonomy): domain Eukaryota; kingdom Metazoa; phylum Arthropoda; class Insecta; order Lepidoptera; family Noctuidae; genus Acronicta; species Acronicta leporina. Next base: position 13,576,282 of record OX366521.1, read on the forward strand.
TTTTTAAGTGGCTTGACATCAGAATGAGCCATTATTATTGATAACCTAGCAAAAACATGCTCATTATTCTTATAGCCGCCACAATTAACATTTTTATTCGACAATACATTACGTTTTCATCCATTGTATTCCTTGATAAATAAAAGTACGCATTATTAACTCCAGTGTGTAATACATCCACGTTAAGACATAAACGTGTGACGTTACTCAGTGTCCAAAGCGCAGCGTGATGCCAAAGACGACGTACGACTAAATACACGGTATTTATTTATAACTGGCAACACATTTTTTTGCAGACAAAGATATGTGGAGAAATTACAAGTGTCAAGTAACCTTTTACAATGATGTGGTTTTAAATGTTTGTGTAATAGAGTTCATGTCTATTTAATATAAATAATTAATCAGAATATTGTCTTATCGATTGCGGAGATCTAAGCCTTGTCGAATTCAGAGCGGTAGATAATATTATCTTGATATGACGGTATGGGATCGATCTTGCTTAGTGAATGAATATGCGACAGTGTAGGGAATATAATTACATGGATTAGTATTTTCACATCCTGTGACAGATATACATATATACAAGCAAAAGCATTTCATTCTAATTTGAAAATCATTGTAATTATCTTTAAAAATAAAATAATATCGAGCTAGAGAATCAGATTAATCCATAACACAAGAGATTTTTATGTAGGCACTCAATACTCCAGGGAATGTCGGTCGGTACTGCCAGCAAGAATAAATATTTACACCAAGCACAAGAAAGCTTCGGCCTGATAATGTTATTCATTCACTGGCTGTAAGAAATGAGTGTAAGGCTGTACTTGTAATGTATACCTTTGCTTGCTTTGTATTCGAAGGATAAAATTTAAAAAGCAGTCTGGTCTCTGGTGCTACATTGTTCCTTTTTTGAAAAACGGATTCTTGGCGCCTAATTTTTTATGTAATTTTTTTTTATTGAAGAAATTTATTAGTAAAATGAATAAAACGAATACGAAATAAATACAGATGGCTAAGGATATCTTTGACGACTGAATATTTATGGACTAACGCACCTGTTTAATGCTATCGTGCTATCAGCATTGGTTACTTGTGTACAACATAAAATTCTTAGAGAAAGCTCAGCGATGCGCAATTAGACGTAGGCATTTAGAACATGCATTCACACACGTGAATGTATTTGACAGAGACGAAGCAGGCACACTATAATTTATGTAAGTACAACGATCGGTCATTCACAACAACAACAACAACCTAGACATTATCAAATAATAAAACTTTTTTTATAAGATTTTTACAACTTTCTTTGACAATTATATCTCGGAACACATCTTTATGTTGGTACTCGGTGTGTCGAAGTTATCTGTACGGAGGATCGATACGTTATTGTTGACGTGGTGAATGCTCCGATTGAGCTGTCAACGTGGCCGCCCTGAGGAGAGCTGTGAAGACCTAATGTACTGTGTATTGAGCTGCACCTTTTAAAATACGTTGAATATTTATTATCGGCGCGTTCACTTTAGGTGTTGCGGATATTTACGCGATGCACGGTCAAATGTTAGTTATGGCTTGTTTCGTGGTTTGTGTGTTTATGTTTTTTTTACTATGGAATCATCTTAGCATAGTTTTTATCTAATATCTCCTGTCCCAGTGTTTGTAATCAAATTTTGCAAGTTAAATTTCACCACAGTTTCCGATTGAGGAGAAGTATTCCATTTTTTTAAATAGCTCTATATTTATTAGCTAGAATTACATTACATATCTACTACCTATTTTGATGAACTAGACATCTGAACTGAATAGCGTTTGAACATAATCAGAGAGCATAATATATTTTTACGTGTTATCCGCTTTACGCTTTTTTTATTTTTTTTGGTATCTGGCTTTTTCTGGTTAATTACAAAGTGTACCGTATGGCTGGTTGTTTACTCTCTTTATGTACCTACATGCATTTATTTTGTGCTGTTAAAAACTACAACAGCCCGATTTCTTCTCCTATCTGTTTCTTCAAACATTTATACCTTTAATAACAGATCTTCAGAACGCCACGTGTTGTCCACAGACACCTTCATACATCCACGTTCCTTTCAATTGAAACACCTTACTTGTTTGATGTAAGAAAGGTAAAAAAGGGTTTACTGTATATCCTTTTTTATAAAACCTTATCAGGAATTCTATGTCAGAAGTTCAAGTCTCTCTCTCAATGTAGTCTCTACCGGGAGGTTTCAGTTTATAAATGCAGCCAACATCCTTACATCAAATAAATACATTCATACCTTCTGCGGCCTGTCCCGGTATTCAAACGTACCGTATTTCGCGTAATGATTTAAGGAAAGCGTCCGCAATCTCGTTCATTAGGAGTCTTCAGCCGAAAATAAATAATCGTGGCACAGACACATCTGTGCTATGTTCCGGGAGAAGTTAAGATCGTGGATTGTCACATTAATCACGATTTGAGCTGGATGCGGGCAGCAGGCAGTGCACATCAGTGACTTGTATCGTAAGGCCACTAAACACGAGGTTTATCTATAAGTACATTGTTGATAGTCGATATTTGGTTAAAGTTTACCCTGGGAGAAGAAGAAGAAGGTTCTTCTTAGCTAGCATTTCTCCAAATTCTTTATGGTGCTAGAAGGACCTGCCTGCTGGACCAAGGTTGGGACAATAATGAGTATAGGAAAAAGGCTCCTTACCTTACCCTGTACTGTACAGACGATTAAAACTCCTCCTTACAGGTAAGTAAAGGTAAGACTGAGGACACCCATAGTCAACACTGTAGTCCTAGTACTTACCATTGAAATTGACGACATTAATTATTGTTTTATGAGTTTTTACCCACGACGGAACGAAGACAGTATATGCGTTTTGGGGTGAGAGGGTGTTTGTTTGTGCCCTCTAACGAGTGTTACCACTTTTCTCCATAACGGTTTGACCGATTGAGATGCGGTTTACTGTACAGGGTTTGTAATACAATGCACATTTACCACATAAAAGCGATCCACAGGTTATGAAGGTAAAGCTAATCTTTAAACGCAATGGACTGGTTATGACAGTACATCTTATTCACACCCTTTTTGAGAGGGCAACAAGGGCAGACAATAAGTGTGACGTTACACATTTTTAGTGAAGGAAAAATTCGACTCGCAGGCAAGATTCGAAACTGCTTCTTCTGGTTAGATACACCAGACGCTATGACCACTAAGCCACCGCGAGTCCCACCTGCCATGTCGAAATTTGCCTTCACATTCTGAACTTACGTCTTAAAGGTCACGTCTCCTTCACTAAACGACGTTTTCCTTCACTAAAAATAACTTTATAATCTTGCAAAAAACAAAAAGATAAAGGTGATGCTTAAACACCACTGCCAACACAACGCTTCCTCGCCGAGCTCTGGCGACCTTGCTCTCTGTTAGGAACACAACGTAGCACAGAGCTATGTATGATATTTGGCTAGAAACAGTTGTGCTTTAAAAACCACGTGATCTAGTCTTCTAATCGCGCATATTCCGCTCTTCTACTGGGTGCACTAACTCTCAGGAACTAGTTTGGCAAATGGGAGGTAGCATCAATCATTACCCCGATATGTATCGGTCACACGGCCGGCCGCAGCTACAGCGTGCGCAAACGCATCACTCCGCAACATACAGTGTGATACGGTAATACTGACCTCCTTCTAATCTTAACGATTTATGTGGATGTAGTAACGATAGTGGGGTGTGGTAAGTGATTGTGCGAATGAATGATTAAGAAGGTCTCTAAATATTGGATTTGGTAGCTATATTTAGATAGATGACTTTAAGAGGTCTGTGTAAGCTCTTGAAATAAATTAAATGAATATGGTGAGCGGTAGAAAATATCATAGTTTAAAATATAAAGTGACTATAAACTGACCCTTTATAGTCTGAGAGACGAGATGCAAGGTATTGCAAATACTTTCTAAAAGCAGCATTTTTTATATTTTGTCATATTAATAACCTGCCGTCAATAAATCAGTTTCTTTAGTTTTTGTTTTTTATCAAAACTATATAGGTAAGTACCTCGCAAATACTTTCCTAAAATCTGAAAATTTAAGTGCGAGCAGTATAGCAATTAATATACCTATATTAATTATAAAAATAGTTTCACAAAAGTCGAGATATTACAATCGAGCGCGTCAGTCACGCGTTGAAATATGTAGTTAAAAATCTGAAGATCATGAAAGTATTTTATAAAAGCTGCAATTTGGTAAACACGTAGAATATAATCAGAAAATCCAGATTTTGATTTGTTTGCGGATGAATGGAAGTTGTTATTGTTGAAATGTCTGAAGTTTTGTGAGCAGAATGCATGAGTAATGTACAATTTTGTTAATAATATTGTTATTATTATCAACTTCTATTGATTAAATAGTGTAATTGGCTTCGGCCGTTCTATTTAATGTAATAAATAAATAAAAAAAAATAAAAAAAATTACCTATAAGTATTAAAAAAGTAGTCTATTTTGAGTCTCTATTCTAGTCTAGATTTTTCCTATAACAGTATAACGGATGCCGTCAGTCGCACACAGAAGGTTGCAACTTCCGCTTCTGTAATACGGCTTAATAAATATTAAAAGTAAATGATAATTGTTATAGGTAATGGGACAAGCGTTACCTCACCCTGAGACTTGAAAGTTATAATTCTGCATGGTAGAATAGAATCGCTTTTTTACAAACGTTAGATATAATTTATGTTTGTTTTATTAATTTCTGTCATTTGGAAGTATAATTAGATATAAATATTATAGATGCGGCAAGTAATTCCGGCAAAAGCAGTGATAACCTAGTGATATGACCATTAGACTGCCACGTCAAAAGTCTCGAGCTCAAATCCAAGGCTACACCTCTGACTTTTCGAAGTTATGTGCGTATTAATTGTTAATTATGACCCGCTTAAACGGTGAAGGAAAACATCGTGAGGAAACCTGCATGCCAGAGAGATTTTCTCGACGGCGTGTGAATTCTGCCAACTCGCATTAGGCTAGCGTGGTGGACTATAGCCTAATCCCTCTCATTGTGAGAAGAGACCCGTGCCCAGCAGTGGGACATATAATGGGTTAATTCTGTTATCATGTAAGTAATTCCAGGATTATTAAAAAACGAGTTTACAATGACAAATATTAAAAAAACGAAGAGTGTCTGATGACAACAGAATATAAATGTCCCCTTTACAATATAGACTTGTTTTGTGGTCTACGTAGGAGGACCGAGACCTTCCTTGTCACAAGCAACATGTTTCGCAGGCGGATGGGTAATCATAACAAGACAGTTCCAGTGTGCGGGTGTCACAGCCAAGCTATAATATCTGATAAATTTTAAAACGTCATGCTCCCTTCAAGATGTAATCGTTTACTCGCTTCATACTACTCCCACGGGAAGTGGAACGAAAAATTTAATTGTTCCTGCATTCCCTGATGTCGTAGGCAGAATTGTTCCTACTGTTATTCGCTTAGAGGTATATAGAGGTATAAGGTAATTTTAGAACACGGCTTGTGACTGCCACTTAGATTATTCTGGTAAAATAATATTTATTAATTTACTACACGTACCTCTTTTTCTACACTTTTTATCTCCTACTCCCTCTTACTCATTCCCTAGGTGAACCTCAAAACCTTATACAAGATATACCTAGTTACTTTGTGTGAGAAGGGTGAGGCGGATGGTCGTTCATCATAATATGATGATCGAATCGTTCTTTTAAAGTAGTACAAAAGGTGACTATATAAATACCCTGGTTTGTTTATAGATATATAAACATTAGCAAAAAATTCCAGCGAACCATCCTGTATAATCACGGATGTTTAAGTATGCGCATGCGCACACGGTTAGACCAGAGTCAGTTGAGTTCCTGACATCAAGAACACTTGTTTTTGTATATCAATTCACTGCTAATTATAATTGATGGCTAAGTTGCGTGGGAGAGACACAAAATTTTGACTGATTTGCCCAGTCAAGTTTTTGACCTGACAAAATACGATTGGATATGTTTTGAAATGATTTGACGTTTAATGATTACACATTCTGTTAAACAGAAAGAGGTATAAGAAAATATTTAAAGGGATATTATGGGCTAGTATTATTTTAAGGTAAATATAACGTCATTGGTAATAATAGGCAACGGACCGACGATTTTTTTAAATATAACAGTTACCAAAAACAAAAAATATACTTTTCAAAAGGAGAACGAATATGTAAAACAGTAAACAAATGGTTAATGGAAAAAAAGGTAAGTGGCTGTTTTTTCATCTATCTATACATATATCTGTGTTCCAATTTTTTAAACTCAATTTAGTACAACAATTTATTCTGTTTTAGCTTAGCATTTTTTAAGGTAATTCAGGAAGTTCTTCAAGGGTATTCAAGTTCAATGACAGGTCTTTATGAATTCACATAGTTGACTCCAGCCACTTGTGATCCTGATTGGATAGCGTCCGGGATATAGCATGAAATATGAGTGCCCTTTGTTGCTCGTCCTAACATCATCTGATAACTTTGTATAAATAACCAGTAATATGTAGCGACCCGTTTCCCTGATAGTGGGGAAATTTATCTGTCTGCTGTAGAGATTTGGCGGGAAAAATGACATTGTAGGTACAGTCGCCACTACATCAAGGTATTCAAAACTAGCAAGTTTCTTTCAATAAATTTTCGGGCATTTGTGTGTTACAATTTATGTTTGTAAAATCACCCACGATACAGGAAAATCCAAGGATGGGGCAACGATTAAAAGAAAAAGTTATTTTTGATTCGATTATGTATTTGTCATTCTGCTCTCTTACATAATTGATTTCAAAGTACCTACTATGAAATAGGACCTAAAATATACCAGCGAACCGTGGGTGTATAATACTTAACCCTTTAAAGAATATAGGCTGATATATTTACCAATGTAAAATACATAAGTAAACCGGTTTTTCATCTTCTCTTCTTCCTTTCAGTCACCGTTCGAAAGACTTAGAATACGCAAAACTCTACTCAACCTCAATTAAACATCTGTACATACCTAGTCACGAAATCCGCCTCCTAGCACACGAGTGCCTACCTAAATAAATACCACCATTCATTACTATAAGCATCCCTAGTAATCCCGTATCTGTCCGATCTAACACGTCCCGGTGCATAGTATATGCAAATTTACAGATTGTAGACCTGATACGCCCATTTGGACGCTGTCCGGAGATAAGCATCGATTCTATGCGCAGATTACTATTTTGCCCACTAATTATTACTCTATTAATGTTAGTTTTGTCGCAATGAGGAATTAATGGTAAACTCTTTGATTATAATTGTACAGGTCTAATTCATTTGATTTGATTTGTGATTAAATCTTTCGATAAGTCAGATTTATAGATATTCCTAAACGATTACAATGGTCTCACGTCATAAATTACTTACATAATCAATCCATTATACTGTTCCACTGCTGAGCACGGGTCTCTTCTCATAAGAGTAAGAGAATGAGCAAACATTATTTTAAGTATACTGTTGCACCTACCTATTCCTGTCACTGCATCACCCTAAATTCGACTGGTAAAAAATGCCCTGCACACTGATTGTGGGAAATAAATACATAATTGTTTTGTTTATGGAATAAATAAACCTTTGACTATATAGTCAAAGAAATAAATAAATTTAATGCTTAAACACTCATGAGACTTCTTTGTACACAATAATATCGTCGTTTTTTGTTAATTAAATAAGTAAAATGGTAAAGATAACATATAATGCACTCTTATCGGCTTATCTAAATGGTATATCACATTTGTTCACTGTACCACTTAAGGTCTCAAATGTTCCTGAAGTATATTATGTGAACGACTATGATTACCTTATATGGTTTGTGGCTACAACTCACGTGCTTATTGCTTTTTAGGGGTCCCTGTCTGGAGAAGCGGTTGGAGAAACGTTAAGACCGCGAACTTTATCGACCAAAAATCTAGTTTGTCTATCAATCGGGAACTAGTCTTAGGATGGAGGATACGTGTTAGGCACTAGATTTCTAATGTTGAACTGAACTAATCTTTTGAATGTTTTTTTTGGTCAATATAAGAACTGCTTCTATCAGAATAATATTATAATTAATCACATTTTTTTTAATCTATAACCCCCTTATACATAAATATTTAAAATGTATTATAAACTTCTTATAGGTAGCTATAATAAATGTTTGTCTTCCTATAAGTCACAGAATATAACGTGTCAAAACAATACGAAACATATTATTTAGTAAATTAAATAATAGCTTTAGAAGACATTTTATATTTTTATGAATAAGGAGATTCATAGATAAAGTACCTAAGTGAAATATTCGACAATCATTAAAATTATATAATAGAAAATTGCGTATATTGCTCTCAATACTTCATATAAATAACTACGGAACTCTCGATAATCGAGCTACACTTGCCTTTTACGATTTTTTTTCAAGAATATACTACTTGGAAAATGATATCTTTATTACTATCTATCATCTATCTAGTTAATAGTCTATGATTCAAGAAGTAAATTAAAATTATAATAGTTACTTGTTCTTGCTAATTAATCTTTTGATTTTAAAGGCAACAATTCCTACTAGTATACGATATTTTAATAACTACAAAGCGACTTCTGAATCAAGTCAAGCAGTGATTTGGTGTTTTTTTTAAAAAAATATTAGATATTAATAAAATGTGTTTTAAAATATTTTAAAAACAGCGATAGGCTAGCCCCTTTTGCCTTTTACTTAGCTAAAACATACAATCCTATGCGAATGAATGTACATACCACACCTCTGCAAAGCCTTTTAAGCATACAGGTGTGATGGTATGTTATAAATAGTTCCTTTAATAATGTAAGGCGTATACCCACATTTCACGGAGTCTATTGCCATTAACCGGATCACAAATCCATATTGCGAGCTGCTACTGAGAATTTTATGGAAAATCCCAATAACATTTTACTCGACAGTATTCTATTATCTGTGACTAGGAATCGAATCACTCTAGCGGAGTAGTTGCGCTTGGGACCAATAGATTAATGAGACTAAGGCCTACTTGCACCCACTTCAATAAAATTGTATTTAAACACAATTTTCTATTGTCATTTTTTGTTTAAATTCAATTTAAACATATTTCAGAAGTTAGTGCAAGTGGCCCTAAGACAACTATAGCAATTAATACAGATTTTTAACACCAGAAACAGGTTTCAATGGGTTGGATTGAACCGCGAACAGTCGCAGAGCTGAGTTATTGCAGTAAATTAAACCCCCGTTTGCGTGGTCAAACATAGTTTACATTTGAATAGCGCGGCCGGCTATCAGGCACTGTAAGTTAGTATTTACGTCGAACTATGATTTTGTGATGCAGATACGATGGCTGTAAATTGTGCTATTTAGATAAGTATTACTTCTGAAGTGTTTTGTTAGCGTCAATTTATAATTTAAATTTATTTTAATTTTATTTCTCCTTTGAGTCCACGAGGAAGACATTTGGTTCCATGTGTAATGCAGCACCGACAGATTACGTAATAAAAAAAATGTCTCTATATTTTTTTAATGGAACCGGGGGGCAAACGAGTAGACGGATCGCCTGATAGTAAGCCATTATCACCGCTCATAGACACGGAGGAGTAGCAAGTGCGTAGTCGGCCTTTTAAAAGGGTTTGGGCCTCCAGTATCCTCACTCACTCTCTCTTTCTTTCTTTCTGGTTTTCTGTGAGGCCTTGGTATCATTCCGGTCAGGCCGGAGATGGTTGGTAGGTTCGATCACAAAGAGCAAATATTTGTATGACCTACAGGTAGTTGCAGGTCTAGACATTTGTGTATGTGAGAATTTGTGTTTGTAGAAGCACCCACAATACAGAAGAAAATCCTAGTTTGGGGAAAAATAAGATTAAGATAATATATGTAATATAGTTGTACTTTTTTTCAAAGTATGTATCTTAACTTTTAAGACTTATACTTTGATGTCTCTCATGGGATTGATAAGTGGTCCAAGTTTGCTATCTCAATTGCCTCGGTTTGGCAGAATTGCCAGCTAAACTGACAACAATTTTGACAGAACAAAGAGTAAATTTGTGGCAATGTTTAAGAATGAATTATTTCATTGAACTACGGGGCTAACGCTCCTACTTCTAAACAAAAAGGCGTGAACATACCTATCGTGTTTCCACACCACGGGGCGTAAGCGGTAACTGGTAATACATCTAAAAATGCAATAAAACACGTTGCAATCAGCAACGTTTTTGCTGTCGGTACTAATTTACCACCCGCGGGCTCCTTGAGATTGGCAACTTATTGATTGGAGCTAATAGTTAATAGTTGGTAAAATGGTAGAGGATCTGTTAATTCCTTAAGTCGATCTGTTTTTGGTAAATCCTGTGGAATACCAGGTTGTTTTATACCTTCTGCAATATTTGAAAAAATAATGTGCTGCCTCCTACTTACAGATCTACAGCATATTCCTTTTTCAAATATTTTGTGTGTCTATGTCCTAACATTGACAGCCAAATAAATAGTATACAGTAATAGGGTATTTTACACCATGTAAGAAAAAATAGAAAAATGCATGTATATGATAGATTTTTAAAACAGTAAACGAGAAACGTTAGTGTTTATTTATAAAAATGCAATGTAAATTTTATAATTCAATTTCAAAAATAGTCTTTTTTAATCTGTTTTAAAAAGCCATCCGCCATATTGGATTCATACGTGATGTCACTCGGATAGTTACTTGACGTTACATGGTCTTTTGCAGTTGTGTTGTTTACTAACGAAGTGACGTCACGACCCGAAGTAGCATGGCGGCTAGCGTTTCCGCGCGAAAATTCAAAATCATAAATTAAAAATAGATTTTAAGGCATTTTTCGGTTTTATAAAACTGAAATAAAAGTCTACTGGTTCATTACGATCTAAGGATTAAGTTAAAACAGTTTTCAAAAAAAGGTGTTATTCCCTATTGTAAATACCTATTAATTAACCTTTTACATTGTACCTAATTATTCGAAAAAAAAACATTTATGATCATTTAGAGAATATTCAATTTAATTATTTATATGCGAGATTTTTTAACTTTTGGACTTTTAATTTTAATTTAGTGTTTGTATAATCATAACAAAATTTAAACAAAGCTGTTACCTCCACAAAGAACTTTTAAATATTTTTTTTTTTAAATTGTATTAAATATAATACAACACACAAATATCCAACGCACAAATAGCAAATAAAATCTTTAACATCCGTCAAGAAATAAAGCAAGATTTCACAATAGCAATCGCACCTATTTCTCTAAACTAATATTTTGTTTAGCAAACACGACACTTTCCCACAAAATTCCTCAGTTATGTCTACACGTCTGTCCATGGTGTTAGCAACAAGTAAATTTTAGAGACCTCATTGTGCCTTAAATCGCTCGTGACGATATCATTTTGCTATCTCGGGCATTTGTCTCTCATTGCGGATTTGAAGGCGGGGCACACACTTGCGATTGCAATGCTGATTGGAAAACCGTGGTAAGTTCGATTTTCCTAAAGAATTTGGTTCTAAATAAATTATTATTTTGTCACTGCGGATAATATGTTTATTTCACTTCTAATCGGGATTTAAAATTAACAAAAAATATTAATACCTAAAGACGAAGAATGAACAAATAAAAGAAATTTCTTCAAAAAAAAAAACTAAAAATATTGTTCTAAGAACCTAAAAGTTTCTTTAGGCATGGTATACATTTGTCTATCTTACATGCTTGTATACAAAGAAGAACCAATATAAAAGTACATTTTTTTTAACTAAATGACACCCGATATTATTTTCGCTGTAACATGTGGTTGATTATTATATAAAATATCTTTAATAATAATTTTTTATCAAGTTATTAAATTATTTGTTGATCATATTAGCATTGTTATGCATTGTTCGTATCTTGTGACTCTAATAAAGCCACTAAATTTTCAATTAATTGTTTCAGTCACAGTAAAATTAAGATTTAAGGAAATTGATTTGAGTATTTCATTTAAATTAACATAGCTTACCAGTGATTTTATAGGTAGACTTTAATTGATTAATTATTTTTCCCTTAATAAATGGAAATACTACGTGAACAGTCGTAGAATTAATTAATAAATATATAAATACATAGTACAACTCACTACTTCACCAAGCAAAATAATTCATTCATTGAAATTGTTTAGTCACGGTCGCTCGGTGAAGCGACCAAAAAATCGCAAAGCCTTAAATTACCAGAAAAGGACTTTAATAGGTCGACATCACCTTGTTATCATTCATAATTACTTTTCACGCAACATAGTGCCCATTACAAGCAACAATGTCAGTCAATCAAATAACCCTTATCTTACAGGTATAATAACTACAGTCGTAAGGCAAGATGATAAAAAAATCGCACAAAGAATAGAAACGATAATGTAATGCGACAGTTAGACACGTCAAGCGTGTAACCGGCCTAACCTAACCACACCCGTACATGGTTGTCAATTCCTAAAGTACGAGTGGTAGTAGTGTTAGGCTTAGTGCCATTATTCACGGCTCTGCAACAGTGCTAAATCAAAAGAGCCGCGTTGCCACTTCTGCTGCTAAAACGGCGTATCTGATCTTTGACGGAGACTAGTCCAGTCGTGTTTTCTCTTTGTAGGTACTACATATTTGTTTTATATGTAGTCTCTGTTTCACGTTGTTTAGTACTAGTAATTGGAGTGGGATGAATTGATTCTTTGTTGAGGGTTTTTACAAGGTATTTTTCTCAGAATATATAAAAGCTGTATGATCTAATTATGTCGCGTTCATATTCAAAACAATAAAACATCTATGAGATTGACACTAAAACAGATTTAAATCTGTCATAATAAATACTTACTATGTTTGTTGTAAAAGATTTCATAAAGGAAACAGAAACTTACTTACCATATATTTGTAGTGTAGAAGTCATGGTATCTGAAATAAAAATAAAGTGATTATAATACAATAATTAGGTACTGCATGATTAATTATGTAAGCCAGTAGTCAGTTTTTAGTTATGGCAGAGGTGGGCAAACGAGCTGACAGACGGATCGCCTGATGTTAAGCGATTACCACCGCCCATGGACACCCTCAACACTTGGCAACACCAGAGGAGTCGCAAGTGCGCTTTTAAAAGGATTTGGGCCTCCGGCGTCCTCACATACTCGGAAAAACACAACCTAAGCGTTGTCACGCGGGTTTTCTGTGAGGCCGTGGTATCACTCGGGAATGTATTTGAGTGTAATGTTAGATATTTTTTATCAACTATCATAACACTCGTAATCTAAGTTTACGAGGATTAACCACAGCTCTGAAAGACATTCCATCGACGTTGGAGGTTGTATTGTAGCGGCTTTTATCATAAACAATGTAGAAGATAATACACGGACAATGATAGCTTTCTAGATTTCAATCAGTCGAGACGTTCGATGTGTTCAGTTATGTAATGCTAGTTGGACACTGTGCGAGGAAATAAATATGTTATTTAAAAATATGACATTCGTTTCTTATTACTACATTTTCATGTAAAGAGTACATATCATTACATTTCGACATAAACGTTCTTGAAAACATAGACCTATGTTTTTAAGAAAAAATAATTTCTATTAAAAGAAGACCCCAGACTCCAGCGGTAAAGAAGCAAAAAGATTTTAATTTTGTTATCACTGTTAGAAAGTATATGCTCCATCTTAAAATCTGGTGAACTTCTTATCTCAATTAATAAAAGAGATTATCACTGTTGCTTTTTCATAAAATTATTTTTGGGATCCTAGTCTAATCCTAACATAGCTCACGTGAGCGAAGCCATGGGCAAAAGCTAGTAATCAATAAAAATGATCGAATTGAAATTAAAAATGTATTAATATTACAATTATTAATACAGGTAAATACAAGTATTCTATTTTTTTTTTTTTTTTTATTTATATAAGGCACTTCAACGACTCATTAAATTAAAAATTAAACACAATTAAAAACATTTACAAACATATCTTATTAAGCTAGGTGTAAACTTACACTATTGTGAATTTATCACTTAAAGAAATGCACAGCACTCTTATAGTAGACACTGGTAAACTTACAATAAGAAAAAAATAATAATTTAAAGATACAGAATATTATGCAATTATGTAAAATTTAACATTAAACTATACACTAATCCACGAGTACAGTGGCCAAGAATGGGAATGTGAATGATGGTGAAAGATATTTATGTTTTTGTTAAGAGAAGATTTCTTAAATTTTTTCGATAAAATGGTAGGGAATCTGAAAACAAATCGAATGTGTTGGTGTAGGCATTAATGTCATTGAATTTTCCCATCAATCGAGTCATAGGGGCTTGAAGACCAACATTTGTCCTGCTGAATTATCTGTGATATAGGTATGTACACAGTCATAGGTACATTAATTTGCACTTGTAAAATACCATAGAGTAAAGAAATCGGATTAGATCAATCAAGCTACTGTATTCTGTAATTTTCATGCCTTTGTTAAAAACGTAATTTATTCCACTTCATTCATTCGCACATCCTTGTGTTACTGACCTTATGTCATTTCGGGCACGTGTCACATTTAGGTTGACAGTTCGTGATCGAGTGCTTATTGTTGTCTGTGCTCGCTCAAAAAATGTATTAATCATTTCTAAAAGACAACTGTCTCATACAACTGTTAAAGTTTTTAAGTTATAGGCATTAAGGTTGGAACTGTTTTGATTAATTGATCGTTTTTTGTGACTCTCCTTTGCCACTATAAAATATTTTGTGTAAGTAGGGATAGAATGTTGCTGCGTGGGTGTTAATAATAGTTTTCTATGAGACATTTATTAATTCCACCGTTATTGCATTACCTAGTTTTAAAAGCTCACTTGAAGTAACCATTATTACATTTGTACTCACTGAGTAAATAAGTATGCATGACATTTTTAATGTTTAAAGTTTTTTATTGTTTTTAATAAACATGAATATTAATCAAAATAGGTTTAAAATCCTTTTTCAAGAAAATTAAAGTGGCGGTCTGGCGAAGTTTAAATTGCCCACAAAAACGTAATACCAAAATAAATCGTAATCCAATCAATATTTTATTAAATTGTGTTGTTCGGATTGAACAATACCATTTGGTCTACTACTACTTCAATGGAAATAAACGACCGGAAAATCTTTCCAAACTTGGTAGGTATCAAGAAGTGCATTCGCTTACATAAATACTGGATATTTATGTAAGCGAATGCACTTCTTGATAGAAGTATTTTGAACGAAATGATAGAGCAGGTATTAACGTTATTGGAATCCGAATAATAACACACTTTGAATAAATTGTGTTAGAATTACAAATTATTTTTGTATTACGTTTGTATGGGAAATTCAGTCAGACGGACCTAATCAAAACTAACTTATTGTCACGGAAAAGCCAAGAAGCACAGTACCTAACATTGCTATATAAGAAGACCGATAAAAAACGATCGGTAAATAAATTAAATGATTAACAATATTATAAATATTATGTTATTATGCCTCCCACACACTAACATTAATTGCATAAGTAGTAACATTTGCATATCATCGGGCAACGATATTTGTCATTGTCATTGTGACAAAACTTTTTATCTCAATGTTCGACGTAATGCACTGCAATGTCTGTCATTGAGATACATTTGTTTAAGGCGCGTTACACACTTGGCGGTGGTTCGCATGCATGTGGCACATTATCAGGTAAGTAGTATTATAATATCTATTTAGTGTAGTATTATTATATCTAGATTATAATACTATACTAGTAGCTAGGGTTAGTTCGTACTCACCGGCTAAGATTCAGCGATCAATCAAAGCATAAATTAGAAGATACAATCATTCTTTCTGTTCAGTTGGAACTGTTACAGTTTATCCGATAGCGACGAGTTAAATGAAAGACCATATATCTAGATATGTCATATCTATCTTTTTTAGACAAAATATAATAAATACATATTATTATAATGTTGGTTTGGTTTTGATTTTCACAATACTTATGTATTGCCGAACCAAATATGCTAACCCGAACATATGTGTAGTACGCCTAATGCTATCAATGGTGATCACAAATCTAAAAATGTCTATATCCGTGATTAATGATAAATTTCTACATCAGTGTTTAATGGAACAGTCAACAAAATATTGAATGAAATACATATTCATGATTTTATGAATGGGAATTAATTTAGTAAACTGTTTTTTTTTTCATTTACTCCGGATTCCTCGTTCTCTTCTTTAATCTTTATTGTTTAGTGGGCGATTCTGTCTTTCCAATGACATACCTAGATATTCCGTGAGAGCTTACGTACTTACACCTTCTGTCCAAATTTCATGGTTTATTTCTACTTGGCGTTAAACCTTTTAAATTTCTTTTTTTAGTTACTAAATATCACCAGATTTCTCATTAACCTCGCAAATATACAATCAATCATGTTTACTAAACTTTGTGAATTCTCTTTCAGCTTGATAAATGCCACTGTTGCGAAGGTCCACCTTTCTGCTCAATCATCTTCAGTTTAGTCCATAATTATCATCACTCTGAACACCAACCCAACGCCTAGGGCTGCAAACAAAGCTTTAAATATTACTTACAGAATTTACCAGTGAGAACTTCTTGTTACAGTCATGGAATTTGCTCTGTAATATTAATTAATTTTGCATAAAGCGTCTGGAGCTGTTTATAGAGCTTCCCCGGCGGCGAGCTGCGAAAACTAGCCCAAAGCGCTAAGGCTGTGCGATTTAAACATAACATAACATACCATCACGCCTGTACTCCCCGAAGGGTTAGGCAGAGGTGTACTAATGTACACCCACAGTTCGCCGGTATGTTTAGGTCCCATGTAATAGGGGGCGAGCCTATTGCCATTAACCGGGCATAAATTCCAAACTCCGAGCTGCTACTGGGAATTTCATAGAAAAACCCAATAACACTTTGCCCAACCTGGGAATCGAACCCAGGACCTCTAGCGTAGCAGTCGCGCTCAGGACCACTAGGCTAATGAGGCAGTGTACGATTTAGGACTTGCTCATTTTTATTCTGTGGCCTTGTCAAACAACAAATGCGCGTGGCGTAGAGGAACCGCGGTGAAATTTTACGGAGTTGCTTGAACGTGAAAGGGAAGTGTGTTGTTCATGAGTTGGTTTCATCGGTTCATTTTCGCATCATCTTCGGTTCGGTGTGTATTTGACAAGACCTTTACGTCTTCGGTATTAAAAATTCTTGTTGTTGTTGTTTGCTAATACATTGTTTTACAAATTCTGAAGTCTAAATATTATATGGAATTTGGAGAACTGGTGCAACAAAATTTAATAGAACTGTTAAATAAGTTTACCTTCTTAAATAAAACGGAATCGATTACTCTGGAAACGAATATTTCCTGTACTTATTTACTGTGCTGGCTCGTCTTATTATCACCGAAAATGTGACAAGATCCTTACTTATAGGTACTTAATGGGTTTGGTTATTCGGAATCTGGTCTTGTTTTATTAATCTCTTTAATTTTCAAGATTCAAAATATGGTAAGAACGAAGCTTGTACGGTTTCAAATATCGCAGAATATATAAGTTTTCCCGCTTTCCAAATTATCAGGAATCAATCAATTTCCGATAGGGCCTGAAGTAGTGGTACCTATAGCGGTATGTGCTGCCATCTGATGAACTCTGTGTATATGCCTTCCTTACCTGCTCTGTTTCTAGAAATTAGTAATAAAATAAAGAGCACAGTTATTTTAACGCCATTTCCCGTTTATCCAGATATTAGGTACAGATCGTAAAGTTAATGATTTGCAAATACCACTAACATTGGTTTATGAGCGAAAATTAACTCTCCGCTTTATTAATCAAATGGCTCGGTAATCGTTAATATTGTAGGTGTGTGGCCACGCTTGCGACGGGTAAAGGTTTTTTAATTTTTAATTTTTTAATTAATTTGTTCACGTGGGAGAGCCATGCTTCGGCACGAATGGGCCGGCTTGACCGGAGTGATACCACGGCCTCACAGAAAACTGGCGTGAAACAACGCTTGCGTTGTGTTTCGCCGAGTGAGTTGAGGTTACCGGAGGCCCAAACCCTTTTAAAGGCGGGCAAAGTACTTGCGACTCCTCTGGTGTTGCGGGTGTCCATGGGCGGCGGTTATCGCTTACCATCAGGTGATACGTTTGCTCGTTTGCCCCCCTATCCCATAAAAAAAAAAAATTTCGTCATAGTTCAAAATCATATTTACACAAAAATGCTCTTGCAATCACGGACAGACATGCCATTATTATTTTTAAGGTATTTAAAGAAATAAAGGAAGGAACAGCGTTTATTTGACATAGCTTATCTATTACCTATTATCTATTATCTATTACGCACTGTACAATATTGTGGAAAGAAAGTTAGATTTATAAACAGTAATACCCTCTAAAATATAGTTAGGTTAAAACAGCAGTAGGTACCTACCTGGGTATTAGTAAAAAAACTTGAAATAAGTAAATGTTTTATTTTTTAAACGGTAGATGTTTGTTATCAACATGCCAATGAAATACATTGCGCATAGCTGATAACCGTTTTTTTCCTTTCCAACAGTGTTAACCTGCCGCTTATCGCCTCCGCTGATTCTATAACCCGACAAGCCTAAGGCATCTGACGGAACAAGTGTAGGCATATTTAAATAATTTAGCAATCGATACATAATAGGTATGCACAGTGTCAAGCATTTTAATGAATGGCAATGAATGAATGAATGATTTATTTGCGAGAATATAGGTAGTACATTACATGGTAAAATAATTAGTCTCACTATATAGCTGTGCAAATATTTTAGTTTTACAGTCATGCTTTGCTAGTATTCATTACTTTAAATTAAAAATATCAATTACATTAGTTTATTACATTTGTCAATCAATTTGGCAATCAGCTATCTTCTAGATTATAAACACACTAGGTGATAGGAGATCGGCATGCAGAATGTGAAATTAAACAATGTGGATTCGGTATTATAATATTTACGTGTTCTATTTTTGTGCAATATTTTTACAAAGTTTTGTTGACAGTCACTCAATAAAAATTCAATAGTTTTTTTAGAACATAATTATTTTTCTTCCTTACTATTATAAAATTGTAAAAATAATTGTCTGTACATGGAAGATATATAAAAAAAACAAGTGGATTAAGGTGTATAAACGTCTCTGAACCTGAAAATGTGATTTTTAAAATTCTTGTCTGTTTGTCTGTTTGTTACTGGTATACTTCATAACTCAAATAATTAAACGGAACCTGAGATACAGCTTGACCTCTCTGATGTATAGAGACCCATACAAATAATAGATCATCACTGCTGGTTTGTGCTTCACGTGAGCCAAGCCGCGGGCAAAAGCTAGTTTTATATAAAACTGCTAACTGCCCATACACAACCATAGAGTTGTGTCGAGAGGTTGCGTGTCCTCACATCCACGATAGAATTTCAGCTCTTAAATAACATTATTTTTAGTAAGTATATGCTAAATCTGAATATAGTTTATTCAGAATAAGTACTTAATTAATTTTACACCATGTTATATTTTGTCCCAAAAATATGTAAAAAAGGGGCCACTCCGGGCGACACTATGTATGTATCTGTCCGCAATCATACGCGTACAACACATGTCACGGTAGGTTGTAGAGGGACTAGGCGCGGGTGCACAGCGGGGCGGGGGTAATAAAAGGTGGTGAGTACGTTTTTGTACGGACAAGAAGGTAACATATCAAGGTTATGGCTGCATTTCCACCAGAGATGTGCGAGGATGCGTAGCGAGGGATATGTTTTATCCTCGCCTCAGTCAGCACAGCGCTGGTGGAAACGGCTCAGCGGAACTAGATTTTTGCGCATACAAAACAAGCGAGGTATGTGTGCGAGGGATATGTTGCGAGAAATGTGTGTTGTGAAGGATGTGTTGCGAGGTTTGTGCATACTGTACCAGCCATTCCATAGACGGAGTTTGTTGGAAATAGAAGTGCGCAAAATAGATATGGATGATTGGAAAAGATGATACTTTTATAATTAACAATTTGCGATGAAGAAATGGAAGCAGAAGATACACATCCTCGTAGGCACATTTTCATCGCACAGCTTTGGTGGAAACCCCCACACATTTTCACAGCACAGCTAGACATCCTCCCACGACACATTTCCACCGCACATCTCTGGTGGAAACGCAGCCTAAGAGCGCTCGCGCACTTATGATTTTAGTCGGGCGATAGTTTGACCGTTCTGGGATTCACTATGGAGTTATATGACAGTGCGCGCATTTGACGATTAGAATTCGGCATGAAATTATACACGACTACTACAGCGACTAAACTATCGGTCGACTAAAAATCACAAGTGGGCGTTAGCCCTAAAACTACAGTTTTGAAATTTTGTACAAAAATATGATAAAAAATATTTTGCAATACAATATTTTTTTGCAGTGATAAAACCACCTGATATCTCATTAGTCCATTACCATGGAAACAAATAATAGTTATTATTGTACATTACTAGGGGTACTCATAACTACTAAATCAAGATTAAAAAGTACTCTACAAGTACTAAATACAAGTACTCTTCGAATTATAGACGTTCAAGTCCGTTTCTTACTAATCACACCTAATTGGTATTCGCGCGGCTGCTTTATTTCCATGTTTATCTGAAATGAGAGGGATATATATAGCGTTGCTATCGCTACGCTTCTGCTACGGCGTGTTCCTTACGATAGTGATGCTTTGCTAAAAGCTCCGATGGGATAGTGTGGGAATGAAGAATGTTTGTCTATGAGTGAATTGTAACTTAATTGGCATACATAACTAGAGTAGGTACGTTGTACGCAGTGGCGTGCTTAGTTCTTTATATAACATTATATAGTAGCATAACAAAATACCTCCATGAGTTATGTTACCCAGAGGTGTACAGTGAACACCTACAGTTCGTTAATGTCGACCTAATAGGAGCCTAATACCACTAACCGGGAGTCTGGATTCTAGCTGCTGCTGAGAGTTCAATTGACATACCTATATACACTCCCAATCGCGTCTTTCTCTCGCACGTAGATACGAAAATAAATACGGAGCGTGATTTCTTTGTCCGTCTCTATATATAATCATTTAAGAAACAAGCAACTTAAAGAACTAAAAATATTAAAACACTAGCTTCTGCTCGAAACTTCGTCTGCGTGGACTTCAGAATTGGGTCCGGCCTAGATAAAAAGTAGCCTATGTGTTATTCCAGACTATAATCTATCCATGTACCAAATTTTATCTATATCCGTGCAGCCGTTCTGGCACATTTCATTCACATTTATAATATTAGTAGGATTAACTTTTAGAGGTGTCTTTATTAGACCTTTTTAGAGAAAACAATATAATTTATTATTTAAAAAATATGAATTCAGTTTTTGAACGTTTTAAATACATTTATAATGTTATTATGTAGGTACCTCATAAGAAGCACTTCTAAAATTTATTAAAAACTACAACATCACTTTCGCTGAGTGTTCGTTCACTCTTCTCACAGGCTCATAAAACCTCAACCTGCCATTTCAATTTCTGTCATCCTTCTAGGGACACTTCATGAAGAGTAACGGCCTGTATTCAGCTTTCCACAACACCAAATATGCCTTCAACCATTGTAATTATGAATTCACAATTAGATCCGCAATTATCGGATTCCCTGGCATAAAAGCGATAGAAAAACAGGTCGCAAACCAAGAGGGCGTCATATAATTATTCACATTGCAATTAATGATAGAATTTCCACAGTTTTTGCTTCATAAAACCACTGTTGGTATTTTAACAATTTCCTTACGAGTATTGTTTGTGGATTCAATGTCTATGATACAGAAAAAAGTTGATGGATTGTCTTTGGTAAACGGGCTAGTGTTAATTGTTAGAATTGAGCAACTGTTGTAAGCGATCTGTGGCCGTACGCGGCTTGGCACCAACATAAATACTAGTATCTCTAAATAGTCTGTGGCATCAACTACGGATGGTAGTGTTTGTATTATGATGGTAATTGGCATCTGATTTATTGCTGGTAACAGTTTAAAGTTTTTCTTGTAGGTAAGTACAGGAATTGTAGATCAACGACCGTACTACAATGTAGTATTATGACCGTTTTGCGATTGAGCGAGCGAGTGAGATATCGCACGATAAACTAAGTAGCGCCATTCCTTTCTATCCGGCGTAAAAAACTATTGCTTTAGCACTATGTATCATACACTCAAAAGGCTGATTATGAGATTGATGGACTCCGTGATGGGATTTATTGAGACAGTGGCCTAATTAACAAAATGTAACACTGACACATTTGGTTTAACTTACAACCATTTTCTTATGTTTTTGAACTTTAAACCTTTATGTTTGAAGAGTAAAGGTAACTGCAAAGTGGCCTATACCCTGCAGTGAGTAAAGTGAGGCTGTTGATAAATGATGATGAAGCGTAGTTATGCAATAATAGACCAGCACATTAAACTCCAGGCTGGCTAAAAAGGCCAGCGATTCGTCTACGTCTGGTATCAATTCAAATTTAGAACTCATAGCTTAAGGCGCTGACAACAGCTAAATAGGCCATATCTCGAATAAATTTTAGCCAAATCCATACAGTTTGTGACAGCGAAAAAAATGTATGTTAATCTTGAACGTATTCCGGAAAATTTCGTTGAATTTAAAACACGTTTTTGAAAAGTTTTCTCGATACAAAAAAAAGCTAAACTGACCTCTTAAAACGACCTTCCAAATAAAATATCTGTACTACTAGTCAATGTTAGTTGGTAAAACTAATAACAATAACGTATCATATTTAAATACATAATTTCGTTGTCTTATATTTTCGACTACTTAACTTTTTTATAAGTAATTAAATGTTTTAAGGTTTTGTTAAAAGTTGCGAGCGTCGCGTCATCGCGCTTCTCTTTCTGTTCTATGCAGTCCGACAGTGATCGCATAGACGCGCTGCTAGACGGACCTGTGTCGCTTCGCTCCGCGCGCTATCCGTTCACTACCTACGTATTTTGCTGTATGACAATTTCGAAGATAAACATACTTACATTATTTTATTTTGTTCCCTATAAAATTGACAATAGGTAAACGATATAATTGTACTATAAATAGTTCTAAGCTGTATATAAACATTTAGAGTAAATTTTATAAAATAAAGTTCTAGGTTGAAAATATTTGCGGTGGACAATGGGAAACAAACAAAAATCCCGGAAGCCAGCTAAAAAGCGTTTTTATACTAATAAACAAAAACATCTCATGGAAGTAGTAAAGTAAGTACAGTTTTTATAATTTCATATTGACAAAACAGTACACGAACAGAAATGAAATTATAGTATACTAATTTGAATCCATTTTATGATACGTCAACAATGGCCATTTTGGCCTTGCAGAAAGTTAAGGCAGTTGCAACATTATTTTATAAGTGCTTGGATACTACTATTATTTAAAACTAACAACTTTTAAAAAGATATAGTTATTTTATTTATTTATTTTTATTTATTTTCAATACTTACATGTGTTACGACACGTTTGGCGTAGCGGCAGAGCGATCGCGTTTGTCGCCTTGACTGGCGCAAACTTTAAAAAAATAAAAATTTAAGTACGCAGCTTTCTTCCGACCAAGCTACGTACTTATAAGCGTACCGATATCGTTCCTCTTTTGGATCTAATTGTAAAAAATCTTCCTTTGGGAAAGTTGTTTGTTGTCATTAGTAGGTACAATTATGTGTTTACAGTATTTTACATAACTCACTCATTTTTAAATGTTTTTTTTTTGTGTGTGTCAGTGTAAGTTATGTACATAGGAAAATAATGATAATAACAATTTAACAAAAGCGATAAATTCAGGCATTGAAGTGGAGCCGAGATGTATCTAAGCGCTCAAATGCACGTCGCGTGCCTTTTCAAGTGTGACGCAGCGACCCGCGACGCGACAGTAAGTCATTGAGAGCGACACACGCGCGTTAAGTACAACGTGCGTGATCGATCGCAGCGTTAGCAAAAATGACATAAATAACAATAATAATTAAGTAAACAATTAAATTGTCACAAAAAAATAATCGCGGATTTGCATAACAACATAGATATTTCAATAAGGTATTTTTAAACTGTTGTGTACCAAAAACTACTTAACAAAATTCTAATACTGATTAAAAGATCACACAGTTTCAAGGGGTCTAGAAGCATGGAATTTTGCACATGAGTTCTTAATTAAACGGTAATGTTACGTAGTTCCCTAAAAATTAAGTTATAAATGGCATTTTGGGAAATTCCCACTGATTTGGAGAAAAACTATCGTCAGTATACAGCCATATCAATAAATAAGTATCATCATCATTATCAGTCTTTAACAGTCCACTGCTCGACGTTGGCTTTAAGTAAGTATATTAAAGTTTATCATATTTCTAATAGGTAAGATTATTTTTTAAATAACCTGAGTAAATAATAGCTGATATAAGAACGCTGAGCGTGGGAAGTCTATGAAAAAATACGTTATATCTAAGTGATTTCGAGAAAATCTATCTCAATGGTAGTATTTTCCGCGACCTTTCTTTGCTAGATTTCGTATGTAGGGCAGGTCCAGGTTGAGCAGTGGACATTAAGGGTGCTATAAGTCAGTCCTGAGCGACGGACGCGCGTAAGTCTGTTACGTGATTGAAACGTACAACGCTGTTGTACCGACAGCATTGAAAGGGTTAATTATGATAATTTGAGCTTAGTAGTAGAAAATATTTTCAGAAATCAGAAATATCAGAAATTAGGAAAATTTTGGTAATACGAGGATACCTGCGTCAGTAATTTAAAAAAAAAATGCCCCGATTCTTCATTGGATGTATAGAGGTACACCTCTGCCTAACCCTTCTGGGAATACCAGCGTGAAGGTATGTTTCATTGAATGATTGTAAAAGAGAATTCTTTATATTTTTTCTGAGAACACTGCTACACACGACGACAGAAGAAGCTATGCAATTCTCCATTTGGGACCGCTTGTATTCCGTCGCAATATATATTATAGTTTTTAAGTGCTATTGATTTTCTAGCTTGACATGTATCCGTGTGTATATGGCCTTTCTCCAAAATATCCTTACCATCAAATGTTTTATATAACGTTTAAAATGAAAGAGGTTGTATATTGATTTGTCCTTCATAGTCATAATATACCTATACTTACCTAGTATTTTGATTTACTAGGTTTAACGTACAATATTCCTTTAAATTACAAAAGATGTATCAAACTAAACCCTGACTAACATATCTGCCTATAGGTATCTTTAACCATCTAATGTCACATCATAAAAATAAATAAGTTATTTTAAAACCTATGTTTTGTTCTAAGAGCGTATTTATAGAACTAGCATTAATATTTAACTGCTTTACTAAAAGCCATAAAGTATTGTCAATCATAAGAAATAAACAACACGCACGCACTTGAAAGCCAAAGAAAACATTAGATAAACACAAAGATATGCTTATTTAGCTAGATAGACTTGAATGCATAACCAATCTATTTTTTTTTGCGATCAGGCTGTCTACATCGATACGTGAACCCGCGTTGATAAACCCATTTGTATGTAAGAGGCACTATCAGACGATACTCGATATGTATATAGTCTGTAATTGAATCAAAAAGTTAAATAAGGTGTATATTTTTATCTATGGTTATAATGAAGACACTAAGATATTGCATCCGCAATGTGTTTTGAAATTAGAATAAAAGTTTTTTTATAAATAGAGTGGCGGATGTTTAATTAGGCTCGTCGCCGCGTCGTGTGGAATCTAATACCATTAATGAAGTACCTACCTTCTTTGGAAATTATAAGCGTGAACGTTCTAAATTACCGCAAAGATAATATGTATAATAATTTTATTATCTTTGAGTACACGTTTCGATAAAAACCTTTTTTTTCGATGTTTTGAAAATGGAATACATAATTTGTTTTTTAATTTATATTTATCACTAGCTTCTGCCCGCGACTTCGTCCGTGTAGCGTGATGATATTATAGCCTATAGCCTTCCTCAGTAAACGGGCTATCTAACACTGAAAGAATTTTTCAAATCGGGCCGTACTGGCCCGATTTGAAAAATTCTGATTCCTGAGATTAGCGCGTTCAAGCAACAAACAAACTCCTCAGCTTTATAAATTAGTATAGATAGATTATTTTTATCAGCCAAATAGTCTTATTTGTATTTTTTTTACATCCACTTTTGTCGTAATCTAAGTAAAAGTAACGAAGGATTCCATTACTCTTCCAGGCGCAACCAGGAGCTAAGCTAGTTTCTCATAAATATATTCAGGGTTGGGTAACTTTTTATCATTTTTATTGGTTTTCATATCGAGTTGAATAAAATGATGTGTTCTTAATATGGTAGGTGCCACAACGCCTCCGGGAGTCAAGTTAAAATACTGCAGAATTTATATTGAACTTGTTTCATTATGTAGAACCACTTATAAATTGTGATGGTGTAACGTACTTCCTTTTCAATGGTTTATGCTTCACGAGTGTTTTAAGAAAACCTGTATTTCGTATTATTTTGTAAGCGTTTTTGACTGTACCATTTTTTGACTTGTGTGACGTGTTTGCATCATTGGCTGTATGGGTTTAGATTACTTTGTCTAAGAACGAACTCAATAAAAAAAAAACAGGTAACCTCTTTTTTTTCTAATCAGTCATGGAAATTTATTCCATTAATTTAAACGATATCATATTTTCAAATTAGGAATAGCAACATTTTTATTTTAATTTTTAATATTTTATGATAAAACTCTTTGCTTTTGAATATGGTTGATGGTTGGGTATGGATTTCACTCCAGTGTTATGCTTTTTCTTAAGTTCACAGTAGTGTAGACAAATTTAATTGTCATATATAATGATTGCTATTGATTTTTTTGCTATCACTACTAAGCGACAACGACAATGCATTCCACCCCACTTGTAATACATTTCAATTTAACTCGGAATCGCCGCATTACCTCGAGTTATAACAGCTTAGACCTTTATTTAGTGTTGGACCACCTCAACCTCGGGAACTGAGTGCACCATCGGACTTATAAGGAAGTTTTTTCGAAGAGTTTCCATAGCTGTTAATTCTATTAGTTATTTTTTATTCTTGGGTTATTGGTTTAATTAATTAAATACCTAATAAAAAAGTATACATATTATTAAGGCTGTCATACTATCATCATAAGAATCCTGGACCACCAGTTTCGCTTCATTACATATCGTTGATTGTTTTTGGTACTCTAAAGCTGGCCTTTTCTGAGAATGTCGACTATTTGTTTTGACATTCGCCGAGGTCAGTTCTAAGTCTTCGATACTTATTTCGTATACTTGTTTCGTCCTCTCCACATGTCCAAATGTAATTTAATAATATTGTGTTATTATTTGTCTTCTCATCACCTATACCGCAAAGTTTGAAAACGAAAGTTTTCAACTAGTGCGCCCTACTCGTGATGACCTATGGTGCTGAAACGTGGACACTCACGGTACGGCTAGTCCATCATTTTTAAGTCGCTCAGCGTGCTATGGAGCGCGCTATGCTCGGAGTTTCTCTGAAGGATAAAATCCGCAACGAGGTTATCCGACAGAGAACCAAAGTAGTCGACATAGCGCACCGAATTAGCAAGCTGAAGTGGCAGTAGGCTGGCCATATCTGTAGAAGAACCGACAACCGCTGGGGTAGACGTGTTCTTGAGTGGAGACCGCGACTCGGCAAACGTAGCGTAGGACGCCCTGCGGCGAGATGGAGTGATGATTTGCGAAAGGTTGCTGGCGGAAGCTGGATGCGACAGGCCGAGGACAGGGTGAAATGGCGCACATTGGGGGAGGCCTACGTCCAGCAGTGGACTAGTATAGGCTGATGATGATGATGATGATGATGATTTGGATTCGGAAACTATTAATCAAGGTTCAATCATCGTTCATCTAGTCTAGGTAATCAGTAACATACTATCATGCCTGTATTCCCCGAAGGGTCAGGCAGAGATGTACTAAGGTAAACAGTTCGCCGGTATATTTAAGTCCCATGTAGTATGGGGCGGTCTTATTGCAATGAACCGGGTTCAAATTCCAAACTCCGAGCCAATTCATAGAAAATCTCAATAACACTGCTTTACCTAGGAATAAAAATCAGGACCTTTAGCGTAGCAGTCAATCTATAATAATATGACGTCATCAAACCACAGTGCACAGTATCAAAAAAGAAAGATGGCGCAGATAGCAACGGGGCCAATAGGGACAAGAATGCATCTCATGGCAGGCAAGGTCGCCGCGTGGGAGGTGGATTTACATTGAATAAACCACACAGGCTGTATAGCCCGTGCGCGTTGCTAGGTGTTAAATATTAGCAAAAAAAGTCGAAATAGAAAGACATTATTATCAGAATGAACATGATAATTTGGATATTGTTTTGATTTGCGGATGTTCTCAAAAAAAGGTCAGGTTAGAGCACCTAAGCTGACGATGCAAGAGGAGGTTAATGAACGTGAATGAAGCGAAAATGGTGTTCCAGGATCGTAGCAAGTGGAAATCATAGTCTCTGCCTATCCCAATGGAAGACAGACGTGTAGACAGGCAGTGTGGTTGTACACTGCTCAACCTGGAGTGTTTAAATTTTTAATAGATCACAATATTATTCACGGACACAGAGCTACGCTTAGTACCAAGTATAAACTGACATCATCATATTTTCATTGTAAACTCAACCACACTTCTCAACCTGGCGTGTTTAAATTTTTAGTAGTATTTCAAAGTATAGGCTCTGTGTTGGGTAATTGGCAAATAACTTTAACTTTCTGTCCAAATATTGTTGTATATTCTCCTTTTTTTTTTAAAAGCATACTAGCAATGTGGGTCGCACATTACTAGTATTCTTGTTAACCCCTCGTGCTAAGCTAGATTACTTGTGTTACGAGTGGGTTCACGTCGGTAGTGCAATGGGTGGGGTTCGAACCGGCAACCACATGATCACAAGCCCGACGCCCTAGCCATTAGGCTACCGACGCTTCTAAGATTCTACTATATTTTGAGGGGCTCATGGCTAAGTACCTAATAACTAAGAAGATCAACAGACTGATCTGCAAGGATAAGCTGCGCTCGCTGGGATCAGTGTGTGAATGGGTGACCTTTCTTAACACATCGAGACCCCTCCGTGTCACGGAGAGCACATAAAGCTGTTATCATACGAACATCTATGACAATTCTTAGTGGTAGTCAGAATCCCAAAAAGCCTGATGACCGGTCTATCCTCCGAATATCGGTATTGCCCAGAAATTGGTTTGCGGAGGTCTGATGGCAGTCGCTTCGTGTAAAATACTGTTATTCAACCGCATCTTGGTAGACTGGAAGTTAACTCCAACATAGTTCAGAAAAGGCTCGGAAGATGATGAAGTAATCCTCGTTTTTTTTAATTTATCGGGGAAATTTTCTCAATTATTTTCTACATGGAATAACATACCATAACGTCTGTATTCCCCGAAGGGTGAGGCAGAGAAGATGTACACCCACAGTTCGCCGGTATGTTTTAGGTCCCATGTAATAGGGGGCAAGCCTATTGCTACTAACCGGGCACAAATTCCGAGCTCCTACTGGGAATTTTATAGAAAAACCCAATAACACTGCTCGACCTGGGAATCGATCCCAGGATCTCTAGACACTTGGCTAACGAGGCTACATGGAATTCAATTAGAATTATCTTACGTATCAAGTATCAATTCATCATCGGCGGCGACTATAGTCTGGGGTCAACTACTGGCTCAACTTTCAAAGCTGCAGGCGTTCCACCGGGAGGCAGCAAGCCCAACCAAACAGAATATCCATTGAATCGTCCATTTTGCATGAATTATCATACAATTAGCCGTCAGAAGCACCGCGACGTTTATAGCCGTCATTGTTAACTGGGTTTTAATCAGCGCGCGAGATTTATGCGCCGGCGCATTTGCCTGATTTAGAGCGTGCCGCCGGCAGTTGTCGCCTGTGATTAAGCGCCAGAGTAGTTCTGGGGTCTGGAGCCGAATATAGATCGTGTCTTATGTGACAGTTCTTTGTATTGTAGGTAGGTTTTTAATAGCTTATTTGGAACTTGAACTTGAAAATATTAGGTACTCATTATGGAGTAAAAATGTATGCCTGGTTAATGGGAATAGCCTCGCCTTCTATATATCTAACTAACTTAAACTTTTAGCGGGCTTGCATAAGTTTAAATAATTTCAGAAATTAAAATCTGGTATATTTTAGATAAAATAAAAACGGAACAGTAAGAGAAACTTCGGCAAAATACTTATAACACACACTACATAACACAAACGTTGAGAACCTCCTCTTCTTTGAAGGTTAATAAAATTTCGGTGGCATCCTAACATACAGGGCAGATTTCTGCTTATTCTCTTGTACACTGATATGCTTCTAAGACTCATTTTATAGAGGACAAGCCTATTTTCATTAATATTAAGAATTTCGTAAATTGGAGTGTGTTGCTCCAATTTATGCTCGACCTGGAAATCAAACTCAGGACCACTAACGAGGCAGTTCTAAAACAAATTTGCTAGAATCAAACCTAGGAACTCTCGCTAAGCAGTCGCGCTGGAGATCTCTGGACCAGTGAGACAAATGCGGTGGCATCATCTTTTAACTATCTGCCTATTAGCTTCGTGATCTGGCACAGGACAGCCCATAACTAATGTAATAATCTAGATTCACTGGGCGTAGTAATTAAATACGGCTATAAACAAGCCCCGTGCCCCCGGCGGAGAGAACCTCACGACTGACCACCTCGGACATAGTAAAGGACAGAACAGTAGCGCAATTCCAACTGGACTACGAAAACAGCGACCGCAAGCGCATAGCTGAGACATTGAGTGTCGAGCATTTTGCAAGTTTTGCTAAGTGATCCCCAAATGCTGGTATTTTTGCACAGTAAAGTTTTTTTCTAACGTCAATCATATTATTGGTCCCGGTTGGACTTAAAAGCGACCATGATTCCTGCCTGCCGCGAAATAGAGAAGAGGGTTTCACTCAGCATTAGGTGTTACGAGTACCAACTGAATAGATAGATAGATACTCGACTTTTCATTTCTGTGAAAAAAATATTAAATGACTACATTTTTTTTAAATCAGCAAAAAGTATAAATCATTTTTAATTATTTATTTTCATTGACTTAGGAAGGTCTGTTCCAAAATTTACTTGTACAGTGAAGGTCTGTACCAAAACGTTTTTACATCATTACTAACCAAAAAATTCTGACCTGAGAAGTTAGTACCAGTTTTCTGCATATAAGAAAGATGTACAAGTACAGAAATTACAAAAATTGAGATTATTTTCTCGCTTGATCTGATACAGTGCACAAGTTGTACTACTGTAATAGTTTTGCAGTGCCTTGAGGCTTGACATACATTACTTCAACAACTAGATATCATGCACCAAGTCCTAAGGGTGTGAAGAGTAGTCGTAAATCGTTCCTCAGAAAATTGGAATGAAAGGACACGGAAGTATACTGGAAATGACGGCTTCTCTCTTATGTGACATCTGATGTAATTAAATTCAATGTAATTGATGATTAACTAAATGATGTAAGCGCAACTGTATGTGATGATAATAAAGATTATTTATTTATTTATTTAATTACGTACGAATTAAATACTATCATGACTGTGTTTTCGCAAGGGTTATCCAGAGGTGTAGGTACCGAATTTTTAAATCATACGGTGACTAGGCGGGAGTGATACCACGACCACACAGAAAACCGGCGTGAAACAACGCTTAGGTCTCGGCGAGTGAGTGAGAACACCGGAGGACCAAACCCTTTTAAAACTTAAACGCACTTGAGACTCCTTTGGTGTTGCAGGTATCCATGGGCGGCGATAATCGCTTACCATCAAGAAATCCATCTGCTCGTTTTCTCCCATATTCCATGAAAATAAAACACCAAGAAATCGCCAAACGGCAAAGGATTTTATGAAAAAAAAACCACATCTCTGGAACGGACTAGCAATCTTAATAGATAATAGTTAATCTTTTACTAAGACCTTCTTACTAAAAATACTCAGGATTATACCTAAAATTCTTATGGGCGATTAATATAACAAACTAGCTAGGTAGTCTAACAAAATGATGTAACGAAACCTACTTAATACCAATTTAATTAATCAATTAATTCTTCCAACCGATATGTACTTATTAAACAAGTAAAATAAAGAGCTGGTAATATAATAAGCACCAATTACCTATTTGTATTATTAAACAATTTTACAATTATAAATGCATTACAGAAATGTTTATTAGCGGGTTACAAATTGTAAAGCATACAATTTAACCGTCATCGTTGACTCTCATGTTAATCTATTTGTTTAAAGTTATAGATACTATGTTGAGAAATAAAATATGTAATGGAATAATTATTTATCATTACAAAAAAATAAAAGCACACAGCTTACACAAATCACATAACATACCATCACGCCTGTATTCCCCGAAGGGTTACGCAGAGGCGTACTAATGTACACCCATAGTTCGCAATTGTTCACAATGTTCAATTCCAAAGTCTTTTTTTTTATGGGATAGGGGGGCAAACGAGCAAACGGATCACCTGATGGTAAGTGATAACCGCCGCCCATGGACACCCGCAACACCAGAGGAGTCGCAAGTGCGCTGCCCGCCTTTAAAAGGGTTTGGGCCTCCGGTAACCTCAACTCACTCGGCGAAACACAACGCAAGCGTTGTTTCACGCCGGTTTTCTGTGAGGCCGTGGTATCACTCCGGTCGAGCCGGCCCATTCGTGCCGAAGCATGGCTCTCCCACGTATATATGTCTATAAAATTATCACTTTGATTCTGTAACATATCACCAAAATATGGGTGTACGTTACTAACTACATCTTTGCCTAATCTTTCCTCGAGTATAGGCGTGATGGTATGTTAGAACCCACCTTGCAGCCAATAGTGATGTTGGTTCGCAATAAACGACATTAAAGTTGAAGTCATTTACGCTATTTTATTCCATACAATATTGGTGGTCTAAATTGTATAGGATTTCGAAACTTTATAGAAACAAAATGAAAATAGAATTAAAATAGGCAACTTTTTATTAAACACTCAACATTAAAGGTATAGGTACCTACCTTTTAATAGTATACAAGCTTTTCCTTTATACTTAAACACCGCTATATGCAAGTCGTTTACGTGATTAGTTTTCATATTCATATTCATTTATTTGCAGTTCCGTGTCTTCATCATAAAATAAGTGTAATTAATGAGACCAATTTCAAAAGTAATTAATAACGTATAACTCGTACTTAAAGACGCAAAACAAAGAAATGAAGCGGCGGTAGCCTAATGGCTAGGGCGTCGGACTTGCAATCATTTGTGGTTGCCGGTTCGAAACCCACCCCTTGCACTACCGATGGGAACCCACTTGTAACAGAAGCATTTAGCTTAGCACGAGGAGTTAATAAGAATACTAATAATGTGCGACCCACATTGCTAAGTAATCTTTATTATAAAAAAATATGTTTTTTAAATCCAGCGGTTATTTTGAAGAATTTCGAGCCGTGATGAATTTATTTGACTACCACTAGGTATCAGGATGAGAGGAATTTGGCCATTGTATACCTAAAACAAGTTAAGGTATTTTATCGCGCTATATTAACAAAATGAAATCCCGACGTTTTGGACCCTTTACAAATTTAATTTCCGTAAAGTGGTTTTATCTCAATACGTCCAATATTCGCGTAAGTCTCAGAAATCAGTTTTAATTGTATGTACCTAAGGCAAAATAATACCAAAGAACAAATTTTGTTGAAAGGTGACGTGCACACCCAGAGTAGTCAAAAAAAATCAGCTAAATGCGAATAATTCGTGATAATACAACTGATTTAATTCTTAGGTAGTGTCCGTAAAAATACAAAAGTTACTACAAAGATTGTTACAAACATTGGTCCATAATGTGTGGCCAACATTTGCAATGTGTTGTTAATTTCATGAATAATTCAATTTTATTTCAATTATTACAATTTTTAAATAAACAATGAAAGTAAACAAAGAAATAATTTATCCTCTACCGATATAAATTAATCATTCTTAATAACTTTAAACTAAAGGTCGATCAGCTTAATTAACATTTAAATCGATAATAGCATTTCAAATAATAGATTTTTATTACATGGTTATAGTGGCAACACCTTTCATCATATTATATGAATGCGTAGAATATTATTGAAAATTATATGTTGAAAAGGCACAATTTATACCTATATGACAGCACTTGTGGGCCCGGTGTATCGGAGGTCCGAAATTGAACCCCGGCTTCAAATGAGTGGTAGGCTTTTTGTATATTTTTTTAATATTGAGGTAAAACATCGTGGTTTTATTTTCCGTCCTAGAGATTAATTTCATTTGTAGACAGTAGGTACACTACACACATCAAAAAAAGTTTACGATCACTAGCTAGCTTTGATAAAGTTCAATTCAAAAAAATTATATAATCACCTTAAGCTAGTGATCGTAAACTTTTTTTTTATGTGATAGGGGCAAACGAGTAGGCGGATCACCTGATGGTAAGCGATAACCGCCGCCCATGGACACCGGCAACACCAGAGGAGTCACAAAAGCATTGCCCGCCTTTTAAAAGGGTTTGGGCCTCCGGTAACCTCACTCACTCGAAATACAACGCAACCGTTGTTTCACGTGCCGAAGCATGGAATGTTGATTTCGTTATTTCACCAAATAATATTATATATCGACCTGGGAATCGAACCCAAGACCTCTAGCGTAGCCGTCGCGCGCAGGACCACGAGGCTAATGAGACTATGATAATAATTTCACTAAATATATGTTTCATATTTTTAATATGAGAAAACTTCAATATTCCAGATATGCATTAACAACGACACAGTTATCTCAAATAGGAAGTAATAAAGCTTAGACGTTTACATTCCTAGAATTTTAATAAACAATATTATGTTAAATAAAATAAAAAATATGTAAACGTCTTGTAAAACTAGACCTAGTTAATTATGTCATAGTTCAGGGGTGGTAAACATTTTGTTTTGAGTACTTTTTTTAGTTTTATTACGTATACCTACTGGCTATGGAGGATATTGTTTGAGTATGGTCATTGATTATATTATTAAGTTTAAAACATTAAATCAATTTAGATTTTCTTAAAAACAGTATCTCATTAAAACATACCCTCGTAGTTGTGTCTGGTGAAATGTGCGTTTCGCAATTATTCGTCTTCAAAAAGTAGGTACCTAGTGACTTTTTTAGTCTCAATTTAGAGATTCCTTTTAATGCAACCGTTTAAGTGTTTTTAAGTAATTATCCGAGCGAATTTGCTTA
Source organism: Acronicta leporina (assembly GCA_947256265.1). NCBI lineage: Eukaryota > Metazoa > Arthropoda > Insecta > Lepidoptera > Noctuidae > Acronicta > Acronicta leporina. Next base: position 13,611,615 of record OX366521.1, read on the forward strand.
CCCTTTAAGGTAGTAGATTTGGTATAAGAATTTTATAAAAAAGTTTGCACGTTGAATTGATCCTGCAACCCATTTAATTCGTTAAATTACAATTTACCAAAGGTTTGTGAACCCGGTTTTTCATGGTGTACCTATCTTAAGCACTTTACATTACGGGATATTATTATAGGTAGAGCAATAGTGGAAGATATTGCTTGTATTTTTATTAGCATAGCTTCACTAGTATCACTCTTTTAGTACTTGGAGGTCTAAGTGGAACTCACACTTAAAGTTAGTATTATATGAGTTTATTTTAAATGTATCTAGAATATTGCCAGCTGAGACTGAACTACTCAAAGTACTTATGGCTCTTTTAAAAAGGCCATTTCAGACATTGCCTTACAACTTACATAATTCCTACTACGAAATAACAAAAGCGACCTTAATTAAAAAAAAACATGTTTCTTCTCAAAGGTCGTCATTTAAGGAATCTTTCAAACATTTATAAACAGAAACAAATATAATTTATCGTTTAGAATTAATGAATAGACACCGCAAATATTGAAAAGAAACCTTTGTTATTGAAAAAGCTGTGCGTTTTCAATCAGTTTTTTAATCAGTAGAATTAATTATTAAAAATCGAAGAAAAATATTGCTGCAAAGTATAGTCATAAAATCCCGCCGTTATAAAATTGATTTAAAAATAAGGAGCGGTAGCCTAATGGCTAGGGAGTCGGACTGTCGATCTTGTGGTTGCCGGTTCAAAACCCATCCATTGCACATAGGTACATGTCTTGTACAGTATTCTCCACGTGGTTACTAAGCTTTTTTAATAAAAATGTAATGAACTGCCTCGTTAGGCTAGTGGTTTCAAGTGCGACCGCTACGCTAGAGGTCTTGGGTTCGATTCCCAGGTCGAGCAAAGTGTTATTGGGTTTTTCTATGAAATACTCAGTAGCAGCTCGTAGTTTGGAATTTGTGCCCGGTTAATGGCAATAGGCTCGCCCCCTATTACATGGGACCTAAACATACCGGCGAACTGTGGGTGTACATTAGTTATTACCTACGCCTCTGCCTAACCCTTCGGGGAATACAGGCGTGATGGTATGTTATGTTATTAATTAAGTTAATCAATTTTAAGTTTATATTTGGCTGAAAAGTCAAGAGGCAGTGAACTAATAACTACACAACGTTACGATGACGAACGTTACGATGAAAAAGTAACAATAAAATTTTACGATTCATTACAACATTGTATATCATAATGTAAGTTATAGAATATTTTTCGTATTTCCTATGAAAAGGGTTGTTAGCCATTCAAAGATCTAGTTATTAATTCCAGATAAACTATGGTTGTATCTACTTAATATTCCTTCAACATACTAAATAATAATAGATAATATTTTTATGAGTTCATTGTAAACATAAAAAATATATTATTTTCATCGTGTGAGAGCCATGCACGGCAAAAATGGGCCGGCTCGATTAGAGTGATACAATACAACGGCCTCACAGAAAACTAGCGTGAAACAACGCATACATTGTGAGGCCCAAAGCCATTTAAGAGGCGGGCAACGCACTTGCGAGTCCTTTCTGTGGCGTTGCTAAACTGTACTAGACAAATATTATCTAATCTACGAGTACCTACCTAATATTTAGTTTTTTTATAGGTATAGTATACATAATAAATGAAGGTGTAAATGCAAGGACATCACCATCATCAGCTCTCTATAAGGGTCTTCCTTATACCGTCGATGAGCACTGAGAGGGGATTTTGAGAAATTTCCATGACAATAGGAAAAATCAGGGGACAATTATAACATCCCATCCCGCATGTATTCCCCAAAGGGTTAGGCAGAAGCGCAACTTTGCTCGACCTGGGAATCGAACCCAGGACCTCTAGCGTAGCAGTCGCGCTCAGGAGCACTAGGCTAATGAGGCAGTTAAATCAGATCATCGTGGGTAATACCGCGGGCACACTCCCTAGTTCGATATGGATTACTAAAAACTACTAAATACATTATGTATCATAATGTATTTTAGCAGTTTTAGGGACATAATTTATGTCCCTTGATAAAAATGTGCACTGCACAACACTAGTTGTTGCATTATTTTGTTCATTGAACATTACATCCGAACAGTTTACTTTTTACAACCGCGGCGGTCCTAATTGGAATTTTGAAAATATTTAAAACCATTAAATACCAGGGGAGCATGCAATGCATTTCAACTATTTTATATTATCTACTTTGTACTAACCATATTACCTACCTAATTAAACTCCTAATGTGAACGTCTATTAATGTTTGTAACAACATGTTTTATTCGAGAGGATATTGCAAAAAAGCGTATCACTTTTCTTGCAACGGTATCTGCTCGTAACTATTTATTAAGTAATTAACATTATCTATATAATTTAAATAACTGACAAACTACTTTATCATTGTGATTGAACTTTGCCGAAAAGATGCTTATTTGAGATAAGCACTACATAAATTGCTATTAAAATTAGTTGAGCAAGTCCGATCTGTATCGTTTCACTGCTTAAATTTAAGTCTTTATAATACTTAATTATTACATTGGCAACACCGTTGGCGGTAAAACGTGGATCTTGCCTCACTTACCTCACTAAATGGCCGTAGATTATCTTGGCGCATATTATAAACTTTGAATCGTAAATTGTATATCGTGATTAAGAAATAAACTCTTAATTTATTTATACTTGAAAACAGATTATTAATTCAATAAACTAGTTGCGTAAAATAGGTGTAAGAATGGAAATGTTTATTTAATTTAAAGCTTTAGTCTTCACGCCAATTCCCAGTGGTTGATTGTCACATATTTTACCGCCAAAATTGTTTTTTTTTCCTCTTCTTATCTATAAGTCATGATATTTATCCTTTGACTATCTATCTATAAGGACCCGCCTCTCAAGATCATTCCCCTCTGTCAAGGTAGTGGATTAAAAAATCTAACGCGTTTATCAAAACTGTTTCCGAAATCGATTTTTCATTAACAGAATCGTTTCCGCTCAGTAAGGTCATCATAAATGCTCCGTGTAAATACCGATATACGTGCAGTTAATGTATGCAAAAAATATCTAATATCTTATTTAGATAAAGATGGAGTTATTTTCCGTATGTAAGTATTAAAGTTCATTTATTTCTATTTAAATCACATAATACAATTTATTAATAAAGATCGAGGACGTTACCGATTCAATAATCGAGTATAAAATAATCGTTTAGTTCAAGCATGCACTCCCCACGAGACTACCCGCACTCCCCACGAGACTATCCGCACTCCCCACGAGACTAGCAAATTTTTTTTACTAACAATATCAGCCTTCTGCTAATACACGTAAGATTTAAATTTGAAATATCCATCAAAATGACATTTTTTGATTTCAATTATATATCATCCAATAGGATGTCACCATTTCTGATTTCCAATTATAGGTCTTAATGCAGAATTACCGTTTTTTGGCAATTATAGGCCTTATATATATAATGACATAATGCATAAAACTCGAATTTTAAAAAGTGTAGCGAGACTATGTCCCTCTTTTGTTTTGTCATTTTAATTAATGATGTGATAGTGTTTGTTTACGATTTCGAATCGATATCGATATTATTTTCGTGTTCAATGTAAGACCAAATTATAATAGCTTTAGTTAGTTGCGGATAAATTAGTTGACAAAAGAATTTATAAATTAACATATTTAAATCGTATTTCAAAAATCATTGAAAATGATTTCTAAGATACGGTATGGTTAGAAGGTCTGGGGTTTCTTTTACCGCTTAGGTGGAAAACCAGCACATGTCCCGCCTGATGGTAAGTGTATATATAGTGTTAATGTACCCTATTATATGAACGCTTGCAACACCTGGGGTATCACTCGCCCGTTGCCGAACCTGTAAAAATCTTTTCACACCCGGTAGACAACCCACAACACCGGTACCCCCACTGCCAACATAACGCTTCCTCGCGGAGCTCTGGCGATCTTGCTCACCGTTAGGAACACAACATAGTACAGTCACAGATAATAGAATACTAGTAAGTAGTACAGTGCTATGTTATTTGGCTACTATTTTCTGCAAAGTGTAGGTGTTTCCCCAGTTGGGCAGCTCCAATTGTAAGTGAGTTATTCAATTCCACTATGCCCTGCCTCTCGGGGTGTTTCTTCAAACACATTATTTTCTTTTTTCGATGTCCGGCTCAAAGAAATAACGAGAGTACCGAACACGACATACCATCACGTCTTTATTCCCCGAAGGGTTAGACAGATGCGTACTTAGGGGGCGAGCCTATTGCCATTAATCGGGCATTAACCCTTAATTTTATAGAAAAACTCCAATAACACATTGCTCGACCGGGGAATCGAACCCAGGACCTCTAGCGTAGCGCTTCTGTTCATATTAACGCGCGACATAATGAACAAAATCGTATTTACTCCTACTTATATCTCGTGGGAAACAAAATGCTCTGTCTAGTGTTATTCCTAATATATCAGCCTGGCAAAGAAAAGAAAAAATCAAAATGAAAGAATCAAACTAATTGGTATCAAAGTATTTGTAACATAACGTCCCCAATATCCGCTCTATCTATACTAATATTATAAAGAGGAACGATTTGTATGTATCAATGTATGTAACAAATAAACTCAAAAACTACTAGGCCGATTTCGAAAATTCTTTCACCATTTGAATGCTACATTTTTCAAGATTAACATAGGCTATAGAATATGTATTTCGAAAAGTTTGCGATTTCTCTCACCCGTGCGTTTATTTTCCAATTACATAGTATGTTACACCTATTTATCTATACCTAAACAGTTCCTTTGTTTTGTATTTCATTAGCATGGAATGAGACATTGCATTGAAAATAATTATGACGCAAGATATTAAAAAGGTGTGTATGGATGATTTTAATTTTGCGAATAAATAATGACATATAAAAATAATTTGTAATGTTGTTACGTTTTTCTCCATTCTTCCTAAAATAATCTATCGATATAAAATATCGACATAGTAGCTTCCTAATTATTTTTATTGTATTATACGTTCGTATTGTCGTCAATTCTTGTATGTTGACGTATTTGACCTCTATGTGTGCGTAAATTGTGTTAGTGGTGAAGAATTTAATATGTGTGAGTTCGTGGCGATACAAAATGATTTTGAGTATGTGTGCAGCAATGTCTATGTAGTGTTTCCTCCCCCCGCACCAAAAGTGACAGACTTTTTTGTTCATAGAATTAAGCGCGTCACTTGTCCAGGGATAGATAGTCAAAGTATTTATCATCCAGTATGCAGCCTGCATTCTACTATAACGACTGTGAATAATGAGGTGAATTTAGTTATGATGAGCATTAAATTAAACCCTCATCACCATCTTAGCGTTACTGCAAATCGATACCTAAATAATAAAGGAATTTGGAGAAATTCAAAAATTTCCGAATACAAATATATAAAAATGTTTGGAATTTAATTGATAATGAAATAAAATACGAAATCATTTGTTTTTTTTTTATTCCGACAAAACGAATATTTTTTTATATCGATTAATTTCAAAACATCGATTCTATTTTACGATAGACAGCGAAGTATTTTAATTAACAAATGAATACCAACAATTATAAGGTGTAATTGTGTAGGTACACCAGTTATCTGCCCAAGTTATGTTACTATCGGCTAATTGAATGTCTGAAAGCTAGATCGGCAGTACGCATTGCGTGCTTAGTGGTGTGACCAATCGATCGGCGAGATTAGAGGGGTTCCCATAATATATTTTGTGCAATTTGTATCGATATCATATTTATGATAAGTTATCACGTTGACTTCTATAATTATAGATTTGTATTCTGTGATATGATGCAGTTTCTAACATTATTACTTTAGTTTTATAAAGTTTATTGTTTTCTTTGAATTGGTAATATTACGTATTCGTTACAATACGAGTAAAAAACCCCTATATATTTAGATTTTCAAGATTATTGCAACCAAAACTTCCAGAACGAAAGCGATCAAACTGTAGGTATACAGGTCGTTAATAGTGCGTGCCGTTGCCCATTTGCCAATTTTCATTGTTTTGACTGCACATTCATTGATGACGGACGAGCGCTTAACATAAAAGTCTGGGTACACTGTTTTAGTAGATATAAGACTAGACTAATACGTCTACTGGTCCTAAGCTTGACTGTTGAACAAAGTATTATTGAGTTTTTTCCATGAAATTCTCAGTTGTAGATACCCTTGGAGTTTGTATTTGTGCCCGGTTAATGGCAATAGGCTCGCCCCCTGTTACATAGGATTTAAACATACTGGCCAACTGTTCGTGTCCCCACATTAGTACACCCCTGCCTAACCCTTCAAGAATACAGGCATGATGGTATATTTTTCTTTCGATCGAAACAGCCATAAAAAAGAAAGATCTTTTTTAAATTTTAAGAAATTAAATCGCCATTACTTTAATTTGAATTTAGAATTCCAAGCCAAGTATAAGATATAGAACCTCAAACTATCTATTATTAAAAATCTATGTTTTTTTTAACACATTTGCAGACAAAACAGAAATGAAATATTTTCTTGACGGTCCTGTCGTGTCCTATTAAATTGTCGATAGATTGAAATAATTAATTATTGGAGTTTAGGCGGGAAAATGAAAAGTGCACATTGACGATTTTATATTATTTTTCAAAACTTGAATTTCTCCGAAGTTTAATGTGTAATTATGGTGGATAATTAACCATTAAGTGTTTGTGAACGTGTGACAGTGTAGGCAAATGATATAAAATTGAAAATCGTGACTTTTTGGGTTTACTCCTAAACTCCATCGAAGCCTCAATAACATTTCTACCGTTTTATTGGGGCAACTCAACAACTTATACTTGACACTGGCGAACACAAGAAGTGTGGTGCCATATTACAATCCCAAGCAATCCCATAATGGGAAATATTATTTGATTACTTTATTACTTGACGCAGGCAAGTACACAAAAAGTGTGGCGCCATAAATAAATTAAAAAAATAATAATAATTATTGGAGACGTCTATAATATTAATGACAGCTTCGATTAATGGTTCCCCTACTCCACGATGACATACGACTATTTGAAAATTACTAAGGATTAGCCGGCCTTCATTCTCCCGTGGCAGGGTAATGAGCAGCTATTACAGATTTCATTGCACTATCACCGATGGACCAAACCAGATAATAGGAACGAGTTCCCGAGTATCTAGTAGCCAGTGCTGAACTCTTTAATGGAAGTTGTATATTTCTGTAATGGCAGAGTAATTATCAGTGTAGATTAATTGTTTTGTTGGAGCCAAGCCAGTAGCGTTATATAATGGCAGTGTTGGTATTGCTGGAGTACATAAAAGTGTTCGTATATATAGAAGGTCTATGACCAACAGTTGCAACATTGAGGAGACTGATGCGACAATGCAGCAGTTGACTTGATGATGATTGATTTATTCAAAATAACAGGCGTAAGGAAAAATATAATTAAATAAGTAATTAATACTTTTTGTACTGAAAAAGTAATTAAAATCTGCTAATAAGGTTTTAAGACAGCGTGGTGCGAATTGAGAGGGGACTTTTTGACTAGAGACCTAGCTAGAGATCCTGGGTTCGAACCTTTTGGGGAAGACAGGCGTGATGGTATGTCATGTTTATTTAATAATTATAATTAATGTTAAGTAACTGCCTCATTAGCCAAGTGGTCCTAAGCGCGATTTTCAGGTTCAGTTCGATTCCCAGGTCGAGCAAAGTGTTATTGGGTTTTTCTATGAAATTCCCAGTAGCAGCTCGGAGTTAGGAATTTGTGCCCGGTTAATGGCAATAGGCTCGCCCCCTATTACATGGGACCTAAACATACCGGCGAACTGTGGGTGTACATTAGTAGTACGCCTCTGCCTAACCCTTCGGGGAATACAGGCGTGATGGTATGTTTTATAAAATCGAAAAAAGCTGTCTGTACATTGTAGACAATAAAAAAACAAGTGCGTTAGGATATGTATCAAGGCCCCCAACCAAAAAATGAGATTTTTAAAATAATTCTTGTCTGTTGTTACGAGTTGACGCAGAAACTACTGAATAGATTTTAATTTTGTTATCACTGTTAGAAAGTGTATGCTCCAACTTAAAAACTGGTGAACTTATTATCTCAATTGAACGGATCCTGAGATACCTACAGCTTGACCTCTCTGATGTATACAGATCCATACAAAGAAGAGATCATCACTGTTGGTTTTTGATAAAAATATTATTTGGGATCCATTTTTAATCCTAATATAACTTCATGTGAGCGAAACCGCGGGCAAAAGCTAGTTAGTAATGCTATAATTATTATTTCACACGGATACGTTGTTGAAGCACTGCTTTAATAGCAGATTGGAAATCAAATCTGCAATTGCAGTCTTATAAGTTCACTAGCAATATTACTAGATACATTCCTCAGTGTAAATTTAAGTGGAATGAAACGCCGTTTACAACGAAATTATTTTAATAACCATTTTCATTGAGTGAAATGCAAAATGGCTTTATTTTACAACACAAGCTGACAGGGTGACCACCATAATTGAGTTCTCAGGATAAAATCGTATAATTATTGTACCAGATAGCTTTTCAGATAGATCGTTAGAAAATTTTAAGTGTCACTTTTAGTATGGTGGTATTTATTTTGAAATGGTTTTTAAATTGTTCTTCGGATATATTTTATAACTCCATGGTGATGTTGATCTATATATAATGTTACGTGAATTGGCAAGAAAATTGCTTTAAATTAAGCCCAAGATATCTACTTTTATAATCAGGCGTATTAAGAGTCCGCCGAACCGAATTTCCCTTATAAATGTACATACCAAAATAAAACATTATTCAAACACAATATAATCAAAGTGTGTTATTTTTCGGATTCAGATACCGTTAATCTAAGTTCCTGCTCGTCTAAAGCTCGCCATTTCGTCTAAAGTATGTTTTTTTATGGGATGGGGGGACAAACGAGCACACGGATCGCCTGATAGTAACCGATTTCCGCCGCCCATGGACACCCGCGATACACCAGAGGAGTCTGAAGTGCGTTGTCCGACGTTTAAAAAAGGGTTTGGGCATACGGTATCCTCACTAACTCAGCGAAACACGTGTAAAGCTCTGTTTCACGCCGTATTTCTGTGAGGCCGTGGTATCACTACGGTTGACTGATGCTGATGTCCCATGGGCGAGACTATAGCCATAAAGCGAGCACAAATTAAAACTCAGAACAAAGAATTAGCAGAAAACTCAAATTACACTTTAGACTTGGGAATCAAGCTCACGCTCTGCTCAACTCGAGTTAATATAGTTTTCATAATTATTGGTTCTGGTTCAATAAGCATTTGAAAGTATGAAATATAATACAATGGCAGATAGTGAAAAGTTGCAAGCTCATCGTCTACGCGCATTAAAGTAATCCTAGCGCTTAGTAAACTCATGCATTGGCGATGACAAACCCGGTTGTCATAGACAATATGAATTATTGCAGTTTCTCTTTCAATAGCTTACAAACGTATCTAGAATGTACCTTAGATAAGTACATAATATCTTAACATAATATAGTGTTAATCCGTTTACCAAATATATGATTGCTTATAAATAAATATAAATATGAAATATAATTATGAATTTTCATAGAAAAACACTTTGCTCGACCTGGGAATGGAACCCAGGAGTCCCAGGACCTCCGTTCTCCTAACTTTTGCTGTGCCCGACAGGGTCTATAATGATCAACTTTATTTCTAAGTCCTCCTTTGTACCTAATATAGGAATGCAATAAAATATTGAGTATTGAGTCTTAAAGTTACAAGTTTGGTCACCTATCCGGCAAGCGCAGCTTACCATGGAGTCACTCGACTGACTTAAACAGTAAATTTTAAATCTTAACACAAATAATATGTTTTTGTCAGTTACAGAATTAGCACAGAATGCTTGCAAACTATTTTCCTAAAGATTTCAATCTTATAGTCGCTACGATGGCAACCGCTGATGGAATCCGCTCACATCTACTTGACAGGCTAATAAGCGTAACACTAGTCAATACACTCTGGCTGAGTTATATGTGGAATTATACGAATATATGTTGTTGCGATACTTTTGAAAAAAGAGTAACACCGTTTTTAAATACCATCACACCTGTTATCGCTCAACGGTCAGGTTAGGTTAGTTAAAGCGGTCCGCCACTGCCGGGGCCGCGGATGAATGATTAATCGCTCCCGCAACCGCAATTATGTGGAGAGGCGTAACACCCGTGTGGGGTTTAGTCGGTAGTCACCCCCGCTCCGGGGGTGGAGTCCGACACCCCCGCCGCCTCCCCGGGCGGCGGAAGTTCATAAATAGATTCCGAAAAAAAAAAAGTTTAGGTTAGTTTCATGCTTAAGTCTTTTTAGGTAAATAATAGCGCTGACATAAGTCTCTTTTGTTAAAAAAAAAACAATTATTTCCCCGGACATTGGACATAAAACAGGACTTTGTAACATACTCTCGGCAACAACTCATTGTTGATGGATAAATTGAAATTACAACAACGTTGGGGAATTTATATGCGCTTGCGCAGTTCAGCGGGAATAATTTTATTCAATGCGCTGGCGCTTCGGACGGCACGCGATGACAAGCAGGCGACCATTATTTGTATGGACATTGTATTATTGCGTTGATTGAAATGAAGAATACAAGAGCAAACATGTTCTACAGAATGACCGGTGTGAAGTAGGTGCGTATCGAAAAAAGATCAAAGTAAGAATTCCTTCTCCCTTCCTCTTTAGAAAAACCTAGCACTATCTCATAATCTTTTAAAAATATGAATTAAAGACTATTTGTAACTAAAACAAAGAAAAAAATGAAGGGAAAATAAAAAGTTGTCATTGTCCCATCATTTCTTCAACTCATAGACATAAGCATGACAGCGGGAGGCAAAGGCCAGAAGGCAGACTGCCTACTCATAAATTAATTTTTAAGGCAAATGTAAATACCTACTTGCTTACGTATGAGACTTGCAAGTTTTAACAAAAGCGGAAAGTTTTTCGAGAATTAATCTGCATGATTTTTTTAAATGAAATTTCGTGCTGATTAATTACACACACAAACTTAAAATTTGGCATGTAGGTTCCTAATTGGGTATTATTGGGTAAAAAGAAATAATCAATTAAGACGGGATTGGGAAACACTAGATCAGTGCGAGTAACACCGCACAGCATAATAAATAAATGTAATATTTATATGTAAGGCAACACAAATATATTTGAAAACAGAATACTATTTAAAACTAAGAAAATACCTAGAAAACCTACCTAATAAAAATACCTACGCGTCTTACGCATAATGTAGAACATGAAGCTCTTTACTTATCTCTCACTGATTTCCCGCCATTCTAAATTCATAAAATCTTGTCCTTCAATTTATTTCTTCGTCGACGATCCGTCAGCTCGAGGCAAAGGCCACGGGCTGTACAGCCAACTTATTTCACATTATATCGAGTAAGTATGTAAATAGCAAATCGTGACCGGCTCCCGAAGTAATTAGCGTGAAGAAGTGCGGATGCCGGGGGAAGCACGCTTGATTGATGCGCGGGAAATTGAATGTTTTAGCTCAGTAATTAAATAGTTTAAAACAAATTAAAGTTAGGTAAGTACTTGGTTAGGATAATTTCTGTAGTTACAAGGAATATGAAGATAATAGATAAGAATTCATTTTTGGCGATAACCGTGTCATTAAGTTTTTCTGTTTAAATCGGCCTTTTGACTTCAAAACAGTTGTTCTAGTTTAAAAACAGTATAATTAACGATATTAATCCTTCATCACAACGCTTTTGACTTTTTATGTTTATTATCATACTAGCTTCTGCCCGCGACTTCGTCTGCGTGGACTTGAGATAAAAAGTAGCCCATGTGTTATTCCAGACTATAATCTATCTCTGTGCCAATTTTTGTCCAGATCCGTTCAGCCGTTCTGGCGTGAAAGAGTAACAAACATCCATCCATCCATCCTCACAAACTTTCGCATTTATAATATTAGTAGGTAGGAAGTAGGATAGGATAGGACTAGCTTCTGTCAGCGATTTCGTCCGTGTGAAATAGTTACTTGGTCTTAGCGTGATGATATATAGCCTAAAGCATTCCTCAATAAATGGGCTATCTAGTAGTTCCTGAGATTAGCGCGTTCAATCAAACAAACAAACTCTTCAGCTTTATATATTAGTATAGATTTTTATTAATACATAAATAATTTACTAATAACACTTTCTCCTAATTATTGATTTGTTCGTTTCATTTATCACCATTTAAATTTCACATTAAATCACGGATATAATTTGTATGCTGTTAGAACTACAGACTGACAACCTACATGGGACAATTTTACTTCAGCTGAATCCTTCAAAGATAACAGTCGTGATACTTTGACAAAAGCTGAATTCAATACAAATTAATTATAAGCATTATAAAGATTTGTGTTGCTAGTTTAGTGTTGACTCGTGACCGGGGCTAGATGCTTGCCCTACACTTAATTAGCCTAAGTAATTAAATGTTAGACCCTAGATAGCGAGAAACAGCGATAAAGGTAATTATTTTGATTTTATGCGCTGTACTATTTAATGATTGCGTTTATTAAACTGTACTAAAGATTCCAGAAGTTGGTATTACAATAAATTGTTTGAATATTATTATGAAAGACTTAATTAAATTATATATAATAGTAGTATTCTTAATTGTTTTGCGTTTGTATCACAGTAGCTAGGTTTAGATATATTACCCACACCGTAAGAGAAGGCAATTGTTTCTATGAACAATTGTGTTTAGGAGCTATGAGGAGGTGTTTAGGAGAACGGGCTAAAGTTTTCATTGCTTTTCGTTTTGTAACTAAATCACAATATAATAACTCATCAAAAATAATATTTTGGCAAGCGTTTTTAAGTAGATTTTTCTTGGATATACAACAATTTTTACGGATAATAACGCCTTGTATTGATATTATTTCATTCGTGACGTTTCGGATCCCCCATGATCACTATAAGTTGTTGGACGTCTTATAGCCATATTTTTAATATGTTCAAATCGTATAAACACCATTTTCATATTTAAACATATTTAATAAGTTGGAGAAGTGGCCCTTAATTTTATAATTATTAACAGTTACCTTACATTTTTTTACTCCCCTGGTACTACGGGTATCCATGGTCGGTGGTAATCGCTTACCATCAGGTGATCCGTCTGCTCGTTTGCCCCTGTGTATCAGATGTATCAGTCATTGTGTAGCTCATCAATATTGATAATACACAATTTCACGCCTGTCTCCTGTGGGAATAGACAGAGACTATAGATTTCTACTTGTTACTATCCTGGCACACCACTTTCGCTTCATCTACGCATGATATAATTAGAATAAACCTGACCTTTTTTGAGAACGTTCGCAATTTAAAAAACGGGATTATGAAAAAATGTCCGAACGTTTTCGGGATTATGATATTCGGAATATTAAAATTCAGGATTAAGATAGGTAACCATTAAAGACCACTGTAATCGATTCAGTATTTAGCGCTTATTCTTTTCCAAGTTGTATAACAAAACAAATATCAGTTATCGTAGTTTGAAATCACTAAAACTATAAAATAAACAACATAATTTACTATTACAATAAGATAACAATATAATAAATTGTTAATTACGACAGGCCTCGGGAATCCAAATATCGGGCCAGTGACTAATTGTGCCAAATATCTGCGGCGTTTAGATTGGCACTGATTTGATTTACAATCCAATTGGCGGTGAGTCACAGTTCCCGCTGTGCCGATAAATCTGGTCTAGAATTCGGTTTAGTATTTTAACCTTGCTAGCATCTAGGTCTTTTTGTATCTGTATTATGAAATCATGGACTTCTACTAAAATTACTATCAATACATGGCGAGTACGGATGGAAGAGCTGGAAGAGGCCAACCTCGGCGAACGTACCACAACCAAAATTCCGAAGTTTTGTTTGCCATATAATCGCAACTCCGAATTTCATTTGCCCATTTATTCATTTGTACGACGTTTTATAATCCAGACGAATGAGTTCCAGACACACGAAATCTAAATGCACAAAATCCAGATGACCGTAATCCATATGCACGAAAGCCAGATATTTAAAACACATTTTTTTTAAATACAGTTAATTGATATCCAGACAAACAATATCCAGATTTTTGTAAATACAAATAAATGATAACCAGAAAAACTAATTCCTTGTATTTTAAATCCAAAGAGTTGAGTAAAGATGAATGAAAACCTATGGTACCCTATGGTACTCCTATCTGTAATGGGCAAGTAGAACAATAGCGAGTCGGTTCTGGCAGTCTTCTGTCGCAGTTCTAACCTAACCTAACCACGATTGTATGGGACCCAAATAAAAAGATTATGAATATCTGGCAATACTTTATCAGGAATATGATTGTATGGGAACCAAATAAAAAGATTATGAAAATTTGGTAATGGTTTATTTTGAAAATGGTACGATGGGAAACAAAAAAAAGTATTCTGAGAATCTGGTATAACTATATCTGGATCATGAGAATATGGGAAACAAAAAATACTTAAATACTTTTTGGAAATTTGGTTTTAGTGCACCTAGAAATTGATTCATCTGGAAAATTAAAAAAGGAATTTTAAAAAGTTGTCATTCATTACATCTGTCTTTTAAAAGTTCTACCAACCGTTTTCGAGGTTTTAAGATTCGGGTAAGAGAAATTCGAGATTTCAATAGGTTAAAGTTTTTAATATGTGTTAATTTTTAGTTAGTCAAAGATTTTTGCAGGAAAGATTATTACAATGCCTGAAACTTGTTTTTATGGGATAGGGGAGCAAACGAGCAGACGGATCACCGTAAGCGATAACCGCCGACCATGGATACCCGCAACACCAGAGGTGTCACGAGTGCGTTGCCCGCCTTTTAAAAGGGTTTGGGCCTCCGGTAACTCATTCACTCGGCGAAACACAATGCAAGCGTTGTTTCACGCCGGTTTTCTGTGAGGCCGTGATATCACTCCGGTCGAGGCGGCCCATTCATGCCGAAGCATGGCTCTCCCAGGTCAACTATACTCTCCCTAATCAACTAGTGGCTCTAGTTATGGAAAACTGAAAACTATTTGCACAAATCGTTATTGTGTGCGTGTGTGCGTCGATATCATGGTCGTTATGGGTACGGCTGTAGTACAGCCACCAGTTTTGGCTTTAGCTGGTCAAACTTTTTGAAAAAAAAAAATATGCTAGCGTTTCCCAAATTACTTTAGGGTTTCGTTATAACTATGATATCAGAATTACAATTCTTCACTATCAAATTGATAAGCCATGATAGCCTAGTGATATGACCATTGGACTGCCTGGAAGTCAAAGGTCTCGAGTTCAAATCCAAGGCACGCACGTAACTCTGACTTTTCGATGTATCAGTTTAAACATCGTGAGGAAACCAGCACGTCTGAGATATTTTCTCAACGGCGTGTGAATACTGCCAACCCGCATTAGGCTAGCGTGATGAACTGCCTATAGTCTAATCCCTCTCATTGTAAGAGGAGACCTGTGCCCAGCAGTGGGACATATAATGGGTTGAATATGAAATTGATAATGCCAATGTTGGCCCGTAAACTCAACAAGATTGGACATCCATATCTAAAACTGCTGCTACCATCAGTACAACAGTGATCGATCTTCGGCACAGCAGCGTACCTCATTGGCTGCACATAAACCAGACTCTATTAGTGATATAATGGGACTCAGATAAGGGTTTAAACGCACAGTTTACGGAGAAAGCGCTGTAATGCCCCACAGAAGGCGCAAATGACAGATTTAGTGCTGTTTAATTAAGCGATTCACGATACAGACCGCTTTAATGTATTTTATCTGATTTTTGAAGTTATTTACAACGAGTTATCAGGGCAAACGACTAGTTTAGATGTTAAATTTTGTGATAACAAAGCGTTTAACTCGGATTTATGGCGTTGAAGAGAAATGTGGTATGTAGCCACTTTGTTGTGTGGGCAGCTTAATTAAGAAGTAATCTTTGCGGTTGTACGGGCCATAAATGTCTGCTGTGGCGGGAAGCTTTGCCGGATGAAGAAACAAGCATGAGTGTACAATGATGATATTCCTTGCAATTTCAGAATAGGGTTCAAGCCCCATTAATCGGCGTGCCGTGTCTTGGGCCCATAACATCGGTAACATTTACGCAATGTCTTGCGAAAGGTCTAAAAATGTAGAGCTTACCATACTAATCAGTACTGAAGTAAAGCACCATGAAATTGAGATGCCACTAAAAACATAACTCGTAAAAAAACCCAAGTCTCGCAACTCAGTTCTTCAATCGTACAAAGTTGTGAGATCCATGTAATACCAAGTCGATATCAATTTAAAATCTTTAATGTTTTAAACAAATACATTGATTTGGCCATCGCATGAAAACACAATTAATACATCTTATATTAAATTAGATTGTTTAGTGTTTGGATCTAGCAAGTTTTTAATGCTAAGTCCATACCTTTGCAGAATAGGCAAATCAGTTTAGTTTGACGTAACGCAAACGCAAACTATGAACGTGCGCTCACTCGTAACGGTCAGCGACTACTAAATTATAACCAGCGGCAGGTATTTCTCGTTGTCTGATAAACAAAATTAATTACTTTCCCGATAGTATTTTCGTTCTCGACGTATCTCAAAATGTCGAGTTCATCGGATTGATTTAAGAGTCTGTTGCTTTCCGAGTTTCGAATTATTTTCATTTTATTGTCTGTTTTTGTTTACTTAACATTATCATAACATCATTTTCGTATTCCCCGAAAGGTAAGGCAGATGTTCATTAATGTTTACCAATAGTACCTATGTGTACATCACTTAAAGAGAATACTGGGCGAATAGGTTAATACTATATTACTAAAAATTACATTTTACTCAAACTGGGAATGGAACCAAGTATCTTTAATATCGCAGTCACTCTTACAACCATTAAACTAATTGCTGCAGTTCAACCAAAATAGATTCGTAAAAAAATAGTTTCATTTCAATGTCTAATATTCGCGTAAGTGTCAGAAGTCAGCAAAACAAATTATATTTAGACTAGCGACCCGCCCGCCGTTTCACCCACGCTGCCCCGTTCCTAAGAGTCGTAGGGTTATGTTAAATAGCTTAAAACCTTCCTCTTGAATCACTCTAGGTATCTATTAAATAAACCGCATCAAAATCCGTTGCGTAGTTTTAAAGATCTAAGCATACATAAGGACAGACAGACAGCGGGCAGCGACTTTGTTTTATACTATGTAGGTATTTTTTTTTAAATCTTTATTTTAAGGGACTTTTGAACACAGTTCACGTCAGCCCCATACTATGTAGGTAGTGATAGTGATTAACGATACCAAAACACAAAATGTTGGGTACCCCTGCAACATAGCAGCATGTCTCTCCACTATTAAGATTTAAAGCATTCAATTCCAAGTTTCGTATCTTTACAAATATCAATCCAAATGAGTAATAATGCTCATTTAACGGTCGAAATTCCTTGAAAGCCTTTCTATAATAGCCGCAGAGTTAGGTTCAAACGTTAATTTGGAATAAACTTTAAATGCCAGCCGTTGTGGTAACACACACAAATGCCAGTGGACTACAATGGCCAGATATGTCGTGCCCTTTACACCAATTGATATTGGAACTGCTTGGATATGATCCGTGTGAAGCTACTGGGAGGATTTGTAAGATGTTGATGGCCCCTGCTACTTGTGGGCATCATTCAAATGGACTGTAATACATCCGTAGTTTCTATTACCTCAATGGAAAATAGTGTAAGTGTGTACTGGTGTCTGACATACGTGATTATTAGACATTTAAATAATGACTCCCGGGTAGTCTATCCGTGACCATGGATGATGTAAAGGATAAAAAAATATAAAATAACATACCATCACGCCTGTATTCCCCGAAGGATTAGGCAGAGGTGTACTAAGGCACACCCACAGTTCGCCGGTATGTTTAGGTCCCATGTAATAGGGGGCGAGCCGATTGCCATTAACCGGGCACACATTCCAAACTCCGAGTTGTTACTGAAATTTTCATAGAAAAACCCAATAACACTTCGCTCGACCTGGAAATCGAACCCAGGACCTCTAGCGTAGCAGTCGCATTTGGGACCACTAGACTAACGAGGCATAGATTAAAGGGTACAATGCGGAAAATCCGTAAAAGGAAGTTTTATTTCAAAAGTGATTGTACGTGTGTATGTTAAAATATCTTTAGAGCCTAAAATTGATTTATCATTGATAAATAAAAAATACTTAAATATTTAAAATCCCTAAAAAGTAGTTTCATTTCAATTGATTTATCATTAAAGTTCGTACAGTTATTCATAAAAACAGGGCATCATGGGACATACATAAGATACACTCAGCGGACCCCGGGGATTCAAAAACAAAATTTTAGAGTAGGGATAAAAAGTAAACAAAGAACGCCAATGCGTTTTCTCTGCGGACTAATACGACGAATTCATTACCTCAATGATAAAGTGTGCCAGTAATCATCTTAAATAATCATAATTGTTTTTTTTTTCTTATAGTACCTATCGAGTAATTTATCTTATGATGTGAAACCTCCAGAGATAGATACAGTGCATATATTGCATATAGTGCATATATTGGAAAAGAAATGGTTTCCAAAAAAAAAGTTAAGTTTAAATTAGCGAGAGAATTGCCATTTCTAGGTACCCGAATTTTGACGAGTAAGGCTTACATTCTTCACGGCCATCTCCCAGCGTTCATCTGAGTTAAATTTCAGTAATGTTTAACAAAAACCAGGTAGGTATGTATTTGCAAGCGCATACTAATAGCTCATAATGACATTGCAACGAATTAATTTCTTACGATGAGTTGTGTAGTGCGAAAGAAGTTGTAATAATAAAGATTGAGAAAGGTATGTGGGCATGCAGAGAGAATGGGTGAACGGAGAATGACGAAACAAGTACCTATACATGACGAGTACGGATGGAAGAGTTAGAAGGAAGGAAGAAGAAGAAGCGAATATCGCGAACCCTCTAACTAAATTGCGTTATACTCGACAAACCAATTACCATATATTACATATTTTCCTAATAGGTACATAAAAAATAATTATTACATATTTCCTTCCTGTTCGTGTTCACACAAATTAACTAATAAATCATGGATAACATTTCTCAGGTCTTAGGTGTAATTTGTTATTAAGTGTTGCACAGATGTACCTAATGATTTGCATGAGCTATTACTGTGCTTACCCGCTATCTGCCGCCGCATCGCTTACGACAGCCCATCTGTAAACAAAACGAGAAGTTAAGTTGTTAAGTGAAGTTTCATAAAGAACATTTTATGAGTAGTAAAAGCGACGGCCGTATGGCGTAGTGGCTGAGCGTACGGCTTCTCCGCTACGTGTGTAGGTTCGATCCCCCCACGAACAAATTGTAAGACCTACAGGTCAACTACCTGTTCCGGGTCTGGGTGTTTACCCAGAAACAACTACTTGTAGGTGTTACTTGTCAAACAAACAAGTGAAGCGGTGGTAGCCTAAAGGCTAGGCTAGGCCGGACTTGCAATCATGTGGTTGCCGGTTCGAAACCCACCCATTGCACTACCGACGTAAACCCATTCGTAACACAAGCATTTTAGCTTAGCACGAGGGGTTAACAAGAATACTAGTAATGTGCGATCCACATTGCTAGTAACCTTTTTTAAAAAAAATACAAAATTATCACACACGTAATGTGTGTGTATGTGATAATTTGTGTTTGTAAACGCGCCCACGATACAGGAGAAAATCCTAGAGTGGGCAATGATTTTTTTTATAAAAAAAACCGACCAAATGCGAGTAGGAGTACCGCACATATATAAAAATTATGCTTTTCACAGTTTTTCCATTCCATTATCTGTGGTATAAGTCGATGCTTCGTACCAAATTTCTGTTGAGTTGAAATTATATTGTAGGTATCTTATAGAGTGAAAATTCCCTTAACGTCTAGTGGTTGCATTGAAACTGTTACACTTGTGATCCTGGGTTTAATTCTCTGTAATTGGGTTTCTACGTAATTCTCAGAGGCAGCCCAGAGTTTTGTAATGGGCTCCCCCTCTATAATATGGGAACTTAACGTACCGCCGAACTGTGTAGATACATTACTATCTACACCGCTGCCTGACATTCGGGGAATACAGGCGTGGTGGTATGACTTTTACAGACCCACAAGGATTTTCTCCTAAATTGTAGGTAGGTACTTTTACCCACTATATTACGTTAAAATACATCGTCCTGTCCAAAAGGCGCGTATCACAGCACCAAATAAAATGTTCATGAAATAATAAATATTCATTTAAATAAATTTAATGAAGATTAAATTTACTACTGTCGTGCCCAAATTGCCGCAATTAAGTACTTCAAAATCTAGTAAAATGTGATAAAATCATCATCGGGTTTAGTATGTTTGGTATCGAGAGGTGGTACCCAGTTTTGTGTCTTCGTATCATTAAATTTTAACATACCGTCACGCCTGTATTCCCCGAAGGGTTAGGCAGAGGCGTACTAATGTACACCCACAGTTCGCCGGTATGTTTAGGTCCCATGTAATAGGGGGTGAGCCTATTGCCAATAACCGGGCACAAATTCCAAACTCCGAGCTGTTACTGGGAATTTCATAGAAAAACCCAATAACACTTTGCTCGATCTGGGAATCGAACCCAGGACCTCAAGCGTAGCAGTCGCGCTCAGGACCACTAGGCTAATGAGGCAGTTTTAATATTATTATTAATTTTTAATGGTGAAATAATTACTCCTAAAGTGAAAACAATTATGTAAATAGAACCGGATCTCGATACCTACCTAACAATATCTTCCCAGGTCTGATAGGGTTTCCTTAAAATATTGTATAAACAGCTAGATCTGGAAAGACTATCTGAAGAGAAAACTACAGATATTCATGGCCTGCACCCTAAGTCCCAACCAGCAGTAATTAATTGTGAGTAGCTAAGATGATGGCATGCTGAATTCCAAGCTAGCAAACCTAATCAAAACTAATCATAATCGAAGATAAATCGACATCGCATTATAAATCGAAACCGATTAAATGCGTAGAAGTAACTATCCCAGTCCCGATCACCGATCAAAATAATTCGATCAATCGATACCCCAGTGCTACTCATAAATCGATTCGGTAACAATCGTTTCGTAGCAGCTCTAGCCAGCTATTAGGTAAGCCGTTTACTCAGTGAGTGTAAGTTACTAGGACTATTTGCTATTAGCCACGCTCTTAAGCATCCATTTACCCTTAAAAATATGGCGGTAAGTAGACTAGGGACTAACTGGCAACACTTTGGACCTTCAGCTCGTAAAAGCTAAACGAAAATTAATTTTATGGGCAGTCTTAGGGCCCGCTTCAGTAGAAAATGTATGCATGTTGTACGATGTTTTGGTTTCAAAGGAGGTTTACCATCTCTACCACGAATTGAAATAGAAAATTTGACTTTATTTACTTCATCATTTTTTTTATGGTTGGAATCTTTCTTTACTTATACAAAAAAACGGGTCTTGAATGGTGGTATTTAAAGTGTTCATAAAGTAACTTATAATATACACTATATAAAAAACCCCCGTCTAATATCAAAGTTCTGTAAAGGTGTCCCAAGGACATCACCAAATAAAATTAAAAACATTAAATATTCATGAAAGTGAATATATTAATAAAGTTTAAAATTCACGATTCTTGTACACAACTGGCGCAATTCACCCAAAATCTAGGAACATTTTTCAAATGTGATGAAATCATCAATAAATTTTAACTATGTTGCGCATAGGGATGTTGCCACCACAAATAAGCAATATAACGCGATAAAATGCGATAAAAAAGTAGTTTCATTTCAATTGGCATTTAAGTTTACTCGATTTGCAAAAAAAAAAACAAATTCAAAATGATTATTCAATTAGAACCAGATCGATATCTTGCAATACCTTATTACTTATTGTAAGTACAACACTATTTTTAGTTCTAAGTACAGTATAGCCGACACTCAAAATAAGCGAAGTTAAAAAAATCTTTATTCACAGTCTCTCATGAGTCTATTCTATTTTTAATATCTTTATCATTGCCAGCTAAAAATATCAGACATACGAGTCTAATAGGCAATGCAGATCGCCTGGCTGATTGTAACATGGTCCCAATAATCTGCTACCCTGATCTGAACAGGAGTGGACTGCTATCATAAATTTGGCGAAGGTTCTTCGTGACAAAACCCCATTTGGACTAACGAGGTTCGGAACACCATCAGGATATACATATCTTTTATCTCAAATGGTGTGTTAGATCTGTTACTTTGTTTAGTATTAATTTATTGTCTGTACTGGCAGGGTGAATGCTTGTTGGTTTGCCATGCAAAATAAAAAAAACTCTGCATATTGGTTAATTGGTGTACATTTTATGACAACGCATTATTCTATAGTAACTGAAATGCTTGATAGCGTTCATCATGTTCAACAAAGAATATTTATCTATCCGTCACGTGAATGTGCAATAGAGAGTCCATTGTACTTCAAAATAAGGGGATTATTTATTAGATGTAGGCAACTCGTACAAGACTTTTATCTGCAGGAACAAAATGTCATACTTCAGTCTCTCAGATGAAAAAGTGAAATAGGCAAATACGATGAAAATACTGCGACACATCTGTATTCTTGCCTAATCTTTCAGTTCCTTCTATTGTGCACGATCAAATTTCGACAGATGGCACCGTACTAATAAATACTAGCACAAAGACCAAATCCTCAAGGTCATTGGGCAATGTAATAAATACCCTTAAGAAAGAAAGAAAGAAAACTTTTTATTTCAGACTCGCATAGATAGATCATATTAGGTAGGTACATAAAATAGGTAGGTATAAACAAATGGTTTGGGAAATCCAGCATAATGCAACAGCGCTGGTTTTCAGTTAGGACCATAATAGTTTAATAATGTTACGGGCAGCCACGACTACCAAAAAAATATAAATAAAAATTTCCATCCAATGGTACGTAAATTTGAATTTTGGTTACCAAAGGACCATATAATCAGGAATTCCGATAAAATATTTTTGTTGCCGTTACAAGCCTAATGATATCTTTTGTTCTGATAAATTTAATGGATATGAGAATTTTTCATTATCTTTGCCGACGAAGTGAACAACCTAAAAAAACTTTTATTTCATTGTCATTAAGATTGTTATTGATATCTTTTTATTTTATCTATTTTAAAGTCGATTTTAACTTTCCAGCCCTTACATTTACCAGCTCGTAGGTACACAAGCGGAACTGTGTAATATTCGAAGAAGTGACATTTATAGATAACTAAATCGCATAAAAGATAAAGAAACGTTACACAACTTATTGACTGCATGCAACATCATTGATGTAAACATATCAGATACTATTCAAGCACAAAAGTTAAAAAGATAATTCCGTAACAATGTTTGGTTAACTATCATGTATCGTTCAGGTTCGATTAGATCTCTTTGAATAACATGAACTTTTGATAAAACTTACTCACTTTACATGATAAATTACTTTTGAATTCATCAGCAATTAGCAATTAAGGATATTTTGTAGCCAGCTGTACTGGTGTAGCCATCCACTGTACTATGCACCTTTTACATGCCTACATGTTATTCATTTTCATGATGCAAGTGGACTCCGGAAACGCCTGTCGATACGTAGGTACATACAATTTACTTCGTCTTTTGGGTTTTTTGATTTCGGTATAAAGTTGCCATCTTTCTACCCAATTACGTCACATGCACGCTACTGGTCTTATTTTTAGTGGTCCTGCCTGACTTCACCATTATACACTCTGGTCCTAAGTTCCAATATATCAAGTAAGTAACTTCAATAACTACATAGCTATTTTTAACCGAACACAAATATTTACAATCATCTTGCTGCGGTGTACAGTTAGTTCAATTTAGTTGCGCAGGCGTTCTGGTCCTGATATAAAGAGATCTCAATATGATCGGGCAACAAATTGAGCAGCGCGAGCGCAGGGTTCGCGCGTATTTTTTTGCTCACATTGTTTTTTATACAAATAAATATATTTTTTGTAGTTAGCCAGGTAGTAGTGGCATCCAGTATCTTCTAAAGGTCGTTACTCTATCTCTGGTCGAGAATGCCTCGTGCTATACGTGCCAAGACGATATTTTCATCACAGAATCTGCTACTCCATCAGGAGTCTATTGGATATTGGTTCAAAGGTTCAATCTGGGTTGAACCCATTAGTTACGATAGACTCAAAGTTATTTAAATTCACGCGCATGATTTGAAATTCCTTAGGTACTATCTTTTTGTATTTTTTTTGCATTTTTCATGCTAAGATTATAAAGTTATTTTTTAGTGAAGGCAAAATTCGACTCGCAGGCAGGATTCGAACCTGCGTCTTCTGGCTAGGTACGCTAGACGCTATGACCTCTAAGCCACCGCGAGTCCCACCTGCCATGTCGAAATTTGCCTTCACATTCTGAACTTACGTCTTAAAGGTGACGTCAGTAACATCTATTGAAAGGCAAGTTACTTTGCCTCTCAACCGACATGACTTACCTTACGGTTAGTTCTATGTCGTACGATGCTGCTACTATACCTATTAACTATCTTTTTGTGAGTTTTTTGCATTTTTAAAGCTAAGATTATAAAGTTACTAGCTTCTGCCCGCGACGTCGTCCGCGTAGCATGATGATATATAGCCTATAATAGCCTTCCTCAGTAAATGGGCTATCTAACACTGAAAGAATTTTTCCACCAGAACCAAGAACCAGTAGGTACCTAGTTTCTGAGATTAGCGCGTTCAAGCAAACAAACAAACAAACAAACTCTTCAGCTTTATATATTAGTATAGATTTTTCCTTCACTAAAAATAACTTTATAATCTTAGCATAAAAAATCACAAAAAGATGCTTAGGTACTAATTTTGGACTTCGACGATACCCGTACAGAGTTGCTACTAGCCATAAACAATCATAAAAAGAATGTTCGCCGCCTCCTCGCGCAGCCCTAGCGTGATACCGCGAAATGAAGATGGCGGATAGAGGCGAAATAATTTCATTTGGCCCTCGCTGCCGTTAATCCCTAGTATCGTAGCTCACGAACTAGCCTGTTGTTTGTTACCTGTGCTGATTTTTACACTGATTATTAAAATACACGCGCTTGTAATTGGCTGTTCTAATTGTAACACTTATTTTAATGGAGCTGTGAGTTGGTTTAATTTGCTATAATGCTTAGAAAATGGTGGTTCTTATACTTATACTAACGATTGATTAAGGCGCGGGCTGATAGTTGGTTGTACTGTTTGAGAATTTGGTAACAATAAATATATCCTATCTTTTTTTGTGTAATATCTATAGTTACAATATTGTTATTTGTTATTTTCATGAATACTTAACTATTAAAATGTACCTAGGTATATTCAATTACAATAAACGAATTGATCATTGAGTAATATTTAACTTATAACACATAACGAGACTACTCAGGGAGTCTATTTAATTGTGGCAACATTACGAAACGGCAAACAATTTTGCGGGCTTCTGATCGCACGATTCAAAACAGCTATTAATCTGATTGCGGGAGCACCGCTCTAGTATTTATAGCTAACAGTTTACGTACAAAATAACCTATTAATATTGTAAATAGTTACCAACCTTACGGCCTTAGATTTAATACCAAGTTAACAACTGAACGGGATGATCGCAGAAGCCCGG
Source organism: Acronicta leporina (assembly GCA_947256265.1). Classification (NCBI taxonomy): domain Eukaryota; kingdom Metazoa; phylum Arthropoda; class Insecta; order Lepidoptera; family Noctuidae; genus Acronicta; species Acronicta leporina. The sequence continues at coordinate 13,637,359 of OX366521.1, forward strand.
AATTGTAAATCGTTTCGACCTTTAACGCCACTTGCACTGGTATGAAGATGACTGGTGAAATTATTTTTTAAAACAATTTGTGCGAAGTTTAATGAAATATATTATTTAGTTATGGTATCTTTAAAATGTACATAAGTTATGAATTCTTAAGTTAAACCTACTATCTGATAATTTTAATGAGGTTTTTAAATTGAAATTAAGCAATTACTTCACCATAAAAATTATGAAGATGTTGTTTTTATAATTACTATATCCACTGACTCATTTTAAAGTTCTCCGTCTTTTTATTGTCCTATAATATAATAATTACAAGTTGCAAACTACGTAAATTGTGAATGGTTTTGTAAGTTCAATGACTAAGTATTTATTAAAAAAACGGGCACAGAGTAGGTACATAATGAAGGCCTAATATTATATCAAAAGTAAGGGGGCAAATTAGTACCCAAGCTTAGCCTAATGTAACTGTTTATATATTGCCGAGAAAAGCTGAAAGATCTAGTTCATTCTCTTCTTTTGCAATGGGCTTTAAAACCAGATTTTTTATTGTAATAATAAGGGTTAAAAGCCTGGAAGCCTTACAATCATTTTATTCTTTGAACTAGCCATTTCTCGTGGTTTCACTCGCGACTTAAAGTGGGGTTATGTTTATCTCTATTAACAATATGGTACTCCGGAATAACATCAATTTATGAACGTGAAATAATTTTTAAGATTCGGTTCCTGTAATTGGGTGATACGTTTAAGATTGAAGTAGTCACTTCATCTAAACACCTGATATTTAGGTGCATAGCTAGTTGCGACTGAACGCCAACTTCAACAGTAGCAAAAAGTCTACGACGATTATGATATAAGGCTTGACAACCACTAATAAAGTAGCATTACTACATTAAAGAGTTGTGTTATTCACATAAGCTGTTCTTTTCGAAATTCTTCTAGAACATATAACCATAATATATGTATATAGCCATAATAATTATGATGTTTAAACCAGACAGACAATATTGTGTGCCATTTACTGAATATCTGATACTTTAACTGGAAGTGCTTTGTTATGTTTTCTTTAATCTTAACAAAATTATAGGTTGAAGGCACATGATGTTTAATCCGCCAAGTAATCATGATGACAAAAGCTAATGACAAGAACTTTATATAACGTTTAAAGATCCATGGATAACTAAGACAGGTGAACTGAAATCCAATATGATGCCATTGAGGTATAATACCTCTCTTGTAGGCAAGATACGAGGAAGAGAAGCTAGTTTTTATTTTAAAAACTGTCGTATAGTTAATGCAACAACTCCCACCAGTCACAAATGCAAGCCGCAACTTAATACTATTGAAATACCTTAAGTGTATAATGGGACATAAATATGAAATTACCTTTGGCTAAATATTTTGTCCATTAAGACTATCAAATAAAAAAGAAATATTATCAAATACCAAAAAGGTGAGTGTCAGCTGCTCTAAAACGTTAGTGTTAATACCTCATTGTATGATAGCACCTAAAATTGTTATTGTTAACATTGTAAAGGAACGTACTTAGGAAATGTCAAATAACTCATTAAGATTACGAATGACTGAGAGATCATCGTCATTTATTTCATGGGTAGGTTCTTAGTTAATGGCTATCTAACTCGTCATCGTAAACACGTGCTCCTTTTGTACGAAAAGGTCTTCATTCTTGTCAAAATGTTAAGACATTAAAAATGACAGCTATTTGGATGTGGTCGATTGATAGTAAAAGTACTCATACGATTAGTTTAACTGTAACAAACGAGCTTACGAAAACATTTAGAGCACATAATTTGCAAACTTGTATTATTTCTTATTATGATTATATTAATGTATTATTTTTCAAATTTGCGTGGATGTAACTTTAGACTAAGTTGTACAAACCAAAAACATTTAGTAGTACACATGAAAAAGTGAATACCCATTCTAACTATGGTGCAATGTAGTTATAATTCAATGCACACATACTGAATCGCATTATTTATATAAAAACGGTAAAACTTATCAAGAAATTTAACAGTATACTGATATTGTTATGACAATGTACGTGTATGACAAAGTGGTATTTGAACCCTGAACTTTCACCTGGACTACCGGCTCTACTACGTGAACTAGCACGCCTTCAACAGACTGATCTACACTTTATTTGGAATAAGTCCATAATTTATATTTTTCAACCAGATTATGAAGTGGCTATTTTAGTTTTTTATTTTTTGTAACGACCATAATCATGAAATTACCTTTTTAAATAAAATAAATAAAGCCTTATTTATTCCTTAATAAAATTACATAAAAAATTACATAGAACATTGAAATTATAATCAAAATGAAAATTTAAAAAACAAAATTAACATTAATATCAAAATAAATAAAATACAAAAAAAATAGTTACTTCTTATATGTATGCAGAAAAATAAATCATTAATATTAAGGACCTCTCTACAGAGTAAAGGCCTCCGCCATTTTCTCCACTTATCTCTATCTGTTGCAATTTCCATCCAGTCGTTTCCCGTTGTTTTCAGTATTTCGTCTAGCCACCTCTCCGTTTCCTGATGGCCCTTTCCAAGTTGTTATCTTTTTTGTCCATCTATCATTGTCCATACGACATACCTTTTTAAATACAACGGTTATTTTATTAACATAATTTTCTTTCTCTTTCAACTATAGATTAAAATAAATTATTTATTAATGTATTTAAGTACTACATGAAGTAGCCGAGGCGGAAGGACCAAAATCGGACTATATTGTGGTCTTTTTGCAACAACCGTTGCTTTGCCAGCTCTTCCACTGTTTGAAAGGTACTTGCGAATTATATATACAACTTATATTCTATTAAATATTAAAGATATCGTCTCGTGGGAGAGCCATGCTTCGGCACGACTGGGCCGGCTCGACCGGAATGATACCACGGCCTCACAGAAAACCGGCGTGAAATAACACTTACGTTATGTTTCGCCGAGTAAGTAAGGTTACCGAAGGCCCAAACCCTTTCAAAAGGAGGGCAACGCACTTGCGACGCCTCTGGTATTACGGGTGTCCATGGCCGGCGGTAATCGCTTACCATCAGGTGACCCGTCCGCTCGTTTGCCACTCTTACCCATAAAAAAAATTGATCACCTATTTATCTTCCCGGCAATATTTTTTGCAAAACTTTTTACTTTAATACTTCCACGGTACATCGATTCTTAAGCGTTGATGTGATAATCATATAGCTATCTGAACCCTGGTCCCTTCGCTTGGACTACCGGCGTCGTGATCTTGCACACCCACTGCTCGACCTTACAACTTACAACCACTTTGATATTTAGATAAATGCGATCCGCTTTTGTGTTGAAAGTGGAATGTTATTGTGATTTATAAAGCGTCTTAGATTTATACCCAATATGCAATAATATTTTTCAACTCGCTTTGTTCGCGTAAAATATAACGAATATCGTAATTTTTTTATCGCATTGGGGAGCAAACCTGCAGACGTATTGCCTTATGATAAGCGATTAGTGCCACTTATGAACACCCGTAACACCAGAGAAGTCACAAGAGCGTTGCCGGCCTTTTAAAGGGGTTTGGGCTTCCGGTATCGGTTTCACGCTGGTTTTCTAACTCCGGTCGAGCCGCCCGATCCGTGCCGAAGCATGTTTTAATTAAAAATATATAAAAATTCTGATACACCAATATTGTATTTAGTTATGATTACTTGGTATTTAGTAATATGTATTGAAATAATTTTCATTAAATATTTATTGTAGTACTAATTTTATAAACGTAAAAAATTGGGATGATGATATGGATTCACAGATCTTTCAGACAAAAATTACTTTATGGATTTTAATGAAACTTTACATATAACTCACACATCAGACTAACACGTAGGTAGTAGCTGGTAGTGTTATAATTTTCGAAGGTGCAGTTTTATTTCATTAATCTAGTGGTTTCAAGTGCGACCGCTACGCTAGAGGTCTTGGGTTCGATTCCCAGGTCGGGCAAAGTGTTATTGGGTTTTTCTATGAAATTCCCAGTAGCAGCTCGGAGCTTGGAATTTGTGCCCGGTTAATGGCAATAGGCTGGCCCCGTATTACATGGGACCCTAAACATACCGGCGAACCGTGGGTGTACCTTAGTACACCTCTGCCTAACCCTTCGGGGAATACAGGCGTGATGGTATGTTTGTTTTTTAGTACCTACGACGTTATTTCTTACGGATGCCATATATGTTTTCCATTGCTTTTTTACGGAGTACCTGGTGTTTATAAGATCATTATGATGGCCGTTAAATTAATATGTTACCATAAACGTGTTTATCAGATCATTATGATGGCCGTTAAATTAATATGTTACCATAAACGTGTTTATCAGATCATTATGATGGCCGTTAAATTAATATGTTACCATAAACGTCTATGTTTTGTCACAAAAAATACTTTGCTACCCACCGAGAAAATGTTTCCCTAACTATAGTGAAAATATGTTGAAAATTTGCTATTTTAATGTTTTGCCCATAACCATTGGCAAGTTATGCCCTTTTTTGTACCATTTCTCTCTAGAATTTTAGAAAAATTGTATTTCCGTTTTTATATCAGTAAAATGTCTTGTTTGCTTGTATTTCTTAACTCTATTTTTACTTCATCCACTTTTTTTACGCTTGGTCACAGATGTTTATCAGATGATGGGCCTCCTTTCTCAAAGTATAACTTTCCAAACTTCATGTAGATGCAGTTGTAAAACACAAATGAATTACGAATGTACATTTGTTTTGTTAATTGATATTATTTCACTGAGTCATGTACGATTAATCTTGGGATAACATCGGAAGGAAACGTTAACTGTATTTATAATTATATTATTTAACATAATGATATTATTTATTTATAAATAAATAATATTGTCAAGGTAAACTGGTGATAACATCTAGTAAACATCATGACAGCAATTAAGTGATTACAAAAAGGAATTAAAGATGAGTTTCTTTAGGTGCAAGCCGGTCTTGGCTATTGTATTGCAATTATTGTTTATACGCGGGGATCTTCACTTAGTAGGTATTATCATTGAGAATCTTCGGCAGAATTTTCTTCCATGTAGAATTATAAAACTGTCTTAGATCGTGTAGGTAACCAAATTAATCAATAATATAAATTATAGAAGCAGAAAAAGTACCTATCAGTTTCTTTTCTTCATTTAATGAAGCAGACAAAAATAGACGAGCAATCCAGCGACAATAGCTATACCAAATATTAGAAAGTACTTTAAAAGCTGGACGCGAAAGATGACGGACCAAATTTTGGCGCTACTGAGGACCACCCTACGTTTAGCAGTAGACAGTAATGGGTTTATTAGAGTTCAAGACCTTTTGCGATGTAGCCGTTGGCTTGTAATGACTTTAAATAGAAGCCTTTTGTATATGGTTCGAGGTACTACAAGTCTCACACTTTAATTCACACCATACAGGGAAAATTCAAGCAATTTATTACATACATAGGTACAATACACCGCTACTTCGTACACTTATTTTTTGTAAGTAGTATAAAAAACCGCACGTTTATTTTTATCACTACATATTATAAAACAAAGTCGCTTCCCGCTGTCTGTCCCTATGTATGCTTAGATCTTTAAAACTACGCAACGGACTTTGATGCGGTTTTTTTAATAGATAGATTGATTCAAGAGGAAGGTTTTAAGCTATTTAACATCACGGTACGACTCTTAGGGACGGGGCAGCGCGGGTGAAACCGCGGGCGGGTCGCTAGTTAAAGTATAAACGAATGTTCATCCATCCGTTACTAAAACTGATTAGGTCTTATTTTGCTTGCTTCAAAATTGGGTCTTGTGAATGATGCAAGTGTTATCACCGCTTTTGACCTTTATTAAACATAACATACCATCACGCCTGTATTCCCCGAAGAGTTAAGCAGAGGCGTACTAATGTACACCCACAGTTCGCCGGTATGTTTAGGTCCCGCTACTGGGAATTTCATAGAAAATCCCAATAACACTTTGCTCGACCTGGGAATCGAACCCAGGACCTCTAGCGTAGCAGTCGCACTTGGGACCACTAGGCTACCGAGGCAGTTTGATTGTTTGTTTTTTTGTTGACCTTTATTTTTTATACCTATTTACACCAAAATATTTTTTTTCTTTAAAGTCATATTATTGTACATCGATTAGGCTCTGCACGCGCAGATTCGCCACCAGGTTGTCCAAACTGTATTTGGTTTCTAGCGACATTAGATGTAAAACGTCTGATGAGTAGACACCCTACCCTTCGGAGAATATAAACATGATGACGACTTATTCTTCTCAGAATTTACTAAGCACATCCTGTTTCTAATGCAGCTATATACCTAGTCTAGGCGTATAAACACCACCCAGGCGGATATTGTCGCACATCACGCGTTAGTCGCGAGTCGAATCGCTCAAGATTAGCATGTATGCGCGGATAGGATTAGCATAATTACTTATGGCGGGCTTAATGTCGTTGCGACATGCTACGCCTGCGGCAAATTGGCAGAGAAGAATTAGATAGCACCTCTATGGCTAGTACCTAATCTGTTGTGATTTCACGGTTATACGACTCAATGGCTCAATAGCTGTGTGTACGGGTCCTGGATCTACAAAAATAAGTTCTCCTTTTTGTAATTGTAAATGCAGCCTGCAGATATAATGTTCACGGGTGGAATGATGATCCGATTCGTAAAAACTGATCATGGAGGTCGTAATGGATCCAAAATATCTTTTTGTGAAGATTATAAAGTTGTTTTACTCATTCGCAATTAACAGAGTACATATCCGAACACTGCCTCATTAGGGTAGTGGTCCTAAGCGACTGCTATGCTAGAGTCCTAGGTTCGATTCCCAGGTCGAGCAAATTCTCAATAGTATTTTTCGAAATTGCGTCTGTTCGAAGTTGCTTGATATGTTAGGCGGGAGTGTACTAATAATAAAGTACAGCCAGTATGTTTAGGTCACATATAATGGGCGAACTCATTTCAATTAATCAAACACAAATCCAAACAACGAGCTACTATTGAGAATTTCATAGAAAAACCGAATAACATTGCTCGACCTGGGAATCGGCCCAAGAAACTAGCATTGCAGGCGCGGTAAAAGGACCACTTGTGTAATGAGGCAGAGTTCGGACATACAATGTACGAATTAGGAGTTCGGACATACCTACAATTGTACGAATTAGTCAGCCCTCTACTACATGGGACCTCAACGGCGTTGTCATCTTTTATCTTTATTCTATACTGGAGTATTCATGTTAAATTGTGATATAATTATCCATTCACCGATTGGTGACAGCGCATGAATAAATGAATAAATTATTTATAAATGATACATCCGTGTACTAATAATATGCGCGCTGGTTTATATCGCTTATTATATATCATTTAATTTAATAAACGTGACATTACTGAAATATGTAAATTGTAGGTAATAGTTGATTAGGTATCTAATAATTTGAAAGTCCTGTGGGTAAGTAGCCCTAGGAAAAATTGTAAGTAGTTTTGAAGTTATGACGCTTGATTTTTTGTTTTTATCACTTGAAGATAACCTACTCCAAGTTATTGAAAAGAACCATCTTATGAACCAAATAAATGGTTGATAGATTCTATAGGTAACTGGAAAATAAAGATTAGATTTTAGAGTTCAAATAAAATCGACCTCATTGCCCGCTAGATGCTTTGTTGTATTCCTAGATAGACTGAAGTGGTATCAGGTTTGGGATTTGTGACCAGGTAAGGGCAGTAGCACCCTTGTATCGCACACATAAATTTGGAGAACGTGCCTAGCAACAGAAACGTTAAGTTTGATTACGATTCGACTTCTATTTTCAATTGATCATATGCTTACCTTAAAGAAAAAGATGGAATAGGGCAAAAAGAGGTGGGACTCTTGGTGCACGAGTCAGATTTGTACTTGACCAGCTTTTTACCAAGAAAATTATTCATTGGGTACACCCAAAGTAAAAATTAAAGCTGTGATTTTCAACAAGTCGTGACCAATGAACTAGAGCAAATCACCAAAATTCTCGGAACAGTCAATTTGACTGCACAGTTACCCAAAACAGCTCTATCAATGAACCGACCTTTCTATAAACAGATGCAAGTAAAAACTAGACTCTATGCTCGTGCATTAAGTTCCGTCTAGAACAAAAATAGCATAACACAACCTCTAGGAAGGTTTCTTTGAATTTTTCTGTTCGCATTCCGAAATTTGATTCGCAGTCAGTCACTCAAAAAGTTTATGAATGTGAATGAACTCTAGTTCTTAGAAAAGTAGTTAGCTACCAAATTTCAATCAGTACACAGTCGACAGTTAGAGCGATAGGCTTTTTGCGTTAGGCATGAAAAACATTATAAAAATGTTCACTTTTTGTCGATTAAAGAAGAGCTGTAGAGTAGTTATTGTTAATTTTTTTCAAGCAGACATCATCTAATGTGACTTCTTATAATTTCCTAGCTTTAGCATATTTTCGATAAAAAAATATAAGCTTTAAGATAAATTTAGTACATTTTATAACTTATTCCGATTTTCGTGGTAGCATGGCGCTTATAATGTCCATTTGTGATAAAGCAGAACAACTATATCAAAATCTAATTGAATAAAATCAAAAATTCAATGTGATATTTATGCCAGAAAAAGGTGGTATATCCAAAGAAAGAAAGAAAGATATATCCAAAAAAATGTAGAACAAGAATGTATAAGTTGCGTCTCTACACCATTCTGTCATGTAGCGCGTTCATCCGTTTTTGTACGGTCGAGATGGTCGATACGCGCTGCATTAAATCTTATAATTAAATGTGGATAGGCGTATTATAAGGAGCTGGTTCCAAACCACTCACGTATTGTATTAGCGTTTGCCCTGACTTTGACTGTGCTTTACAACCTTTGAGACCTCCGAAGCAAAGGACCAAGCGTTTCTTTATATATAATATATTACCGTAGGACTCTTTTTTATCCAACTTATATTCAAAAGGTGATCCTATTTAAATTCCTACAATAGGTTATAGTTGTTTTTACGAAAATATTTATTATTCAAGTCAAGAATTTAAACTATTTTTTTTTTACTTGAGATTGTCATTAGAATCAAAATTCTTATTCAGTGCCAACATAGAATAAATATTTTAATTACATATCATTAGTATTTTATAGTATTAAGTTGTTATGAAAAAACAAACAATATTTTGTTAAAAAAAACAAACCATTTGGTAGTTATTGCTCAACAATTCACGATATTTTTACCAAACGTACAGACAAATGTTTGTGATCGAAACGATTATCTTGGTTATAATAGACACATGTAGTGATTATTGAAATAGGATAGGCGTATTACAAGGAGCTGGTTTGACACTGCTTAGAATATTAATACCGCTCAAAGGAAACTGTTAGACATATAACAGGTAATCCCTGAACAAGAACTAGAGCCGTTAATTCAAGTTAACGTTATATTATTGAAAAGCAAAAGTAAGTAGATACGTTTGATTACAATAAGCATTTCATATTTTTAATATGGGTAATGGGTATGCTCTTCTGAGCAGCGGCGGCAGAGTATAAGAGTCAGATGATCTAATAAAAGTACCAGGTCAAAAATAATGACTTGTCCCTTTACGATATTAATTATTTTATTAAATAGACCTTACAACTTGAGAACGTAAGCAGTTAATAATAATGAAGTAGTCAGTCAATTATATTGACAAACAGCAAAACTTTTAGACACGAAAAACTGGTCCTTTCATCCTGAAATTCGTACCAGAACTCTATACTACTTTATTGCTAGTAACTACATTTTTGGTTAATTATCAAATATCCATAATCGTGCACATATTATGTTACATTAAAAAAAACATTATTTTGTTCACTGGTCTAGTTAAATTATTAACTTTAATACAACAAAGACAGCTACTCTTTTTTTAGACTGTATCATAAAATCAGATGGTCTGATCCCATTCCATAGGTACCCGGTATTACTTCTTAGTTTTTGTGTTGGATTTTTTATAAGTTTGTTAATACATAGGCATTCCTATGCAGTAATTATAGGCTCTCTTCGTTTTGTAGAATAGAACATCCGATTCTATACCTAGCTAGTTTAAATACATACACATACTAGGTAACACATGCATCAAGTTTACAGACCGTTTTAAAACAAACAATCCTACTTCCTACTAATATTATAAATGCGAAAGTTTGTGAGGATGGATGGATGGATGTTTGTTACTCTTTCACGCCAGAAGGGCTGAACGGATCTGGATGAAATTTGGCACAGATATAAATTATAGTCTGGAATAACACATGGGCTACTTTTTATCTGAAGTCCACGCAGACGAAGTCGCGGGCAGAAGCTAGTAACATATAAAAATACCTTAAAAAAATCTAAACAACGTTCGCTTAGGTTATTATAATTCTATATGAAACGTTTTCTTTTAGGCAAGCGTACAATATCTTAGATCGCAGTGTCCATTTATATCAGAGAGTCCAAGAGTATTTATCAAGAAAAAGGAGAGTATCTATAAAAAATACAAAAATCTACACTTAATCCACAAAATAATGAGTAAGTAATGGACACTGAAGTATTTAGAATTTTAGATACTACCAAAAGAGTTGAAAAAAACCTGACCCAAACCATTTATCCTAATTGCGTAACAAAATCACGATACTTACTGATACAGCAATTTAGAAATCCAACATTCCAACTTTAATTGGTATCAAACAGCGCCTGCTAAACGGTTCGTTAGTTTAACCAACCCTTAAAAAGGAAATAGCGTGATACGATACAAATAACAAGTGTTAATCCACCGTTACACATAGCAAATAGTTGATAAATCATAACACGCACAAACATTTAATTTTGCATTGAGCTTCTATACTAGATGTACATCGATAATAGTAGACTAGACACCGAGCACTTCAAGTTGTAGAGAAAATGCCACAAATTGATTATTGGTGTCAATTGAACTAGTTAATCGTCTTTCTTTTTTGTCTTTGTGGTAGTAAGTACATTGTTCACATTTTGTCTTTTCGTTTTCCACAACGTAGTATGAAACATGCTAAAATTTCAAAGCGCAGTTTTTTCAATAAGTTGTGTAAGTAATTTTGCACTCCTAAACCCTTGAACAGATTTTGATGACTTGTTTAAGTGGTTGATCTACTACAATAGTTATAACATGTCAATGAACAGGCCCAATTATTATTGGTATTTATTACACTCAGCGGGATGACTTGCTCAAAACCTACCTACACTTACCTACTTGCACTTAAAGCATGTAAAATAAACTTATCCCAAGAACTTTATTCAGAAACACCTTATCAAATTACGTAATCAATAATTCAAAAACATGTGGAATCTGTTACTGAACATTTGCAATAGTGTTACAAAATTGAAACATCCCATCATACCATCTCTAGGATTACATTGAACGGCAATTAATATGGGGCCGTTTATTATACAAGATTAGCAAACATTTTGGTCATTTAGATTGCGCAATCTAATTCTAGCTACTTAATTATCTGGTAGTTCAAGCTACTGATTGTTAATGGTTCATGCCTGATTATATGCCCGTGTTGACGAAGAACAAACTGAAATTGAAGCGGTGGATGTATAATAAATAAATAAATAAATATTCTGCGACATTTTACAAATCACCATCTAGTCCAAAACTAAGCAGTACTATGGGTACTAGACAATGGATATAATACTTATATACTTTTCTTTGTAAATACGTACTTATAATACATAAGAAACACCCAGACGAACAACTTATTTTCAGACAAACACTTATACCTATTCATCACATAAATATTTGTGTCCTGTGGGAATCGAACCCACGACCTCGTGATCAGCAGTCCGGTACTCGACCCACTAAACCAAAGAGATCGTCGACATATGATTCAATTAGATGAAAATATTATTAGGCATTCAAAAACCACATTAGTTTGAAGTAAAAATTGGTAAGGAAAGTAATCCGCGAAATAATTTTGTCATTGTATATCTCATCCTGTAACTGGCTCAGAATGAAAAGGCGACGATATAGATTATGTCGAGGCATGCATAATCACCTATAATAGTGATTATTAAGTATATGGTGTTTTAGGTTGCCTCCTATTAATTTTTGTTTGAGAAGAAGCAGAAGCTGTGCCCCTGGCGTACGTTGCAATGCCTGTTTATTTTATCGTCAACCTTTCAAGGCGCGCAGACAAAAACTCCCCAAGTTTTAAGTATCTCAGTTCGATGGATGGTTTAGAAAGGAGCAGAGGACAAACATACAAAGAAACATTCGTATAAATTAAACAGTACTCTGTTTAATTCTTATATAAATATTTCAAATATTTCGTGTAGAAAACCTAATAGTAGTAAGGTTAGCTAGGTTTTCTACACGAAATAAACATAAACATACCATCACGCCTGTATTCCCCGAAGGGTTAGGCAGAGGCGTACTAATGTACACCCACAGTTCGCCGGTATGTTTAGGTCCCAAGTAATAGGGGGCAAGCCTATTGCCATTAACCGGGCACAAATTCCTAACTCCGAGCTGCTACTGGGAATTTCATAGAAAAACCCAATAACACTTTGCTCGACCTGGAAATCGAACCCAGGACCTCTAGCGTAGCAGTGGCGCTCAGGACCGCTTGGCTAATGAGGCAGTCTACACGAAATATTTGAAATGAAATGCTATTTAGTATTTAAATTCACTAGTAAATTTTTCCCACTTCAAATTAGTGTAGGTTGTTATGTAGGCATACAGAATCCATGTTCGCTCTGCACGAATCAACTTAATAATTCAAGGTATCTTTTTACGTTAGGTACTTGATCACAGTAATTTCTCCCTACTTTCGCAGGCCGATATTATAGTTACTAGAGAACTAAATTAGACCCAGGCCGTGTTGGACTTAATTAAACGAAATTACGTAGCCGGAGTGTATAGAAAATTGATGCGGCTCGTGCTATGTTCCGTCTACGGGTTAAAAAGTGGTGCTATTACATTACGGTGGCACTAGCTTATGCCTGCGGCTTTGCGTGGGTGGCGATTGATTGATATAATAATATGGAAAACTGAAGGCCTTTCTATCAGAAGACGCATAAGATTGGCTGTATATTATCCATACTTCGTTTTTATTCCCAGTTCAAATTTTAGCCACACTATTGTGCCCCGATATTTACTAATTCATTAGATTTAATGAGTAGCTCTTAGTTATTTTAGTGAAGGTAAAATTCGACTTTCGGGCAGGATTATAACCAGCATCTCATCTGGTTAGATACACCAGATGCTATGACCACCTGTCCTGTCCATTTCCTTCATTAAAATTACTGTAAAATCTTAGCCTGGAAAATGAAAAAAAAAAACGAAAAGAGAGTAACTGTTAGGTTTGTGGTTTTGATCAATGCCACTCGTTGCTTGCCATCAAGCCAGATGGTGGCCCAGTTAGCTATTTTTAATCACGAAAATGTTTTAACTTTAATATTGACACTTCCTAAAAAATATTTAAATTTTGTTTTGAACTATAATTATTCATTTTCTTAGTCGAAATTAGAAAGAAAGATATTAGATAAAGACAGAAACATAAATAAGCAGGTACCTACCTCACTTAGGTATCTTACTTACTTACTTATCTTTTTCATAAACTGATGACCTACTCATTTAATAAATTCCTTTTAATTACTCTGTAAGTACTACATCACCGTAGGATATAGACCATCTCTTGGTGTGCCAAAATAAATTCGAGACCTTAGACTTGGCAGTCCAATGCTCGTATCACTAGGCTATCACTGCTTATGGGTTTTCATAAGAAATTCTAGAATCGTCAATTCGCTGATAGAAGCTTAACTACTTAGCGTTTTGCAATGGGTTTAGATAATTACAATTCTCGGTAGATTTTCCAAGACCGCAAAAAATATGTATAATCTCATTACAGTATAAGCAGTCAGTGTTATCGCGAAGCCAATATGGTACGATTGCTCGTGCTGATTCTTAATTAACTCAATTCATGAAAAAAATTACAGATACGAGATTTTTGTTGCACATTAGTGTTGCGGCACCTTGAAGAAAGTTAGTAAAAAATCGCTTCTTGGAGGTAAAGAAAAACTTCTGAAGTGTGTATTGAATCTTGGATGGACGGGTGTGCTCAGGCGTTAAGACAAAAACTGCGGTTAACATATGAATAACATGGTTTCTTTGTTGCTACGCCAGACCACCAGACACACAGCTTCGACAGCCTAATAGCCAAATATTCAACGTCACTGATTTCTTTTTACTCTTGTTATGCGTTTGGCCGCTATTTCGCCCGAGATGTGATGATAAGCAACACTGCGATCTACGATGGAGCGCGCTAGCCTAGAATAAACCGATTTACTCCTGATTTGAAGACACCCAGATTATATATCAGGGAAGACCACTCGGTGCGCATTCCACATTTCAGCGGTACGCATTATAAAAGTGGACTTAAAGCATTTTGTTCGGGTTTAACACGCCGCGCTGTTAAGTGTCCTACTGTGTCTCTAATTTTATGTTAAACTAGCTTCAATTCGGAATAGTATTTCCTGAGATTAGCGCGTTCAAGCAAGCAAACAAACAAACAAACTCTTCAACTTTATATATTAGTGTAGATTGACTGTAACAGCACGAGAATTTCTTAAATCTTATGTCATCACATTATAATATTATAATGTGATTGGGATTTAATTTTGTATAATTACTCAATATAAGACGTCTTAAATTGAGTTACGTGTAAGTACTTATTTGGCTATTTTAAGTGCAGGAGCTGAATTTTTTTAATGTAGTATAATCTATATTATATAGTGAATCAGTAAAAAAGTAAATGTACAAAGGAGATGTACTTATTAAATTTTAATAAGCAAAGGCATTTAGATATCTATAATTTAAAAAAAGCGGGTTTGGATGTCTATAGGACAACGTTTTTATAAGTAAACAAAGAAATAAAAGAAACTACTGAAACAGAAAACTAACTTTAATTTTGAAAATATTATCAATGAATAACTTCGCCAGTTCGCAAAAAAAATTACAATCCACTCGACTGCATCCTAACAAAAACGCGACGCCAAGTCATGCGTTAAATCAGGCTTCTAAAAATCAAACGCGTATTCAACTTGCTTCATCCAGCTACTGCCTCTGCGCGGGCGCTGCCTACATGGTATAAACTGATTACATTACTGAGTTACGCCCAAGTTTAGATCCTAGGGGGGATCTACCTTCTACTTAATAAGTGGGAGGTGTCACGAATCGCAGTAATGGTGGGGGGGGGGTGCGTGAGCGCATTTTCATGTGTGGCGTAAACGGAAGATGGGAGTGGGAACATTGGATATGGTTAAATATTAGCTGAGATAATGCCGTGTATTACATGATTGCTTTTATCACATTGTTGCATTATACTCGTAATGTATATCGTATTCAGCTATGTTCTTATTGGTTCATCGTGGAATCATGTTTCATCAATTGAATTATTAATAGCTTTAGGAACTTGACTTGGCTCAAAATTATGACCACATCGTGTTCGTTTCTTTGCAAACAATTCACTATTCACTGTGATAGTGAATACATAGTACAGTGAGTACATAACATAAAACAAAGTCGATCCCGCTGTCTGTCTGTCCCTATGTATGCTTAGATCTTTAAACCTAGGCATCGGATTTTGATGCGAGCCGGGCCATTCATGCCGAAGCATGGCTCTCCCATGTCTAAAAAATTGTCAAGGAAGGCTATTCATAAACATATCCATGCTAAGTCAGGGCAAACAATAAAAAAACCAATCGAGCGCGAGTCTGGCGGCTGGCGGAAAGGTTTCCGTGCAATGTTGTAACTTGCACTACTTACATACTCCTACATACATACCATCACGCCTGTATTCCCGGAAGGGTTAGGCAGAGGCGTACCAATGTACACCCACAGTTCGCCGGTATGTTT
Organism: Acronicta leporina; assembly: GCA_947256265.1. NCBI lineage: Eukaryota > Metazoa > Arthropoda > Insecta > Lepidoptera > Noctuidae > Acronicta > Acronicta leporina. Next base: position 13,653,282 of record OX366521.1, read on the forward strand.
AGGCCCCACGTAATAGGGGGCGAGCCTATTGCCATTGACGACCTCTGTGGTTTAGTGGTTCGAGTACCGGACTGCTGACCATGAGGTCGTGGGTTCGATTCCCACAGGACACAAAAAATTATGTGATGAATATAAGTGTTTGTGTTCTTCTGGGTGTTTCTTATGTATTATAAGTATTTATTTACAAAAAAAAAGTATATAAGTATTATATCCATTGTCTAGTACCCATAGTACAAGCTCTGCTTAGTTTGGGACTAGATGGTGCTGTGTAAAAATGTCCCAGAATATTTATTTATTTATTAACCGGGCACAAATTTCTAACTCCGAGCTGCTACTGGGAATTTCATAGAAATATCCAATAACACTTTGCTCGACCTGGGTATCGAACCCAGGACCTCTAGCGTAGCAGTCGCGCTCAGGACCGCTTGGCTAATGAGGCAGTTGCACTAATATCATTAAAAAAGAAAAAGGAGTACAATATACCTACCCATCTCTATAAATAACCGTGCATCGAAACCTCGCAAAGGTATGCAATAGAAAGCTATCAAGAATATTAGCTTACTGCGCATAATTTAAGCGGTAAGCACATTCGCTTATCGCTTATGCCGCGCGTAATGAACACGGGTGTAAGTAAGCGACGTCGTTTATGCTTGAGATGTAATTTCCGATGCGATCCACTACGTTACGGCTAACTAACAAATGGTATTGGATAACCTGTTTTGCATGAGTTTAGGGTTAAATATTGCGGTGTTTATGCATTCTGAAAGGAATGTGCCTCTTGGGGCAGGGTTATCCAAGACCAGAGGACTACAGACTCATACCCCCAGGCCTCGTTTTATAGCTTATGGAATAGCTGTTTGAAGAACTGGACGAGGATGAAGATAGGATAGTTATCTAGGGGAAGCACAAAAGATCCCATTGGGTCGAAGTGCTCTGAGGCCTTGCTGCCTCGGCCCCACACAAGATAAGATAAGATAAGATACATTCTGTTGGTCATTATAACATACCTGTACTCCGATAGGGTTAGGCACCCAAAAAATATTTTGATATGTAATTGAGCATTTACCTTTTTATATAGCATAGGGGGGCAAACGAGCAGGGCCCTAAGTCTGCTATTTTGTCGTGTCAACATCGTCACTCAATGGCTTCAGAATTGTTGATTTTTGACAGTTTTGTCTACGAAATCTGTCAGTTCTTATGTCATTTAGTGCCATTGAACGACCATTTTGATACAACTGAAATAGCAGACTTGGGCCCCAGACGAATATTACAATTAAGATAAAGAAAAGTTTCAAAGATTCTTAGCACTGTGCGTGAAGCATAAATTAAAAGCAACTTCTGTAGAATTTCTTCTTTGTTCAATCTGGAAATCGAACCAACCCGACTTAAGAAGGCTCAGTAGTTTCTTAAGTGAGCATAAATTAATAAGTGTTCACCTAGCAAATGTGTAAGTAATGAAAGGAATTAATTTATCATCTAATTACATGCCACGTTCTTTCAAGGATTCCTGACCAGGTTTGTAATCTTTGCTCCTTATGGAATATACATGGATATTCTGTGCAAAGTTGAGCACATTCCATGTTACGACACGATATATCACAAATGTTGTTGGGGCTACAAAAACAGCGGGTGAATAAGCTACTATAAGATTTATGGCTTAAGATACTTTTTTTAATATTTTTAAGGAGTAAAAATTATGACAGCCTAAAATAAGAAAAACAGAAATAGAAACACTATTTTATTTATTTACTAGCTTCTGCCCGCCATTTTGTCCGCGTGGAATAGTTACTTGGTCTTAGCGTGATGATATATAGCCTATAGCCTTTCTCAATAAATGGGCTATCTAACACTGAAAGAGTTTTTCTTAGATTAGCGCGTTCAAGCAAACAAACAAACAAACTCTTCAACTTCATATATTAGTATATAGATAAGTATAAAGTATATAAGTATAGATTTATTGTAACTTTATGCACCGTTGGTATAAAGGCGATCTTAATGCCATTAGTATTTTACCTTATAACCTTAGGGTGATGCGAAGGTAAATACCTAATAAAAACGAGATGCACTAGAAAATAGACCCTGAATCCAGCGAACAACTAAAAATTAAGGCATATTATCAGTATGTTACTAAGTACTATTTTATTCGTAGATGGAGCAGTGTTATTGTTTTTTTATTATGAAATTCTTAGTAGTTAGCAATTCGGAGTATGGATTTGTGCTTGGATTATGGTTAGGGTAGGTTAGGCACAAATCCTTTCCCTGGCAGGTCCGCGGATGAATGACGAAAGAGTGCTCGTAGCGCCGGCTCAAAGTGGTGACGCGGTGGTTTTAGTTGGTAGATCGCTCTTTAAAAAAAGGCACAATTAATTTAAATGGGTTTTAATTTTTAAGACCAATTATTGATGATAAAATAATGAAAAGCGAAAAAATATTGCAATCTACAAAAAAAACTGCTTACGAGAAAAATCACTGTCTCGCTTATGTCATGGCCCGCCATTTAGAAACATGTCTATCGGACGGGACGTATTTTATCGTAAAATAATATTTCTGCTATTAGACACCTCTAAATCTACGTATTGTCCCTATAAATTATATGTGTAAGAGAAATGAAGTGATAATATGCGGACAATACCTATATTGGTGTTAGATGTTATAGGGATGTGACAGTTTGTCAAATCTGTTGGATTTTATCGATAAAACGTTGACCACCAAAAGTCGTGTCCCGCAACATCATTATTAATATAATTATTTATATCTATTACAAAATCGATAAAATTACAACAAATAATCGAATCTACCATCGAAAAAGAGAGCATAAGTAAAGTTCTCGAATGAAAACTCTGTTTATATATTTATATAACTTTTTGTGCTGCAAAAACCACTAAACCGAACACACCAACGTATTTATTAGTTCAAAACAGCCCAATAATTTATCGATATCGATATTCCCGTACAGAATGACGCGTGTCAGCAATTTACGAGGCAATAACTCATAAGTGTTGTACGAGACGACAGTAACAGCTTTAGCGCGAGCCGTTAATGCATGTCGACCGACTTTACTTGATTGATATCAATCCATTGATATTTATGATTGTTTTTAACCAACTTTTCGGAAGACGTATTAGCAAATATGCATGTAGATTTCTGAGTGATATTTGCGTGTTCTACACATAGCCACACTTTCTTTATTTGATATAGAATAATTATATGATTTGCGATTATTATTATTTTTTAATTAAGTGTTCTGCCACGTTAAGAAGATAAGAGATTTCCCAACTCTTCGGATTTCTGTAAAGAGGGTTTACTGGTTCCCGACAATAATTTGAAACTTAGGGCCACTTGCACCAACTTCTTAAATACGTTTAAATTGTATTTAAACACGATTTTTGATTTAAGTCAAACATTCTTGTTGCACCAAAATAATTTCCGTGATAAATACGTTGAAAGACCTGTCAAAGTTCAATACGCTGAAGACCCTAATATTATTAAAATCATACTTAAATACGAATGGCCGTTTATTGAACTGTCATCTCACGAATGGAGTTTATTTTGAGATAAAATACTACTAGAAGCCTTGTAATAATTTCTATGAGAGATTATTCACCTATTTATGATATTTTTTTCATTTTTTCAAATAAAAAACACTGATAAATATTACTTTGTTTGGATTGGTTGTCATGGCAGCGAAAAGTCAAAATAATGGCATAAGTTTCGTTACATGCAGACTATTTTCAATAAAAATCATCGATTTATCATTAATTAAAATTAATTAATTATAATAATTATTAAATTTGATTTAATTTTATATCTATTATTCATAACATAATTATTTTAATAGATTTTTCACATTACTATGATGTAACGTACATGTAATGTAAAAACGTAGAGAACTGTTTTATCGACATGTTCAATTCATTTAACTAAATTGACATAAGACAGACTTGGTGCAAGACGATCTTAAATGTGTTATGTTTATGGAGTAAAACATATTTAACTAAATACATAAAAGAATGATTTAAATAGAATTTGGTGCAAGTGGCCCTTAGAATAACAAACAGGAAATAATAATTTCATGATGGCTAAAGTGTGACTAATGTCCTTTCATCGGTCAAATGAAGTTATTAGAGTGATGAGTCACACTTGAGTTGTCAACTTATCATTATTATACCTACCAATAATATATCTGTAATTCTCCCGAATTCCACAGATAATATAGCTATAGTTAGACCTACCGAAATCTCCTTATTCAATATTTATCGGTCAGATATTAGTTGCTATGCGAAATAAAATAATCATAATCTCTACTCTATTAGGGATATATCTTTGCCGACAGCCTTCCCCTAAGATTGTCAAACGTCGACTTCTCGCTGAACCAGTTGCACTAATTATTAGCATTATAGATATGCACATTTTCAATTACTGTTGCTACAATAAATAATGTTAATCCTTAAATTATGTAGCATCATTTAGAAATGTCACAACAACCACTACATAGTTATTTGCGAACGAGCTCTTTATAATAACAGTGTTTATATTGGTTATATTTTCTTAAACGTTACTTGTACGTCGACTTTTACATCACTAGTCATACCAATTATATTTTACACTGACTCTCGCCTACTTGTGAGTCGATTGCATAGCTTACCTATGCCTATGTCATAATGGAATTGAATTTTTAGAATTTTTGACTGCTCGTTCGACGTTTTTGCCTACCAATAGTATGACGCCGCGTGAAGTTGTCCTTCCCAAGGCTAATATTTTGTGTATCACAGATATTTCGAGGCTGTGTGTACTTTGTGTCGGCTAATTGTGAATTTGTGAAGTACCCCGTAATAAAGGATTCATCAAAAATGTCACTTTGTTTCAAGATGACTACGGGCGACTAACAGTACTTTTGTTGTTGGCTATCTATAGGCCGTAGTTGCCACTTGCCGTCAGGCTGGCGTCAAAAAACATACATACGTGTTCATAACAAAACAACGACTCGGTAGTCGGCCACAGAACTTCTTCGCAGTGGCCATTAGAATAATGAGCTACTATTTAGTAGTTACAGTTAATCACGATTTAAATACTGTGATTATTGTCCCCTGTGGCGCCAATACACCGACAGATGATGCGCTGAGGATCTGTTTTACAGTTAAAAGAGGCATAGCATAAAAACAAAGGTATTTCCTAAGTCATAACATATTGGTTCATTACAGAAGTATGCTTGTTAGTAATGGGTTGTTAGTCCATTTAGTTAAACAACAAGTAATAACTCATTTCCCTCAGACGAGTCTCACGGTAAGGAGGATATTCTATGAGAAGTTTCAATGTACAATTTGAATGTATTTTCAATTTATAATTATTAGTGCAAAAGTAAAGAGGTTGGATAGCCAATAATTTGTTAGTAAAAGCGTTGGCCTGTTACCGCCAGTATTCGAAATTCAAAATTGGTACATGTGTTTTTAATTATTGACTGTACGGTGGTATATTTATGTTGACTGTTGAGTCGTTCTCAACCTTATGATCTTATCCTTAACACTAGTTATGCTTAAAAATATTGAGAATAATGTAAACCATAATATTGTTCACTGTATATGAATGTTGGGGATTATGCAGAATAAAATTCGGAGGATTCAACAACTAACTAATATGGCTTGTTAGTTTATAATATTTAACTTTATTCGTGGCTTGTTGAAGATTGACCTGCCTCATTATTCTTATGATCCCAAGCATGATTACTACGGTAGAGGTGTGTGTTATTGGGTTTTTCTATAAAACTCTCTTCACGTGGGAGAGCCATGCTTCGGCACGAATGGGCCTGCTCGACCGGAGTGATACCACAGCCTCACAGAACACCGGCGTGAAACAACGCTTGCGTTGTGTTTCGCCGGAGGCCCAAACCCTTTTAAACAGTGGGCAACGCACTTGTGACTCCTCTGGTTTGGCGGGTGTCCATTGGCGGCGGTTATTGACCATCAGACATACCATCAGCTGCCCTATCCCATAAAAAAAAGTTGCATTTCGGAGATTGGGATTTGTACTCGGTTAATGGCAATAGACTCGCCCCCTATTACATGGCTAAAACATACCGGCGAAAGGAGGATGTACTAATGTACACCCTCGTTTCGCCAGTATACCTCTGCCTATCACTTGGGAGAATATGATGGTGTGTGATGGTGGCAAGTTACAAAATTCAGTAATAGTTGATACTACGACTTAAAGGAGGTAGTCCTAAAAATATCGATATCAACTTCCCCCATCACTAGGTACTTTATGATGCGCGTCAGACAGTTTAGACGGCAATAACTCATCGACGCTTGCAGTTTGACATTTACGAGTGCAGCTAAACAGTTAGCCGTTAATATGTGGTGCAACACTTAATTTGATCGAAATCAATATTGTTTTATAGTGCAATAATAGTAGCCCTGATTTATAAGACGTGAGTCGTTCAGCAGACTTAAATTTAATATCTTTTATAAACAACGTATTTGATATCTGATCGAGGTTTTAAGGAACACATCTGCTAGTTTGGTGTGTAGCGGTTGAGGCGATCACTGCCTTTATTGGTGTCGAGTATTGTGGGTTAAATTCCCACCTGAGGCAAATTTTGTTTCAAGTTTGGGCGTTAATTGTGTATATGAAATTCCCTGCAACACCAAGCCAGTGTAGCGACTGATTTTTTAAATAAACCACGCATGTTGTAAGTGCAGCATGTCCTTAAAATGAGGAAACATCTACCAAAACTCAATGTCTCACGTGATAAATTGTGAACGATGGCCTCTTCAACAGTAGAAAGTTTTATAAATTTAGTCTGATGAATATAACAAAATGTATAACCTTTTGAATCGAAACTGTATTGAATATAATTAGTCCAATATATTTAAGGAAAAATGTTTTTAGTTTACTTTAGGTAAGTAATTATGTGTAAGTAATAACAACAAAAAATAATCAACCCATTATTTTGTCCCACTGCTGGCACGGGTCTCCTCCTCCTCCTCCTCCTCGAGGAAATCTTTCAGGCAGGTTTCCTCACGATGTTTTCCAATACCGTTTAATGTCAAAGAGCAGACATAGGCTAGCTCTGCTACTATTATATTCAATAGTAATTTCACATATTCCTATTAAAAAACAAATAAACTTGAAAAAGAAATACTTGATTATACTGTAATGCAATGGTACAAAGTTGCAAATTTTTCTCGAAGTTCTAGCTGATTTGGTAAGGTATAGTAGTTCATATACTATGATGTTCCGTGATGTGGTAGGGTGACCTGATATTAGTATGACACAAATCAATTTCAGCAAGTAATAGGACCAAGTAGAGCAGTTAAGTTACGGCCTTCAATTCTTGACTCATAAAGTAGTAAATTTTCGTAAAATAAAATAGGTAGTATAATCATCGAAAGACAAAATTGTACATGGAATAGGAGCTTAATGCCTACTTTGTAAAGCTTTGTAAAAAAGAAAATTAATGGGCTACTTATAACACTTAAACAGAATGAAGGACCACGCCAGCTCACTAATTCGCCTCAAAGCCCCAAGTGACACAAATTGCAACTTATAACATTTTTGCCTTACAATTTTCGCGTCACTGGGGCTCGGAGCCTCCAGCTACCGTTTCGTCTCAGTTACCAACGATAATAGTCGATAAATATCGTAACATGAGTTACGATAGTGGTCGACAATAGTTGAACTCGATAGTCGATAGCCGATGCGATACACAGCCCTATTATTTTAAGTATAGATACGGAAAAAGGTCTTGGATTCAGATACCTAGATTTAAGAAATTGAAGTTCACTAAATGCCTAAAGAAGCATATTTTGCCAAATGCTTGAATAAAAAGTAGTGGTATAACGAATAGAAGAATAGATTAGACAAAGGTTACGAAGATGATAATATCCGTATATTAGGAAAAACTACACGTCTGATGGTGGCGTTGTGTGTCGGGTGGTTTAATTCCTTACAACATGGTTGAGTCAAAGGATGCACAAAATGGTTCTGAAAGGGATCGAGACTTATCAGCTCTTACATGCATGATCAAAAGTATTCATAATACAAGCTTTATTTTCACATTATACTGTATTTTTTTTATGCTTACTAGCAATGTGTGACGCACATTACTAGTATTCTTCTTGACCCCTCTTGGTAAGCTAAATGCTTGTGTTATGAGTGGATTGGTAGTGCAATGGATGGGTTTCAAACCGGATGGTTTACATGATCGCAAGTCCGACGCCCTAGCCATTAATTGAAGATTTGGCTTAGGTTAGGTTGTTATTATTATTTTTGACTTATGACGTGTTTTTTATTAAAAGTTACTCTGAGAAAGATAATTGTTATATACTGCTCAAATTTTCTACTGTATCAGAACCAAAATAGGATCAATATTTTAATACGAAATATTATAAATTGTTATACTTAGACGTCGGTATCAAGGGCTCCGCACTCGGGAGGTCTGACAATAATATAATACTGTATTGTGTCATCATAACTCATCTTACGCCTTATTTATTGATTGTACAAAAGCAGTATTATTGTTTGTCTAGATTTCGAATTCAATTTAGCGGCAACTTAGTTGCAATCCATAAAATAACTGTTGCAATTATATGACTTGTGTTTCAAGTTCTGTCTAATAAAACGCAATCTTACAAAAAAATAGACTCAAGTTCAAAGGACCATTTTGATCAGTACTTATTTAATACAAACCAAAGGACCACTTTTAATGGATCTATTTAATTGGGATCGATATTTCTTTAAATTAAAACAAATGTAGGGCTTTTTATTTCATTTCCTAACTATCAGTAAATAGGTAACTATTTTATTCACCACTAGCCTAAGCCCGCGGCTTCGCTCACTTGAAGCTCAAAAACCAACAGTGATGATCTCTTCTTTGTATGGGTCTAGCTGTCTAGCTGTTTAGTAATAGAAATTTGTTAAAATAATAAATATTTGACCATATTATAATCTCGGACGTTTATTTTCAGATCACAATTTTGGTGTACAGCAACTAAGTACAGCGGCTCAGATAACAATCTCTATTGTACAGTGTCGTAATAACTCATCTTATGCCTTATTTATAGGTGCATTATCACGTCTTCTGCAGGAAATTTACGGGCAAATGTTTACCTGGCTGTTTAGTTTTGAATAGATTTCTACTAAGCCTCTAATGGTATCGGATAAATGTATTAATTTTTAGATTTGTTGCTTCGGTTTGAGTAATGAGAACGTATTACGTTGGTTAGTCAAGATTTATTGCTTAAATTTCAATGGATTTAAGTAAGTTTAATAGATTTTATTTAGGTTATGGTTTATATCGGCTATTTTTCAATAAAATTACTTTGCTTTGTTATTAAAGAAAACATAAATTTTTCACCCCAACGCCGACGTAACTTACCGTCATGCCTATATATTGTGTGTACTCGTGGTTCACCGTTATGGCTTTACTTTAAAATAATACATATAATCCAATCCAAGTCCAAATTGAAGAAAATCCTATCAGAAAATTCAAATAGCTTGTCAGTCGAACCCTTCGTAATATGATCGCTCAGCAGCGGCCAGATTTGTGACGCAGAGTCTTAGTCGAAATGTTGCCTAAATAACAATACACCATCATTACATATTCCACATTAATGTCCTTATCCTGAACCAGCTATTAGATGTAGACCGGTGGCTGTTATGGAGCCAGGTTGTAACTTCTGACCCCGAGCCACTATATTATACGTTTCGCCGCTTGTCTAACACGGCACGAGTGTGCAATATCTGTATTTCAGAGATACTGTGCTGATAATGTATGTAATTTATGTAGATATACTTAAATATATGTTTATGTGTGTCACGTTTATTTGAGTTACTAGCTGTTGCCTGAGACTTCGTTTGGTAAAACAGATAAAAGAGTTTATGTAACGTAAGTGAGCAATCAGATATTATATCATAATAAACACCGGTTTTTAATTTGATACCATGCCCTGAAATCTGTATTAAAATTCCAGTGCAAACGGATATCTTCTTCTTCCCAAGTATCTATATATACTTTTAATATATAAAGCTGAAGAGTTTGTTTGTTTGTTTGCTTGAACGCGCTAATCTCAGGAACTACTGGTCCGATTTGAAAAATTCTTTCAGTGTTAGATAGCGCATTTATTGAGGAAGGCTATAGGCTATATATCATCACGCTACGCGGACGAAGTCGTGGGCAGAAGCTAGTTTATAATAAAGGAACCGAGTAGGTACTGTACCAGTTTAGCTTTTTTTAGTAGTAAATTTATTTAGGAAAAACGAACACCATAAAAAATATCCATTTTTTTGTGCTTCCCATAGTACGCAACATAAATTATTTTGAATTAAAACTGCACAAACGTGACTGCCTTCCATAATTCTTCAGTAGTACAACTTAATTAGGAGCTTACACCAAACAAAATATAATCCCGCTATATCATAGTGATGAGTTATACCACCGCGGTATACAATAGCGATCGTTATCGTACTGTGCGCGTGCACATAAAGACCACTTACACTGAAGCGTGTCGGATCCAAAGGACCACCTAATTTGAGAAGTAAATATATTTTAGATTTCACAAAATAGTGTTAACTGATACAACTACTTCATGTTTACCAAGTTAAACGATGCTTTAGTGCAATACACAACTCTTTTTACGTCCGCATACTTTTGCAATGCAATTTAAAAAATGTGCCACCATTTACAACATGCAGAAAATTTTAGCTAAATTATTATAATGGTTTAGAACAACAGCTTAGGTATGAAACTTGTAATTTGAAAGACTGTAATGAGTCATAACTGTTTAATTATTTATCGCCTAGTATAAAATAAAAGCAACGATGTGCAAGAAGTGCTACAATTTTAATCTTCGCTTCGAAGGGCAAAAAAAAATACATTACCCAGAAAAATCGCTGGTACGCCTTATCGTACCATCAAAGCCAGCCACAACTCTGGCATTTATCACTCATAATGACATCTACCATAAAATATTTTCAAACAAAAAAATTACATAAAATCATTTTTCATACCATGACATCAATAAAACTCGTCTAGATGTGGCATTTTATGAAAAAACGTACGGAATACGAGTCGACACTTCCGTAGTTAAGTATTTTCTTTATAAAAAATGATATTCAGTGCAAGGAGTTCCTGGGAGCATCCATATGGATTACATCCTCAATTAATGTTCAATAGCATTTATCCTGATTCGACGCGCAGGTATGAGGGTAGTAGCAGCTGGTCAGAAAATCAAGTCATTTTGGTCTTTTGAAACATAAGGAAATGTGTTTGAGAGAACTCATTTTGCTTGCATTTTACAGTATTTTAAAAAAATAAAAAGGATGCTAACTTATTGAAACTAAATTCGTTTCAGTGAAAAGTTTCCGTTGTTTACTTAAAGGTATTATTATTAATTCTGCAACTTCATAAATAAAGCCAAACAGTAGTTCAGCACACAAATAGATGGATATTCATTTACCACTTGTATTTACTAGATAAAGAACGACTTGAAGTATATGTTATCTTTAGTCTTGATTTACTGATCTGCACTATGGCGTACCAAAGCTATTATTATACCGTACCCCAGCTATCACGGCGCAGTTCTAATGGGGAAAGCAGAGAATAATAACAGCAGCCAGCCTTCTCGTAATTGAAACATCCACGGGCGCAGGCGCAAGTCTTTTGTATAGCTTATTAGAAAAATGGAGGGGTTTTGAGTAAAGAGGCTAGTAATAATAGTTGGTAAGACGAGGGATTACTTCGTATCAACCTCTGTTTCTGAGAGATATTTCAATGTTATAAAGAAATAACTGGTTTTTTCTTCGTTCGTTATATTTTGATTATCAGTAAATGGTTCAAACCATTGTTGAGACAGCAATAGATCTTCGTCCATGGACTAAAATAGGCTGAAAAAGATAATGATGAAATAGGTCAATGGGAAAAAGGTCCAATGTTTTTATTGTAATAGTTACATAGCCAATGTAGCCAGCAACAAAAATTCCTTGCAAGGATTTAAGTACCTAGTTGTTATATTTTTGGGGACTGAAATTTTTCTAATTAAATAAAACTAAAAAACAAATACCTAATTTACCAATGACACACCAATTTTCAGATATCAATTTGCTGTTCATCTTAATAGTGCACGATTAAAACTACCTGAAGATAAATACCATATGTTATACCTACTAGTATTCTATTCTTTATCTGTGGTTATGATAAGAAATGCTTCTTTTGGAAGGGATTTTTTAACACAGTGTATAAAACCATATAACACCATAACATACATTTTGACTGCTCCGTAACATAGCTCTGGAACGCTCTCGGTGCTTCTCAAAGACAACGTAATTACATTAGTACCTAGACGTTTTTACGCGCATCGCTCGACAGTGTAAAATTTAAATGTCATACATAATTGTTTTAACGTAAAATTGTTTACATGTGTGAATGAGGGTTAATTGAAAAGTGTTATTTTGTTATAGGGTTACATCGACACCAATGTACAGTCGATAAAACAGGTAAGGACGTCTACTTACATAGGCGTCCCTATATAATGTATTAATTCAACTATATCTAAGACTAGGGATTTATTTATTTTTTATTTACATAATACATAACATACATAGTCAACCCATTATATGTCTCACTGCTGGGCACGGGTCTCCTCTCAATCAAATAACAATGATAGGGATTAGGCTATAGTCCACCACGCTAGCCTAATGCGGGTTGGCAGACTTCACACGAGAAAATCTCTCAGGCATGCAGGCATGCAGGTTTCCTCACGATGTTTTCCTTCACCGTTTAAGCGTGATAATTAAATAAATAAAATAAATAAATATTCTGGGACATTTTTACACAGCACCATCTAGTCCCAAACTAAGCAGAGCTTGTACTATGGGTACTAGACAATGGATATAATACTTATATATATTTTTTTGTAAATACATACTTATAATACATGAGAAATACCCAGACGAACACAAACACTTATATTCATCACATACATTTTTGTGTCCTGTGGGAATCGAACCCACGACCTCATGGTCAGCAGTCCGGTACTCGAACCACTAAACCACAGAGGTCGTCGAAAATTAACTATTATACGCACATGATTTTGAAAATTCAGAGGTGCGTGCCTTGGATTTGAACTCGAGACCCTTGACTTGGCAATCCAATGGTCATAGCACTAAGCTATCACTGCTTGTCAAAAATAAAATTAATTTACGTATTATGTTGTGACAAAATTATAATAATCTTTGTAGTGTTAATTCTAAAGTTGTAATTATAGAATTTTTATTTTAATGTAATATCAAGTAACAACTTACATTACATACATACCATCACGCCTGTATTCCCCGAAGGGTTAGGCAGAGGCGTACTAATGAACACCCACAGTTCGCCGGTATGTTTAGGTCCCATGTAATAGGGGGCGAGCCTATTGCCATTAACACGGCACAAATTCCTAACTCCGAGCTGCTACTGGGAATTTCATAGAAAAACCCAATAACACTTTGCTCGACCTGGGAATCGAACTCAGGTCCTCTAGGCTAATGAGGCTATTTTAAATAAATTTACGTCCGCTTAACAAAAAAGTCCCGATTATGACAACAATGACATTAAAATGGAGCTAGCCAAAGCTAAGGCAACGTGGGAGGCCTTAGATAACAAACCTTGCATAATTTTAATATTCATCTAAACTTCACCAGACATACGTTTTCATACATACATGCATGCCAGTTATTGATTCAAAAGGAAATCAACTATTCCTTTCATAAACGTCTCACAAAAACATGCAGGTTATCAGTAAGGTATAAACAATACGAATATGTATGTAGCAATACCTTTATTTATTAAATGAAGCATTAACTAATCCCATTTTTGTAATGTAGTGGAATCTATTTAAGTTTTTATTTGATAATGAATTATTTTTATATGGCAATGTTGGTTAGGAAGAAAGAAATGGTAAAAAGTGAACCAGATCTATTAATAAAATTATGGCGTCCCATTACGAGGAGGGCGGCTAAAATAATACTTTATGAATAATACAATCTTTTTGTGGTGTCTTTAGTGATGAATATTGTTACATTTGTAATTATTAATGTCGTAACGGCTCAATCTCGTTTTAATTATGTCTTCTAGAAATGGCGTGGACCCATAAAATAATGTAAATGCTTCATTTGTATTACGCTTCACACCCGCGGCAAGTGATCAGTGTAGGTAATAAATGTAAGCTCCACCTTTTAAGTGTGAATAAGATAAGGTATGGAGCTTATTTCTGGAATTATGAAATGTCAGCAAGGCTTCGCAGACGTGCGCTATCAATATAATAATTTATCAGGACAGAAGGTCAATTTTAGTAATTAAAAGAATGAACATAACATAACATACCATCACGCCTGTATTCCCCGAAGGGTTAGGCAGAGGCGTATTAATGTACACCCACAGTTCGCTGGTTTTAGGTCCCAATAGGGGGGGCGAGCCTATTGCCATTAGCCAGGCACAAATTCCAAACTCCGAGCTGCTACTAGGAATTTCATAGAAAAACCCAGGACCTCTAGCGTAGCAGTCGCGCTCAGGACCACTTGGCTAATGAGGCAGTTTTTTAAATAATTAACTAATAATTTAAAAAAATCTTGTCTCATGATGACAATGGAATGGGGTCGATAGAGGGCTAATTTACGGCGTTAGTCGAACGATTCCGTCAGATTAACTTACATTGAGTAACTTCAACCTTTAACTGCCTTTAAATAAGCTTTGACAGACAATGTTGCTAAATTGAAAAAAAAAACAACCATTCCTAGACCTACTAAACAGACACAGATGTTCACATTTGAAATAATTTATTGATGTAAAATAGAATACAAGCATTACCCTCGTTTACGTTGCGCAATCGGGAGAAAAATGTACATATTTAAAATGTTCGAGGCCGACCTTCATATTTAAAATATTGTTAAAATAAGTGAGTACCTAGTTTGTGTCGCGTAAATGCTGTTTGACCGCAAGACATAACGTCTTAAGTTGTAAATTTCATAGCTTATCAATGACATAGTTATCTGTCACTTAAAAAGTAAAATATCCCAAAACACGCCCAGTCTACAACCTACAATGATTATGCTGTCTGTAACTTTCTGACCACAAATAGCTTACTACAAATTACTCCTAAATGATAATAAATTGGTCTCACCAACGTCTTTATGTAAAGGATTGCCCACCAACCACAGAAACGGTACATAATACCTCACAATTAAAATAATTAAGTGGTAATACATGCGTTGAACTAATTCCTAATTCTACGAAAATTACTATGCAACATCGAACAATTAATATTCCTGTCAACAACACTAACGATCTTGATATAAAACCTTTTTATATAAAAAAAACATTCCAAATCGCATATTTCGATTTGCTCATTTCACACCAAGCCTGTTAGCAAATACCGCACATTAAGAAAAATATAATTTAAAAACAAAAACGTTACGCCATTTTGTTTTACTTGCAGCAAAAATTTAATAAAATCGTCCATTACTGCCTATTGTGCATGGTATAGAAAAGGAAGGGTTGATTTTTAGGAATTAGTAATTGGTTGCAAATTCTATTTTTGCGAAATGTGGTGGGAAAAAATGTGTGGATATCGGCAAAATTCGTAGTACAGTCGTCCACGGAGCGCGTCCTGGAAGCATTATAATTTCTATGGTACAAGCACACGCTAAATGTTAAATGGAACCCGCGGTTTACCGGACCCACCCTATTTTTTATGTCCGCATCGACACTAGGAACTAGGGATGTGCTATATTTGAAAAACACCTAGTAAGTGTTAAACTCCGACGTCTAAATGAGCTTCCAACTTTTTGGTTAACTTTAGTCATTTGCTTGATAGAAATACAGTTATATTTATATTTTACTGTAGGTATAATGACATAAAATTACATACATACATACATACATATTTTCACGCCTGTCACCTATTGGAGTAGGCAGAGACTATAGATTTCCTCTTGCTACGATCCTGGCACACCACTTTCGCTTGATCTATGTGCGTCACCGTCGGTTTAGGGTTTTTGTTTACTTTTTTTTTGACATAAAATTACCTAAAATATTCAGGGTTCTATTGAATATTTTGTTAAGTCTCCAGGTTTTTAAAACATAAAGTATATTACCTATATACCTTACTTTAGTTTTAGTGTTAAATTTCAAATAAACATTTTCAATTTGTAAAGGGTTACCTATATAATTTGATACACGTATTCAGGTTTTTTTTGTTATAAGTTATAAAATTAATTTAAGTATTACTAACACTCATTAATATTTATTGTTGTCCAAATAAAGAACAATAATCATTTTGAATAACCCCTCTATGTATCAGGGAGCATTAGATTATCACTCCACAAAAAAAATAGTCGAATTATTCAATACTATGACACAAAAAAGGCTAGCGTTTAATCGATTCCTCAAAACTGTCATTACACAAAAAACTTGTGGCGCCGACCAATCAAAACGATCGTCGACTTTTCGGAAACTATTTCTATCCCATTACACACTAAAAACAGCTGACATATTTGAACAAAAAAATACAATTATGGGAACTCCATTTCCTGCAAAGTATTTTTAAACCAAACTATCACAAAATCCATAGAAATATTGCTCCTTTTCCTGGCCCCCGATTCCATTGAAGTTATCGATGAAGCGACGGGCACAGCCCTATAGAATTAAAAATGCCGCTGACATTTCCAAATACTGTTTATACCATTTTCCGAGATTCTATTACAGCGACCAGCACCTGCACTGTTCATGCCCTAACAATTTTTTGTCGTCGACATGTTTTTTAAAACTTGCTAATGTCTCAATGCTATGTGTGGTTAAAAAATAATAGTTTTGTAATGCATAGAACAAATTAGCTATTACAGAAATAACAATACTTTTATGACAAAAACAGGACGACAACGGTTCTAGAATTCCTTCAAGTATTCACAAATATTTGAACGACTTGGCTGTATAATGGTTAGGTATATCAACTAGGTACAATGTGTGACGAAAACTCAGTACGACCCGTAAAGTAGGTTAGGTATTAGGTGATCCAGGTCTATGTATAATTTTGACTTTACATAAATAAAACCGAAAAAAATGAAACTGAGATGGCAATTCTCACGGTGACAGCGACACCGTCCCTACCACATTCACCACATGCACATCAAGAAAATTAAGATTATGGGAGTAATTACGGAAATTTTGATACTTACTACTTTTTTAACCTGGGAGAGCCATGCTTCAGCACGGAGGCCTCACAGAAAACCGGCGTAAAATAATGCTTGCTTTGTGTTTCCCCGAGTGAGTGCGGATAGCGGAGGCCTAGGTGATAATTTGTGTTTATAAACGCACCCACGATACAGGAGAAAATCTTAGTGTGAGGCAAAGTATTTTTAAATAAAAAACCGGCCAAGTGCGAGTCGGACTCGCGCACCGAGGGTTCCGTACTAACCTGTAGTTATAGATATAAGTAAAAGTTATGGTATTTTATTTGTTTTTTTTTTCACCACTTAAAGTCAATTTGTCCTAAGTATTTGATATAAATTTCAATTTAATACCTAAGAGAGGAAAGGGGTAAGTTTAAAGTGATTAAAAATATTTTTATTATATGATGTAAAAAAAATGTATGATTTTCGCTATTTTTCCTTTATCTGTGCTATAAGACGTTGATTCTGAGTTCACGGCAGGCACCCTGTAGGTTTTGATTCCCTTGCGAGAGTCGAAAATTTGCAGCATAAACGGCTGTATCTTTTGATTGCGTTGGCTTAGAAGTTTGATTTTTTCACAGCTCCGAGGGACAGCCTGCAAACCTGAGTATTTGATATGAATTTCAGAAAGAGGGTAGAGACGACAGACAGAGAAGGGTTCCGTTTTTTCCTTTTGAGGTACGGATCCCTAAAAAATAAAGAAAGCAAATAAAGAACTTGAACTTGAAAATTACCAAAACTAGTTTCACGGTTCCAATATGGAAAAGACCCGCTATAAAATTACTATATATACTTATTTAAATTTAAATTTTTATAGTGTTTTAATGCTAATATTTAATTTAGAGCGGCATTCCTCTCTTTCAAACAAAAGCGAGACTTATGAATTGCTTACCTTTATTTATACACTGGTTACTGCAACCACCTGGTCACGAATCTGGTTATAAGGATGTTGCCTTCGGGTGTACCTGGAACAAAGATAATAACTTTTCAAAACGGTTTATAAATGATAAAGTTCTGAGGCAACAAAAAAAACAATGAATCCTTTTTAAAATCATATTTATAAGTGCATATTGAAGATCTTTGCATTATTGTCTAAAATATTATGGATATCGTTTTCAATCAATTCAAATTTCAATTGTTAGCAACCTATTAAGGCTAAATTACAAAAATCAAAACCTAGTCTTAATTGAACTCAAAACTTTAGTTTTCCCAAAGACCCAGTTCACAATATACGACAGAGCCAACCCAATTAAATTCACAAACGAACTGTATACTAAATATCATTTCTAATACATTTAGGTATTCCTATCTGTTCTTAACGAATGCACCCACCGCGCTATGCAGATCACAGCAACTTTGATTTACATCCTGCCTTGTTAGCCCGTAGGAAAAAACTTAGTACCTAGATACCTTTAAGTTATTTAAGCACAACGCTTACGAAGTTACACAAAATAATGAAGTATGATTTTTTTATTTTAATTTTTTTTTAAATTAGGTATGGTAGCCATTTTGTAAATGATTGACAGTTCTCAGAATTTTGTTCGTGACAGTTCTAAATTTAAAATTATATTAATAAATTTAATAACAATCTTCTGAAGTTTACGCGAATATTAGACATATTGAAATAAAACAACCTTACGGATTATATCGCGTTATATTAGAAAAACTTCAAAAAAAATATTAAAAAAAAACTTCGTAAATATCTTCTGTAAGTATTTAATTTAGTTTTAATTAGGTATATTGTTACCTACCTGTTATATGAACAGACAACAGATAGGTCGGAAGGTACTTTTGGTATTTTTTATTATTGTTTTTGTGAAACAATAAGTTAATTTATTTATATACTAGGTGTACTTATTATACTTTAAGTTGTAACTAACGATTAAGATTACTAACTGTAGTTTTCAATTTTCTTCATACCGTTAAATATCGATATCCTGCCTAAAACTTGGTATTTTATGTTCTATTTATTGACGCAGTTAATAACGTTTTTATATATGTACCTAAATTGTTTTGATCGAATAGTGATCCAATAAGAAAATAATAATAATAATAAAATGTATCTGAAGTTGCCGTTAGTCCTTTTGCGGTGTTCAATAGTATACATTATTTATTATATACTGTTATTAAAATATTCAATACCACGTTTTGTTATAACATCAAAATCGAATTTCAAAATGTTGTCTCGGATACTTATCCAAGTTTCATGCGCAGTGTACGCATGCCGATCCAGGATCGTTCGGATAGAGTCATACATATCTTCTGCAGAGAATTATGGGAACCAACTTGGATATTTATAGTTCAACTAATAGATGAGGTTACATTATATAACATTTTGTTCGTTTTAATCCGGTACGGTGGCCATTTTTCGCTATTGACATTGTTATAAATCTTTGGTAACAAATTATCTGTAGGAGAATGTTGAAGAATGTGAGTTATTATATCCTTTTGTTTTGTTCTTTGTTGAATGTATTCTTCAAGATTTATTGTTTGTAGTTATGCGTGTATTCAAATTCAAAGTGAAAGTCAAAATGTTTTATTTCAATTAGACCATTAAAAAAGATACTTTTGAAAAGTCAAACTAGATGCACGATTCCAAAAAGTGGGTCTTATGGAGAAGTTAAGCTAATATTAGTAAATATCAATACTCCTTAAGATTGTTAAGTTTTGCCAATGAATAAAAAATCACCTTGAAATTATTCCTTCGTAACAAACGAATTCAATTTAACAGAAACCCTCCTCTTGTTACTTCTAAAACAAGAATTTATTATCTCCAAATCACGTCTGCATCTACAATTCAAATAGTAAAATAATTCAGACAATTTATACCGCGAATTTACGATTTTCTAAAGCTAGAAATGAAGGAAAACCATTGTAAATGGTAGTAAATGGTTAATTAATTTATTGATGGGTGAATAGAATATGGTTATTTATATAACCTAGGGTAATGTAATTAATGTTTATATACAGGTGGATACAACGGTAAATGAAACGACACCCTTTACTAGTTTATAGAAGTACTTTAACCGGGCACAAGTCCAAACTCCGAGCTGCTATTGAGAATTTGCAAGATCTGCGAATTGAACCGAGAAACTCTAACGTAGCAGTCGCAATTGGGACCACTTGACTAACGAGGCAGTTACATCTATACTAATATAAAAAGCTGAAGAGTTTGTTTGTTTGTTTGCTTGAACGTGCTAATCTCAGGAACTACTGGTCCGATTTGAAAAATTCTTTCAGTGTTACATAGCCCATTTATTGAGGAAGGCTACAAGCTATATATTATTATCATCACGCTATGTGGACGAAGTCGCGGGAAGAAGCTATAATTTTATATAATCCGTTTCAATATTTTATAATCTTTATTTCGTATTCTTTAGCATTCTCTCATTTTATATTGACTTATTTATTTATCAGGCGCTGTGGCGTTCAGTAGGAGAGGCCTACGTCCAGCAGTGGACGAATATAGGCTAATGATGATGATGATGATTAATTGATGATATTGATGAGTGTAATATGTTTTCATGAGTCGTCAAAGAAAGTTTGTCTTCGATTCGAGTCAATTACCTGTTATTTTCGTCGATAAAACTGTATTGACACCATTTATACCGTTGGATTATGCAAGGCAGTATCAACTTTTACTGTATACAGGGTATCAAGATAATAATAATTTATAGTATTTACTTTCTGGAATAAAAACATGCTGTGTATGTATAAACATTATACTCTTTATACGAAGTTAAGCAGTATTACTAACATTTACATAACATAACAACATACCATCACGCCTGTATTCCCTGAAGGGATAGGCAGAGGCGTACGTAGTAATGTACACCCACAGTTCGCCGGTATGTTTAGGTCTCATGTAATATTGGGCGAGCCTATTGCCATTAACCGAGCACAAATTCCTAACTCCGAGCTGCTACTGGGAATTTCATAGAAAAACCTAATATCACTTTGCTCAACCTGGGAATCTAACCCGGGACCCCTAGCGTAGCAGTCGCGCTCAGGACCACTTGGCTAATGAGGCAGTTACTAACATTTAACAAAATAAAAAACACATTCTCCCAATATAGAGTTTATGTCAACAAAATTGGCACCAATTTATAGCTATTGGAATGTCACATTAATGTATTGTTTCATCCCAGAAAAAGTGCCGGCAAAACCGAACACACATTTTTCCTAAAAACATGTAACTATAATGAATACCCGGATAATTACTTAGTATGGAAAAAATTACACCTAAAAACGGAAAAGTCACAATAGATTGAAATTAATAGATATTAAATGTCTTGGTGATTAACAAGAAGGCACTTGGCTTAATATGGTGGCGACATATTCAGTCCGTTTGTACCTACATTAATTGTGCAGCATCGTATATTGGCGGCTCGTCAATCGATGAATAATTATTCGATAGTATCTCCTTGTTTAATGAATAATTTCTTTGACAGTGCCGACTTTTTATTGTAATTACATCAGGTTAAAAAACAGCGTTTATTTCAGATGGCGGTTGAGGAAGCACTAATAATGACATGTGTTTGCAAGATCCCGAAACGGCATATAAAATAAAAAGACTCGGATTAAGTCCATCGGATAAAATCTCTTTTTTTATGGGATACGAGCAGACGGATCACCTGATGGCAAGCGATATCCGCCGCCCATGGACACCCGCAACACCAGAGGAGTCACATGTGCGTTGCCCGCCTTTTAAAAGGATTTGGGCCTTCGGTAACCTCATTAAGTCGGCGAAACACATCGCAAGCGTTGTTTCACGCCGGTTTTCTGTGAGGCCGTGGTCCGGTCGATCCGGTCCATCCGTGTCGAAGAATGGCTCTCCCACGTGAAAAAGGAAAATCAATAGAGTATCCTTGCTTCCTATGGAGTCTGTCAAAATCATACCGAGAGAAAACCGCACCTGTCTTCCCATGCCCGATGCGGCTCGTATTCAAAATTCCACGCAATGGACAACCCTCGCTGAAAGAACAAATTATATTAGGTAATGAAATTGCCGTTTTGTATGAAAAAATTTAAACGATTTTTTTTCTTGTATTTTTTATTTGTATTAATCGAAGTAATCACCCATGCAATCAATGCATCTTTGCCAACGCAGTGGCAGTTTATTGATGCCCTTCTTAAAGAAACCAGCTGGACGGGAGGCAACAAATTCTTCAAAGGCATTTTGTACTGCCTCTCGGGTATTGATTTTTTTTCCCGCCAAGAAGTTATCCAAATTCTGGAAAAAGTAGTAGTCTGTAGGCGCAAGGTCTGGTGAGTAGGGCGGATGACGGAGAACTTCCAACCCCAGTTCTTGCAACTTGGAGACCGTCTGCTGTGCAGTATGAGGTCGCGCGTTATCGTGCCTGATCAGCGGAGACGAGCGATTGACCAATGCTGGTTGGAGATGTGCCAGCTTCTCCATCATTGTGTTCAGTTCTTCACAGTACACATCTGCAGTAATGCTCACCCCGTTTGGTAAGAAGCTGTGATGAATCACACCGGCGCTAGACCACCAAACAGTGACCATTACTTTTCTAGGGGTAAGTTTTCGTTTAGGGCATTATTTAACCAGGGGCAGGTGCTGAACCAGGATCCAACCAACTTGCTGAGCGCTTGCGGTTATCAAACAGAATCCATTTTTCATCGCAGGTAACAATGCGGTTCAAAATTCCTTCATTTGTGTGTACTTCCTTCATTATATCACTGTTGCTTGCGATTGAGTCTGTCCGATTCATGAGAGAAAACCGCACTTGTCTTCACTTACTCAATGGAACTCGCGCTCAGCATTCGATTGGTATGTTGTCCTTGCCGTCGTTGGACTCTTTCAAAGGTACAAGACTCTCTTTTGCATCCTTCATACTCCTGCCATTATAAATACGAAAAAAAACGGAATTGTAACATTACCCGAATATTTGACTTATTTATGTAACAAACTCGAGGGTGCGGGTTTTTGCCCAGGCATTTGTGGCGAAAAAAATAAATCCTTCTCTAGGCTGGATCTCTGATATTTAACAGAAATAAAACATTGATAAAAAATGAAAATGGCGTTGTATGCTGTTTCGGTAGTCGCCAATAGATGGCGCTGTGTCCATTGTCTGAACTCCTGAGCGGTTAGGGTAATATTGTTTTAAATGTTTTGTGTGTTTACGTGGGTTCCTGGATGATTTAGATTCACAATTTGAGCCGTTAGATGGCACTGCAATCGGTAGGGCAAGATAAAGTTTACGGACTAGTCTATATATATAAAAGAAAGTCGTGTTAGTTACTTCATTTATAACTCAAGAACGGCTGAACTGATTTGGCTGAAAATTGGTGGAGAGGTAGCTTAGAAACAGGAGACGGACATAGGATACTTTTTATCCCGTTCCCGATACTTTTTATTCCACGGGGGCGAAGCCGCGGGCAGAAGCTAGTATTGAAATAAACCACTTTACGTTATTTACAGTCATGGTTCAATCACAAAAAAAAACATGTTTAATTGTTCGTTCATTGAAATATTTCACGATTAAGTAGGTTTCACCGTAATATCGAATTCTTTCATTTTTTCTAGCATCCTCTTTTGAAATGTTACCGTTAATGCTTACAAATTACAGAAGCGGCTACTTAAAACAATCGTCTCGTTTACATGGTGATCAAGGATCAAAGAGTGCCGCATAAGTTAATTTAATAGCTACTTGACAAGTATTATTTTTTAATTTCGCCGATGTTTTTGAAGCTGTCATCTGTAGAAGATAGTTTTGAACATATTACTTGAACCGACGGTCAAAACTTTTAGTTAAGTACTTTGTTATCTTCACACTGCACCTGTCGTTGGTAAAATAATAATGATAATAGGTATTTTAAAGAATTATAATCAGTCTTCATAATTATTACATAATGTAATTATAATATTAAAACATGACGATCTCTGTGGTTTAGTGGATCGAGTACCGGACTGCTGTGGGTTAGATTCCCACTGGACACAAATATTTATGTGATGAATATAAGTGTTTGTGTTTGTTCGGGTGTTTCTTTATGTATTATAGCTTCTGCCCGCGACTTCGTCCGCGTAGCGTGATGATATATAGCCTATAGCCTTCCTCAATAAATGGGCTATCTAACACTGAAAGAATTTTTCAAATCGGACCAGTAGTTCCTGAGATTAGCGCGTTCAAGTAAACAAACAAACAAACAAACTCTTCAGCTTTATATATTAGTATAGATATTAGTATAGATAAGTATGTATTTACAAAAAAAAGGATATAAGTATTATATCCATTGTCTAGTACCCATAGTAGGTACAAGCTCTGCTTAGTTAGGGACTAGATGGTGCTGTGTAAAATGTCGTAGAATATTTATTTATTTATATATGGGTCGATTATGATAACGTTAATTAATAGACAATCTATTATCCACATTATTTGTAATAAAGTCTTCTTCTAAACTTTTAAGTTCTTAATATGACCACCAGAGGGCTCTTAAACATAAAAGGAGCAGACATGAGTCTCTCGTTATGTTACTAAGACTGGCATTATCAATTCAAATTCAAATCAATAACCATCCAAATTGAATTATTTTGGGATGTGAGGCAACATTATATACATATATAGCATCACGCCTCTATTCCCCGAGGGATCAGGCAGACCCTTTTAAAAGGCAGGAAACGCTGCACTTGCGACTACTCCTCTGGTGTTGCGGGTGTCCATAGGCGGCGGTTATCGCTTACCATCAGGTGATCCGTCTGCTCGTTTGCCCCCTATCCCATAAAAAAAAACATTTTCAAAAAACAGTCAATTTACTTTTTTAGTTGAACTACAACTGGTATAATTAATATAACATAACATAACATACCATCACGCCTGTATTCCCCGAAGGGTTATTAACCGGGCACAAATTCCTAACTCCGAGCTGCTACTGGGAATTTCATAGAAAAACCCAATAACACTTTGCTCGACCTGGGAATCGAACCCAGGACCTCTAGCGTAGCAGTCACGGTCGGGACCACTTGGCTATTGAGGCAGTTAATTAATATAATATATTCATTATACCATATATATTATAACATATACATACATATACCATCACGCCTGTATTCCCCGAAGGGTTAGGCAGTGGCGTACTAATGTACACCCACAGTTCGCCGGTATGTTTAGGTCCCATGTAATAGGGGGCGAGCCTATTGCCATTAACCGGGCACAAATTCCTAACTCCGAGCTGCTACTGGGAATTTCATAGAAAAACCCAATAACACTTTGCTCGACCTGGGAATCGAACCCAGGACCTCTAGCGTAGCAGTCGCGCTCAGGACCACTTGGCTTATGAGGCAGTTTCTCATGTTTGTCCTTTTTGCATACCCTGAAGGCTAATCCTTCAGGGTATGCAAAAAGCTTCATTAATGCATTAAGAGAACTCACTGGCAAATGATGTAGTCAACAGCCGTACCTACTAGCAGTGTGACCATTACAATTAATTTAAACTAAAAAGTTATATTAGTGAAGGAAAAATTCGACTCGCAGGCGGGATTCGAACCTGCGTCTTCTGGCTAGGTACGCCAGACGCTATGACCTCTAAGCCACCGCGAGTCCCATCTGCTATGTCGAAATTTGCCTTCACATTCTGAACTTACGTCTTAAAGGTGACGTCATCCTGCCTGCGAGTCGATTTTTTCTTTTACTAAAATAACTTTATAATCTTAACACGATAAATGCAAAAAAAAAAATCACAATTTAAACTATGTTAATATCTGTCGTTTTTTTTTTGAAAAATGGATATAATATAAGTTACTTATACATAGACATATAAAGGGTTAGACAGAGGCGTATTAATGTACACCTACAGAACGCCGATATATTTAGGTCCCATGTAGGGGGGGAAAGAAGGGTCAACAATTCCAAACTCCGAGCTGCTGCTGAGAATTTCTTAGAAAAACTTAATAACCTTTTGCTCGACCTATGAATCGAACCCAGGGCCTCTAGCATAGCAGTCGCGCTCAGAACCGCTAGACTAATGAGGCAGTTTCTTTTGTTCTTTTAAACGAAGACAAACGATACTGTCCGTTACAGATGGCGAAAGTATTATATCTACTTTCTATTCATCTAGAAATTCACCACAGCAGGCGATTAAAAAATAACATTTTTCGGTAAGACATTTTTATTTTGGAATAGCGAGCTGACGGATCGCCTAATTGTATTGTGTGGCCTGTTACTATGCAATGATGTACAGTCACGAGCAAAAATATAAACACTTACTAAATGTGATGTTAGAGCGCGTACAAAATAAATTGACGCGCCATTTGTATAAAAAGTTATATGGGGTATACCCGTTTTACCCACTGATGTATCCCACCCTGTTTGTCCTGGGCATGGTTGGCTATAATCAACTGCATGTCCGACGGGATTTTACGCTGATCGCCTACTTGGTGAGAGTGCTTCGTGGAGTGAAGAGTAATCCGGGAGTATTACAGCGCTTAAGTTTGTGTGTGCCGGACCGGTACGTGTGGAGGAGGCATCGCCCGCCACTGCTACTGGTACCTACAGCCAGGACTAACCTGCTCGCCAAGGCGCCCATAACCAGAGCTATCCGTAACATCAACAACCTTCAAACTCAGATTGATGTCTTTACATGTAGTTGGAGTGAATTCGCAAGGGTATTATTGTATACATTGTGCTACAAGAAAAATAAAACTTAAATATTTTAAATATATGATGCAGTAATGTTTGGTTTGTGTGGATAATTTAATAATATTTTTATTTGTAGTTGAATTTCTGTTATTTTGTAAATACATAGTTTAATATTTTCATAAGTAAGTCATAATATTTTAAGTTCTTGACTGTCGCATTAGGGTAAACCCTGTAATGATAGTTTAAGCTATTACAATAAATAAATAAATAAAATTCGTAAGTGATTTTTTTTAATGTGATTTTGAGATAATACCAATATAATAAAAGTACCTATGGTTCGAAAATACTATGTTCATTACACCATAAAATTTCAATTAATAGTTAAAGAGAAAAACGCTTTTGAATTTTGTCAAGTGTATACATATCTATGCTCGTGACTGTACTTATCTATCTCAATAAAAATTATATTCCCTCTATATGTAATACTATAAAGTGAAAAAACCTGATCATTCTTTAAATTAAATAAACATTCGCTACTGCAGAATACGCAAGTACCTCAATCGCTTAATAAGGTAGAAAATGACACTACATTGACATAATAGGAGCGTAACGGACAAACCTATCGAAACAATTCCTTCTTCGAACAACAAATTAATTGAAAATATAAAAATACAAGAAATCGGTAAAAAAGATCATGATAATTATTTCCATTGCCGCCTTTATTCTTGGCGATCGATGCGGTAATCGAAATAGTACTCGATTAAACGTCCACTCGGTGCGGAATCGATTAAATGTGTTAAATGTCATGCGACGGGTGCGACAAATTGAGGCGGTGCGACTTGCACAAAACGTCGCAAGAAGTGGCAAATGTGACGCCTAGTTATTGGTACGTGTCAAGTACAGTCGCCACCGGAGTTCGATGGGAGAACCCGTTATGTTATTTTGTAGAAATTATTTTTAAATATTGTGAATGCAACCTACGGCTGCTATCGTTTTAGGGTTCCTGATCGAAAGGGTTAAGGATGTATCACGAGACTTCCGCTTCTGTCCGTTTGTAAGTATGTCTTTTATTGTATTATGGTATGATTTCCGCTAGTTTTGCCTGATAAAGAGCATAAGCTGCAATCATGTGCACGCAATTTAAGTACTCTTTCCAGCTCTTTATCTCAAGTATAAGATAGATCACCGTAAACCTCCTTGGAACATTGAAACCTGTCTTATATTATTGTGAGAGGTAGTTTTGTTATGTGGGATAGCCATACTTCGGCACGAATGGACCGGCTCGACCCAGAGTGCCACGGCCTCACAGAAAACCAGCGTGAAAACAACGCTTACGTGGTGTTTCGCTGAGTGAGTGAGGATACCTGAGGCCCAAACCCTTTTAAAAGGCAGGCAACGCACTTATGATTCCTCTGATGTTGCAGGTGTCGCGTAGTAATCGCTTACCATCAGGTGATGCGCCTGCTCGTTTGCCCCTCTATCCCTTAAAAAAGGCTTGTTAGATGGAGCTAGCTGCAATTTATAATAATAAAAAAAACCTTCGTTTTATAGTGTAGGCAAAGAGATTCAACTTTCAAAATAAAACCACACAATGTATTTTTTTTATGCCCACGCCCATAAAAATATTTACGGAACCCACACTAGTCGACGCGAGTCTAGCATTTAATCGGATTTTATATTTTTCAATGTCTGAATATTCTTTTAAGAAATGCTTGCAAATTAGTATAATATACTTTTGTGGCGTTTTTTATAAAGATGTTTTTATTATTTACTCGACTTTTTTTAGACAGGTTTATCAATTGGCATAATAGATTATTTATAATCCATAAATACGTAATGAAAAAAAATAAACTCATTTTTTTATAACATTTAGGTATGCTTCTTATTCATTTTTAGGGTTGTACCAAATATTTAAAAAACGGTTTTAATAAACGGTTTGAAATCCCCGACTTAATTTTTTAGTGTCAAGTTTTATACAGCTTTCGCATGCAACTTCGTTCGCGTGGATATCCACGTTGAAGTTGACAATGGTAATTGATAAAATACGTCTTGATGTCACAAACTTTCCGTGTCCAATATCAGATAATCAGCTGGATCGATTATACTTACCTCGCAGGCTTTCTTATATTATTTAGTTGTAATTTTTATTAAAAGGTAGGAATCTTACTATTAACTTAATTCCTTTTTATGCGATATGCAAACGTGCAGACGGAATTATCTTCTGCTTGGAAAGAATATTAGTATTGGTTATTTAATTAGATTTTTTTAAATATAAATCTTTTTTGGGGATGCCTAAGTTGTGTAAGCTGCCTTCCTCGGTACCTATTAAAAACGTTTGACGTTTCTAAGCGCAACGATCCTTTGATAGATCGGCCAGTTTTTTATTTTCTTTTTATACTTATTGGCATGGAGCCCATGTTTATTAGATTTATAAAACATAACATACCATCACGCCTGTATTCCCCGAAGGGTTAGGTAGAGGCGTACTAATGTACACCCACAGTTCGCCGGTATGTTTAGGTCCCATGTAATAGGGGGCGAGCCTATTGCCATTAACCGGGCACAAATTCCTAAATCCGAGCTGCTACTGGTAATTTCATAGAAAAACCCAATAACACTTTGCTCGACCTGGGAATCGAACCCAGGACCTCTAGCGTAGCAGTCGCGCTCAGGACCACTTGGCTAATGAGGCAGTTTTTTATAAAATATAAACCATTTACCATTGTTATTAACTGTACACAACGTTTTCAACGGGATTCCACGAGTATCAACATTAAAGGTATTTTTACATGTAAAAAGATAATTTTGAAATACTTTTGCTTTAACTTATTCTATTCCAACGTAACTAAGAACTCATTATATTATTGCATAAAAAACTCAAAACACCACTAATTGAAATTTCACAGAAATATGGTGTTACATAATTAACGCAAACCTCTAAGTGTGTTTTATAGCCCCTAGTAATAACACATTCAATGATGAACATGGTGAAATTCTATAGGAAGATGTTATTTTTTTTATATCTCCAAAAGTCGGTCCCTTATCTTTTAGGGCTCTGCGTTGATTACAATAACACTTTTGTTTACCCATTGTAATTGCTATAATAAACAAATAAGTATTTAATAACTAGTTAAGTTCTGCAATTTTATTAATACAATTTTCTTAGAAAACTGCAGAGACGAGTGGTGGATAATATAAAGCCATTTCCTGTGTATCATGTGCGTGCTTTTAAATTCATAACAACACTTAGCGTAAAGGTCACAACAAAAAATGTCGTCCCTCTAAGCAGCATTAATTATTTAATTTGGTCTGGAATAATGTTTTCATATTTTAAACTTTTCCCAACGGCTACGCTGACTTATTTCGTTTGACGTAGTCGTTGGGAATGTGTGTGTTAATTTTCAATTTCGTTTATTAAATTTTTGTTCATCGATAGTCGGTCTTTGCCTGGAAAAAATATTCTATTAAGCACGTTTTGAGCGTCGGTTTGTAATAATGGTGCAGTGCTCTAGATCTGTGCGTGTCAAATTATTGGGATAACTTCTAATTGGCAGTTTATACGACATTTTACTAACAGGTTCACAAAAAATATGTCTAAGCTTTTATAGTTACTATATAATCTAATTGATGTTTTATTTATATTATACCTCGTTTTTATAGCATGATGTTGAAGTCTAATTAAAATTGTAGCGGGTATCAACTCTTCGTTTTAATAAATTGAAAAAGCTTTATGCAACGTTAATGTAGAGCATATAATTAAGGTGCACATGTTTACTATCTTAAAATAACCGAAGTTATTGATAGACTTGTAAATAATAGATGTCACGCGTTAAGGGTAGATGGCTCTAAGCGATGATTTGCCTTTTTACTCTTATGCAAACTCAATGAGACGACAGATGGTTTATCTCGAGCCAACCATTACTGTATACATCTGCGGTTACTTGCAGATGTGAACTTCAATATTATCAGCCTTTTCCGTTATAACTACTTATGAGCTGCGATGATAGCTTCACACATAATATAATAAGGTAATAATCGTATTACTGTTTCAACAACAGGTGATATAGAGGCTCTTAAAATTACTATATTCCTTTTTCCTTGATAGTTAAAGATGCATAAGAATTTCTGCTACAGTAAATTTTAGAGTATTAATTGGCGTGCTACTATAAACAAGGGTTTGTAATTAGCCAGACAATGGGAGCTCCAATTATATATATACCAATGAAAAGCGATAAATAAACTGTTTGTATTTAATAAACATTGTGATATGCGCCTGCCACTCGTTCCATTAAACCGCAAATACAATAAAAAAGATTTTTATTTATGTTTTTTAAATTTGTAAGCCTGCTACTTTTATAGTACTTAATAAGTTTTATAGTAAAATATTGATTGATTTTCGAAAAAGCAGGAACAAAATCAGAATCTTATTTATACAGTTACCACTTCATTTTTTGTATACACCCTTGATTGTTAATAAAATTCTGATGAATGGTATTATTGTTGGAATAATTGATACGATTGTAAAATCATTGTGACTAATAAAGTCACAATGATTTTACAATCGTATCAATTTCTGCCAAGTTTCTCTTGGCTCATTAAACTATAAACAACGTTTATTAATACAAATATTTAATATTAAAATTTAATAATTTTTTTTTCTTCAAGTTTCAAGAACACTTGACACTGCAAAAAGGTTAATTGCCCAAAGTATAAAAAACGAGCAGAGTGCCAATTAGCTTTCAATATTATATGGCGTGTCACAAGCACCACACGATGTTTCTTTGTATTGCTAGAAATGGCATCTGAGCCGTTAAAGCGAAAACTAGTGTCACTACCTTACTTAAGACCTTTCAAAGCGGGCGCCAGACCACTTTAAAAGGTTAATAAACGTTTTTGTTTTGTTCTATTAGTTTCATAATAGTATTAAGGTTTTTAATGCCAGCAAAAAGCGTAATATATAATGAAAAAAATTCACTGAATACAAACTTGAAGGTTTATTTTCCACATGCACGCTCCGTTAACGTTAGTTTTTCAATAAGCTGTACCTATTTATCCAAAGTAGCCAGTCCAAGGCAAACAAATATTTCCTTTATTTGTGTTCCGTATTTGTCCTCTACTATAGAGAGTATTGTTCTCGTCGATTTTCGACTTATATAGCAATATAAGTTGTTACTTATAATATTAAAGATAACGAAATAAACAATAATAAACACAGAAATAAAATATAATTTATTGTCTCTTACAATAAATTTTGTCACATGAATAAATTAAAACTTTTGATAAATTGGACATAAAAAGTCACTAAATTATTCAAAATAAAGTCACGTTGGCGATTGATATGCGTTGTTTTTTTTAGAACTAGTAAACTAAGTTTGCTGACGTGCATCATAGTAAATGGAGAAAAAAGTTTTACACGGTAATACAACTTTACCTGACTTAAAGCTGCTAGTGTAATGTGAATAAAATGGCACGGACGTTATAGAATATATGTTCATTTAATCATCTAATGGAATCAACGGTCAAGTATAATGCAAGCATTTTTTACGCAACAATTGCAGTTAACAGTTATTAAGACGTTAACAATGAAGATCATTCAGGAATTATTAAAAAAATCCATCACAATATAATTCTTAAAGACACTACATTTAGCGTACAAACATTGTGCAGCGTAGCGGTTGGGAAAATTTGCGAGGCAGACGGAGCGAATGGGAATTCAACCTTCGCTTTGTAGTACATTAAATGTATGCGAGCGCGTTGCAGATGGGAACCACACGTGGAGCGTGTGCTAATACTATACGCGACGGAAAGAGATGCAAGTACAGGTATGATACGAACAGGTGCTATTAACTTGCACGCTACTGACTGTTGGTCAGTTTTTCTTATTATTTATGTATAAAATACGGCAGTCAATAAGATGTTTGTAAGTGATTCAAATTAATTATTTTTACTATTATCCAATAGTTGGATATTAACGACATCGAGACATTGTTTGCATAGGTGCATTTGCATATAAATTTGAAGGTAAGGCGGGGAAATACCAGCCTCTTAAGCTTCAAATTTATCGTGAAATATGCTTATGGAAATGGTACGTTGATAATCAACTTTTGGTAATCGAGTGAACACGTATACGTAAGTAAAAATACATTCAAATATGAACATTATGGTATCTAAAATTATAGTCCATTTTTAATTACTTTTTTTATCTTGACTTTGATCAATACTTTGAGACCAATTCAGATAAAAATTTAGATACGTAGCTGATTTTGATAAAAACTCACACTAAACAATGTAGGCCTGTATCTCTTGTCATCTCTATCTTTTATTCAATGGAAATAAATACATACAAATCCGTTTAACAGCGTTTTTTAAACCAAAACGCCCGCTCCGAATATTTTTAGTACTTACGTACTTCCCAATCACGTAAGTACTTACGTGATTGGGAAAAATATAATTACTAACATGATTCCTAAATGGAAATAATGTAATATTCCCATAACATTTTAGATACATTGTGAATAATTGAATACCAATCGCTTGGAAATACTAACATCAACATTTCAATATTTTTAAACGAG
This sequence comes from Acronicta leporina, assembly GCA_947256265.1. Taxonomy (NCBI): domain Eukaryota; kingdom Metazoa; phylum Arthropoda; class Insecta; order Lepidoptera; family Noctuidae; genus Acronicta; species Acronicta leporina. Next base: position 13,686,655 of record OX366521.1, read on the forward strand.
GTAATTGCCAGGTATTTTACTAAAAAAATACAAGTAAAACACACACATTTTGGCTTATATACATATCCAATAAAATAGTAACAACAACGACTAAGTCAATTAGTTATATTGTGACAAGTTTCTAGCAATTTAGAAATTTTATAAACTTAGCTAATTACTTCTTGGAACACTATGTTAACTGATTATTAATTATCTTTTTAAATTAAGATATACAAGTAGGTACACAAGCACAGTGCTCATCTAGGGAAATATATTTAAGTCCAGGTGAAATCATATTTTACGGTTTGAGGGTGAACTCTTACGCATCGAATAGCGATCACAATAGACTGACTACTAAAAAGTAGATGAACTTAACATAACATACCATCACGCCTGTATTCCCCGAAGGGTTAGGCAGAGGCGTAATGTACATCCACAGTTCGCCAGTATGTTTAGGTCCCATGTAATAGGGGGCGAGCCTATTACCATTAACCGGGCACAAATTCCTAACTCCGAGCTGCTACTGGGAATTTCATAGAAAAACCCAATAACACTTTGCTCGACCTGGGAATCGAACCCAGAACCTCTAGCGTAGCAGTCGCAGTCAGGACCACTAGGCTATTGAGGCAGTCAAGTAGATGAACTTAATAATTATATAAGTTCCATAAGAAAATGGCTGAACCGTTTTTTCCAGTCCAGATCCAGTTAAAGTTTTACGCGATCGATATTCAAAAGCTTTCGTCCCCATTTACCGTGATTTTAGTTCCTCGTCTTACCGCTAGTGGCGCTTAAGAGGTTTTACACTTAGCGTAAACTAGGAGCGTAAAGCTCATGGCAAAGCTACAGCTCAAAGTAGCAGCTACAGTATGTATGTAGTGACATGTGTGCACCGGGTCACAAAAAACTTATAGGATATGGGGTAATAAGATCTTTCGATCTATTTTGGAATTATGCAGGAATGCTCTCAAATGTTGGACCTGATGTAGCATTTCAAATAAATCAGAGTAACCCCCCCCCCCCCCTTCCTGGAATGTTTCCTGCCTCTGGTCCAAAAGCTGGAAACCCCCCAGATATGCATTAAATTAAATCCTACACTACATAATGAAACTGAATTAAAAAATAAATAAATACAATAATTGTGTCTATGGAAAAGTTGTACTGAATTAGTACCATGTAGCGTTTAAACAATATTTACATTTCCCATCATCGTGTAGGCAAAGTTACATACATAAAGGGTGACTCTTTATGTATGTAACTTTGCCTACACGATCGTTCGGTACGGCTTACTTCAGACGGAATTAGTTATTTCATTGGAACTGCAACTAGGAAATGATTAGCGTATGTACATATGTAGGTATTCAAATTAAACAAAAACGATATCCGTTTTTGCCACATGTTTTTACCTAATCAGCTGTCCACTGTGATGAGACCAGTGAATAATTTAATTAATAATTTCCTTGTACGACATCTGGTTAAATATTATCGAGGAATGTGGTAGAAGAACAATTATTTAAATATTCTTGTGGGTACAAACAACACTACTTAGGGAAGCCCTAAGTACTTAGCCCTAACAAGACATTAATATTTTTTTTATTTAAATATTTGATTATAATGAGGGGAGATTCTTGTTTGGCTTAATCATTCAGGAAATGATGGAGGGTGGAGGTTACCTTTTTTACATTGACGTTGAAAATTACACAAACCCCATGAACTTATAACAAAGTACAAAAAATACCGATGCAACTAACTAGAAAAATAAATTGTCTAAGCAACACAGAACATTTAATATTAGCGAATGTAATTTGAATTAAAAAATACATACAGACAGTTGAATATAGAACCTCCTCGTTGTGGCAATTTTAATATTTTTCGTAATTTAAATAAAGAATTAAATTCTATTGTTTTTCTTTGTTGACGTGGCCACTCCAAAGAGGTTGAAGCTTTAATTAAATTTCGGCTCTATTGAACAACGGCTTGGGTGGCTCAGGACTAGTATTTCCTACGTTAAGCTGGGACATTTGCCTCACAAAATGAGAATTTGTTCCGAAATTAAAACTCAAGGAGTAATTTTGTTTTAGTATAAAATTTTTAAGAGAAAATCCTCAGCTCCCCCTGGGATCATAGATTTGGTTGACTCTGCAATATTTTAAGGTAAGGTCCATTGTACTTTGTTTGTACTCGCGTGAGGTGGCTATAACTTTTATTGATGTAATCAATTTATTTAATTTAAATAGAGTTTGAGAGTTCTTTAATTTTTTTTTCTGTCTTGTCCATAAGACCTACTTTTTGGAACTATGGTTGCATGTTCTAAAAGAGTGTGATGTTTACATTTTAAAAGTGTAGGATTATTAAAATGGCCTTATTGGATTGACTTTTTTCATTATAACATCCGCTTTTTAACAATTTTGGGTTTGACTTATTTATAATACAAAGTTATGTTAAACTAGTAAGATTTTAATCAGTAGTTTAACCGCTATAAAGTAACAAACATACATTTCAATTTACATTTACGAAAACATCTAAATTGCAATTTCTGATGCTTCATACAAATTAGGTCCAAATTGCTATATAATAAGCAAATTGGTATCGCTAATTATAGAAGATAACATCTTGCAGATATATTTTATTTGCTATATTATTTCGAAACACTTTTATGTAAAACATTTGCTTAATTAAGAAGTAATTTTGAAGCGGTAGCCGCATGGAGTGACGAATCCTTTGTAAAAAGCAGTCGGAGATAAAATAAAACTAATTAAGAAAGCGTTATCTCTGTCTGTCTGACATCAGTTTTGTAGCCTTTTTAGTGAAAGTTACAATTTATTGTTGTCTTTATCTTGTAATTTAGCATTATTTTTACATTATCCACCGCAATAGTGTTTTATTTCTATGTTTTCCATTACCATTATTATTGTTTTTAGGTATCTACTAGTCAGTAGGTAAAAACGTCAAATTAACGTATTGCTGTGGAATAAATTCATATTTCAAATTCGAAGTAGATTTTTATTATTTTTTGTATCTTTTTGCATGTTAGCTAAGATTATAATAAAGTTATTTTAGTGAAGTAAATATGAGTAACATTCATTTTTAAATAAACGTTCATTATTATTATTCCTCTAAAGCATTATATTAATTAAAGCTACAGAACTGTTCTCTTTGGAGGTGAGCCTTAATTTTTAAATCGCATCTACATCTATCTACTTGCAAAGAAATTTATAGGAAAACTTCTAAGACCAGTATGATGTGAGGGTGACAGATCGGAATTCCCGTTTCCCACAGCAAACACGAACAAATGAGACAATACTCTTATATCATTTTTCCATCTTGCTGGAACATACACAATAAAAGTTGAGCTGATTGTCGATAACTATGATGTATTGATCGATCATGACGCGGCCGAGAAAAAGTCGCATTGTCGCGGTCGCACGGTCGCGCGTGCGTCCGTATTGTGGCGCCGTCTAGCCTGCGTCATCGATAGATAGGCTTTAAGACATTGAGGTATTAATAAAAAATATATAACGTATTAGAAACCATACATGGAGAAACATTATGGAGTGTAGAAGAATAGAGAAACAACTCAGATAGGGATAGACAGACATGTCGAAAAAGTGCTAGCTGTTAGTACTTAGTAAATATGTAATAGTTTAAGAAGAGGTACGGTATGAATGTAGCAGTTGTTGACGGATTGAAGTTTGCCGAGTACGGAAGGGTGCTGAGCTAGAAAATCATGGAGAATGTATAATTTTAAGTAAATACCTACTTATAACCTGAACATGGAGAGTTATAGAATTTTTGGGAATTTTTATGAATTTGATTGTGATTGTCCATACACAGAGTCGGTTGTCCTTTCTTTTATATTGCATATTACATAGCTATAAGTAATGTGTTTTGTCTTGGATTGACTCGTGATATTCTGTGAGAGGGAAAATAAGACAAAGTATATTATTATTTTCAGTATATATTAATCACATTTCACACGAACAAAATCACTATTTTTGGATTTGGAGTTTGGCTTTTTTGTTTTTTTTTCAAGTATCGTGAAAAAGTCTTTATGCATGTTAGTTTAGGAGAACTCACAATACACACGGCGACATATCAAGATTCAAGCTATACAGTTTTCCATTTGGGCCCATCGAATTCCGTCGCAGTAGCGGTAATTTTGTTGTGCAGTTGCAAAAGCTTGACGGTTTCGCGTACGATAATAATTTATAACTCAATACTTCTAGGATGCATTTCAAATGACACCTGACTATTGTAAATTGCGGCAGTGGACTGCCCTCAACAGGTGTCGCGACACATAAGGTAACAAGGACCGGTCTCCAATAGATCATCTATTGGCAACCAGCGAGATATCTGACGAAACAATACGATAATACACCCAGATAAACATGTTGCCACACTTCGGACTACGTGTAGAACTGACTTAATATTGTTATGTTGCCATGATTTATTTCATACTTTTTTTTGTAGTTACTACGTATATTTTAACTGCTTCATTAGCCTAGTGGTCAGCGTGACTGTTACGCTAGAGGTCCTGGGTACGATTTACAGGTCGAGTAAAGTTTATTGGGTTTTTCTATGAACTGCCCAGCAGTAGCTCGGAGTTTGGGATTTGTGCCCGGTTAATGGCAATAGGGACGCCCACGCCAATTACAAATTATTTTGTTATTATTTTGTGGCAGTGTTGCCAGGGCCCCTGAGTCGAAAGTTACGTTTCGTTTCCTGAAAAGTAACATTTTTGGTGCAAAAGTTACATTTTGGGATCTATGATGTCGAATGACCTTTTTTTTTTTTAGCTCCGGATTTTTCATTAATTGTTAAAAATTTGAGTTCAATTTGGATGCATTCGTGTACTGTTTGCAATAAAATAAAAATCTAGTATTACTTATCTCGTTGTTCTGAAAAGTTACGAAAAATGCCTTAAATATAAAAATTACTTACATGTTACGCGAGGGGGTCAAAAGTTACGAAAAATGTAAGAAATGTAACCATCTGGCAACGCTGTTTTGTGGGCAATTCAAGCTCTTATGACTTTGACTTTTATGCGTCGTTGTTTCGATTCGATCCGAAGCTCGTACGTTTGATTTTCGTAGTAGGGCCCCGACCGGAACATGCATTTACCATACGACCATTATCGAGTACAAAACAAAACACCGTATTCAGAACTTTATCTATAATCTCCTTACAGATGCTCACCCTACGTTCAGTATCAGCTAACTTATCTGAGCTAAGTAAACAACGGCCTGCAACAGATGTTTCGACACCGGCTGCTCCGGCGCAGGTAATTTGCAAATAAATGATCCTGCTATTATACGAGTACCTCGAGTACTACACAGTACTATGTTACATGGTGATATCTACCTATATAGTTTCATAGTCCTTTTGGCACTATAGTGTGCTTATAAATACATTATTTTGGAACTAACCGGGGGGTTAAAACTGAAGGCCAATTCAGGTAATTTAAAAGTGTTCAAAATATTATAACTCCCGGTCTATTTTCAGCGTTTTAAATGTCACAGATGTCAATTCTCATAACAATATAATTATGTATATGATGTCCAAAGGTTGTCATTTATTTTAAGAGAATCGCAAATCCACTTTTAACATTACTATTACCTTACCTTGACTTATCATACATTTACATTGAGCAATAAATCTATGTCAAAATTCAGATTGACATCCATCCGCAAAGATACGAACAATTAAAAAGCTTTTAAAAAAAAGTCTTTAAAGATGTGTACGCATGAACGTAAAGAAAAGAAAAGAAGAGAAGTAAGAAAATTTGCGCTGCAGCAGGTATGAACTAGCTGCAGCGCTAATTAGGGGCCTTTTCTGACGTCACACATAATTGTGTTCTGACACTACAATTTCTTTTTTATTTAAAAAAAGTTTACTAGCAATGTGGGTCGCACATTACTAGTATTCTTGTTAACCCCTCATGCTAAGCTAAATGCTTGTGTTACGAGTGGGTTCACGTCGATAGTGCAATGGGTGGGTTTCGAACCGGCAACTCCATGATCGCAAGTCCGACGCCCTAGCCATTAGGCTACCGCCGCTTAAACAATTATGTATTTTTATGGGATAAGGGGGCAAACGAACAGACAGATCACCCGCCCCGATGGACACCCGCAATACCAGAAGAGTCGCAAGTGCGTTCCCCGCCTTTTAAAATGGTTTGGGCCTCCGGTATCCTCACTCACTCGGCGAAACACAACGTAAGTGTGGTTTCACGCCGGTTTTCTAGGTGGGCCCGTAATATCAGTCCGGTCGAACCGGCCCATTTGAGCCGAAGCGCGAGCGAATCCCCCACGGTATAATAAATTATTAATTCATGTAACGTATAAAAAATTAGTTTTATTAGTTTTGTCTTGTGTTGTCTCACGATAAATTTTCTTTGATTCTTCTAAAATTCATTGTATGCACAACAATGATGCTTTTCTGTTCTCAGTTCCGTCACTGTTCCGACATCACTTCACTTCAATAAACGATGAGTACGTTGCAATCATTTCGGAGTTACGGCTTCGATGTAAACACAAAATTTGGTTGTGGATGCGTTGATAACACAGAGTGACATCATTGTCGATATGAACCCAAATATATTGTTGTGGCGGTTGTTTAGTTTGACAGTTCAATCGCATGCATTATTTGCAAAATGCACCTACACAAACTCATTATCTTAAAAATATTTCTGATCTGGTTTGGATCCATTCTGGTTATACTGGAATGCTTAGGGAAAAGCAAAGAAATATGTTATAACTTTGATCGTATCGTTAGTATTCTAACCGTGGGCGGAACGCCTCTTAACAAAAACCGCCGGCTAACTAGTACGATATTGTAATTTCTTTAGAAGCTCATTTCCATGCAACCAAGTACATAGCACTATGTGTGAGAAATAAATAGTGTATTTAAAAGCCACTTGTGTTTATTTATCATTGAGGTATAATGTGCTAGAGTAACTCGTCAAATAGATCCCTGCGAAGAGTCAGACGCAACTTACTAAGCTACTAAGATCATTGCCTGTGATGTCGAATTTCTATTCCACAATTAACGTCTTCAGGTGACGCCAGCGACATCTATTGTTAACACATTATCATGTTCTTCATACATGTCTTTATAAGTTTAGGTACTACAATGTCAATCGATGTTGCCACTGCAGTGCTATAGTATGAAAACGAATTGAATACATGAAACTCCCTCAATATTCTGGTGGTCCTAAGCGCGACTGCTTAGCTAGATGCGAGTTGGTGCGATTCCCAGGTCGAGCAAAGTGTTATTGGGTTTTTCAATGAATTTCTCAGTAGCAGCTCAGTTTTTAGATTTCTGCCCGGTTAATGACAATTGGTTCTCCCCCTATTGCATAAGACCTAAACCAACCGGCGAACTGTGGGGTATATGAAGTACAGCTCTGCCTAACCTCTGGGAAACCAGGCGTAATACCTATGTAATGATAGATTGAATCAACAATGCTGTCAAATTAAGTAACAGTCGTACAAACATTTTTTAAAGTGGGATTTTTTTAAATAATATTCTTAACTTCTGGAGATCAAATATTTCTCTTTATTTCCATGAAAGAGAAGATCTAGACGAGCGGTCAACATAAAAAGTCTCACGTGAGTTTTAAAACAGGCTGCAAAAGGTCAATAAGATCCATCCCCATTCTCACGGGGCAAAAGGTCAAAGAGATGTGAGTGTCTTTACAAAGTCAAAAGGTCATAAACAATGCTAACATCCCCTTCTTTCATGTGGAGGCTCGTTATACTATTAGAGCCTAATATTTTAATCCTTCTCTTCACTTTGGTAATTGGATTTAGTCTAGAAGCCCAAGTCTTCTATTTCAATTGCGTTAAAACAGTCGTAAGCGCGACTAAACTTCTTAATGACATAAGAACTGACAGATTTTGAAAGCAAATCTGTCAAAAATCTGCAATTCTGAAGTCGGTGATTGACGATTTGGACACAATAAAGTAACCTGACTGACTCGGGGCCCTGGACTCCAAATCTAATATATTATTGTGTATGACTTGATATTGACTTTCAATTACCTACTTCATTTTTTTTAATTTTGACAGTTTTACCAGAGAAGCTTGTCATATAATTTATTTTAAAAGAGTTTCTTGCCGGATTCTCCTCCATAGGATCAACCTTCTGGAACCGTGCAACTAGAATCATAACGTTTTATAAACGCCTGCAAAAGCTTCTTTGAAAAAGATTGTTTCTTTGGAAAATTATTACACATTTGAAATAGCAGATTTGGGCCCCTAAAATTTCATGTAGGTACAAACAGATCTACTCCAGGCAAGCTCGTAAATACCTAAACACCTAATCAATAAATAATTTTAAGATTAATTTCATATCAGCATTACCAATTAAATGGATAAGCTAATAATACATTTGCACAGTTTGCAGTATTATAAAGTGAACTGTTACTATTACTTAGCTACCGGTAATGATTGGTAATCGATATAATTGCACACATCCGACTATACGTAATATTCGATTTATCCATGTGTTTTATGACTTGAAAAGTGTTAGAGCTTGGGCACACGAAACGGTTTTCCAGCGTCAAGTTTATAAACTACACAAGAAGCTGACAAATAATGATAGAAGACGTGAATGAAATTTAAAAAAGAATCGTGAGTTTGATAAAACCAACTTACATTTTTTGATCTATTTAGGATACGACTTGAATAAGGTCAATTAAAAGTTTTCGCTTAGGCAGGCAGACAAGGCAAATGTAAGTGATAGATCACCTAAAATAGGAGCAGGTGTTGGGTTTGTTGCAAATAATGGGGCGTGGATCGATTGGGAACGCACTAGAGATCGTCTGATTGAACTGAATTAATTGGTTTGTCAAATAACGTTACAATTACAAAACAGACACAATATTTTATAATTGCCTCCTCAGTTCAGGTAATCCATCACTCTTTACATACATGAAAAAAGAGCATATAAGTTCATACAGTTTTATGAAAGATACAGCGATAAAATCCATAGACACCCTATCGATAACACAAAATCAATCGGGAAAGTCTCGAACCGTCTGTCCCAGCCTTAAGGTCCCGATAAAATATGACTTAATGATTGATAGATGATTGGTCGATTGGAGCCAATCTCGATAATTATTTAATGAAATATGTTACTGTTAAGTGATCCCTTGGGAATGGAATGATGATAAAGTGTATGATACTTAATTGTAATAATCTAAACGTTGAAACGATAAACTTCTTGTTGAGCAAGGATTCTTACATTTGCACTGGTAATGCTAACTATTTAGTTCATTAAGTTATATAATACAACACTAGTTAGACATATTGAAATAAAACAACTTTACGGATTATATCGCGTTATATTAGTATTAAATACAATACAAATCCCGACGTTTTGGGCCCTTTACAGCGTCCATGGTCACGGGCAGACTCCAGAAATCAATAAACACTAGTTAGTATATGCGGAACCAGAGACACGTGTCGTGTTTCCGATTATGCATAAAAATATATGCCATAATTATTCTAGAGTGAATGCAAAAAAAGATGTTTACCAGTTGGTCATAGTATGGTACGGTAAAAATATTTTTTACTTCGAAGTAGCTATTGGCGAGGGTTGAAGAATGTTTATGTTATAATCACTGCCTCATTAGCCTAGTGGTCCTGAGCGCGACTGCTACGCTTGAGGTCCTGGGTTCGATTCCCAGGTCGAGCAGTGTTATTGGGATTTTCTATGAAATTCCCAGTAACAGCTCGGGGTTTGGAATTTGTGCCCGATTAATGGCAATAGGCTCGCCCCCTATTACATGAGACCTAAACATACTGGCGAACTGTGAGTATACATTAGTCCGCCTCTGCCTAACCCATCGGGGAAAACAGACGTGTGGGTATGTTTTATGTGTTATAATCAATATTCGTTTTTAATATAATAATGTATAGTTAAACATTAATTAAAATCAATAGCCTGTTTATATATATGAATTGAGTACAAATCTAAACTCGAAGTAACTTATGAAAGTTTTATTTCCACTTTCCTACATTCTTCGGTAACAGTAAAATCGTAATAATACGCATGTAAGTACAACTATTGCACCTCTAAACGGCCAATACAACGTCTATTACCATTGTTTAGACACATATCTGTTAAACCAGAGATCACCAACGTTGGGTCAAACCGTCATAACTTTTATATAAAAAAAAAATAAGCTCACTATTAGGTATTAAAATAAAATAAATGTCTGTTATAACTTGTGCAATTAGATTCAAGATAAACTTAGAGAATTATTACTGTACCTACTATGGAAACTATAACAACTGTTGATAAATATAAATAATAAAAATCAAATTTCATGGATCCTGTTTTCCGACGCGAGAATATTTGGCATTCAAATAAAACAATTTTATCGCGTTTTATTGAAATTATTTAATTACCGACGTTTTGGATGCTTTACACAATCCATGTTTATGAAAACACTTAGATGAGACGTCGTAATGTTAGAATTTCTAACAGTTACTTTATATTTTTATTAATTATTAGAGATCCGATACACGCAGAATGAGTTCTACGTGTCCTTTGGTCTTGACTATGGCCTCATTACCTTAGTTTCAAAATAAACTGACCGTAGCAACTGCGCTAGGGTTGTATCGTAAAATATTTGAATTAAAAAATATGACCCCAAGTGTTTTACACCCCTGTTACAAGTTGCTTTCGTATAATCTGAAACTTAAGTTATGTAGCATATAATTTCACTGAGACCTGTCGTATTTTGCAAAATATAATAATAATAGCTGTGCAATGTATATCATAAATATAATTTACATCATAATATTAACCCGTAATGGTTGTAAAGCTGTGTCAGATATTTGTGTATTAAGAAAATGTTATTGGAAAATAAATAGAGGGTTAAATTTTCAAAGAAATAGCTAGTTCCAACCTTTGTAGGTGGTCAATAATAATATAACTGCTTCCTAGCAGTAAAAATCAGGTATTTGATACCCATCCTTATCCTCCTAACCTATATAACTGTATTGAAATGGGACTATGTTGGTAAATTGAAAGAGTAAACCAATACAGTCGTAGTTAGAAGCCAGAAAAGCCGGAAAGAGATTGTTACAAGTATCCATGATAACCGGGTCTAAGGAATTAAGGGTACCTACAACTACATTACTCCACGTGCTAAGAATAGTCAACCATAACCATCCATAGACTGACAGACTGACTTACTTTACAGCGTATTTATTACTGAGCTACGAACCCATCCATGTTATACTGAAGTTACAATTTGAATAACACAGCTATAATATAACAAAGTATTTATTGTTTAAACCCCTAACGGACTGCAGGCTCTGCCGCGCAAAATGCATAACAGTTAGGGTGCGTTCCACTAGGCGTTCACAATGATCACGCTCACGAGCGCAGCTTTTCCCGTTCCACTTGCTTCTAAGCTTTACAGTCGTCAACACAAGTGGAACGATCACTACGACCCACCTTTTTAGATGGGTCGTCGTGAGCTTCAAGTGAGCGTCGGAGACTTTACGTGAGCGTAAGTCATGACGTCATGAGTGACCTTTTCGCCGCGACAACAACGATCGCGGTCGATAAGTGGAACGACTAAATGAGCATTTTGATCGTTGTGGGCGCTAAGTGGAACGCACTCATACCAAGATGACAGACTCTGACATAAGGGTGGTCGCCAGCCTGTCAATCTCCAAGAGGTTGACAGGCTGGATTTTGTCACCTCTTTCGAGATGCCTATCTGAAAGGCAGTGAACGAGTGAAATTGTATTCTAACTCGCTCCGACACGGAGACCGAATTGTAGGTTTTTTTAAAGACATTAAAAAATTACCAGACGAATTAACAAATCTTAAAATATGTTATTTGGCTCCAAGCAGTTCAAGCATTTGCACATCAGTACCGAACATCTGCTCACCCCGAAAGGGAAATAGCATCGTAATAAATACTAGTTAGACGGTTCTGCGCAGTAACAGCCGCGGGCGAAATCGTACGAAAAACATTACTCGCTTCATAGGAAATGTAAAGCGCATTTCTACACTATGGTGTTGACTACGCTTGAATGAATTTTTAAGTATATAAATTTAACTGCCTCGTTAGTCTAGTGGTCACAAGTGCGACTTCTTCGGTTCGATTCCCAGGTCGAGCAGTGTTATTGGGTTTTTCTATGAAATTCTCAGTAGCAGCTCGGAGTTTGGAATTTGTGCCCGGTTAGTGGCAATAGGCTCGCCCCTATTACATGGGACCTAAACATACCGGCGAACTGTGGGTGTACCTAAGTACACCTCTGCCTAACCCTTCGGGGAATACAGGCGTGATGGTATGTTATAAATTTAAAAGTATATTGTAGCGACATCTACCGCGCTACATGCGAAACTAATGCTGAATCACACAAGTGAAGTTTGCAACGCAACTCGCATATATATATACATACAACCGCTCAACATTGGTTGGAGGGGAAACACAACTCGCTCCTCCACAAATAGAATTAGAAATCTACTAAATTCCTAAATCTACTATATTTTAGCCAGGCAATCCTAAATTATGATCTCATAAATGCCAAATATGATAAATAAAATTTAATAAAATGAAATGGATTTCTCCTATATTCCTCTCGAGTTATCTCATCCGTTAACGTATAAGTATAACCAATCCATAGTGACTATACATAGGATCCGACTCGTTAGGAATTAATATCACATTAAAAGTTGACCGATGTCCTGTGAAATCATTATGGAGTAGTGATTTCCAATTTAAAGTTAAAAAAAAAACACATGTTTGTTATGAAACATTGAATCACGCCAGTATTCCCCTAACGGTTTAGCAGAGATGTAAGTACGCTACACGTCGCGTAGAGTCATTTTTTGTATCTTTTTAATGAATGACGTGTCCAGAATAAACAGGTTTCTTTCTTTTCGTTCTACAGCCTGAATGTTGATGAAGCAAAAGATGTATGCAAGAATCATAGCAAGTGATGTTCTGTAGTTTCTGTTACTATGGGAAAAGGGCGTGAGTATATAAACATTTTTTTAATCTACACAGGTTTCAACATTGTACATCAGCCCTTATATTAATGGCAGTGATCGCGAGCGCTTATTTCAATGTCCCCGCGTCTCCGCAACTCATAGTAATTGAATTGTCTTGAGACCCCGTCCTCTGTATTTATGTCCTTCATAATTTATGACTAGCGGACTATATTCCCGTATTTAATCGTAGCTCAACCGAAGACAGATGTCAATGCATGGATTTGATGTAAATTATTGTAATGTTGGTAACATCCAGGGATAGACGGTGCAGCTTAGAGGTAAGTCAGAAAAACATGTGACAGTATTAGTCAGTAATATTATCCCAGTGTCTGGTGGATATCAGAAATATGTAACTTTATTAAATTTACTAGCTTCTGCCCGCGACTTCGTCCGCGTAGCGTGATGATATATAACCTATAGCCTTCCTCAATAAATAGGCTATCTAACATCGAAATAATTTTTCAAATAGGACCAGTAGTTCCTGAGATTAGCGCGTTCAAGCAAACAAACAAACTCTTCAGCTTTATATATTAGTATACTAGCTTCTGCCCGCGGCTTCGCCCCCGTGGAATAAAAAGTATCGGGAACGGTATAAAAAGTATCCTATGTCCGTTTCCTGGTTCTAAGCTACCTCTCCACCAATTTTCAGCCGAATCAGTTCAGCCGTTCTTGAGTTATAAATGGAGTAACTAACACGACTTTCTTTTATATATATAGATATAGATATAGATATTACGGGGATAACTACTTCAGTAACAACTAATCAAGTCGTTGACTGCATTCAACAGTGGAACACGTCAAAAGTATTGGTATTTAAAAATATGGTATGTAAAGTAATTAGAAATGCCTAATTGACAAATGTTATTATAGCGTAGGTAACTGAATTTCTAAATGATACGAATTTATGAATACAGAATAATTATAATTATGCAAATCGGAATCTCATTATGACATAAATTTATTTTGCATTGTATTCAATTTACCGTACTTAATTTAATCATCTAACCTTTTTTTATATATCTTATCTCTTATCTTTTCTGTAGTTAATGATGTATAAATATTATCTTTGAATTTTATGTGGATATGTATCTATGATTACCTATAGGCAATATGCATAATTATGTGAAATGTTTGAAATTTGTACCAATTTTCATTTCTTATTTTTTGTCGTGTTATTTTTTTATGCCACGACGTGGCAAAACATGTAAGGATACCTTTAACAAACATCAATAACATAACTTTAACAAATCTTATATTGCAACTTCTCATTGTAATGTACACTCACGTTTTCACAAATAAATTATCTTATCTTATCTTGCGTTCTAAATTACGTACCTACTTAATTGCATTACGGTATAAAGAACAAGCTTCCTGATCCCTATTTTGACGTTAGCACACGTCAATGAATTTAGTTTTCGTGTCAGAAACAAAAGGAATTAAGAAACTTGATGTATGTAAGTAGCACAATAAGAGTATTTAATAACAATTAATTGTTTTGCAGGTAAGTAGTAATTAAGCAAATTGATTGAATTAATCGTCTTCAGACAACCGCATAAGATGCTTGCGGTGAAGATTTTGTTATATTCAGCATATGCTACGTGATGAACAGTGTAATCGAATTCCTGGTCAATAATAGCCAGACAAAGCCAGTTTTATAGGCTATTTCGCATTTATTGCGGTTATGATGGCCGCGATTAGTGGGTTTACAGTAGAAAGTGCATTGTATCTACACAATACCTACATAATTGATTTTTAATGCTGCAATATCATACAGCACTGGTTTTACCGGCATGATTTATTATTAGGGTTGGCAAACAAGTTCATATCTGTGTTTTTCAAGGTGGTGGGATTGCACTGCTGGTGGAGGTGGTACCGAAGCATTTACAAATACTCTAGATTCTTGTAGAGTTTATTTTAAAAAATAACACATAAATAGTGTGCAAAACTAATGTGTTAGGGATATGAAACACAAAATAAATAAATTACATCCAATAACAATTTTGATGGCGTAACGTAAGCTAGACCTACGCGCCAAGTCATAAATCAACGCCTAAGTAACTATGCTGTGATAGGCACAAAAACTGTAAACGTAAAACTAACAGCACGCTATGTAAACACATAATGTGCACATAATATTGATAGCCTATGTAAAATGGCGTGTATTCATCGATTCATATTATTCGAATACAGAAGTACCATTCAATATCGTTCTTAAAAAAATATTATGGTACCTACCTAATTATATAAAAGCAAGTAATATTCCAATCAAATGTATGGCTTTTCGGTAGCCATATATCATATTATAATTCAACAAAAGTAGAGATATTAGCCCCCCGTACTCAGTCTACTGCCACTGTTGCAATTTGGGGGATTGTAAAATACTTTGTCAGCCATGGCATTCATGTCTCTAATTTTTATAAAAAGAGTTTTTCTCTGGCGATGGCGTGCAAGCTCGTTAGCGAGTTTTCTACACAATTATATCTAATGATCATTATTAGTCGGTGTTTAATATAAAAACGTTGCATGTAAGCTCCGCCTTTGAGAGTTTTAAAATACATACCTACACAAAAAGTTTATTTGAAAAGTGAAAATGGTTTGTCTTCAGACCTATCTTTACGGTCGATTTTCTTTCGAAAGATATTTGCCCGATATAGACTGTCTAGGAATCGCGGGTGGCCTTATCGTATCGAGACATACCTACATAGACCACCTAAACGTGATTTTTTCATGTTTTCTCTCTATATATAATCTTCAAAAGAAAAGTTAATTATTTTAATGTCAATTCTAATAATTTAAAATATTCAAAATGAACACAAAATGATAATATCCGAATTTATCAAATAAAGTCTAAGTGACTCAAACGACAAATAATATATTATATTGAAATGAGATCTCAATGAGATCATAAATTGACGCAAACATAACATTAAAGATATTGAGATTAATTTGTAATATTTGTTCAATGTATTGGAATTTCATTCCAACAAGATATCATTTTGCCTTGGAAATCAATTTTGGCGCTTGAGCACTATAGGTATGCCTTTTTATAAAAGATTAACAGTAAAAATAGATCAACCACCAGTGTTTTACTGTAGTCAACCTCGTGCTAAAGTACCTACTTAATTTCTCCATCTATCCTGAGAGGCAAGACAAATCTCAATAAAACGTTCAAATCGGAACAAAATTTATGGAAATGGCATTCATTTATCAATACGCTAATTTTACTTCATAGATTCGAATTTGATAGGTTCTTGTTTTTAAGAAATCATCATGGTGGTATTCACCACTTGAACAATTTTTTAACCTGTTCGCGATAGCATGGCAAGGTTTGCGGAGGTCAAGGGGCATTCGTGCGGAAAACAACTTCGCCGTGGACACCAGCGCCAAGCTCATTGGCTCATTGGCTCATTGGTTATTCTTTTAAAAACTGAACATATTCACTATGTGAATTCTTTATATAATATTTTATGTACTTCGTAAGGCTTTAAAAATACGTACTGCAATGAAAATAGAATGTAAAAGCTAATCATTACTGAGAAACTCTTAGGTTTTAGCATAAATACGAAGTAGGCTGCTGTTAGGCTAATTAAATTTAATAAAAACTTTTTATTACTAACCAATATAAAAACGTACTTCTTTTTGTATCACAAAGGTATGTTATAGGTAGACTATACTAGAGGGGCGGGTTCTGTCGCTTGTGACAATGTTCTTAATGCTGGCAATGGTGCTTGTGACATAGTGGCGTTTAAACATGCGAGCATATTTTATAGTTCAAGTCTTCCTCTATCGTTACGTCATGTTTATTAATTTGGGACAAAAAACAGTTCATGTTATACTTATAATATAAAATAACAATTTTAAAAAATGATTCAGTAACGTATAACCTACAATAATGTCCACGGAATAATGTCAGACATCGAAAACGAGAAAAGAAGATGGAAGAGCATGACGTGAATTTAGTGTAAAAGTTAAATAACATTTGAGAAGGTAAAAAGAAGGGATACTGATGATAACGGTGAATAATCCATATCATTCCTTAAGTAGGATACTCATCGCATCGTCAATACGAATTGGCTGGGACCAGAAGTCCCAATGAGATACATGCATATGCAAACCAGCAGAAGAATAACGAGCCACGGTGCGTGCGTACGGTCTGTCCCTGACAGAGTATCACCTCCCCAGATAGGAGACGGTCCATCGGTTTTTCCGCAATACAAAAAAAGAACACTTTCGAAAACGTATTCGTATCGAAATCGAGAATAATTTGTATGAAAAGGAGGTTAATGAACGTAGATGAAGCGAAAGTGGTGTGCCAGGGTCGTAGTAACTGTAATCTCTGCCTACCCTAATGGGAAACAGATGTGAAAATATGTATGCATGTATGAGATTTGTAACAGAAAAAAACTCATTCGTTTACGATACGAATTCGATAGTTCTTCGTGCTTAGGTCGATGATATATCAATGGTAACTCGTATAAGCTCTTTCAAAAATATTTTTATATTCTTTTAGTACCTACGTACAATAATCACCTGTACTGGCTTTACCTTAAAGTTTTATACTTAGCTATATATTTTTTTGTCTCTAACCTAATTTAACAGTTCTAACACACAAAAAAATATTTTTTTCCTATTTGATATTTTATTATGTAATCTTATTATCCCAAGCGCACGAGACACCGCGCGCTACCGCCGCCGGCACCGTGTGTATCTCCAATGGTCAGGCGACGAGGTTGTAAATGCTTCATGTAGAAGCAGGAATCTCGATATAATAACTGGTGCTATGCCGTTTTTATACTGTGCTTGAAAAAAATATCACGTTAGCCGAGAACTACGATTTAACAAGCTGCGTTTGGCGTTTGATGAGCACAAACCGGTAAATGTGTTAATAAGGTTTAAAAAAATTAATTGGCTTAATATGCTCTCTTTATAAGTAGCTAATTATCAAAATATCATAAACCCAGTATGCTAGTTTCGGAGGCCTCCATACTACTGTATTAGAAGACCACCAATTAAATATATTTCTTTATAGGTATTATGAAAACTTACTATTCCATAAAGCAATATATTTTTCACCCCAAGAAAAGCTCTTGTCGGTATCTACCTTGAGAAAGGTGGCCTATGTGCTAAAACCACAGGGTACAACCACACTATGCGATGGGGTAAAAGTTAAGAGTGGTAAATAAGTAGGTTATTGCGTAAGTACAGTATAAAGCCATAATTAAAAGAGCTAATTATTTTTCTTTCAATTACTATTGATTAAATTATGAAAGATTAAAGGAATCTGAAAAATCTTTACTTGAATCACGTAATGTTGAATATGTCTATAAAATAATCATTATGAATACCCTTAATTTTTATGAAATGAAGTAAAATTTCTCAGAATCTGATAGAAGTCCTATTTGAGTTAAAGACACCATCTATACAATATAGGTATATGATGTACAATGTATAAGGTACCTACTTACAACCAGGTTGCAAACACATCGCGCCTAATTTACTTAGAATTCTTCAAAAGGAAATCAGATTACCAACAGATATAAATACAGACTTTTTTATTCACACTTCCATTAAAAAAACGTAGAAATGACCATGGAGATATAAAAGTAGAGATGTATCTCAAAACGAGGTTTTGCTTCGTAAGCTATGATAAATTTCAGGAAAACATAATAGTTCAACATAACATTCTTGAACATTCTTGACCAAATCTTAATAAGGCAACAATGCCAATGCTGCCTACGAAATAGCGTATTTAATATGGCATAAGTACTACATTATAAGAGTCAAAGGATGACAATTCAACTGTAAAAATGATGCCAGATTTACTTAAAGAATGATTTTAATAGTCATATGTCAATCAACTACGTTTTAAACATCTAAAACCAAGGCCAGAATATATGCTAGTTCTGTTACCATTTGTAAAAATAAGCACAATAATATGTGTGATTGCTCAGATAATAATATCTCAATGTACAAAGCCGCTTTTACACCAGGTAAATAATAAATACTTACGCCTTATTAGAAGGTATTTTAATAAAGAGTGTTCTGCTTCAATAGTAAGGTCCAATTAGATACAAAAAATCCAAGTGTGTCCTCTGCTTTATGTCGCCTTTAACTCGACTTTACGAGCTCGGAAAACTGGAATGCACAGTTTACGTGTCCATTGCGCAGTTTATTTGAAATGTACTGGTTATTTCTTGCGAGGAATGGTAATGGACGATGTGCGGAAATGGAGGCATTTGGATGCCTTCGATGTACGACTATATACAAGTATTTATGATTATGAGTTTGAATTGTTATGTATTATCTTAAACGTAGATTTTATCCCTTGGAAGGCTTATTTTTAAAGACAAGAGTAGAATACCTAATGTGGATAAAACTATTGTGTTTCATATGTCGTAAGGGCATGAAGGGGCTCGTGGCTAAGTAAAAACTAAGCTGATCAACTGATCTGCAAGGTTAAGCTGCGCCCACCGCGGTCAATGTTTGGATGGGTCCGTACCTCGGAGAGTACCTAAGTAAAGCCGTCAGCCCCGGTTGTCATACGAACATCTTTGTTAGTTAGTGGTATTCAGAAGCCCAAAAAAGCCTGACAACCAGTCTATCCTCCGAATAACGGTATTGCCCAGAAATCAGGTTGCGGAGGTCTGATGGCATATGATCTGATGGATAAAATGCTGATATTCAGCCGCATCTGTTTAGACTGGAGCCGACCCCAACATAATTGGGAAGAAGCGAGGAGGATCATTGTACTTATGGCATTGTCGTGGCTCATGTCACGAATCCCATAGCCTAGTCGTAAAAAGGCTAGTCTAGTACAGTTTTAAGTCGGTACGTGTCCAACATACCTACCCTAACGCTTCCTAGGGTGACAGACGATCCTTTTCAGAAAAAAAGGCAACTATTTCACTATTTTATTTTTTAAATTCAATTATTGCGAACTAAGTAAGTCAAATCTTTGTACATTTGAAGATGTTAACAATAGATAGATCCTTAGAACTTAGTTGCCTCTTAAGGCATGGCAATTTAAATGGTTATCAATTTAAGCCTAAGGATATAAATATATAGGTACATGAAATGATGGTGAAATGTACTCATAGGTATTGTGACTGGCTATGGGTAGTATGGGTTTAATTCCCCATTAATCAGGCACAATTCCAAAGAGGGTGTACATTGAGATATTATTATCAGAGCAATCACAAAAAATATTGTGCTTATTTTTACAAAAGGTAACATATAACTAGAATACCTATATTCTGGCCTTGGTTTTAGACGTTATACCTAAATATAACGATGTACACCCAAAGTACATCGGTATACTTAGGTAGGGGCCGAAACTATCGCCATATTCATTAGACATCCAGAATCCAGAATATCATACCTAAGCGATATAAATTTTCTATGTATGGCCACTCAGCTCACCGCGACTATTCCGCTAGTAAATAAATGTTGCCTGCTCTCATAAACAATGACACGTAAAAAATCATTCAACAGTTACAACGTCCCGCCAACAGATGGCGCCAGAAACCAAACAAAGCTCGCCACATTTCCCGTGGGAATAGCTATTTACCACCGTAAGACCTCGTACGAACTTCATTAATCTGTCGCATTGCTATGACCAATCCTGATCGCGCGTATAAGGGCAGGGACACATCAGAGTATGTGGAGCATGCCTTACGACATAATCACATGTTAGTGGACCTTTTATAGACAACGTCATAACAATTTGACGCCTTTTAACTGTCGTAGTAGTGATACTGACGAACCTTGAACAAAAACTAGACTTCAATAAATATAATTAGTACTTAGTGCGTAAATTATCAATAAATGTATGAATTGTGTAAATTCAATGTATAGGAGGGCTACGAGTAGATTCCAATGTCTAATAAATATTTTTTATTAGTTTTTTTATAAATATAGTAATATGTATCAGTAGCAGAGCTGTCCGGTTATTGGCAAAAGGCTCACCATCTATTTTATAATCTGTATATTCTGTATATTAGTGTTTATAATAATAATAATTCGATTTGTTACCTTCCTATCCTTTGCGAAATACTAGCACGAAATAATAATAAATAAATGTTTTCTCTACTATTAATCTATACTCTATCTATCTATACTTTATTTTAATATATAAAGCTGAAGAGTTTGTTTGTTTGTTTGTTTGCTTGAACGCGCTAATCTCAGGAACTACTGGTCTGATTTGAAAAATTATTTCAGTGTTAGATAGCCTATTTATTGAGGAAGGCTATAGGCTATATATCATCACGCTACGCGGACGAAGTCGCGGGCAGAAGCTAGTACTAATATAATTAAAGCTGAAGAGTTTGTTTGTTGGTTTGCTTGAATGCGCTAATCTCAGGAACTACTGGTCCGACTTGAAAAATTCTTTCAGTGTTAGATAGCCCATTTATTGAGGAAGGCTATAGGCTATATATCATCACGCTACGCGGACGAAATCGCGGGCAGAAGCTATAAGTAATATACCTAGCTTACGATTTATTGATATATTTTTAATAACACAGACGTCATAATCAAATCAAAATATCTATATTTCAGGTAGGTTAGTAGTTCTACATAGATGCTTATAATTCTAGACTTAAAAATATATAATAACTTTATGGCGTAGCATAACCTAAATTTGATTTGCAATAAAAGTACCTACCTCGTTCAGCAATGTGACCTAGAGCCTTTGCCTAGAGCGAGTTGACTACTATGAGTTTACTATGAGGAAAATTATTTCAATTGATTTCATTTCTAAACTGAATTTTTACAATAGTTAAATAAATTGAGCCTTTCAAGTTCAAGTTCAAGTTCTTTATTTGCCTTTCTTTACGCTATTCGTTCGATTAATTGAGTTTTGGGACTCCACAGAGTCCGTGAACACCGATTTGGACGTTGTAAGGGAATATTTATGAAGCGTGTCCATAAAATAATGAGTTTTGTTTAGTTTTCTATTTCATGTAACGCTACGCTTTTTTTAAATATTTTAGTTAATAGCGCTCAGATATTTGATCGAATTATATCAGTCAAATTAGGATTAATCAGTTTAAAGATCAACCCGAGCAATATAGGGAAGAAATAGTTAACAATGGTTTGTTTTAAACTTAATTATATTGCATTCTTCCTAGATTAACCACATTACCTCATAGATAATTTATATATTAACTCATGCTGTTTCCTGATAGATTCGTAGTTCATTGCACGTTTACAAATCTAACAGCACTTTCCAAGTAGCATACGTCATACATCGAGTAGCGTAAGCTAAGTATAAATTTACCTTTATTCACAGCCCATACAAATTACAAGTCATTGAAGTATTTGTCCAATCAGAAGATCGTTTATTTTTGTAGCCACTACTAGCCACATGCCACAGCTTCTTAGAAAACGGGTTCATTACAGAACCGATTGGAATGAAATTAGATGCGATGTCAATGTATTGAGTTCGCTAAATGTATTTTTAAGTATGTATTGATTTCAAACACTTTTTGCATGTAATGTCAAGTTGAAAAAGTACATGTTAATTTCCCGATGGAGAATGATTATATGTAAAAATAGAATTTAAAAAACCATTGTCTCGTTAGTTACGCTAGAGTTCCTGGGTTCGATTCTCAGGTCGAACCAAGTGATATTGGGTTTTTCTATGAAGAAGATTTTTTTATGGGATAAGGGAGCAAACGAGCAGACGGATCACCTGATGGTAAGCGATAACCGCCGCCCATGGACACCCGCAACACCAGAGGAATCACAAGAGCGTTGCCCGACTTTTAAACGGGTTTGGGCCTCCGGTAACCTCACTCACTCGGCGAAACACAACGCAAGCGTTGCTTTACGCCGGTTTTCTGTAAGGTTATGGTATCACTCCGGTCGTGCCGAAGAATGGCTCTCCCATGAAAAAAAAAAGAAAACATTAAAAACGTTTTCTGTCCTAGAATTTCAAATGCACCCAGACATAAAATAAAATCCTAATGTGAGACAAAAATAAATGTACTTGCAGGGTTTTAGGTTTTATTTAACTCAATCATAATTCTGATATAATTTTTAAACGAGGGAGAGCCATGCTTCTGCATAAATGGGTTGGCTCGACCGGAGCGAGCCTCACAGAAAACCGGCGTGAAACATCACTTATGTTGTATTTCATCGAGTGAGAGAGAATACCGTAGCCCCAAACCCTTTAAAAGGCGGGCTACGAACTTGCGACTCCTCTGGTGTTGCGGGTGTCCATGGTCGGCGGTAATCGTTTACCATCAGGTGATCTGTCTTCTCGTTTGCCTAAGATCTATGGTCGCCGCTGGGCTTTTGTATCGTTTCGGTCAACATTTTTGGAAAGTTACGTATTTATTAAGTCCTAACGTATTAAAATTATCTTTCATAAGTACTAATGTACTTAGTCATTATTAAAGCCAGAGTAGACAACAATAATATTTTTTAAACCACACCATGTTTTATTATGCTTTCAGTATTAAAGAAGAAAATGTGTGATGTGTGGGTAGGCATTAAAATAATGTACAATATTAGTTACACAATCTCGTACTTATTGCAATAAGTATGGCCCGGTAACACCGGTATAGTAAGCAACAATGTATGGGCTATAATTGATCCAATAAAAACCGATTTGACACGTTCAAGTGGAAATTTATTCAGTCACTGCCTCCTTGCAAAACCGGTTTAACTGAATTCTGTTCAGAATCTTAGGACCTTTTTACGGGATAGGGGGGCAAATGAGCAGACGGATCCCCTGATGATAAGCGAGTTCCGTCGCCGTTGCAAACCCGCATCACCAGAGCCCGCCTCTTAAAAGGGTTTAGCCGGTATCCTCACTCACTCGGCGAAACACAATGTAAGTGTTGTTGAACGTCAGTTTTCTGTGAGGCCGTAGTATCACTCCGGTCGAGCCGGCCTATACGTGCCGAAGCATGGCTCTCCCACGTAACGTACTTGAGACAGATTTTTATAGATAATATCGGCAAAAGATCTGACGACCGACGCACCTAGTGGTTAGTAGTCATCATTGCCTACAGACACCTGCAACACCAGAGGAGTTGCTGTTACGTTAGGAGACTATTGGACTGCACACTGCCGGAGACGCAGCAAACATACTTCATAAAAAACCTCAACAATAACTTTGCTCGACCTGGGAATCGAACCCAAGACCTGAAGCGTAGCAGTCGCGGTCAGAACCACTAGGCTATTAGGTACTTAAGAAAATTTATACAAAGCGATACCTATAACAGTGAAATAGCTATGAAATTCTATGCAAATATTACGATTATTAGGAAGTATATTAGCATGGGTTGACCCCAGATCGAATGCCTATAAGTTTGTCGGCGTACCGCTATCTAGTGAACAATAAAATTTAAATGCAACACAAAGTAATAATGACGTTCTTGTGGTAGAAGGAATATCGGCCGATTAATAGGCTATTGATAAAATAGAATCCGCAATCAAAGATTTTTTTTATGTGATAGGGGGGCAAACGAACAAACACATCACCTGATAGTAAGCGATAACCGCCGCCCATGGACACCCGAGACCAGAGGAGTCACGAACGCCTTGCCCGACTATTAAAAGGGTTTGGACCTCCGGTAACCTCACTCACTCGGCGAAACACAACGCTAGCGTTGTTTCACGCCGGTTTTCTGTGAGACCGTGGTATCACTCCGGTCGAGCAGGCCCACTCGTGCCGAATTATGGCTCTCATTATCTCATCAGTTTTCAACCAATAAGGCCAATTTAGGTCCTAATTAAATTAGTGGTGACCTCAGTAAAAACTATTGAAGAGCAAATCACTTTGCTTCTCTACCGACATGACTTACTTTGCAGTTAGTTGTTAATGTCGTACGATGCCACCGTACCTATCTATACTAATATTATAAAGAGGAAAGATTTGTATACAATGTACGTGTTTATGTATAAATTCAAAAACTACTGGATCGATTTCAATAATTATTTCAACCTTCGAATGCCATATTATTCCAGATTAACACAGGCTAAAGAATATTTTGAAAAAGGCATTTCTCCAACCGTGTGAAGCAGGGGCGGGCCGCTAGTTAACTTATAATAACTATAATCTTAACATGGAAAATGCGAAAAAAAAAGAATATCTAAGTAGTCCAGTTATCATTAACGTCTTGTAAAATGCAATCGAAAATGTACATTACTTTCTGTAGGTATATTCTGTCAAATACATAATTCTGATAAAAGTTATTTAAAACAGTATCTATCTAAGACCGTTAGGACCACCGAAATATAATAAAATGCTAAACTGTATTTGCATTGTCTGTAACTTCTGTAATTAGGTACTTGAAATGAAGTAGGATTTTAATCAAACTTAGTCGTGCATTAGTCAAACCTTTTGGTTTGACCATTCAGATAGTCAAACCAAAAATACCTGCTTTGTTTGAGAAAAGCATAACTGTTTAATACTATCCTCTATAATACACAGCGTACAGAAATATCAGATGATATCAGAAGATCAGTGGAGAAAAGAACTGTTACATTTTTAATGTGACTACTCGATATAAGTATTTCTAATGAATTGAGGTCGAATTTTATAAAATTTATTACTCAGAATAAAAAATAAACTGTCGGATCTGAGAGTACGATTAATTCAGCAACGCCTGTACCGAGACGACCCTGGAGACCAGGATAATAAATTCTGCATTGTGTCTTTAATACAAGCATCGACAGGTTAAATTGGTGTTTGACAGAATTGACAGTTTTTTCTATCAACCCATTACGTCAATTCGACTACCAATCAACAATTCACAATGGCCCCGTTTAGTGAAGGGTCCAGAGAAAATTCTCTGGGATGAAAATTCTAATAACAATTTTCACATAATTATTTCTATCCAAGATAAAAATATCGATTTAAATGTTTTATAAGGTTAACGTAAAATATAATCTGCTATAGACCCATTTTTCTCCGTAAAATCTCTTCAGTACGACATACTCACATTAGCGACAAAACCCGTATTCTTTGAAAGTTCAAAGACAAAGTTACTTTCATAATGTTAATAGTAAATGGTTTCTATAATTAATTAATGTACGTAGAGTTTTAAAGACTTTACTGTAAACATTAAGTACTATAATATTATCAAAGTGCTCGATGTTAGAATGTTCTCGAAATTTGTCCATCACCAGCCCTAATATTGAAATATTCCACCCGCAAAGCCTCATAAAATATTGATTTAATAACCAAGGACAAGTCTAGGCCTAATTAAATATCGTAACAACGGTATACTTTATCGCGAAGCAATATCTTCGACGTGTGTAACCTATTAGTGCAAAATGTAGCCTATTAGCAGTTATTTAAAAAATGTTGGTTTATCGAAAAAAGGCTTTGGAATCTGAAACATGTTGTTTGTATTTAAAGAATTAATAAGTTACCGCGTTTTTAATTATTGAGATAACGTTATCCGCTGAAGTTATTTCAAGTATTTAAAAACATTGATCTCTTATCAATAGCACGTTTCAATTGGATGTATAAACAGTCAACCTCCTTATGTGTTAAAAAAAAGTTGCCCAGTCAGCTCTTCGATAACGAGGCTTACTGCACAGAGTAAAATAAAATTATTTTTCATTGATTATCGCACAAAGCCATACTACGTTTTTTTTGTGGCGTTGCCCCGCCCGTGCTAGTTATATCTCCAGTATATGATTTGCCGAGTCCTCGGGGCAGTCCACGCAATTATGACAACCGGGCATTGTTTCCCGGAGTATGTGACACTGGTATTTCCCGAAACACCTGTGTCATGTGTCTGCGTCAGGCCGAAAACAGAGGAGGCCGTGTTGCCTCTCCAGGCTCTCCCCTATGATGAGCTTTAAGGACCCCACCAGCAATGCCGCTGGCTCTCTGCACTCTCACCTCGTGGTGTCTGCAATTATTATATATTATAGGCTATTATAGGCTATAATAACCCGTTCCATTTTATAATTAATGCTCCAGGAAACTAGCAATCTTTCAGGGATGACCGCACTACCAAAGGTTTGTCGACGAAACATAAGATATAACGATAAATAAGAAGAAGATAGGTACCTACTACTGTTAATTTTATTACAGATAAGAAATACGAGGAAATGAAAACATGGCTATCTACAAAACATGTTTAAAGATATATACATTGAAAAGAATTCGTTAAAATAAATCAATTGAAATAACTTCTTTTAATAGACTTTTTCTCGCGCGTGGTTCTGTCTCACCGTCTGAAATAGGCATCTTAGACTAGTTGACGATACGACTTAATTAGTTAGTGATCTATGCTCAAAACGGTATTAGGGTTCCATGCTGTACCTAAGCTTTCATCGCCACAAGACTGCTAGAACGTGTAACAATATTGCTGTGAAGATTGTAACATAATTTATTTTAAAAGAGTGTCCATGGAGTTTCTTTCCGGATTCTTCTCCATAGGATCAACCATTTGGAACCGTGCAACTTATTTGAAATAAAAACATTCGAACTTAAACTTGAACAATATCTACTAAAAATATTATGATCAAACCTGTAGTAAGCATATAGATACATTTAGTGTCCTACTAACGCCATCTATGAAGAATTTAATGAACTTATTGTATTATCTGTAATAATTATTATAAAATTGTAAAAAATGCTGTTACTGTACAATGAAGATATTTAAAATGAAACAAGTGGGTTAGGGTATATAAACGTCTACAAATTCAAAATGTGATTTATAAAATTCTTGTCTGTTTATTTGTTTGTTACAGGATGAAACGAAAACTACTGAATATATATAAATTTTGCTATCACTGTTAGATAGTATACTCCAACTTAAAAACTGGTGAAATTCTTAACTCAATTAATTAAATGGATCCTGAGATACAGCTTGATCTCTCTGATGTAAAGAGGCCCATACAAAGAAGAGATCATCAGTGTTGGTTGTTGCTTACATTATTTTTGGAATCCATTTGTTATCTTAATATAGCTTCAGGTGAGCGAAGCCGCGGTAAAAGGCTAGTTTTAATCATAATCACGTATACTAATGGCTACAATAAAAATTGTGATTAAATACAATTTAAAAATATTTAATTAGTGGCCCTAAGTGTAATTTAGCATCTCCGACAGTGTAGGCATACATTTACCTAATTTAAGTCAATCTTGTGTTTCATAGTTAAAGTAATGTATGTATTCTAATGACAAATAATTAACTGCCTCATTAGCCAAGTGGTCCTGAGCGCGACTGCTAGGCTAGAGATCCTGGGTTCGATTCCCAGGTCGAGCAAAGTGTTATTGGGTTTTTCTATGAAATTCCCAGTAGCAGCTCGGAGTTAGGAATTTGTGCCCGGTTAATGGCAATAGGCTCGCCCCCTATTACATGGGACCTAAACATAGCGGCGAACTGTGGGTGTACATTAGTACGCCTCTGCCTAACCCTTCGGGGAATACAGGCGTGATGGTATGTTAAAAAAATTAGTAATTAATGTAAAACAAGAAAAGTTTTCATCTATATTTATTTAAATAGTTTATTGTTATAAAGATTTATATTATCAAATAAAGGATTAATTAAAAATGACATACGGAACACACAATTAATTAACACTGACAATTGACAACTTTTTTATTTTAGTCAGAGATACGACCTAATACAGCACGTGGCTATGCATGGTAATGACATGTGCCTTATCTTTAGAAAAAAAAACTCGTTATCTATGCTCCCAATGGAAGGTACAGTCAGCATCTGATACAGCTGGATGTACAAACTGTACTAAATGATTTTAACAACTAAGAATATTATTATTATATATATTAAGTATATTTCAATTTTCAATGAGTGGAATGTTTCAGTATGCTGCTGTTTCTTAATTCTTGCTGTTTCTTGCTTTCACAGCTGTCATTCTGACACATTTTATCCCATTGAGATAAGTTTAACTTCTGTATTAAGTATACTGACCCTTACGTGCGTGAATATTAAAGTAACCATTGAAATAAAACTATTTTTTTACGGATTTTATCCCATTGTATTGATATTATTAAATAAGTATTGTCCTTATTAAGTAGGTATCATAATAAATAATAAAATAAAATTGTAACTAGGATCTGCTAGTTACAATTTTATTTTTTAAGAAAAATAATATACATATGGAGTTTTCAAAAGCGATTTTAGTCAAAATAATTTTTGTTTGTCTTGTTTGTCTGTCTGTTTGAATGTTTGTACGTGCAACACGCACAAACTATCTACTGCACGAAAGTGGATACAGTTCACAATTGTATTGCAGGAGATGTAACTTAAAATTTGGTGTATACTGTATATTTCATCTTGATTCGCCGCCTAAAAACAAAGTTGTAGCGAGCAAATAGTTTTGGAACGCAAGTGAAACTCAGACAACAGCTATTTTATGATAATTAATTATCACCAGTTCCTTTTGGCTTAATTTGATTTTAGAAATCTTCATTGTCTTATATTATTTATCTATTTTTGTGTCCATCAATTCATTATCTTTTATATTTGACGTTGACTGTACTTACGTAGTTAATTTTCAGGTGTTTTTTTTAACCATTGTAAGACATCCTCTTGATTTTCCTTTTTGGAATAAGATGGAAGCGGCCGTCATCTGATTTTGATGTAGGTACTTATCTGTTGAATCCGTGTACGTGTTTGCTTTACAAAATGTTGATTTACTAATACTAATGGGTTGCCTTTTACTAATGAGCTCCATAACACTACAGATAAGTACATAGGACACAAAACACGTAAATCAACAATTTTTCTTTAAAAAAAATGCTGCCTTACGTTAGGATATTTTCTTGTATCGTTGGTGCGTTTACAAACTCACATTATCACATGTATTAACACCCAGACTATCATATGTTCTACAGGTGTAGAACATACGAATATCTGTTCCGTGCGGGTATCGAACCCAAAACACTTAGGAGTCGATCGCTCGGCCACTACGCCAAACGTGCCACCGAACATAAAGCGATATTCATTATTTCTTTTCTTTTATTAAAGACACTCCTTCCGATGATGATAAACTCTTACTAAACATTGTGTTCCTTAAGCCCAGTTTTTTTATCCATAGTAAAACTGTTTAACTCATTACATTTTACGTGGGAGAGCGATGCTTCGGCACGAATGGGCTGACTCGACCGGAGTGATACCACGGCCTCACAGAAAACCGGCTTGAAACAACGCTGGCGTTGTGTTTCGCCGAGTGAATGAGGTTACCGGAGGCCCAAACCCTTTTAAAAGGCGGGCAACGCACTTGTGACTCCTCTGGTGTTGCGGGTGTCCATGGGCGACGGTTATCGCTTACCATCAGGTGATCCGTCTGCTCGTTTGCTCCCCTATCCCATAAAAAATACAGCTAATGGTTAAAGAGCTATTAAATGTATTTTTTTTTTCAATGTCTATGTTGACCATAGTCAAACTTGGTTTGATGGTTGGTTAACTATCCGTCATACTGTTAACTCGCCAATGTTGGTCGTCAATCTATATATGTATTTACTAGCTTCTGCCCGCGACTTCGTTCGAGTAGCGTGATGATATATAGCCTATAGCCTTCCTCAATAAATGGGCTATCTCACACTGAAAGAATTTTTCAAATCGGACCAGTAGTTCCTGAGATTAGCGCGTTCAAGCAAACAAACAAACAAACTCTTCAGCTATATATATTAAGTATAGATATATTTTACCTAGGTGAGCAAGTAACTGTTCAATTTATGAGTTTACTAGCTTCCGCCCGCGACTTCGTCCGCGTGGAATAGTTACTAAGTCTTAGCGTGGTACGCGCGGTACTTGATCATTATTTTGCTGCGATGTTATTTTAAAACTGCGATATCTCCCAAGATATTCATTGAAATCCAATGATGTATAGGGCACTTTTGTTTTAAATTAAATACTTCTGATGAATAACGTATTTATTTGGATAAGGAATAATATCATGTTTATAAAAACACCTTCGCAAATAATGCATTTGGAATTTTAGAACAAAGTTAGCATAAAAAAGGTTATAGTGAGCCAACCTTAAAAGATAGACATATGCTGTCGCGGACTTTTTTTTAGAACTTTTAAAGAGGAACATATCTGTCATATATGATTTTTGCGAAACTTTAACCGTTTACGCAGCGCACGCAACGGAAGCTCTCAAAAGGAAAAAAAAACCCCGATTTTGAAACATTTTTCATTGGTGCTCCGCTCCTATTGGTCTTAGCGTGATGATATATAGCCTATAGCCTTCCTCGATAAATGAGCTATCTAACACTGAAAGAATTTTTCAAATCGAACCAGTAGTTCCTGAGATTAGCGCGTTCAAGCAAACAAACAAACAAACAAACAAACAAACTCTTCAGCTTTATATATTAGTATAGATTCATTGCACAATATAAACAAAGTAACAAGCTTGGCTTAAACTAATGCATACATGACCCTGTATAATTTAAAACTAGAATATATATCACTGTAAAGAACAGTATCAAGTCACAAAATATAAAATATAAATTGTTATAAAATAATATCTAGAATATAATATCTTATAGTAGTAGTATATAATCGCAGAATGCACCGCTCAAGCTCGCTCGATTTATCGGTAATAGAAAATTGGTAAAGTTGCCGATCCATATAATTTCATTACTCGCAAAATGCACTTAAATACCTAATTTTAATTACAAGGCTGCGGGCAATACTTCGTTTTAATCAAACAGGTTAATTTCATAACAAAATATATGCAACGCACAAAGAATAATTAGTTTAATAACTCCATATTTCGTAGTACTATATCTATGAAATTCACTAGCTTCTGCCCGCGACTTCGTCTACGTAGCGTAATGATATATAGCCTATAGCCTTCCTCAATAAATGGGCTATCTAACACTGAAAGATGTTTTCAAATCGGACCAGTAGTTCCTGAGATTAGCGCGTTCAAGCAAACAAACAAACTCTTCAGCTTTATATATTAGTATAGAGTATTACTTTGTATACTTTTGTATTTTACAGACATCATTCAATGACGTAAGTAAGAGTATTGCATTATACATATTATGTGTTTTGAATTATTACGGTGAGAATTCTTATAAATGATGGAAACTAATTCTGTCCCCTCCTGAATAAAACATCGACATCGTTAATCAATTTCTTCTGAATAAACCAAACATTTCGTTTTCGCCATAATAATGATATGTGTAGCACAGAGCCAAGTTTCTTTGAAATAAACTAATTTATTACATATATTAAATGATAAACATATTTTGAGCAAGAATTGTAATCATTTTTGACAACAACTTCAGTTTTCATTAGGTTTTTTGTCGGGCATATCGTCAAAATAATGTCACTACTAAAAGTTTGTTTAAAGGGTGGTACATGGCTTTAAGTTTAATGCCTAAAGATACGCCCGTTAAACTGAATGCTGCAGGCCAATTGGCAGCCGCAAAATACATGAGAGAAATTAAATTTAAAAACTATCTTTTTGTGGTTTTTTTTATTCTAAGATTGATATTTTAGTAAAGGAAAAATTTAGTAGTGGTCATAGCGTTTGTCGAACCAGAAAACACAGGTTTGAATTCTGCCCGCAGTTGAATTATTCCTTCATTAAAATAACTTTAAAAACTGTGTTTTTGGTCTTTTGAGTTGGAATTTGATGATGGTTTTACAATAAATGCATGAATAAATTCTAAAACACAGAACTTGGCTGGCTTTACCGTGCCTCCTACATGTTGCCATTTTCGCGTGCATTTGAAAACGATTTCATTATTCATGAGGATGACGACATCGGCTAATGATCGCAATACGTGTTAATTATTTCTACTATGCGAGTAGGTATTGCGTATGCAGTGTTAAGCCCAATAGAGACGGCCATATTCGGTCATTCTGATTTCTAATTAAGTCGTAATGCGGGCCTTTACTAATTTATTAGATTCTTATTAGCAAGATTAAGATGTTTAAGTGTCTGGCAATGTAGATTCGATCGAATACTGCAGATATAGAGCTTTATTAGCGATTTCAAAGTAGGTATCGATTCAGAATCGGAAAAATTTGTTTGTGTGAAGATTTCATCAAGTTCATCAATTTATACGGATAGTTTTTTAAAGTAGGTAGATATTTCATTGCTTGTTTGTTTTATTGGCAAGGGTCTGTTGATTTTGTCGTTACGTGTATAATTTTGGGAGAGAAGTAATATCAAAGCTATTAAAACTAAATGTGTAAAAATAAAATCTTTATTTTATCTCTTTATTTCAGTTTGTTTAACCGTTATGCCAAAAGCCATTTGTTCCAAAAGACGAAACAATTATAAAAACGAGCAAGAAATATAAAATCATAACATTTTTTATTTGTTTATTTTATGTTCAAATGCTATAAAAAGCGGTATTAAAAGTCAGCAAAAATACATAAATGGTAAGTCTTATTATTATCTATATTTTTTTTATTTTATGTTTATATCAAAAATATAAAAAATATTATCGAGTAAAAAATAAAAAAATAATATTAAATTATTATTATGAGCCCATAATATCCCACTAACAGAGCCTGTGTTAATCCTCTTTTCCTCGTAAATCAAACCACATGTATGATATTTTTCAAAAATAACTTCATTCTTATTTTTAGAGACTGCTTCCTACTAATATAAACCTACCTATAAACAAGAAAGTTTTTGAGAATATGTGGTGGATGTTTGTTACTCCATCACGTCAGAACGGCTCTAGATCGGAAACGGATCTGGATTAAATTCGACACAGAGATAGATTATAGTCTGTAATAACACATAACCTACTATTTTATCCAGGTCGGACCCAATTCTGAATAATAAAGCCAGCGAATGAATAAATACTCCGAATATGAAAGTTTGATGAAAGTGTAACTGGAAACACGGCGACGGTGTCAAATTTAATTTTCGAATAGGATTTTTATTCACTTTCACGGTAGTTTGACATTACGGGATAATCTCATTGTCAATGGGGCCACAAATAATTGGACATCGGCCTCTTGCTCTGCTCGTGGGAGAGGCCGGTGAGGCCCGAAACACGTTTATAGAAGAAGTAATTGAAAGCACGTGTATGCACTCGCCACAGTCACGATTTCAGTGATAGCCTTTTTTTCAGGTGTTGCCAACAAATAGACCGATTTCATCTTCTTATTGCCGTTTAAAAACTGTAAAAAGAACTGTAACGTGGTGCAATTTATCCGTCGGTGAAGACACCTTTCGTCTACATATATTACGCCCGGCTCCCATTGGGATGCTCGGAGAATATAGACTTCCACTTGCTACGAACCTGGCACATCTATTTCGCTTTCTTTACTTTCATTAACCTCCTTATCGTCGCCTCATGATCGTCGATTTAGGATGCTCTTAACCTGACCTTTTTGAGAACGGCCGCAATTTGGCTGAAGTACCTACGTTCGCAGGTAAAGGTCGGTCCCTTCCAACTCTTCCATCTGTACTCGCCACGTGTAATCGTTTCGTCAATCTCCGTTCACGAATCCTCTCTGCATGTCCAAACCACCTTAACATACCATTTCTCAATCTTTGTTACTACATCTTCTTTTACACGACATCGCTCCCTTATCACGCTATTTAAGAAAGAAAGAAGAACGAAAAAGTTTTTATTATCGTCCATCATATGACGCACATTTAATATACATACTAAACCGTATCAGGAATGCAAATCCCTATTGATCAAGTGGATAAACAAACAATGCTATGATGAAGTTGAGAATCTCATATCTATACCTATACCTACTAATATATAAAGCTGAAGAGTTTGTTTGTTTGTTTGCTTGAACGCGCTAATCTCAGGAACTACTGGTCCTATTTGAAAAATTCTTTCAGTGTTAGATAGTCCATTTATTGAGGAAGGCTATAGGCTATATATCATCACGCTACGCGGACAAAGTCGCGGGCAGAAGCTAGTTAAATATAAAATAATACGTTTACACGCACACACACACACACACTAAAACATCACACACGGTCATGTATTATCTATTGCACAACCTCACACAAACCAACAGACTTAAAATATTAAAAAATAAGGATTTCTTTTTTTTTGCACTTACTACTTAAATAAAGTTTTTGTTATAAAGTTAAGTAGTTATAATTTTGTTATTACACCTTTGAAAAATGAAAGAGCGGTGCCTCCTGGCACAGGCATTTATATGCTTATAAGGAGACGCCATCAACTATGTATCTATGTAATTTGTAATAAGGAAATAAAACCTTTTTAATTTTTTTTTAATTTACATTTCGCACTCTGTCTTTCACGGTTACCCCACACATACTTCTCAACGCTCTCATCTATACCTCCGTATAATACAGTGCTTTTTTTGTGTTGAGAAGAGGTTTTTTACGATATATGTATATTGTATCATTCATACGCTCGCCACGGTAACGATTTCAGTCATGGTCGTTTATTTTATGTCAGGTATTTCCAAAAAATGGGCCTCCTTTTATAAAGATATAAATTATAATGAAAGAAAAATCCTATTACAGGGCACAACTTCACAAATGAAAGAGATATTCGACATCGTCGGTATTAATCTTGGTAGCTTAGTTGGCTAACGGGTGGTCTCAATTAGGTATTACACCTTTTTTTGAAAACTATTTTAACTTAATCCTTAGATCGTAATGAACGAGTAGAACTTAATCCTTAGATCGTAATGAACGAGTAGAATTTTTATTTCAGTTTTATAAAACCGAAAAATGCCTTAAAACGATTTTGAATTTTCGCGCGGAAACGCTAGCCTCCATGCTACTTCGGGTCGTGACGTCACTTCGTTAGTAAACAATACAACTGCAAAAGACCCAGTAACGTCAAGTAACTATCGGAGTGAGATGTCACTCCGATAGTGAGATTCCGACGTGATGACGTCGGAATCCAATATGGCGGATGGCGTTTTAAAACAGATTAAAAAAGACTATTTTTGAAATTGAATTATAAAATTTACATTGCATTATAAATACATACTAACGATTCTCGTTTAATTTTTAAAAATCTATCATAAACATGCATTTTTCTATTTTTTCTTACATGGTGTAATAGAGATAGGATTTTGACATTCCATACAAGTAATGTCAAAATTCTACCTCTAGCAACGAAATCTATCGACGGATTTGTTATTAAAACCGACCGTAAAGAGAATACTGCCTGAGATACTTCTTCCACTATTATTTATATCATTTAAAATATTTATCAAGCGTTAATGACAAATATAAATTAATATTAAATAGACCAATCTCATCCAGCTGGTCGCACGTGTAATGTTGAATTGACAGTTATGTTCAAGAATTTTAAAAAATAGACGAAACGAAAAGCACAGTAATTTGCGTGTAGCTTAGCCTATTTTTTATGTTAAGAATAAGTTTTTTTTTTATATAAATTGGTCACGCTCTCATTTAAAATAGAGTAAATTCTGTAAAGACGCTTAACTGTTTTGACGAGGCTATTATAATGGTTTTTTTATGTTAATTTTATATGGAGAATAAAAAGGAGAAAAAAGTACATAAAACAAATAAATCTTGGAAGTCAGTATTTTAATAATTTATTACTCTATCGAACAAAACATTATCGCCAATAGTAAGAAATCCTACCTCCTTCTTTAAAGTCGGTTACAAAATTACTCGCCGTTGTTCGGCTGTAACTGTATAAAAATGCACTGTTCACATAATTAGATTCTATAAATAACCAATTCTTCATTCGACAACTCAACACGATTGAAAGGCATACCCCGTGGCTCCTACTGTGACCGATAAATGCCAATCATGGCCGCGAAGTCGCAGTTAATCGTGAGTTCTATTGTATCTTGAGTGCTTTGTCCGGAGTGACCCACAGAAGTCGTGGACCCAATCGGAAGTCACGACACGAAGCGACCCATCGTCGCCAACCGGCTCTCGACGGGTCATAGCTTATCGACTTAAGGCTAAGACGTTATGGTCTTCTGTCAAATGCATTTTTCTTTTCATTTTTTGAAGATGATAGATCTATTATAATTGGTGTTACAAAGCGATAGTGATTGAACAAATTAATTATACATTTGAAAATCATATTACAAAATAATTAAGTTAAGCAAATATATTATTAATACAATGCGAAAACTATCCCGTCAAATAAAATAGTTTTGTGAATGCTTTTTAAATTATCATTTTTTTTTATTATGTTTATTTTTTATGACTCCTTAGCATCGTGATCCTGAGTGCGATTGCTTCGCTAGAGGTTCTGGTTTCGATTCCCAGGTCGAGCAAAGTGTTATTGAGTTTTTATATGTGTTAATGGCAATTAGCTCGCCCTAAAATAAAACACAAGCGAAACAAACCCTAACGTGAAACAACGTCTAAATAATTGTGTATTCTAAACTAGATTTTTAGAAAATATTCATATATTATAGTTTCTCGCTAAACATAAAATAAATTTTAAAAATCTTTTAAATAATAAAAATACATAATTTAAACTCTCAAAAACTAAGAGCCTTTGCACCAACTTCTTAAATGTGTTTATATTGTATTTAAACACAATTTTCTATTGTTATTTTGTGTTTAAATTCAATTTAAACATATTTCAGATGTTAGTGCAAGTGGCCCTAAATATTGTCTTCCTCTTAAACGATAAATGTTTACAGTCTTTAACGCATACGTTCATAACTTGGGTCTTGTCAGCGCCCCGTACAAGGCACATCTGGACCAATTAATGTTATTTTCCATAAATCGAGTCGTTTTTAGAAATCGGCGGGGTGATGAAGTATGCTCCCAATAACCCTTTTTTGAACTAAACGGCCATTCCAACTAATGGCTAAAATAAAGTTCAACAGGTAAGCAATAAGTTTACTGATTGCAATTAACCCAATATTTTATGTTAAATAAAATGAATAAAAATTCAAATTTATTTATTTTGTGAACACAGGTTACAAAAAGATGTTAAATTATTAAAAAAATACAGTGTCTTTATGTCCCGCCGATAGGCATACAAAATTTACACCTACAATAATATTTATATTACAATATCATTACTCAATTGAAAGATTTCAATATAATTATTATGTGTAACAAAATTACAATAATTCTATTACAACACCAATCAATATAAAAATAGCTTCTGCCCGCGACTTCGTCTGCATGGACTTCAGATAAAAAGAAGCCCATGTGTTATTCCAGAATATAATCTATCTCTGTGCTAAAAATTATCCAGATCCGTTCAACCGTTCTGGCGTGAAAGAGTAACAAACATCCATCCATCCTCACAAACTTTCGCATTTACTTTTAACATAGATGCAAACTTCATAAATGTATAATGTTACCGTCATTATACATTTAATCAATAACTTAAATTTTTGAAAATAGGCCTTACACGTGTCAGTTCGTTTGAGTTTGCAAATGACATTATCGACATATTGAGATAATTGTCGAGAGAATGGATGAAAGGCGACTAAAGATAGGGATTTATAAAGCGAATGTCGGTGGAGCCGCCGCCGCCGCCAGAGGGCGCCCTGGACAGTAAAATTTTATGACTGAAAATTGGGTTTGCAGTCAGCTATTTTTACTGAAATTTTATAGTGTTACCTACAAAGTGTACATAAACCCGTTGCGACTTGTGTCTCTAATTCTAATTACATAAGCATTAATGCATTCTTGAAATGTAAAACATTACAATTTCGTGTAAACCAGTATCTACTTATTTATTATGCACGTCGCATGTGCTATCGGTAATGGAGCAGATCTAATAACAATAAATTAGTCATAGTAGCGAATACTACAATGAAAAATATTTAAGGCCTGGTCCACACACGCGCTTACAGATAATTGAATATAGAAATTGCAGATCGAATTTCGATTCGTTTCGATAATTGGATTTTCTCAATACAAACGTAATACCAAAATAAATTATAATTCAAGCAAAATTTATTCAGTATGTTATTTATTATTCGGATATCGAAACCGTTAATCTAGGTTCCTGCTGTACCATTTCGTTCAAAATACTTAACATACATAACATACCATCACGCCTGTTTTCCCCGAAGGGATAGGCAGTGGCGTACTAATGTACACCCATCCATTACTTATCCTACCTTTATATGAATGAACCCGACGGTGGAACGATCCGTAATTTGCCGTCAATTTAATCGATTGTTGACACTCGATTGAGAGTCGAGTGATGATTGATCGATTATTTGAATTAAATTGTCGATCAGCCAAAGCTATGATCGATCAGTTAGTTCAATACACATTGCACTTGTCTGTACCCGTCTTAATGCATTACATTACACTAAAACGGTATTTATGCCGTCATTTATCATGCGTAAACATTCTTTTTATTGTGGAAAAAGTAATTGTTATTTTAACGGTTTGATTACGGATACTGCTGCATAATTTAATGCTGAAACCAATTTTCCCGAAGTAAAAATCAATTTTTATTTTCAAGTAACAATAACTAATTACGCAATGAAGCATCTTTACGAAATTTTGTAGATTATTAATTATATTATCCTCATTCTGACTGCCTCATTAGCCAAGTGGTCCTGAGCGAGGCTGCTACGCTAGAGGTCCTGGGTTCGATTCCCAGGTCGAGCAAAGTGTTATTGGGTTTTTCTATGAAATTCCCAGTAGCAGCTCGGAGTTTGGAATAAGTGCCCGGTTAATGGCAATAGGTTCGCCCCCTATTACATAGGACCTAAACATACCGGCGAACTGTGGGTGTACATTAGTACGCCTCTGCCTAACCCTTCGGGGAATACAGGCGTGATGGTATGTTATGTTAAATATATTATCTTCGTAGAATAGACTTCTTTCCATGACACGGAAAGTTTTGAATTTTAACTCGCTTAACGTTGATTTGGAAAAAATCGTTGGAAAACATCTGCGTGCTTGACAAAATGAATGCTTCACCAACCTGCATTAGACCAGCGTATAGCAAGACTCTCCGTACTCTGTTATAGCGTAACAAGACGATAAAAGCTTGACTTTAAAAATATTGTTTTTGAAAAACAAAGACTGCAAACTGTGTTACCATATACAAATACAATCGAATCATAAATTCACTTGCATAACTCGACTAGCTAATTTAATGTAATGAATTGATTTCTTCTAGGCAACAGCGCTCCATATCATAGATGAAAGTGTCGCTTATCATCAGGCGAACTAGCGGCCAAGCATAAGTCTAACAGGA
Source organism: Acronicta leporina (assembly GCA_947256265.1). Lineage (NCBI taxonomy): Eukaryota > Metazoa > Arthropoda > Insecta > Lepidoptera > Noctuidae > Acronicta > Acronicta leporina. The sequence goes on from OX366521.1 coordinate 13,726,751, forward strand.
ATTAAAAAAAAAAGCATCATGCTATCTTATAGACGAACGGAGTCTCAAAACTCAGGCACTATTGATAGTACACAAGCTCTTGATACTACTACGCTTGCTTACGGCGCCATATTCTTTGTAATTTATATCATTAAACAGACTTGAATGAACGCAACTGTGTATACTTTTACTACAGACGAAAACCCACCTTTTAACGGAAACGCAGTATATTAATAATAAATACGAACCATTTTATCTCCTAGGTTACAAGGCCCCTCTACTCGAGAAAGCGTTCGTGGTAGGGGTAGTGGGTTTCGCCCGACTGCGCGTCATTGAGACCGCCCAATAAAACAGCGCATAGCTGTTTTTATGTACACACCCCACTCGACGCGTGAGTGCGAGGAAAGTTAATGCCGGAGTTAGGAGGAAGTGATGCCTATGTATTGGACGGCGAACATAAACATGGTAGATGGTTCGTGACGTGGTTTGTCCGTTATGTGTTAGTGGAACTTCGAGTAACTACGTTGACTTGCATTTACTTTTAAGAATAGTTAAATGTCCGCCATATTTAAACACGTGGTTGCGTTCTACGCTTTTTTAACATCACAGTGTAAACCAAAAATTATGTTTCGTTAAACCTTTTTTTTATCTAACTCATTGGTCTGTTAATTATGGCTGGCTACTGAATGTCTTTTAAGAAGTTCCCTGTAGCATGTTTGAGTTTAGATTTGGAAACGGATACTTTTTTCGAAGGATCAAGTCGACAAACGCGTTGACGAGCCTCCTGGTGGTAAGTAGTCATCGTCACCCATGGACACCAGAGGAGTTCTAGATGCGTAGCTGACTCTTAAGAGCCCCTACGGACTGTAGAGTGCCGGAGCCGCAGCAACCGAGAGGGAACTGGATCTTACACGCAAAAGTCGAAACACACACCAAGGTGTTAGCGTTACACGTTGGAGCGAGACATAATTACGGATAGTCCTTTGACTTTGACGACAGCACCATCTGGTGGTACTAAATGGTATCAATTAAGATACAATTGGAAGGGGCAAGCACCGCAGGGAGAGAAGCCGAGCTGCGGCGGCTCACATTCATTCTCCTGTCTCCGACTTGTGCGCGCGTCTTTATTCTATCGCGAGTTCATTTATAAATCTACCCATATAGTTGTTGTTTACGTTACAGTTTAGAAGTCACGTTAATAATCGTACGTAATACTTTTATGAGTTCCTTTCTAGGTTCTAAATTTGTGTTTTAATGTTTGAACCAGCATAACCCACTCTGGCGCCCACTAAGGTTTCATTCACAACACTTCTGATTATGGGATGAGTATATTCGCCAAGGTCCCTCTTATAAAGGTGTTTTACGACAGACTCCGACAAAAAGGGTGGTCGCCAGCTAGTCAGACCCCAAGAGGTCCTCCTGCCAAGTAAATCAGATACTTTCTCGCCTATTGTGGGATGCCTATTTGAGTGGCAGTGAGGAATTGTATTCTTAACCGTCCCCACACGGGGAATTACTAAAACATACTGGTGAACTACAGCCGTGATAGCCTAGTGATACGACCATTGGACTGCCAAGTCAAAGGTCTCGAGTTCAAATCCAAGGCACGCACCTCTGACTTTTCGAATTTATGTGCGTATTACTTAATAGTTAATTATCACGCGCTTAAACGGTGAAGGAAAACATCGTGAGGAAACCTGCATGCCAGAGAGATTTTCTCGACGGCGTGTGAAGTCTGCCAACCCGCATTAGGCTAGCGTGGTGGACTATAGCCTAATCCCTCTCATTGTGAGAGGAGACCCGTGCCCAGCAGTGGGACATATAATGGGTCGATTATACTGGTGAACTAGTAGTGTATATTATTAAGTACACCTCTGCCTACCTTTGGCGAATACAGATGATATAATTTTGGTATGGCCCGTGTTGCCCCGTTCTTAAAAGTCGTAGCGTGATGTTAAATAGCTTAAAACCTTCCTCATGACTTACTCCATACATTAGTAAGAATCGCATGAAAATCGTGATAGGCTTGACCACCATGTTCGCATGATGTTAAGTGATACAGGGTTCCATGATGATGCGCCTCATATATGCATAATTGTATAGTCAGTATCGTACTATAATTCGAGTCTGTCCATCTACTCCCTTTAAAACATACGACAAAAAAGTTCAGTTGGCCAGATGTTACGCTACAAGGAAAATAATCTATATATATAAAAGAAAGTCGTGTTAGTTACACCATTTATAACTTAAGAACGGCTGAACCGATTTGGCTGATAATTGGTGGAGGTAGCTTAGAATCAGGAGACGGACATAGGATACTTTTTATCCCGTTCCCGTGGGATGTGATGACAGACCGAATTCCACGGGGGCGAAGCCCCGGGCAGAAGCTAGTAAGAGATATATAGGATCTTGACACATTTTGACTCAAAAAATCATGGTGGAAGGAAGTGAAGCCGGCGGCAACAGCAGTAACCAATCAATTAAAAGTCAACCTGTATTTAGTTTTTATCAAGTGTTGGTAAGGAGAATATATCATAATATTAAAATGAGCTATACATATTATACATTGTTCAAATTCACTGAAGTGACCGCAATAGAACTGCGATAGTAATAAAAAGTTGAAACGTTACGATTTGGTCAAGTTACTACGTGAAAAGATATAGAGTTCCGTACAATGTGAAATGTAACTAGCCGCGCAGCCGCAGCCGCAGGAACGACAAATTATTTTTATTTGTTTAATAGATCTTTTAAAGACAATTTTGCAAGTAAATGTTTTACATATTTTAACTAGATTCCGCAGGTATTTCGGAACTGACGACGACTGAGAAGATAATAATTATGAAGGTATTAACATACCATCACGCCTGTATTCCCCGAAGGGTTAGGCAGAGGCGTACTCACGTAACCCACGGTTCGCCCGGTATCGGTATGTTTAGGTCCCATGTAATAGTGGGCGAGCCTATTGCCATTAACCGGGCACAAATTCCTAACTCCGAGCTGCTACTGGGAATTTCATAGGAACACCCAATAACACTTTGCTCGACCTGGGAATCGAACCCAGGACCTCTAGCGTAGCAGTCGCGCTCAGGACCACTCGGCTAATGAGGCAGTTATAAAGGTATTTATAGCATATAAACTGATGGGAAGGGTAGTCGAGCGTTCGGTTTCCAGATCACAGGTCATGGGTTTAATACTCTCATGGAAGTAATATTTTCCTTTAGCGTTAAAGCGTGTGATACCGATTTGTTTTTTAATCACCTACGCACATAATTGTAACTGACTTATTAGTCTAATCAGTCATAAGCACGACTGCTACTCAAGAGGTCTCGAGCTTGATTTGCAGGTCGAGCAATGTGTTATATTCTGTATAGAATTCTCAGTAGCAGCTTGGAGATGGATGGTCGCCCCTTATTCCATAAAACTGTGAGTGTATATTGGTACGCCACTGCCTAAACTTTGGGGATATGGATACGGGCGTGATGGTATTTGTCAGAGGTACCTTTAGATTCGACGACTTGGCAGTCCCATAGTCATCACTTCTTTGTTACTTAATGTTGCGGAACCCTAAATATTCGAAATATAAGCAAAAAACGGCGCAATGTCACGCACGAATGAGCGTCAGATCTCAGATGTCTTTGACATCGACGCGCCGTGATTCATCGTCCTTTGTTGCTGACGCTACGACTCTTCTAGACTACCCACACGAATACTAGAATATTATAGAAAGATAATACATTATTAGAGGCACGTGTCTAAATAACCATCATGCAGATCTATCTTCGGATTGTACTTGGCATCGTTATTCTTTGGATGGACTCTTTCAGACCTGATCAAGCATGGTCATATGACTGCCAAATCAAAACTCTCGAATTCGAATCCAGGCACCTCTGGCTTATCAAAGTCACGAAGTCAGTCATAGTGAAATATTTAAAAAAATGACACACTTATAATCATACTCCGGGCCGGGGAAAGGGCCGGCTCGACCGGAGTGATACCACGGCCTCACAGAAAACCGGCGTGAAACAACGCTTGCGTTGTGTTTCGCCGAGTGAGTTGAGGTTACCGGAGGCCCAAACCCTTTTAAAGGCGGGCAGCGCACTTGCGACTCCTCTGGTGTTGCGGGTGTCCATGGGCGGCGGTTATCGCTTACTATCAGGTGATCCGTTTGCTCGTTTGCCCCCCTATCCCATAAAAAAAAAAAAACTTGCGTCTCACCTACGGTTTCACCCGCGTTTCCCCGCATAAAAACATTCCTTATTAATCACTCCGTCTATAGCTGCATGAAAATCAGTTCAGTAGTTTTTAATTTATCGCGAAGAGACAGACGGATGCGGCGGCGGACTATGTAAGAAAGCATTGGGTACAAAGATTTTTAATTTTGGGCAAATACTATTAACCTTTCAAGGCATTTTTTATATTCGATAGGCATAAGTTGGATTAGATTTTAATTATTCGTCATTTATTCGTATGTTTTTGTTCTTTTTTGCATTTTCCAAACTAAGATTATAAAATAACTAGCTTCCGCCCGCGACTTCGTCCCCGTGGAATAGTTACTTAGTCTTAGCGTGAGCCTATAGCGTTCCTCGATAAATGGGCTATCTAACACTGAAAGAATTTTTCAAATCGGACCACTAGTTCCTGAGATTAGCACATTCAAGCAAACAAACAAACTCTTCAGCGTTATATATTAGTAAGTATAAGTATAGAGTATAGATTTTAGTGAAAGAAAAATTCGATTTGCGGGTAGGATTCGAACCTGCGTCTTCTGGTTAGATACTCGCGACGTTATGACCCACCACCATGTCGTTTATTCATTCATATTGTTGGCTATTTTAGTCCCGTCTGCAATCGGCAACACCCATCATTATATTATTAAACAACATCGACGCGTTGATAAACTATTCAGAGTCGTGGGTAACTCCGCCTCCTAAATCCTTGAACGATAGTTTTTACGTAGCCTGATGCATGTTGTATTCAAAGACTGCGTGACTGATCGTCTATTGTGTAGGCACCTAGCACTATAGCCTAAATAGTTCCGAGACCCGTGCCCAGCAGTGGGACAGTTCATGGTTATGAAGAGAAAATGTTAGAGAATTATTTGATTTTTTTATAAGATAGGGGGGCAAACGCGCAGACGGATCACCTGATGGTAAGCGATTGCCGCCGCCCATCGACACCTGCAACGTTGTGGGCGGTTTTCTGTGAGGCCGTGGTATCACTCCGGACGAGACAACCTATCCGTACCGAAGCATTGTTCTCCCACAGTAAAAAATATCAGTTTATATATTTGCTATTCAATAAAGGAATTAATGAAACTGTTTACATTACAAAATTCGAAAAAGCCGATGTCAAATTATCATAAATATTTTCGACATCACTCATCTGGTAGTGTAAATTACTGTATTTTGGTATTTTTTGTTGTTATGGCAATAATTTCAATTTATTTCCCTACATTATTTCTTTGGAATAATTGCACTTGTTTTCTTAATACTGCTTTCTTGCATTTGCCAGTAATGTAACTTTACAAAGTCGAGCATTACATCAGTGAGGGAGGAGCACTGAGCATTACCTACAGTGCTCAACCTGTAATGTCACAAAGTCGAGCATTACTTCAGTGTGAGAGGAGAACTGAACATTACAGTGCTCAACTTGTAACGTACAGAGTCGAGCATTACATCAGTGAGAGAGGAGAACTGAGCATTACAGTGCTCAACTTGTAACGTTACAGAGTCGAGCCAGTCACATTAGTGAGAAAGAAGAACCGAGCATTACATTCAGCTCCCAATCGAAATGAAATATTACATTACAGGCAAATGCTCGTCAAATCAGGAAGGCCGTATTGTAATGTAATGCTCAAAATTCAATCTGAAACGTTATATTACAGACGAATGCTCCCAGTGAGAGAGCACCTTAAAGCATAAGATGCAAGTTTAAAATATACAGTAACAATGAACGAAATCCATAATCTAAAGTTACATGGCCATTTATCAACTACCGTTGACATTTGCAATTGCCTACACCCCCGCCGCGTGCGCATAATGTCCCAGGAATTATATCTCTATTTGCAAGGGCCTACGTAACCTAGCCTACTCATCTTAAGCTCTTAAAGAAGAACATTCACTCATATTCAATCCAAAAACTTTGTGCTTAATTGATTCTGTCATTACACTCTTCGTGATTTAAAACTTTTAAAAGAACTAATGGTTCCTCTGAGAAATAGAAGTATACCACTATAACATACCATCACGCCTGTATTCCCCGAAGGGTTAAGCAGAGGCGTACTAATCTACACCCACAGTTCGCCGGTATGTTTAGGTCCCATGTAATAGGGGGCGAGCCTATTGCCATTAACCGGGCACAAATTCCTAACTCCGAGCTGCTACTGGAAATTTCATAGAAAAACCCAATAACACTTTGCTCGACCTGGGAATCGAAAGGACCTCTAGCGTAGCAGTCGCGCTCAGGACCACTTGGCTAATGAGGCAGTTTATATGTATACCACTGTACACTATTACTTTTCACTATTTTTTAAGGGGTTCATATGACAACCGGGAGGAATGAATGGGCTGGCTTGCCCGAGGTGATGCCTCGGCCTCACAGAAAATGGGTGTGAAACAACGCTTACGTTGTGTATCGCCGAGTGAGTGAGGATACCGGAGGCCCAAACCCTTTTAAAAAGCTTGCAAAGCACTTGGGACTCCTGCGGTGTTGCAGGTGTCCATGGGCGGCCACCGCTTACCATTAGGCGATCAGTCTGCTCGTTTTCAGTCTGCTCGTTTTCAGTCTGCTCGTTTTCCCCCTACCCTATAAAAAACCAGTAGCCCAAGCACGAACAACTCGCGAAAACGTAATCGTGTCGAAATCGAGAATAGTTTGTATGAGAAGGAGGTTAATGAACGTAGACGAAGCGAAAGCGGTGTGCAGGATCGTAGCAAGTGGAAGTCTATAGTCTCTGCCTACCCTTCAATGGGAAACCGGCGTGAAAATATGTATGTATGTCTTCTTCTTCCCAGCGAAAAGACTAGGAAGTGGTGAAGGGCGGGCGTTTTGGGGGCTGTCTATAATGTAAAAATGACGTTCAAAAAGTACTACCTACCTAGTAGTCTATCTATACTAATATATAAAGCTGAAGAGTTTGTTTGTTTGTTTACTTGAACGTGCTAATCCCAGAAACTACTGGTCCGATTTGAAAAATTCTTTCAGTGTTAGATAGCCCATTTATTGAGGAAGGCTATAGGCTATATATCATCACGCTACGTGGACGAAGTCGTGGGCAGAAGCTAGTATTAAATAAATGATTTTGACTTTGACTTTGAGATTTCTAGCGGAAAAAAAACTCGAAACGTTCACGATACGAATTCGATAGTTCTTCGTGCTTAAGCTAGTGATCTGATCGCTTGAAGTGTTTTACGAGGGACGGATGGGATTTAATGTCAGAATGGTCAATTGGTCACCCATTGACCGCGGCACGCGCAGCTTAACCTTGCATATCGGTTGATCAGTTGAGTTATTTATAACTATCTAAGCCACGACCAGTAACGAGGTAGTTTAAAAAGATGATTACACAAATATAGATATAAAGATTTTCCATGTTGATAGTATGAAAGTGTACTAAAACAATGATTGGATCTATGTAACTGATTATCTCACGAACATTGCGGGAATCAAAATTGAGAGATCTAAAATGCAATTTTGTAGTATATAGTTTATTAAATATCAATACGAAATTTAGATGTAATAATTTCTAGAAAAAAGAGCTAATAGAACTACTTACTTTATTTCCTTCCTAATTCGTTTATGAAACATATTATTTATGATTAATCCTTTAGAGGAAAAGATTCCCTTTTATTTTTTTATGGAAAAGGAGGGCAAACGAGCAGACGGATCACCTGATTTTTAGCGATTACCGCAGCCCATGGACACCCGTAACTAAAGAGGAGTGGCAAATGCATTGTCAGCCTTTTAAAAGGGTTTGGGCCTCCGGTATCCTCACTCAAATACAACGAAAGTGAAACGCCGGTTTTCTGTGGGGCCGTGGTATCACTCCGATCGAGCCGGCTCATTCGTGCCGATGCATTGCTCTTCCACGAAACATCCATATAATTTTTTTTTTGAGTTTCTGTCTATAATTTATAAAAATCTCGCTTTTATTGTAACCTTAAAGATATGAGAGAGAAAAAGGGGGAGAGAGAAAGAGATGAGTAGCGCCATTCCGGGTCACTCTAGTTTAATATTTCTATGAATTTCTTTTCTTTTATACATACAATAAGAAGAATAGTATAGGTGGCTCAAGTACCTAACTATTTGATATGCTAGGGTGTTTAGCGCCATCTCGCGGTATTGACATTAAAATTACAACGATATTTTTTAAATTGTCATTAATATTCAAAAGAGGTTTACTATGCATTTCAGAATAAAGATTCCAAGGGTATGACTCGTCAGCAGATTTTTCTTTTGTTCATTGAATAAGAGAGTTGTTTTAAAGGAAATAATAATATTAATATTGTAATCTTATGGCATATATTTAAATCTTTTAATATGTATATCTAAAGCGAATTAATCACTGCACACTGGTTAGATACCATTTCTACTTTAAAATACCACAGGTTACAGTATTTTACATTTTTTTATATACCTACCTACAAGACATCGAATTATCGTTCCACTAGCATGTTGTAGCGTGTGTAGTGTTGCGCCATCTATCGTAACCTCGAGGCAACATATTTTCGCATTCGTAAATAGTTTCTTTTGTATTCGGTAGTTAGGTACGAGTTTAAAAATTGGAAAATATACCGTTGTCGGCAACGCCACGTTTAATTACCATATGACTAAAAAATATCATTGTTTTTTTATTTGGATAATATAACGCAATTTAGATAATGAAAAAGATAAAAGAGTTAGTTGAGTTAGCTCGTAATGAATTAATTACCCGCAGATTGATAATTTAGTCATAAAATATTATATATCTCGAAAATAAAGATGTTTATTTTTTTGGCTACAACTACTGTTGGTTGCAAAGCCACTGGTGTGGTAAACCAGGTGCTATGGGCACTATTATTTGGTATTCTAAAATAAATGTATGATGCTTTTTGAGAACTTGGTTAAATACCTCACGTGGGAGAGCCATGCTTCGGCACGAATGGGCCGGCTCGACCGGAGTGATACCACGGCCTCACAGAAAAAACCGGCGTGAAACAACGCTTGCGTTGTGTTTCGCCGAGTGAAGGAGGTTACCGGAGGCCCAAACCCTTTTAAAAGGCGGGCAACGCACTTGCCACTCCTCTGGTGTTGCGGGTGCCCATGGGCGGCGGTTATCGCTTACCATCAGGTGATCCGATTGCTCGTTTGCCCCCCTATCTCATAAAAAAAATAACAATTATGCAGGTCAATCTATCTGTGAAGTTAAGCTGCGCTTGCGGCGGTCAGCCTGTTGGTGGGGGTGATCACCGACCATTCTTCAGGCAGACTAGGTATCCTTCGAATATCTGTATTGCCTAGAAATTAGTTAAACACTGATATTCAGCTGCATCTGTTTAGACTGAACGCCGACATTTCCCAATGTTGGGGAACATTCGGAAATGTCCAAGAAACTAATGTATGTACAAAAAATAATATATTCGTTTTATGTGAGAATTATTTTATGTGAAGTACTAAGAAAATGGAAATATCTTTTCACGGTTTAGAGTTCCGCAAGAGATCCAATATTCTTTCGGAAAAATTGAATTCTATTTGGATTGACCTATCTTAAGCTTAGTTAAGAGGTTGCATAGCCTGAAAGTGCAAAATTTAATAAATACCTATGTGTAGATAGCCATTTCCGATTATGTATACAAAATTTATTAAACAGTGGTTGCTTATAAGAATTTTATGATTATTGATTCATAAAAATAACTTTAAAAAATTAAAACCGCCTTTAAAAAATAAAGAAATAATGTTATGTGCGAAAAAGTTTCGGAAGTCGGTGCCATTGATGGTCGGATCTTTTATTTCGCCACCAACTTCCCAAACAGTTTTATTTTTTATGAGATAGGGGGGCAAACGAGCGAACGGATCACCTGATGGTAAGCGATAAGCGCGGCCCATGGACACCCGCAACACCAGATGAGTCGCAAGTGCGTTGCCCGCCTTTTAAAAGGGTTTGGGCCTCCGGTAACCTCCTTCACTCAGCGAAACACAACGCAAGCGTTGTTTCACGCCAGTTTTCTGTGAGGCCGTGGTATCACTCCGGTCGAGCCGGCCCATTCGTGCCGAAGCATGGCTCTCCCACGTGAAGAAAAGATAACATTATTTCTTGGTTTTTTGAAGGTTGTTTGACATTTTTTAAAGTTATTTTTTTTCAACATTTTGAGTGGCGAGCGACAGATACAGAATAAAATCGGGGCACCCAGTCAAAAGTACTAAGGTAACAATAAAACAATTTTTTATAAAAATAATGTGAACATATAATGGGCCTAAATTACTGGCATAAATTACTGGGCCAAACTATGTTAAATTTTTATGGGACCAAATGGCAGCTATCCCGCATCAAACAAAAGAAGAATCACGTAAATCCGATCATAAATATCTGCGTAATGGGTGTACCTACATACATAAAAAATACCAATCGATTTGAGAACCTCCTCCTATTTGAAGTCGGTGGAAAACAAGATGATTCCATTATGAAAAGGTGTTTTTATTAATCTTCAATTTATGTACTTATGAAAGGACAACTTATTAACTATTAATAAGATTTTGGTTCAGACCCAGCAATAGATAGTAGAGTATTTTATGATAAAAATCAATGATGACTGACCTGACGCGTGCCAGCCGTAGAGAGAGCATAATCTCTCTACGGCTGGCACGCCCAGAATATACTCTTACTTACTCTAGTTCAGGCGTCAGAACGGGATAAAAGTGTGGCTATTTTTATATTTTAAATCTTGAATAATCCAACATATTTTTTATAATATAGTAGAAATTGCAGCGACCTTACAGGGCTTGATATTGAGACAAAGATTTAAATCTTGTAAGAAAGCATTGAATTTGAATAAATAACCTACAGAAAATATTTATATGGGGGATAGAACTAGGGCTATAGAAATGGTCTACGATACATACATAAGCCTAGGCCTGAATACCAATAGCACGAATTCGTGCACAGTACAAACAGCCCGAATTTCCACTAAGAAATACTACATCAAGTATTTGGTAGATATCCAAATGCAGCACCTTTGATTTGTTGTTAGAATTTCGTACAAAATGATAACAAACATAGTTCTTAGATGATGTATACAACAAGTAAATTTATATTATTTAGTATTTTATTTAAATAATATTATATTATTAATTCAGCAACCAGCACTACTGTACAAGTGGGGCCTGAATGCCACAAACTGGGGTAGGCCTATATCCAGAAGCAGTGAGAGCCATTGTAAGTGATGACTATGAATATAATCATCATTATCATTAACTCTTACCTATACTACATCACTGCTAGGCACAGTTCTCTTCTCAGAAGGAGAAGGAATAAGAAGAACCCCCTTCTCAGTATAGTCGGCTATAGTCATGATAATAGAAGGAATTTTTCATTAAGACTCGAACTTATTTTGTTGTTTGAGGAGTTAGTTATTGATTTTCTTGACCACACTAGTTCAGTTTGTGGCTAATAAGAAGAAAAGGAAGAAGTGTTCTAATCTAGCAGGTAATTTATAATACTATTAGGAGACTTCATTATTCACCATATTTTTCTATACATTTAGGTTTAATATTTGTTTCTCCAAAATAAATTGAATTTTGAACCCTAAGCGAGCTATGCTTAGTTTGAGGCTTGCCGTAACTCGTATTCGCTGTTTGTTACTTTTTTCGCAACAAACTATTTGTATTTGTAATTCAATTTTGTGCTAACCGAAACACTAACTCCCTTTTTCGTATTTTGAATTATATGGGATAGGGGGAGGGGTCAAACGAACAGACGGATCACCTCACCTGATGTGACTCACAAGTGCGTTGCCCACCTTTTAAAATTTTAGAAGCGGTGGTAGCCTAATGGTTAGGGCGCCGGGACTTGCAATCATGTGGTTGCCGGTTCGAAACCCACCCATTGCACTACCGACGTAAACACACTCGTAACACAAGCATTTTAGCTTAGCACGAGGGGTTAACAATAATACTAGTAATGTGCGATCCACATTGCTAGTAAGCTTTTTTTTTAAAAAAAAGGCGAAACACAACGTAAGCGTATTTTCACTCCAGTTTTCTGTGAGGCCGTGGTATCACTCCGGTCAAGCCGTCCTATTTGTTCCGAAGCATAGCTCCCCACGTTTCACCTCATAAAAATATAAAACGTCTTATAAACTTCTTATATAGCTATAATATATTACCTATCATATGTCAATTCAAGAAATAACATATTATGTTATTATTTATTATCAATAATTGTATTTTCTTTCTTTTATCACCATGGAAGGTGAATAAAGGGTTAGAAAATTATATTTTTAACACAATTAACTTACCTACTAAGTAGATACATACCTAAAAAAGGAATGTTTAAAAATACCAAGTTTATATTTATTGAAATGAAACTTCTTTTTACGGATTTTATCGCGTTATATTGATATTATTTAGTTCCCGACGTTTCGCCTGTAATTCGCGTAAGTGCAGAAATCAGTAAGTTAATATTTATCTATTATAATTGTAGGTACCTAAGTATTACTGAAATATCTCTTAACGTTATCAATTTCGCTGCATAATACCTTCGATGTTGTGGTAAAAGTTACCCTAAGGGTAATCGATTATTCAACTCATCACGAACAATAAAATAAGGGTTAGCTCAGATCTAGATAAAGCTAGAGCAGTGCGTACACCCCTTCAGGCTAAAACCGATCTGTTTTGACAGGCAAACTGGCGGACAGTTGCACATGGATAGTTAACTTAAACAGTGGTTATTAAGCAAGGTATGGCCGACGAAGTTTTAAACCACTTGTACCAACTTCTTAAATATGTTTAGATTGTATTTGAACACAAAATTACAATAGAAAATTGTTTTTAAATACTTTTTAAACATATTTAAGAAGTTGGTGCAAGTGGCTCTTAGTAATTATAGCTTAAGTGTGAAACTTGATCGAAAATAATTAAGAGCAATTTACAAAAAATATTATCGTCTAATTTTAAACTTATGATATTAAATAAGAGTATATTTAATAAGTTGCCTGGTTAAGTTTTTACCAGGCAACTTAAAAATTAAGCCTAGCCTTATTAGCTATTTAAAATTACATAAACGATTATCGTAAGAAAAACTTTTATATCTCAATTAAGTCCATAAAAATATTAAAGCCCCACTTAAATATTAATGACAACCTATATAAGGTTCCGAGGAAAAAATACTAAAGACATTAACAAAGTGTGAACAAATGGACAACGACAAACCCTCTATTATGAGATAAATTGACTAACAACTTACCTCCTTACTCTTACTTGTCACTTTAAAAACACTGGCACAAAACACTTCACATAAATAAAATCGCGCACTGCACAGATTCTTTTTTCAAATCACAAATTCTAAATTTGGAACATTCGGGCACTCAACTTTTCAATTTTAGCGTTGTGCGTCGGGATCGCGACCGTCAGCTGTTCGCGCCACCCGCAAGGACGTTCGGCTTAAAAAAATGACAGCAGCATTATATAACCGGAGGTCGTTGCACCCGAAAAGCACAGCCGGCGAACCGTGAATGAACTGGTATATCGTACTTTTGTTTTTTTATTTTTTTGCTATAGGCCGAACGCGCGCGCTCTGCCCGCAGTCTCCGCAACGAATGAGGAGCCGAAGAACTATTTCAAACATCTTTTCTCTAATCCTTTTCTGCTCGTGCGCAAGTGTGCTGTCTGTATCAAGTGCTGTGGTGTGCTTGACAACGGAAGTGGGGCTGTCGTGTTTAACATAAGATTTATATTTATTTAATTAATTCACTAACTTCTAACACATCTACGATGTTGCTGCCATCAATTAACGTCGAACACTTTTATATTAAAAAATGTTTATTACTAATTAATTCGCTCGTAGAACCGTTTCCTGTGTTTTTTATATATTATTAAGCTATTTGCATCAAAATCTGGTGAGATACTTAACAATTTTTGCAATGTAAATGGTCTATTATAAAATTTAATTAAACACTGAATAATAATTGAATCATCCCGGTCTGGTATAATTATGAAATAAATTAAATGAAGGTAACTTAAAAGAAAATGTGTTGGCCACTCGTTGATGTCTTTTATATGGAGTGTATTATTATGGAAAATTCAGTAATATGAATTGTGGTTTTTATGTCATTACTGTTAGCTGTTCTGCCATATTTCATATTCATATTTATTTGAGCAAATCTACTGAATGAGTTGTTATTGGGGCAATGCAACAAATTAATAAATATTATTTACTTTATTAAATATTCATTACATTCTTATATGATCTAGAAACATTATAATTATAATTGTAAATATTAATTAAAACACTAACGATAATTAAATAATTTTCAAATTAGTAAAATAACTAACTGGCATCAGATATTATTTCCGTATGCATTTTTTAAACGCTCGCTTTTTTAAATTGACCTTAGACGAGATAAGGAAGAATCCACTTACACTTATGCATAGCCTTTTATTAAATCCATTTTTAGGGTTATACTCAAAGGGTTTGGGTTCCTTACCCAAAGGGTTAAACGGGATCCTATTAGTAAAACTCCGCTGTCCGTCCGTCCGTCCGTCTGAACCGTGATAGTTGAAACTTTCACAGATGAAATTTTCACAGATGACGTATTTCTATTGCCACTCTAATAACAAATACTAAAAAAGAGAATAGAATAAATATTTAAGGGGGCTCCCATACAACAAACGTGATTTTTTGCCGTTTTCATAGATAACGGATCCCTTCGTGCGCGAGTCCGACTCGCACTTGGCCGGTTTTGGTTTTACCTTCGAACTATAATTTTATTATCTTAGTATCTCAGTCTAAAACTTGATATAATTGCCAATAACTAGACCTGTTTTTTTTTTAATATTGCCCTACACTAAGATTTTCTCCTGTGTCGTAGGTAGGTGCATTTACAAACACAAATTCTCACATACATAAACAGACCCGGAACTACCAGCAGATCATACAAATATTTGCTCCGTATGGGAATCGAACCCACAATAGGCGTCGCAGAAGCCGATCGCTCAACCGCTACACCAAACGTGTCATCAAAAATTCCTCGCGGTATCCCAAATTATTATTTTTTGTTCTGAGTTAAGCTAAACTCCATTAATATTACACATATTTTACAATTTATTTTTAATTTACATATAATTTAACTGCATCATTAGGCTAGTGGACCTGAATGCGTCTACTACGCTAGAAGTCCTAGGTTCGATTCCTATGTCGAGCATAGTATTTTTAGAATTTTCTATGAAATTCTCAGTAGCTGCTCGGAGTTTGGATTTTGTGCCCAGTGAATGGCGAACTAAACGTACTGGCGAACTGTGGGTGTACATTAGTACGCCTCTGCTTAACTGTTTGGAAGGTACAGGCGTGATTGTAGGTATAATACGTAGAACGAGGATCCCAAAATGTTAACATTTTTAACTTATTCCACTATAGAATCCACTCAACGATGTCCATTTAAAATAGTTGTCATTATAATTCTTGCTTATTGAAACAGATGGCGCTACTGGTTTACGTTCCAGCGTCATACACAACACTAACAATTGCATGCCAGCGTGCAATAACAATGAATAAAAAACGTTTACCTAAAAAAAGATATTTAGAGCTATTTTTCTAATTGTTTGTGTAAAGTCAGTGATTTTATTAAATTAGACGGAAATATTTATATCGACCTGTGCTGTGTTATTTGATACCTAATTTTTTTTAGGAAAAGGAAATAACTGACACTGGCCTTTGCTCAATTTTGGGATAATTCGAATTAAATAATAATATTATCTGTCTTCCAATTCCTATTACAGTAATTTTATGATGTTTAAAAATGTTCAAAAACATAAAAAAATAATGTATGTAAGAAACAGTTTCGGAAGTCGGTGCCATCGTCGGTACTGTTACGGTTGCGTAGTGCATTTGCATGCAAAATATACTAAAAAACGACCGCCATTTTGGTTCAAGTTATTTTGCGCCAACTGTACTTCCGAAACTGTTTCGCACATAACAATTTCTTTGTTTTGTTATTCAAATCTTTTTTAAAAAGCAGTTCATTAAAAGTTATTTTATTAGGTTTAAACCTTAGGTAGTTTCTTATGTAAATATCCGACGTGAGCGAAGCTTGTTAAAATTACTTTTTAAATTTATCAATGTAATATGATAAAGGATAAAAAAATTATACAATATTTTTGAAGTCCATTTTACCCATTTAAGAATAATCGTTGATGAATCACGAAACCTTTACAACAAACTGCGTCGCTGTATATCAAACCGTTTTAGAGATAAATGGCAAACAGCCTCTCACCCTAAACTTTCATGTTCTCCCGGTTCTCCGTTCCATCGTAGGGAATATAAAACCGCCTTCAAAAACAAAAAAAATGTTGTACGCTAAACAGTTTCGGAAGTCGGTGCCATCTTTGTACTCGCCACCGACTTCGGAAACTGTTTCGCACATAACATTATTATATTTTTTTATTTTTGAAGGCGTTTTTACTTTTTGTTAAAAGTTATTTTAATTCAACATTTTGAGTGGCGAGCAGTATCTGACATACCTAGACGACGTATGAGTTACAATATTTTTTTTTAAAACTTCACTTCACATATTCACCAAATTTGAATGAAACCACCTCGGGAATATATTTTTTACACAAAAAGAGAATTTACCAAATCGGTTTATAAATTGCTGAATAATTAGCCCTATCAAATATTCAAATATACAAAAAGAAGTACAGAGAACCTCCTCCTTTTTGAAGTCGGTTAAAAATGTGAGTTAATGACCAGGTTTTACCACACCAGGAGACACGGGATGTCGCGGTTCAATACATTTTACCGTGGGTTGTCAGTGCCGACACTAGAGTCACTTAAATCAATGAATATTCATCATGCACGACTAACGGCAGGCAGCCGCTTCAAACACGTTTTTAATAAAATCTTGATTGATCAATCGATTGATTAAATCTGAAATTAGAATTCATCAGACTGTCTTCTAGGACATGCTAATACTTGTCTAGCCTTATAAGCACCAACAGTTTCACATTAAAACTTTTTAGTATTTTTTTATATTAGGTATAAAGAATAAATATCAAAATTAAAATTATATATATTTTTAATTATATGAAAAACAAATGAAATATACTTCAGTATTTGGCTGGTTTTTTTTTAAATAACAGGTTTTCTTTTTGTGATTTTTATTTGCATTTTTCATGTTAAGTTTATAATGTTATTATTATAACAGGCTTAGTGAAAAAAGCAACTAAAAATAAATTGTATTCTGAAAAAATATTTTAAATCAGCTAATACAATTTTAATATAGCATTCAAAGTTTTTAGGGATTGAGGGGGGATGCTTTATCCCATTCTCACAAAACGAGTGTTGGTATAGGATTTGTTTGGAGCAGTAGGTAGCCGTTACAATTCTCTAAAGTACGTTATCTGCTTAGTATAAAATTCAAATGCTTATAACTCCTTATTTTGAACCGATTTCAATTTCGTTGATGTAGAATAGAATAGAATATCCTATATTGTAGGTACACCAAAAACTAATGACAAGTATAAGTTATCAATCATAGAATATGGTACAATGTATTTTAGAATAAACATTTCATAACATAAGTTAGTCAAGTAGGCAATTTATGAAATAATAGCTATTTCTCGGGGTTTCACGCGCATACAAAAAACTTTTGAGACAAAATGTTCTCCTCGGTCCTTACTATCTCTTTACCAAATTTCATCAAAATGTAACCAACAGCTTTTCGCATTTATAACATTAGTATACATTGATATTAATGTACTTGATTTAAAAAAATCTTATTGAATAACTTTTTACACATTTTATAAATTTCAATATTTAAAAAAAATATATTATTTTAAAAACATCGATCGATACCTATCGATGTTCGATTGATTTATACCCCACACGATAGATGGCATTACAAGGCACAATTATAGGACAGCGTCAAGGTAATTAATAACTGTGTGTTCACTTGCGCCGGCGCCGCATCGATATAAGCTTTAATATTCTATAGAAATACTCGTATATTTTTATATGAATATGACGCAAGCTAACTTTTTGTATTTTTTTGCATTTTCGATGCTAAGATTATAAAGTTATTTTAGTGTAGGAAAAATTCGACTACGGGCAG
Source organism: Acronicta leporina (assembly GCA_947256265.1). Classification (NCBI taxonomy): domain Eukaryota; kingdom Metazoa; phylum Arthropoda; class Insecta; order Lepidoptera; family Noctuidae; genus Acronicta; species Acronicta leporina. The sequence goes on from OX366521.1 coordinate 13,745,029, forward strand.
GATCCGGCAACTTCTGGTTAAATTTACCAGACGCTATGACCAATAAACCACCGAGTCCCACCGCCAGGTCTAAATTTGTCTTCACATACTGAATTTACGCCTTAAAGGTGACGTCAGTGATAACTAATTGTGATGTAAGCTGTTGATTCAGGGAGTAGTAGTTATTCGGTAATACTTCCAGCCACTTATAAACTAAGCAACAGCAGCTAAGGGCGTCACCTAACAGGACGGGACCTCGGCTTAGGGCGTTACTGGGGGGACAGCTAGGGACGGCTGGATCTGGGTTAGGGATGAATTTAGCTTACAACAACACTCCCTCCTACTATTAGTATAGCGTAGTGTTATTGGGATTTTCTATGAAACTCTGAAATAACTAGAAGTTTGAACTTGTACATGATTAATTGCAATAAGATTGTTCCCTATTACGTGAGACTTTTTTCTTTTGATCAAACGAATATCCGTACGGCATATGGCCTTGAGTTCCATTCTCAGTTCGAGCAGTAATCTGTTTGGATTCTCAGTATGTAGCAGCTTTGAGTTTAATATTAGGTATGCCCGATTAATGGCAATAAGCTCACCCCCTGTTACGTTTGGGACCTGATAACATATCAATAAATGATAAATGATATTTATTTCTGTAAATAGATCTTTTAAAGACACTTTTACGAGTTCTTTTTTTAATTTTTGGCCCCGGCATGCGGTCTGTCATCACATCCCACGGGAACGGGATAAAAAGTATCCTATGTCCGTCTCCTGGTTCTAAGCTACCTCTCCACCAATTTTCAGCCAAATCGGTTCAGACGTTCTTGAGTTATAAATGGAGTAACTAACACGACTTTCTTTTATATATATAAGATAAGATAAGTGTCCCCTTACATGTGCAGAGCTATAACGTGTTCTAATTGGTCGATTAAATGCCGCAATTTTATTGGCGGAATATATTTAGAATTAATATAGATACTAATATATGAAAACTATTGGTCGCCCATTGCTTGAAATTCGACCATAATAAACTCCATACGTTTCAACCTTCATACGTTAAGTATAAATAAAAGGTGTGTGTCAGTCTTCAGTGTGTCAAATGTCTACGCAAACGCACGGTAGTAAGTATGAGTATGTGGTGTATAATGTTGTTTTTATTAATTTAATTGATTTTTTAGGCATGATTATAAAAAAATATTAACATTCTGAACTTCTCCGCCATATAAAATTTATCTGTGTACCTACAATCTAATACTCCTCCACGCGCTCAATGTAATTGAAAAGGGCTACAAAGTATTTTCTTCACGTAGTAATAATAATAGCGTGCCGCGGACGGCGGACTCTGATTATCTGGGAACAAGATTAAGAAAAAATATTAAATTAAATAAATAATAAAGGATAGTTTTTTTGTGTTATGGTAACGTGCGGTGCGCCATTACTACTACTTTTCTCGTAAAGAGAAAAAAATAGGTGAATAATGAAATAATTTTGGGATAACATTTCCAGTGCCGAAACATTAAAGACAATATTATTAGCCTCCTCCTCAACTTCTGTTTTAAACAGATGCGGCTGGATATCAGGAGATATAAATATCCTGAGGAAAAACTAGTAACATACTAGTTACTATTGTTCCACTGCTGGGCACGGGTCTCCTCTCAGAATGAAAGGGATTACACTATAGTCCACCACGCTAGCCTAATGCGAGTTTGCAGACTTCACCCGCCCTCGAGAAAATCTCTCACGGTTTCGTCACGTTTTCCTTCACCATTGTAAGCGAGTGATTAATACGCACATGATTACGAAAACTCAGAGTTGCATCCTTTGGGTTCGAACTCGAGACCTACGACGTGGCAGCAGTGGTCATACCCCAAGACCTTCTAAATACGACTAACAATAATTACACTTTATCTTGCATACAATGGTGTGCAAGCAGGTGTAATGACACCTGCTTCCGAGGGGTTAAGCAAAAGTGTACTAATTTATAGTTCGTCAGTATGATTAGATCCTATGTAATAGGGGTCAAGCCTATTGCTGATCACCGGGCACAAATCCAAACTGCTACTGAGAATTTCATTCATATCCCCAATAACACTTTGTTCGACCTGGGAATTGAATCCAGGACCTGTAGCGTAGCAGTCACGTAGATTTTACTATTAAAAAGCACCTGCAATTCATTTTTTATCGTATATTGAATTTATGTGACCAAAACTATCCATTGTAATTCAATTATTTAAAAAAACGGCAACTCTTTAACGATGTTAGATTTCTATCAGTTTATATAATAATCCTCCTCTTTAGTGTCCCCTTTTAAGGCAGAAAAGACAGTATCTGTTTAAGTTTATCATTAACACTTAATAAATGAATACAAATAAAATTATATTCTAAGAACATCAAATTAGGGCCAAGTTTTGACACGTGAAAATGTCGCATTGTATAGTTTAATTACAAATTTTACCGTTGCTTCCCTTGTACAGTTATCTAAAATCTATAATCCTTACTGACTAAACTTTGTATGAGTTATATAAAAGGTAAATATATTTTTTTATACAGAAACGTTGCCCCACACTAGGGTTTTCTCCTGTATTGTTTACAAATTCTCACATGACAGAAATGCCCAGAACCGGCACAACTAAATTGAACCCACAACAAGTGGCGCAGAAACGTATTGCTCCGCCGCTACGCCAAAAGTGTCTGCCTCATTAGCCAATATGTCCTGAGCGCGACTTCTACGCTAGAGGTCCTGGGTTCGATTCCCAGATCGAGCAAAGTGTTATTGGGTTTTTCTATGAAATTCCCAGTAGCAGCTCGGAGTTAGGAATTTGTGCCCGGTTAATGGCAATTATTTGCCCTATTACATGGGACCTAAACATACCGGCGAACTGTGGGTGTACATTAGTACGCCTCTGCCTAACCCGGGGAATACAGGCGTGATGGTATGTTATGTGTTTATATGACGTAACAACATTAAATGGATCAACATTAAGGAAGTTTAATTTGTACAGAATACTTTCCATAAAAAATAACTTGAGCCTACTGCTATTAGGCTCAGATAAGACGTGTTATGGGGTTTTTCTAAAAAAATATCAGTCATAAATTGGAGTTTAGATAATTATGTAATACCTAGCAATAGGTTTAATCTTATCTCTAAATTAAATTAAGTTTAATCATACTTTAAAACTTATGTAAAGGCCTTCAGTAAATTTATGTCGATATTCGAAAATATAGTTATCTTAATCTTAATTTAAAAATAAATTCAATTTAATCATACTTTAAAATTTAGTTGAAGGTGTTAAATTGAATTTAAAACTTCTAATATGCTGATAATGTGGTATGATCGTACCTACACATAGCAATCAAACAACACGCCTGGATAACATGGAGCGGTCGGTACATATTATTTGGTCCTATAATGTCACGACAACTGACAACTTCTACGCTAGAGGTCTTGGGTTCGATTCCCAGGTCGAGCAAGCAAGTGTTATTGGGTATTCTATAAAATTCACAGTAGCAGCTCGGAGTTTGGAATTTGTGCCCCGTTAATGGCATTAGGCTCGCCCCCTATTACATGGGACCTAAACATACCGGCGAACTGTGGGTGTACATTAGTACGCCTCTGCCTAACCCTTTGGGGAATACAGGCGTGATGGTATGCTATAATGTCACTAGCACGTGTCAAATTAGCATAACACAACTATAGTAATGCTCCGTGTATGCTAATACATGCACAAAACAAACGAATGTATATTTTTGTTCACTAGTTACACAGTAGATTCCAATCAAACAAGGCGATCGTGCTGCCATCTGTGATCTTATCTACGTACTAAGTAAATTCCTTATTGACGTAAAGGGTAGGTAGTCAGTTTTTAATTTACTTACAAGTTATCGAATATACTATCGATGGGTATAATGGAATGACTTGTGTTTATATTGTATTCACTTCCGATAAAAAGACATGCAAGAAATACTAAACGGGGATGCCGCGAAATATGCAACACCTGAAAAATGATGTTAATTATTAGATACAATTATTAAAAATAATATTATTGGTACAATCAAACCGGCCAGGTGGAGCGACGACTTACGGACGGCAGCTGGCAGTGACTGGATGAGGAAAGCCGAAGATCGGGCTCTGTCGTGTTTACTAGGAGAGGTCTACGTCCAGCAGTGGACAAATATAGGCGGAGGATGGTGATGACAATATATTTATTAAAAAATATAAAATTTTTGACACACATTTTTAATAACATCTTCTACAAAGGTAAGAAAAACGTGTTATAACAGATAACGCGTGCAAAGTCACCCGCTATCGCTAGTCATTAATATAATCCCGGCGCCGCGTTGTAGCTTTGATTTACCTGGCCTGCGCACGCGACGTTCTTAACTTAATCGCCTGTTCATACTTTTGCAATGCGTCAGTTTATGTATAAACGTATTTTTGTAAGTTAATCATAATTATCCAAAATACCAGAGCATACTTATCCTAGCGATATCTTTTATGTAATAGGGTGGTAAACGAACAGGCGGCTCACCTTATGGTAAGGGATTACCGCCGCCCATGGACACCCGCAACACCAAAAGAGTCGCTCGCCTTTTAAAGGGGTTTGGGCTTCCGGTATCCTCACTCACTAGGCGAAGCACAACGTAAGTGTGGTGTCACGCTGGTTTTCTGTGAGGCCGTGGTACCGCTCCAGTCGAGCCGGCCCATTCGTGCCGAAGCATGGCTCTCATAGCTATGGTAAAAAATTTGACTAGACACCGGAATACAGAGCCAATGTAAAGAGTTTAAAGTTTCCCCGATTTATTTTAAGACACCAGACACAAAAAACCTCAGAATTTTCGAAATGAAGTGCATATTAAATACCTAAATAAATTTATCACCCGCTCATCGTGAAGAAATCTGCTCGACTTAGAGACTTTCTTGACGCAGAGGCGTGTGAAATCTGCCAATCCGCAGTAGCTGACGTTACAACCTAACCCATCTCAGTCTGATAGGAGATCCATACCCAATAGGACAGTAAAAAGATTAACAATCATATACTCTGTCACTAATCTTCAAAATAAAATTGCGGAATTGTACTCTTACCCGTTACTAACGGGAGAACTCACTAGTAATGGGGAATTTCACTACTAGTAAAATAAGCATCTCATGAGAGAAAATATCTAACTTACTCGATGGTAAAACCTCTTGGAACCGAATAACATGGGATCTGAAGATAAACAGCAATGGGTGTACATAGGTACACTTCTGTCAAGATCTTCCAAAATAGAGAAGACAAGTTTCTCAAATTTTTATCTATTATTTATCTTAGCTATATAAATCTATTAGAGGGCTCGGCAAATAATATAGGTATAAAGGTATTAAAAATGAAGTGCTGAAATGTATGTACGCACATAACTTCCAAACGACTGCACCAAATTGAATAATTTTTATATTGTTGTGTTCGTTATTGTCAACATAAGATTTTTATGAAAGTGTCTTTTAAATCCATCGTAAATGTCGGAAAATGTATGCAGGCAAAGCTGGATCAATAGTTTATTATAAATTTTCGTTCAAAGCATCTTATTACTCACAATTAATAAGATTGCATCGGTCGGTCAGTTCGCGTGCTTGCTACTAGTAAATCATCTGACTACTATAGCTGATAAGCCGATTTATCTCCGTCTTCAGCCGTCACTCACAGGGTTTATTAATCGTTGGCAGATTGTGTGGGTAAACCGATTTGATAGCCCGACTTTGAATTCAATAGAGTTACTCGGATATTTCTTCTTATACAGGAATCCGATTCTGTTAAGACTGGTTTTATTACTCACTAGCTTCTGCCCGCGACGTCGTCCGCGTAGCGTGATGATATATAGCCTATAGCCTTCCTCAGTAACCGGGCTATCTAACACTGAAAGAATTTTTCAAATCGGACCAGTAGTTCCAAACAAACAAACAAACTCTTCAGCTTTATATATTAGTATAGATTTATGAATATTGTATAGTTAATGAATGAAGGAAACGACAGAGAAACAAAGTCGTCGACATAGCGCACTGAATTAGCTGCAGTGCCATATCTGTAGAAGAACTGACAACCGCTGTGGTGGACATGTTCGACCGCGTGTCGGCAAACGTAGCGTAAGTAGGACGCCCTCCGGCAAGATGGAGTGATGATTTGCGAAAGGTTGCTTGCGGAAGCTGGATGCGACAAGCCGAGGACAGGGAGAAATGGGGCTCATTGGGGGAGGTCTACGTCCAGCAGTGGACTACTATGGGCTGAAAATGAATGAATCGAGAATGTGTTGTCGACATAGAAATTGCAAAAAGTTTAATGTGAAAAAAAAAAATTTGGCGCTCTGTGGCGAATGTGCAGTCTTAACTTACAGCGTAAAACGATGCATTTACTTCTGTATTAACCGATACTGATACCAGCGGTTTTGCTCGCGCACATATCCCAAAAGTATTTGGTTACTAAGTATATCTTGGCTTTTACTTATACGTCATAGCTAACACCTATATTATTGCACATAATTTTCAGTTCGGCTTTTAGAAACAGCAACGCAACTTTCATAAACTGAAACAGCATTAGCAGAAGTGACACTAGCATGAAAACTGAATTCAATTACGTTTGTTTGGAAATGAAAACAGTAAAATAATATAGTTCTAGCTTTAATAACTAGATGGCGTTGGTAGGCTTGGCCAGACGACCCGATGTATGCTTATTCGAATGGGGCTGCAACTTTATTTAGACCGCCGCCTGACTATATAGTCAAAGGTAACCGTATATTTAATTTGAACTTGACATAACAGCAATAATATATTCCAACCACGCTGACGATTTTCACACGCAAAAAAAGGGAGGCATAAAATTGAGTATTTCCTTTGGAATAAATTCATTAGAACCCTTGGACCAGAATTTTCTAATAATTATTATAATATATGATCTAGCAAAAGTGACCTGTTAATAAAAATTAAATCAATACGCCTTAACACCGCGACCTTGGACGCTGTAAAGAGTCCGAAATGTCGGGATTTGATAATGTAAATAGAACTATTCAATATAGTTATAGTTCTAAACATCCAAACAGTGGATTCGTTTCGTTATCAACAAAAAATCAATTCAATTAGTTCAACAGCAACATCTAAACAGCCATATAAAGACTTCGATAATATAATCAATCAAATCGCAACACTTTAAACACGCAAAGAATACGTTAATGTTTTCTTATCTGCTACCGACTACGTATAATGGTGAATATACACTTGTGTAGATACTACATTATTCATAGCTATTTAAACTAAAGCTATTTGTACCTAACTGCCTCATTAGCTAAGTGGTCCTGAGCGCGACTGCTACGCTAGAGGTCCTGGGTTCGATTCCCAGGTCGAGCAAAGTCTTATTGGGTTTTTCGATGAAATTCCCAGTAGCTGCTCGGAGTTAGGAATTTGTGCCCGGTTAATGGCAATAGGCTCGCCCCCTATTACATGGGACCTAAACATACCGGCGAACTGTGGGTGTATATTAGTACGCCTCTGCCTAACCCTTCGAATGCTGCCCCCGCAGTCGGATTTTCCTCCACTAAAATAATTGTGTGACACTTAAAAAGATGTCGCTTTAAGTATAAACTGAACATGACAGCTGGTTACATCTGATATGAATATGTATGATCTGCAGTTATTGATTAAACATTCTTAACTGAATTTTCTTGTCGGTTTATGATGGTTGTACATCAATTTCCCCCCATTAATCAAAGGGGTATGAAAGGTTAATTGAGCTGTAACTTACTCAGCCTGTCACAACCCATCATTTTGAGTTTAGATCCGTTACGAGCAGTTTTGCATGATCTTAAGTTATGCATTAGATGGGACATAAATACTGTATACTTGGTGACTGAGCTACTATTATCTATGTAGCTAGATCAATTTTTATATTTTAAAGGAGTATCTATGGAGTTTCTTGCCGGTTCTTCTCCATAAGACAAACTATTTGGAACAGCGCACCTAGTTTTGACTTTTTTTTTTTTTTTTTCAAGTTCAAATGTTTTTATTTCAAATAAGCTTTTACAAGCGTTTATGAAACGTTGTGATTCTAGTTGCACGGTTCCAAAAGGTCGATCCTATGGAGAAGAATCCGGCAAGAAACTCCATGGACACTCTTTTAAAATAAATTAATTACAAACTTCACTGGTACAATATTGCGATAACAAGATGTGAGGACGTTGAAGGATGTCCAAGTTTGACCGAGGTCGACTATATTAAACGAAGATTCACGTTATTTGAGAATCCGATGTCATTTCTAAATAAAAAACTATGTGGTAACGCACACCATCAAAGCGACAAATAAAACTAGGTGTCTACTTAGACAAGCCACAACGTACACACATTTACAGTTTCTGTTGTGGTAAACAATACTTTCCATATGAAGACATCTCGATATGTAAATAATATGGAATCTGTTAAAACTATGTCCATCTACTTATAAGGTTCCTACTATAGCTACTAACTACTACTCAAAAGGACCTGTAATATTGGTCTGATTGAAATAAACATTTAAGTGGGGGTCTGGTGATGTTTGAGCATCACACTTACTGTCTCCTATGCTGTAAGCCTAACTATTCCTCCTTATTCGTTACCCTGCCCTCTCAAAAAGGGTGTGAAAAGATTTTTAGGGGGTCGGCAACGCGCGAGCGATATTCCAGCATTAACAGCTTACCATCAGGCGGGCCGTATGCGTTTTTGCCACCTTGTTGGTATAAAATAAATGTATGCATTTTTCTCACCTTCTTCGAATGATGTATCATTGAATTCGTTCCGGTTATAACAAGCGATGAACCCTTCATTTTTTAAGTCAAGTCAAGTAATAACAAGCATATATGAATACTCAAGTTGCTTCAATTGTCATGCTTGTGTATAAAAAGTATGTTAAATTTTCACGGTTAGGTACATTAATTTATAAAGTATTGATGTGTTAATAAAGACATTTTACGGACATAAGAAGGGCTACAACTGACTTAACAAAGGGGCATATGGTTAAGTGATAACTACGCTAATCAACCAATCATCAAGGTTAAGCTGCACCTGCCACGGTCAGTTTATGGATGGGTGCCCCACACTAGGCCTTTCTCCAATTTCTAACATACCTACACAAACGCCCAGACCCGGTACAACTAACTTTAAGGTCATACAAATGTTTGCACCGTATGGAGATCGAACCCACAACACATGGCGTAGAGCCGATCACTCAGTCGCTGCGCGGAACATGTCGTCGAATATAATATAATTAGTACATGTAAATACATATTATAACGGGTAACGGCGGGTCCCAATAAGGAATCAGTCAGTAAATTTGCTTACATACTAGAAATAGAATTTTGCCATAAGTTCCATACAAGTAATGTCAATAAGAAAATCTATTGACGGCCTAACCTGCCTCATTAGCCAATATGTCCTGAGCGCGACTTCTACGCTAGAGGTCCTGGGTTCGATTCCCAGATCGAGCAAAGTGTTATTGGGTTTTTCTATGAAATTCCCAGTAGCAGCTCGGAATTAGGAATTTGTGCCCGGTTAATGGCAATAGGCTCGTAGGTACATGGGAACTAAACATACCGACGAAATGTGGGTGTACATTAGTACGCCTCTGCCAAACCCTTCGGGGAATACAGGCGTGATGGTATGTATGTATGTATTGACGGACATACTACATACACTCAAGCCTTTCTCCCACAAGGGTAGGCAGAATTCTTGCATACTTCTTTTGCTTCTGCCACATTTATACATCTTCTCATACATACGCACCGGTTACAAGTACGCATTGATATCTCGTCAATCTAATGTAAACGCCACATTGTACAGACTATTCAAGACACTTTTATTGCTAAAACCAATTGAATATTCAATGATCCACTTATTACTAACAGAACAAATGATGATTATGATAATGGGATAACATTAAGACAGTTTATCGTGATAAAACGCGAAGTTTTTATCAAAGATAAGAATAGCACTGAGACGGTACTCTCCCAATTGTGAAATTGTCTTTGCCTTTTAAAGAAACAAGAATTTATTGTTAAAGAAAGCTGTTTATCACAGTTTGTTTGCCACGTTCGTTAAAAGAGTTTATAAAAGAAAAACACGTAGAAAGAAATCCCGCGCCAAAAAGCATCTGTCTTCATTAACCGATACTGTGACATGCTCAGCAGTACTGTCCCACTGCTGGGCACGGCACAGTATGAAAAGGATTATGCTATAAACAAAATGATTATGCAATAATTACATTATGCGAAGTATTTATTAGCATAAGGGCCACTTGCACCAAATTCTTAAATGTGTTTAAATTATAACATACCATCACGCCTGTATTCCCCGAAGGATTAGGCAGAGGCGTACTAATGTACACCCACAGTTCACCGGTATGTTTAGGTCCCATGTAATAGGGGGTGAGCCTATTGCCATTAACCGGGCACAAATTCCTACCTCCGAGCTGCTACTGGGAATTTCATAGAAAAACCCAATAACACTTTGCTCGACCTGGGAATCGAACCCAGGACCTCTAGGGTAGCAGTCGCGCTCAGGACCACTTAGCTAATGAGGCAGTTAATTAATGAATTAATATATAATATGTCTCAGAATTTCGTGCAAAGCTTACCTATTCGTCTTCGCCGGAATGCTCATATTCTTTCTTTACTTTACAATGTACTCTTTCTGCCTTCTACTCCTTTGTATCTTAAAAAACGTTTCGAATTTCTTGGTGACTCCCACTCCCGATTCTTAAGGTCATCGGACAATCTGAGACTTAAGATGCCAATGCATTCCACGTCACGTCTCTGGAATGCATTACCAATACCAATTAGGCGCGCCCAATCACTCCCAGTTTTTAAAAGACTTGTGAAGGAACACTATTTGTCATTGTAATTCTATTATTCGCTGTTGTTATCAATTTATTTATCTTTCCTGTCGCATTATTTATTGTTTATATTATGTATATATCATTTATAGTATAGTATGTATTTTTATAGGTATATATGTATTACGTATTTATTAAATTATTATTATGTATCTGTATTTTTAGGTATATATTTATTAATTTGAATGCACCGTCAACCCCATTTTTCTTTTTTTTTTGTTCATTTTAGTCCATCCAAAGGTTGCCTGGTAGAAATCGCTGATTGCGATAAGGCCGCCTATTGTACTTTATTTTGTTAAAATTTATGTTTTTATTTATGATGTTACTTTGGTGTACAATAAAGAGTATATTATTATTATTATTATAATATGCATATAATTATACATAGCCAAAGTAAGGATGACTGATTATTAGTCGTTACTATGTAGGTAGGTAGGTACATATCTACTAAATAGTTTAGAAAATTACTCACAGTGATCTGTTTTACCGACTGCAAATCACAAGTGATAATGTTGTAGTCACATTTTGCATCCCCTGACCTCACTGACTTTGAGAAATATAATTTATCTCTTCACAACACTCACATTAGCACAAAAATCCAAATTTAAAATGATTTTTTTAGTCCCGGTCAGTATCTGTTGCAATGATTTTATATCAACCTTCTTTGCTTCCTACTTAAGTAGCTACTCAAAATTCTTACAAATACAGTTTTATTTTATTTTATTGTAAATCAAAACTAACTTAATGCCGTCAAAAAACTAACGTTTATTTAAATACATAAATATTCAATTATATTAATCCGGCTGTATGAATCAATACCTTGGACCAAATTATTTTTTACAAATCACGAACATAGTGGGTAATATGAAAATAACTTTGACATATCCGGATATATTTGTTGAACATTAAAAAAGTGTATCAAACAAAAGAATAACGTACATATTCTTTTAAAACTGTGTAAAATACAATGAACAGATCAACATTTGGTAAAAAATCTGTGAGTAGACAAACTGTTTATTACTTTATGATGTTTAACATTCTTACGTTAATCTAAGACACACCTAGGATGAATGCAAATACCTCATAACCCTTTTGTGCAACAAAAAAAAACATCGCAATTTTTTTTGACGAGGCAAAGGCGAGCCGAATTTGAAACTAGAATTTTGATGAGCAAACCTCTGGCCGTAATAACCGTGGCGAAGCCCAAATGAAAACGTTGCATGTCATCAAAAAAATGACAATGAGTAGGTAATAGTAGTCACTTGTCACGGCTTCCATGGCCGTGACAAGTGAGTAGTGTAGTGTACTACTAAGTGAAGAGAAAGAAAAAGCTATTGCGGTCTTTAATCTGTAGGAGTTCGACATACCACTGCAGTTTTAAACTGCAGTGGTATGTCGCTGCATGGAGATTGTCAAGATGCCATAATTTTTAGTCTGTGTTCGATCTACCTGTGCCCTCACAGGATAACAAATCTCGTGGATAACAAATTACTAAGAAGATCAACATATTTTTATGTAATATGAGGGAATTCGCAAGAGTTCTGTTGAATTTTGTTAGTTATATTAAAAAAAGATAGACCTGATTTTTAAGTATTAACTGTAAATTATTTTTTTAACCAGTATTGTATCCTGTCACGATAGTATGTGTAATAATAAATAAATAAATGGCACTGATCTGCAAGGTTAAGCTGCGCTCGCTGCGGTCATTGTGTGGATTGGTGACCATTCTTGATAAATCTATGACTCGGAAAGTACGGAAAAGCCGTCGGTCCCAGTTGTCATACGAACATATAAATATGATCATTATTTTTTAAATCATATTTTTTTACCATGTTTTCACATTTTGTATTTTTTTCTATTTATAGATAAATTTCTATACAATTTATTTATGTATTGAACAGTCACATACATAGAAATATATGTGTAGAAATTTATTTATGTAAATACTCGTAAGTATACCTCATCTTTGATCCTTAACGCTTTTTAAATTAAACGAGAAATTTATTTCTAGAAAAACAAACACTATTCCTAGTATTTTACTACTTGAAATTCTGTTCACCGACCATAAAAGTATGCGGGAACTTCGCACCTATCCATCCTACAATTATCTGGTATTATGAATACCTTTAAATCCTTTTTTTTCATTAAAATCTTTTTTGTGTTATTATCATACCATTTTAGAAATAAAACCAATATTCATTATTATGAAAAAAATGCGTTATGGTATTTTCTGCTTCATGTAATTAGCCCTTATTATAAACGCATCCAACAAATGATTGGCATTAGCAATGGTAAAAGTATTGGTTTAAAGCGAGTAGAGATCCTTACAAAAGAATCATTTGGTACAAATTTACGTACTTACATATTATTTTTAATTAAATTTTGCTTTTATTCCTCTGTTTTAATAGTTTGTTGTTTTTAGACAAAGGTATTTAGATAATAATGCCCCTTTCAAGAATTTCATCTTATTTCGTGGAATAGAAATTAGGGCCCAGACACGAATAATATTACGATTTTTTTATTATTTTTTTTTACTTTTTTTCTCAAAATTAAAGGTCCTTTAATTTGGCCTTTGAGGCTTTTGAATTGTATCTCATATTGCATGTTGACAAGCGTACAATATTACAAAGTAAAATTATGAAATATCCACAAAAATCTCGTTATTATGATATAAGGATTGAGGGTAAATGTTTTTAGAACTATGTACGCGTCTGTGGACTTACTCTTAAATAGGTTGTCATAGGTAATGTTGGGTGAAAGGTAAAGGATGGTCGATGGGTAAAGGTAAAAGGTAGGCTATTTGGAAAATTATTATAAACGTTTTTTTTTTATTATGGCGCCATACTTTTTGTGAATGCCAGTGTCAAATATAAAATGTCACGATTTTCGATTTTATATAATTTTCCTACACTCGCTCACGTTCACGAACACTTAATGGTTAATTATCCATCATAATTACTCATTAAACTTCTGAGAAATTCAAGTGTTAGAAAATACTATAAAATCGACGACGTGCACTTCAGATTTTCCCGCCTAAAGCTCCGCTCGTACTTATCGAATCGAATCGAACTTTAGCGCCCTTTTTTCGGGAAAATGGTGCTCACTTGAACATTCACCAAGAACCTATCAATCCCACCTAAGATAGTACCTACAATAAAAACATTCAAGTCATTTATTATTTTTTATTTGTGATATGACTTTAATTTTCTCTCTTCTTTCTAAAGCTATATTAGCACTATGAAGTTGACTGGTAGCGGATGGATGCGAGCTGCCCAAGACCGTGATGGTTAGCTCTCTTTGAGAGAAGCCTACTTTCAGCAGTGGACGGCAATGGGCTGATATGGCGATAGTACAAGAGGCTATGTGTTTACAATTTACACTGTACACTGTTAATATAAGTTGGTTATTAAATAAATAAATAAATTTAGGGCAATGTCTGAATAGATTTTGATGAAAGAGTCATAGTAGTTTAATTATGCAACATAATTGGTAAAATATTAATATCAACCGTCATGATGTGTGGAATTTTACATTAAATAATTGGCAGTGAAAAGTTTGAAAACCTGCCTGTATGGTAATTTTTTTATAATTAATATATCGTACTTGGTCACTTTTCTTTTTCGTATTCTGAATTCAATTTTATATGATTAACGGGTAAATTAAACAGCCAGAACAATGACGCGGATTTAGGAAGTTTTTCTTTTTAATTTGCTACAAATATGATAGCTGTTACAATCCAATCGTTATGGTTCACATTCACAATGCAATAACTTTGATTGAATATCCTAAAATTGTAGTTAGTGTAAAATAGTTTGATAGTATAAGCAGTGGTTTTAATGCTGTTGTAATCAATTGATGCTCTCTTACAACGGACAGCCCCATTAATCTGGTGGTCACAAGCGCGACTGCTATGTAAGAAGTTCCAGGTTCGATTTCCGAGAGTAGGAAAGTCTTATTGGTTTTTTTGTATGAAATTCCCAGTAGCAGCTCGCAGTTTGAATTTGGACCCCATTAGTGGTTATAGACGCGCCAATCATACGGGACGTACACTACTAGTGAATTATAGGTGTACACAGTATGTTGTGAATATCATGATCAATATAAACATTAATTAATAATGAACATATTTCAAAGCGTATGCGCACAATATCTAGATCTTATTGTTGTAATAATAGAGGTTTAATTTGTTTAACATTAATAACTAAATATTTATAGCATTCAGTTTAAAATGTTAAATGATATTATTATCATTCGTAAAGTTTAATTAATTAACCAAACTGTTATTATATTATTTAATAGAAAGTTAATGTTGCATCTCATTTGCATAATAAAATTAATTTTAAAAAACACACACATAATAAATTAAGCATTTTCACATACTGAACATTCCCAAATCCACCACCACTTGGATTCGGTATTTTTTTTCGATAACTAATAATTTTCTTCCGAACCACTTTTCTCCGAGAGCTTCGTACTTGACCCAATCGTTTACGAAAAAAAACAAAGAAATTAAAATTAACAATGTAATAACGTTCCGCGGTCATCATCGCTGCGCACTCCACTGGGCATATTCTAAGAACCCTGCTCAGCGCGCGCGCACATTCCCAGAATACGGGCGTTCGTCCGCGGAAAGTCTATTATCCATTCCATACAATGTTTTACAACATTTCCAAGTATTTCGTGTAATGTAACTAGAAAACTAGTTATGTTTCGCAGTAGCGCTCTCGCAGTTTTAGACAAAAAGGTCTTTTGTTACAGTTGAATGGACAGCGACCCCGGGTGGATAGGTTCGTGGCTCCGAGGGAGCAATTCCCGGAATTGTGCAGGAAGATGAAATGGGGGGCTCAGAAGAAGGGTGACGAAGATGTGTGGGTAAGTGCGGTGTAACTTTTGTGTAACATATTCAAATTAGATTTAAATGAAAGTAAAATAACACCAATATAATATGCTGCATTCATCCTTTCTCAAAATGCTAGTGGTGGGACTCCACCAAGCTTGATAACGCGGGGCCGCCAGACACGTAATCCTCGGTTTCCTTACGCTATTTTCCTTCACAGCTTTTGATGCGATTGGAAATCGATTTAATGAACACCCGTCTAATAATGATGATGAATGGATGATGGCTACCCGTGACGATGGATGCTGTAATGGATCTGAAAAGGGGAATTAACGAATACCAATACAACGCAATAAAATCCGTGAAAAGTAGTTTTATTACAATATGATTTCAAAAAGTCGAGGAACCTCAGACTGAATCTCGAGATGTAGGCACCTCTTACCCTCTTAGGTAATAGAAGAGGTGAATTGTGCGTACTCCGTACTGAAGACTAGAAGTCAAGTCTTTTCCAACCTAACCACCACTTACACCGCTTCCACATCATCGCTTCCACAAACAGTGACACATGCCCCTGCGGCAATACAACAATGCAAACACTCACACACCTCATCACCCAATGACACACACGAGTAATACTGCTACCTAAAACAGGCAAGCCCCTACGACCTAGACACTATGTCTTCACCAACAACACCGCAACCGACACATTCATGACATACCTCACGCACATAATAGAAACACTCAAGAAACTCAATAACACTAACACACACCTAAAACAAATTCACCGCCTAGCCACACAAAATCAAACGAAATCATTAAAATAATTCAATATACTTCTATTAACTACCTTGTACCAAATCGCAATAACCAACAATCAGGAAAATTATAAAAAAACCTCACCATCATCCACAATTCCGCAGTGTACAAAATACCTACAACAGAAGAGATACGCGAGCTATTTGGACGAGGCTTTTGGCCTGGAGCCAATAAAGCCTGAGGGGAGCAGGGCTGGTGAAGAAGACTGCGTGCAGCTGTGGCCCTGCGCGCCCAGGAAGAGGAGCTACCTGTCCTCCGCCGACAGCATCCTGGACTTGCCCACGTATAGCTATGCTGCATGTATGTATGCAACTTTCTATAAATAGATTACGGAACAAAATTTTATAGCTTTTCGAAAATTTGTTAAACATTAACATAATTTATTTTATCTTGATTGACGAACTGATGTTTGGTACATGACAATCAAGTAACATCAATATGTCAATCAAGTAACGTGGGAGAGCCATGCTTCGGCACGAATGGGCCGGATCGATCAGAGTGATACGACGGCCTCACAGAAAACCGGCGTGAAATAATGCCGAGGCCGTTTCGCCGAGTGAGTGAGGATACCGGAGGGCCAAACCCTTTTAAAAGGTGGGTAACGCACTTGTGACTCCTCTGGTCTTGCGGGTGTCCATGGGCGGCGGTTATCGCTTACCATCAGGTGACCCGTCTGCTCGTTTGCTCCCCTATCCCATAAAAAAAATTTGTGTCTGCCTACTCCCAAAGATGACACGCGTGGTATATCTATAAGTTCTACAACTCCATATATTAATGTATACAACTGAGTTAATCACACAGAAAATATGTTATTACGCCACAACAGTAAGTTTACTAGAATCAGTAAAATAACATTTTGACATGAAAATCTCCTGCCCCTTATTGGACATTGGACTGTTATATTCATTAGTAAATCTCTGCCTAAACCTTCTTCGGGAAATACACGCGTGATGGCATGGTATGTGAACATATTAGATAACAGGTATAAAAACCTAGAGAGCCTAATTTATAATGTTTAAATAGTACCTATATATTTATTCAAATAACACAAATTCTAAACTGCCTCATTAGACTAGTGGTCCTAAGTGCAACTGCTACGCAAGAGGTTCTGGGTTCGATTCCCAAGTCGAGTGATGTGTTTTTCTACGAAATTCTCAGTAGCAGCTTGGAGTTTGGGATTAGTGCCCAGTAAACTGCAATAGGCTCGCCCCTTATTACATGGGACCTGAACGTACCGACAAACTGTGGGTGTACAATAATAACTAACCTACGGAGAATACAGGCATGGCATAAATACTTAAAACAGTTCTGACGCCGTATTATGACGTGTTAGAGAGGGATGCCGCTATACAGTTTGTGTTCGTCTGGGTGTTTCTTATGTATTATAAGTATGTATTTACAAAAAAAAAAGTATATGAGTATTATATCCATTGTCTAGTACCTACCCATAGTACAAGCTCTGCTTAGTTTGGGACTAGATGGTGCTGTGTAAAAATGTCCCAGGTTATTTATTTATTATTTATATTTATTACAGAACAGATCTTAATTTTTTATTGAGATCATCTTGACGCTTGCAATCAATAATAATAATAATAAATACTCTTTATTGTACACCAAAGTAGCAACACAAATAAAAAGACATTCATAACTACTTAATATAGTACAATAGGCGGCCTTATCGCAATCAGCGATTTCTTCCAGGCAACCTTTGGATGGACTTATCAAACTGAACAAAAAAGAAATGGGGTTGACGGTGCATACACATTAATAAATATGCCTACATCAATCTTAAATATATACAAACATATGTATTACGTATTTATATATTAAATACATAACTATAAATAATACATACTTAACTAGAAATTATATATATCTATATAAAACAATAAATATTGTCAATTTTATGAAAGTAAACGAAGCATCGGTTTTTGTATTGCAATACAATTTTCAGTTCCGGAGCTACTAGACTGGTCGAACGACAACATTCTGGTGGCAGCCCTGGGCAGGAACTACCACAAGTGGTCGTGGCGCTCTCAGAGCCTCATCAGCCAGGGCTTTACTGACTACAACATAATTTGCTGCAAGTTTGACCCCAAGGAGAAGCTGTTGATTGTTAGTATTTACACTATAATGAAAATGTTTCTCATAGACTCGTGCTGACGTAGGTGATCAATCGATTGCGCTTGCCGCGGTCAATTTATAGATGGGTTACCATTCTTAGTACTAGACACTTTGTGCCTCGGAGAGCGAGTTCGAAATCGAATCTGAGGAGGCACTGACCCCGAAATACGTTTAAAATTGAAACATAAGATTAATTTACACACAATTTTCTCCCCTACCGTCAGGATAATCACTTAAAAACATGATTGGAACCAACAAATATTCGTACACACATCAAAAAAAGTTTGCGACTTTCTCAAGAAAAAATATTTGTTGTGTGTTTTCTTTAAATATAAATACCCTGTTTGAAATTAAAACATAAAACTACTAAAGAAGAAGAAGTCATAATTTATAATACCGTAACAAAAAAGATTTCGACTTTTCAGTGATCGCAAACTTTTTTCGATGTGTGTATATGACGTTTAGGTTTTTTTATTATGGTCTCACTGTAGAGCAAGGCTCCTCATTCCACTCCAATCGTTAGAGCTTTCTATGGTCTTCCAAGTTTAAGGGCCACTTGCACCAACTCTTAAATGTGTTTACATTGAATTTAAATACAAAATTTGTATGTAAAATTGTGTTTAAACATTATTTAAACACATTTAAGAAGTTGGTGCAAGTGGCCCTTAGCCCCGGTACCAAAGTGGTGACGCGAAACGCCGAGGTTGGTTTTAGTCGGTAGATCGCTCTTTTCAGAGCGGAGTTCGACACACCCCACCGCTCTCCCCGGAGTGGTGGATAGTGCAAAAAGCATTTCCAACCCCGTCAACAAAAAAAAAAAAAGTGGCACTTAGTTTGGTTTCAAAAAAGGTTTTAATATCCCAGCTTGGTACCGACTACAAGTTGGTGGAAGTTCACGACAACACACACAGCAAGAGCATCGTGAAGACCACCTGCCGGTGCCAGGAGGTACTGCCGGGATACTGCTCCATCACCGCCATAGACTGGAGCCCAACTGGCAACTCATTCGTCACGTAAGTATACGAAAGAAAGAAATAATGTATCTTCTCTACTATCATAAAATTGTAAAAAAGCCGTGACATTGAAGATATTAAAAAAAAACAAATGGGTTAGGGTATATAAACGTTTGTCTGTTTATTACGGAGCAAAAACTACTGAATAGATTTTAATTTTGTTAATTTTGATATCACTGTTAGAAAGTATATACTCCAACTTTAAAACTGGTGAACTTCTTATCTCAATTAAATGGATCCTGAGATACAGCTTGACCTCCCTGATGTATAGAGGCCCATACAAAGAAGAGATAATCACTGTTGGTTTTTGAGCTTCAAGTGAGCGAAGCCGCGGGCAGAAGCTAGTATTTAATACTATTATGGAATGCTCTCCGTCTTGAAATCAAAATGTTAAACAGTCAACAAACAACAAAACAACCTTTAAAACCAATGTGCGCAAATACTTACTGGACAAAACACTGCTGCATTCATCTCGACACTAACTTTTTCTTTTGTATTCCGTATGTATAGCTTTTTTGTTAATATATATAAGTATTTATGTAATGTATATATAACCATAATATGTATATAGTTTGGCCTAGTCTTTGTCTCATATCTCTCACATTTACTCTTTTAGTGCATCTACCATAATCGTCTCTGCGCCACCCAAAGGTCGTCTGGTAGAAAATGCATGCAATGCAAACCCGCCTTTATACACTTTTGTACATCTATATATACATTTTGTACAGCTTTATATATACTATATCTATACTAATATATAAAGCTGAAGAGTTTGTTTGTTTGTTTGCTTGAACGCGCTAATCTCAGGAACTACTGGACCGATTTGAAAAATTCTTTCAGTGTTAGATAGCCCATTTATTGAGGAAGGCTATAGGCTATATATCATCACGCTACGCGGACGAAGTCGTGGGCAGAAGCTAGTAAAGAATAATTTAATATTGAACTTTTAATATAAAATTATAATTACGGAACTTTAAAGTTGTTTATACCGGCTAAAGGCAAAACTAGTAGCCGTACCACAGTAGTACCCATTCCGAATACGATTTCGGCGCGATTTTAAATGAAAGATGTTTGGCCACTTGATACGACTCGACGACCTCTTCAGAACTATACTAGAAGGTAAAATTGAAGGAAAACGAGGGAGGGGGAGACCTAGACAAAGTTTTGTTGAACAAGGGCTGCGATCGAGTCGTATCAAGAGGTAAAATGGAAATCAGAAGATAGAAAACAGTGGCGTTTGCTTCACCGACAAGAGAAAGATTAGATTTCGGTGTGCGTTAAAGAATATTCCATTCTATATTTCTCTATTTTTATCAATACTCAATACATTTATTGCACTCCACAAGTTAAATAGATGTTACAATGGTGTAACAAAAGAAACATGTGTGGGCCTTGTCGGCACGGCAAGATGTAGGAGAGAGGAGGAAGTTTTACATATTTTATTATTTTCATATTTTACTTATAATAAATTGATATTTTACTTATAATAAATTGCCTCATTAGCCTAGTGGTCCTAAGCGCGACTGCTACGCTAGAGGTCCTGGGTTCGATTCCCAGGTCGGGCAGTGTTATTGGGTTTTTCTATGAAATTCCCAGTAGCAGCTCGGAGTTAGGAATTTGTGGCCGGTTAATGGCTATAGGCTCGCCCCCTATTACATGGGACCTAAACATACCGGCGAACTGTGGGTGTACATTAGTACGCCTCTGCCTAACCCTTCGGGGAATACAGGCGTGATGGTATGTATGTATATTTATTGACTATTATATTATAAAGGTAATTATTAATTATTATGGTGCGCTTACTATAGTTAGATATATTACTATAATTATTTTTATTATTTGATATTCTATTATGTAATTATATTATTTTATAATATGTTATTGTATTTTTATTAATTATATATTATTGTAATTATGGTCATTATCATTATTATCAGTTTGTAAAAAGATCACTTAATAATGATTGAATCCAATATTTTTATCAGGGGTTGTTCCCGAGGGACGCTATGTTCTTTCGCCCGTAATGCCATGCCCATCAGCTGGTACAACGCTAGCCTCAATGCGATCCTCATCGTGAGAGTGTCTCCTGACGCGCGCTACGTTACAGCTGCTGCGGTCAATGATGATGATGTAATGGTGTTCACTTGGCCAGACCTCCAGTTGTTCTCCAACTTGAAATCAGACTGGACTATCAAGGTAAGCTGGGTAGAAAAACATTTATCCTTTTTTTTACACTCGATAAAAAAAAACTTTATTGGACCCAAACATAGATTATAAATCGAAAAGATTTCCCTAACTATTAATACATATTGGAACCCCCGTTCTCTTTCGATAAGGATGGGGTTTTACCAAAAACTTACTGTAATTGTTATAGTATAACATACAAGAAGCCAATTCAGGTAACAAAATTGTCTGCAAAACGGTTTTTTTTTATTGAAACGCAATCAAACGACAGCTTTCAAATGTTTCCTTTATTGTAAAAGAAACATTTGAAAGATATACACATTGGTACAATTAGTGTTATAACACTAGTAACATTAGACTGATTGCAAGGTACTTAAGCTGCCTCGTTATTCAAAGTGTTATGAAAATCTCAGTAGCAGCTCGGATTCGTGCATAGGCTCGCCTCCTATTACATGGGACCTAAACATACCGGCGAATTGTGGATGTACCTTAGTACACCTCTGTCTAAACCTTCAAGGCAATACAGGCGTGATGGTATATTACAACGCAAAATAATTTGTATTACTGAAACATATATAAATAAATTTATAAGTAGAATTAGCCCCTTATCTATCTGCTGCTAAATTAACTGTAGGAGAATTCCTTTTTAAGCTGATGCTGAGAAGAAAAATATTTATTCTCATTATTAATGATAATTTTATACATATTTTTTTTACATAGTTCTTAAAATGGGGCTGCTGTTGTTGACTACAGATCGATATTGTGGAAGCTAAAACGATTCCATTAATATCAAACCTCCTTTTAACATTTATTTTTAGGCACTAACGTGGCACCCGTGGCGCAGTGCGCTTTTAGGCATCGGAGCAGTGACGTCGGACCTGAATGCTCGCGTGGCGCTGTGGGACGCGCCCACGGGCAAGGTGCGCAAGCGCACCCTGGGCAGAAACCACTACAGCCTGGACGCGATGCTGTTCAGCAGAAGAACTGGCGAGCTGGTGCTCAGCCTGTGGAATACAGGTACAGTAGTGGCCCCGGACATATCAAGTCTGATCCATAAGTGTCAAAAATCGGCTCTGTATAAAATGGACTGTATGTGAATTGACGAACATTATAGTTTCCAGATAAAAAAGTCAGTCTAATGTTGAAATTAGACTGACTACATACGTATTGTATTATTCAAGAAAGACTAGGAAGGAAATAAGACCAAGTTAAAAATCTTTCCAGTCTAATGTATGGAAACTTAATAGCCGTAACCAAATGATACAGTAGATTGATGAGCAACAGATTTATCACCTACATAAATAAATGTATGGTCAGAATACATTTTAAAACTAATCAAACCTTATTTACGAATTTATTGCCCCATAAAAAAAATATAAAAAGTTTGGTGCAAGATTTTGACATAACGAAAAAGGGAAGTTAAATAAAAGCTTATAAAAAGGGATATAAAAACAATTGGACACACTAATAAAATATTTAATGTCACACACTCGTAAAACGTGAGGGGCAAATTAACGGCGAATGTAAATAAAATTAATAACTACCTTTTACTGCTGAGAAAGTTGTAAAAGTGTTAATTATTCGAATTAATTATGATTTCAATTTGTAATTTTTTTATTGTACAAATCGAAATTATCCAATGACATTCGCAGATGTCTTTTTCAACCTGTTTACTTCACGTTCGTCGCATTCAAAGATAATTAAATATTATAACTTTATATATTTTTTTATTTTTATATCATTATAGTGGGATAGCTGTCATTACTAATCAGCATTCTGGTCTATGGGGTTTATGGCCATTTACAAATTTGCCCTGTTTTGACAGATTAATGATTGGCAGAAGGCTTTTAAATTTGAATTTCGAAGAAAGAAAATATACTGGATAAATCCTTTTTAAATTATGATAATAGACCTTCATGGAAACACAGCCGAGGCAGTAGGAAATTGAACATTTCAAAAATAGAATGTGTGTTGATTCGCGCGCTTTGAGCGCGATGTTGCGGGTTTTGTTATTGATATTGATTTTTATTTTTGGTGATTTGTAAAATAGAATTAAGAAATCAGTGGTAATGAAAGATAATTATGGACACCATGACAAATAATATCTTCATGACTGCTAAACTAAAAGGAAGTATAACTAGGAAAGCCAATCCAATAAAAGTCACACAAAAGCAGCTCTAATTATTATTTTGACATTATGCATAGACTATTTCTATTTTCTTCGTAGATGAAGTATTAAGTACTATGCTTCACTCCGGGGAAAGTTTCACTTTCTTCCCTTGGCGAACAATCTACTCTTTTTCGATTTTGTTCTGTAATTTAGGTTTGAATTTCTACGTTTAATAATTTAATAAATAAAAAAAAGTTTTTCTATAGACTGGGAGCCAACGTCCCCGAAGACATGCTCGCAACTGTTGGTGATGAGTGACCCGGACACTGTGGTGGACCAGTGGGGCGAGGGTCGGACGGGGCTCGACCGCGTACGGACAATGGTGTTCAGTCCGGACGGCACTAAGCTTGGTAACTCAAATAGTGATTAATATAGTGACATCCTATTTAATAGTGGTGATGAATAACCCGGACACTAGCGGACCAGTGGAGCGCGGGCCTTAGTTTTGTACAAATTTTAAAGATAATTATCCTTGCAACTGGTGAGTAACCTAGCTGGCCAAACATTCCACAGTCTACCGCTAAAGAAAGTTGTAATTCATTTGCAAACCATGTCTCACTGCTGGGCAAATCTTCCCCTTCTGCATCCATCTTAAATTATTTTTTCATTAAATTTAGCGAGGATCTTAGCAAACATACAATGAACACCCAGGCAAACAAATATGTTGTAAAACATCTTCTTAGTCTCTATTTTCAATACTCCAGGTCATCTGTCCTCGGCGGTATTAATTGCTTCGGTTATTGGCAGACCAATAAGCGTCTTTACTAGGTCTAACTCTAACTCTAACTCTACTAGGTCAGAAAACCGGCGTGAAACAACGCTTGCGTTGTGTTTCGCCGAGTGAATGAGGTTACCGGAGGCCCAAACCCTTTTAAAAGGCGGGCAACGCACTTGTGACTCCTCTGGTGTTGCAGGTGTCCATGGGCGGCGGTTATCGCTTACCATCAGGTGATCCGTCTGCTCGTTTGCTCCCCTATCCTATAAAAAAAAACGAACGGGTTGGTAAATGAGCTTGGAGCGCGTAGCCTTTTCTAAGATATCAGGGTTTGTACGAGCGAGGTGCCCAAAGTATTTGAATATCCGCTGGAAACAGCGGACAACCTTGTGGATAATGCGAGCTCCTTGAGTATTGGCACGTTAGTTCGGCGTGCGGTCTGCGGTTCATAGGATTTGCAACATACACCTATCTATATACTAATATATAAAGCTGAAGAGTTTGTTTGTTTGTTTACTTGAACGCGCTAATCTCAGGAACTACTGGTATGATTTGAAAAAATCTTTCAGTGTTAAATAGCCCAATTATTGAGGAAGGCTATAGGTATATATCATCACGCTACGCAGACAAAGTCGCGGGCAGAAGCTAGTAAAACATAAAGAAAATTAAATCTTACACTGTTGATGTTTATTAAGTTTCATATTTTCCAGCAACAGCGACGGCGGACGAGGACCTGATCATCTGGAACTTCCTCCCAGAAGACAAGAGAAGTAAAAAGAAGCCAGTCTCAAGCAAGCGATTCTATGCAATACCCGTCTTCCTGGACAAAGCGACTAGCGGCGTCTCATTGCGATAACCCCTGTGTATAATTTTATTTATTTCTGAATTTTGTTATAAAATTGTTTATAATTTATAAAGGTCATAAACTTTATTTGATATAATAAATTGTTATTTATGTGTGAAGTTTGTTTGTTTTTTCACTGACGTCACTTTATAGACGAAAAATTACGAATGTGAAGGCAAATTTCGACCTGGTAGGTGAGACTAGCGGCGGCATAGTCAGAACATCTGGTATATCGAACCAAAAGACGCAGACTCGAATCCTGCCCGCAGCCGAGTTGACTAGCCTTTTTTCCAGTGACCTTTTCACTACCTAATAATGTGAATATGGTTTTCCAAATCATAATTCAGTAAAAAGTGTTTAAAATATACTTAATTCTGAATCTTTGACGACCTCTGTGGTTTAGTGGTTCGAGTACAGGACTGCTAACCATGAGGTCGTGGGTTCGATTCCCACAGGACACAAAAATTTCTGTGATGAATATAAGTGTTTGTGTTTGTCTGGGTGTTTCTTATGTATTATAAGTATGTATTTACAAAAAAAAAACAGTATATAAGTATTATATCCATTGTCTAGTACCTACCCATAGTACAAGCTCTGCTTAGTTTGGGACTAGATGGTGCTGTGTAAAAATGACCCAGAATATTTATATATTTATTTATTTATTGTTTACTAGCTGACCTGAGAGACGTTGTCCTCTCCAAGTTTCAACTAACTACCACGAAAAATCTCAATAATTTACATTACCTACTTAATTTCAAAAATTTGTTCACATTGTATTGACGTGAAGCATGGAAATATAAATAGACATACCTACATAGATTAAAATCTCAAATATCTGTTTCGGCATCAGTAAAGATTAACGCACGTTGCATTTTTTTTATTATTATATTTATTTATGTATTTAATTATTCGATTAGATGGAAACTCTTTAGTTTCTCAAATAAAGTGTGCGCACTGTATCTACACTATGGAGGTTTCACATTATAAAATGAGTTACTATATGGCTGGATGCTTTAAAGAAGAAAACAATAATATTGTCAAAATTGTCAACTCAAAATGACACCTGTTATCGAATCAAATTTCATTGAGGTAATAACGATGTCGTGTTAGTCCGCTAGAAAATAAGTTGTAATTTTTTGTTTACTTCTTTAACCTACTCAAATATTTAGTTTTTACACCGGCTTGTGCACGCTGGATAAATCCTATGTATGTCCCGTGATTCTGTATAAGTAGAGTTAGAATTACTGTACTAATAATCAATTCTTGGTCGCAATAATGGTTTCTGATTGATCTGCTTTATTTTCTTGTTTTATGTTATTTAGTCCCTGTAAATGTATTTTTTTAATTTTATTACTTGATTCTGTTATAATTTTTGATCCGCGCTAGTCTAGTACAGAAATACTTGAAAAAGAAATTGACTTCAATGGTTATTTTTAAAAGTCAACGTTTTCGATTATTAAAATGTTAATAACTTTTGATAGAGAGAACTGATTTGAATTTAAAATAGCCTAAATGTTAATCCAAGAAACAGGCTATGAATTTCTGCCCACTTCCTCCAAATCTCTTCAGTAGTTATCATTTGATGCGCGGTCAAACATACAGACAAACCGATAGACAAACCGACAGACAAACCGACAGACAAACAGACAGACAAAAGTTCCAAAAATAATAGAAATGGATTCTGTTACCGATTCTGAGTCCCCCAAATTAGTTTTTTTGTAAATATAAGCAATGTACAGACACGGCTCACTTACATTCTTATTATATGTAAGATAAGAAGATTAAATGTGTTTTTTACATATTTTACATATTTTTCACTTTGAATATTATTTTTTGAATGAGTCGAAATCTGAATCGAATAAATTAATTATTAAGAATTGATTAGTGATCCTAAGCGTGACTGCTATGCTAGAGGTCGTGGGTTATAGTCCCAAGTCGAGCAAGCAAGCGTTAATGGACTTTTCTGTGAAATAATAGCAGCTCGGAATTTGGTTTTATACGCAATTAATAACAATAGGTTGTATAGATTACATGGGATCTAAACATTCCTACCGGAAAACTGTGGGTGTACATTTGTACACCTATGCCTAATCCTTCGGGGAATACAGACATAAAAATAATATGATGGTAATGTTTTGAATAGACCTTCAGATTTAACATAAAATTTTTATTTTTTTAAATTTAACATAACATACTATCACGCCTGTTTTCTCCGAAGGGTTAGGCAGAGGCGTACTAATGTACACCCACAGTTCGCCAGTATGATTAGGTCCCATGTAATAGGAGGCGAGCCTATTGCCATTAACAAATTTTAACCGCCTATATTTTAGCCGCGAGTCTATTGTCATTAAATTCCAAACTCCGAGCTATTACTGGGAATTTCATAGAAAAACCCAAAGCTTTGCTCGACCTCGAATCGAACCCAGGACCTTAAGAGTTGCAGTCGCGCTCAGGACCACCAGGCTGATTTTTAATTTAACACGTAACAATTGTTATCATTGTCCAAAAATACTAGCGGTAAGAACCTGCTTGGTTTGTAAATTATTAAACATAATAAATCAGTAAGCTTGAATTCATGACCCCTTATCTTTAGTCAACGCCTTAGTTAATGGAATGTTGTCTTTCAAATGTTGCGTGAAATTGTATAGGTCGGTATTTAAGTTCAATTGTTATCGACTTCCTTAGAAACAATGTTACCTACATTGTTTCTGTAGTAGTAAGAATATTCATAATCTATATTTCCGTAAGACATATTGCGCCCACCACAAGTAAAGTTTTTAGCTGATTCTGGCCGAAAAAGTGTGGATTTCAGTCTCATTTACGCCCGCTTCCTCAGCACCGCCCCTGCTCACGGATCACCAATAGTAGCACTGGATAAATGGGCGATTTATACACCCCTTTTTAATTAAATGGGACTTAAAATTACCGACGAACTGCACACCTCTGCCTAACCCTTCGAGGAATACAGGCGTGATGATGATAGTTTTAAAGTCACTCGCATATTTCTTGGTAAAACAATGCAAGACTCTCTCCCTCTATATTCATTGTTCTCGGTAAAATTCCATTTCGTGGTAAGTATACGATATTAATTCCTAGAATCTTTCTCCATTGATGCTCAGTTTGTTGAAGTGAGCCATAGTAGTTTATTCACTCACACGATGTTTGATTAGATCATCAGAGAACTGCCGCCTATTAGCATAGTAGTGCTTCTCTCGAAGTCTAGAGTTTAAATGCCAGGTCGAACATAGTTATTGAAATTCTTTGACCTTAGGCATGGTTATGTCTTTTTTTGGGTGAGGAAATGCGCCTTATACATGCCGCCCCGCTCGGGGATGGCCAGCAAATACCGATTAAAACCACCACCACTACCATCTACCACATAGTGGTGGAATCACACGAATCGCTCTCGCATGATCCACGCAGACATCCGATGTCAGACCCACCCCGAAAGGCAACTGCAATGGGCAACCGACAACCCCTAGTCCGCCACCTATGGCCCCCTTTGAGGCGGTAAAGATATTAGATCCTTCCGCCGTCCACACCTCGGTCGCAGAAGGTAAGGAGAGCACATCGTAATACCGACACTACTCGCCCCTGCAGCGCCACCGTGTCCGCAAACCTGCGATACAAAGGTGTGTCCTCAAAATCTTGGGTCGAGCAAGGGTCTTGGAGGGGTAAGCTTTAGAGGTTCTCCGCCGCCGAGGACGGTAAATCAGACGGCATCTGTTGCTATATTATGACCTAAAAGTTTTTGTCTCTCAAAGGATGACAGGGTCGTCAGTCGGCGGTACTGCCCATAAGGGGAGCCCAATCTACGGAGAGCTTGGAGATGTGTTTATATACTGCTTGATGGTACGCAGTTTTAAGATCGAGATGACCTCACGTATGAGGGCTCAGCTTATACTGGATTTTGCTTGATGTCCCACACTGCTTACTTCTGTCCCACATGTATAACTGCCTCATTAGCCAAGTAGTCCTGAGCACGACTGCTACGCTAGAGGGTTCGATTCCCGAGAGGTTGAGCAAAGTGTTATTGGGTTTTTCTATGAAAGTCCCAAAGCAGCTGGGAGTTAGGAATTTGTGCCCGGTTAATGGCAATAGGCTCGTCCCCTATTACATGGGACCTAAACATACCGGCGAACTTTGGGTGAACATTAGTACACCTCTGCCTAACTCTTCGGGGAATTACAGGCGTGATGGTATGTTATGTATACAGTCAATGGCCACACTCGTAATGTGTTCCCATAGTGTAGTTTCCCACACTCCCGACGATCGTAGACATTTTGATGTCTGAAACGGGTGTAAGTAGCGTAGGACCACATAAATAAATACAGACATTTATTTAACCATAAAGTACAGCGTTTAAGGTGCCTACTTTATGGAACTGCTGCACATAAATTGTTATAGGGCCGCCCCATCCGTCGAGGACTCGAGGTGTAGGTCAAATTAATAATATTCAACTTTAATGTCGAAGGAATATGATTCAATTTTGTGGTCAGACTAAGATTCGCTAAAAATACTGTATCGTAGTAACTTTCATCTGATATTGATATCGGAAGGGAAGATTAAGTCAATCAAAATCAACAGAAACCTTTACATAATAAAAGAACATAGGTATGTAATACGTATGTAATTCTATCGTATATCATAAATTATTTGTAGTCTTGTACTGTTAATTAATCTGTCACAGTGTCAATGTCAATGTCATTTTAATGTTTTTTTTTTAATTTATATTTATTTTGTTTGTTGCTTTTTTGTCTGTTTTTGTCTGCTGTATGTCCTTGCTGCTGTATACCTTGTTATCTCAAAGTTGCAATCATCATTTCACGAAAATCGCATCGAATTTCAATAAGTGTATAATGTCGCCGTCAAATTATACAATTCGCTGTTTCATATAACCTCTAGCTGTTCTATAATACTATATGTATAAAAGCTGTATGGCATAGCAACGGAAAAAGCTCAACGAAATAACCCCAATTTCTTTAAAATTAAGTAGGAATTAGGTGGTAATGGTTAATACTTAGTTCCCCGCAAGGGACACATTTGCCTTACAACTCAGAGACAGAGGCAGTTCTCTTTGGTTTAGTGGTTCAAGTACGGGGACTGCTGACCACGAGGTCGTGGGCTCGATTCCCACAGGACACAAATATTTATGTGATGAATATAAGTGTTTGTGTTTCAGTATTTTAAGTAAGTATTTACAACAAAAAAAGGATATAAGTATTATAACCATTGTCTAGTACCCATAGCACAAGTTCTGCTTAGTTTGGTGCTAGATGGTGATGTGTAAAATGTCGCAGAATATTTATTGTTTATTATTAAATTGTACAATTCGCTGTTTCATATAACCTCTAGCTGCTATATGTAAAAAGCTGTATGAGGTTCCTACAGCAGTTTTGTATAATTGCTGATCTGCACAACATGGAATTGTATGATTGCATTCCAAAATTCGCCGCTCGTGGCGGCGCTGCATGGCATAGCAACGGTAAAAGCTCATCGAAATAAGACCAATTTCTTTAAAATTAAGTTGGAATTAGGTGGTAAGTAATGGTTGCCAGACCACTCAGAGACAATTAAACCGATATTATATTATGACCTAACGAACAGACGGACAGTTTTCACCGAGTAATAGTTATCACACAAAAAGGTTCGCGCTCCACCGCCTCACAATCGCTTAACGTTTTAATTAGCGATGTGTGTCAAAACGGTACATAGTCGCTCTCCGTTCTGATTGGCGTCATTTTCATGTACAGTTTTTGGTATTATACTTGGGGATTAGTGGGAATGGAGGAAAACCCTTACGTTGGCAGTACAAGCAAGCGACAAGAATCATGATAAAGATAAAGAATGGAGATGAAATAAAGAAACATAGGTATTTTATTGAATTTATGGATTATAATTTATATAGTCTGCCTCATTGGCCTTGTGGTCCTGAGTGTGACTGCTAAACTAGAGGTCTTGGGTTCGATTCCAAGGTCGAGCAATGTGTTATAGGGTTTTTCTATGAAATTCCCAGTAGCAGCTCGGAGTTTGGAATTTGTGCCTGGTTAATGGCACTAGGCTCGCCCCCTATTACATGGGACCTAAACATACCGGCGAACTGTGGGTGTACATTAGTACGCCTCTGCCTAACCCTTCGGGGAATACAGGCGTGATGATGTTATGTTATGTTAATTCATATAAGTAGGTAATAATTATTTATTCAAGTTTTGGTTCTGAAAATGTAATTAACACCTTCGTTAGTCTAGTAGTCTCAAACACGACTGTTACGCTAGAGGTCCTAGGTATCGATTCCCAGGTCGAGCAATGTGTTATAGGGTTTTGCTATGAAATTCTTTGTAGTAGCTCAGAGTTCTGAGTTGAGGGTTCTGTGCCCGGTTAATGGCAATAGGCTCGCCCCCTTATACATGGGATCCAGACAGACCGAAGAATGGGTGTACATTAGCACGACTCTTCCTAACCCTTCGAGCAATACAGGCGTAATGATATGTCATTATCAAAAACATTTTAGCTTAAGATGAAACTACAGTAAAAAAGTTTTGGAGTTACAATACTTTTTAGTAGATAATATGTAATTGATATATAAATTAAACATGTACTAGTATATATAGCCAGCACACACTAGCACAAAAATTATTTATTCTTATGACACACACAATAAAGAAAAACAAACAATAGTAGGTATCCATTCGTTTCAGATTTTTTCTCTACAAACAAAGATAAAAAAACTATATCTACATACATTCGATGCTTTCCTGATGAAGTAACAACCGGGAAAATATTCGCGAATAACGGCCGCTGTCACACACACCGTACATTGTACATACAATGGCACGCGTGCTACCCACTGATTTACAGTCCGATTGAATACTTATACGGTGTGAACGTGGCCCAACCTTGCCAATATTTATGGGGTACGAATTCTTCATCCTATGTGTAAATTACAGTCAGTAGTGTGTTTCAAGATTTTTTTTAATATTTTTTTTTTCATTTTTACATTACATTTCTACACAGCACCATCTAATCCCAAACTAAGCAAAGCTTGTACTATGGGTACTAAACAATGGATATAATACTGTAAATACATACTTATAATAAGTACATAAGAAACACCCAGGCGAACACAAACACTTATATTAATCACATACATTTTTGTGTTCTGTGGGAATCGAACCCACGACCTCATGGTCAGCAGTCCGGTACTCGAACCACTAAACCACAGAGGTCCATTATGTGATCACTGTCGGAATTCTTGGGATAACATTTTCGGAATAATTCCGAAAGGGAATTCTGCTACGAGAAAGCTATTGCTCGAGTAATTCAGTTCCTTAAAAGGAGTACAGACACCTCGTCTTTCACATGTGCACCGATATGTATTTACAGAAATAACATAACATAACATACCATCATGCCTGTATTCCCCGAAGGGTTAGGCAGAGGCGTACTAATGTACACCCACAGTTCACCGGTATATTTAGGTCCCATGTAATAGGGCGAGCCTATTGCCATTAACCGGGCACAAATTCCTAACTCCGAGCTGCTACTGGTAATTTCATAGAAAAACCCAATAACACTTTGCTCGACCTGGGAATCGAACCCAGGACCTCTAGCGTAGCAGTCGCGCTCAGGACCGCTTGGCTAATGAGGCAGTCAGAAATTACAGAAATAAACCTAATTTATTAATCACAGGGTGATATTTAATTCTATATATATATATATATATATATATATATATATATATATTTATATAATAAATAACCTTTATAAAAATAAATATATATACATATATTATAGGTATATTTATATACTTATAAGATTGCGTTCCAAAACCCATATAAAATGCAAAATTTACCCGCATAAGTTGTTAATGCACACGTACAGTCGCTCAATAAATTCCATCCAAACCATTCCCTGGCGTTTCAAATCTAACGCATAGACAATTAAATGCATAAAATATATATTTACATTGCCTTTACTATCACATGAATAAAGTTATCTTCAATTTACGAGAATGCACACCTCAAAGAGTATAGTGCGCTCGACGTAAAGTGGCGGAGAAACCAATAAAATTTATCTTGAATAGGTACACATTGGGATTGCTGGGCCTTAATCTACCAAGGTACGTGCGAATGTGATCAATGGGTCAACTATGGGGCAGGAGGAGGAAAGTACTGTTTAAGTTAGGGCAAGTCACCTCCAATTATGCAAGACCGGTATACTTATAACTGACAACCTTCAAAATCCTGTGAAAAATATAATTAAGTATTTCAAACATTTCTAACACCTGTATTTCCCGAAGGATTAGGCAAAGGTATACTAAAGTACACCCACAGTTTGCCAGTAAGTTTAGGTCGAATTAAACGATCACAAATCCGGACACCGAGCTCCTACTGAAAATTACATAATAAAACCCCAGTAAAATTTTGCTGGTCTAATATTCGAAGCCCGGACCTCAAGCGTAGCAGTCGCGCTCGAGTCCATGAGGCAGTCACTTTTCTTACCCATGTATTTCTTTAATTTTAATTTTTCATTTACGCCAATACTCATCTTCCGTACTCTTTCATTTCTCGGCACACCAACAGGTGACGTAGGTGGCGGACACTCGCGCACAAAGGGAAGTGTCCATGGATTTATTGACGGCCCCCTGAACTCTGATTATAGCCCTTATTTAGCAGGCGACTGTACGTAATAGACAGGTTGACCCCACTGATGTAATAGAGTTTACTATTTGCATAGATATTGGTGCAAGTTTGCTGAAAGTTGTCATAGTCACATAATAACAATTTACCTGATTACCTTATCATCCTCAGAGCGTTTTCCCAATTACTCGACAACGGTCGACTTCCAGTCAAACTAGATGCGACTGAATATCAGCATTTTACACGAAGCTACTGCCATCAGACCTCCGCAACCAGATATTACGAGGATAAGATAGACTAGTCGTAAGGCTTTTTTATGCTTCTGACTACTACTAACAATTGTCATAGATCTTCGTATGACAACCGGGACCGACGGCTTTACGTGCTCTCCGAGGCACGGGGGAGTCTCCATGTGTTGATAACCCATTCACATACTGACCGCGGCGGGCGCAGCTTAACCTTGCAGATCAGTTGATCAGGTTAGTTATTACTTAGCCACGAGACCCTCTCGATTCTAACAATTTACCTATTATCACTACTTCTTTGGAAAAGAAAATATTATAAACATCATCACTAACTCATGAGCTGTTCCATTATGGGCACTGGTCTCTTCTTGGAGTGAGAGAAGTCAGGCTATAGTCCACCACGATAGCAGGTTGGCAGACTTCACAGACCGTTGCAAAAAATCTCGTAGACATGCAGGTTTCCTCACGATGTTTGTGATAATCACTATGCTATCACTGCTCTCGTATTACTTCTTTAGTTTATTTGCATGTCACTCAGCGCAAAAAAATAATAATATAGGTAAGTACGTAAATAGCATTTCACTGGTTGTATCAGACTTCTCGTATTTATAAAGTTAAAAAGGTTATTATTTTTTATTTAATGAGACGGAGAGACAGAGACAATTATAACATAACATAACATAACATAACATACCATCACGCCTGTATTCCCCGAAGGGTTAGGCAGAGGCGTACTAATGTACACCCACAGTTCGCCGGTATGTTTAGGTCCCATGTAATAGGGGGCGAGCCTATTGCCATTAACCGGGCACAAATTCCTAACTCCGAGCTGCTACTGGGAATTTCATAGAAAAACCCAATAACACTTTGCTCGACCCGGGAATCGAACCCAGGACCTCTAGCGTAGCAGTCGCGCTTACGACCTTAGGATTAAAATATACAATATAATCAAAGTAAAATTACGTTAACAACACTCTCATAAATTCCTCTCACAGTAGTTCTGACATTACCAGTATAATCTTCGTCCACCCATCAGCAAACAGATCGCCTAATGCATTTTAATTCAAGAGATCATAGATCATACGACATAATTATCAATCGATACGCTTTCTTATGATTAATTATCCTTACCAACAATAACGTTATATTACCTTATCAAACTTTCTTGATCCTTACAGTAATTTCAATTAATTTTTTTTACTTTTCCCCACACTAGGATTTTCTCCTGTATCGTGGGTGCGCTTACAAACACAAATTCTCACATATACAAACGGCCAGACCCTGAACAACTACGTGTAGATCATACAAATATTAGCTCCGTGTGGGGATAGAACCCACAACACGTGTGGCAGAAGCCGATCGCTCAGCCGCTACGCCAAACGAAACGTACTCGTATGTAGATAGCAAATAAAAAGAGATATTTGTAATTGCCATTTTAGGTTCCCAGCAAAACTAAACTAAGTAAATACAAGTATTCCACTTGTGAAACTTTTCAAGGACCGTATAATATCATGGAGTCATTGAGTCGTCTGCGTCAAGGAGACATCGCAATAACGTGGTAGCTAATTTATTCGCTCATTGTGTAACCATTCAGGTAAGCCTTCGCAACTATATAGCAGGATATATCTATGTTTAAAGTCTAGATCACACGACATAGTGAGTTGGGGCGAGTTATACTGGTAGACTTCAAATCTATTTTCGTTTTTTTTCTTACTAACGCGACCAACACTAAGGGCCACTTGCACCAACTTCTGAAATATGTCTAGATTGATTTTAAACACAAAATGACAATAGAAAATTGTGTTTACATACAATTTAAACACATTTAAGAAGTTGGTGAAATTGGCCCTAGGATTCGTACAAATGTTTGTTCTGTATTTTTATATTAAATTAGTATTTCATGTAGGTTAATTCAAGGTAGGAAGTCAATCGCGGAGGAATGAAACCTCGCTCCCGTAACCCCAGCAAAAAGTGGTGAGGCGAAACACCCGTGTGGTTTTAGTCGGTAGGTCACCCACTCTGGGTGGAGTCCGACACACCCCGCCGCCTTTCCCGGGCGGCGGATGTCCATGAGGATTTCCACACGCACAAAAATAAAAAAAAAAAGGTAGGAAGTCAATGGCGCTACTGACATGAAGCTTCCATAATCTTTTTACGGAACATAAAACTAATGAAGTGGAAAAAGCCACATTAATTATAATAGAAATGAAGATCCGAAGGGAGCAGTAAAAAATAAATGTTGTACTTTATGAATGCGCCAGAGTCATTAGAAGTCCTGGTCAAAGTCAAAATTTTTCATTTCAATTTGACTATTCAAAAGTACCTATTTAATAGGTCTAACTAGGTACTTTTGAAAAGTCTAAACGATTTCAAAAAGTTGGTCCCATGGAGAAGAGTAAGCAAGTACGCGTAAGGTCATGAAATTGAAACCAGGACGTCCCCATCACAGATTCTTCACATCATAATCATCCTCAACATAATTCACCTTCCTACTGTTGTGCAGGATCTTCTCTCAGAATGAGACGCTATGCTAGCTTTATTTGCAGACTTCACACGCTTCAAGTAAAGCGATTTATAATATTGAATTATGAAACATTCTTGTGGCTATTTTAGATAGTCTCTTATAATCATAGTATCAGGTCAGTATTACAATAGAAAATAATGTATTTACTTACATGATTATACGATGATATTTTTATACTAATAACATCATACGTCTAATATTAACAATGGTGGCTGTGTCCCCGTCTAAGGTAAATAATAAATTATTAAAATATTACGCTTTACGAAAGTATTTAATTCGATCAATCAATTTGGAAAAGTCAAAGGCGAGTTCAGTCAGAGTTTCTCATCCGATGGGAATATCGAATGTTTACGATTAATATATCAATTTTCCACATCGATGTTTACCAACTCAATTTTCTGCATTCTGCAAATATCCTCTATATCCTATCCAAATAGTCTAGTTGGAACCTAGCCTTGTGTTTTATGGTCACAAATTACTGGTTCCAGGATCTGAAGGCGGGTACAATCGTTTGCGACTATTATCGACGATTTTGAGGACGGCCCAAGATATAATCGATTGGCGAATTGACAATCGATGAAAAATCATTTTCCTATCGCGTTGTAGTAATAATAATATTTTTTTTATATTTCTCTCTCCAGTTTCCGATGCCGTAGCCCCAGACATAGGGTGATTTGGTTTTAAACATGCTCAAAATCATAATAATATGTCCATAAACTTCTTACAATGGTTAGTATAAATATAGGCTAAATTTTAATTCTAATAATATATCATTTCTGTTTTTTTTTTATTTATTAAAAATTACAATGGGCAATAATAGTCCGGCTCTCCTAGTAAAAAGGTTTCATTGAGCTACCCAAACGGTTATAAAAAGGGATAGGTAAAAAGGGAAGGTGTTTTGTTTTTTTTTACTGTATAATGTTTCACCTCCTTAGAATTAAGACAACACACAAAATCATTGCAGCTGTGTTTTTACGATCATTCTATCTTGCACTCATTATTAAATTAATCTATATTTAAAATTGTTTATTAGTTTTCAAAGGTCTATTATTCAAACTAAACACAATATAAATAATTATATTTAATCATAGTTTTTATAACTGAATTCTAGATTTTTTAGAGTATCTGAGAGTATTGGAGTCTTACTACGATTTTTTTTTTTTAACCCAACTATCGACTAATTTTAGTGTGCAGAAAAAAAATATTATATCTATCTATCAAAATAATTTTGCGAATTGAATTCTCGTCTTGCGTTGGTCCTAGTTCCAAATGTTATTTATTATTTTATAGTCCTTCGTTGTTCGACAGATCTTGTGAAATATTTAAATAAAACCACTTCACGGATTTTAACAATATCAAATTCAATCAATTTATTTATTGATATTTAAAAAAAACACCTTTTTTCCAAAATATAATTAAATAAATTGAAAACAATTTTTTACTCGTTCGGATTTTATCGTGTTGTAATCAAACAAAAAATTCAAATAATAATAGGTATATTTTTTCGTTTGATTGTACTGTTTTTGGCTAAAATAAATGTGCTCAGGTCAGTTAAGTAGATTTATTTCAATACAGCTTTTGGATTTTGTGCAATATAACAGTTAAGGATAGGTACTTAAGTTGTTACATGAAAAAAAATATATTTTATACATTACCTAATTTGTTAGTGCTAAAGAATGCTAACAGATCTTTCCATACGAAACAACATCAAGACAGCTGGCTTAACATCTGTCAATTTTTCAATCAATATTCAAATTTATTTCTAGGTGTATAAGGTTTTTATTACCGTTTATGTTCCCAGGTTACTATGTAACATCAGTGTCATTTGATAATTATTTCGACTACAATTTGGTTTTATTAATTTAACGTTGATGTAAGAAGAGCCTGAAAATGCAATAAATATTTTAAAATCTCTGACTCTGGACTGCCTCATTAGTAAAGTGGTCCCAAGCGCGACTGCTACGCAAGACGTCCTGGATTCAATTACCGGGCCGAGCAAAATGTTATTGAGATTTTCTATAAAATTCTCAGTAGCAGCTTGGAGTTTGAGATCTGTCCTCGACACTCCTCGATTACTATTGGTTTTTACCGTGGAGCCTTGCTTCGGCACGAATGGGCCGGTTCACAGAAAACCGGCGTGAAATATCGCTTACGTTGTGTTTCACTCACTCAGTGAAACACAACGTAAGCGATATTTAGTGACGACACCGGGGCCCTTCTAAAATGCCGCCCAACGCACTTGCGTCTTCTCTAGTGTTGAGGGTGTCAATGGGTGGGAAGTGATTACACTTCCCATCAAGCGATCCATCTGGTAGTTTGCCACCCCATGCCATAAAAAAGTTACCTTGCCATTTATCATAATCATTAGTATAGATAGATGGCAAATGGTCTTCCTAATACTAAAGTGTAAATTTGTAACTACCTGCAACTATGTACAGTTACATCCATCATTTCAAGAGAATTAAATTTAAAAAAAAAACAAGGCTCTGTTTATAAAAAACGAACGCTTCCAGTAATATTCGTAAATAGACTTTGTGCATACTTAGATACCACCTCTAAAATTTCTACATCCGAAACAAACCATAAAAATAATTTATGTGACTGCAACAGTACCACACATTAACATAAATATCCATTACACATAATTTATTCGGTAACAACCACACATTATAACTCTTGTATATCCACTGCTCATCACGGTTTACGGCAAAGGACAATATTTTAATAATTACAGCCTTGGTGACGGGAAAGAATTGTTACAACAATACACAAAACACATTCAGAAAACCCACATTACACGCAAGATAGCTCGATTAGTGCAGGTGCCAAACAATTGGCTACACAAATCGGATACT
Source organism: Acronicta leporina (assembly GCA_947256265.1). Taxonomy (NCBI): domain Eukaryota; kingdom Metazoa; phylum Arthropoda; class Insecta; order Lepidoptera; family Noctuidae; genus Acronicta; species Acronicta leporina. Next base: position 13,784,860 of record OX366521.1, read on the forward strand.
TGGTCACAGATCAGATATTTGCAAGGCTAGATTTTAGATTTAGATTCCAGATTTTTTAGGGGTTCCAGACGTCCTTTTTAAATATGTCATAATAAACGCACCTACGATTCAGAAGTAAATTTTAGTATCCGCGACTTCTTTTTGTAAGCCGAGAGAAGTAAAAGAGACGGATATTTTAATAGATTTCTGATACAGAAAATGATACTGCTTGACACGATGCATATCTTTTTTTTATAGGATATGGGGGCAAACTAGCAGACGGATCACCTGATGGTAAGCGATAACCGCCGCCCATGGACACCCGCAACACCAGAGGAGTCACGAGTGCGTTGCCCGCCTTTTAAAAGGGTTTGGGCCTCCGGTGACCTCACTCACCCAGCGAAACAACGCAAGCGCTGCTTCACGCCGGTTTTCTGTGAGGCCGTGGTATCACTCCGGTCGAGCCGGCCCATTCGTGCCGAAGCATGGCTCTCCCACGTTAGTAATATCGTCAGAAAATTCCCCAAAATTAATTTGTGAATCATATCAAAATTATAAACTCTATTAACCGTTCTAGAAAAATTTGAGTTGACCTTCTTAACTTACCTGAGTTTTGGTATAATCGTATCAATTTGGGTCAATATTAATGAAATAATTATCTTAAGGTAACAAGTAGCCTCTGGATGCCACGGAAGTTAAAACAAATGTCTTTTATGCTTTTAATTCGCAGTGTCTTGGCTCAATTGTTTATTTGTCATCGCCGGATAAGTGGTGGCCTAAGAAATAATAACGAGGTGTGGATAGTTCCCAAGGATAATTACATCGATGTCTCTCCGTGAAACCCGTGGGGTAGGCCAGCAATTCTCTGATGAAGATATTTAGCATATTCAAGGGGTGAGAATTGCCATTTTTTGCCAGTATGTACCTATATAATTAGGTACTGCTAGGCTGTTCATATTTTCTATTAGAATATCTGCCAGTCAATTCCTAGTATAGGATCACATCTAGTGTTAAAGTATCATATTCAGTCTGTCTAAAGCACAGTCAAATCCATTCACATCCTTTTTCTAAACCATTCCCCATTTTCATTCAATCATATCCTAGCTTCCACTTCCTATCAAATCATTGATCACAAAGCATCACGAGCGGACTCGCTTTCGCTACCGGCGCGAATTAATATCAAACATAACATACCATAACGCCTGTATTCCCCGAAGGGCTAGGCAGAGGTGTACTAAGGTACCCACAACGACAAGCACAGCCTAACTCACGACCCGAGGCCAGTACCGCCACCGACCGCCAAAGATGAGAGCACTAGAGCTCAAACCGAGGCGGCGAGGCGGCTGGACCAATCGGAGAGTGAGTCAGGCTAACACACACATAAAACACACAAAAACACAACCACAAAAGACAGCACACACAATACAAACAACACACACAGGAACACAAACACACACCCACACCACCTTAAGATACTTCAGTTGAATTTGCACCACTGCCGTGAGGCTACGGCAGAACTCTGCCGATATATGGCTGCAAACGATGTAGACATTGCTCTGCTACAAGAACCATACACCTACAAGGGAAGAGTGGTTGGCATGGGGTGTATGGGAGGGGACATCATCTACCATAGGGAGGGTGAGTCCAATCCCAGAACATGCATTTTTGCCAGTAGCAGGGCAAGGACAATAGGGTTAATTGAAGTGGAATGTTACAGAGACCTTGTTGTGGCTGAATTTGACTTTTCCCCACCAAGTGGAAACAAGTGCAGAGCAGCCCTCATGTCAGCATACATTCCAAGCGAAAGTGACTACAAGCCGCCAACACCAGAACTGGAGCGGGCGACCATCAGATACAGAGGTAAGAACATTCCTATTGTTGTGGGCTGTGACGCCAACTCACACCATGTGGCTTGGGGCAGTACAGACTGCAACAGAAAAGGTGACTTGCTTTTAGATTTTGCAATAAGTTGCGACTTAGAAATTATAAACGTAGGTAACACGCCCACTTTTGTAACTAGGTCACGAAAAGAGGTACTGGACATCACAATGGCATCCAGCAGTATAAGCAGACACATAAAAGACTGGTTTGTTGATGAGGACGACTCATATTCTGACCATCGTAGGGTCACCTTCAGTCTTGGATGTGAGATAGAGAAAGTGATGATAAGAAACCCAAAGAAAACCGCTTGGGGGACTTTTGACTCTAAAATGAAGACATGGTCCCCGAGCCAAAAACAAAGCTATGACACGATAGAAGAATTGGAAAGGGAAGCAAAACGGCTAGAGGAGGCTCTAATAGAGGCCTACCACTGCGCTTGCCCCCTCAAAGAACTAAAAACAGGAAAAGGCCAACCATGGTGGAATAAGACACTAAAAAAGGCCAGGAAAAGTACACGCCGAGCTCTCAGAATTGCCCTAGACAAGGGCAACGAGGAGAACTGGAATAAATATAGAGAACTAAGAAATAAGCTAGGCCAAATGTGCAGAAAAGAAAGCAGGGCAGCGTGGAATAGTTACTGTGAAAATATCAGTAAACATTCGGACACTGCACGGATAGTCAAGGTTCTGTCGAAAGACAGAACGTGTAAACTAGGTAGCCTAAAGGCAGGGGAAGAAAACATAACTGACCCGACCAAGATACTTAAAGTAATGATGAGCTGCCACTTCCCTGGCTGTACAACTTATCAAGAAGAAACAATGATAACTGCAAACCAAGGCGAGGTAACCCAAGCCGAGGTAGAGGAAATCATAACAGAAGAATGTATGAATTGGAGTATAGCAACCTTTAAACCATACAAGGCACCAGGCCCAGATGGCATACTCCCCAAGATACTACAGCAAGCATATAAATATATTAAGAAAGACTTACTAGCCCTATTCAGAGGTAGTGTGGCCACAGGCTACATACCCGAGAACTGGAGAAAAGTCAAAGCGGTTTTCATTCCAAAGCCTGGAAAACCGACATACCAAGAAGCAAAGTCTTTCAGGTGCATAAGTCTCTCATCTTTTGTACTAAAGACCTTGGAGAAAATAATAGACAGATATATTAGAAACAAAGTGGAAAGAAGCAACTCACCGCTACATGGCAACCAACATGCATACATGGAGGGCAAGTCCACGGAGACAGCCCTTCATAACATAGCGGTAAGGATCGAGAGAGCTCTCGAAAACAAAGAATTCGCTCTGGGCTGCTTCTTCGATGTGGAGGGAGCTTTTGACAAGGCCAACTCTGCATCAATTGAGGCCGCCCTTCAAAGAGAAGGCATAGCAAGCTACATGTGTAGATGGATAGGAAATGTACTAAGACACAGAGCAATCCAGGCAGAACTAGGTAACAGAACAGTCACAGTAAGAGCGGTAAGAGGTTTTCCACAAGGTGGCTGCATCTCGCCGCTTCTCTGGTGTCTGTTACTGGATGACCTGCTTGAGAAGCTAAGTAAGATGCATATATACATACAAGCATACTCGGACGATGGAGTGCTACTAATTACTGGAAAAGTGATCAGCACCATCGGCGAAGTGATGAAGAAAGGAATCAGGACTACTCTTGGATGGTGTAGGGAAAGAGGTTTGAATCTCAACCCCACTAAAACGAAATTAGTCCTATTTACAAACAAAAAGAAATACACGGAGCTACCACCAATTTGCATTGATGGGGAACGAATTGAGGTGGTCAAGGAAATCAAATATCTAGGCGTGGTCTTAGACAAAACTATGTCATACAAGACACACATAAAGGAAACCTGCGAGAAAGCGAAAATTGCATTAATACAGTGCAAGAGAGCCGTAGGTAGAACCTGGGGAATGAAACCGGCTGTAGTAGCCTGGATCTACAACGCCATAATCATACCCAGAGTCATACATGGAGCAATTGTCTGGTGGCACAAAATGCAAACCAAGACCAACAACATAGAACTATCAAAGGTACAAAGATTGGCCGGACTTATGATAACAGGGGCAATGAGGACAACACCCTCAGCGGCCCTGGACGTCCTGCTAGGATTGCTACCACTTAGTCAACAGGTCAAGAGAAGGGCCCTGGAGCAGTGGTCCAAACTGAGAAGCCTAAACCTTTGGAAAGGCAACTTTATGGACAAAGGTCACGCAACAATAGCAAATCGATACGAAGACAATCTATCAATGATCATGGCCAATAATGACCTGATCAAGAAAGAGTAAATCTTCGACAAGAAATATAGAATACATATAGGAACAAGAGAAGTATGGTCAACCGAAAAAGAACCATCCACGGTTGTCTGCTATACAGATGGATCTAGAAAGGAAGGCACAAAATTGTCCGGCTCCGGGGTTTACATCCCCGAACTGAACATAAGTGGCTCTTTCCCATTAGGCAGATGTGCGAGTGTATTCCAGGCAGAGCTTTATGCCATTATGGAATGCACTCGAATAGTCAAGGAAGCCCACAGACTGGAGGGCTCCAAGATAGTCATTTACAGTGATAGTCAAGCGACACTCAAAGCACTGGACAAAGTGGAGGTCACCTCTGCACTAGTGAAAGAGTGCAAAGAAGTACTCAATGAACTAGCAGAAACGGCAGAGGTGATAGTCGCATGGGTCCCTGGTCATCAGGGACACAAAGGGAACGAAAAAGCAGATGAATTGGCTAGGAAGGGAGCTGATGAACCCTTCGTGGGACCAGAACCTAGGTTACCGATCCCATACAATATCGTCAAAGGAATCATCCATAGAATAATGGTAAAAGAGTCGAATCAAAAATGGCACACAATGGAAGGTTGTCGACAGTCGAAAATCTTCCTAAAGTCATATGACGAAAGGAAATCCCAAAAATTACTGAGGATGAGCAGAGAAAACGTAAAGATAGCAGTAGGGATCGCAACGGGACACTGTGGACTCAACAGACACCTGGCGATCATGAAAATAAAGGAGGACCCCATATGCCCAGCATGCGGGGAAGCAGAAGAAACGAGCTTTCATCTACTAGCAAAATGCACAATGTATGCGCTACTTAGATGGGAAATACTAGGAACCGATGAGATAAACGAAGAACAGCTAGCAGAACTCTCCATCAGACAACTGGTGGGCTTCTGCAAGGCTACGGGAAGATTTGCGACGCCGAGCGCCAGTAACCCATGACGGGATCCACCAAAAATGGGGAACTGGGCGAAATAATCCCAATATGCGGACTGATCGCCCGCCTGGTGCCTGCCGGCGTCCCCAAATTATAAATAGAAAAAATAGAATAGAAGGTACCCACAGTTCGCCGGTATATTTAGGTCCAATGTAATAGCGGGCGAGCCTATTGCCATTAACCGGCCACAAATTCTAAACTCCGAGCTGCTACTGAGAATTTCATACAAAAACCCAATAACACTGCTCGATCTGGGTATCGAACCCAGGACCTCTAGCGTAGCAGTTGCACTTGGGTGTACTAGACTAACGAGTCCTCTCATAACGCGTTTATATTAGTTCCACAACCCCAGGTACCTACGTTCCAGGAAAGTGGTAAGAGAGGTGCACCTCGCCAACAACTGGTTTCGACCAACTAAATCCAAGAAGATGCCATAGACGCCAAGTCGTGAGTACCTTTTCCACATTGACGATCTCTGTGGTTTAGTGGCTCGAGTACCGGACTGCTGACCACGAGGTCGTGGGTTCGATTCCCACAGGACACAAATATTTATGTGATGAATATAAGTGTTTGTGTTCGTCTGGGTGTTTCTTAGGTATCATAAGTATGTATTTACAAAAAAAAAGTATATAGGTAAGTATTATATCCATTGTCTAGTAGCCATAGTACAAGCTCTGCTTAGTTTGGGACTAGATGGTGCTGTGTAAAATATCCCAGAATATTTATTTATTTATTTTCCTTGATACATACGATTGTATAAGTAGCCGGCCTACCAATCATGGTCTACTATATTATCGAAGGTAACAATTTACCCTAACAATTAGGATGATTGCAATCGTCCTAAGTCACCGAAGTCCGAATCCCTTTAGATGTCTCGTAAGTACAAATACAAAAGCAACACCACAATATTTCTCTATCTACCCACGTTTAGTGCCCAGATCGATATCCTTCGGGTATTTAAGGTATTCCACGCTAAAAGCAAACAGCAATTAGATGGAACATGAGCCCAACACAAAGCATTGTAAGTGCCGCGGCTTGGCCTTATAACAATAAAATTTTAAGGTGTCTCTTACCGCCGCGCGAGATGGTGGAGCAATGTACATATACAGACACAATTGTTAGAAAAAAGATAACTATCTATACTCTATATTTACTAATTACAGCTTGTTGATATATTTTACTGTACCCAGTCGAAATTCACGGAAATAGCAGAAAAGTTAGTCACTTGTATTACTGAAATATGACCTATATTGTGTATATTTTGCAATAGATTTAAGGTTAGCTTAAAATATCATATTCGGATATCCTGTAGATAAAGATATTGTAAGTGGTTTAAAATAAATAAATAAATAAAAATTATAAAGCTGAAGAGTTTGCTTGAACGCGCTAATCTCAGGAACTACTGGTCCGATTTGAAAAAATTAATCAGTGTTAGATAGCCCATTTATTGAGGAAGGCTATATATCATCATGCTAACGCGGACGAAGTCGCGGGCGGAAGGTAGTGTGTGATAATTTTGTGGGAGGAACTTTTAACTACATAAAAAAATGAAAGCCAATAGCTATAAATCTGAAACTAGAGAGAATTTGACACTTATTAGGCGTATACTTCATACTAATTCCTATAATAAAATTTAATAAACTTTTAACATTTCTTTTTTCCGCTGAGGTGGCAAACAAACATACGGCCCGCCTGATGGTAAGCGGTTACCGTAGCCTATGGACGCCTGTAACACTAGGAATATTACTCGCGCGTTGCCGACCCTCTAAAACCTTTTTTGAGAGGGTGGGTTTTTACTTATTCTAATTACCATTTTGTTATCGACAGTACAACACATTTAAATAGTTGCAATGCTCGTCTACAAATGGTTTTGCGCTATCTCCGGTAACACAATCAATTGGTAATCGTTTCTAAGATTTTCCAACAGGAAAACTAAATATAAGTAGTAATTTATTTCCCAACCTAATTGTTTGGGAAACCTTTATTTACTGGGTTTCGTACCCAAAAACGCAATTATGCTCACGGCCAAGTTGTTCTGGGACACATACGTGAGATAATTTATCAAACTTTAAATTTATATTAACTTTTTCTGGCAGCTTTGAGTATTTTACATGACCTACGCAAATGTCTTGCTGATCTGGTATCGTCGTGCGACAGGTCGTTGAGCTCCCTAAATAATGGTTGAGCTACAAGGTGCCTGATGTATGCGTGCCGTCAGTTAGGACAGGTCAACTCAAAGCTGCTATGGCTCTTTCTTCAAAAGGCCTGTCCAGATATTGCCCTACATCGTAACACTCGCATAATATTTAATAATATTATTATTGTAATATGAACTATTATTGTCTGGACTTTAAAAAAGACCATGATTCTCTGAGTTTGTTGCGGTGTTTCTTCTCAAGGGTCAGTTAGGAAATGCCGGCGCCATCTAGTTCAAAAAAATGTAAAACATTGACTTGTAAGTGTCTTTAAAAGATCTATTTACAGAAATAAATATAATTTATCATTATCATAAACGATAATAATTATTTTATACTATGTCGACAAGTTTTTATTTACATAATTTACACTTCTCTTTTTATTATACAAATGTAGGTTTTTGGAGCCTTTACTCGCTCCTACGGATTCTTTAGATAGGAAAAAATATATAAATGAACTCAGATATATTAAGTAAATAAAGAAGTAATTTATTAAATAAGTAGTTATAGAAATACAAATACTGTTTTTTTCACATAACACAAAGAAAGGTTTTAGGATAATTTGGAATTTAAATATAAATATAAGATTTAAGTAAGTATGTAAGATCTACAGGAGAAATATTTTTTTATACTGATTTCTGAAACTTACGCGAATATTTGACATTGAAATGAAACTACTTTTTAAGGTCGGGAACTATGTAAAATCAATATAACGCGATAAAATCAAATAAATATGATATTGATAAATCAATGTTATAATCATTGTTGAAAGGAGTATCTATGGAGTTTCTTGCCGGTTCTTCTCCATAAGACCCACTATTTGGAACCGTGCACTTCGTTTTTGACAATTCAAAAGTACCTGTATTACTGGTCTAATTGATATAAAACATTCGACTTTGACTTTGAAATCCGTAAAAAGTAGTTTCATTTCAATATTTTTTTATTTAATGTTGAGACGTTTTCAATTACATAATTTACGCTTCTCTTTGTACGATACAACATTGTCTATGATAAGTTAGTATGTACATTACACGCATCGCACGCGCAGGGGGCGGTGCCGACCTTTGACTCGCTACTGCTTTGACGTTCCCGATTGGATCATGTATGTTCGACAAAATATGGCTACTGGCATTAGTGGGATGGATTATAATTTTATGACAACTTTCTACAAGCAAAATCTATAAGTGCTAGCTTAGTGTTACTTAGTCCAATGTAAGTAATACTAGTTGTGTACCTACTGCCAAGTCAAAAGTCTCGAATTTGAATCCAAGGCACGCAGCTATGACTTTTCAAAATTATGTAAGTATTAATAGTGAATTATCACACACTTAACGGTGAAGAAAAACGTCGCAAGGAAACCTGCATTCCTGAGAGATTTTGTCGATGGCATGTGAAGTCTTCCAACCCGCATTAGGCTAGCGTTGTGGACTATAGCCTTATCTCGTTCTGAGACCTGTCCCCAGCAATGGGACAACGTTATTTTTTTTTATTTGTTTATTTCAGGTGACATAGACCCATAGAAAAACAATACATATATATACAAAACATAAAAATACACAGATACATAAAATACTACATTAAAAACTTATACTATTGACTACGCAAGGTCGGCGACGTAGTGCGCTGTGTCGTGGTGTCATATAGCCTTCCGCGAAAACGCCGATACATGACTCCCTTCGGCCAAAATTCCTCTTTTAGGAACGTCTCCAGGTGACTATTCGGGACTCGCACCACAATGATGTAAAGTTAACTTTGTGGCGTGACTCCAGCTTCTCGACCCTCACGGTGAACTTGGTTTTTATTTTAATATACTCCACGATCTCCTCGAGTTATGGGTTTATTATGATTATTATATCTACGAGCTTAACAATATTCCCCCTTACATGTGAAGTCGGACATTTGTGCAGATAAAAATTTGTAAGTAAAAAGTACACGCAGTTTTCGACACACGTAATGTGACCCCTAACTCTGCAATACATATACATACCGATTACCTAGATACATCAATGTATGACGGCCTTAGATAACAGTTTGTTTGGGCTCGTGGACAAGGGAGCGAGCCTATTGCCATTAACCGGGTACAGGTCAAAACTCCGAGCGAAATGCGATGCGAAATAAGAATTTCAATCGAACCCTGAATCTCTAACGTAGCAGTCGTATTTAGAGGACCAATGACGATGATGAAGACTAACGAGAGAGTTACCTATATTATACCCTTTAACACAAAATTAATACTACCTTCAAGTTGTCCATAATTGTGAAACAGCTTTCGAACGAACTTTCTAGAAAGAGCGAAAAGCTGCATGTAATTTATTAATTTTACCTGTAGGTCATAATTGTTACTTAGATAAATACCCTACTTTCCTCTTCAGAATCCTCTATTATATCCTACTCTTTGCAAGGATGGCATTTCTCTCTATCTCTCTCTATTCTCAGCGACAGTTTGCCAGTCTCCATATTTGGCCACTACAGTCCACCGTAAAACCCTCCCTGATTTACTGAATAGGTATGCACCAACAACGAACATCATCAACCCATTATATTGTCCCACTTCCCACTCCTTGGGAACAGGTCTCCTCTCAGTATTATAGAGCAGGATGGCAGACTTCACACGCTGTCGACAAAATCTCTCAGTCACGCAAGTTTCCTCACCATTTTAAAGCGCGTAACATAATCAATCCATTACGTTGTTCCACTGCTGGGCATGGATCTCCTCTCATAATGATAGAGATTAGGCTATAGTCCACACTGGCCTAATGCGGGCTGGCAGAATTCACACGCCGTCAAGAAAATCTCTCAGGCGCGCAGGTTTCCTCACGATGTTTTCCTTCACTGTTTAAGCACGTGATAATTACCTCTTAATACGCACATGACTTCGAAAAGTCAGAGGTGCGTGCCTTGGATTCTAACTCGAGACCTTTGACTTGGTAGTGGAACGGTCATATCACTAAGCTAACATCAAAATCATTAAAGCAAATTCCCTTAAACTGAATCGGCTGCTTTACCAACTCGCCTTGTACGTCTACATACGGAAAACATTACGAACTTTATGATATGTCCATCAAACTGAAACGAATGCAATAGTTCGATACGTTTGGAGAATTCGCGAGCGAGCACGCCGTCCGGGCTCGGGCACGCTACATGCGCGCCGAGGACGCGGCTCACGATCAGTCCTCGCCATAACTCCGGTAATTGACGTCAGCCACCCAGCCGGCGGGGGGCCACCCACAAATGGCATAAGACATATTTGCAGATTTTTATTAATTTAAAGTCGATAGAGAACGCTTCTCTAATGAAAAGTTTTGAAAATTTTATTAAATAAAAGTCGATAGAGAACGCTTCTCTAATGTTTTGGGTTATACGAGAATTACAGGATTTTTTCTATAACTTGGTTGAAAAATTCCCACCTTTGTAATTAGTGGTAGTTTGTTTACCATCTTTTGTATAACCTGTGTGCGGGGGTTATAAAACGAATCCGAAAGTCAGTAAAACATGACTTTCGGATAGGCATCTAAAAATGGCGGGAAAATAGAAAATAGATATAGAGTCTGTCTTAAAACACTTTGGTGTGAATTTCGACGTTTCCGCTTAAGAGCCAGTCCTAGCAGTCTGCAGTTCGTAGGGGCTATTTAAATAACCAGATTCAATTGAAGCGTCCCTATATAATTTTCTGAAAGCTTCAAAGAGCAACTTTTCCGACTTTCCCTCAATTGTGTACCAGCAGTGCTCCAATTTGATAATAATGAAGAAAAATTTCGCTATTTGGTTATCTAACAGCAAATTACGTAGGTAAGCAACAAAATTCTCAAGCACTGGAATAAATTTCCCAATTATCAACTTGTCCCATTTCACCAGCGTGCTGTCGGCATCAGCTCGTCCCTATAACTCTCGGGTCGCGTGCGGTGACTTCCCTATGATAATTTAATTGTTGTGCGTGCGCTACGAAATATATTTATAGCTGGCATGCGGCGAGCTAGGGTTAGATAGAGACGGGCTGCGCTTGTAATAACAGGTGGGGATTGCTTGAGGGTTAAAACGGATATTTGATTAATATGTATTGTTGAATGGTTCATTACTGTGTAGTAGCAACATCAACTGTGAAGCGGCTTCCTTGTTACCGACCTCCTTGTTACGTAGGTTCGTTCCAGCGTTTTTGTAAACGGCCGGTGATGTTTTGATGATCAGGTACGGATTCATTTAGAAAATCGTTGGGTCTATTCAAGGAAATACGCATTGTCACGATGGAAGTGCCAACTGCTCAGACGAGATTTCGGTCGTAATTCTCTTAATTACTTTATAGCATGCAACAAACAATTTCTTGTGTACCCGTAGAGGTGACAGTCGTGTGAAATCAAGACTACCCTTTCTAATTAGACCTCTTTTAGCAGAGACAAGTTCTGTATTGCAAGACTTGTGGTGGTAGTATTTTCTTTTAAGTTACGGTTTAGGTAACACCAAGACTTAATGAAATACAACAACAAAATAAAATCACATATTTTTGGTAAATATTTATAGTAAAAAAAAACACTTTTCCTATAAAAAAATACCATTCTCAATCCAATTTTAAAAAACTGTTGGTATTAATTATGTCTTTGATTTTAAATAATCCGAGTCTATCACCGTTGAAGTCTGTGGGACTACAAAACAAAGCTCGTCCCGTATCGTATGCACTTGGAATTAGGGCTGGCACTGCGAGAATTTAATACAATATGGCCACTTCAATCAAGTTGCTATTTTGTTCCTCAGTTTGTTAGGGTTTCACCGAACAATGGCTTACTCAATTTATATTGTTGTTTTTCTGAAGCTATTTACTTCTTAGATGTATCTGGTTGGATTTTAGCAAGAAGTTGCCTGAGAAGAGTAATCTGAGAGAAGATTTCATGCGGGAAAATACTAACAAACTAGGTGTTTCTGACGGATTCTTGAAAGTTGAGTCATGATTTAATATAAACATAATTTAATTAGTAATTGCGTACCTTAATAAACCCAGTCAATAAGTATGATATATAAATGAATTACCTGACTCCTAACCTGTGTTTTATTTTCGTAGGCTGAAGACTGTATGTGCTCGACATTGACTCAATTTCAAATAACAACCCATTTTTAGATGTGCTAAACCTCTATGAATGCCACCACATGGCACATACATCGTAGTGTATCCGATTTTTAGTAGACATGGAAATTATTGCTACTTTTCATTCGTTTTCATTTGATGCAATTATGATTATGTTTCACAGCGATTTGACATGCGAAATTTCGCGGCAAAAATCATTCATCGCCACATTTGCTATTTCGCTACTTACAAATAAATCGTGAACAAAATGCGATTTCATTGAAATGGGAATTTAAGCAGGCTATGTGAAAAAATCTCGCAGGTGCAATGTATTGAATTATTCTATCTGTGAAATGTTCCATGCCTAATGTCTAGTGATTATCAACCACCACTACCAAAGCACACGGTAAGTAGTCTTGAAACTAGCATCGGCGGAATTGTACTATTATGTTAAAATCTGTGACATGCACCAGGCCACACGATGCGTATTGACACTGCAACGGGATGAACTGTGCACTGTGCAGCTTGGTTGTTCGTCTGGGCTATTGGACTCCTATGTTCCAGGACATTCGCTCGCCAGCCCTACCCTCGCGGCACCACAAAGCGTGTAGATCGAAGCTCGCAATATCTCGTCCGCGGCCATCCGTTGCTATCCGCGTCTGCTCTATAACATTATATAATTTATTGTTTTAGTGCCGTTGTACTAACACGACTAATGACGTTTGTGGGACATTCATTATACGCTGTAATTGTTGTTTATTGTGCTCAATACATTCTCGATTAGGTGGTAAAGTGTTGTAATGGTCGCAGGGTAAGAGAATAAAATGATATTAGTGCATTGGTGCTCGGTCTGCTGAGAATGTATTGTTATGTAAGAAATATGATTTATGTAAATTCCTGAAGAAACTGGCTCAGTAGGTATATCGCAACTAATTAACGACTAAAGGGAAATGAATACGTTGAGTGGGTTATTTCATAGTATGTATCAAACATATACGATAAATATAACTATTTTGAAAAATGATAAGGCCCACTTGCACCGACTTCTTAAATATATTTAGATTGTATTTAAACACAAATTTACTATGAAAATTTTTGCTTAAATACAATTTAAACCTATTTAAGAAGTTGGTGCAAGTGGGCCTAAGTGTTAAAATAGTGCAACACACATACCTAATTATTTTAATTAACACACACTAATTATTACATACATACATACATAAAGTCACGCCTCTTTCCCGTAGGGGTAGGCAGAGACCACAGACTTCCACTTGCTACGATTATTAAGTGACTATAACATCTTTTTTGAGTTATTTTAGTGAAGGAAAAATTCGACTCGCAGGCAGGATTCGAACCTGCGTCTTCTGGTTTGATACACCAGACGCTATGACCACTAAGCACTTTCTTTGAATCTCTTATTTCCATATAAATAAAAAAAATTAACCAGTTTTAACCATCCAAATATATTACTCTACAACTTTGCTCGCTGTTATTTTTTATATTGTCTGTTTCCCTTTTATATAATTTATATCTGGAAAGGACCAGACGAGCCACCTGATGGTAAGTAGTCTTCGCCGACCATGGACACCGGACTCCAACACCAAAGGAGTTGCTGATGTGTACCGCAGATTGCCAAAGCTGCAGTACCACGGAGCAAGTCAGATATTTCCCCCCCTCTTACGATAAGCATACTCGTATCTAGCTGCTATTCTAGCAATGAGTGATAGTTCGGGGTGATACTTCCTTCATGGTTACTGTCAAATAAATAAATAATTTAGATATTAATTAATATTAAGTATTCCTTTTCTATACTTAGCTAGGTATTTTTAACGAATACATTTTTTATTGTGTTGTGTTTCGCCGAGAGAGTGAGGATACCGGAGGCCCAAACCCTTTTAACAGGTCGGTAACGCATTTGTGACTCCTCTGGTGTTGCGGCGCTCCTTAGGCGGCGGTAATCGCTTACCATGAGGCGATCCGCCTGCTCATTTGCCTCCCTATCCCATAAAAAAATATGTGAAGCGGCGGTAGCCTAATGGCTAGGGCGTCGGACTTGCGATCATGTGGTTGCCGGTTCGAACCCCACCCATTGCACTACTGACGTGAACCCACTCGTAACACAGGCAATCTAGCTTAGCACGAGGGGTTAACAAGAATACTAGTAATGTGCGACCCACATTGCTAGTAAGCTTTTTTTTAAAAATAACAAAAAATATGTATCATTACTTTTCATCCAGTATCACCCTGTTCTTGTGTAAAGTCTTCTATAAATACTTGTAAATCTATGAATGTTAACGTTGCAATTTATGTTTTGAATAATTCTCTGGCTGAATCCTTCCAATCAAAATCTTCCTATATATAAAACAATAAAACAGACCGCCTGGGAACGTATCGTAACTATTCGTAACGCGTAAAATCGCTGCCACGCCCGAGGCGACCGACCCAAGACATATTACTTCGTACATAAATTATTTTGCGCTTTATTAACATTGGTATTCATATAGCTGTGTCTATGATGTTTTGTAGTGATATCTTCTTTATTAAACTATTAAATACCATCTAATCCACAAATTTAAAACTCTAAGTATACAAAGTCTTTAGGACTTACAAATAAGGAGAAATGATAAAAAAAATTATATCCAATTTCACACGATTTTTTTTCTGTACCTTAGCATTCAGCAGTTTAGCAGTCTGTTTGAATAGACGATTATTGTTTATATCATAATTAGTTGGTGATATTAAATTTCTGTTTAACATACTATTACGCCTGTATTCCCCGAAGGGTTAGATAGAGATGTACTAATGTACACCCTCAGTTCGACGAATGTTTAAGGGCCCATGTAATAGGGGACGAGCCTATTGCCATTACCAAACACAGAGCTGCTGCCGAATTTCATGGAAAAACCCAACTACCTACACTTTGCTCGACCTGGGAATGGAACCCAGGACCTCTAGCGTAGCAATTGCGCCTAAAGCCCACTAGACTAATGAGGCAGTTCTTTTGTATCTAAAGGCAATCATAATTCAAGAAAAATACAGAAGCGACCGCAATCAGTTGCTAACTCGGCAAATGACGAAGTCTGCAAATGGTCGCACATAGTCAGATGTGTGCTGACCACCGCAACGTAATGGCTGGAGCGCATGCGCGCCGTGTATACCGATACATTTAAAGGAAGACTCACGGTGCATAAGCGGAGCGGTTGATAGGGAGGCAAACGAGGAGATGTATCGCGTCATGGTAAACGATTACCGCCGCCCATAGACACCCGCAACACCAGAATCAAGAGTTGCAAGTGCGTTGTCGGGCTTTTGAAAGGGTTTGTGCCTCCGGTATCAAAGATACTGAAAATTTTAAAGAAAAAGCCTTAGCTTGAAAACGAATTCGGGACCAGACGCTCATCTGTCAAACTTGCGACCGTGATATTTTGTTTGTAATTAGTCATTTGCACGAAAGATTAAAAAAATAGATATGTATATGATTTGTTCTATGCTTGTATCTATTTCGTTTTGGTGGTATACATTTTTTTTTTTACCAATTTCCTAATATTCTGCCGCCAAGCGAAAACTTGAACTATTGAACATTTTTGTATATCGGTTTGTAAGCTATTGCAATTACTGGCAATATCAGACTAGTTACAACTGAGATCGCAAGATGACAACGCACTAATAATGCTACTGGTATTGCTGGCGTCTATATGCTGCGGTTGCCGATCATCTTATGATCGTCTGATGGTAAGCGGCAACGGTAAAATACTAGCTTCGCTCCTCGGCTCCGCGGCTTCTCTCATCTGGAGCTATATTAGGATTAGAAATGGAGCCCAATAAAAATAATCGAAAACCAACAGTGAGCTGTATCTCAGGATCCGGTTAAGTAATTGAATAAAATAAGAAGTTCACGAGTTTTTAAGTTGTAGAATACCTATACTTTCTCACAGTTATAACAAAATTAAAATCTGTTCAGTAGTTTTTGCACCAACCCATAACAATAAAACAGACAAAAATTTTAAAAATCACATTTTCGGTTCGGTTACGTTTAAATAACATAACATACCATCACGCCTGTATTCCCCGAAGGGTTAGGCAGAGGCGTACTAATGTACACCCACAGTCCGCCGGTATGTTTAGGTCCCATGTAATAGGGGGCGAGCCTATTGCCATTAACCGGGCACAAATTCCTAACTCCGAGCTGCTACTGGGAATTTCATAGAAAAACCCAATAACACTTTGCTTGACCTGGGAATCGAACCCAGGACCTCTGTTCCTGACGTCACATCGAGCGTGCCGAGGAGTCACTCGGGACCGGCTTCATCATTCAACGGCGGCCCCCACTTTCAGACTACCTCGGCTAGTCGGTTAGTCGGTAGGTCACCCATTCTGGGTGGAGTCCGACACGGTGTCCGGGTCGTCCGGGTGTGTCGGACTCCACCCAGAATGGGTGACCTACCGACTAAAACCACACGGGTGTTTCGCCTCACCACGAGGTTTCATTCCTCCGCGACCCCAGCAGTGGCAGACCGCAATTGCGGTCTCCGGCTCTGTTGAGGGGGACTGTTTTGATCCCCCACCTGCCAATCCACTTTTGACCTAACCCACTTGTTTTTTTTAATATCTTCATTGTACAGGCACAATGGCAATTTTTTAGGAAATAATTTCAATATCTTAAATAATCCATGTTTTTAGGAAAAATCATCACAATCTAATTTTGTTTTTTTTGTACCGAATTATCCGCGTCTCTTATCACAGGAAACACGCGTTAATACTAAGGTCAGGCGATCAGAACATGGTAATAGGTTGCAAATTGTAACAAGTATACACAGCTCGAATTATGGTCGAGCGGTCGTTTTGTGGTCGCCTACCTCCATTGTGGCTTATTACGGCGTGGCTTTTGTGACGTTTGCAGTAGGAAGTTAAGCGACATTGCCGCGGCTACGTTTGATGGCCGACCTACCGAGTTTGTGACATTTGTCTATGGGAAGGTATAAAGCTAACACTATATATTGTTTTTTTATGGGATAGGGGAGCAAAAGGACCATACGATCACCTGATGGCAAGCGATAACAGCCGCCCATGGACACCCGCAACACCAGAGGAGTCACAAGTGCGTTGCCTGCCTTTTAAAAGAGTTTGGGCCTCCGGTATCCTCACTCACTCGGCGAAACACAACGCAAGCGTTGTTTTATGCCGGTTTTCTGTGAGGCCGGGGTATCACTACGGTCAAGCCGGCCCATTCGTGCCGAAGCATGACTCTCCCACGTTCAAATACAAAAACGTTTGTTTATGGAATATGCGATCTTGCTTGATGAGTTTGAATTGGGCTAACATGTGATGCCGTACTGTTGCGCAATTGCCTGCCTTGGACTAAAGCCTAATCCCCTTCATTCCGAGAGGAGACCTGTACCCAGGAGTGGAACATTATAATGGGTTGATAATAAGCACAATTTGCATTGAAAAGATCCTCAAAATTAATGCAGTTTGTAGTAGTTAAATTTGGGGCTCCTTAAATTGGAATCATAATAAACATGATTTGGATTAAGGCCTTCCTAAGGTAATAATAGGAAGTAATAAGACAGCCAGCGACCAAACCACACGTGTTAAATAGAAAATACCATTAAGTCTTTCAACGGAAAGGAAGTCCAAAGTATTTTATAACGTACAGTGAGAAGGAAGAGTTATCGCGACGAAAGATAGCAAAAATTTTTGTTTGTTTCAAAGTTTAAGGAATTAATTTTGGCAAACACAATAATTTACTGTAAATATCGATAAAACGCGATTTGAAAAAGGTGGAACGTATGGAAATCGAAGTTCCTATAACACTTGAATCAACTCTAGCAAACAATTGTTCACTTAAGTAAAGCTAATTTAGACATAAGTACTTGTTTCATCCAGATTCAAAGCAGAAAACATTTCCACCTCCTATATAACCTCGCAAATCACATCATACAAACTTCGCCATTATAACAGTCGGCTATTTAAAGACTAAAACGGACTCTTATATTATACATTTTTCATTCAGATGAATTTCCTTCTACTATACTAAGATCAAATACCAAACAAAGCCCATATGAAGGTACCACAATACTCCAAGCAGGAATGAACCCAATGGTTTATCGCGTCAATCCTTTGTGTCCTTGAATTATGCAGCGTTATTGCTCGCCCCAGATGAGTAAGCACCAGTTCAGACAGACTAACGCTTCGTATCGGCTCTAAATTGCTGTTACTTTGGTCTGGCGTAAGTCGTAAGGGTTCGCGGGTACAGAAATGGTGCCTTGCGACATTCCATAAATGACATATTTGTTTTATCGTCTTACATATGGTTTGTGTCTATAATAATATCGTTCACGGTCGTATGGATCTTTTTGAATACCATAAATTTGTTTCAGGAAAACTAATCTTCTTATCGTTTCAACGGTCAAATAATATTTCAGTAATATAATGGCCTCAATGTGGTCTAAAGTGGCCACGTTTAATTTCTTATACTTCTTATTCACGCTAGGCTTACAGGACATGCCATAAGTTTCCAATTAAAGCTGACCTCTAAATGTACGAAAAACGTTACAATCCAAGGTCAGTTTATAGTGGAATTATATGACCCGTGGGCAGATATATCGTGATAAGTCAAAAATTGCGAATTTACCCCCCTGATGACAGAACGATACGTGAAGCCTGATTGTTCCAACTGCTTTTGACTGTCTTCTAGACCTTTCTCATATCCCGTGACAATTCCTATCTTTATTTATTTTAGCAAGTGGAAATCCTTTTGGAGTTCCATCGCCTGGGGAAGGGGACCAAGTGTGTTGACCTCCACCTTTACTAGGTGACGTATCGATTTAAATGACACACATGTTTTTGTATTGGAGTTATGGGAGCTGGTATTGACCAGCTCCTAACTAATTAGTAAAATAGGATTATCGAGAATTGTCTCGGTGACCTCTAAACCTCGATAATCCTATTTTACCAATACATGTCCAATAGGGTATTACACCTTTTTTTGAAAACTGTTTTAAATTAATCCTTAGATCGTAATGAACCAGTAGAATTTTTATTTCAATTTTATACAACCTAAAAATGCCATAAAAACGATTTTTAATTTATGATTTTGAATTCACGCACGAAAACGCTAGCCGCCATGCTACTTCGGCTCGTGACGTCACTACTGCCAAAGACCAAGTAACACGATTTGTGAAAATAATGAGTTATAATGTTTATCATTGGTGTCTTGTGCCTGAATGCAATAATACAAGTGTAAAAACTCCACAAAAATTGTGGATTCAATTGCTTTGTGTATCATTCAATAAATGCTTGATTTAGTAACGCACATTTTCGACATTTTCGTCATGGGACATATCCTATTTTAAGGCGGATCGTTCACCTGAGCCCGCCAAATTCAAATTTCAATTGGTTTTTCGCAATTTGTAGGTCTATAACACATTCTAGATTCCTAGCTGTAGTAATTGCGGCATTAGCTATAAGTACAATATTCACAACTGAGCATTAAAAACTTTGCTTGTAAATCGATATTGTAGCTAAAATTAGGTACAATCGTCATTTTTGGCCAAAATTAACGATTGTACCTAATTTTAGCTTCTATAACGTTTATTAAGCAAAGTTTTTAATGCTCAGTTGTGAATATTGTATAGCTAATGCGATTTTTGAAATTGAATTATAAAATTTACATTGCATTTTTATTAATAAATACTAACGTTTCTCGTTTACTTTTTTCAAAATCTATCATAAAAATGCATTTTCATATTTATTTTTACATGGTGTAAAATACCCTATTGTCCTGTTGTATATTTCTTAAGTCTACCGTCCTCCGGTCACCTGAAATTAGTGACTTACATTTTTATTGATTCAAAAGCGTGAGGAGTTTTTGGTGACACGGCCTATATTGCTGAATAGGTGACTGCTTCCAAGAATATCAATTAAATTCAAGGAGCCAGTAGCCTAAGACAAGAAAAAAAATATTTGAATAAAATATTGCCGTTTCCTTACACTAGAATTTCTCTTCAGTTTTTGTTCATAATTCGGAGAATCTTCACAAGTCAAGTCAAATGTCCGTTAATAATTGGAATAATGCCCTTAGAAAATCCAAGCCATAATTAAGAACACAAATCAAAATTCAAATCGCAACATCAAATTCATATATTACAGAGCATACGAGCGAACGTGATCGCATTTGTTTGCCATTGTCATCGCCGCCGATACGAGCCGAATAAAGCCGAATACACCCGATACGCATCTCAGCCGCGCGGGCGCATGACACAGATAATCTAAGCATTCAGCCACCCGCCGAGTTACCAGCGATTTTATACAGCCAACTTAATAAATGCCCATTAAAATAAATTGTTTGGCATTGTCATAGCTTCCGATCCGCTTGCACGTTCCCTGATCCTAGTTTACATTAGCCATTCTGAGATAATATATGGGCTGTAATTTATGCCTTTAACTATGTCTATAAAGAATAGTAATGGCCCAAGATTGCTTCTATTGGGAATGGATATTGAGGAGTTAATAAAGTTTTGCGTGATTATGGATTGTACGTGCGGGGAGTGTAGAGTGTAGTTCGACAGGATTGTTTGTATAATATAATTTATGTGCAGTTATTATGGAGCGTAGGCTTTGCATGTTTATGCTCAATTGATCAAATTTCTTTCAGAAATATCTTCATGAATTTCCTTTAATTAACTATTACTGGATTGAGGTTCTGAAGTGGCAATGGAATGGTCATATCTCTCGGGGAACTGACAGTTGGAGTGACTGACTGATGGAGCAAATGTATTCTTGACGGTAGTTAGGGACGCCACCTGTCCCGGTCAGGATGGAATGATGTCTTGAGGGAGGCAGCTAACAGCGACTAGATGAAAGGACTGAAGATCGGGATCTGTGGGGTTTACGACAAAGCACGTTGGAAGGAAGGAGGCCTTTGCTCAGCAGCAAGACAAAACAGGCTAAGAAAAAAGGAAATTTTACTCAAAAAAAGCTATTTACTAATCAGATGATCGGTTTTAATATGTAATTAATGAAATTGAAACTCTGCCTAGAGTTAGGCTTTGAAACGCCATTTTAATTAAATATCTAAACTAAATTATAGGCGATGGATCTTGCTTCAAAAAAGAATGGTATTTCCGCTTAACATCAGACGAGATAGTAGTCAAATGCAAGCAAACCTATGTAATAAAATGGTATACCTAGGTATATTTCAATTCTACTTTTTATTTATAGAGCGCACCAGAGGCTATTAAGCTCTTCTACTATGACTTCGATGACTCATTAAGTCATGATCTCAGTCCTGCATAGCAACGATTTGATATAGTTAGTGAAACTGGACCGTTCGATAGCTATTATAAAGCAAACACACCGTAATATCGAGACCCCCGTACAGTTTGCTATTACAATGCCATTATAAAAACATATTGCTTGCTTAGTTTTTGCCGATAGCATCCTAGATAAACAGTGTCAATAGCCGTAGGTACATAATTTGGAATTCCACAGGTGCTCTTGCAAGTTTTATTATTGTAATAAATGTTGATAAATTAAAAAAAAACTGATTTTATCACGTTATATTAGTAAAATCCAGGTGGAGTGACGATTTGCGGAAGGCAGCTGGCAGAGACTGGATGAGGAAAGCCGAAGATCGGGCTCTGTGGTGTTCACTAGGAGACGTCTAGCAGTGGACGAGTATAGGCTGGTGATGATCATGATGATGATGATTTTTTTTATTTCAATATGTACAATATTCGCGTAAACGTCATAAATCATTAAGTTTTATTATTTTGAACTCTTGTTTATTATGTATTTAAAGATTACAGTAGCAAATTGCAATAAAAAACCAGAAAACCTACTTACAATTAATGCGTTTTTTAAGAAACATAGACTTGAAATTGCGAATTTTTTAAATAAGATTAATAAGAAAGAAACCCTTCTTTATCACTTTGACCAATTTGTGGAACACTGGACACCAATGAGGTGATTGATATTTTAAAAGCTTTAGGTACGATTACACAAGCTAATAAAACCGTTATATATTATTTTTAAAATATCATAAGTATTGAATATTCTTGGTACGGGCCCCAACATTCACAGGTTCTAACTTTTTTTATATACATTCTTTTGAATTTGGCACAGCGGAGATTAAAATCGCACATGCCAGTGCGCAGTGTAATAAAATGGCGCGCTGTCAATTTGACAGGTAGACGCCATCTTGATTTCTTTTGTAAATATTACCAAAGTTATATTTTGCAGTTATAATTATTGCCCTCCTATAGTTATTGGGTTACAAGTTTATTTTGCCAATTGTGTTACTAAAGTTGTACTTTCACGAGACTAGACACAATATTAATAAGCATACACACGTTTTGATCAAATATTTATTAAACATTTTTAATTAATACTCTCTTTAAAGCAAATTCATAGTCATTGTTTTGTAATCTACTCATCTGGATTCACGTTCCTGTACATACTTACACTAGAAGTTGTTTCAAATACAGTTACATTATTTCATATATATGACTAGGAACTTATACAACACATAAGGTTGTGTATCTCCTGCGTAAGATTTGCACCACTGCCTACCCACCCCGGTGTAAACTGTGCGATGTCAATCTGTCAGTTTGTGTTAGTTTTATTAAGTAGTAGATAACATGGTATCTCTTACAATATAAGAATCGAAGATAAGCATTTTCTGACAGTTCTACGACATAAAACACAGCAAATAAAAGGCAAAATGCTTCAATTAATTTAACGTAGACTTTTATCGTCGTCAATTTACTTTTTAAAACGGTGGTTGACAGGACATAACCGAACAACCTTTTCTATGCATACCAATTAATAGTTTTTATACCGCTTGACAGCAGTCAACGTCAGTTATATCATTTGTTTTAGATAATGATCATGACATACGGACGGACAGCGCACACTTTCGCTACCGTACAACAGGTGTACATACTATTGTAGTTCTAAATTATAAAAAAAATGGTAGGGGAATTTTATCTATGGTATTGTGAGGTATCTCTTAAGCTTTTCCCAACCCTAGGGTGGGCTTCCAGCGTACCTAGCAGGTGTAATTTAACTTCACACAAGAGTTTAGGCGGGAAAATGTAAAGTGCACGTTGAGTTTAGGCGGGAAAATGTAAAGTGCACGTTGAGTTTAGGCGGGAAAATGTAAAGTGCACGTTGTCGATTTTATATAAGTAATTTTCAGAACTTTTATTTCTCCGAAGTTTGATGTGTAATTATGGTGGATAATTAACCATTAAGTGTTCGTGAACGTGTGAGAGTGTAGGCAAATGATATAAAATTGAAAATCGTGACTTTTTGGGTTCACTCCATCGAAGCCTCAATAAAATTTCCACCATTTTAATGGGGCTGAAACTACTGAATCCTTGACAATTGCGAACGCGAAACGTGTAGTGCCAATATAATCCCAGGATGTGAACTATTATTATTTGATTAGGTACTCTATATACTTGACACCGGCAAATACACAAAGTGTGGCGCCATATTCAAAGAAAAAAAAAATCACACCACATTTCTCTCTTAGATCGAATTTTCACAATCCGTGACAAAATTACGTACCTATTTAACTCGATTGACAGAGTAGTAATTATCACGTGAGATATCGTGACATAACCCGATATGTTGTGTCTCTACAACGGAACGACTACAATAATTAATAATACTTAATTATAACTTTATTGCGTCAAACTTGGTCGGTAAGTGGTAACAGAGATCTTATAATTACTAAGATTAATAAGTTTGTAATATGTCGAGCTAATGGGGGCTAACTTTTGATAAATCATAATATGACTCATGTTACCATATCGCTACGGAATTCTACGGGTTCTAAATATGAAATGATTTAGATGAATTGATATTTGTAGCCAATATAAAACAATTAATTCATCTATTAAATCAACTAAAGAAAGAGAGTTATGCATTAATTTATTAAAAAAGTGGGTCATATGGAGAAGAGCCGGCAAGAAACTCCATAGATACTCTTTAAAAATAAAACAAATCAGTTCACAATAATCACACCACGAACAGATCTGGATAAAGTTTGGCACAGAGATAGATTATAGACTGGCTGGATTATACATAGGCTACGTCTTATCCAGGTCGGACCCAATTCTGAAGTTCACGCAGACAAAGTCGCGGGTAGAAGCTATGTATATAAGACATAAACAGACCATCACTCCTGTATTCCCCGAAGGGTTAGGCAGAGGCGTACTAGTGTACACCCACAGTTCGCTGGTATGTTTAGGTCCCATGTAATAGGGGGCGAGCCCATTGCCATTTACCGGGCACAAATTCCAAACTCCGAGCTGCCACTGGGAATTTCATAGAAAAACCCAATAACACTTTGCTCGACCTGGGAACCGAACCCAAGACCTCTAGCGTAGCAGTCGCACTCAGGACCACTAGGCTAATGAGGCTATATTAGAAGTTCGTCGATAGTCACATTTATGATAAGGGCATGCATTCGTTTTGAGTACGATTGTTATAAGCAACAGGTTGGTTGGGGGCGCGCGTGTAAATGTGCTCGTGGACTCCGCAGACCACCGGCGTGACTGCCAAGACTGTAGGGCTGCCATAAAGGTATGCTGAAGGAAATTGATTGAAATTCAACCTCAGAACCTCAATACGCACTTACCCTGTGAAGACGCAGTTGTGATTGATAGTACTATTTTTTTTTAAGTAAGTAATGGCTACTTTCTGTACTAATCGCCTTTTTTATACACAAAACTTACGATTCTACTTATTATGGGTTAAATATAAAATTTTATATCTTCTTATCTACTGTTATAAAATTGTAAAAAATCTGTGTCTGTATTTGAAGATAATTAACGAACTCGACCGAACTAAAAAATGTGATTTTTAAAATTCTTGTCTGTTTGTTACGGGTTGGCGCAAAAACTACTGAATAGATATTAATTTTGTTATCACTGTTAAAAAGTATATGCTCCAACTGAAAAAATTGTATACTTCTTATCTCAAATAATACAGCTTGACCTCTCTGATGTACAGAGACCCATAAAAAGAAGAGATCATCACTGTCAGTTTTATTAAAATTATTTTTGGGATTCATGTTTAATCCTAATCAAGCTTCAAGTGAGCGAAGCTGCGGGCAAAGCTAGTATTTAATATATTAGGTTTCTAATAAAATAAAACTTTTAAATGTTATAATATAATATGATGCCATACTTCGACCTATAAAATGATGACATAAATGACTGCTTCTACATGGCGGGTGGGACTAGCGGTGGCTTAGTGGTCATAGCATCTGGTGTATCTTACCGGAAGACGCAGGTTGGAATCCTACCCGCAAGTCAAATTTTTCCTTCACTAAAATGTCTATAACATCTCAAGACTTTCCTTAATTCTTCAGTTATAGCCAACCCTACTTAATAGTCTGTTTTACATGTAAATGGCTTGTAAGTTGCTTACATATGCAATACACTAAGATGTAATGTTTTGATAAACATGAAAACTGAAATAATGGCAGGCGTAATTAAATCCTTTAGATATGAAATATCTATACCTACACGTAATAGAGAAACTGAGGAGATTGTCATTTATCAAGGGTTTAATCTTGACAGCGATAAAATGATGTATCTTATTATGAAATAGTTTTTTATGGCATAGGGGGGGCAAACGAGCTGACGAATCGCCTGATGGTAAACTATTACCGCCGCCCATGGACACTCGCAACACCAGGGGAGTCACAAGTGCGTCGCCCGCCTTTTAAAAGGGTTTGGGCATCCGGTATCCTCACTCACTCAGAATGGAATCCTCACTAATGTAATAATAATAAATAATAAATATTCTGGGACATTTTTTACACAGCATCATCTAGTCCCAAACTAAGCAAAGCTTGTACTATGGGCACTAGACAATGGATATAATACTTATATACTTTTTTTTTGTAAATACATACTTATAATACATAAGAAACACCCAGACGAACACAAACACTTATATTCATCACATACATTTTTGTGTTCTGTGGTAATCGAACCCAGGACCTCTAGCGTAGCGACCATTCGCGCTTGGGACACACTACTAGACTAATTAGGCAAGAAAGAAGACACAGTAATATATTGTGCTAAGTACCAATAGGAGGTCGCCACACCTTCCTCGCTGCCTACCCAATTAGTGCACCAACTATTCAGTCTAAAATTGTGACATCTGCAACGAGACTGGCACAAAACCCATATTTATGCAGAACTTAATTTCCTTGAAATTGCCCACTGAGGTAGGTGTGAAAATAGTTGAAATAACAGGTTGCGTCTGCGCAGACTTAAGTGATCAACCGTCAATTTTGATGGAATTCTTATTAAATACCAAACTGCGATGAAGTAAATCATAGCCTTTATGGAATTAAACACTTGCTTCGATTAGATGTAAGTGGTAAAGTGAAATAATTTGAACTTATTGGTAAGCTGTGAATTGTTTAAGTAAGCGGATAGTACGCTCAACTCGCTGTGATACTGTTGTAAGCCACAATTGACTAATGAAACACCAGTCTTAGCAAATCACGTATATTGTTTATTCATTTATCTATATTAGTCACAACCACAATATTACTTATTTACTTGCACTCTGAAATGATACCTTTACAATAATTCAAAAGCCAACAGACGACTGACTGACTTAGAAATGTCGTAACAATGCGAATCCTTGACTACTACGGTAAAGCAGTGGCGCGCATCTAGCGCCATCTATTGACAAAACAGTAACATGAATTCTGTTTTACCTTAGTAAGTCAAATGTATTACAATACACTAATAATATTTATACAACTTTAAAACATTACCCATTGACGTAATTATAAATTGCTACATTTAAGAATTCTTTAAACAAGTTATTTGCAGTAGCTTTACACTGTTTTGCCGAACAAACCATGGCAGCACAAATTCTTCTGGAGTACCGGAACACTAAGGGAGATTTTTAAGGAAAAATGCACAATTAAATTAATATTATTTCTGTATTAGAAGAAAATCAAGAGACGAAATAATACAACATTTCCTGCGATTTCTATGTCAAAACAGTTCTACTAATTTAAATAAGTGTTTATTCTTTATTCTGAAAAAAATAGTATTATCGCCTTCTTGGAGTGGTCGCTACATGAATACAACAATTTATTCAAAGAAAGACATTTGCTGGAGTATAGAATTATAAGGCTAATCGTTCACCTGAGCCTTGCCTGAGCCCATCAAATTCAAATCTCAATTCGTTTTTCGCAATTTTAAGTCTAAAACACATTTTAAATTCATCATAGTAGTAATGCGACGATAACTGATACAATATTCACAACTGAGAATTGAAACCTTTCCTTAAAAATTGTTGTTATAGCTAAAAGTAGTGTAAATCGAAAATTTTGGCTGTTTCAACAAGATCGCTTTAATACCATACAATCTGACATGAACCTAGTACAGGTCAAATGCAAATCGATACAAGTCCCTATCGATAAAATAATTCAAGTGAACATGATTTATTATCACTGAATAGAGCTGCCACATCTTTAATGACGTTATCAGGACTTCATTTTATGATACCTATGTGTTATTGATAGAAAACGATACCATATTTACGATCTAAGTTATAAGCGGAAGCGAATTAATGTTCAAATACCTTTTTGTTTAACTGGCCCACTCACAATCTTGATAATTATCAATAGTTTTAAATCGTATAATAATAATTACAGTAAATATAATACTCATACCCAAGGCCCAAACCCTTTTAAAAGGCGGGCAACGCACTCGTGACTCCTCTGGTGTTGCGGGTGTCCATGGGCGGCGGTTATCGCTTACCATCAGCTAGTCCACCAAGCTGGTCTAACGCGGACTACCAGACTATAAACACCGTCGAGAAAACCTCTCAGGCTTGAAGGTTTCTTCACCATTATTTCCTTCACCGTTGAAACGCAATAACTACATGTCTTCGTAAAGTCAGAGGTTCAGAGGAGTGTTGGAACTTGGCAATCTAATGGTCATATTACTAGGTTATCACAGCTAGCCATTAATACAATCCTAACATTTAAAACCGTTCTTCACTTCTCCCACAATCTTTACAAGACCAATGCTCCCGCCTTACGATGATGGATCGTAAGCACAACGCCCCCTTTAAGGGTTTGTCTTAGCAAATGAAGCGGTACTTATAAACTGTCAGGCCACAGATTAAAGCAGCCGTAGAGGCTGTTTGCTATAATTTCCTTTGCGGTGCTCTTGACTTTGAAAGATGCAATTACGGAATCAGAAATATGGAGGTCTTCAAAGGTCTCGTGCTAATGTAATGAACGTCCTGGTTTGAATTAGAACCACTTTTTTATGAAAATATGTTGGTAATTTGTTTGGAGGAACGGCCGGGAAGATGTACACACAGAAACATATTACACTCACTACTAATTTAGTCAGGACTGATTATGTCCGTTGTAATCAACCTCTTTTCCTAAGAAACCCATACCTACATAATAATTACATAATCAACCCATTATATGTTTTTGAGGTGGATTTTGACGTGGGAGAGCCATGCTTCGGCACGAATGGGCCGGCTCGACCGGAGTGATACCACGGCCTCGCAGAAAACCGGCGTGAAACAACGCTTGCGTTGTGTTTCGCCGAGTGAGTGAGGTTACCGGAGACCCAAACCCTTTTAAAAGGCGGGCAACGCACTTGTGACTCCTCCGGTGTTGCGGGTGTCCATGGGCGGCGGTTATCGCTTACCATCAGGTGATCCGTCTGCTCGTTTGCTCCCCTATTCTATAAAAAAATATATATATGTCCCACTGCTAGGGAATGATTCTCGGTCGTGGTGCATGTCACGGATCCCATGGCCGCGGCTATAGGGCAAGAGAAGGTAAGTACGGTTTTTATGCCCCGCCGCTCCCCAAGATGCGGACGATCCATGAGGATTTTCCGTACTAGAAAAAAAAAGGGAACGGTTCTCCTCTCACAATGAGACGGATTAGGTTATAGTCCACCACGCTAGCACAATGCGGGTTGGCAGACTTTACTCGCCTTCGAGAAAATCTCTCCGGCGTGCAGGTTTCTTCACGATGTTTCCCTTAACCGTGTAAGCGCGTGATAATTAACTATTTAACATAACATACCATCACGCCTGTATTCCCCGAAGGGTATCGGCAGAGGCGTACTAATGTAGGTACGCTCACAGTTCGCCGGTATGTTTAGGTCCCATGTAATAGGGGGCGAGCCTATTGCCATTAACCGGGCTCAAGTTCCTAACTCCGAGCTGCTACTGGGAATTTCATAGAAAAACCCAATAACTCTTTGCTCGACCTGGGAATCGAACCCAGGACCTCTAGCGTAGCACTCGCGCTCAGGACCACTTGGCTATTTAATACACACATAACTTCGTAAAATCAGAACTGCGCGCTTTGAATTTGAACTCAAGACCTTGACTTGGTATAGTCTAATGGTCCAATGGTTATATAACAAGGCGAAATAAATTTGTACAAAAATAAAAAGAGTACAAAAATAGAAAGACCACATTTATGCATCCATGCAGTTGAATTTATTTTTCACGTGTCTGTTATGGATTTCTTAGGGAAACTTAATCAGTGTTCCCCGCCCGTTACAAATATTTATGCCCCGCATAAAAATGTTCCAATGTTTTTAAATCAAGGGCCATATTTTTCGATGGGACAACGTTTACCTACTTTATAATATACCATCAAAGTTTTTATTTTTTTTATCCTGTGATAGAGGATAGAGATTTAGAAGCGGCGGTAGCCTAATCTATAGCGCGTCGGACTTGCGATCATATGGTTGCCGGTTCGAACCCCACCCATTGCACTACCGACATGAACACACTCGTAACACAAGCAATCTAGCTTAGCACGAGGGGTTAACAAGAATACTAGTAATGTGCGACCAGCATTGCTAGTAAACTTTAAAAAAAAAAAGAGGGGCAAACGAGCAGACGGATCGCCTGATGGTAAGCGATTACCGCCGCCCATGGACACCCGCAACACCAGAGGAGTCTCGATGCGTAGCCCGCCATTTAAAAGGGCCTGAGCCTCCGGTATCCTCACTCACTCTAAGCGTTGTTTCACGCCGTTTTTTGTGAGTTCATGGCATCACTCCGGTCGAGCCTGCCCATTCGTGCCGAAGCTATCTCACGGAGAGAAATCCAAGTATTTTACCCAGTCGGATAGGTAATAAGAAAGGCCAGTAATAAATTAGGTGGAGCTACACACATCAATCGTTTCACAATGACCATTGTTGGCTCCGTATAATTCAAATGTTACATACTATTACCAATTCCCCTTACCCGCCTGGCATTGCTACTTGTTTTAGGTAAAGGACGAAATTCATTCAACGATACTTCAGTGGAAGCTTATGGCTGTGCTATTATTATGACATCTAAATTAGTGACCCGTAGCACAAGCACTAACACTTTCGAAAACGTATTCGTATCGTAATCGAGAATAATTTGTATGAGAAGGAGGTTAATGAACGTATATGAAGCGAAAGTGGTGTGCCAGGATCGTAGCAAGTGTAGTCTCTGCCTACCCCCATGGGAGACAGATGTGAAAATATGTATGTATATATGAGATTTGTAGCAGAAAAAAACTCATTCGTTTACGATACGAATTCGATAGTTGTTCGTAATTGGCTACTGTAATGTATAATTTTGTAGTAAATGATTTCTAGATCTAATAAACAGAAATAAGCATATTACTATGTGCGACTACTACGCTAGAGGCCCTGCGTATGATTCCCAGGTCGAGCGTTATAGGATTTTACAAGAAATTCTCAGTAGCAGCTCGAGGTGTGCATCTGAATAACGGCAGTAGGCTCGCCCTATTACATGGGACCTAAACACAACGGTGATCCATGGTGTTATGTGAATATATCTTTTTTCTTGGAGCTGAATAAGCCTCAGTCTCTGTTCGCTACATCAGTGCAATGTTCAATTTTCTTATATCAAACTGAACTTTTTAGCCCTACGTAAAGTTCACGGAGATATACGTTCCAAAACCAATTCCAGCCCTGAGCCCAGGCAATATCACAAATAAATTTCCTCACCCACAAGCGAAGGGAATAAGGACTTCAACACATTGACAAAAGGGATATTTAATTGACTATTAAACCAAATCGTTTCCATACGACGCCCACAGTATATCCACACCGCATTACCATTTAATTCGAGATAAACGCACACACGATTTCGCATTAGTAGATATCATATAAAGTTCACTTGATCGCGATAAGTATTCTTTACAGCCTTGCGAATACAATTAAACAATACTATTAAGCTGCGCCGGCGCATGGCTAGATACGGATTAGATAGGTCTAAATAGAACTTGGATAGGTAAAAAGGTTATGGGTATTTGAAACCATGAATTAACAAGGGATGTAAAATCAAAATATTTGTTAAAACAACTGTGAAAATTCGCTTTTCTATGTGACCTACCTGTAGGTACATTCGCACAAAGATACAAAAAATAAAGAAAAGTTGTAAAGATAATGATTTTGCCTTCTAAACCTCTAATAATAATTATTTGCTTTATATATCTCCTTATCCAATGTCTTATCGATATCCAATATCTTAGACATTATAATACATACCATTACGCCTATATTTCCCGAAGGTTTAGACAGAGTTGTAGTAAGCCACACCCTCACTTCCCCGGTATGTTTAGGTCCCATTTTCGCAAAGGGATAATAGGGAGCGAGCTTATTGCCATTAACCGGGCACAAATTCCAATCTCCGAGCTTCTAATGAGAATTACATAGAAAAACTCAATAACAGTTTGCTCGACTTGGGAATCGAACCCAGGACCTCTAGCGAGCAGTCGCGCTCAGGACCACTAGGCTAATAAGGCAGTTGGACATTATAATTCCAATTTGGACATTATAATTAAATTTAATTTGTCGTGAAATAAGTTGTTACGAATAACAGTACCTATTGAATACCTTTTTAGAACATTTCTCAATCCTCAGCACATGTAGGGTTATCTTAAACATGACACGTTGAAGGGTTTAAAAATGGAACGCGTTCAAAAAAAATGCACGTCTCAAGTCGTATTTGCCAATACAGTCGTACATTTAATTACTGATATTTTTATACCAGTCTGTTTGACATCTTTTGCTTCGGGATTCTCTAAAGACACATTTGTCGCGAACATCACGCAACATGCGACCGAACCCTTAGATGTGACAGTTGACATTTGATATCATGATATCATGACAACAGATGCTGTTCGCACGTCTTCAGATACTCTTATCGAAAAATAATCGTAACAGTGTTTTGTTATAAGAACTCCCGCAGACTACAAAATTTTCTTACATTAAAATATCAGCTGGTTGGCGACCACATCGAGTAGCGTTTTGTTGCAAAATTTAAGCTTGTAGTGTTACGATTTTTGAAGTGTGCGGACAAATACCAATAGTAGCTAAGTTTATGGACAAAAATACAATATATCATGATGATATTCCATGGTTATAAAACAACCCATTATGATTTATCCTAAATCATTTGAATACGCAAACTGGAAGTTCAAGAAACGGCATTATTATCTTGACACCGCACTTAGAACACGAGTCTATTGTGAATATAATTGGGAATTTCACGGTGTCACCCGTTTAAGGCTATGTAATTGAGTATTCATAGCCCAAAGCTAGCTAATTGACAGAGGAGCGGACGATGTGACGTTGTTACGAGGTGTGAACTGTCAACTCACACCTAGGGCTGTCAAACCAACTATAAACTATAAATTAATAAACTCAAATGTAAAGTGCACGTTGAGTTTAGGCGGGAAAATGAAAAGTGCACATTGTCAATTTTATATTATTTTTCAAAACTTGAATTTCTCCGAAGTTTAATGTGTAATTATGGTGGATAATTAACCATTAAGTGTTCGTGAACGTGTGAGAGTGTAGGCAAATGATATAAAATTGAAAATCGTGACTTTTTGGGTTCACTCCTAAACTCCATCGAAGCCTCAATAAAGTTTCTACCGTTTTATTGGGGCAACTCAACAACTTATACTTGACACTGGCGAACACCAAAAGTGTAGTGCCATATTACAATCCCACGATGGGAAATATTACTTGATTACTCTAATACTTGACACTGGCAAATAGACAAAAAGTGTGGCGCCATAACTAAAAAAAAAAACTCGCATATGACTAAAAGAGTGATGAATATGAATGTAGGTACAGGGACAGAGGGGTAGAGAGAGGCCAAAGAAAAGATGGATGAATTGCGTTCAGGCTGATATGATGAGAAAAGGAGTGAATGTTGAGACAGATGTTGGCTGATAGGGATGAATGGAAGAAAAGGACATGCTGGGCCGACCCCAAATAAATTGGAGCAAGGGCAGGAAGAAGAAGTTAATATGGAAAACTCGAATGCACATTTAAATAACTTTTTTTAATAACTACCCTTATTGGGTACGCTAACTTGTATAAAATAACAGAAAAAATTAACTAATTTTAGAATGTATTAGATCACACTTAAATTCACATTTTCATTTGCAAAGGATAACTTATGGTAAACGAAATTTATTTATGTAAATATTATAGAACTTTAAAGACACTTATGCTAGATTTTTTTTTAGTTTATGGTATTCATCAATTGCCCTAAATGCAACATTGTAATAATTGTAGAATACTATTTTAAATATTTAAATGGTAGGTAACTCAGTGAGCAGGTGAAATCAATTTTCTCGTTAACATTTAAAAATAGAAGAACAAGTTATGAATTAGACCTGTAAAAACAAAGGAGTAGCTTATTTTTTTAAATAATAACATAAAGGCAATATTTTTTCTTTTTTATAAAAGCAAGTGTAATCTCAAAGAGTACAATAATTATGTCATACGTTTGAATGGTATTAATTCAAAATTTACGATTAAAAATCATGTGAAATTTCTAATAAACGGGGTTGCACGACGATATGACACCAAATTGAGGGAGGGTCGGGGTAGTATATCTTCCATTGTATTTTTTTTGTCTTACTGTTTCCTGATCTATTTTTATATGGTATACAATGAAATATATAATAAATAAATACTTAAAAAGTACTTTATTCATTTTTTCATTGAGTTCATGTTAGCTGGCGCACGCGTTAAATTGTGGTATCGAAAGTATTATTATAATATTCGGAAGCGTCTTGTCTACTACAATTTTAGAAACGGTAAACGTGCATCGTTTTTATGAAGTTCGATATTTAACTTCAAGATTTATTTAATTCACATGGCGAATTGATGACCCTACAGTTACCTAGTATGGACAGATCAAGATGCTACGCGAACGACAATAAAGTCTCGACACGGAGGGTTCTTTATAAATTAAAATGCACCCCACCGAAAGGTTGTTCCGTGGAATTTTCGTCAATCATGCGGCTTGTTAGGTGGTATGTTTTAGTAATAGCAATCAAATAATAAAGGCGTAAAACACTTTATAAAAGAAGTTTCTTTATTCACTGTTTTTTTTCTGTTATGGGATATGGTATATGGTACGTATAAATATCTATATAAAACTAAGTCGATTCAAACAAACTTTTGTGTTTCCTTGCCCCCTGGATTGTTAAAATTCACACATTCAACAAATTTTTTTTTCAGAGCCAGACAACGTTTGCTAGGCCCGCTAGTCTATAAGTCATAAATCGTACCTATACCTGTACACTGTACAGTAATAATCTTTATATATAAAAGAAAGTCGTGTTAGTTACACTATTTATAACTTAAGAACGGCTGTACCGATTTTACTGAAAATTAGTGGAGACGTAGCTTAGAACCAGGAGACGGACATAGGATACTTTTTATCCCGTTCCCGTGGGATGTAATGACAGACCGAATTCCACGGGGGCGAAGCCGGGGGCAGAAGCTAGTAATAATATATTTATAAGAATAAGATGTAGAACACGTGATTAAGGAAAATACTTTATATACTCTCACTGTACTATTTTAAAATAATAAAAAATCTGTGTCT
Organism: Acronicta leporina; assembly: GCA_947256265.1. Lineage (NCBI taxonomy): Eukaryota > Metazoa > Arthropoda > Insecta > Lepidoptera > Noctuidae > Acronicta > Acronicta leporina. Next base: position 13,820,155 of record OX366521.1, read on the forward strand.
GTACATTGAAGATAAAAAAATAAGTGGGGTAGGGTATATAATATAAACGTCTCCGAAACCAAAACTGAGGTTTTTAAAATTCTTGTCTGTTTGTGACGGATTGGCGCAAAAACTACCGAATATATTTTTATTTTGTTATCACTCTTAGTAAGTATGTGCTTCAACTTAAAAACTGGTGATTTTCTTACCCCAATTAGCTACAGCTACAGCTGAGATACAGCTTGACCTCTCTGAGGTATACAGATCCATTTATAGAAGATATCATCACTGTTTATATTAAATTATTTTTGAGATCCTATTTCCTTATTTCTAATCCTAATAAATCTTGAGGTGAACGAAGCCGCGGGCAAAAGCTAGTACTTTATATAGGTACCTACTGTTTTATTATTTTAAAGAGAGTTTGGCAAAGTCTCGTGCGCCTCAAATGCTATATTTTCTCTAAACTTATTGGAAGTGCAAAGCGTTAATACGTCTTCAACCTACTTAGAATCAACTATCTGTATAATAAATTGAATATGCTGATATTGCTTGAAATTATTTATTTGTTTGTATCTGCCTCGTTAGTCTAGTGGGCCCGACTGCGACTGCTACGCTAGGGGACCTAGGGGAAATTAGCTTAATTGGTACCATCTACATTTTTTCCATTTTAGATAATTTTAATATAATAAATAAATAAATAAATATTCTGGGACATTTTCACACAGCACCATCTAGTCCCAAACTAAGCAGAGCTTGTACTATGGGTACTAGACAATGGATATAATACTTATATACTTTTTTTTTGTAAATACATACTTATAATACATAAGAAACACCCAGACGAACACAAACACTTATAGACATAAATTTTTGTGTTCTGTGGGAATCGAACCCACGACCTCATGGTCGGCAGTCCGGTACTTGAACCACTAAACCACAGAGGTCGTCATATGAATAGGTTACTGAAACCTCTCATTTCGATTTGTTTGCATGTTTCCAGTCACCCTGTATTTTTCTTAAGTGGCAGACAAGGGGCGTGCCTGTCTTCTTTGCTCTACACGATTTTAATAAGGACAAAATTAGTACCTAGGTAAGTGTAACCTAACTACTGTTTGCCAATGCTGTATTTTATTTTTCAAAGTGGCAACATTGTGTTGACATTTCCCCTGCAAACTTCGGACTATCACTGCCTATTATGAAGATGTTAATGAACCACTCAATTGTGATTCGGACTCGCACACCGAGGTTCCGTAGCCATTCCGTGTTTCTTACAAAAACATAACTTTACATATAAAAGATAAGTGCGTAAATAAAGCGTAATTCGAAGCATTATTTTTTTTAAATTTCTATTGCGCTGTGAGATCTTGTTTCTGGCCAAATATCATTATTCCCGACCAACGGATAGCATCCTACAGCTAAGTATAGATATATTTATATTGATTAAGTATATATTTTTTTTGTTGTCATACAAGCTTGATTTTTTTAGATCTCCAATTCCTCTAAAACACCTAAACTTCAGTGTTTGTTATCTACAGGTCTTAGCTAGATGCACAGGCGGACAGACAGTGAAGCGATTCTATAAGGGTTCTATTTTATCCTTTTGACATCATCATCATCAGCCTATATCAGTCGACTGCTGGACGTAGGCTTCCCCCAATGTGCACCATTTGACTCTGTTGCCGCATCCAGCTGCTGCCGCAGCCATTTTACATAGAGAACCCTAACAGCTCTTTTAAAACTGACATTGACAGTTCGCTCCTGCGCGCACGCCTATAATTAAGTCGCATACCTTAATTTGTTTTGACAGTGTTAGATACATGGCCATTACCACAAGCAGGTGAAAATACCCTATTACCTGCAATTTGACACCAGGATTATTAAGTCCAGAACATTAACTCTTGGTTAAAAGTGTTAAGTCTTAAATGTGTTAACAAGTGTAACATTACATTACATTCCCATCAAAAATTATGAAAAATTATCCAACGAAAGTCGTTTTCATAATTTGTGTACATAAATAATGGGGCATAATTATCATGTATTAAGATAGCTTTATTTTTCGCCAACGTCTCAACTAATTTCAGCTGGTACTAATTATATTATTATCCGCACATGGTTATACTCCATGGACTCAAGACGTGACTAAAATACTTCTGTAAAAACGCACGTTTAATGGAGCAACCTCTGTCGCAAATTTTTTTAAAGCGTTCTATGGAACATGCTCTGTGTCGCGGGAGACTTCAGAGACATACAGCTTACGGAAACAAAGTACTCACAGATTCGGAACATACATATATTTGTGGATCACACAAAAATGTCGCGACTGCTACGCTACAGGTCCTGGATTCCATTTCAAGGTCAAACAGTGTTATTGAGTTTTCGTTTTATTGGGTTTCGGCGTTTCTTCTAACAGGTCGTCAGTTAGGAAATAGCGGCGCCATCTAGATACAAAAATGTAAAACATTGACTTGTAAAAGCGTCTGTAAAAGATCTATTTACAGAAATAAATATCATTTATTATTTATGAAATTCTCAGATGCAGCTAGGAGTTTGGGATTTGTTCCCGGTTAATGGCAATGACTCGCCCCTTGTTACATGGGACCTAAACATACCGAACTGTGAGTTTCACGTTTGTTGTAGCGGCTGAGCAATCATTTGCGCCACATGTTGTGGGTTCGATCGCCACAAGGAGCAAATATTTGTATGACCTACAGGTAGTTGTACCGGGTCTGGGCGTTTGAGTATGTGAGAAATTCCCACCCAGGATACAGGAGAAAATCCTAGTGTAAGGCAACTTTTTTTTAATACCCTAGGAATTTATAAGGTCTTTATACACATATACTATTTGTCACTCACCGTTACTCATCACATTTTGTACCTTTTTACGTCTTCTTTAAAAAAAATATCCATAACCAATCCAAATCCATAAACAACAGCATAAATAAAACACTTAGTAACCCCACTACTGCTACAACTCACTGTCAAAGCTTTACAAGCAAAACGAATAATTATGATAGATGCAGATCAACAGCAGGTTGATTCTAATTCATAGCCATTCCATGATTAACCGACCGAGGATAAACGGCGTCGTGTTCACAATAAATTGCTCGCAGCGTCGTAAACTAGCGAGTGTGATGCCGGCTGTTTATATTCGGACGGGTTATTCTTAATTGGGCGACCACTGGGTAATGGATTGTGCCGTTTTTTATTGATGCGCGAGTTTTGACGGTTTTACCCTTAAGGAATGAGGATCTCTAATTGGACCGGAACTATTTGTAGGACTGGCCTCAAGCGCAGTCAAAACGGCATTTCGGGAGTATGCTAGGTCGAGGCACATGGATGAGTGGTTGAGCCTCACGGGACTTGCTCACTCTAAGAAATTCATAGGTATCCTCATCAAGATGGCAAAATGACATTTGGAACTCAAGCAGGCGGCAGGCCTTAATGGGAGCGCTGACCGGATATTTCGGAACTATCGCTCTCCTTTAAAAGATAGGTCTGATGGAGACATCAGCCTGCAGGGCCTACAAAAGGTAAATTGAAAGCATGGAACACCTTCTGTGTGCATGCGATGCACTGGCTATGAAGCGAATTTACCTCTTGGGGCAGGGTTATCCAAGACCAGAGTAATACAGACTCATACCCCCAGGCCCAGGGAAGAGTGGTTTGAAGAACTGGGAGAGGATGAGGATTAGGTAGGTATCTAGGGGAAGCACTAAAGATCCCATTGGGTCGAAGTGCATAAGGCCTTGCTGCCTTGGCCCCACACAAGATAAGATAAGATAAGGAAAGTCTACATAAATATTACGACTTTTACTGTCCTGTACATGACCAGGTGTTAACGTTACAATTTATTCCGATTCGGAACATAGGTACCTTGTCTTCACCTTTATTTGACTGGAATTCCGGATACGCCCAGCATTACCCTCACACCAGAATTCTTTAACGCCATACCTGAGCAGTGAATCAGTCTATAAAATTTAAATTTTATTAGCAGAATGTGACCGCCGCACAATCTCTAAATATAAAGCAAATAAATAGCAAACTAAGTGCACAATTATGCACTTTGTCTAATTAAGATCTTAATGACGTCATAAATTGATGTGGACACGTACCCACTTGTCGCGATAGTGGGTTTATGGCCGCATACTGAGTTTTCAACGGCTTCGATTAATTTATGGGGCAAAAAGTTGGCCTGTGCTATAAGGGGAATAAGGGCTACTACACATCAAAAACAGGTGATACTATATGTTCTGTCCTTTTTAGCGATATAGGTGGCATCTTCTAAAACTACGAGTCCTAATCTTAAAAATTATCTTTTCAAAGCTTTCGGAAAACTGTTAAATTTATCAAAAACATTGAGCTGAAGAACATATTCTCATGAGATTTGAAAACTAAATATTATAAAATTGCCGCTCTTCACCATATAAACATGTGTAATCTCCTCTTATTTTTCCGTCAAAGTATGTATAATATAAAAGTTCCTGTTTAAAGTATCTTTATAAAAGTTCGCGTGAGAAAATTGTTAGGACTTTATTTCCACGACAAACATTAAATTGTTATCTAATCAGAAATATCATGGGATGTATCTCTGAAGGAAATCAATTGGGCCACGCAGGTACCAAAATTTGGCGAAATTCACGGAAACATTAGCGATGTAAGAATGAATTTATCTGACAATCAGTTTAATCGCTATGTCAAATAAATAAATAATAAAATGTTTTTTTGAATTACATGTGTAAAGGATTAGCAAGTTGGAAGTTGCCTTTTAAGCAAAGAATAGCTTGCCTTAGAAGACTCCGCTCTTCCAGGTAACGTTATACAGGGTTATGAAATTGAGTGAGTTAACTGTTTACAAAACAAAAATAAAAGAAATATTTGGTTGGCCTCGTAAGAAGGCAACAAGTATGAGGACGAGACGAGACGAGAACTATAATTACACAGTAAATAGGCGAAAAAGCATAGAGCGTGATGAGTTACGGTAGGTCAATGAGATATAGCGTTAATGTGTTTGTATGGTTTTTAATACAAAAGACCTTGAAATTTTTCAAGGGTTTAAAAAAAACATTACCCCACACTTGAATGTTCTCCTCCTTTTCGTGACTGCTTTTACAAATACAAATTCTCACATACACAAACGCCCAGACCCGGAAGGGATCGAACTCACAACACGTGGCGCCGAAGCCAATCGCTCAGCCGCTATGCCAAACACCCATTCGCTCCTTCATTTAGCAGAAAACTACTATTCAATTTTAATTTTAACTGTGTTTTGTTCTTCTCACGGAGGAACAAGGCAGTAAGAATCAAGATGTAGCCATCTCGCTTTGAATTAAGTACCACAACGGCCCTTTATTTGAGTCCTACCCTCGTTTGTGTGATTAACAAATAAGATACGGTGTAAGCAACAATTTGTATGCAAGATTACCAACATAACGACTGACGCAATTTTAACGCGAACTGAAACTTTTTTACTCAATTGAAAAAATCAATTGAGCCGTCGCTGTGATTTAAAGTTTTTTAGCTTTTTATTTATAACGATATCTAGGAAGATATCGTTAAAAATAAAAAGATAAAAAAAACGTCTTCTGTGGGTTCCTACAGAAATAAATCTAATTTATATTATATCATTGAATTCTAAAAATGACTGATAATCGTTTTATATTTTTTCTCTTGTATCTTGCGTGGGTAGGATTGCCAGATGTCCTTTTAGATTAGCCGGATATGTCCGGCTTTTTATAGTTTTTACAGCCAAATTACCCGTTCCGCTTTTGGTCAACTCCGCCCCACCAAAAGATGCCGAACAAAACCGCACGGGTACGGTAAAGGAATCTTTAGTATGGCACGGGCACATTTGGCATACGTGAATTTCATATTTTTTTCCGGTTAAATATTAATCGGTACCCGGCATTTCTATTTTATGGTACCTTGCTACCCTATGCGTGTTTGTAACACACGCATAGGGTTTTTTTTTCACACAACTGCTGTGTAGGGCGAGGAGTGAATCCGCGACAAACGTTAGGCGCCCATTAGACGCTAGGTTTTGCCATGGCAAAACCATGGCAGAGATTTTGATTGACGGAAAACCTATCGTCTAGGGTAGTGATTGATGGTTGCATGAAATTGATTGACGAATATCTAGATATTTTGATATTGCCATCATGCAACCATCAATCATGATTTTTGAGTGACCGTGTAATGGCATTTCGTCAATCACCGTCAGTCACCGTTAGTCAGCGATGGATTCGGACGCGGATTCAGCACTAGAGAGCTCCGCGCGCTCGCGCTCTCGCTCGCGCAGTCGTTCGCCACCTATACGACTTGCACTACAGCCGGAAAAAAGAATTCATATTATCATTCGAGGCACTCCCCGAGCTGTGGGATACCACAAATCCCAAATATACTACATAACATACCATCACGCCTGTATTCCCCGAAGAGTTAGGCAGAGGCGTACTAATGTACACCCACAGTTCGCCGGTATGTTTTAGGTCCCATGTAATAGGGGGCGAGCCTATTGCCATTAACCGGGCACAAATTCCTAACTCCGAGCTGCTACTGGGAATTTCATAGAAAAACCCAATAACACCTTGCTCGACCTGGGAATCGAACCCAGGACCTCTAGCGTAGCAGTCGCGCTCAGGACCACTTAGTTAATGAGGCAGTTTCAAATATACTGATAAATACAAAACTACCTATGTTTCATTTTTATTTATAATTTATTTTAGTTATGTATCATCAATGAGTTGTACCGCAAAGTAGCTCCTAGTTTTTCGTCGGGAGTTATTGCTTTTCGCATACAAGTATCTTGTTTTTTTAGGTATAGAGTTACTTATATCAAAAGGTTATCAAAACACACATCTCTCATGCGAAAATAATTCTCATAGTCCTTATCCTCTTTAGAACTTCTTTTAGCATCAATAAATTTACATGGGTATAGAAATTAAAATAAATGATTAAATAAATATTCTGCGACATTTTACACCGCACCATCTAGTCCCAAACTAAGCAGAGCTTGTACTATGGGTACTAGACAATGGATATAATACTTATATACTTTTTTTTGTAAATACATACTTATAATACATAAGAAACACCTAGACGAACACAAACACTTATATTCATCACATAAATATTTGTGTTCTGTGGGAATCGAACCCACGACCTCGTGGTCAGCAGTCCGGTACTCGAACCACTAAACCACAGAGATCGTCAATTCCTTTTTAATAACCATTCTTTCACCCAACGCTTTCTTTTTATGCGTTTTTTGCTCAGAATTGCAATGACAATGGCAGCACAGGCTTTTTTTTTCCATATTTTTTGTATGTACTCGTGTAGCCTCTGCAATTTCTTAAGTTTGACTGACGGTCAGTCAGAGTGAGCGTCTAATGTCGATAGAATTCCATCAATCATCCATCAATCATGAGTGATGGCAATGATTGAAGCTTGCCATGGCAAAACCTAGCGTCTAATGGGCGCCTTACAAAACTGTGAAAGCATGGATTAGGACTTAATTCTAGACCAAGTTTCATTATTGCCTTCTGATAGAATCTAGCATCCCGTACGGTACTTTATCTCAAAATAATTTGAGCCTGGCTATTCTATAGATTTTTGTGCCGAGATGACATCGGTGGCGTGAAGCCAGTCCATTACAGACGTATCGCGTTCGTTAGCAAGACACATTCTAAGTGCTAGTTACATTAAGGATCAATATCACTTGTACACTCAACCGCTCGCCCTCGAAATACCACAATGCAGCAGTTAATCTTCAAACGAATATAGACTTTATTGCTTAGAGGAATTCTTCAATTGTTTGACATGTCGAATAGTCATTGTGGGCCAATATCTATTCGGTGTACAAAGATTGATTTACATTTATATTAACATAAATGTAAGGGATTTTCAGCTTTATCGCTTTGAAAATAAGAATAATAAAATCATTTTGATGTTGTAGAAAGTTTTGTGGTAGTTTATGCCACCCGCATTTGGATTGCGTTTGATAAGAATTGTTGGTAATAGGATGCTGTGGTTTAGTCTCGCGAAGACTCGGCTATCTCAATCATTTAGGTACAAAAATGTACCGGTGCTAGTGACTTTCGAATACAAATGAATAGATCATAAACGATGTGCTTAACTAAACAACGTGGATCTGAAACTTCGCGAATATTAGACATTGAAATTAAACTATTTTTTACGGATTTTTATCGGGGTTTAATGATATTATTTAGTTCCCGACGTTTCGAACACCTCAGTCTACCCGTGACCATGGATGCTGTAAAGGATCCGAAACGTCGGGAATTAAATAATATCAATAAAAACCGCGATAAAATCCGTCAGAACGGCAACGTCAGAAGAGGTCGTCCTAGAAGGACCTACACCGATCTTATTGGCGAAGTCCTTCAAAAAGGTCAGGTGCGTAGTATTCGCAACCGGCGCGTATGTATGAAAAGATGTATGATTGTGGCAGTCTATAGTTTCTGCCTACCCCTGTGGGAGAAGGGCGTGAGTGTATGTATGTATAAAATCCGTAGAAATTAATTTTATTTCAATAAACAACGTGTAAAATTGAATAAGGATAAGACCTCAAACACGCCAATTAGAATATTAAGTCATAATTATAATAACGAAACTCTAAAGTCATTTTGAGACACATTTAAACCATATTTTTTTGAAGAATTTAGTTATCCCAGCTAAACGTAAAAACTACTGGCTAAACTCGTGGCTGTACTACAATCGTACCCATAACGACTACGATATCGCTGCGCACACGCATACAATAACAATTTGTGAAAATAGGTTTCAGTTTTTCATAACTAGACCCGCTGATGGATCAGGTGGCCATAGTTTCTGGTATTGTAATTATCTTTTCGGGATAAAATTGCATTTCTGATTCAGTAGTCGATTCTGAACAAACTATTATTCTTTTACAGATAGTATATTATTAGAAATATATATAAAATTTGGATATGATGGTACTGTCCAATGTCATATTGCCACTACCCCGTAAGTCGGGAATTGGGCAATAACGATATCTTGTTAAATTATATTATTCTAGTATCCACCCTGTATTTGTTCTACGAGTATTAATTTTTGGACTTAAAGTGAAACAAATCATTTATGCCCACAGGCAAAGGTCTTCAACATAACCTTACAATAACGCCACCGCAATTACCACATCGGGCACGCACGCACGCTTATTGAAACTCACTGCAAATTATTCGTAAATAAGACATTATGTGGAAAAACACGCGTGTATAATTTGTGCGTATACTTTTAGTCTGGAGGTCTCAAAAAAGGGATACAAGATCGCGCCTCTTGATAGGGTCTAACATGGCATAATCATGGCGAATATTGCGGATTAGATAGACTATTAGTTCCCAAAGAGGTCCAGGTTGACCCCAGGGGTCCACGGGAAACTCTACGGGGATCTACGTTGGCATGACAAAAATGTGTTGTTTTGAGAATATGATAGAAATGTAGCTGCTGGAGTCAACCCGAACCAGCTAAATGTTGAAACTAGTCTATGAGAAAAAACACTGGGAAACTCCGAATAAGATGAACGACTATAGGGCTACAGAAGGCATGTACGGTTTTTGGTCGGTATGGTGGTAGATTATCACTAGGCTTATCTTTTAACAACGCGTTTAGGGCCATTTTGGGGCTGCCCCGCTACTGCAGTGCCTCAGGCATGTTTGCGGTAGCGCGCACCGACTGTTTTCACACCACCATGCGCAAGCGGTGCGCGTCCCTGGTGCGCAGGGTGCGGGCCAGCTCCAATGTTGTCCTAGCGATGATCGCTGGGCGATTGGACTGCCCTTATGTCAGGCAGTGTTGCAGCAGGCATATAGCCAGTGCACAATAATTACCTATTCTGTGTGACTATTTATATTATGATTATTTTTATTTGGATTGTTTTATTTTATTGTGATTGTGACTTATATTTATTTTATTTTAATTGTAAATTGTAAAACTATGGGGAAACCTGAAATAAATGGATTTTGAATTTATCTGCACTCCAAAAAGAATAAGTCAAAAAGGCATGATTTGGTCGTAAAATAATTTTAGATTGCGCCGCACTAGCCTTCTCTATACCTATATTCACGGCCATGGGATTCGTAAAATGCGCTACGAACCTTGAGAGAAATACATTTTTAGACCTAACAATATTTTTTTCGAACAGTTTCACTGTGTTTAGGTGTTTACTTGTGTGCGTGTGCAGATCACTGTGTGATTCCTACCAACAATCGTCGGTCGGACGGTCTCGGATTAGCAGTCACTCTTCGCAACATGGCGGCCCCGTTCATGATAATAGCTCGTGTGTTTCCTACCAATGTGACGTTAAGTAGTTGTTACAGATTAGTTCCATGACCCCATTACAGCCGAGGTTGGAAGCTCCTATGTTTAATACAACACTAGTTACGGAAGAAATTGGAACAAAGGAGATTATGCTTATCCTTCCAATTACATAAGGAATAGATCGGAGATCATTTAAATAGCTTTTAAACCTATAACTAAACATTATCCGCGGTTTCGCTCGTGTCCCAAAAGAATTTACTTCTTATCACAGTGAAATGTACTCCAAATTTTAAGTTTAACCTCTAGCAGTACATCGGTGAAAACTACATTCAATTTCATGCAATAGTTTTTGCGTATTTCGTGTACAAACATACAGAGAAATACAGAAAAATACATTTTTTGAGACTTCAAGACCCTCATATTGAATTTTCTTCAATGTCTATTATCCTACTATCCTACTAAACTAATCCTATCCTATCCTACTAATATTATAAATGCGAAAGTTTGTGAGGATGGATGGACGGATTAATGGATGTTTGTTACTCTTTCACGCCAGAACGGCTGAACGGATGTGGATAAAATTTGGCACAGAGGTATATTATAGTCTGGAATAACACATGGGCTACTTTTTATCTGAAGTCCACGCAGACGAAGTCACGGGCAGAAGCTATTATATAATATATTTTTATGTCGGCCAGACAGATATCGGGCTGTCACCAATCAATGTCTTGATACTCAGATGGTTATCTAAGGGCAAAAATATATGATTTGGTGCTGAAATTGACACTTATAAATTCACCAATTCACTGAAACAAAACTCTTCAAAACAAAGGTAGTACCTAAGTATGGAACAAGCTTCATTTTTGAAACTCGTTATTGTTATTTTGTGTTAGAGTCTGAGATCGATTTTTCTTTAGCTAAAATTTATATCTGTATTCTGTATTATTCTGTATTATTCTGTAGTATTATTCTGTATTCCTTCCATGAATATATAATATTAAAAAGGTGTGTATAAAAAGAAATAATCGTATTAATAGTTTATTTATGTTTATTGAAAAACTTAAACAAATTACCTACATATAATGTTTTCCATCCAATCAACCGTCGGAAATAGAATAAAATTTATTTTATAGTAAACGTTAAGTGAATATTAAAGTTTTAGAATCCATAAACTACATGTTTTGATCGTATTAATATCAATACACCTGAAAGTTCGACCTCGTAAATGTCAATAACATTGAGGTATAAAGTACAGTCGCAAAATAACTATTAGTACTATACAGTATTCGCAGCTCACCAAAACCACTTAGTAGGTTGTGCGACGTTTAAGTCTAAAACAAAAAGAGGGGTGTTAAAAGGATAAATAGTAACTTTAATAGTAATTGCATTCGACTGCGGGTCTATATGACAAGATATTTCCATCTTTAATGAAGGGTCGTTTTCGCCATTTTAATCTAAATTCCGAGAGGCCAAATCGGACATATTTAGCGATTCTTTTACCTCAATTCATATTAGGAACCCGCAGGCATTCCGTAACAATTTTATGTTAGGGTTTGGGTTTTAAATATAAATGGATACTGGAAGATTGCCAAATGTATAATTATGAAGCTAAATATATAATAAGTATAATAATGAAATAAATTATATGCTGTTTGTGAACGTTCTTAAGACATTTGCTTCGTCGTGCCGTCCTAGGTTTTAATAACTCAATGCAGAGTAATAAAATATTGAATCTGTTGGACGACACGTCTGTTATGATTATGATATTAATATTATACGAGCAGTTAGACAGTAATCATCAAGATATTTCTAGATTATGTTATTTTGTATTCATTCGACATCAAGTTCAAAATATTTATTTGTAACAAATTGCCTACGAGTACACTATTCGCAAACGCAAAATCGGGCAAATGCAAACCTACTACAATGATATCAATACAAGCAAATCCTGGAATACAACAAAGTAGCTAAACAGTAGTACATCAGGTATCTTCTGCTAGCCCCAATAAATAGCGCTAGTACTTCGGGCACTCGAATCCTTTTCGATTCCCAAGATGGTACTCGATTCTTACATCTCAGACTGCATCTATACACGGAAAAAAGGATATATTAGGCATGTTTTTCTTATAGTTTATATTTTTTTTAAATATTAATATCTCATAATAACTAACAAGTAGATCAATATTGACTCAATAAATAAAATATTTATTTTTATTATAAAAATAAATATTCAAATCTGCAATCAGATTCGGGAGATTTAAAAGCCATCTTGACCGCTTGTATTGTGACGTATTTTCCGTCAAAAAAAGTCACTATTTTATTGTTTTTAAAATGTATTTACTGTTTTATCTAATCAATCATCCATATTTCTAAACTTTCTAACTAATTAGAATATGGGATAAATAAATAAATAAATGATAAATGATATTTATTTCTGCAAATAGATCTTTTAAAGACACTTGTACAATCGTTGTTATGATTTTTTTAAACTAGATGTTGCATTTCCTAACTGACTACCTCTGAGAAGAAACACCGAAACAAACTCAGAGAAACTCTGTCTATTTCAATGGGAGAGAGAAATACAGATTAAACCACATATTTTTTCCGTTATTACGCCGAGAATCGGTAGTAACACAACGATACCGATATCCTCGAAACTTTAATCAGATACGAGCTGTTTACATTCTGCCCCAGGGATATTTAAATGTACCGATCTTGTCTCAGTTCAACCTGCTAGCTGACCCGAAGATTGCCGATAACACCCGAGAATCCCCGATAACGAAATACGATTGAGAGATTTAGATTTCATACTTACAATGCTAACTTCTTAAGATCATTAACATAATATACCATCAAGCCTACATTCCTCAAAGAGTTAGGCAGATGTGTACTAATGTACCTCACAGTTTCGCGATTATGTTTCCCATGTAATAGGTGGCGGGCGTATTGAACTTAATGAACTACAAATCCAACCAACTCCGATCTGCCACTGAGTATTTCATAGAAAAATCGAACAACACTGCTCGAATGGAACTTAGAACCTCTAGCATAGGAGTCGAGCTTAAGATCACTAGACTATTGAGGCAATTTATAGGCAGGGCAAGGCAATTTAGAGCTTATCCCGTCAATACTAATTCTGACTGCAAAAATCAGTCAATATATGTAAGTAAATGTAATAGCTGTTTCACACAAAACGCTTTTTTAAAATTCTTGATTGTATTACGCTTGATTGCCAGATCGCCTGATGTTAAGCGACACTGCGACTTACGATGGAGCTATCACTCGTGATTTAAAGACACCCAGATTATATCTAGCGGGGAAGACCCATTCAGGCAGCGCATTCCACATTTCGGCGTTACGCATGATAAAAGTGAACTTAGAGCGTTGCGATCGGGTTTTCGGAATATCCATGATGAATCGATGTCACTTTTTTGTGCTTCTGGTCGTCCGATATGTAGAAAAGGCAAGGGGGAATAAGATCGTGGAGAGATACATTTCGGAGAGTGTGCATCACAATGCACTCTCCGAAATGTATCCGATAAATACATCATGACTGCAGATGAGTTTTGTAGTAGGTACAGCTGTTTTACATAACATATCTGTTTTGTAATACAACTAGTGGTTATGTGAAGCAGCGTATAATATAGCCCAACTTCGACATATATAAATAGCTACTAGGTAAAGGACAGACAAACATAAACAATAAGTAAAGAAACAGGGGTCAGCTCGGCAGGGCTCCGCCATACATCTTAACTACCATCTGTAACCGACACAAAACATTGCTATTTACTATCTGATCTGTCCGATTGTGATCATTATGATCTCCAGCATCAGGGAATGGTAGAAAATAGTCAAGATACGGAACTGTGACATCACTTCTACTGTCCTACTGTCTTTTTGTATTTTTTTTTTTGAGTATTTGATATTGAAATAAAACTTTTTTGAATTTATAAACATGCATATTTGATAACTAATGAATTACAATGAGTTTAAAGTAACCTTCTTGTAACTTTAACATCAAGACGACACCTCAGTCTACCCGTGAATATGGATGTTGTAAAGAATTTGAAACGAAGGAAATTAATTATACCAAAATATGTCGGTCACCTGTAAAAAGTAGATTTACAACGGCAGAAGCCATTTGTAAGGGATTTGGTACATTGTATATTATATAGTCGAGTGATTAAGATACATACAGGTACAATCTTATCCCATAAAACTATAGACACCCAGGAAAACCGAAAGTACACATATAGGTACCGGAAAAACATAAAAAATCTTATCCTCATTGGGATAAACAAATTACCCCAAATAAGATTAAGGGAAGCAAGAATGAAGAGATTGCCAGCTAAATAATAATAATAAAAAAAAAACAGTAGATAAAAATACGGCGGTAAATTTTAATAACCAGATAAATAAATAAGAACTTCTATGTTTAAAAATGCCACAAAGCAGGTCTAGAATTCTAGATCCTACTACGAACTAAGATAGTTCATATACATTCAGTAGTAGAACAGCCAGCAACCACTTTATTGCATTTAAGATAAAAGATAAATAAAACACCACAGGTAGTGATCACGAAGTTAAACTTTAGCCGAGTATTGCAATCAGTGTACTTAAGAATGAGCTCCTAATATTAAAAGGGAGTAAAGCAAAGTTATTGAAGGCATTAAGAGTAGGCTGGTTGCGTCAGAACACCCAGATGTTCGATATAATAGTTTGGTTTTGATCTACACTGTGGCGCAGGGGAAGAGATGTAGCGATTTTCATGCCTTAGCGTTTTTAAACGTCCTATCATATAATTATATCTCTCTTAAATTGTATGCTCTATTTATATATGTTTAAGTAGTACTGACTAAAAACCCTCTCTTGGCCTGTGGTCGGTGCCATTGGACTCGTGATTCTATTCCCCACGTCAGACAGTTGTCCAGCCATCGCTGAACCCCTTTAAAACTTTAAAATTCTCATGCAATAATTGCTCTCTACAGAACTATCCTTTCATGAGATATTGTAGAACCAACACATGGCCCACATTCCTATAATCGCCATGTCTCACAACTTGCGCATTTCCTCGCACGAAACACGAACGTAAAATATATCGAGTGTTTACGCGCGTGCGCACCATTTGTACACGACACGCCGCGGACAGCCCCCGATATTGCTGCGTAGATCCACTGACAGATAAAATTGTCTTAAACATACATATACCCGTTTTAAGACAGGTGAGATGAGTATTTTAGGGAATTTAATGTGTTGCAGAAGATAAATGCAGTGTGTTTAATTGCTTAACCAAGTAGATAGACAAGTAGGTGTGCATACGCAGTTCTTTTTTATATAGTGGAGAGAGAGAGGGGACAATTAGACATAATCATATAATTTAAATACCAGCTAAGATATCGGAGTGCAGAAAGGGTACAAATCAAATTGTCAAAGATGAATGGACAGAATTTACAGTGCGTCGACAGGCTTTTATTCAATAAATGATCAGTCGTCAACTCTTTATAAAGAGTTGACATAAAGAAAGTAAACATAAAGAGTTGACATACATAATATTATTATTATGTAACAACTCTTTATGTTAAACTATGAAGGGCTGTAAATTAAAGTATCTTTAAACATTATTACGCCAAATTAAAAAAAAACCTTGAGTTTTCCCCACACTAGGATTTTCCCCTGTAAACTGGGTGCGTTTATAAACATAAAAACCCAGACCCCCATTATGAATAGGAAATGAATTCACACTTTCCTGTGCATACATCACATTATCACACATGTAAGCAACACCATTGAACTGTTCTTCTTCCGAGCTCTTCCCGATTATATAGGGGTCGGCTTCCAGCGTACCCAGGTTCGACTGAATATCAGTATTTTACACGAAGCGACTGCCATCACACCTCCGCAACCCAATTTCTGGGTAATACCGATATTCGGGGATAGACTGGCTGTCAGGCTTGAAGCAAGCTGCTGACAACCACTAACAATTTGAGACATAACATTTTTTTTAACGGTTGAGTGGCAAAGTAACTTGCCTTTCAATAGATGTTACTGACATCACCTCTAAACGTAAGTTCAGAATGTGAAGGCAAATTTCGACATAGCAGGTGGGACTCGCGGTGGCTTAGAGGTCATAGCGTCTGCCGTACCTAGCCAGAAGACGCAGGTTCGAATCCTGCCTGCGAGTCGATTTTTTCCTTCACTAAAATAACTTTATAATAACATACCATCACGCCTGTATTCCCCGAAGGGTTAGGCAGAGGCGTACTAATGTACACCCGCATTTCGCCGGTATGTTTAGGTCCCATGTAATAGGGGGCGAGCCTATTGCCATTAACCGGGCACAAATTCCAAACTCCGAGCTGCTACTGGGAATTTAATAGAAAAACCCAATAACACTTTGCTCGACCTGGGAATCGAACCCAGGACCTCTAGTGTAGCAGTCGCGCTCAGGACCACTTGGCTAATGAGGCAGATAACTTTATAATCTTAGCATAAAAATGCAAAGATATCAAAAAAAGAATTGTCAAAGATGTTCGTATGACAACCAACACAGCAACACCATTGAACTATAAACCAAAAACTACAAAACAATAACAAATCGCTCGGAACAATCGTAAGCGATTGAATCTGAACATAATACTAATTAATTTGGGCCCACTGTTCAATGCTATTTATGTCCATAAACGCTACACAAAGAGTAAGGGCGTAATGTCGAGTAAACAATGCATTCGAACAACACGAACCGCTTTGCTGTGCCGAAACGTAGGGAACTACGAAAAGAAGGAACTGCTGAAAAATGAAAGGTTATCAATACTCAAGTTTGCGAGAAATCCACGTGTGACCCCTCCCCTAGCGAAGTCATCACCGCGATCGAATAGAGCATGCGCAAATGCGTCTGTCTCTTCTCTATTGATGTTTGTCAACACTCTACTGTGACTCTACTGATGTTTTTAAATTACTTAGTCAATATTCTATTCATATGTCTCAATAACTATTCTGTCAATACTATATATCAATAACTACCTTTCCCCACTGATGATTATCAATACTCTATTGGCATTTGATACGTCTCTCTACATAATATTCATCATGTTCATCATATTCATCATCATCTTAACCTTTATTTTCTTCTGATACTGAATATCTGGATAACATTTTCTTACGAAGTAGTTTATCGAAAACATTGTAAGCCCACGTTATATCATCAAAGTCAAAGTCAAAATGTTTTATTTCAATTAGACCATTATAGAAGGTACTTTTGAAAAGTCAAAACTAGTTGCATGATCATTTTCCCTCAAATTTCACTCCTTATGTACGGAGAATTTGTTACTCATTGTAACTACACATTATTTATAAGTCTACTTACCACCTTAAGGTGATCAGGAAACAATTTTATAAAATTAATACTTTGCCCTTTATTGGCTATAAATCATATTATTTATGAGTTTCGCCGCGACGACCTGAACGGCGCAGTGGGCAGGCCCTGCCGGTCAATTTATTTAATAGATTCACATGATGAAATAAACATTTATATCAAATCTAGGTGAACATTGTAGATAATATATTAATCCATATTTTAGAAACCATATTAAGAGACTTTTTTAAAACAGCCTAAAAGATCACAAAATATCTGTGCGAAGTCGATTAGAACGCTGATACGAAAAGGATTGTAGAAAGTATTACAAACATCTGTGTGAAATCTATGACGTCAACAGCAGTTTTCCAACACAAAACCTTTTAATCAACTATTTACAATATAAAATTTTGGGCGCATATAATGTAGAAATTTGTCAGAAAATCTCTGAAACTCAGAGGAAGGCACTATTCCTTTAGATTTCACACAGATGTTTGTAATAATTTCTGCAATATTTTCGTGCAGCGTTCCAATCGACTTTACCTCTGAACTCTATCAAAGACAAGTTTTAAAATATTCCACATTTAAATTTGAACTTCGTGCATCTCCGACAATCTACAGCGCTCGTGCGCCTTAGATTGGTGGAAACAATGCTGTTATAAGATGGCTGCTAATAGCAACAATAGCCGAGATAACCGTCTAACTCCATTATTCCGCACGGATTCTGAATAATGTACTAGTTTTGAAAGCATTTAGATTGTTATTATTCAACTAGAGATTTATTATTAGTCTAGTTAATTTTCGTATTGTGGAATCGAGCTGCTTCAGCTTTGATAAACCGTTAAATACGAATTATGGGTGTTACAAATCTGTTTAGTTGTAATCTATGATGAGGTTCTACTTGTTCTTGCTTGATTTACACTAAACAGTGATAGTCGCACCCTTACGACACAGAGGTAGAGCTTGGTGATAGAAAATCGTTCAATTTGACCTAGAAAATAGCTACTAACTATCTCATTAGCCTAGTGGTCCTGAGCGCGACTGCTACTCTAGAGGTTCTGCGTTCGATTCCCAGGTTGAACAAAGGGTTATTGGGATTTTCTATGAAATTCCCAGTAGCAGCTCGGAGGTTGGAATTTGTGCCCGGTTAATGGCTAGGCTCGTACATGGGGCCTAACCATAACGGCGAACTGTGGGTGTACATTAGTGAACGCCTCTGCCTAACCCTACGGGGAATTCAGGCGTGATGGTGTGTTATGTTAAAATAGGTATTAAGTAGATAAAAATAATCCTGTCGAAACCAGGGCAGTCAAAATATCCACTTTTAATCAATTCGCCCAGTTACTAAATATTTAGGCCTCCAGAATCCAAATTAACAACGAAGCACACGGATACAATGCGACTAAATACTTGGTTGTCTACTGATGATCATTCATATGATTCAATAATTATACCTACTAGAACATAAGAGGACAATACACGCTAAGATAAATGTGCTTGCAAAGAAGTCTGCATGATTGGTGACAACTTTGGTCAGTAAGTAATTAAACTCCCAAATGCCGAAGCTCTCCACAAGACCATGAGAACTTCCACACGATGAAATAATCAAGAATTCTGTTAGATATTTTTATGGGTATGCCAAAAAATTAAAGGCGTATACGGCGTTTGGTTACAGTTTGGTTTTTACGGATATAAAAAAAAATACCAAGACCGGTAGGTTTTAGTTAGATAAAGATCATTTGGGACGTCACCCTTTTAATTTAATTAGAAGCTCCTTGAATAACGCTGAAGATGAAAAAAAAAATCTACCCTACTCTGCGTGGACCGTTAAATTTAGGCATTATGCTTGTTCCCAATACCTACTAACATGTAACAATATGGGTGGATACACCAATTATAGGGCACAGTGCACCTGTTAATGTAGACGTCCCGATGTTGATTTCGCAAGTGGATTATTATTTTGAAGGGAAGGAAGTTTAAAAAAAAACATTAATTAATCCTTCAAGCAACTAATTATTGGTACAATATTAAATTAATTGATAGTGTGCACCAGTAATTATAACTCCGCGGAAAAATTAAAAACATCATTAAGTATTTAATATTTTTCCATGCATTCAAAATATTTAAAGGTATGAAATTATACGTTACGCCCATCTCGCAGCAGTATCACAATTTGGAAAAATCTGAATGAACTAAATAATAAATAAAAGTAATATGAAAAGGCCAAAGTCAAAGGCCACAAGGAATTTATTTCTTCACTAGCTTCTGCCCGCGACTTCGTCCGCGTAGCGTGATGATATATAGCCTATAGCCTTCCTCAATAAATGGGCTATCTAACACTGAAAGAATTTTTCAAATCGGACCAGTAGTTCCTGAGATAAGCGCGTTCCAGCAAACAAACAAACAAACTCTTCAGCTTTATATATTAAGTATAGAGTAGGTATAGATGTAATTTTTATTATGTGGATCATAATAAATTATATAGCGTTGGGTAGGCTATTGGGGTGGTCAGAAAACACTCTTGACTGGTTCATAACATTTATTGAACGCAAAACAACAACAAATGAAACCATCAACCGAACAAAACAAATACTTAGCGCGAGTGTGGGGAAATCGTGGCACCACAGAGCGCGTCTCGTCGAGCACTTTTATTGCGCGCGCAGCGGCGCGTATTACTCCCGCGTCACCTAGCGGGCAGCAGGGGAAACTAATGGGGTTGCCTACTATCTACTATTGATTACCTATACGGCTATACGTCACACGCTATAATTATAATTTTACTTAACTATGGAGGAAAAAATCAACTGGGAGCAGTAAAATTATAATTAATCAAAACTAATAAATCAGAACCATTGAAGTATTATGTTAGTCGTGGATTTCACAAATTATCATAATATGGTATATTGACTAATATTGCGTTTGAGACATATTTAGAAACATAACATACAATCACGCCTGTATACGCGAAGAGTACCAATGTACTCCCGTAGTTCGGTACGTTTACGTCCTATGTAATAAGGGGCGAGCCTATTACCATTAACCGGGCACAAATTCCGAGCTACTACTGGGAAGTTTTTCATAGAAACACCCAATAACACTTTGCGTGACCTGGGATTCGAATCCAGGACCTCTAGCGTAGCAGTCGCGCTCAGGGCAACCAGGCTAATGAGCCAGTTTTTTTTAATTCTTAGCATCTTACTCTGTTGACCGCCCAAATTTCATTAATTATTATTGAAGGTATAGGTACTCGTGCCGACTGAATAGGAATTTGTCAAATGAATATTAATTTCTATTCGATAAGTATCAGCCGAGAATTCGTGTCCCCTCCCTAATATTAACCACCAATAAAACCATTTTATCGACTTGGCCACCCTGTAGGTGTAACAAAATAACAATTTTAAATTATTATCGTATAAAACCGCAATAAACCTTAGTGAAAACGGCATAAGAGCTATATTTGAATTTTGTCGGCTGTATTATAAAGATTGCCGATAATTCACCTTTCAATACATGGTTAATAAGTATCGGGGGTATAAATTCACTAGTACAGCTACAGTGTATCAGATTGTCTGTCATAACTCTTGGTGAGACACCCACCAGGATACCTGTACCTATTGAAATACCTAAGTATTCACATAATTGTGTGTAGTGTCACCTGCAATTACTATAACCGATAAAACTAGTTTATTTCTTCAGGTTTTCTCTTAGAACAAGATATCAACGCTTTTTGCTCGTAGAAACTGAATAATTTATTGAGTATGGAAAGTCATCATAGGGGTTTTTGAAAGCTTGTCATTGAATTTATATAAAAAAAGCTTTTGATGAGTAAAATATTTGCACAAATACAAATTTTAATGTTTGTGGAAAAAAACTAAATCATATAATGAAATATTGTTAGAACAAAATAAATATTAATTCAATTTCCCGATATTTTATTTCTTAGGTACTTGTCGTCAAATAAAAAAACATATCTTAGTTCGAAATATAATGTATTTTAATAAAACGTAATATATTATCACGCCTGTATTCCCGAAGGGTTAGGCAGGCTATAGGTGTGATGGTATGCATATAATGTTTTATTATGCGTGCCTCGGATTGAACATTACACACGAATCGACCGTCCTAACACTTAACAGTCATTATTTCTTTACCAATAAGTTTTGAAATATCACCAAACAGGTAAACACTTGAATTCCGCAACAATATATCATGGATACCATAGACAATGGATACAATCGTCTAATTATATTGTGGCCGGCGCCGCTGTATCGACCATAGATAAACTTGATGCATTATTTTGTTAGACAATTAGTGCGTCTGTTACTGCTCGCAATTTATTGGAATATATCGATAAATGACTGTATTTGTGTGTAAGAAATACATTGCTGGCTTAGCTCTAGTGCATACAAATAATTTCTCCATATGGGGATCGAACCACGTCGTGGCTTAAGCCGATCGCTCATCCGCTAGGCGAAACGTGTCATTAAATCATTTCTTTCTGGGCTTACAGGGCCTCTGTTATTATAGGTATCTCAGACCAGTTCCCCTCGGCTACTGCTTAGTGCGGCTGCGGCAGTCTGCAGTCCGTCTGGGCTCGACAAGCAAACTGCGACTCCTTAGGCGTTGCAGGTGATCATAGGCGTGGACTACTATAGATACCGACTAAAGACCAATAGAGTGGGTTTAAAACAAAAACATATCGTGGCTTCTGAATTCCAGAACTTTAAATTTTCAAAACAGTAGTGTATAGAAATGTGTATCAAGCTAACGAACCGTGTAAGAGGCCATACAATATTATGGACGATGGACAGGGGCGATAACACGCGTCCATATTGTCCTTATTCGGCGCTAACACAGAGTTAAGTACCATAGACATTGCATATAACATTTATAATGACAAGAAGTAATAAGTATCATGACATTATAGTGCATTTCACGTAAAAGTTCCCTTCGCCGTTACGTTGGTATCAGTGAAATTGTCACGTTCAGGGGTTTCAAAGGTTTTCACCAACTTTCCTTTATCACTTTTTAGTATCCTAAACAAGATTATATAAACATCGTGTGTATATTAGTAAAATTTATAATTTCTGAAACGCTGCAATATCGTCTTAATGTTTGAAATTTTTGACAGACATCGCTGCTAACGTAACAGCGAAGGGAACTCTTTAGTGAAACGCACTCTACTTTTGACACAGTGGATAAACCAGTGGCTCCCAAAATTTTTTTGAGCAGGGAACACTTCATTTCTTTCTTTTGCGAACCATATTTTAATCACCTTTCCAGTCTAGATTTGTGTGTAAGTGAGAATTTGTATTTTTATCCACAATTACACACCCGTATTCTACACTAATATTATAAAGAGGAAAGATTTGATTGTTTGTTTGTTTGTATTGAATAGGCTCCGAAACTAATTGAAACCGATTTGAAAAAATCTTTTAATAATAGAAGCCGACATATTTCATAAAGTTAATAATAATAATTATTCTGGGACATTTTTACACAGCACCATCTAGTCCCAAACTAAGCGAGCTTGTACTATGGGTACTAGACAAGGGATATAATACTTATATACTTTTTTTTTGTAAATACATATAATACATAAGAAACACCCAGACGAACACAAACACTTATATTCATCACATACATTTTTGTGTCCTGTGGGAATCGAACCCACGACCTCATGGTCAGCAGTCCGGTACTCGAACCGCTAAACCACAGAGGTCGTCATAAAAGTCGTCGTCAAAGTATATAGAAAAATAGACATCCACCAGTATTTCCACTTCATACAAATCATGACAATGATTTGTTGATTTTCTGTTTGTATTAGGTTTATACACGGATTGATGGATTTACCATTTAGACTTATATAAGTATGTAACAATATTATTAACTTAATTCATACATCATCAAAGAGAAAATTACTAATCTCAGGAACCTATTGCCATTAACCGGGCACAAATCCTAAACTCCTAGTTGGTATAGATATTCTATTTCAAGAAGACCGTTAAATTATTGAAATTTGAACTTTATATCAATTACATAAAGGTCATCATACAGGACTTCGTGAGATAGAATGACTATACTGAAAATTTCATAAAACACCCAATAACACTTTGTTCGACTTGGGAATCGAAACCAGATACTTCGCGGGACTAATGATACAATAAATAAATTAAAGCTAATTTAACACGTTCATCGCCACGTAGGTCACCGGTGACCTGACCCTGCCCAGTATTTAGGCGCCTCGTAGGTCACCGGTGACCTCAAGGCAGACCTGTTTTCAAACCTATTTTGTGAGCCGTAGGACACTTATTCCGTAGATTTTGTGTATGCGTGTGACCGCTGCGGCGCTGTAGAATATGTGAGCACAATGGTTTTCGTTTACCTTGAAATTTGTTAAATTCACATACAAAAATCTGCAGTTTTCGGCGAACTCGTTCATGGATGCGGAGGTTTGGGTTTTAAGTGCAACATAACTATTCGTTTTAAACATTTTACGTAGCTTATTATATTACCATTTTTGTAGGCTTTTTAACAGTAAAATATTTTTTTAAAATGCTTATGTAGTTTCTGAGAAAACTGAAAAAAGCCTCTGCTATTTTACAATATATTGGGTAAGGTAATAAAATTAAATAATAAATACAGTAATTGTGTAAGTAATGAAAATATTTATTAGAAAATGAATAACAATAATTAAATTGCTAATTATAATAAAGAAAATACGTTACTTACTGCGGGGGCGGGTGACCGGAGGTGTGACCTATCTGGCGCCAAAATAACGTAAATGCAATTTTCGACATCACAGCGCCGCGTAGGGCATCGGTGACCTCATGGGGTTTTTTGTGATTATTTCATAAAGTATACATACGATTGCAGCCTAAACTAGACATAAATCCATATCTTATTAAACTAAATCCAGGAGCACCAAAAAAAAATAATGTAAATTTTGACCGTTCTACTACGGCGGTTAACGTGTTAAAAAAAAATGTGCCAAGTTTACTTAAAATAAATAATAATTAATTATGAATAACCGGTCTACGAGATTTATAACTCCACAAATTAGTTCATGCCACCTTAAATGGAGCTTAGATTACGGTGAAGCGTGAAATGCTGGTATAATTTGGTGCTATCAGCTGTCAGGAGGGGGGGGTCAATTAAATGCTGGCCAGCGCACGATTGTGTAAGCCATTGTTAATTGTTACTGGTCTTAAACCTCTTTTGTTTATGTTTGTTTATGCTATTTTGTTGGCGGGAAAATTTACAGTAAAAATGTTTTCTTTTTTAGGCGGGAATATGTAAAGAGAACGTTTTCGATTTTATTTTATTTTCAAAAACTTGAATTTCCCCGAAGTTTAATGATACATAGACTGGCCCATTAAGGCTCTTTAGCTCAACCAGTGTAATCATACACAGATGTTAGCATCTTTGGTAAATGTTTGTTTGAAAATCCCTCTAGTGGTCACCTGATAAACTAAAATCGATATACAAAAACAACCAGTGATTCCATACATTTTCCAATTAGGTTTCTAATCTTCACTGGCCAATTTGCAAGTCGTTAATGTAAATTGGGTCATGAAAATGTTATTGATTGCTTGTTCTAGAACTCAACGTACTCAGTTTGAAAATCTCCAACCATGAAGAGACTCGTGTTGGCCACCGTGATGGCGTGTGTGGCCAACCATGTTGGCGTATTGGAGGCGTATATTGTTGGGGCTGGATGTGAGAAATTTTAATGTTATATCATTCATGGATAGTCTGCAGGGCTGGGAACACATAGTGTTACAGGTGTCCATTGTTGGCAATGATCGCTTACCTTTAGATTGCCTTACTGTCCATTTGCCATACATAAACAATTAAAAACTTTGCAGCATTTTTACGACACGTACGCGTACGGACCTACGGATTTGTGACGTACAGTTTGTGTGTGTAGGTACAGGAGAAATTCCTAGTGTGGGGAAACAGTTTAAAAAAAAAAGAAAAACCTACCGTTTATCCATCTGTGATAGTCCTTTCTGCTGTAAGCCCTTTGCATCAAGTCCCATTCTACATACCAACACTTGAATATCGTCAATCAATCTTGCTATCCTGTCTAATTCATATATCATCCGATACCATAATTTACTACTTAAGACTTATGATGAAAATAAAAGTATCGAAGTAGTTAAGGGTTTCTCATATTAGGTGGTAACAAGCTCTTGTCTGTTCTCAAAATAATCAACGTATGATGGAAAAAAGAGAACTCTAAAATTAGTCTAATTAAATTTTCAAAACCACTAATCCATCGCTTATATCTCCTAGTAAACGTCCGTTTCGGACAAATGCTGTTCACTGATAGTAAGTACCAAGTATTGAGGGAAGAGATGATAAAGGCCAACACACGGAACCTGGTGTACCACTGCAGGGCTGACAAGAGCGACTGTGATGCCGCCCTAGCCAAGATGAGGTATAAGGCCAGCAAACACTTTTACGCGCTGTCGAAGGCCGTGGTTGACTACGTGAAGAACAAGCGGCAGGCCAGGCCCACGGGATACGTCGGTAAGAAATAAGAGACCTCTCTCACATACTTTTCAGGAGCCGATAATTTTATCCGTCTTTTACATAACATACCAACACGCCTGTATTCCCCGAAGGGTTAGGCAGAGGCGTACTAATGTAGATACACCCACAGTTCGCCGGTTTGTTTAGGTTCCATGTAATAGGGGGCGAGTCTATTGCCATTAACCGGGCACAAATTCCAAACTCCGAGCTAGTACTGGAAATTTCATAGAAAAACCCAATAACACTTTGCTCGACCTGGGAATCGAATCCAGGATCTATAGCGTAGCAGTCGCGCTCAGGACCACAAGGCTAATGAGGCAGTTCGGTCTTTTAATTACCATGAAATCGGGTAGGCCTTTTTTTTATTTATTTTATTTAAACTTTATGCATCTTAAAATAAAGGTACATTGGCGGACTTAGTGCCTTAGGCATTCTCTACCAGTCAACCATAGGGTGGTGCAGATACGATGAGGTTCAAGTTCAAGTTCAAATGTTTTATTTCAAATAAGCTTTTAATGGCAGGTGCAAACATTGTCCAAAAAGGGAGATGAAGACGTATTTAACAATTTACATATATAATATACTTAATTTTATTATTATAATAATTCCTCCACACGACAGACGAATTATCATCAAAAGTTTATTATGTGTCTTATGTTAACCAAAGAGTATTAATAAAAGAGTTTCTATCCACCAGGAACTGCGACATTCTGCCAAGACAACATTTGCGTACCGGACACCGATCCGCCAATCGTCTTCGGGGGCTGCTTCACGCTGGTCTCCTGCGGCGGCAACCAGAGCTGGCACTTGGACCCCATCGTGTACAAGAAGAAGAAGGGAAGATTCTTTTAGTTTTAAGCTTAATTAAAATTATGGTACTCAGATTTTCAGTTTTTGCTTTCACCTTATGCACAGCTTGCTAAAATACATAATATTTTATAGGTGTGTGTTTCCCCTTATTAGGGTATTCACATAAATCTTAGATGCGTTCAATTCTTCCGCCGTCCATGGACACAAAAACGGTTTGGGCCTCCGGTATGTACGGCCTCACTCACTCGGCGAAGTACAACGGAAGTGCTGCATGCTGATTTTCTGGGAGGCCGTGATATCACTCCAGTCGAGCCGGCCCATTCATGCATGGCTCTCCCACGATGAAAAATTAATACAGAAATACCAAGACCTTGAACTAAAGAACTTGTTTTTCGTTAGCGTGACTGCTACATTAGAGGGCCTGGGTTCGATTCCCAGGTCGAGCAAAGTGTTATTGGATATTCCTATGAAATCCTCTGTATAAGGCTTGCAGTTTGGATTTGAACCCGGTTAATGGCAATAGGCTCGCCCCCTATTACTTATATACAGTGAACTGCGAGTGTATCAATAGATCTCTGTCTAACCCTTCAGTAATACAGACGTGATGATATGCTTAGTATAACAATTACCAAACAAAAATGAACACGTATCAATTATAACACATAGTGCAAATGGTTTCAATCACAAAGGCTGACTGATATAACCAAAGCTATGTCGCGGCAATCCGACATTAAAACCAAAAAGAGGATTACAAACAAAAAGTTTAATTCTCCACCTGTTGTATTGTGCAGCAACAATGTGAATTTCATTCATTGTTGCACTATCAGTACAGGCTTTAAAAGACCTTCTCAGGTGTTCCGTCGAATTGTTAAAATGCTGTAGTGGTTGGCGACCAACGCGATGGAGCTCTTGTACCTCACAGTCCTGTTGCAAGTTTACTATGCAGCGTCAGAAATTAGAAGTAGTGTACTGGTGAACAAGTGAGTTAAAACTAGATCTTTTTCAATTCTGACGTCACAGCGTGGGTATGCGCGAATTGCTGGCGTAGCTTTTACGGGCTACGATTTCCTTTTATCACCAGGCAGTCTTGCTTACCTTAGTACCTTTAGGTACTGATACTGTCTGTACAATATATTTACTTGTGTCTATAATTATAATTCACCTTGTGAACTGTATAATTTGCGACAATAAAGATTATTTATTTATTACTAGCTTCTGCCCGCGACTTCGTCCGCGTAGCGTGGTGATATTATATAGCCTATAGACTTTCTCAATAAATGGGCTATCTAACACTGAAAGATTTTTTCAAATCGGACCAGTAGTTCCTGAGATTAGCGCGTTCAAACTCTTCAGCTATATATATTAAAAAGTATATAGATTTATTAGTTGTTCCGGACAGATACAGATACAGTGTAGGGCAAGGTTTTCTTTTTTTTATTCTGCGAGACCAGCGTAAAAGTATCTATGTACTATGTAATTAAAATAAACCTTCACCACCAGACTCTCAAAAGTGCGACCGGTCGGAGCCAACGTGGGTCAGAGCTTCGTTCCACTCACAGAAATACCTCCACCATTCATTCCCTACACGTTCACGACTGAAAAACCAGAGGCAGCCAGGAGACATCTGTCGGATGACTGCAACACCAAGCCGCCTGGCAAGGGGTATTATGAAGGGCCGAAAGTGGACATGTTTCCGGAGTACTACGATGATAAAGTTGGAAAAACAGTTGCCACGGTTATCTTCCCGGACCATATTGACCGTAAGTTTTATTTTTTTTATTTTTTAGCAGACTTCAGAACTGTCTTGTTGGTCTAGTGGTCTAAATGTGATTGCTACTCTAGAGATCCTGGGTTCGATTTCCAGGTCGAGCAGTGTTATTTGGGTTTTCTATGTAATTCTCAGTAACAGCTTGAAGTGTGGGATTTGTGCGCTGTTAATGAAAATAGGCTTGCCCCCTGTTACATAGGACCTAAACATACCAGCGAAATATAGGAGTACATTAATGCCACCTAATGCCAAAAAATCTTTTTGTTGGCATTAGGTGCCTTTGTTTTCGGTAATTTTTCCTCGGTAAAAAAAATAACAAACAGGGTCTAAATTGTCACATCTCTGCCTAACCCTTCGGGGACTACAGAACTCGCCTGTATTCGGTTAGAGGTTCTCAATTCGACTGATTTCACAATCGAAAAGTCGAACGCCGTGTGTTTTTGAATGTGAACCAATTATCTTTCATGTTTCCAATTCGGTTGGTGCATATTAATTCTAATTCAGAAGATAGAATATAATAAGATGACGTATTTGATTCAATTCTATTCTAATTTGTATAATTATATATTGTATAATTATGTATATTTGTATAATAAGTATGAAGGTCGTCTAGATTGCAGCTCCGTAACACGCTTTGATTGGCGTAGTGGCCTCATCACTGGATCCACTTCTGCACGTAACATTTTTTCTGCTCTACAGCAGCTAAGAACCTCGTTTAAGTTTTACTTGAACCCCCCTAAGATTAGTATCTATATATGCATGCATTCACAACCAGTAAATCAATTC
This sequence comes from Acronicta leporina, assembly GCA_947256265.1. Lineage (NCBI taxonomy): Eukaryota > Metazoa > Arthropoda > Insecta > Lepidoptera > Noctuidae > Acronicta > Acronicta leporina. Next base: position 13,849,677 of record OX366521.1, read on the forward strand.
AATGGAGCATGTAACTTCTTTATTATGAAGAAATTAAATGAAACACTTTAAATATGATGTTAGTCATTATGATTAACACGATGATAATATTATATTTCCATATGATTAATAGACTAGGCAAAAATAAATAATGATATAAAAATGCCTACTAGTTTTCTGTTCAGCAACTCTTGTCGCTCAGTGCTACTCCGCAGGTACCTGCTACGCATGACTACACGCCTTCCGTTGCAAGCGCAACTCAGCAAATCTTTTAGGATTACATACTAGCTTCGCTTCTACTTCTGAATCATAATATGACTAGCTTCCGCCCGCGACTTCGTCTGCGTGGACGTCATAATGTTGTCCGACCTAGATAAAAAGTAGCCTATGTGTTATTCCAAGCTATAATCTACATGTGTGCCAAATATTATCCAGATAAGTTCAGCCTTTCTGGCGTGAAAGAGTAACAAACATCCATCCATACTCACAAACTTTCGCATCTATATATATAAAAGAAAGTCGTGTTAGTTACTCCTAATTAATATAACTTAAGAACGGCTGAACCAATTTGGCTGAAAATTGGTGGAGAGGTAGCTTAGAACCAGGAGACGGACATAGGATACTTTTTATCCCGTTCCCGTGGGATGTGATGGCAGACCGAATTCCACGGGGGCGAAGCCGCGGGCAGCAGCTAGTTTATAATATTAGTAGGATTCACGGACACACGACTACGCAACGAGACATAGGTACATTTGGTAATTCGTAGTCGTACAATACAAATATGATTTATGGGATTCCGATTTATTTGTGCGTGTATAGCCTCGAGTTATTATACTAATAGTCATGCCTTTAGTCCCTAAGTCAGCAGGTTCAATTTATTATAATAACTAGCTGACCTGAGAGACGTTGTCCTCTCCAAGTTTCAACTAACTACCACGAAAAATCTCAATAATTTACATTACCTACTTAATTTAAAAAAAATGTTCGCAAATATAAACAGACTTACCTGCATAGATAAAAATCTCAAATAACTTTTTCGGCATCAGTAAAGATTAACGATTTTTTTTATTTATTATACATAGGTAGAAGACGTGGTATATTATTTTATGATTTGATTAGATGGAAACTCTTTAGAATCTACACTATGGAGGTTTCACATTATAAAATCAGTTACTTTAAAGCTGGATGGTTTATAGAAGAAAAGAATGATTGTCAAAAATTGTCAACTCAAAATGACACCTGTTATGGAATTGAATTGAAATTTCATTGAGGTAATAACTATGTCGTGTTAGTCTTCTAGAGAATAAATTGTCATTCTTTGTTTACTTCTTTACCCTACTCAAATATTTAGTTTTTACACCGGCTGATGCTCGCTGGATAAATCCTATGTATGTCCCGTGATGCCTTGTATAAGTAGAGTTAGAATAACTGTACTAATAATCAATTACCGTTCACAATAATTGTTTTTGATTTCTTTGTTTTATTTTCTTGTTTTATCTTATTTAGTATATTTTTGATTGATTCTGTTATAATGTTTGACCCGTGCTAGTATAGTACGGAAATACTTAAAAAGGAATTTGCTTCAACGGATATTGTTCAAATTCTACGTTTTCAATCGTTAAAATGTTAATAACTTTTGATAGAGCGAACCGATTTTAATGAAATATAGCCTAAATGTTAATCCAAGAAACAGGCTATGAATTCCTGTCCACTTCCTCCAAATCTCTTCAGTAGTTATCATTTGATGCGCGGTGAAACATACAGACAAACCGACAGACAAACCGACAGACAAACATACAGACAAACAGACAGACAAAATTTCCAAAAATAATAGAAATGGATTGTGTTACTGATTCTGAGTCCCCCAAATTAGTTTTTTTGTAAATATAAGCAATGTACAGACACGGCTCACTTACATTCTTATTTTATGTAAGAAGATAAGATAAGAAGATAGGGGAAAGCCAGAGCAAAGAAGAAGACCTTCCCATTGCTGAATAAAACTTTTTACGGTTTACGTACATCAGAAATAAATCCATATTTACCTATATTTAGCGAAAAGCCAAAATGTCTGGAAGACATCAAGCAGTAGAGATTTTATTATTTTTCTTTTTTTCCAGACAAACATTTTCAAGTGACCACGGCAGTACCTTACCTGACGCTAGGACCAATTGAAGCCATAGGGTACCACCCCAGCACGATGAAAAGTGAACATCCTAGCGAGTGCGAGAAGATCTACCAGGATCACTTGGACGAGCAGTACTCTGAGGAATCCAAGGATTACTCCGAGGAGTCCCTGGAGATGGCCCGACTGCCTCTGTTCCCGGCCGAGGTCCCCGCGTCAATGGAAGAACAATTAGACAGAATGTACAGCGATTTAGATATCTAGTTTTTTTTACGATGTTATTTAAACTATTGATTAAATATTTTTTTATTAAAGTTGTGACGTGGGGTTTTACTCGGATTTCTATTTATTTACAACATCAAGCCTATTATCCCTGAAAGGTTAAGCAGAGTTCACCGATGTGTTTAGATTACCGAGCCTACTGCCATTAATCAGGCACATATTCAAACTCCGAGCTTCTACGAAGAGTTTCACACAACACTGCCCAAACTGGTAATCAAACCCAGGACCTCTAGTCGCGCTTAGGACAACTTATCTTATGCATTCATGTGAGAATCAATTAAAAATAAGACAAAGCTTTTATACAAAGGGATTTATAAGCCCTGGAAGAAATTGAACTTTTTTTTACCGTGGCTGTCCGCCATGCTTCGGCACGACTGGGCCGGAGTGATACCACGGTTTCACAGAAAACTGGCGTGAAACAACGCTTACTTTGTGTTTCGCCGAGTGAGTGAGGTTACCAGAGACCCAATCCCTTTTAAAAGGAGGGAGACTCCTCTGGTGTTGCAGGTGTCCATGGGCGGCGGAAATCGCTTTACTATCAGGCGATCCATCTGCTCATTTTCCCCCAGATACAATAAAAAATAACTTGAAGAACGTGTAAACGAGTGCCAGCATTATGTTAGAGAATAAAACACACATAACCTTAACCAACTTTATTTATCATTACTTACATAAATTACTTAATGCTAATACTTTGCTAAAATACGTTGTTATACAGGGCCCGCCTGTAAATTGTACTTGTTGGGCACTTTGACATCTTTGTCCTTGTCATCAAATATTTCTTCAGTGTCGTCATCGTCAAAATCATCCATGTCTAGAGGATTCCTGGAAAATTTAAATAACCTAATATATAGTTAACCTGTCAATTTGTTTGGCCAATAATAATTTAAGTACTGCTATGACCGCATTATCGTCGTATCGCATTCAACAATACAATCCACACTTACTTGTTCCAGTCGATTTTGTGTCGTTTTCTGGAAAAAAGAAATTATATGTGGTTAATAATCAAGTGGTTAAGGTCAGGTGCGTAGTAATCGCACCCGGCGCGTATGTATGAGAAGATGTATGAATGTCGCAGAAGCAAAAGAAGTATGCAAGAATCGTAGCAAGTGGCGGTCTATAGTTTCTGCCTATCCCTGTGGGAGAAAGGCGTGAATGTATGTATGTATGTAAATCATAATCACAATCACGGTTTTTGAATTTTTCAATGTATCAAGTTTTTTTTGTTACATTTGGTCCCATTACCCATAGTCACAATTATGTCAAAACCTTTATATTGCCAGATTCCAAGTGGGCCTTGTGAAGGAGAGCCAGCGAAAAACTCCGTAAATACTCCTTTAACCCATAAAGTCCCGTATTAAAATCTTTTGTTTTCCTGCTGCTAATTAACAATTCTATCATTGTGAGTATTGTAAAGTATGATGTAAGAGATAAGAATAAATGGCTGTCAAAAAGGATAACATACTAACTGAAACAGGACTGCCCTGGTATGTAAGAGCTGGCCAAGTCCCGACAGAAGGTATCCATGTGGATTCACACACTTTAAAAAACACGGTGGTATTACCTGTTCGTGGCTATATAGTCTTGATCCATATATTCTTCTGAGACCTCCACTGATAATGGTTGCCCTCTGTGGTCCTGGAGTATGCCGAAGTACCGGGGAGCTCGCGTCACAGTGAATAATAAAGCTGAAATAACATAACTAGTGATGTGCTTGGTCGTTAAAAATGTATATCTACGGATAGAACCAAAAATTCGCTTGCATTTCCAAAAATGTTAATCCTCTGTTTGTTTCTAGTAATAATGTTAGGTAGGGGTAGAGTAAGCCTTTAAATTTACAAAACGCTAACTTACAGTCATCAACAGCTTGAAGCCCTTTAAACGCCATACATAAAACTATTAAAACTACTTGTAACTTTAATTTGGTTTCACACATTTTACTAAATTAACTATAAGTCTTTCTGCTATAGAACTATGATATTACTGGCCACAAATATTCTTTTTTAACACCTGAGCCTAAAAATCATAATTAAAAAAAATTAAATGTCAGTCACTGCAAACAGGTTGTTCAATAAAGTTTCGTTCTAATTTTGAATTGAGTTTAAGTTTGAACTTTTGACTTCCGTTACCATGAAGGTTTGGAAAACAAAATTAGGTGTTTAATAAATTGCATGTGTTTTAGCGGTTCTTTCATAGACATTAGGAACAATGGATTGTGTAACTCGGTTTCTTGCACGTGACTTGCAATCGTGTAGAGGTTCTTATGTGACGTGTCTTTGCAAGGAATATAACACCATCGGTATTGCCACAAGCGTCCACCATTTGAAGTGGCAGAATGCACAATAAGCTTAAAGGCAATGACCAATAACTAACAATAATGTAGACTTATTGAGCTAATTTTATCATCATTTTATAAACACACGTCATCTCTCTGAAACGATAATATAATATATTACTTCTTCCATATTACATTATATAATATGGAAGAAGATGAGCCCTGCCACCGCACTTTGCTGGTCCTTTGTAACAGTCCTGAGCCTCAAGTCCGCTATTTATTGGATCAAAACAATCGTTATTCAATCAATTACGTTTTCGTGGGAGAGCCATGCTTCGGCACGAATGGGCCGGCTCGACCGGAGTGATACCACGGCCTCACAGAAAACCGGCGTGAAACAACGCTTGCGTTGTGTTTCGCCGAGTGAGTTGAGGTTACCGGAGGCCTAAACCCTTTTAAAGGCGGGCAACGCACTTGCGACTCCTCTGGTGTTGCGGGTGTCCATGGGCGGCGCTTACCATCAGGTGATCCGTTTGCTAGTTTGCCCCCCTAGCCCATAAAAAAAAAACCACAACTTATACTTATGTCATTTTGTATCTAGACTTACTACTACTACATAAAAACTATATGAAATTCCGTGGTAGAGCCGTCTCTGAAAATGAATAAATTTTGTTACCTAGGTAGGTACCCATTTTTCCATTGATATAATAGAGTTTCTTGCGTGTTGGTCAGCAAGAAACCCTTTGAATGACAACGGAGAGAGAGCAAAGGCGAATTTCTAGTTTTTCTACTAGTTTTTGACACCTTGTGTAACGAATGCATTTTATGTATAAATAAATACACCTTCTTTCTACGGGAGTAGAACGTAACACAGGGGCGGACTACTACTTAGTGGCCTTAAAAATAATTTCCGTCAATTTTATCTTCAACTGTGGCTGAAAGTCCTTTATATTCACGGAGCCCGGCCAAAAAGCCAAAAAGCCCTTATATATGTAGATCCGCCCCTATCAAAACTACAGGTAGAAGAACTGCTGTAGCTATTCAGTCCTGATGCCATACTTAGCAAATCCTCTTATAGATTTGAAATCCGAAGAATTCCTGTAATATGCATTAACCCAATCCGGCTTCGCACGATTGATATTCGACTTCTCTGCTATAATTTGTAGAATTGTAGGTATGTATTATACCTACATGTAGGTAAAGGACGAAGTTGAAATCTCGCCTTTTGTTTATTATTGTGAAATCTGATATAACTTTCTGGAATATTTTAGTGGTGTATGGGTCCAACTCATAAGCGTATCAATAATAGAATGTAAAATAAGGCATACCCATACTTCTTATAATCGCTTATGCTATATGCGCTTATGCGCTTATGAGGCGACGTTACTTCATAATTAAAAACAATTACCTAAATCATATTAGACTCATAGGTCCTCTCATAATTCCTCCCATCTGGGTAGTCAAAGACTATAGTTTTCCACTTGCTACGATCCTGGCACACCACTTTCGCTTCAATTACGTTCATCATGCATACTGATGCATGATAGCATGATATTGCAGTGATAGCCAAGTAATATGACCATTGGACATTCAAATCCAAGACACGTACCTCTGACCTAACGAAGTTATGTGCGTATTAATAGATAATTATCACGCGGTGAGGCAACCTGCACGTCTGAGAGATTATCTCGACGGCGTGTGAAGTCTGCCAACCCGCGTTAGGCTAGCGTGGTGGACTATTGCTTAATTCCTTTCATTATAAAAGTAGACCCGTGCCCAGCAGTGGGACATATAATGGGTTGATTATGTTATGCATGATGATCGTCGGCTTAGGGTGTTCTTAACCTGACCTTTTCTGAGAACGGCCGTAATTTGGTTGTGGTACGTTCGTCGAGGTCTGTCCCTTCCATCCGTACCTACTCGACATATTATTATATCTATAGTCGTTTCGTCAATTTCCGTTCACTCATCCTCTCCGCATGCCCAAACCTCAATCTTTGTTACTACATCTTCTTTCACACTACACCGATCCCTTTTTTTTATAGGTTAGGGGAGCAAACGAGCAGACGGATCACCTGATAGTAAGCGATAACCGCCGCCCATGGACACCCTCAACACCAGAGGAATCACAAGTGCGTTGCCCGCCTTTTAAAAGGATTTGGGCCTCCGGTAACCTCATTCACTCGGCGAAACACAACGCAAGCGTTGTTTCACGCCGGTTTTCTGTAAGGCCATGGTATCACTCCGGTCGAGCCGGCCCATTCTTGCCGAAGCATGGCTCTCCCACGTCAAATATTATTTATTTCTCACTCTATCTTTCAAGGTGACCCCACACATACTTCTCAACGCTCTCATATGTACAGCTGTATTCTACTTTCATGTTTCTTCTGCCATACCCAACTTTCACTATCATACATTAGTGTCGGCGCCAACATTCCCCTAAATACAGCACACCGCGCCTTTTCGGACACTCTTCGGCTATTTATGAAAGTGTGTAAATCCTATTCTTATCCTTATTCTTCTATATCCTATTGCATAGGTATTCTTATTCCTATTCTTTTATATCGGTGTGTCTTAATCAAATTTTTAGAGGAGAATGGACTGTTGATTATGTAATATCAAGTATTATATCTATATGAGTAAAAAAACTTTCTTTGTAAGGAGGTAAATATATAATTCTACAATTAACATTAAATTTATTTCCTATAGAACAGATTGCCCTCCCCTCCCCAAAGTCTCCTGCCGCCGTAACCGATCAGATCTTGTCGAAGGGAGTTGTATTTCTTGAAGAACAGCTTCTTTAAGATGCGCTTGCGACGCTTGTCTTCTTTTAGACACGACTCGAGCTTGTCCATACATACGTCTTCCCTGAAAAATAATTTTGGAGTCAAAATTGAAATCATTTATTCAAAACAGATTATAGAAGAAGAATGTACGAGTTAGACTTTTCAAACTTCATTTTTACATTATAGACAGCCCACAAGAGACTGCCCTTCACCGCCTTCTAGTAAAAACACTAGGAAGAAACGGCGCAACAAACTCCCCAGCAACACATTTCGGTCTGTTAAATTACTAAGGCTTTAAAAGTGATATAGGAATAAAAAACAGAATTTTAATTTTTGTTTGGAGTAGGTACTCAATCAATTAACGACGTACTTTTAAGTAGAATTATGCCTTAAAACTACTATACTACGAGTACCTATTATGTAGGTCAGTGAAGTCAGTAAGTACTTAAAAAATATTTTTAAGACATGATAAAAAAACCTTTATTGAGCAAACCTTGCTGGCTTTGATAACCCTTTCTTAGGTTTTTGATTAATTACTTACAGGTTAAACTTCTTTTATTGAAATCTTTATCGACTAGTTAGATACCTCTCTCTTTCTCAGGTTTTGATTCTGGTTTCGATTAATTAAACCTTAAGTTGCAGACAAGTCTTACTTATAATTTTGATCCAGCAACAATTTAATAGGTTCTGTCTTCGTAAATTTGTCTGGGAGTCGGGAGCCGGGCGGAAGCTTCGCTAGCTCCTTCATGATCCCCATTATTGTGTTCTCCAACTGGGCCAGTTTTGGCACCATCAGCCTTTTAATCACCTGAGAAAATTAATACTTGGTTTTTATTATTCAATGGATTTCCAATCTAACAAAAAGATAACCACGGAAGTTTGTAAGAAAAGCATTATTCCTAAAATTTATGTCAAATAATACTTAAGGTTCGTCGCCATCGATTCTACTCAATTAGTATATAAGTATTACTACCTATATGTGAGCTAATAATTGTATTAACTTCTCAAAATTTTAAAGAAAACCTCTTAAACCTCCCAATAATTCTCTTTGAAATTGTCCCAGAAAAAAAGAGATATACCTATGCGGAAAAACTAAGACGTAGATGTGGATTTTGTGAAACACAAAAGTTGATCCTCCAATAGAAAACCAAGCAATGTTGTCTACGTAACCTTAAAATAAAAACGAAATTCAAAATATTTTTTTAATCTAATTACCTTTCCACATCGATTACCCGTTTTGCACGGCGTCCGAAATTTCCTACCGAGATCCATGGTTGGTAGGTTCTGTATTTGAGTTATTACGTTTGAAAACGTTCCTGTTGCAGTTTTTTGTGCTAAAAATTACAATAGTCATATTAAACTAAACGTATCTGAATAAAGTGTTTAGGAACTGAGACTACCTTTAGTTTTATTAGGTACATAAGGCTGAACTATTTCTAAAATAATAATTTATACTTATTTCACCAAACTAGTACCTATATTGTAGTATTCTATGATTTGTGACAAAACATACAAGATCGACTACTCAAGAACATTAGCATATTATAAATTGTCTGTTACAAAGACTTTGTATGGGGAATGGAGGAAAGCTATTTATACAATTTATATAATTTTATACAATTTATTAGTTACCTATCAATTAGCTAATAGGAACAGAGAACTTTTAGTTTTTACAGCCAAAACCACTGCGTTTCATTGATACTTACTCATTTTAGCTTTTTTCGTTTTCCCCTGTCTAGCAATTTCTGGTTTATTACCGCTGCTACCACTATTATATTCATCAGAATTTTTAGCACCATGAATAAAAGTAGCGAATAAAATTGTAAAAATAATCTTAACTATGAAATATTTCTTTAAAATCATCCTAAATCCTAAACGCGACCACTCGCGTCCACGGCTTGTTTAAAGAGACCAAAAACATGTGATTTTTGACTGAAACTTATTTACTAAACATTGCTTGCACTGGAGAAATTTTACACTTTTATGCTTTTCCGTAGCAACAATTTAGATTGTTACTTCAGTCCGTGTTTGTAAATTAGGAAAAACTTCTATTACCTATTAGCATAATACCTAACTACCATTGTGCAATTCGTAGCTAGGTACCATAATACCGTACACGTAGTGGTAATTTAAACATCGCACATTTAGGCCCACTTGCACCAACTTCTTAAAGGTGTTTAAATTGTATTTAATAACGAAATTTCTATGAATATTTGTATTTAAATGCAATTTAAACACATTTAAGTAGTTGGTGCAAGTGGGCCTTAGAACAAAAGTGACATAATTCATACTTTTTACAAAAGGTCTTTATTAAATAGAAAAGCTCGTAATAAAAGGTTGTAGGTAATATCTTATTCTTTCAATATTCATCCATAAAAAACTGCCACTTTTAAGCTAGGACGACCCTTAATGATAATGACTTGTTTCGAGAAATAATTGATACCTTTTATTTCACACCTATAATTATATATAACGCTTTATGTATCTGATATATTGATAACTAATACCTATATTTTGTAGACGTTAAAACAATCCTAGAACTACAATAGGACATTTAAAAAATACTGCAAAGCCTATTTAAATTAATCATCATCATAATATCAGCCTATTGCCGTCCACTGCTGAACGTAGGCCCCGTCCGTCAAACGTCCCCCAAAGAGCGCCAACCATCCCGGTCTTGGGCAGCTCGCATCCATCCGCTGCCAGCCACCTTCTTTAAATCGTCGGTCCATCGTGTCGCAGGGCGTCCCACACTACGCTTGCCCAAACGCGGTCTCCACTCTAACACTTGTCTGCTCTATCGATAGTCTGTCCGTCTGCAGACATGACCGGCCCACCTCCACTTCAGCGTGCCTATTCTTCGTGCAATGTCGGCAACTTTAGTTCTTTGGCGAATGACTCCGTTGCGAATTCTATCCCTCTCCATTGCACGCTGAGTAACCCTAAATTTGTGGACCAGTCCCATGGTGAGTGCCCACGTTTCGGCTCCGTAGGTCATCACGGGTAGGACGCACTGATTATAGACCCTGGTCTTTAGGGACTATGGGATCGACGATTCAAAGATGTCACGCAGCTTCCCGAATGCCGCCCAACCCAAGCGAATTCTTCTGGTCGCCTCCTTCTCGAAGTTGTGCCGCCCCAGTTGTATAATTTGGCCAAGATATATGTATTCTTGCACAACCTCGAGGGCAGCGCCATTTACGTATACAGGACTCGGGGTGACATGGTCATTGTACATGACTTTGGTTTTATCCAAATTCATCCCGAGACCCACCCGCCTTGAAGAATCGCCAAGGCTGTTCAGCATCACCTCCAGCTCCTGCAGAGATTCTGCCATGATGACGATGTCATCCGCAAATCGGAGGTGCGAGATGTACTGACCGTCAATATTTATGCCTCGTCCTTTCCAGTTGAGCGTCTTGAAAAAGTCCTCCAACGCGTTCGTAAACAGTTTCGGAGAGATGACGTCTCCCTGTCTTACCCCTCGACGCAGTTGGATTGGTTTTGTGCTCTGATCTTGTACTTGGACGGTCATCGTTGCGGCCTTATACAGACATCTCAGCACCTCCACGTATCGGCAGTCGACAAGGCATCTCTGCATGGAGTCCAGCACAGCCCAGGTCTCGATAGTATCGAAGGCTTTCTCGTAGTCCACATACGCTAGGCAGAGAGGCAGATTATATTCCTCGGTCTTTTGGATAATTTGCCTGAGGGTGTGTATGTGGTCCACGGTGCTGTAGCCTTTCCGAAAACCGGCCTGCTCCGGTGGCTGAAAGTCATCGAACTTTTGGGCAAGACGATTTGAGATAACTCTGGAAAACAACTTGTAAACATGGCTGAGGAGTGATATGGGGCGGTAGTTTTTAAGAAGCGTATTATCGCTCTTTTTGAAAAATAACACCACCGCGCTCCTGCTCCATGGCTCCATAACTAATTCCTTTACATACCACCTTTCCTTCATCCTTTACCGCCCACTTTTTTTACATGTTGTTACTAACTTGTTGATGTGAATCTGCATCCGTAAAAACTCCGCATTGATTGATGCGGATGTGAATGCGGATGCAGATGTCTGTATTAAGGCTGATCGTTTCGCTCAGCCCGCCAAATTCAAATTTCAATTGGTTTTTCACAATTTGAGGTCTATAACACATTCTAGCTATACAATATTCACAACTGAGAATGAAAACCTTTGCTTGTAAATCGATATTGTAGCTAAAAGTAGTGTCAATCGTAAATTTTGGCCAAAATTGACGATTGACCCTACTTTTAGCTTCTTTAACGTTTATTAAGCAAAGTTTTTAATGCTCAGTTGTGAATATTGTATAGCTAATGGCGCAATTACTACAGCTAGGAATATAGAATGTGTTATAGACCTACAAATTGCGAAAAACCAATTGAAATTTGAATTTGACAGGCTGAGCGAAACGATCAGCCTTAATGCGAATATTCTACATTTGCGGATGCGGATGCGAATATTCGTAACACCCCTGTATTGATCTATGGAGTGGAGTTACCACGGCCTCACAGAAAACTGGCGTGAATCGACACATCGCTTACCATCAGGTGATTGGTTCAGACCAACACTACTTATTTTTTTATGGGTAGGTGGCAAATGATCAGTCATTGCCACCTACCCATAAAAAAAATAAGGAAAGCGATATGACATATTTAGACTCATATCGCTTGAACGATGTACCAACAGTAAGTAGGTCGATGACATCAGCATCGTCACCGTAAGAGATAGGTAGAGGTAACAAGTTAGTAATAAATTAATAGCAGTCAGCCTCCCTAAAATTTGCAGACTGGCGTTTTTTATTACTTTCAAAAACAATATATTCCCTAGGGCTTAAAACCCAAGTACGCAAGACTAAAAAAAGTGCCATCGACAAAGCTTTCTACACAATACATTACTTTCCTATATGAGTGTCATTGTCATTTGTCATCAGTTACCTAGTGAATGTCTTGTCAATTTTGAATTGAATTTCATGTTGAATTGTTAAAAAAAGTTTTGCTAACATTTAGAAAATACGTTTTATTACAATGTGAACTTGATGAAATATTTATATAGATTTTACACCATAATAGCAGTATTTTATAAACTCCGAAATGGTAGGAAACAATGATAAAAGTAATAAGAAAAAAGATGACTCAAAAAATGGAATACTTGAAAATATTGTGCTACGAACAATAGAATCTCTGAATAATATCACTAAACTGGACCTAAGTAATGGAAATATATCAAGTTTTAGTGACGACATTGAGCTACCACCGAGCATAGTACATCTAAACATATCTAACAATAAGTTGACTGAAGTACCTGCAAAAGTGTTAAATTTGAACAATTTGAGAACATTGGACCTTTCCTTCAATTCTATCATATTTTTCGACGATACACCAAGTTTTTGCCATATTATAGAATCTCTTAATATATCTAATAATAGACTAGAAGGACCACCTTTTTGGGTATGGGCCGAAAACCCCAAAAAATTATCATATATGAATTTAAGTAACAATAAGAATATATGCAAATGTTTTACTAATGGTTATTTTGAAGAGTTGGTTAAATACACAACTCTAGTCAATGAAATCGATGTACATAATTGTAAACTAGGTGCACATGTAAAGCTTATGGCCACATTCTGTAATGCAAAAGTTATAAGCTTAGGTAATGAACAGTATGACCATTTAAATGTGAACAATTTATACCATGTGCCTTGTGACGGACTGGATAAATGTTATGATGTAGAAAGGCTGAATCTGAGTAACACACAGCTATATTACATCAATTCTAATATAGACATTTACCACAATCTAAAAGAACTCAACTTGTCACAAAACAACATAAACAGTCTACCAAATGAATTTAGCAATTTGAAGAATTTAGAGACATGTATATTATCATACAATAAGCTTCTGTATCTTCCGGACAATATAAATAACTTGATGAAATTAATTAGGTTATGTTTAGATAACAACGAACTATGTATGCTTCCGGGGACTTTGAATCAAATATATAGTTTGAAATACGTCGATCTGTACAACAATAACTTAAGTGAAGTATTAGCTGATATAAACAATTTAGATGAAGTCGATTTCGCTCAGAATTACTTTGAAGAGCCTAACAATGAAGAATATTTGTTGAAAAAAGAAAAATTAAGAGTAAACATTACTAATAGGATAAATGGAAGGTATGTTATTTATAGTTATGATGGAAGTTTCAATATTATAATGTACATCTAAGTATGTTCAGGTCTTTCTTTTCCAATGGGCACTTTGGGCAGGCCCCGCGGTCCAAGGGGGCCCCCATTTCTTTCTCTCTTCAGACTTTTTGTTTTTTTTTGCATTTTTTTTTTAATAGTTCCCTTACATATCATCATAGAGGCCCCCTTAACCTGAAGTGCCAGAGGCCTCCAATAGCTTAAAGACGGCCCTGATTATGTTTCAAAACTTAATATATACTTCTGCCCGTGACTTCATCAGCTGTGTGCACTTATAAATTAAGTATGTGTCCAACCTGGATAAAAAGTAGCCTAAGTGTTATTACAGACTAATTTACCTCTGTGTCAAATTTTATCCAAATCCGTTCAGATGTTCTGGTGTGATAGAGTAACAAACATCTATACATCCTCACAAACTTTGTCAGATAGGATGCAGAGTAAGCAAGTGCATCCATCATAACTAATCAAAATGATAATATTTTTTCAGAAAAATTGAGGCTGTCAAGGAGGAAAGTGAATACAGTAAAGATAGTGAGAGTGATGATGATGAGCTTTACTCTTTGACAACAAAGGGATCCGATGAGAATCATGAAGGTGGGTTTCTTTTTTTTTCTAAAGACAAAAGGGCTAGCTGTACTACAGTCATACCCATAACGACGACTGATATCGGCGAACACACGCACATGATCCTTAGGCCAGGTAACCGCTTACCATAAGACGGGCCGCATGCTTGTGTGCCACCTCCCTAAAAGTTATAAATAAAAAACTCCAGTTATGTAAAAATATGATAGAGGTATATATTGTTACACCGAGAAGCTATTAGAATGACTAGATGGGTCACTCACGGATATTCTAGATAGTGTAGTGACTTTATTTCTACTTTATTTCTGTTGTGTGTTTTTGTCAAGTAAATTAAAGTATTTGTGTCAGTAAAATACCGTAGCGTTAATTAGTTTATCCCGAACTGAATATTATTTTGATGGTATTTATATCTAAATTATCCATTATTGTACAAAGACATAGAGAGGCTCTCTATGCCTTTTACAATAAAGAAAAATAAATAATATAATTTATAAATAATAACCTCTATAAGAGAGGTTGTTCATTAGTAAATAATAATGAGTATGTTGGTAATGGTTTTCAGAGCTGCCAAAAAGCAGATCAAGTTCTCCTGAAGATTGGGACTCCGACAACTACTGGATCCCTCAGTATTACAAGCCAGTGACACCACCCCGGTCGTCCTGGCTTTACTTTGTAAAGAAGAAAATGGAAGAAGGCAACTTTTGCCCCGTAGACGCCCATCCAGTGTCCATTGCTGAATTAGTGAAATATGAAAAAATTTGCAATCCACCAATAGAACATGAGTCTGATGGTCAGTTTGATGATTATTCTGATGACGATAGCTGATTAATAACTATACAAGGGGTGGTGTTGCATAAGATCCTCAAATACAGGGTACACCTGTTAATGGAGAGATTCTACTCGTCTTATTGACAGACTTTCCCCTATGAAAGCCATAACTGATATGTGTAAAAGGACAACTTTTCATTTAGTGCTTATATTTTAGCCTATCCACTTTGTAAAAAAACAGTACATTTATTTTACAGGGTAATATGAGAGTAGAAAGACCAGGTGCAAGTAACTAACAGCTAGTTTCTATATCAAATATGTTGGTAGATAAGCTTACTACAGATGGAATTTTGAAATAAAAATCAATATCTTTAGTAAACAAATGTACAGTTTTGTCAAAGGAACCAGCTGTAAATCGACACCCTGCAATCCTGCATAGATCCTATGTTCATGTATATAGGTACAGTTCGAATAATGCAACTACATAATAATATGTTACAGTAGGTACTCTCAATGAGTACCCGATCTCATTAATATTGTAATTATAAACTACCTATTGTACATACTTTATTCTAATCTGACCTGTAGTACACATAACGAGATAATCAAGCTATTGAAACACCCATATTCCATAGAAATAGCAGTCATTTTTCGTTGCCGTGCAGTAAAGCCTCGTAAAGCAAGTCAATAGTAATAACGTTGACCTGTTTATGTTTGTTCTAGTGGTCCTTGGCGGGGTTTTATTTCCAAAAAATGAATGAAATAGGAAGCCATGAATTTGTGCTTTACGAGGTTTTCACTGCACGGCGACGTTTTATAGTGTTGCTGTACAACTTCATTTATTGTATGTACCAATAATATACCATAATCATTATTGTTAGAAGAGTAAAAATGCCTCCTACGCCTTGTTCCACAGTTGTACAGATACCTCTGCTCAGAGACATGTCATTGTTTTCTTATATGAAGGTACTTACTGCACCATGTGACATATTTGAATCAATGTCAGGTGCCTTGTAATGTCTGATAAGCAAGCATGCGCGCCAGGAAAATAATGTTGTCGTTGCTTATCTCGTGCCGAACTAGTGGCTAGACAATTTAATCATCATCGTCAGTCCACTGCAAGACCTAGCAAATGTCCGCCATTTCACCATATCCTGTCCGAGATAATGCTGCGATAAAATAATGTTGCAGCATGGATGTTATAACAAATTATTCTGTGCCTATGTTCTAGTTGTTTACCATATTATACTGTACTTGATTCACTTTGTAGACGCTTTATATTGAAATGTTGTGTACATAATATTGTTAATGTTTAGAATCTAAGCATTTAAGATGTACTAATATTGAAGTGGCAAAGTAGTTAGAAATTTGCATGTGATCACCTAATAAGATCATAGGAAGCATAATCGTTTGTTGAATATTCACATTTTACATACCTATAAACCGATGACTATTATTAGGACATGATTTTGTGAATATATTTATGTAAAGTAAATTATGCTTTGCGTTATTATAATATAGTATGTTGCTTTTCAATAATATAAATATGTATTATTATTTAATGTCTGCCTATAGAAGTATATTTTTTTTAAATCTAAATCTGACTTGACAGGTAAGAAGCCAAGGGTGTATCTGATCTATTAGGTGCTTGACAGCTTGACATAAAGTAGTGAAGGTTCCTACACTATTACTATAATTTATTAGTGCATAAATTAATTATGTTAAATCTTGGTCTTTAATTTTAGTGGGACCACACCCTTACTTGATCTAATAAAAAGATAAATTAAAAATCTCGTATTTATTTCGAAATAGAGCATGTTACAGAACACAATACATAACTACACTAAGTACCTATGTAAAAAATAGCTTATATAAAATTTAAGACAGTTTTCATGTCCTTCAATATTTCATTGTGGATGCTGTTCCTATTTTCTCTAGTCACCTGAAAAGAAAAAATAATACCTTTTAAGGAAAATATCAATTATAACATTCTTGAAGGTTGCTAATAAGAAAAAAAAATCTATCTCTTACCACCCAAACTTTTGCTTGACTATGGTTCCTTATAGACTCAATTAGATGATCTCCTCTTCTGACAGGAATTGTGGCTAGAACTGTACTGTTACATGTGGGACTAAATATTGTGTGAATTGCAGCTTTAAATGATTGACTGAAAAATTCCATCTTCCCTATTTCATCAATGACTAGTAAATGTGCCTGTGTGGTTTCTGGCTGGAAAAACAAAATTATAATTCAGTTTTGTTATGGAACTTTCACCTCTATTCCACAAGCTCTCAGGGTAAATGTGACCATGAATCATAAGGGGGCAAGAAAAGAGCAGTTTTTAGGTTTTGGCTGTTATGAATATCAAAAACAAAAACTGAAGATTATAATAAATTGTTATTTTACACCATAATATTGGATACATATAAATAGATTTATATGCCAAGATATACCACCACCAAGCAGCTAATTACAGACAGTAGAAGAATCTGAGGACCTAATCGGCCCATATAAATCTAATGCATCTAATCAAAACTACATGAAGCAAAAGGTGCAAGTAATCTAAGACACTGGTGGATAACACATTTATCTATAGATTCAATATAATGAAGGCATTTGTACCTTGACTAATGATGGCAGTGCAATATTTTCAAACTCTTGCACTAAAACACCATATTTTCCAACTTTACAATTCACTGGGCCATCTAATAGGGTCTGATCTCTTGCCAGGCGACCCCTAGAGCCCTCCAGAGTCACTACATCGAATCCCTCCCGGATTCTACCATTCCTAACCTCTTCGGTATAAAAACCTGTAGTCTTTATACCTTTACCTGCAATCTCTGTTGATATTTTCTTTGTCAACGTGGTTTTACCAACTCCTGCAAATCGTAATATTGTTTACTAATATTCTATTGATTTCATAGGCCTTTAAAAGTGTATTTCATTTCAGTCAATACCTAACCAGGTTCGCCGGTCAGGATGAAAAATTTATATTTCATAGTCGTCATTCTAGATAGTAGATACACAAACGTTCAATCTCTTTGTTATGTCTTATTTAAACTGCAAAAAAAAGAATATACTCATGGCAATTGCTTTGATTTACTTTTTGTTTTTACCTATTTACCACTTTCCACACTATTATTTTCCGTTTCCAATTTCCAACTCAGTATTTTTTTACTTTGTTTTGACAATTGGATTGACATTTCATTTCCTTCCATCGTGCGTGACATCTTCTCCTTCCTACGTTTAATTTCATGTTTGTAAGGAAAACATTGTCCGCAAAACTTTGATAAAATGACACAAATTTTGATAGAACGATAATTATAGAATCAGATCACAAAATTTTACATAAGTGTAAAAATGTTTGACGTGCTGTGCAATATGCAACGTATTTTATAAAATGTATATTGCTGAAGTTAAACGCTAGAGATGAAACTAATATATTCGTAATAGGTATAGATATTATGATACGAGCTGTATATTCATATTAGTCTATATTA
Source organism: Acronicta leporina (assembly GCA_947256265.1). Lineage (NCBI taxonomy): Eukaryota > Metazoa > Arthropoda > Insecta > Lepidoptera > Noctuidae > Acronicta > Acronicta leporina. Next base: position 13,868,189 of record OX366521.1, read on the forward strand.
GTTTAGCGTAGACTATTACCAGATATTAGTCAAATAATAGGCACAACGAGAGATCAGTGTTCTGATATACGCGGTGACTTGCGCGGCTGTGTGCGTCGACGAGCGCGCTACGGGAGGTTGCCGCACGCATACACATAGTTACTCCGCTGCGACCGCGTCATAGCGACACGATTCGGGGGAGTGAGCGAGATGCATTTATGATTCGAAATGTCGAATAGAATAAAACGCTACTGCTTACTTCTCTTTGACGTGTGCGTGTGTGAGTGAGATTTCTAAAGACAAAATTATACACGTCGGGCTTTATATGCAAGCTGAATGTGATGGTTACAAAGTAAACACTCAATGAAAACAAAATCACTACATTTAGCGCTAATAAATTTCCGAACAAACTGTAGTTTGGTAGTGCTACGTCCTTTAAAAAAAAATGCTATGTTCTTGAATACGCCAACGTATTTACGTTGACAGTCCTAAGCCTGTTAAAGTATGAAGGAAAATTTAATCACCGTTTCGTTTTGGTAATAATATAATATGCAAACCAGAATTATGAATATTCAAGAATATCTTGTGTACCTACCTATATTAAAGAGAAAGAGAATAATTCTGTATTCGTAACGAATAATAATGAGCCATATTAGGATACCATATTTATTACTGGGTAATAGTCAAATATTAGTCAGCCATTTTGAGATTCATATTCTCTCCGTATTCGTTAACTCAACATAATATTGATATCGTAACTATTCTCAGAATAGGTACGATATCAATATTATGCTATTACCCAGTAATAGGCTATTACTGGGTAATAGTCAAATATTAGTCAGCCATTTTGAGATTCATATTCTCTCCGTATTCGTTTACTCTAACATAATATTGATATCGTAACTATTCTCAGAATAGGTACGATATCAATATTATGTTAGAGTTGACTATTACCCAGTAATAGGCTATTACTGGGTAATAGTCAAATATTAGTCAGCCATTTTGAGATTCATATTCTATCCGTTTTCGTCAACTCTAACATAATATTGATATTTTTTTGACGACACGTTTGGCGTAGCGGCTGAGCCATTGGCTTCTGCAACACGTGTTGTGGGTTCGAACCCCACACGGAGCAAATATTTGTATGATCTACAGGTAGTTGTTCCGGGTCTGTGTGTTTGTGTATGTGACAATTTGTGTTTGTAAACGCACCCACGATACAGGAGAAAATCCTACTGTGGGGCTAAGTTTTATTAAAAAAATAAAAAAAAAATATCGTAACTATTCTCAGAATAGGCACGATATCAATATTATGTTAGATTAACGAATACGGAGAGAATATGAATCTCAATATGGCTGACTAATATTTGACTATTACCCAGTAATAGGTATGGTATCCTAATATGACTTAGTGAATATATTCAATAATAGTATTACTTAAATATCACCCTAATATAACACCTCTAATAAACGCAACGGCGTACTCTGTGGCAACGGCCTAAAGAAAAAACTCTGAGGTGTAACTCTTAAACTTTTTTATCTCTCTTTTACTCGTATGCATAAAGCATATTTCCGTCTCATCGAAACTTGTTCTTGACTTCGTCTATTTTCTTATCATTTCATTTACATTATCATCGCAGTATCAAAGTTCATTCTTCCAAAGTTATTTTAGCCGGTGTTTTACTTTTATCAGCCGTTACATCGGTCATTATTGGATAAGTAAAGCATTGTAAGATACGTTTAATCCAACGATCGAAAATGGCCTCAGTTGGTGCTGTAACCCGTGTTTTGTTGGGAAAGAATGTGGTGAACAAAGTAGCAGCCGTCAATACCGGTTTTGTTAAATTCTACAGCACTGGTGAGTAAAACATTTTTGCTAAAAACCATGATAAGCATGTTTTGCCCTTTTGAGTTCGGATTTAGTGTGTGATAACAAACTACAATGATATAATTAATTCGGACCATGCATATTTAGAGATCACTCAATCAATTAGAAACAAGAACCACCTACCAAAAATATTTTAAAACCAGTTTTATATTTGTTGGAGCGTGTTTCCGAGAATCCTAACCTTTTGCCGGCCAGTGTCGCCTTAGGTCACTTCGATGGGGTTGTTCACTATCTTTAAGGTCGCAGTGCATTCAATAAATTTTATTAGACTATCGAAACAGCCATATATTTAGCAGTTGCACACCAATTTTAATAATAAGCAGTCATTGCTGGGTTCATCGGACCTATAGTATAAGTATGTAATCTTCAAAACTACTGAATATTATGTGAATATGCTGTTTTTTCAGAATAACAATTCTAAAATTAAACAAGTATGTAGGTAATGTTATCAAAAACAATAATTTATGATTTTAAAAATCATTGAAGCAGTGGGTTAAGAATACCTACTGCAAGCACTAATGTGCATACTAAACACAGTACAGTAAATTTTGATTGGCTATTGTATTAAAACTATACACCACTTGGTATAAAGTTACAAAATTGTGTTACTGTGCAAATCACTGAATTACTTATCACATTAGCATTGGCCTTGATAATACAGTTCTTTATCTATACAATTTTATTGTTTTTCTTTTATTTTTATCTTTCACAATTATCTCATTCAGATATTTTGATAGCTACATGCTGATCAGCACTATTCTTGTTATTTAAGCTATGCAAAGAAATACTTATAGAAAAAAAATACTCCTTATAGGCAGTGCATTGTTAGTGAATGAGTTTAAAGTTTAAACCAGTGGTTTCCATAGTGAACTGAACCATGACCCATCCTATAAAGACTTCCAAATTCCATACAACTATATGAATGAAGTACTCATATATGGAAACGGATAAAGGAGCCCAAACTTGAAAAAATCTATGGTTCATAGTAGCTGCAGGATTTGGTGGTGAACTCACTACTCAATGAAAAATGTGGCATACCTTGGGAACACTGGTCTAGACTAGAAAGCCACAAAAAAGGAGAATATACTCACATTGAGTAATAGTAAATATAATCATAATAGTTTGCATGTGGGCTTAATGTGGTGGGTTAAGTCAGCCTACATCTATTTAATTGCACTGGTCTGACATGAGACTAGCATAGTCACCGGGAATGTGCTGACCTCAAAAAAAAAAAGACTACATTATATTTTATTAAATCCTTAGCCCCAGCATACGAAAACATCAAGATTGATGTAGTAGGAGCCAAGAAGAATGTAGGAATCATCCAGTTGAACAGGCCTAAGGCATTGAACGCGCTATGCGGGCCCCTATTCGTGGAGCTCGGCCAGGCCGTCCGGGACTTCGATGCCGACGACAAGATTGCCGCTATCATCATCACAGGTTTGTTATTTTATAAATGACTAGCTGTTACCCGCGACTTCGTCCGAGTGGTATTTAAAAATTAAAACAATAAAATAAAAAAGTAGCCTAAGTTACTCCTTGTTACATCAGCTTTCTGCCAGTGAAAGTCCCGTCAAAAAAACCCAGCCATTCCAGAGATTAGTCTGAACAAACAGACAGACAGACAAAAATTTAAAAAAATCTTGTTTTGGTATATGTACCGTGTAGGTACTTATACATTCAAAAGCACTTAGTAAAAAGCGGTTATTTTAATATTACAAACATACACCCCAATTTTATTTATTTGTATATAGATATTTTTTCATGTACATCAACAAATTTACTACAGAGAAATTAACTTGAGACCAGTCTTACATGACGACAGAAATAAGTACCTACTGCAAAAAGGAATAATTATTTATTAAAAAAAAGCCTAGTGATCGTAAGCGTTGAGGCAGTTTATTAATAGTTAATTATTTAACTATTAATTTATTTATTTAATCAACATATTTCTCATTCATAAATTGGGCACGGGAATCGGAAAGATATATTATGTATTCCACTCATGTCTCTATTTAATTTATGTGTGTTAGTAGGAACAAAGATCGCCAATTTCGCATAACCTATCGCTATTTGCAGTTGGTAGTAGTTTTATTACGCAACGAACAACCCATGTAGCCAAAAAAGCGAAGATAAGATAAATCCAATATCATTAAAAAATATATTGTAGATAACACATGTCATATGAATTGTTTTCGTTATCGTGAACTATTGGATCTAAGTTTTACAGTTACATCTTAATGGTACTGATATAAGGTTCAAACTCCAATAATTTACAGTAAATAAACACTTATATATGTAATATGAAAAGCGATAGTTATCGTTCCCCTAAGACACATTTATATATTTTTTTCTGGACTCCTGTTGATATACGACTGCCATATGAAAAATTTAAAAAGAATTTTGCAATCCGTCATATCAATCAGCCTATTGCCGTCCACTGCTGAACGTAGGGGAGGTCTACTACCCAAAGAGCGCCAACCATCCCGGTCTTGGGCAGCTCGAATCCACCCACTGCTAGCCACCTTCTTCAAATCATCAGTCTATCGTGTCGCAGGGCGTCCCGCAAGTTCTACCGCACTACGCTTGCCCAAGACCGGGATTTTATATAATTGCGAAAGTAACGCTGTCTGTCTGTGTCAACTAAAGATGTAAAGGTAAAAATCCTTTCATGCCAAAACCGCTGAATAACTTTTTTTTTCATAATACAGATTTTTTGTGAAACAACTAGTGGTTTTCTAAAACAACGAATTATACAAGCCAATTGCGACATATACATATAATAATGTGTACTAGCAAATATTAAATTGGAACATTTTCCGGCAAAGGTAATGAGAAGGCTTTCGCCGCCGGCGCCGATATTAAGGAGATGCAAAACAACACATACAGCGAAAACCACAAGAAAGGCTTCCTGAAGGACTGGGAAGACGTCTCCAACTGTGGTAAACCTATCATCGCTGCAGTCAATGGATTTGCTGTAAGTGAAATTAGTCACCCAAAATAAAAGCGGCGGTAGCTTACTAGAGCGTCAGACTTGTGATCATGTGGTTGCCCTTCGAAACCCACCCATTGATCTACCAACGTAACACAAGCATTTAGCTTAGTACGTGGGGTTAACTAGAATACTAGTAATCAGCAACCGATAGGTATTGCTAGTAAGTTTTAAAAAAACCTCTAAATAGGTAACCTTTCAAAAGTTTTCATTATCAATCCATTCACTCTCCCAATGCTGAGCACGGGTCTCCTCTCAGATTGAGAGCACTTAGGCTATACATATAGTCAATTACGCTAGCCCCTTACCTTTTGGGGAATACAGGCGTGATGGTTATAAAAACCAATTTTGTTAAACCTAATAACTATTAATACCTAATATCATCGTGGGAGAGCCATGCTTCGGCACGAATCAGCCGGCTCGACCGGAGTGAAACCATGGCCTCACAGAAAGCCGACGTGAAACAACACTTATGTTATGTTCCGAGTGAGTGAAGTTACCAGAGGCTTTTTAAAAGGCGGAAACGCACTTGCGGCTCCTCTGGCGATGCGGGTGTCCATGGGCAGCGGCGGTTATCGTTTGCCATCAGGTAATCCGTCGTTTGGCCCCCTATACCATGAAACCGTTTTAATTAGATTTGTCTAGGCTAAGCTAAGCTATAAGCTATTTTACTCCCATTAACTCGCCGTCTAATTATACCGAACATCTACCCAGCTCGGCGGTGGCTGCGAGCTGGCTATGCTCTGCGACATCATCTACGCCGGCGAGAAGGCCAAGTTCGGACAGCCAGAGATCAACATCGGCACCATCCCTGGGGCCGGCGGTACCCAGCGCCTGCCTAGATATGTCGGCAAATCTAAAGCGATGGAAATTGTTCTGACGGGCAACTTCATCGACGCTCATGAAGCCGAAAGAATGGGTAAGTTATTCAGTATTACTAGTTCTATCCAACTTGAGGGTGCGGCGGTAGCCTAATGGGCGTCGGACTTGCGATCATGTGGTTGCCGGTTCGAAACCCACCACTACTGACGTGAACCCACTCGTAACACAAGCATTTAGCTTAGCACGAGGGGTTAACGAGAATAGGGGTAAACTAGTAATGTGCGACCCACATTGCTAGTAAGCTTTAATTAAACAAAAAAAAGAGAGAATTTACCGTAAAAACCTATTACCAAAATAAATCGTAATTCAAAGAGAATTTATTCAAAAATTAGTTATTATTTGGATTCGGTTACCATAAATCTAGGTTCCTATTCAACCATTTCTTCCAAAATACTTCACGGAAAATAATTGCAAGTGAATGTAATTTTTTATAACTTTACGCAGTTTCAATCGATTTTCCTGTCGTTAATTTTCAGTGAAGTCCAAGAGATCCAAGATATCAGTATCCAAATCCGAAATAATTCAAACACAATTTGATTAAATTGTATTTAAATTACGACTTCTTTTGGTATTACGTTTTCATGGACAATTCCTTTATCTCTTCTTTCTGTTTAATTCGTCTTCCAGTCTGACTTACTTAACATAATATCTGGGTACGCCGCCTAATATCAAGATGTACAAGTCACTTCGTGCCTTTCTTGATATAGTTTGACTTGACCGAAAATTAACGGAGAGGGGGAAAGTTTGCGCAGTGCATTTGCGTGCAAAGTGTACTAAAAAACTACTACTGCGCAATACTGCGCATCCACCATTTTGGTTCAAGTTATTTTGCGCCAACTGTACCTCTTTATCTCAACTCCAGAGGCGACTGCTCACATGGTAGTCTGAATTCAATATGGCAAGGTGATGAGCACCTAGCTAAAAAGTATTACATAATCACAAGCAGTGCTGCTGCTGGAAATAGTAAAAAAAATTTTTTGATGATTTGAAAAATCAGTAAAATAACCGGTACTGAAATTATGGTGAGAAAACTCGCATGACTGAGAGATTTCGACGGCGTGTAATGTCTGCCAACCTGCACTAGGGCAGCGTAGTGGATTATAGTTTAAAACAGTAAATGCGTTGAAGATGAATATATTAAATACTAGAAGCATAGGGTTCTACGAAAATGGTCTGAAAAGATTTTTACAAGGTCGGCAACGTGCGAGTGATACCTCTGGTGTTGCAAGCATCCATAGGTTACGGTAACCGCTTACCATCAGGCGGGCCGTTTGCTTGTTTGCCACATTAGAGGTATAAAAAAAATTTTTATGATAATTCTCCCAGGTCTGGTGAGCCGCGTGTTCCCTGTGGAAAAACTTCTGGAGGAGACCATCAAATTGGCCGAGAGGATCGGCACCCACTCGCCTCTCATCGTGAAGCTGGCGAAGGCGGCAGTCAACCAGGCTTATGAGACTACCTTGAAATCTGGACTGATTTTCGAAAAATCATACTTTTACGGAACTTTTGCTACTGTGAGTTTAACATATAAACTTGTATTCATATATTCGCCTATTTGTTAAGTTCCATTAACCAGGCTATGATTAGTAGATATTATGAGGATAGTAACTGAATCCCTCTAAATCTCAGCAAAATTATTTTTATTTATATTTTAAAAATAATATCATTCCTAACACATAATCGTATTCAGATGTTTACAAACAATTGAATATTTAAAGCGGCGGTAGCCTAATAGCTAGGGTTTGAAACCTGCATTTGAAACATTTGAAACATTGCACTACGCACGTGAACCCACTCGTAACACAAGCATTTAGCTTAGCTCGAGGGGCTATCAAGAATACTAGTAATGTGTGATCCACATTGCTAGTAAGCTTTAAAAAATAAATTGAGCTATTTGTAATAAAAATTCACATGCATTCTTCCTGTTTCAGGCTGACCGCAAAGAGGGTATGACAGCATTCGTTGAGAAGAGGCCACCAAATTTCAAGAATGAATAGGTTTTTACCAATTTTTATACAATGTATATTGAATTATGTTTCCCTTATATTAAGCGAAGGTGCAATACAAAAGTAGATCCATTATAGGTAATAGCCTGTTATCCAATTTGTATTATATTTACAAATAAAAATAATATATTTTTGGATTTTTATAATATTACTTTTATTTTTGATTACATATCTTTCCTCTTCCTCCCTCTATCGGGTTTATTTTGTATGGGATAGGGAGCAAACGAGCAGACGGTTCACCCGATGGTAAACGATAACCGCCGCCCATGGACACCCGCATCACCAGAGGAGTCACAAGTGCGTTGCCCGCCTTTTAACTAATGCTAATGGACAATACGGAAGAATAAAAAGACACCACAGCGACATCTTGGTAGCTTCCGGTGATAAACCAATGGAAATTATCGAATCCTAATTCCTACTCTGAACCCTTGTCCACCGCTGCGCTATTACAGTCACGTTATAAAGTGTTAGCGTTTAGAAATGTATACCTAATTCAAATAACATTTGTACATAAATAATTTCGTTAAAATTTTTAATGTAATGACTTTCTGTAATCATTTTCTAAATTGCTCATAAAAAAAATTGAGGCACTTTTTATTTTTTTATTAAAAACGCCATAAAAATTAAATACATACGCGTACCTACCTACACTTCCGACAACTATTGTCTATCTACACCGGGGATGAAATGTAGACAAGCATCACCCACTAATTAATGATTGCCGGACGGTGAATCGATGTCCATCCCGCCCCTCGCAGCCATTATGCACATGCGCTGTTCTGATTTGGTTTTGGTTGTAAAATGCACTACATACTGCGCAGCCACTAGAGTACAACTTCAACGAGGCACAGGTAAATCGTCGGAATTTGCACACATAGTACCTAAACAAAATTCAATGAACAGTGCTGCTGGCACTGACAATAAAATATTACTGTAGGTACCTCTTAACTTATACCTACCTAACGGCCCAAGTCGTTGGGCAGTGGTTAATTTTACGATTGAACACGTCATTATTTTTCGCATTAGTGATTACTTTTAGGATTTTTTTTATATTTATTTGCATATTAACACTTTTTTTTTAAGCGCGCAACTATAAAAAGTGCTGGGCTAACTTCAGTGAGCATTGCACTGACCTCAGTGAGTTACTGTAAAGGGTGTAAAGGTCAGGCTCTAGTGTCGTGAAGCATTGGAAAATACTGATTCTACATCGCAAAAAGGATCGTGATAAAGGAGTCTAAATCGTGATAAAGCTCACTATACTGTCTCTTAGCGTAAGCGTACTAGGCACAATAAGAACGTGTCAGACAAGACAATATTCTTTGTATTTAGAGGTATGATATAATGAGTGCCCAATAGACCGTTCCGTCACCGACCAGCACCGTTGCATCTGCATGCCATGCACGGAGCGTAACTGCCAAAGAGTATGTAGGTATAATAATAAAGTTGTAGGTACGTAACTCTGCATAGCCTAACACCGGCTCCACATATTGGATACTACGAGCCAACCAACGTTGGCGCTAAGCGATTACATACATGGGTGTTGGCACCTCAGAGTAATATGGGCTTGTCTTACTTCAATGGCTGGCACCAACGCTATTTACTGGTACACACGTTGACCGAATAGCTTTGGTGCTGCCATTGGGGCCAACGTGTGGAGCTGGCCTCATATTTCTCAATACTTACAAAAGTTGCAAAAATTAGAGCACCCTAAAGCCCTAAACCGACGATCATGCATGAGGAGGTTAAGGAACGTAGATAAAGCGAAAGTAGTGTGTCAGGATCGTAGCAAGTGGAAATCTATAGTCTCTGCCTACTCCAATGGGAGATAGGCGCGAAAATATGTATATACTGAGGTATGTACTTAATTATCCTCATAAACCAAGTTTGAACCACCCTCAGGAATGAGCTCAGGAACCACCCAAAGCACCTAATACAAATTAAAGTGTCATCCTACGCTGACACCAGTGTTGCCAGTAACAGTTAGTCAAATATAACAAGGTTCAGCTCAAAAAGTAACATTTTTACGAAAATAGTAACATTACCCAATTTTATGTGGAAATTACTAATACTTTGTAACTAATACTAATATTATGGCACTTTAATAGACAAGAAATAAAAAGGCTTTCAGTCCCATTATTTAAGCCTCGAGATAATAGTTGATCGAATAATTGACAAGCGATTCTGAAAAAAAAAACATACAATTGCTTAATAATGTGAGTAATATACCTACACATATTATCACTCTGAGAATATACCAACCAATACAGAAATGTTATTCAGTAGTTAATAAAATTGTTAATTATTAAAAATAAACCGCAATCATACCATATTAGTTAGGCAGGGTTTGGCAGTAATTGGAACTGGAACCTAAAAAAAAGGGTTAATATTATTGCATTGTAGTCGTGAAAATTAGTTACTTAAAACTTTGTGAGATCTAAGGAATAATGTGCAATTAGTACCTTCACCACTCTTGCTATATTTTATTTTCGCATGCATCATTGCTTTTGATGGCTCAAATTGTGTAGCGTTTTTAATATTTGCTTTAGTAGCCATCAAAGCAGAAATGGTTTCGGTGTTAAGCCTGTTCCTATTTTCTGATTTAATTAATTTTAGCTGACTAAAAATCCGCTCGACGCATGCATTTGAAAAAGGCAACACAAGTAAAAGCCCTATAACTTTTTTTAAATTTGGAAACATCTCAGTACCAGTCAAATCTTTTAATTTTAAAATTTTTTCCCAGTATTCCTCCACATTTTGTGATAAGTTTAATTCCTGATGGTCTAGGAAGGCGTGCTTCTTCCACTCCTTTTGTAGTTCCAATAAATCAACATCATCTTTTAAGTTCTTAAATCTGGTCAACACACTTGATAAATCTTTTATTTCAAATTTTTGTGCTATGCTTGGTTCAATGACTTCTATAATCTCGTAAAGCGGGTCAGAAAAATCGTAACGTTGTATTATTTGTTTAATTGTTTCTATGTAAAAATTTAGACAGGTTCTTTTGAAATCAGTAATTGCGGTTTTGGGTTCAGGAATTTCTTTTGATAATTCTTCAATTGATGATGCACAATCATCAGCTATTCCTAAATATATTTTCTCAAGAGTCAAAAAAAATCTCGGATTAGCATATTCAATTCGGTAGGCATCGGTAGTTTTACAATAATTGAATTGCATGTAGTTGCTGGCTACTGTTTTAATTAACTTATGGATTTCAGGTTTTAGTTGGTGGAGTAGTGGTTTTTCAGACTGGAACAGGCGGTTGAAATCATTAAATAGATCTAGGACGTAAGACATAAATTCTAGGTAAACTTTTGTGAGTTTATTATCAAGTACGCCTATTATATCCTCCGTGATTTTACTTGGATCTTCTATAACTTCAAGTCTAAAGTACTCAGAGAGTACATCATACTGTTCTAATACTCTGTTGACGCATGCCTGTAGGGATAACCATCTTGTAATTGAAGGACTCAAAATTTTATGGACATCAACCTTAAAAAACATTTGTAATTCTCTCAGCTTCTCCTGTCTAAGAGAACTGCGGCTAAAATGAGATCCAACATTTCTTAAAAAATCCTCCACAAACCTTGGAAGCTTTAGACAAGCTTTAGAAGCCACTAGATGGATCATATGACAGCTACACTTCACACATGCAATGTGTGGTATTTTTTCTTTTAAGTGGCTGAAAACGGAATTATGTTGACCAACCATACTGTTTGTGGTGTCAGAAGCAAAGCCAACGAAGTTTTTTAAAGGTATCTGTTGATTTTCAAGCCAATTCAATAATGCATTTGTGAGGTCTTCAGCTTTTCCAGAAGTAACTTCATATATGGCAAGGAATTTAGTACAAACTAAGAATTCATGCTCGTCAAAAAATATCACTGCTAGTGCACATTGCTTTTTAACACTTATGTCTGTTGTCTCATCCATAATAACACTAAATGTTGTTTTTTTAAGTTTTGATACAAGTTCTTCTGTCAGTATTGGACCGAGGACAGTTTTTACAATATTAGTTGCTTTTGTTCTTCCTAAATTAATAGATTTTATAATTGCTGAATCAGGAAATGTATTGGCCAAAAAAGGAATTAAATCGTCTGACAATAACAATGGCAAATTATGTTCGGCGAGAAAAGCACATAATTTAAATTCAGCTCTTTTCTTTAGCTCTTCTTCTTTTTTAGGTTTAAAAGCTTCGCCTATGGATGTAGTTTTACTAATAGCGTTCACATTTTGTTTATGTTTTGTTGTATTTTGATGCTTTATAAGAGCAGGCTTATGGTTAAGTAAATTGGAATTACAAATTTTACAAAAGGCCGTGAGTGAGCCGTTTTCTTGTTCCCTTTTTGAAATCCAATTTTTTAATTCTAAGTCAGATAGCCATTTTTCATTAAAATGATAAATTTGCTTCTTTTTTTTTTTCAGGGGGTACCTCATCTACTGAGCTATCGCTTACTATATTTTCTGTATCTACTTTTTTTGGTTTAGAAGCAGCAGTCAAAAACCTGTCCATTATCTTGTTCGACATGTTTATTTTGTTATCACAGCAATATATGCAGTATATTAATTGACACCACATCATACATGAAAAAAAAGCGATAGACAAAGTTAGTGCATTATGAACAAGACCAAAACCATGCATCCATGATGAAAAATCGTATGATTCGATACTGTAAAGTATATTAAAATATAAATATCAAAATATAGAATGCCGAGATGTACGTAGGTAAGTACATCTCGGCATTCTATATTTTAATATTTTTATCCTGCTAAGCAATGTTCATAAGCGAGTCGCGAATTGAATCACTCGATCGTCATGCATCAGAAAGTTAAATTATTTTAACGTAGGTAAATAAAATACTTTATGTTTCTTCATATCAAGACTATACTATACATACTTATAGACAAAACTTTGTACAGCAAAGTTTGCATGTAGGTGCAGGTACAGTAATTGTGGAAAGAAACGGCAATAAATGACGAGTAAGCATAAAAATATTAAAATTGTCCTATTTCGAACGATCTGGCAACACAGAGAGGCTACGCGAGTGACAGTAATTTTCGCGCGTATTTTTTAGTTAGGTTAGGAGTAGGACCGGTAAGTAACAAGCTTTAAATAAACAACAATTATTACAAAAACAAACATATTTCAGTTACAAAGGCAAACAAGATTTTAATATTGAATTAACATTTACTTACCGAGTATTGTCAGCACACCACACACAAGTCGATAATGCACAAATTGGTTTGTTTTGACGAAATAAAAACTAAAAATAAATCACAGAGACTATTACAGTACTTAATAAAGCATAAACTAAACACAAAATATAACAAAACAAAGACAAGTTGACTGAAGTCTGAAACTGAACTGAACTGACGACACTAACGCTACTAGCGGGATGTGAGAAATACTTAGTAAGTTAGTATTACTCTGAAGGAGAAATAGAAATACAGGCGAGTGAGTGAATACGAAGTTTACAAAATCTATTGGTCTAGTGCGCCAACACGACAAACAAAACTTTCTTAGACCAGCTCCACACATTGGCCCCAATGGCAGCACCAACGCTATTGGGCCAACGTGTAGGCCAGTAAATAGTGTTGCAATTGCAAACACCATCTATCATGCTAACGCAATTTGATTGGTTCTAAACGCTTAGCGCCAAGGTTGGTCGGCTCGTTGTGTCCAACATGTAGAGTTGATGTAACAGGCATTCCGTTTCACGACAATTTTTTATTTCTTGGAAAATTGTTTAAGTCCTAAAAGTAACGTAAAAGTAACATGTACAGTCGTGTAACATGGAGGTAACATGAAGGGGTCATAAGTAACGTAAAATGTTACAAAAGTAACATTCTGGCAACGCTGGCTGACACTGACAGTAGCTGTTAAAATATAATGCAACAAAATTGAAATGTGTCTGCTGAGAAAGTATATAATCCTTGTGTAGTACTTTATTTAATTTTGTCGGAATATAGGTTTACACCTTGGCTTGAATGAATTATTTTTTCAACTGAAAGTTGTTTGTTGTTTTAGTGAAAGAAATAAATTATTTTTCCCGTTTATCAAATGTATTAATTTGCATTTTTAACCTATTTATTAATTATGCAATGATAATTTAAATAGTTTTGCGTGTGACTTCGGTGTGTAAACAAGTGCATCACAATCTTGTTTCATGACTCTTATGTCCATGTTTTGGGAACATGTTTATCGAAATAGGCACACCATGCAGGAGTTTGAAGACATAGAGGTACACAAAACTAGTGTATCAGTGTTTGTGGCTCTATTTTATTTAGAAATGCTGTACATTTTAATCATGGCACTGTCTATTTTGAATAGAATAAATCAACACGTACTGTCGTAAATATTCCTGTATTTACATACCCGTAAGTATCGAATTTATATGTTTTAAAAGAAATTTGAAAGTTGTTTTAGGTTCAACTTTAGTTCCTGATGTGTTTTATAAATGAAAGTGCCTATGACCAGTGGAAAAATAGTTTGTAGAATACTTGAAAGTCTTAATACTGTTAAAAAAAATTACTTACCTACCAGACATTCAAGGGGCTTTTATATATGTGCACATACACTGTACAACGAATCTCGATTGATATCTAGTAAACAATCCCACATTGAACTTAAGTAGAAATCAATAAATTTATTCTTAGTAGCCACCCACAGATTTTATTCTTAGAAAAAGGTTCAAGTAAAATGTACCTACACTCTCTCTAACAGAAGAGGATTGAAAAGACAGGCCAGTGATATCATTTAAATTGTTTAAAATAATAATTGTGTGTGTGTGAGAGGCTGCTATTTTTTCACTTCTGCATTGAAAGAAAGAAAGAAGTGAAGAAAGTTGAAACTGATGTTAGATAGGCCAAATTCAGGGGTTTTGTAAGTTTTAATGGAGCTTTAATATTTAGTATAATGTCAGAACCATTTGCTTTTTTCTTGTTATTGTGACCTTCAGGATACCGGAAACTAAAAGTCGGAGTTATGAAATTGAAATCTTGCACATTAATTTACCATAACTACATTGTACTCTCTCATTCTCCTGTAAAATTTGTGTACTTTATTAGGGTTTATTCATAGGGATCTACTATAATTAAATTGAAAACATTCAGGAAATCTAATGGGTGAAAAGTCCATAATTATTATATGTTTATAATATTGCGAACTGTGTGATCTCTAGATATACACTATGTGATTTGTAGAATCTTGTTTTAAGAACCAGAACAAAGAATAATTTTATTAATTAAAACTAGCTGTGTCCGCCAGTTTCATTCATTGTGGCATTGTGTTTAAAGTCAATTTACAATGTAGCCCTCAAGAATAATGTAAGTACCTTTCCATAAGAGTGAAAGAAGTTTTAATATCGGTTGAGCCATTTTTGAGTTTATCCATTTAAAACGTATGAACAATAAATACCTCTTTATAATATTAGTGTAGAATAACAGTTTTAATAATGTTAGTTACTTATAATAACAATTAATGTCATGAATTTCAGATATATAAATACTGTAGTCCAAGATGATCAGCAACAGAGATGTACAAGACAGGCTGTATTTGTCAAAGGGTGAACAAAACATCTACATTGACAACTGTAGAATACCACAACACCACATTGAGGGCATAAGATTTCTTTACAAACAATATAAAAGGGTAAACATTTTAAATATAATTGTTGTACCAAAATCTCTTTTTATGATTCAACAGGACTATTACCTACAACTAGTTTACTTACCCCATATTCCTAAAAAATAACTGCTATGTGGTTCTACAGGACAGGTTGGTACAGGAAAAACCATGACAACTTCATGATATAGTTTTTAAAATTCACTTTCATATATTGTTATTACAGAATAATTATTCTTTACAATACATATCTGAAAAGTATACCTTTGAACATAGCAGCAAACAGACCCAAATTGGGACCTCATTCTTCCCTGTAGATCAGTGGTTCCCTGCCTTTTTTTGACCAGGGCAGGGACCACTTTGCTCTAATAGTTTGGTATTGGTTTTTTTTTTCTGATCGCCCGCCTGGTGCCTGCCGGCGTCCCCGAAAGATAAATAGAAATAGAATAGAATTGGTATTGGTTGGCTTTTTTCCGCAACTCCACGACTAAGCGCGTATTTTGCGTGTGGGTGGGACGATGTTGGGTTTTCAATCAAACCACTGCTCTAATAGTTGTTTATATTTCTTATTCCAGTATAGAAAGGGAGTAATAATAAATGATCCATTCAGCTTTGGGAGGAACATTCAAATAATTTTATTCCTGAAGGCTGTTCGCCCACTGCTTAAGAAGTCAGTGCTTATCCTGTGCCAGGAAGAGGGTGAACAAAACTGGATAGAACGCTTCCACACATGGACAGATTTGAATGATGGTAAGACAGGGTCTTTTTTTTTTTGGGCTTAACTAAGTCTAAATAACATAACATACCATCACGCCTGTATTCCCCGAAGGGTTAGGCAGAGGCGTACTAATGTACACCCACAGTTCGCCGGTATGTTTAGGTCCCATGTAATAGGGGGCGAGCCTATTGCCATTAACCGGGCACAAATTCCTAACTGCTACTGGGAATTTCATGGAAAAACCCAATAACACTGCTCGACCTGGGAATCGAACCCAGAACCCCTAGCGTAGCAGTCGCGCTCAGGACCACTTGGCTAATGAGGCCGTTTGTTTTACTATACATAATTATTATATCATCATAGGCCTTTCTCCATATTTTTATTCGTAGTCAATTGTTATTTCCACTCCTTAAAGTTTAAAATAATTTCAGATGTGGCAATAGAATCAGTGAATCCCACATTTAAAAAGTTGATAATTATAAATGCAATGGTAAACCTGCCTGTATTCTGTGCCCGGGAGTGGAGCATCGTCATCGTTGACGGCGAAAATAATACGCCCACCAACCTTATACTCAAGCTTCCTTTCAAAGCTGATTTCAAGATATGGAACACATCTATCAATATGAAAGTATGTAGGAAGAAATTTTACCTATTTTTTATTTTGTAGCGAAAAATGAGTATCCATGTGTTACGTGTGGGTAGTTAAGACATTGGTTTTCTTTACGGGCCATCCATAAATTACGTCACACGTTAGGGTCGACGAAATATGACACTGTGTGACAAGGGGAGGGAGGGCTCATCAGCTTTGTGATGTCACATGTAAAAATCTAAATTATTTTTAGATATAAAATTGAAAAATATGTGAAGTCACAGGGGGGATGGGGTATCACAAATGTGACGACGCACGGTGGGCTGAAAATCGGCTTTCATAGACACAATCGTTTGTACATCTAATGGGCCGAGACAAAATTTTATAATATGGTAATGATCAGCAGAATCCATTTCTAGCAATAAAAATTACCCATTATAATTCAAGTGTCTATGTCTATGAAAGCCGATTTTCAGCACACCGTGCGACGTGTGACTTGGACGGGGGGTGTCAACAAATCATGAAGTTCGTGTGACGCAATTTATGGATGACCCCTTATTATATTTTTTTTACAAGAGGCGTAACTAATACACATTATATATTCAAATCTATACCTGCCTAAATCTTCCTCTCCTCAGCCGCTGTAACTACATCAAATATCTGGGAGTAGTTATCGATGACTTGCTTTCTTTTCAAAATCACATTGATACTCTTACCTCCAGATTGCGTAAATTAATATTTATTTTTAAGAGGCTCCAACATGTTGCAGATGTAAAGGTCCTTAGATTGGTTTATTTAGCTCTAGCTCAATCTCTTATACAGTACTGTATAGTCTCCTGGGGTGGATCCACAAAAACTCATTTGCTGAAACTGGAACGTGCCCAGAGAGCTGTTTTAAAAGTAGGATGGAACCTACCTTACATCTTTCTAACAACAAGACTATACACAAACTGCAATGTTCTCTCGGTTCGAAAATTATTCCTACTAAACTTGATCCTTACTACCCACTCCCAAACTCCATACAATCCCAATAAATTTAAAAATTCACGACACAAATATGGTGCTTGCCCTCAAAGTCTGGTCAATTCCAGTTTAGCTCAGCGCAGTTTTTGTTTCCTCAGTAGCTATGTTTATAACAAAACAAATAAAATGTTAAATATATACCCTATGTGCTTATCAGATTGCAAAAAAACAGTAATAGATTGGCTTCAAAAACTTGACTATGAAGAGACTGAAAAAATTATTACCCCACTACTATAGACCCCACAGCTGATTAATACGCACATACAAATGCACACTTACACGTACCGCACGCGCGCACACACACACACACACACACACACACACACACACACACACACACGTACACACACACACATTTACACAAAATCACTCATTAAATGTTACTAAGATTATTACATTCACTTGATTTCCTCTCATGTTCTTGCACAATGTATGTAATTTATCACGTTAGCAGTTTTAATTTTAAATGTTATAAGGAGTAAGAGAGCTTGGAGATCCGTCATACAGGCTCCGAACCTAGTACGGACTCCAGCTCTCAAAAAGTTACTTGTTATGCTAAAACTAATACCACAATTTGTAAAAGTGTACTTTTTGAGAGAAATAAACTTTTTTTTTTTTTATAAATAACATGTATGTTAATGTTCCAGAAAAATCTAGACAAATTTGCAGAAATAAACAAGTGGCTGTTTCCGAACGAGTCGTTTGATAAACAATATTTTATACCCAACCCTAAAAGTGCAGTTGACATCATAGATAAAGCTATACTTTTGGATTCCTTCATGGAAGATATTGTTTTAAGGAGAGATGATTTAGATTCCTCGTTTGAGGTATGTACCTAAAAAGAATCAATTAAAA
Source organism: Acronicta leporina (assembly GCA_947256265.1). Taxonomy (NCBI): domain Eukaryota; kingdom Metazoa; phylum Arthropoda; class Insecta; order Lepidoptera; family Noctuidae; genus Acronicta; species Acronicta leporina. Next base: position 13,886,739 of record OX366521.1, read on the forward strand.
ATCAATTAATGGTATACAATTGTTTTGTCATTAGAATTTAATGTCAATTTTTTTTTCAGAAATACCATAGAGATGTTATGCCTCCGCCAAAAGCTACTACTGCAATTACCACTACCACTACTACTCCTACTGTATCAAGAAAGAACAAAGATGCCGCGGGGACCAAGATAAAGCGTTCAAAAACAAAACCAAATGTTGAAGAACAAAATCAACATAACAAAACCCTAACCGCCCTAACAACGCTTATAGGAGAAACGTCGCAATCTTGCAAAACATTTGATAGCACTGAAGATTTCAGCATCGATAATTACAAAAGAAAAATTGTGAAAGACAGCGGGAACGTAAGTGAAGAAAATAAGCCTCCGTTTAAAATAATTGAGATAGATAATACTGAAGAGCATAGTGACTTGAAATTATACTATGAGGCTGAATCGTTAAGTGGGACCATGGTAAAGAAGTTAGAAGAAATGGATACTCTAGTGTTTGGACACGACACATTAATTAGTAAAGTGTCCCCAAAAGGGAACAATAATGAATTTGCATGTGATAAAGAAGACACTGAACTAGCTAAAGTTGTTTTGATAACCACCAGTAAAACTACTGAAGAAAAAGATAATTCAAAATCTGATACCAGCGAAAAATTTTCTGGGAACAGTTCAATGAATTTAAATGAAACAGAGAGAGACAATAAGAGTGAAAGTGTATTGAATAAAACCAAAACTAATCTAGATAAGGATATCGATAAATCTGACATTGCCGATGAGAGGTTAACAAGACAGAAAGACAATGAATTTAATAAAATGAACCTTGATGAATTGAATAAAGAAATCAGTGATTTAGGTAGAGAGGAGTATTCTAAAGAAGTCACAAAGCAGAAAAACAGCACTGACAGTCATAATTATGAAATACAAGTAAAAACAAATGAATTAAATACAGAACAAATTAGTTTAAAACGTAACAATATTGATGACAAAGTGAAAGAATATGAAAAGAAACTCTCAAAGAAATTTAAGGGATCTCTTTTAGATAACTTATTTTAATGGAGTGTGAGACTACGTTAGGTTAAGATTGTGTTAGGTTGTAAAAATAAATGTATTTACCGTTTGGATGTATTTAACAATAATTAATCAGACAAAAACTAGTCCATATTCCTCTGATAGTATCTGCCGAAGTTAGGAATTTCTGGCCTCTCGAAACGCCTCCTCGCCTGGGGGAATGATTGCTAATACGTAACGCAGTGCACTTCTAGGGAAATATTTTAAACATACATGAAATAAAGTTTATCATAGCCGCAGGATTTAGTCGCTGAAATCTAACAACCCATTGAGTGGCGATCGCAAGAGATCAACTACGAACGCAGTAATACTATAGGCCAGAAAACTAATTAAAGAGGTATCTGAAGCGACGAAAGAACTAAGTCTAGCAGGATGGTTTCACAACATTGTGAGGAGACATGGATAACCTATTTTGACCCATATCCAGCACGGCGCACGGGGAGCATTACCTGGTGCTGGCCACTCGCCCATAACGGCCAAAATAGATTAACTATCCTCTCAATCCCACGCGTCTTTTTTTACGTAATCTACGAGGAGCTTAAATATGAAGGGTAATGAAAACATGTTACAAACATCAACGTATTTATTTATTTTGCCAAGTACATTTAATTAAAAATAGTATAATATATATTATAATTTGCAATAAAATTTGTATATAGTCATATCACAACAAAATTAACTTAATTGGTTTGTTTTTGCATTAGATGTAAATGAAAATTGATATTAAAGAGCCAAATAAGCTATACAACCTTATAATGTATTTTGTAATTTAGAATTAATTTAATATACAATATTTTGTATATCAATAGACGCATTCTGTTTGCGTTCATTTTCGTGAGGCTTTAACGCTTACAGAATGTCTTTAACTACAGGTCAATGAGTTCGTTGACATGTTTTGTACATCTTTTATGCACCATCTGGGATATGTCATAGTTTAGTTACAGTTCGTAATGGTATACAGATGGCTTTATAGTATGTTTCAGAGATTTCTATAAATTGTAATTATTTATTGAAGTCACTGATACTGTTTTGGTATTTGAGTTTTAATTTTTGTCCACCAATGGTGGTAATTTCTTTGTTTTTTATAATTCCCGTTGGCCACAGTTGTTTTTCAACCTTATTTTTAGTATATTTGGTAATATAACAAAATGTATGAAACAGCTGTTATTTTTCCGCGGTTACAGACTTGGTCTACTTCCTTAATTCATAATGATGAATAAAAGTGGGCAACGGAAATTAATAATATGTATATTCGCTTTTTTGTACAAAATAAACGTAGTATAATTGGTGTTCAGTAATAAGAGAATAATAAATAATCAGAATACAGTCAGCAATATGTAAATAATGCATAGAAACATCCAACCATTAAATGTAAAATACATATTTTGTCCAGCAAAGTAATTGTGAAATAAAACGTACATTGAATATTTTTAAGGTAAAATCGATTTTATATACAAGCTAATATCCGTTTCTTAAATACATATTTACAATATAATTTTATCAAATCAAATTTTCATAATTTATTTTTTATGTAAATCAATTTCATTGTGAAAATCGTATTAGGAACAAAGTAAAATACATAATATTATTAAATATAATAAATTTTTGTATGGGACAGTTGTATGAATTTCATCCTTACATTCCTCTATTGATTTTTTAAGAAACATCAAGTTATTTGTTCAGTAGAGAAACAAATAGAACTAAGGAATCGAGAGAGGTATATCACACAAATATACTAAACAAAGTCGTACCTAAGTACATAGTAATAATTTAAGTCTACTGCAAATAGCTATAAAATTAAATCTCAAAGCATTAAAGCCAAATACAGACACTGATCAATAAATCTCAGAAGCCCTAAAGCTTAAGTACGCAGCTATCACTAGAATAATTTAGAGTACCCGCAATACTAATAATACATAATATTATTATATACTTAAACACTCAAATACATACCTAATATAGTATATAGATACCTTGATCCAAACTAAGTCCTCAAAAAATTTAAAAAAGGAATTAGGTATACAGAATGGTTTGACATTACCTACTTTTTTTTTTTTATGGGATAGGGCAAACGAGCAAACGGATCACCTGATGGTAAGTGATAACCGCCGCCCATGGACACCCGCAACACCAGAGGAGTCGCAAGTGCGCTGCCCGCCTTTAAAAGGGTTTGGGCCTCCGGTAACCTCAACTCACTCGGCGAAACACAATGCAAGCGTTGTTTCACGCCGGTTTTCTGTGAGGCTGTGGTATCACTCCGGTCGAGCCGGCCCATTCGTGCCGAAGCATGGCTCTCCCACGTGATAAATTACTATATACTTATTTTGTCTTAATTTTGACCTGTGACAGGTATTCGTGCCGCGAGCTGGTACTGGTTGGTTCATATGGGCGTTTCTTCGAAAAGTAACAGGATATACTGACTTTTCTCTTACAGAAATAAATACAATTTAAGGGGAACTTCTATTAGGCATGTATAACATAATCAAAATCAAATGAGACACCTGTCAAAATGTTAAAATACTTACCTAAATTATTTTGCTTATTAAATAAATGCCTACTTAAACTTTTAACTTGGTTGAGACACAAAAACAATCTCAAAAATCCCTAAACTATTGTCTATTTGGTCAATAAGATCTTATATTAAATAAGGCGTCATCCATAAATTACGTCACGTTGACGTCACGTTATTTCTAGATGTAAAATTGAAAAATATGTGACGTTATTCCAGGAGGAGGGGTATCACAAAATAATGTAACCATGTGTGACATGGACGGGTGGGGGGAGGTCAATAAATCATGAGCCTCGTGTGACGTAATTTATGGATAGCCCCTAATACATATAATATAACAGTACTAGACAAATAAATAAAACAGTACTATCGCTAAATTAATTTCATATACATTATCATTTCATATAGGTATACAACATTAGTTTTAGTATATGCAAAACGCGACACGTGTCTAATATTTTTCTGTAAAAAATCTATGTAGGTAGGTACCTACAAAATTTCAAAACTATCACGAAAAACCACATTATACGCTTGTTTTTATCTGGTTGTCTGTACAAAAACATGCTCACCACGTCCCCCACATGTTACCCCCGCCCCGCTATGCGCCTGCGCCTAGTGCTGCTATGACCTGCTGTGACTTGTGTCGTGCGCGTATGATTGCGGAAAGATATGTTCTACTAAACTTTAACCACGTAGGTAACGTTTTTGAAATATTTTTAGACAAAATATAACATTGTGTAAAAATTATTGGAATCGATTCAGTTACTTATTCTGAACAAACAATATTCAGGTTTTGCATATACTAAAAATAATGCTATTTTAAACCGACGACAACGTTGCCATTTAAATACCTAGTAAAAATCTATTGCCATTATAAATAAAATTCAAAATCATAAAATAAATTTATAGATAAAATATATTTTCAAACTTTCTGGAATGTATTCGCAATACTTTGATAACATTTTAAAATGCCTCAATGTCCTCTTTTTTTATGGGATAGGGGGGCAAACGAGCAGATGGATCACCTGATGGTAAGCGATAACCGCCGCCCATGGACACCCGCAACACCAGAGAGGCATAGGCAGTTGCCCGCGTTTTAAAAGGGTTTGGGCCTCCGGTAACCACACTCGCTCGGCGAAACTCAACGCAAGCGTTGTTTCACGCCGTTGTTCCTCTTTTGGGCTGTTATGAGTTGTATAACATTGGTATGGATTTACTGAACGATAAAGACGCTTGTACAATGTTATACAGGCAAGTTCAGGTAGGCAAGGTACCTGCGCAGGCGCCGATAACTGGATAACAGTGTACAAATATAAAATTAAATAAATAAATTTTTCACCATTTCTTTTACATAAAGACTTATGTAAAATGACTACAAAACTGCCCTTCTAAAAAGCCAGTGCTGAGCATTCATATTTATGTATGCAAGTGCTCCCTTTATCTGCGCAAGTAGGTACCTACGTAACCTACCCTACAATCTACATGTTCGAAATGAACCGTGCCATTGATTACTTAAAATTTTCAATAAATTCATATCCGTAAAATGTTTCAACTATCAAATCAAAACTGGAACTTGATTAAAGATTGGAACAAAATATTATTCACTGAAAATTACGGTGTAGGTATGTGCATTTTACGTAGAAATGCGAAGTATAATTTTGTTCTTCACGTAAATTAATGAAAAGATAGACATCACATTATTTGTATCTTCTTTCGTCGATGAAAAACAATATTTAATTTTAAAAACTTTTTTAATAATTTACAGTATGTTCGTGATCGCAAACGCGTACCCAATTCGACGACAGGTGGCGCCATCTAGTGGAAACTATTGTCACAGTGACGTCGTGTAACATCGGGCCTTACTTTCGGTTGCTATCGTGATTTGTTAGCAACTGTGTTCTTCTCTCATTCACTCATTCATTCATTCATTCATTCGATCATTCATTCTATTCATGATTGTACAAAAATTTAAATTATTACACCAACTGATCTTCCATCCATACGCATCTTTCATTTCAATTCCGCAAAATAAAAGGAAATCCCGAACCAGCGAATAAGTAGGAACGCACTCCTACATGTTGGTCCTTCGAGCCGGATTATACGCAAGAATTAACCAAGAAGTAGACGGCCTGCAGGGCTGCACAAGGAGCAACCAGAGGCTAAGCGCATACGGGAACGAGGACAATTTGGCGATTCGTCAAGGATTCACGCGGTACGGTCGAACCAATCCTTCCTCATTTCCATCACCTCCAGGTCTCTTTGTCTGAAACTGTGCCTCAACACGCATTTGTTAAAAATTTCAGTGAAATTCGCATACAATATCGGGTTATCGCAGTACAAGCTGATACCGGTGCTAGTATCAGCGTCGAGAGTGTTGGATCTGTTAACTGTGAGTACTCCTTTTTTCACTAACCACCAAAATGCCTATCGATACCACTAAGTCCCGTGATAGATCCCCAAATTTGCTTAGCGTAGAGGGTAATGAGTTAATTCGAGATCTCATTCGGAAACGTGGAATAATTAAAGGTAGGCTTACGAAATTTACAAATTATTTAAATTCGCTCGAAAATAGTGATGATAACGTTTTTTCTAATCAGGGTCGTATCGATTTAAAATTAAGGATTAAAGGAGCCGCTACTTTGTTTTCTGAATTTAATGATATCCAGACTAAAATCGAAGAAAGAATTTCTGATAGTGAATTAGATGATCAATTAACTCAACGAGAAATCTTCGAGGATAGTTATTATAGTACATTAGCTCAGGCAGAATCTATGCTTAACATTGATGACGGGAATGATCACTCCAAGTCTTGCCAAAATAGTGCACGCATAAAGTCAGTAAAGCTACCCACTATTTCGATGCCTACATTTGACGGTTCATACGAGCGCTGGCTGGAGTTTAGAGATACTTTCTCCTCGCTAGTTCATGATTGCAAAGATCTAACCAATATACAAAGGTTTCATTACCTAAAATCATCACTTAAAGGCGATGCAGAGCTGGTAATTCATTCAATAGAATTTTCTTCCAACAACTATCAGGTAGCTTGGGATTTGCTACTTAATAGATACAATAACTGCCGGCTATTAGTACATAATCACGTTAAGGCATTGTTTACTATAAACTCCTTGAATAAAGAATCACCCTCTTTGCTCAGAAAATTAATTGACACGATATTAAAAAATTTACGCGCTTTAAAAATCCTGGGTGAACCTACAGACACTTGGGATACACTTATAAATTACATTATTGTGTCAAAATTAGATAAAATAACTGAACGGGAGTGGGAGACCCATAAATGCACTTTACTTTCGAGCGATAACAATACTAAACGAATAAAGGTAGATGAGCTTATTGGTTTCATAAAAGATAGGGCGGATATGTTGGAAACTTTGCAGCTTTCACACAATAAAGAAACACAAAACTATGATAACAAAAAACATCATACAAAATCTCATTACACATCACACTGCAATGTTTCCAGCAGCGGTCCGAATAGGCCGTCTAACAGCCAACTACGCAAAACGTGTATTCAATGCACTGCAAATCACCCACTATATTCGTGCCAAAAGTTTATTGAAAGTGACTTAGACTCGAAATTAAAACTGGTACGTGAACACAACTTATGTGAAAATTGTTTACGCAAGGGACACACACTCGATAATTGTAGATTCGGGCCCTGTAGAAAGTGCAATAAAAAACATAACTCATTACTTCACAATGATGACACTAATAGTTCAGTGGCATGTCATTCAATGTGGGGGACTGCGACTGAGGCGTCGAGCAGCGCGAGTGTGACATGTATCCCCGCGCCTGCAACGCCCTCCACCTCCACTGAGACCGTTTCTGCGAGTGTAGAGGTTAACAAGGCACACATGCAAACGCAGTGCAATAAATTAGTAGGTCTACAGTCCGTGTTATTATCAACGGCAATTGTTGAAGTAGCTGACATATACGGTGTCTATCATAAAGCGCGAGCGCTACTCGATAACGGAAGCCAAAGTTGTTTCATTTCTTCGTCACTATGTCAATTGCTAAAAACAAATTCAATACAGTCCACAATCGAAGTACGAGGCGTCGGCGATTCAGCAATACATTGTTCGCAAGCTTGTAACGTCATCGTTAAGTCGTGCGTCGATCATACGTTTACTACGCGCATTCATTGTTATATTTTAACAAAAATCACAGCTCCGATGCCTGCCATATGTAAATCACGCGCACAGTTCTGTATACCAGACGATAAACAGTTGGCAGACCCGGAGTTCTTAAATTTAAAACCTATTGACATTCTGATAGGCGCAGATAGGTTTTGGGATTTATTGGAAGATGGTAGGATACGACTGCCTTCCGGCCCGTATTTACAAAATACGAAGTTAGGCTGGATTCTTTCAGGTTCCGTTATTAATCATACGCACAAATATACGCAACTTCATTGTCATCTTTCAAATTCGTTAGATAAGCAACTCCGCATGTTTTGGGAGATCGAGGAATCTCCTAAGGTAAGAGACGCGCAGACTGAGGAAGAACGTGCATGTGAAGATCATTTTATTCGCACTACAACGCGCAATAGCGAAGGGAGATTCTGTGTACGTATTCCACTAAAACAGTCACCTGATGTCTTGGGAGATTCCTATACTCAGGCGGAACGTCGTTTTTTTGCATTAGAAAAACGACTACAACGTGCGCCTGAATATAAAAGGCTGTACTCAAATTTTATGCAGGAGTATCAGCACTTAGGTCATATGACACGGGTAGATTCATATGAATCCCCGTGTTATTTTATGCCCCATCACGGTGTGTTCCGCGAGCACAGCACCACCACCAAGTTGCGTGTAGTGTTTGATGCAAGCGCGCAGACTAGCTCTGGTACATCACTTAATGATTTGCAAATGGTCGGTCCTCCTATTCAAGGCGATTTAATTGCTATTCTTCTCCGCTTTAGGCAGCATAAGTTCGTTGCGTGCGCCGACGTGGAGAAGATGTACAGGCAATGCTTAGTCGATGAGGAGCAACGCAATTTGCAAATGATTTTGTGGCGTGACGACCCATCTCATCCGTTAGGTATTTATAAACTAAACACCGTCACGTATGGAACAGCATCCGCACCTTTCCTTAGCATAAGATGCCTAAAACAAATGGCTATTGAGTCATCTGATTCTGACGTCACGCGAGTAATCAATGAAGACTTTTATGTTGACGATTACATTACAGGGTTAGACGATAAAATTAAATTATTAGACATATGTGATCGAACACAGAAAACGCTACAGTCTGGCTGTTTTCCACTTCGAAAGTGGATATTTAATTTTACTCAGGAAAACGACAGCCTAGTGTCATCTAAACAATCTAAACTATTAAATTTAGATCAACATATTAGTTCAAAAACGTTAGGATTAGCCTGGCATAATTTCAGCGATATGTTTTATTTTGACACACAAATTAATATTGATAACAAAATCATTACTAAGCGATCTATATTATCAAACATTTCGCAAATTTTTGACCCTCTTGGTCTGCTTAGCCCCATTATAATTGTTGCAAAGATTCTTTTGCAGCAATTATGGTTATTAAAATTAGGTTGGGACGACATCGTACCAGATAATATCGCACGACGTTGGAACCGGTTTGTTATTTCATTGCAAGCGCTCAACACAATTCGTATACCTCGCCACGTTATAGGTAGGCAAGCTATGTTTATTGAATTGCATGTTTTTAGCGATGCCTCGGAAGCGGCGTACGGCGCTTGCATTTATATTCGCACTGTGAATACTGACCTAACAGTATCGGTTAGACTATTATTTTCGAAAACAAAGGTAGCACCTTTAAAACCAATCAGTGTGCCGCGTCTCGAGCTATGTGGTGCATTATTGGGTGCTCGCTTGTATGATAAGGTACGTAATTCGTTACACTGCAAATTTAATCATGTCGTATTTTGGACAGATTCAACGATTGTCTTAGGCTGGCTTAACATGGCCCCTAACCGACTTAAGACGTTCGTACAACATAGGACAGCGGAGATACTAGACCTAACACGGGAAGTTACCTGGCGTCACGTGAAGAGCGAGAATAATCCCGCTGATCTGGCGTCACGGGGTGTTGCGCTGGATGATCTTTCTGCTTCTGCCTTATGGTGGGAGGGACCGGAATACCTTCGAAATCCTACGTTTTCGGTCGATGATCATAAGGCTGCCGTTTCATTTAAGCTTGGTGAATTACCAGAACTTAGGTCAGTCATTGCATCCGCTGTTGTAACTCAAGACGCCTCTGAACTCACACTTTTTCCGTTTCATCGTTATTCGCAATTTACACGATTACGACGTGCTGCCGCATTTATGTTACGTTTTATACATAATACTCGTCATAAATCTGTAAAACGCAACGGTGAATTGAGTGTTGATGAGTTAGAGTATGCTGAAAAAACTTTAATTCGTTTATCTCAAATGGAATCTTATCCCGCAGAATATAAATTGTTGTCGAATAACGGTATTATTAGAGGTAAAGGTAACTTAACGAAATTAAATTTATTTATAGATAATGATAAGATTATTCGCGTTGGGGGTAGGTTGTTTAATTCTGAAGAATTTACTTATAATAAGAAACATCCCATTTTAATTTCTAGTAAACATCGCCTTACACGTTTATTATTCCGCTATGAGCACATTCAGCTTCTCCACGCTGCACCTCAGTCTTTATTATTTAATTTACGCGAGTCATGGTGGCCCGTAGGTGGCAGAAATTTAGCTCGGCAGGTAGTGCACGATTGTGTCACTTGTACACGCATTAGAGGTAAGACGCTTACACCTATGATGGGTAACTTACCAAAAGAGCGAATCACACCTAGCTTTCCATTTCTTCGATGTGGGGTGGATTATGCCGGCCCAGTGTTTGTATTGAACCGCAGAGGTAGGGGAGCGAAAACAACTAAGGCATATATTTGTTTATTTATTTGTCTCGCGACACGCGCTATCCACTTGGAGTTGGTCAATGATCTTTCAAGTGAGGCATATTTTCTAACTCTCAAACGATTTATATCGCGCCGTGGCAAGCCCACAGAAATATATTCCGACAATGGTCGCAACTTCGTAGGTCTAATGAACGACTTTTCTAAATTTTTACGTACATGTAGTGCAGACATTGTAGAATTTGCGACAAGTCAAAAAATTAAATTCCATTTTATCCCCCCTTATTCTCCGCATTTTGGTGGTTTGTGGGAAGCAGGAGTAAAATCATGTAAATTCCATCTTCGTCGTGTAGTAGGAAATGCGCACCTCACGTTCGAGGAGTTTAGCACAGTTTTGACACAGGTGGAGGCGGTCCTGAACTCACGACCTTTGTCTCCTCTCTCTCCTGATCCACAAGACCTATCCCCCCTCACTCCAGGACACTTCCTCATTGGTCGACCGCTCACTGCGCCAGCCTGTGAAGATATACGCGAAGTACCAGCAAGTCGTCTCCAGCGGTACCAGAGACTGGAACAGCTACGGCAGCATTTCTGGACCCGGTGGGCAAAGGAGTACGTTTCCGAGCTGCAGGTGCGCACAAAATGGACGACGAATGAGGACGAGTTGAAGCCAGATTCCTTAGTCATCATTAAGGATAGCAACCTCCCCCCATTGAAGTGGCATTTGGGACGCGTGCTTCGTACTATCCCAGGCAAGGATGGTATATCTCGAGTGGCAGACATACGAACGGCTTCAGGTATCGTGCGACGCGCCTTTACGAAGATTTGTCCGCTTCTTCAGGATATAGGCGAAGAAAAGTCGACTTCTGAAACACATTGAAAGCATGTGCTTCCAAGGCCGGGGGCATGTTCGTGATCGCAAACGCGTACCCAATTCGACGACAGGTGGCGCCATCTAGTGGAAACTATTGTCACAGTGACGTCGTGTAACATCGGGCCTTACTTTCGGTTGCTATCGTGATTTGTTAGCAACTGTGTTCTTCTCTCATTCACTCATTCATTCATTCATTCATTCGATCATTCATTCTATTCATGATTGTACAAAAATTTAAATTATTACACCAACTGATCTTCCATCCATACGCATCTTTCATTTCAATTCCGCAAAATAAAAGGAAATCCCGAACCAGCGAATAAGTAGGAACGCACTCCTACACAGTAGGTACAATAAATTTTTGATTTCTCAAACTCGATATACCTATCAACTATATTTTTGTTTTTTTTTTTGCATTTTTCATGCTAAAATTATAATGTTATTTTAGTGAAGGAAAAAAATCGAATTGCGTGTAAGACTCGCGGTGGCTTAGTGGTCGTAGCGTCTGGTGTATCTAACCAGAAGACGCAGGTTCGAATCCTGCCCGCAAGTCGAATTATTCCTTCACAAAATAACTCGATACATCAATAAATGAATTTTCAGTTCTATTATCAATAAGCCAGAAAGGTTAGCCAGAGCCTTACAGTCCATCTCTTTTAAAACAGGAAATCACAATTTGCGACAAGAATAAGGCTAAACAAAATACATACATAAAGCTATTAGATTAAAAAAATAACTTTATACAGTAGCACATTACTTCGAACATATTTGTTTTTATTATTCTTGATATGCTTACTCTTGTGACCTAAGATGGCGCGCGCTTGCCTAGAAGAAACCGACATGGACATCATTTTTCAAGGAAAATAGGTACTGATCCCCTGAGCGTATGGCTTCGATTCCGGGGTACGCATTATGAGCTATCTGATAAAATAGTGGGTGACTAGATGAAGGATGGAAATATTCAAGAGCCTAATTCCTATACTGAGACCTAAAACAAGTTCAAGTTCAAGAAATTTTCAAAAAAGCACTTTACAAAGAAATGTCATTAATAAATCTGTTAATTTTGTAAGTGAAATGTACTTTTTGCCGTTAGGTTTATATAAATAACAGACTAAGATATTGCCAGCCTTCAATCAGACACTGAGTATTTATTCCATTATTTTTTTTTGCTCCGTCATAGCAATATGCCACTGTACCAAGTTAAGCGCTCTTTACATCATGCAATACTACCTATAATATTCTGTCTAAATATTTCTGTTTATAGTATGAATGTGGGTTATGTAGACTAAAAAATAATTAATTATTATCTTTCCTTTTTTACGCCGAAGACGCACGAGTCGACTTACATTTTGTCTCCGATGTGAAAAATCACATGAAATTTTTGATACGTCACTCCTGCGACTTTTTCACACAGCCTGCTCAAAATGGCATTTTGTACACGATTTAATTGTAAGTGGTAAAATAGCAAGTGTGTGATTTTGAATGTAAATTCATTGCAGGCAGGGTATGTGAAATCTCCGTTAAAAATAATCATAATTTCATCAAATGAAAAGTAGCAATCACAGTACTACTCAGCATATGATCGCAAGCTAAATGAATTCGCAAAATCATGTCTCAAAGATCCAACATAATTTTATACGGTACCTATATTGGCAGAATGCATAATGTAATGAGCACACAATGAGAGTTAGCACCTACTAAAACTAAGTTTAATTTCATCCTAGGTACATAGTTCCGCATTTACAATAGTGAATAAAGATCTTGCCTGTGATTGGTGGTCGCTAGGGCTTGATGTGTAGATACTCCGCTATGAACACCCGCATGATTTTGTTCAAGTTTTCAATAGTTTTGAAGTCCAGCGCCGCTAAATTATCGGCTGGCGTGTGCCATACACTAGGGAACGGCGACGGGATTACGTGTAGGACGTCCACATCTAAAAAAAAGCAAGTTAATTTACTATATTAATATAAAATACCATCACGCCTGTATTCCCCGAAGGGTTAGGCAGAGGCGTACTAATGTACACCCACAGTTCGCCGGTATGTTTAGGTCCCATGTAATAGGGGTCCATCTACATTCTTAGTGACAGCCAAGCGGCACTCATGGCCCTGACCTCCTACAGGATCGATTCAAGGCTGACCATGGACGCTGCCCGAACTCTTAATGAGCTGGGAAAGCGAAACAAGGTCAGGCTTGTTTGGGTCCCTGGTCATAGAGGTATTGTGGGCAACGAGCATGCTGACGAGCTGGCTAGGGAAGGTTCTGGAACCTCACCAATTGGACCGGAACCATTTGTAGGACTGGCTGCAAGCACAGTCAAAACGGCATTTCGGGAGTACGCAAGGGCGAGGCACATGGATGAGTGGTTGAGCCTCACGGGACTTGCTCACTCCAAGAAATTCATAGGTTCCTCATCGAAATGGCAAAATGCCATTTGGAACTCAAGCAGGCGGCAGGCCCGTCTTTTGATGGGGGCGCTGACCGGACACTTCGGGACTAACGCTCTCCTACAAAAGATGGGTCTGACGGATACATCAGCCTGCAGGGCCTGCAAAAGGGAAATTGAGAGCATGGAACACCTTCTGTGTACATGCGATGCAATGGCTGGAAAGCGAATGTGCCTTTTGGGTCAGGGTTATCCAAGCCCGGAGGACTACAGACTCATACCCCCAGGCCTCATTATAAAGCTCATGGAAGAGCTGTTTGTAGAACTGGGAGGGGATGAGGAATAGATTATCTAGGGGAAGCACAAAAGATCCCATTGGGTCGAAGTGCACTGAGGCCTTGCTGCCTCGGCCCTTCACAAGATAAGATAAGATAAGATAATAATAGGGGGCGAGCCTATTGCCATTAACTCGGAGTTAGGAATTAGTGCCAAATTATTGGCACTAATTCCTAACTCCGAGCTGCTGCTGGGAATTTCATAGAAAAAACCCAATAATAACACTGCTCGACCTGGAAATCAAACCCAGGACCTCTAGCGTAACAGTCGCGCTCAGGACCACTTGGCTAATGATGCAGTTAATATAAAATAACATACACATAAACATCTTTCCGTGGGACAGCCATGCTTCGTCACGAATGGGCCGGCACGACCGGATTGATAGCTCACAGAAATCCGGCGTGAAGCAACACTTACGTTGTGTTTCGCCGAGTGAGTGAGGATACCGGGGGCCCAAACACTTTTAAAAGGCGGGCAACGCACTTGCGACTCCTCTGGTGTTGCGGGTGTCCATCAGGTGATCCGTCTGCTCGTTTGCCTCCCTATCCCACAAAAATACCATCACGCCAGTATTGCCGAAGGTATTGACTTCCTGGTGCAAACTCATATGTTGCCAGTATTTTTTTAGGTCTTATGAATAAAGAGGCGAGCCTTTTGTCATAAGTTCATTAGCCAAGCATAAAAATCCCCAAGCTGCTAATGAGAAATAGAAATGCCGAATAACACTGCTCGACTTGGGAATCATGGACGGGACCAACGTCGTGACTTGACTTGTAAAAGTTTTTTTTATATCTACAGTGTCCCGGGTTATGTCTATAGTGTCCTTAAACATACCATCACGCCTGTATTCCTCGAAGGGCTAGGCATTCGCGTACTTAATGTACACCCACAGTTCGCCGGTATGTTTAGGTCCCATGTAATAGGGGGCGAGCCTATTGTCATTAACCGGGCACAAATTCCTAACTACGAGCTGCTACTGGGAATTTCATAGAAAAAAAACCCAGTAACACTGCTCGACCTGGGAATCGAACCCAGGACCTCTAACGTAGCAGTCGCGCTCAGGACCACATGGCTAATGAGGCAGTTAAAGTGAGTGAGACAGAGAGAGGCAGGCAAAAAAAAACTATTCGTGACATAGGTACTAATGAGCTCAACAACCCAAGCTTAAAAAAACCACGAACGGGCAAGATGTGGCTTGAATAAAATGTAAGTATTGACTATTATGCATATTTGGTGTACGTGCTAATAGTTAGAATAGCATTTGGCCTTGTTAACGCTATTTATGTTGTGATCACAAGTTCACAAACTGTACTTTTACTACGCATTGTAACATTCAATGTCAGTAGAACATTCTACAGGATAAAATTGAATAGACGCGACAATTTAAATAAGTATAAATATATGTTAATACATTATTTATTATATTATATTGATGCTCCGCTCCTTGATAAAAGCGTTATGTTATAATTAGTCTATAACCTTCCTCGATAAGTGTACCTACTATCCAACAAAAAAATATTTTTTCAGTTCGAACCAGTAGTTCTTGAGATTAGCGGGTTCAATCAAACAAACAAACTCTTCAGCTTACAATATTAGTATAGATTATTTATATGTGAAAACGACAAGTCCACACTTATGCACACAATGTTGGGTTAGCGTCGAAGGAAAAAAGAGGAGAGGCTGTGTTGGCAGTCTATAAAATATATACATACATACATAAAGTCACGCCTCTTTCCCGTAGGGGTAGGCCTCTGCCTACCCCTACGGGAAAGAGGCGTGACTAGAGACTAGTGAGAGGCGTGAGGCGTATAGTCTGTGGTCTCTACCACAGACTTCCACTTGCTACGATCTGACTAAACAAATAAAAATATAATTTGGCTATATTGGTCTTTGTTGGTGTAGCCAACAGATATTTTTAAAAGACGGACAAAGTCCCGTGCGCCTCGACTGCTACTTTCCTTTCAACGCAAGCGCAGTCAGGTACCTACCTACTGTGCCTCTATAAAACAATGAAGCGTGGCAACCTATCAATGTTCGTGGTATTAGTTGTGTGTGGCAGCGACAAAGACAGAAAACTTGCGTAAAAACCTAAAAGGGGAAAGAAACCGTTATCTGAATCAATTTGGACATTATCGCTGCAAACCGATAAGTTTGTCAAGGCATAATGGATCCCTGATATTCACAAAATATGATTTTATAATACTGATAACATAACATCACGCCTATTATCCCTACAAGGTTAAGTTTTTAACGTGGGAGAGCCAGGCTTCGGCACGAATGGGGCGGGTCGACCGGAGTGATACCACGGCCTCACAGAAAACCGGCGTGAAACAACGCTTGCGTTGTGTTTCGGGCCCAGGGACTTCATAGAATTGTTAACATCCTTATGTCAATAAAGATTTTTTTTAAATAAATGGTCTGCCTAATCATTTTTATAGATCATCGTTTAAACCCGAGGTCCCCGAACTTTTTTATCTTGTCCTGTACGTGCCATATTTTTCGATTATTTGCAAAATTATTATACCATATATCTATTTAGATTATGGACACTAATTTTTCTTTCCACCTTTGTAGGTTATCGTCGACATAGACCACTTTGGGTAGCACTGGTTTAAAAAGTATGTTAACAAAAAGCGTTCCCTATAACAACTTCCGCACATACCTACCTACTAAAATATAATCCCTCCAAAACATAAATAGTTTTATTTTAATAATAATTTTTCATTGGCCAAGACTTGGGAATTTTATCAAGTAAGTATAACTAAGTTTAAAATAAAAGGAAAATCGTTTTTCTAGAGCTTTAGTCATAGACAACATAATGAGAAGTGTGTTATACGGACCCACTATAGTTTTCTTGTGATTTTCCCGAGTTCAGGGAAATCTGAGCTAGGAGGAATATTTACAGGATAATTGGAGCGATTAAACGTGTTTATCAGAAACCATAATATTATATTAAGGTAACACCACCTTGAAAAAAGATGGTGGCCTAGGTGGCTATCATTCTGAAATTAGGTCAATTGGTTGATTATAATATAACCTACAATGAAATATTTTCTTAACCGACGCGACGGCGCGGCGGCGGCCCTTGTTTTTAGAGCTAACGAACGGTGGGGTGTCTAAATTAGAGAAGGCAGGGGTAGAGTATAATCTTGTGTAGTTCATTAGAGCACTCCCACGGGCGTCCTACGCGAACTAATTCCCAGATCCGTCGCTCTTTATTTCGTAATTTCATTCCATAAGATTAACTTGTAATTTTTACGTGGGAGAGCCATGCTTCAGCACGAATGGGCCGGCTCGACCGGAGTGATACCACGGCCTCACTGAAAACCGGCGTGAAACAACGCTTGCGTTGTGTTTCGCCGAGTGAGGCAGGTTACCGGAGGCCCAAACCCTTTTAAAAGGCGAGCAACGCACTTGTGACTCCTCTGGTGTTGCGGGTGTCCATGGGCGGCGGTTATCGCTTACCATCAGGTGATCCGTATGCTCGTTTGCTCCCCTATCACATAAAAAAAAGTAATATCGAGAGTGAGCGGAAACGCGGCGCCGTTATGCATAGTCTGTTTTTCCCGATATATTTGATTGTGACTGCTGGCTACTATAATTTATTCTGTAGGCGGGGTTAGACAAAAAATATAACTTACTTCTCCTCAAGAATGGTATGTGGTCGTCTTCAATGACGGCGCCGGAGCTCCGCAATCTAAAGTATGTCTGCTCCACCTTCCCTCGAGAGTAACCCTCGAACTGGTCCAGCTCCGCCAGCCTCTGCTCAGCCACCGCCAGACGGACGTACCACTTCTCCGTAGCCTGGAAGTAGCTGAAGAATACTGGGTCTGGAGCCCCGAGCAAGTCGAGGAGGACTAACACATCCTGCGAAAAAGATATTAGATTTAATATAACTTACCATCACGCCTGTATTCCCCGAAGGGTTAGGCAGAGGTATACTAATGTAAGACGGGAGGAGGAGGGAGCAGTGCTCGAAGTCTCACCGAGGGATAAAATTCAAAACGAAGTTATCCGTCCGAAAATAAGGTTGGCTCAGTGGCGGATCTGCCGGAAAAACGAGAAACGCTGGCGCAAACGAGTTTTCGAGTGGAGACCGCGTCTATGCAAGAGTAGTTTATGGCGCCCTGGTGGATGAGTGACGTCTTGCAGAAGGCAGCTGGATGAGGAAAGCCGAAGATCGGGCTCTGTGACATTCACTAGGAGAGGTTTACAGCATAGGACGAATATAGGCTGACAATGATGATAATAATGTACACTTTCAGTTCGACGGAATGAATATTAATCGAAATACCAAGCTGCTATTGAGGATTGCTTAGAAAATCTAATAACAGTTTCCTAACCCTGGGAATTAAATAAAATAAAATATGTCATACATAGGTTACATCTACATATATATATTATACGACTAGCTTCCGCCCGCGACTTCGTCCGCGTGGAATAGTTACTTAGTCTTAGGGTGATGATATATAGCCTTCCTCAATAAATGGGCTAGGTATCTAACACTGAAAGAATTTTTCAAATCGGACCAGTAGTTCCTGAGATTAGCGCGTTCAAGCAAACAAACAAACAAACTCTTCAGCTTTTTATTATTAAGTATAATATTACCTAAGTATAGAGTATAGATTCAATTATAGATACAAAAATATTATTTTCGTGCAAATACAAAAGAAGTTCTAAGAGCTTTTAAAAGTTAAACGACATTGTTAGCCCAAGGTTAAAAAAGACAAAGTTTAATTATCGCAAAGTTCGCACTAAATCGTAATATTACCTTTTTCCTCGTTCATTAGGCGAGGGAAAGTACGCGCGTTAAATGTCAAGCTGTGAAATGCTATTTTTAAATCCAATCGACCCATGTCAGACGTAAGAAGCGGCGGTAGCCTAATGGCTAGGGCGTCGGACTTGCGATCATGTGGTTGCTGGTTCGAACCCCACCCATTGCACTACCGACGTGAACCCACTCGTAACACAAGCATATTTAGCTTAGCACGAGGGGTTAACAAGAATACTAGTAATGTGTGACCCACATTGCTAGTAAGCTTTTCTTAAAAAAAAAAAAAAAAAAAAAAAAAAAAAAAAAAAACCTTACTCGGAATTAAAACTGTGTCGTAGATAAAGCAGTGACAATATATAAAAAAAAACACTTTTCGACCTCAACGCTACAAATATTGGGTTAAATTTCCAGGTCAATAGTGTTATTGAGTTTTTAATGCATTTAATGAATAATTATATTATACTATCACGAATGTATTCTTTGAATGGTTGTACACAGAAGTGTCGTATGTCCCCTGTATGTTTAGGTTCTATTTATAGGGGCCGAGCCTATTGCCATTAACCGGGCACTAAACCAACCAACCAATATGTCCTATTTTCCATGTTTCGGAATACTAATTACAAAAACATGGATAAAATCAACAGTATTGGACGACAGTGGATCCAGGGTAATTCCTGAGTCACAGTAACTAATGGTAAATTTTGGTCTACTTAATTAAAATTATTAATCCATAATATACATAAATTAATCAACCCATTATAATGTCTCATGCTGGGCACGGGTCTCCTCTCAGAAATAAATTAAATCCGTTAATTGATTGAAGCGGCGGCGGTAGCCTAAGCTAGGGCGTCGGACTTGCGATGCGATGTGGTTCGAAACCCACCCATTGCACTACTGACGTACACACACGTGACACAAGTATTTAGCTTAGCACGAGGGGTTAACAAGAATACTAGTAATGTACGACCCACGTTGCTAGTAAGCTTTACAAAAAAAAAAGAAACCATTAAGGGCCACTTGCACCAACTTCTTAAAAATGTTTAAATTGTATTTAAATACAATTTTTCATAGAAATTTCGTGTTTAAATATAATTTAAACACATTTAAAAGTTGGTGCAAGTGGCCCTAAATCCATAATAGACTGATTAATTTAAACGTGAATAACAGTACTTTGTAGTTCAGATTTGTGCTCTCTTAATGGCAGTAGATGAAATTCGCTCTCTATTACATGGTATTTATACATACCGGGGAAATATTATTACAGACTAGCTTCTGCCCGCGGCTTCGCCCCCGTGGAATTCGGTCTGTCATCACATCCCACGGGAACGGGATAAAAAGTATCCTATGTCCGTCTCCTGGTTCTAAGCTACCTCTCCACCAATTTTCAGCGCTCTCCACCAAAATCGGTTCAGCCGTTTTTAAGTTATAAATGGTGTAACTAACACGACTTTCTTTTATATATATAGATTTCTACTTTTTACTAAGTCTTCCGAAACATGTAAATTGATAGGTCATGAACTTGTTAATTAAGTGTGTGACACAATAAATTGATGATAAGTCAATTGCATTTTAAAATTACGTGCTACTTTAATTGTTTTTTATTGTTTATCGCCTTCAATAAAACTATATAGTTCTGTAATTTCTTAAATGTACAAACTACTTCTGTAATTTCTTTCTGTTTTAAATTATTTTCTGATTTCAAATAATAATGTTCTGTTTGTCTGTATCTCTGTAAAAATTCAGATCTCAAGATTCTTGTACGTATTTGCTGTTGGTGTACTCAATAAATAAATAAATATTATACCTAATGGAATTTCTCGAATAATTAAAAGAAATGTATGTTTGCGTATTGAATAATAATATTATGGACGTGAAAGATTTTGAGGATATGTTTGTTACTCTTTCACTCAAAAACTACAGCATGGATTTTTATAAAACGTTACAATAATATAGCTCATTCATCAGAATAACACAAGGCTATAATTCCAATATCTACGCAGACGAAGCCACGGGCAGAAATAGTATAGTAGTATCAAATATATCGGGACTAAAATTGTTCATAATTCTATTTTTCGTAAAAAAAATCATAACGCCATAAAAATAATCATCCAACAGGCCTACTACCACTAAGTAAACTAAAGTAACTATACTACTACTACTCCTAATCTAAATTTAGAGATTTTCATATTATAGTTGGGTACCAAAAACAATCATGAGTTATTTAATTTGAAATAAAGTGCATTTTTATCGCGGTATAAATCATGTAACAGTAGCAAACATTGTTTGAAACATTTTGCACTACCGATAGGTTTCAATGATTCGCATTTTTTAGATTTTCACCAGTTCATGGATGAGATAATTTTGGCGTAAATAATATGGACCAACTCATTAACCTCCTAAACGTATGCCAACCATGTTTGAGACTGCTTTCACATACAGCAAAATATCAGTATTTTACAGGAAACGAGTGCAGAGCTCTGCAATTTTTGCGCAATTCTTAAGGATAAACTGGTCGACAGGCTTCTCGGGCTTCTACTATTGACAATTGTCATAGGTCAGGTTCGACGGCATTATGGTCTGGATGTTTTAAGAATGGTCACACATAAACCATCTACCTTACCCATAGATCGGTTGACCAGCGTATTTGTAACTTAGCCACTTACACTTTTGTGGGGAAAGATAGTAATATAGAATAACTGGCTTAAATTGAAGCTACGATTTTTAGAAAGTTTTCATTCGTGTGGTCATAAAAAGTAATATGTATTATCCCACTCTGCAGCCTCATAACGATGTTTCGGGCTATAACTCCCTTCGACAAATGGTTAACATACTAAACGACCACAACTGTGCGATTCTCTTGAAACTTTCTCACACAAATAAACTGTGGAATGAACTGTCGCCTGCAGTATTTCCGGAACTTACCGGACCGATACGACCTTCAAACTTTCAAGAAAAGTGCGTACTCCCTTCTAAAATGCCGGCAGCGCACTTGTGACTTCTCTGGTGTTGCGGGTGTCCATGGGCGGCGGTGATCGCTTACCATCAGGGGAACCGGCCGCTCGTTTGCCCACTATCCCATGCAAAAAATTCTAAGATAATAAAGAAAAGAAAACATACCATTCTCTGAAGGTGGTTGGCTCCATCCTTATACTCCATGCCTTGCCATTTCTTCGCCAAATGCCTAGCGCCGTATATAGAGTCGTTGGGACCCCAATGTCTGAACGCTTCCTCGCCATCGAAGAAGATGAACATGATGCTCAGTCGGTTGTTCTTCAGCGGTTCCAGCTGTTCCGACATCACTTTAGCCAGGTTTATCATCATGGCGCAAGGCACCGCTGAATCCGTGGCACCTGGCAGAATAGATCACGATTTTACATACGTTAGGAAAGCAGTAATAGACTTGCGACCTTTGTACTGTCAACTTAAAGTTCACGAGCTCCTTTCACTCTTCGAAATCATATGCGTAGGTAGGTATTCATTGTTACTGAAGACTCACTTAAACGACAAAGGAAAACATTATGCGGAAATCGCTTGCCTGAGATTATTTCTGTGTGCGTCAAGTCCACAACCCGCATTAGGCGGACTCCAAATTCCGACTCCTAATCCCTGTCATTATGATAGGAGATTATGATGGCAATGATGCACCAAAGGATTTCTTTGCGGTAGACAGTGAATTAATTTGGACAGTATTCAATGTTGGAGTTGAAAGATATAGAAACTCCTCAATAAAAAAAAAAAGAAAAAAACATATACATAGACAGTGACAGAAGGTGTCGTGTAAAAAAGAAAAACAAGAAACAATAAAAATATGTGAAACTGTGATTTCGATAATTAATAAAACTCTAAAACATCCGCGTAATATATTACTAAATAATAAAAGTGTGTTGGTATATTATTTCGTAACTGCCTGCACTCTACGATTTGAAGATAGGACTCTGGTAAGATCTTTAAAACATATCAGGTTACGGGCCCGCACTACGAAAATGGAAGGTATTACGGGAAAGCTTCAGATCGGCCTCCTAGATGGAAAAAACTGGGACACCTGGAAGTACAAAGCCTCATGCTTACTACGCACCGTACCGTCGGCTCTAGTAGTAGTTGAAGGATCGTTTCAGGAACCCACTCGTCCACCTACCGGATGCGGCGATGCTGAATTGGCGGCTTATCAACAAAAGAAAGATGAGTTTGATAAAGCCGATGCCAGTGCTATCCTTATACTTACCACCAATATGCAAGAAGACACACTTCGAAAAGTTATGCGGTTCACTAAAGCACGTGATGTCTGGTTAGAGCTCCACAGGCTGTTCGACGGAACAAATGAGGATAAAACCTACAACCTGTGTATGAGTTTCTTTAGCTTTAAGAAGGATCAAGCAGACGACTTAGCCACCCATATGTCAAAATTAAAGAACATCTGGACTGAACTCAATCAAGAACTCAAGAAGGACAGTAACCAAGAGTTACCCGAACTGCTACTTGTTTGTAAAATACTGGACACGCTTGACGATTCATACTTCAGCTTCAGAAGTAGTTGGCTCCTCCTGCCCAAATCCAACCGTACCATAGACAACCTAACCAGTCATCTCTGCGCATTTGAAAGGGCACTGCAAGGTAACAACGCACCCTCGCATCAATCGGAAGCCCTGGTTTCGAATACGGGGAAGAAGAAGGACAAGAAGCTTAAATGCAACTACTGCCTAGGTATTGGCCACAGAGTACGCAACTGTCAACAATGGATTCGTGACGGTAGACCTCCTAAGAGCCAAAATCCGACCCAGACAGCAACGCCTTCTACTTCAAAGACCGCTAACTTATTACTCATGTCTTTAGAGGATAACGAAATCTTTACAGTTTCACGGGACAACGAGAACTGGTACATCGATAATGGCGCAACAAGCCACGTCACCAACAGAGCTGACATTTTCCAAACCTACGAACATTTCAATGAGAATTACACTGTTACAACGGCCACTGGTAATGAAGTCCGTGCCAAAGGCAAAGGAACAGTACAGCTCAGAGGATATGTTAGCGGGAAACAAATCGACATCAGCCTGCAAGACGTTTGGTACGTTCCGGCCATAAGTAAAAACCTCTTCTCCGTACTCGCACTTCACGACCGAGTCCCGAATAGCACCTTTTCATCTAGAACAACTGAATGCAACGTCATTGTTAACGGGAAAGTATGCTTAATAGGGAAGAGACAAAAACTAGGTGGCTTATATCGACTGGAAGTAAAACCCGTACTGCCAGAAACACCACCCGAAGTCTTTGCAACTACAGCAACGATGCAACTGTACCACGAGAGGCTCGCTCACCAGAATAAAAGACACGTAAGAGTGACGATTCAACGGGAATTAGGTCTAAACCTGCCGATAGATAAAGAGACCTGTGAAGGCTGCATCTTTGGAAAAGCGCATCGACTTAAATTCGGTACGAGAACCCGAGCTACCGCGCCCGGAGAAGTCGTACACACCGACGTTTGTGGACCGTTTAAACCTAGCTTCTCAAAATATCAATACTATGTTTTGTTTAAAGACGACTTTACTGGCTACCGTATGGTGTACTTTATACGCAAGAAGTCCGAGGTCAAAGACAAGTTAGTTTTGATGATCGCTCAAACTAAAACAGTCGGACACACCATAAAATGCCTTTTGAGTGACAACGGCGGCGAATTCGATAATGCGACCATAAAACGTGTTTTAGACACTCATGGAATCGTACAGCGACTCGTCACCCCGTATACACCGGAACAAAACGGAGTAAGCGAAAGGGAGAACAGAACCCTTGTTGAGACAGGCAGATCGATGATGTATGCTCATGAGCCATTACCACAAGTGCTTTGGGCAGAGCTCATTAATACCGCGGCATACATTCTGAATAGAACAGGTCCCACAAGTTCAGATAAGAAATCTCCGTATGAACTTTGGTATGGAAAGAAACCTATTATTAAACATCTCCGAATAATAGGTTCGACCGCACACGTCCCTATCCCAAAGAATAAGCGTAGAAAACTCGACAAAAAGGCGATAAAAGGTCGACTTATCGGGTACGATGAAGATTGCTACCGTATCTGGGTCACAGACGGAAAACACTCGACGCTCGTCCGCTCTCGTGACGTAATCTTCGATGAAAAACCTCTTCCGATCTGTAACAGTAAAATTCGTGAAACAGAAGTTGAGACAAGAGAATACCCGATTCCCATAACGCCAAACACGAACTTAGGAAGAGAAGTTGCAGCTCCAGAGCAAAGTCACGTTCACGAGGGAGATATAACCGAACCAATCTCCAACGAACATAATCATGTTCTCGAGGGAGAAGAATCGGATCAAATCCTCCACGAAGACCATGACCATGTAGACGAAACGACGGTTCCAGAAGAATTTTATGACGCTGAACCACCGCCAACCGGCTATAATCTTAGAGATCGCTCACTGATTCGACGTCCTGAGAGACTAAGAGATTACGTCTGTATCACTGAAACATTCCCAAATAATTTCGCAGACGCTATGAAAAGGGACGATCGCGAAGAATGGCAAAGGGCAATGGATAGCGAATTGAAATCTTTCGAAGACCTGAACGTTTGGACGCCGTGTGCACTGCCAAAAGGACGAAGAGCACTTCCCTGCAAATGGGTTTTACGGATCAAACGAAATCCAGATGGCACGATCGACAAGTACAAGGCTCGACTTGTCGTAAAAGGGTACAGACAAAGGAAAGGAGTAGACTATGAGCAGACCTTCAGTCCTGTGGCACGCCTGGCTACTGTACGGGCACTACTCAGTGTTAGTGCGCAGGAAAACTTACACCTGGTCCAATTTGACGTCTGCACAGCCTTTCTGAACGGAAAGCTCGAGGAAGAAATATACGTTCAACAGCCAGAAGGGTGCAACCTCACGGAAAGAACGTCTACCGTTTTCAAGCTTAACCGTAGCCTGTACGGACTTAAACAAGCACCAAGGTGCTGGAACTCTTGCTTTCAAGAAATCCTATTGGATATGAGCTTCAAACAGTCCGAAGCTGATTGCTGCTTATATTCAAGAGAAGTAAACGGAAAGAAACTACTGATCACGTTGTACGTCGATGACGGATTAGTAGCTGCCACTGATGAAGACACGGCTAACGCCTTCTTAGAAGATTTGAAGAAGAGACTGCGAATAACGACGAAACCAGCAACATATTATCTTGGTCTTCAAATTCATCGAGGAAAGGATGGCTCCATCTTCATCAACCAAGAGGCATACGCGAAAAAGGTATTAGACCGCTTTCAAATGAGTGACTGCAATTCCGTTTCCACACCCATTGAGAGAGAGACTCTTCAAGAAGGGAAAGAAAAAACGGAAGATTCCTGTTTCCCATATAGAGAAGCTGTCGGTGCTCTGGCATACTTAATGGTTGGTACTCGGCCTGACATTGCTTATGCCATCGGAGTTGTCTCAAGAAAGTTGGAGAAACCTACAAAGACAGATTGGCTCAAGGTAAAACGTATCTTGCGCTACATCAAAGGTACCATTTCGCATGGGATCCTCTATAAAGCTGGTCTCAAACCTGGAATCCTAGAAGGATTTAGCGACGCCGACCACGGAGGTGATCCAGAAACAGGACGTTCCACGACGGGAGTGATCTGTCGCTATTCTGGAGGCACAGTTTCATGGATCAGCCAGCGACAAACATCGGTCGCTATCTCCACTACAGAAGCCGAAATTGTGGCAGCCAGTGAAGCCGGCAGAGAACTAATGTGGCTCGCTCGAATATACCAGGCATTGACTACAATTGTGGACGTACCGGTTCTGCATGTAGACAATGAAGCTGCTGTTCGTCTTGCTCACAACCCCGAGTTTCATAAGAGAACGAAGCATATCCGGCTCAGACATTTCTACGTCAGAGAATTGGTTACTGAGGGTATCTGCAATGTTGTTAGGATCGGAACAAAGGATCAAGTCGCAGACATCCTCACTAAAGCACTACCTCGTCCGTCATATGCAGTTCTACGCCAGGCGCTAGGATTGTGTACTATGTAAATGTTTAGGGAAAGTGTTGGAGTTGAAAGATATAGAAACTCCTCAATAAAAAAAAAAAGAAAAAAACATATACATAGACAGTGACAGAAGGTGTCGTGTAAAAAAGAAAAACAAGAAACAATAAAAATATGTGAAACTGTGATTTCGATAATTAATAAAACTCTAAAACATCCGCGTAATATATTACTAAATAATAAAAGTGTGTTGGTATATTATTTCGTAACTGCCTGCACTCTACGATTTGAAGATAGGACTCTGGTAAGATCTTTAAAACATATCATTCAAGACGCAATACGGAATAAAGTGGAACACAAACATGAGTATGTATCTATGTGTGGATTATGTGAGTAATCCCATAAAGATAATTTGTCGCCTTGTTTTACAACTTTTAAGACTGTGTTACGAGTACTAGACGCACGGAGGACTGATTGTAGAGAACTGTGATACTGATACCCCATATGAGGGATCATGAGCTTTGTGGTCGGATTGATAGGTAAAATGATGACGATGCTATTTTGCTACATCTCTTCATCTCATTCACTATTATAAAATTGTAAAAAAGCTGTGCCTATTATAGTTCTGTACATTAAAGATATTTAAAAAAATCAAGTATCGTATATAAACAAACGTCTCCAGACACAAAAAGTGGTTTTTAAAATTGTTGACAGTTTGTTACGGGTTGGCGCAAAAACTACTGATAATATTTTAGTTTTATTATCACTGTTAAATTATATGCTCCAACGCCTCCAACTTAAAACTGGAGAACTTCTTATCTCAAATAATTAAACGGATCCTGGGATACAGCTTGTCCTCTCTGATGTGTCCTCACTGTTGGTTTTTTGGTTATATTATTTTTGGAATCCATTTTTAATCCTAATAGCATCAGGTGAGCGAAGCCGCGAGCAAAAGCTAGTTCAATTATAAACAAAGCAATGTGATGTCACACTAGGGCGGGAGGCGTGGGAGTAAAAAATACACGAAATCCATGTGACGTAATAGCTATTGCCCGAGGCTTTTCTCACGTGAAGATATATTAGGATTAGAAATGGATCCCGAAAATAAAAAATCCACCAGTGATGATCTCTTCTTTTTATGGGTCTGTATAGCATCGGAGAGGTCAAGCTGTATCTCCGGATCGGTTTAATTAATTAAGATAAGAAGTTCACCAATTTTTAAGTTGGAGCATATACTTTCTAGCAAACTCAGAGATTACAAAATTAAGATTTATTCATTTTTTGCGCCAACCCGTAACAAACAGAAAAGATAATTTAAAAAATCACATTTTTGAGTTTGGAGACATTTATATACCCTAAACGCACTTGATTTTTTTAAATATAACGAACAAATTTTATTAATTTATCACGCTGGCAAGCAAGAAACAAATGAGAATCAACCACTAAATAGGTACCTACTAGACATTTTATTTGATTAGGTACCCATAAATTGTAGTTTTCGCAAATTTCTGTGTATCTACGTACATGCTTATTCAGAGAGTAGAAAGCCGTCTGAAGTCGAAAAATGTGACCGCAGGGTAACAATACAGGCACAGAAAGCAAGCGCCTACAAATAAACCTTATATTAATGTCAACTGGTACCTAATTTCCCCTGGCACCCGTCAGAGCGACCGCAATCTCAAGGCGAACGTACACAATTCAATTACACACGAAGTGGTACATGTACAACTTAGTATAGTATATGCCTTTCCGATTATCACTTGCTTGAACAGTTAATAGTTTTTCTGTGTATACCAGGCGGACGAAGTCGCGTGTGACAGCTAGTCTACACTAATATTATAAAAAGGAAAGATTTGATTGTTTGTATTGAATAGGCTCCAAAACTACTGGACCGATTTGAAAAAATCTTTTACCATTAGAACCTGACATTATCCCCGATGAACATAGGCTACTTTTTACCGCGGGAAAATGCTTCATTCCTACGGGAAAACGGGCAAAGCCAGGCCGGGCAGCTAGTTTTAATATAAAGACTATGTGTTAAGACAGTTGGGGTCGGTGATTTCAATATTTTTTTCATTAGAACACCTAATTAAATTATTTGACCTGTGCTGCTGTTTGCAATTGGCTAACTTTAGACGCGTGCTGTTAATTCGGGGGTAGATATTTATTTTCAGGGTTGATCCCAAAGTAGAAATGGCGACGGACACCTTCGGCTAAGACAACTACAATTTCAAGCTATACATATAAGTATGTACAAATAACCTCTTTAAATTACTCATAAAAACCAGACAATGTTTAATTGTTTAGTCAGTACAATCAGTACCTCCCCCATACAAGTCTTAAAGGCCTGTGGGGTATTGCTGGACGGCTTCAGTGTGCGCAGCGCCCTTATGTTGGCGAATCTACTAGCCGCAAGTAAAATGTACAGCCTTTGAAATAGTGCAGGCAGCTGTACAAGTTATCTACGCAGAATCCTTTGTGTCCAGGGTAACACACACTTAAGCTAATATTTTTTTTGTTATAAAATACTCAAACTAGATATTTTATAGTAAGAAATACACTCACCAACAAAGACATGTTCCCTCATATATTTGCTGTCGTAGTGACATGCAAGAACCAAGTATCTGTCTGCATCAGGATTTAATTTGGCTATGATATTCTTAAATTTCAAAGACCCAAACACAGGTGTTTGGTCAGTGAACTCATTCTCGGTGACATCCCAGCCCAAGTCTCTCATCTGTTGGGAAATATAATTGCTGACCTTGTCATGGTTTGTAGTACCCACTACTCTGGGGACTAAGATCACGTCCAAAACTGTTTTAAAATGATCCATATCGGTCATTGCTGCCAGGTCTCGGATATTTTGATCGGACATCTCCTGAGCTTCATGGACATTCTGTAAAAATAAAATAGTTTGTATATCCTGAAGACAATACTGAGTTTAACACAATTTGGTACCTACACAACATAAATTGGTACCTACAGGACTTCTGAAAAAACCTGGGACAAAGAATCTCTTAAAACGAAACTACATAATAAATAATTTTCAGGATTAATGTTATATTAAGTAAAAAAATACTAGAACTGAAGCAATTTAGGGTATTATTGTTAGTCAAATGCATATCAATTGCACATAATAGGTATTCTAATCTCTGTAAAATTAACATAAAGATATGTTAATTTAAAGATTTATTTTTAAAAAAAAGCTTACTAGCAATGTGGGTCACACGTTACTAGTATTCTTGTTAACTGGGTTTGGGTAACCTTGGGTTCACGTCAGTAGTGCAATGGGTGGGTTTCGAAAAGGCAACCACAAGTCCGATACCCTAGCCATTAGGCTACCGTCGCTTCAAATATCCGCTATAAATCCTAGAGGTAGGAGAGACATACATGTTATCAAGTAAACTATCCAAGCATGAATTATTTTAAACTATAATTCAATGAATGTTGGTAATAATTTAGATACTCATCTGTCAGCCCCAATAACAATCAATTGTCTATTTATTACTGTAATTAGCTGTTTGAAGACCACAATAATATTGAAGATCAAATAAATAAATAGACTACATTTACAGTGACATTAAAGATACAAAATGAATAAGAAATAATAGTCATTTGAAAAATCTATCAGCACCGCTAAAAGTATTTTAAGTACAATTTTAGGCACAAAATTAATTCAAAATATAATTTCATTCTACGCTAAGAATAATCTGACCACAAATTCATGTTCCAATACCTGTGTTACTGTTTAGGATAAAAAAAAACAAATTACATTTGTAAAACCAAAGAGGTTATTTAAAACACCTGCTCTCAAGACAAACCTCTACTAAGCACAATCCAAAATACATTTCTCACAGAGGGTATGATAATCTATAAATAAAATATTATAAAAGTTAACTTGATGCACTGATAAAAGCAGATGTGCATTCATTATGGAATATATCATAAATAAGGCGACTCTCTGACCTATCCTGAGTGTTCTATATGGATGTAATTAGCGCTAGTACTCATCCTTGACTCGCTCCATGAATTATTTACGAATATATAACTTGGATTGATGACTTCGAAAGTTGTTTTAAACTTGCTGTCACGTGGAAACCTCACAATTTTTATTGAATATAGTTCTAAAACAATACTTTGATAACTGTACTGACCTTCTCTTGGTAAAATTTTAATCCTTTTTTGGTGTTTACAAATGCAAAACAAAGTATCGTAACAGCAAAATATAGCATTGATTTAGCCATATTTTTCGACAGTTTATTAGTCTTTTTGTTACTTTTGAAATATATATACTGATTTACTGTCCCACCCTAACGTACACACCGCCACTTGACACAATATTCACTGATAAAACTCGAATTATATTTACGAAACTTGTTTCAACACAACAACCTTTCACCTTCTTTCCTCGACAAGTCAACTAATTTTGACAGTTATTGTCAACTGTCAAGCTTGGTACTGTAGTAGGGCTCAGAGGTAGGGTTACAAGTTTACAACACTAAATAGCAGGCACAAAAAGATTTCCCCAATATTATTATACTCTTTGGATTTCCCTATTTTCTCTGTTGATTTCCGTCAAGATCCTGGCCTTGGTATTTGGAAAAATAAAACTATAAATTGTGTAAATACATAAGAAGGAGTTTAGGCGGGAAAATGAAAAGTGCGCGTTGTCGATTTTATATCAAAACTTGAATTTCTCCGAAGTTTAAATTGTAATTATGGTGGATAATTAACCATTTAGTGTTCGTGAACGTGTGAGAGTTTAGGCAAATGATATAAAATTGAAAATCGTGACTTTTTGGGTTCACTCCTAAACTCCATCGAAGCCTCAATAAAGTTTCTACCGTTTTATTGGGGCAATTGAACTGAACTTATACTTGACACTAGCGAACACAAAAAGTGTGGTGCCATAATACAATTCCATGATGGGAAATATTCTTTGAAAATATTACTTGATTACTCTAATACTTGACACAGGCAAATACACAAAAGTGTGGCGCCATAATAATAATTAAAAAAAACATACCTAAGTACTGGGTTGGGTTGATTCTTTGTATCGTAAGCACCTACTGACTACATATTTTTACTGCATTAAATTTATTAAAATAAATAATTAGATGATAAATTTAATTAGATATATACAGTACGATCAAAAATTTTTTGACTAATTTCGATATTTTTGGATAAGAATACTTATTTATTATTTGACTCAATTCTCCCGGCAGTTCAGAACTGCAGGCTCACTTCAGACGCGCACAATTATTTTCGTACCTACACTCAATTTTGAGCGTACTAGTGTAAATTATCGTCATTATAAAGAAAATAATTAATATTTCGGTATTTACTTCATTTAAGGGGAAAATAAATACTGAGCATCCCTAGCGACAAAGAATAAGAAGAATAGATAGAACGGAACATCGTTTGTGCGGGTTGTATAACATTCAACGTTCGTTGAAGGCCCGCCGAGCAATGTCGATTACATCGCCCATTTAGGACAAGATACGCCACTGGTACTGCATTATCTGTGCCTTTGGTAAAGTACCCATAAGGATATGGCGTATAGAAACAATAAAAGGTACAAATACATCCAGACCCGGTATAATTACTTGCCTGTCGACCATACAAATTCTTGTCCCATACGGGAATTGAACCTGCTACTCTTTACGCAGATCCGATCAATTAACCACTACGCTAATCTGTTGTCGAAATATTGTTATAGGTAATAAACCAAATGAACACTATGTAATGTAGGTACCTATTGGAAATACCCTAATTAATACTAAATAGTCATCGATCACATATTTATGTTCATCGCTGAGGTATCAGCAACCATCATCATTCATAGGTACTTGATACATCTTAGTTACCTATGGTAGATAGGTACCTACTTCGTGGTGTGGTCTATCATGTCTGAAATATTATATTCATTGACAATTGTTAATGACGTCACCAGAAACTTTGGTGACGTCAGTGGCAATTTAATCAAAGGCTAAAATGTTTTTCGCGTAGGTAGGTAGGTATCTACTTTGTGATTTGGCGATGGGCTAAAAAATCTGATCGTATAATGTTATTATTTAGGTAATTAGGTATAGCCAAAACGAATAACCTAGGTACCTACCTATCTCTGAATAATTTTTTTTTCCCTACTGGAGATCGAAATTTTACATTTATTTATATGGATCCATTTCATTGGTTACCCGACGCGACGGGACAAATGAGTGTTTTGTTTTGTTGCATGGAGATTAGTATAATATATACAAATGTTGTTTACTAATTCGAACAGATGATTTCAAATCTATCCTCATTTTTTATACCTACATGACCTCTAGTTTTTAAGATCCAGGTATTGAGCATATTTTGGGTCAGTCTCACTCCCCACCCGGGTTCAAAGAAAAACGATTTAGATGAACCGGTCAAAAATCTTCAACTCCGAGATGCTATTGACTGAGATTCTTATGGAAAACCCCAATAACACTGCCTGGGAATCGAACCCAGGACCTCTAGTTTAGCAGTCGCGCTTGGGACCACTGGGCATATGAGGCAGTTTTTTTACTAGGTATCTACTTCTAATCGACGAGGCCAATGACGAGGCCTCTGCAATACCTATTTGTACAATATACTTATCTATAGGTAAAGGTACCTTATTTACAGCCGCAAAGCATGATGAAATAAATGTCATTTCTGGGTGTTTTATAATCATTAGTAAATCGGTTTCTTATATCCAAGCGCGCACCATCTTAGGTCGCAGTATATAGGATAAAAAAAAAATGAAATTATTGAACTTTATTTTGAATGAATTATAATATTATTGTATGAGATACAACATCTGAATATTTATCTAGCTACATAACTAGACTAATGCTGTTTACATTAATAAAAATTATAATACCTACCTACATCGTTTATAGATTGTTCACTCACTCATAGAGCTATATTACAAAATTTAAAAAAATGAACCTAATAAAAAAACTGCAGCCAAATACCTTAGTATTGTATTTATTATCTAGAAATGACATCGGGTTCTCAAATAACGTAAATCTTTCGTTTAATATAGTCGACCTCGGTCAAACTTTGACATCCTTCAACGTCCCCACATCTTGTTATCGCAATATTGTAGGTACCTGTAATGATTATAACATAATTTATTTTAAAAGAGTGTCCATGGAGTTTCTTGCCGGATTCTTCTCCATAGGATCGACCATTTGGAACCGTGCAACTAGAATTAACGTTTCATAAACGCTTGTAAAAGCTTATTTGAAATAAAAACATTTGAACTTGAACTACCAAACACCAAAAGTAACGACCACATAAGCAGGAACGTAAGTAACGAAAGAAACGACTACATTTTGGAATGGTTTCAGACATTTCCTAGCTCATATAGGTAGGTACTTATTTTTATATAACATTTGTAAGCCCCAAAAAACATTCAGGGGAAATTCCTAAAAACGACAATGTTCTGCACATTCTTAAAAATAATACAGCCCTTTGGATATCAACATGAGATCCACTAATGATATCTATTGATGACATGATTCTTCAATTGCTTGCGGAGTTTGTTGTCATAACCGACGCTGCGTCTGAGTCGATATTGCGTCACGTGGAGTTGTGTGTCACCGGCGATTCTCACGCGCATCGACTTCCTCGGGTATATGCGACTAGAGAAAACGACCTCTCCCAAACCGCAGAACACTTCTATCGAGCTGTAGTCAACGAAAATGCGCCAGTGGATGTGGGTAACCGGCATCCAGTCTGCTCGTCTGACGCCATCAACCCCGCCCCGGTCGACACTCACGTAGCCCCGCTCTGATGAGAACGAGATGGTATATTGCCGCTCGCCGCTCCATTCCAGTATAATCGCCGCGTCGTACATCACCGTGCTCGAGTTGACAAGCATCTCAAATGCTCTGGAGCCCGCGTAGAACGCCTCTCCGGGACTGTACCAGGCATCCTCCAGCACCTCGGCCCGCAGCTCTACAATTTCTCTCACCGGTACCATTAGAAGCCTGCCCTGATATGTGAGCCTCAGTTCCCTTACTAACGTCAGCATGCTCGCCCAGCCGTCGTTAGATTCCTCAAACTCGCTCTCCCACATACCCAACCAAGCGACCAACAGCCTCCTTCCGTCGAGAGACTGCATCGTTCTGGCCGCATAAAAGTCGTGCCCGTAGTCCAATTCATTGAAAGTTGCTGTGGAAATTTCCAAGTCTTCGAACTGTCCGTTTAGGTAATTGAAATTTCCGACTACATATCCCGTCTGGTATAGATTTCTAAATCTGTGACCGTCGCCTTGTATGCCTTGAACTGATAAAATGAGGATGTTAAAGCCATCAATTTCAAAGAAGTCTGGGCTTTCCCACATGTACCCCATATCTCCGTAAGATTTTGCTATAGTGTCGTTCAACTTCCAATTAAATAAATCTGGTGACGTGTATAGTAGTAAATATGCTTCTTGTGATCTCGATGTTCCGATGAGCATGTACCATGAGTTTCTAAACCTCCACACCTTCGGATTCCTGAAGTCTGCGTTTCCAAAAGGCCCGTCCCGTATGATTGGATTGTACAAATACTTTTGGAATATGATGCCATCTGCGCTTATAGCGACATTTTGAGTTTGGTATGTCTTGTTATTGGTTAGGACGTGTCCCGT
This sequence comes from Acronicta leporina, assembly GCA_947256265.1. NCBI lineage: Eukaryota > Metazoa > Arthropoda > Insecta > Lepidoptera > Noctuidae > Acronicta > Acronicta leporina. Next base: position 13,922,190 of record OX366521.1, read on the forward strand.
GTAAAAAAGCGTCAAATAACTGTTGTGAACCACCGCGGAACCGGAGAGACAGCCATGCTTGTCGTAGTGATCCTTGGGGACAAGCGCTGGCGGGTAGAACGCCCAGTCGACGAGATTGTCACTGATTACATGGCCCCAGTGGATAGGGCCCCACGCGCCGTTGTACGGGTGGTATTGGTAGAATATATGGTATTGTCGCTTGAAGAATATGAAGCCGTTTGGATCGTTGAGCCAGCCCACCGGTGCGGATATGTGGTACATCGGCCGGTACTTCTTCTTGAGGAGATATCTCTTCTGCTGTATAAAGTCCTCTATGTGTGCCAGGTCTTGCGCGAGCTCGGCGGTGGCGACGCAGAGCCACACTGCGAGTACGAACACTTCCATCGAGATAGGAGTCGGCTCAAACACTAAAGTCTGCAGTGATTAAACTATCTGGCTGTGATGACTCAAAGATGAAAATCACAAAAGAATGTTTATAAACTACTAGTTTAATAATGATGGGATTACACAACCTCTTGATCTAGTAAGGGACAGATTGTAAACAATTACGTTATTTTTACATCATCTAGGGACATACTTAGATCTAAGTATGTATACTTATAATTTGATTCTTAGAGCTAATTAGAATTTAAGCGCTTTTATGATATTCAACATTGCAAGACTCGGGAGTTTTCGGTAAAAAGAATGTTGAGACGAGATGATCTAGCTACTATATACCTACCTACCAACACGAACTCTGCATAACGTCGGGGATAGTGGTATACCGCGTATCTAATACTTGGCTGTAAGGTTCATTTTTAATATTACCTACCTATTTAATTGATAATCAGGCCTTAGAACAGGCTGTGAGGTGAAATTTTTAATGTTATTTCATAGAAAATTTAACCTTAGGTATAGCCCTTGCTCTAAGCTCTAATTATCAATGAAATAAAATTGAAAATTTAACCTCATAATAGCCTTTTCTGATGCCTGATTATCAATTATGTAGGAAACATTAAAAATGAACCTTATTGCCAAGTATTTAGTAACGCGGTATTGCACTATCCCCGACGATAACCCGCCTAACATTACAAACGTGTGTGAACTAGGTGAAGATACTTACGCACACAAACGCATTATTATGATGCTTTCAACTTGAGTTGCAATTGCAACAGTGAACGGTATTTCTATTCTTTCCCATTGAAACGTTTTGTTTACCATTACTGACCTCATAATATACAGGGTTGCGATTTAATCACCTGCACTGCTACAACATGGTGTAGTATTGATAACATATTAGACATAATTTATAATTTGTATCTTTAAGCAATCCCGTGTTAAATGACTTGATAATTATTCAAAATTTTCATAAAACGATATGCACCCTGCAGTACGTTAACCATATGCGGACGGCCCGATCAAGTAGTTGCTTGACTCGCTATCTCTAGATAGATACATACCTACAATGAGTTCAACGTCCGCGCTGTCTTTGACTCTTTGATACAAAATTTAAAAAAACATTTTGATGAAAAATTAAGGTAGGTAGGTTTTTTTATTGATATGGGTAGTATTTCGTGGTCTGATTCATCTGCTAGAAGGATGCAGGTGATTAAATCGCCACCGTGTATAAGTATAATACACCCTGTGTTGTACACCCGACGAGAGGTAGGTAATAAGGTGTAATAAGGGGCGAGCCTATTGCCATTAACCAGGCACAAATTCCAAACTGCTACTGAGAATTTCATAGAAAAACCCAATAACACTGCTCGACCTGGGAATCGAACCCAAGACCTCTAGCATAGCAGTCGCACTTGGGACCACTAGACTAACGAGACAGTTCAAGATAGATTCAGTAAGAGATAGATTTTTGGAATACTTCTCTCTAACAAACGCACCCTTAAAGACTTCATGTTTTTTTGTTGTACACAAAACAAAATAGATCGGTTTACAGGGCACACCAACGTAGATGTTGGTGTGCGTAAACTCAACGCGTTATTACTTCGCCTATTACTAGTGTTAGCTTTACAATAACCCGTTGTCCACACACTTGCAATTTCTTGTTGCTTCACATTATATATGAAACAAAGAATATGAAGCATAAATTCAAAGGAATTATCAACCGATACCGTGGCATAGGTGTATAAGCAAGCAGCTGGTGTGACATTAGTCTTATGATCAAATCACGCCGGCCCGGCGCTAACTTTTTGCATTATTATCATTATTTTTTTTCGTTTTGTTGAATTTTTATTTTTGTTATTTACCTGATAATAAGAACATTATTCCAGAAAAAATGATATATGGAAGAAAATATTAAACAATGTGTAATATGATAACAACAATATTTATTGACATGGTTTTTTTAAATTATAAATACAAATTATAAAGTATGGTTCATGACAAATATTCTAAGTGGGACAAAAATTCACTTTGTTTTTCATATTCAAGAGGGTAATTTATTTATTAATGATATGAATAAACATGTTAGTAAGTTAGATAATAAGATACTGGCGATCCTAAATTGTAATCTCACTAACAATAACATCAATCATGTAATACAAATTACCCCCTGATATTTTTAATAGCCGATTGGTGCGCCATCACTATCTATTACTTGTTGCAAACGTGTCCTCATGCTAGCAACCATATTCCAGCACAAATCAGAGCCACGAAACGATTCCCATGACGAGGTAACGACATCGTCTAAATTAAATTTGGACCTGACTTCAGATGAGTCCCAGTTTAGCACCATGTGACCCCATAGGTTTTCAATGGGGTTCAGGTCAGGACTTTTTGATGGCCATTCAATAACAGTAAAGTTTTCTTGGACGTTTAACCAACTTTGCACGAGTCGCGCGCGATGCACAGCGCAGTTATCATGCACGAAGTAAATGTGTTCTTGCGGGTATGCAACACGCACAGTTGGTAGCATCACGTTTTGTAAAACATCCAAGTAACCTTGACTGGTATTGCGACCCCCTACCTGCAATAATTCACCGGGACCCATTGATGACATCCATCCCCAATAACCCAACGTAATGCGGCCACTAGACCTGCATGGAATAATATTTTTTTTGTTATAGCGTTCACCATCTTTTCGCCATAATATTTTACGACCGTCCTTGTCCGACTTAAAACATTTTTCATCGCTAAATATAACTATGTTATTGCACCAATCAAAATCCAAATATTCTCTTGCGAAGCGAACCCGGTTTTGCATGTGAATATCAGACAGTAATATTTTCTTGGCTGGCCTACGACATTTCATACCAGCTGCACGCAAGTGGTTCCGCACAGTTTGTAACGTCACGTCATGTTTAGTCGCCGTGGAACGAGTAGTGAGGAAGGGCTCAGCCAAATGCGTAGCAACTATATCACGGTGCCGTGCATTGGTATCTGTATATGCAAATCCAGCCTTTGGTCCCGGTCGGCAAGGATCAATGCTTCCCGAATCTGCATAACGATGGACCCACAATTGCACAGTTCTTCTCTGTGAACAATAATTAAATATTGTTACATAAAACATCAATAAACAAGATGTGTATTATTGAAACATAATAAACTTCTAAACGTAATAATAATATTTTGTTACTCACCGATATCTTTAAACGCCTCGCAATTTCACTAATTGAAACGTTTTGCTCATGCAAAATAATTATCTCAGCTCTTAAAAGTGTAGTTAAGTGATTCATATTGATTCACAAATAATAGCACTTCTCAAAATACGCAGGGTATAATGTCTAAAAACGTAACAAAAGCTCGATAGTCAATAGCATTATGACGATGAAATTAAACTACTAACATATTATGATTTGTCATTTTTAGAGGGTAGACCATTAATATAGTCCAAACCAAATATAAAGAAGACTTGCTAATACCTGTTCTATACAATGAATTGAACAAACAAATGTAAAATATTTTTTAAAACATACAAAAAGTTGAGCCGTTTGTAATAAGATTCGATCTTACGGTGCCGGCGACAAGAAGTATTGTTCGCACGCTTAACTAATGCGCCACAGTGGAGTCTGATTCATTAGCTAAATTTATGCATCATATTCCCTGCAACTTTAAAATGACAAGAAATTGCAAACGTGTGCGTGGACAACGGGTTATTGTAAAGCTAGCACTAGTAAATAGGCGAAGTAATGAACGCATTGAGTTTACGCACACCAACATATACGTTGGTGTGCCCTGTAAACCGATCTGTTTTGTTTTGTGTACTACTAACTACTTGATTTTTACGCTTATTCTGAAGAATACTATAATCGACTGTAAAAGACCAAAAGTCCATAACCCAATTTCATATTTGTAAACATATCCATCATAGAGGAGAAATCTATAATGGTAGGTAATAAAGAAAAAAATAGGATCTTCATATTATAAAATAAAAAAATATTTTGTTGTTTAAAATATAGTATATTTATTTTAACAAAATAATAACAATTTTGGTCTACCAATAACAAAATATAATATCTAGTTAGATATAATTATTTACTTAATATTATACCTAATTTGTATTAGGGGTTAGTACAACAATAACGATTATTATTATTATTATAGTTTTTATTTTATTAATTTATATCATGTTGGCATTATGTTATTCATGGGTTAGTTAGTTAATAGTATAAACAAAGAAAACCAAAAAGAGAGTAGGCACTTATTGTAAAATAGTACTATTTTACAATTATGTCATGTCACATGAGAGTACTAAATGAAAAGGGGTATCAGTAAAAAGAAGAGGACTATTTGAATAAAAGATATTGAATGAATTCATATCCCTTCTATTCTTTTAAAAGGGGATATTGAAAATAAGTATTCATCGGTAATAGAGTAGGTACTAATTATTAAAAAAGGTACTTATACTAAATGTAAATAAAGTTAATAAGAGTTTTTATCTAGTAAGTAGTAGTAAGTCTAAGAGCCACTTGCGCCAACTTCTTAAATGTGATTAAATTGTATAATATTTAATCACAAGATTTCTATCAAAAATCGTATTTAATTACAATTGGTGATCCGTCTGCTTGTTTGCTCCCCTATCCCATAAAAAAAATATACATAATTTTGAAGGTGGTGCAAGTGGTCCTTAGAGTCTATAATTAATTATTATTATTCGAGTTTTAAATGGTATAACTAGTACACTCGACCACACAGTCCACACATAAAGCTAACCATCTCATTGTAAGTTGGCCTCGCACTGTATAAGCTCTTCGTAACACGCGAAGTCTTATATTGGGAATTTAGATGACAAAGAAGCCATATATAGAAATATACATATATGGCTTAATATATAATACTAGCTTCTGCCCGCGACTTTGTCCGCGTAGCGTGATGATATATAGCCTATAGCCTTCCTCAATAAATGGACTATCTAACACTAAAAGAATTTTTCAAATCGGACCAGTAGTTCCTGAGATTTGCGCGTTCAAGCAAACAAACAAACTCTTCAGCTTTATATATTTACTAGTTTCTGCCCGCGACTTCGTCCGCGTAGCGTGATGATATATAGATTATAGCCTTCCTCAATAAATGGGCTATCTAACACTGAAAGAATTTTTAAAATCGGACCAGTCGTTTCTGAGATCAGCGCGTTCAAGTAAACAAACAAACTCTTCAGCTTTATATATTAGTATAGATAAGTATAGATATGAACGAGTGCAAAATATCACAGGAGATATGTATAAATACACTACAAATATATAATGACATAAATCATTACATATATTCGAACTAAAATTATTTACTTTAGAAAAATTAATACTTATATAGAATATCAATCAGGCACATTGTTTTTTTTATCACTAAATATTCTTGAGCAGTTTCTTGCAGTACAAGAACAGTGGAATGTTTGAATAGTGGCAACCAAGGATGGCACATATGATTAATTAGAGCTGTCAAACAGAAATAATCATATCCAAGTAATTAGATAGATAGTATTTAAAATGACTATAATAGTCATTTTAAATACAAGAATAAATATAATAAATAAAGATGCTTGAGCAAAATTTGTATTTTTTTTATCTAAAATGTTACGTAAATTTTTAAAGTTCAATTTGGTTAACGTAATAAGTGTCATCTCCAGTTAACAATACTGCTGAAGTCTTATTAAAATAACTTATTAGCAATATTGTGATAGAATGTAAACGAGTCATAAAATGGGGTTTGTTTTATAGTCACGCTGCTGGACGCGGACTGCTAGACAAAAATAATGAAATAATTTATTTTTCATCCCATCTATTCGAAAAGGACGACTTGGTTCGCCTTTAAATGCACATAAAGATGTTGTTTTCTATAAGAAACTTTTAGCGGGCAGTAATGAGTTTTTAATCCTCTTTATAAGTGCGCCGCAATTATCTTTGCGGCGCACTGTTTGAATTTGGAACATCTTAGTGTTCAGCGCCAAAGAAATCGAACGCAAATATTGTTTGAATAAAGACTGGCTGGTACGACAGCCCATACTCGCGCCTCTGGCTGAATAAAAAAAAATCAAATTAAAAACGCACGAACTACAGCCCGGGAGTTTAGGCGGGAAAATGAAAAGTGCACATTGTCGATTTTATATTATTTTTCAAAACTTGAATTTCTCCAAAGTTTAATGTGTAATTAAGGTGGATAATTAACCATTAAGTGTTCGTGAACGTGTGAGAGTGTAGGCAAATGATATAAAATTGAAAATCGTGACTTTTTGGGTCCACACCTTAACTCCATCGAAGCCTCAATAAAGTTTCTACCGTTTTATTGGGGCAACTGAACATTATACTTGACACTGGCGAACACAAAAAGTGTGGTGCCATAATACAATCCCATGATGGGAAATAATTATTACTTGATTATTCTAATACTTGTATAATAATAAAAAAAAAAAAAAAAAACTACAGCCCGCGTTTTCGTCAATTTTCACGGATTGTTAGAAATTCAAGGTTTTGTTTTGAAAAATGCGAAAATGTCTCAACTGTAAATATAGGTATTTAGTTGTTTTATTATTAGATACTATTTAATTTCAATTTAGTTGTTACTCTATGTTAAAATATGAGGCGCCTTTTATTTTCTCATAGTGGGTGATGAAAAGCAGAGTGTATCACTCGGGCGCAAAATATATTTTTATTTCGGGCGACGTACTTTGAATCCCTCGCTACGTTCAGGATTCTACTAAAGAATCCCTCACTTCGCTCTGGATTCAAAAAAGCGCCCTCGCCGTAAAAATATTACTTTGCTCCTTTATGATACAATCTAATATTATGTATTGCCCCATGGTATTTTCTACATATAAAGTATATCATTGAGCCTAAATTGGGTTGAAACACGAAGTTTTTTTTAATATATCATATTAACGTAGCACGTATACAAATAGCGCTATATGCTAATTTGCGTCCATGATTATTTTTAATTCATTAGCCAAGCTTTATCATTTGCAATTGCATTGTCATTCTGCCAATACCTATTATAAATGTGAATAATAAATAATGAAGTTGTTTTATATTTCTTCAATTAACTTCGAGCAAGTTTGTGAAGTAGCTAATGGATTAAAATAAAATACATGTACCTAAATTTGCATGAATTCATGTGTGTGTGAGCGCGAGCGCTCGGTGCAGTTCCTGCCAGCGCGCGGCGTGCTGCGCGTGCGCGGCGGCGCGGCTGCTCGCCAGCGACGGCAGCGCCTGCAGCGCACGCGCCACGTATGCTCGCGTCACGCACGCCTCCTGTATCAAACCGGGCCTATGTTACTATTACATTAACGCAGGTGGAACAGAAGCATTATAATATCAAGTAACGCATTATATACCTACAACTCGGCGTGCAGGCCGCGCACAGCGCACCTAGTGTCGGGGGGGCTCACCTGTAGCGCGGCGCGCAGTGCGTACCGGTGTCTGTGGCGCAGCGGCTGCGCGGCGGGCGCGCGCGGCGCGGCGGCGGCGGCGGCGGCGCGCTCGGCGTGCAGGCCGCGCACAGCGCACCTAGTGTCGGGGGGGCTCACCTGTAGCGCGGCGCGCAGTGCGTACCGGTGTCTGTGGCGCAGCGGCTGCGCGGCGGGCGCGCGCGGCGCGGCGGCGGCGGCGGCGGCGCGCTCGGCGTGCAGGCCGCGCACAGCGCACCTAGTGTCGGGGGGGCTCACCTGTAGCGCGGCGCGCAGTGCGTACCGGTGTCTGTGGCGCAGCGGCTGCGCGGCGGGCGCGCGCGGCGCGGCGGCGGCGGCGGCGGCGCGCTCGGCGTGCAGGCCGCGCACAGCGCACCTAGTGTCGGGGGGGCTCACCTGTAGCGCGGCGCGCAGTGCGTACCGGTGTCTGTGGCGCAGCGGCTGCGCGGCGGGCGCGCGCGGCGCGGCGGCGGCGGCGGCGGCGCGCTCGGCGTGCAGGCCGCGCACAGCGCACCTAGTGTCGGGGGGGCTCACCTGTAGCGCGGCGCGCAGTGCGTACCGGTGTCTGTGGCGCAGCGGCTGCGCGGCGGGCGCGCGCGGCGCGGCGGCGGCGGCGGCGGCGCGCTCGGCGTGCAGGCCGCGCACAGCGCACCTAGTGTCGGGGGGGCTCACCTGTAGCGCGGCGCGCAGTGCGTACCGGTGTCTGTGGCGCAGCGGCTGCGCGGCGGGCGCGCGCGGCGCGGCGGCGGCGGCGGCGGCGCGCTCAGCGTGCAGGCCGCGCACAGCGCACCTAGTGTCGGGGGGGCTCACCTGTAGCGCGGCGCGCAGTGCGTACCGGTGTCTGTGGCGCAGCGGCTGCGCGGCGGGCGCGCGCGGCGCGGCGGCGGCGGCGGCGGCGCGCTCGGCGTGCAGGCCGCGCGACAGACGCGCGCACAGCGCACCGAACGCGGCGCCCGCCTCGCACGCCAGCCGCACCACCCCGCCCGCGCCCTCCTCGCCCGCCTCCGACTCCATCTCCGCCTCCCCCACACCACACGCTAGCCTGCGTCATACACCAATTCATAGAATGAACGACAATACTAAATACTACCCCCTACAGTACAATGATATATAATGGAGATACGTACTGGGCAGCAGCGGCGAGCGCTCGAGACGCGCCGGCACAGCGCGGCGAGTCGAACGCGGCGGGCGCGGCCAGCGCGCTCAGCGCGGCACCCAGCTCCCGCATGTCACTCCACTCCGCTTCACACCTATCTTGAACTGAAACAAACCAACTTATATTTAACTGCAAATGAAATCCAAAAATGAGTCTAAGAAATCAACATATAATAGCCACCATAGTACCTATACCATCATGACTATATTCCCTGTAAAGCTAACTTAAAAAGGCTAATAGGATTAAATTGCACAATTTCCATCATTTGCTGCTACTTAAAATTTAATAAGCCTGGTAGTAGGTATGTAAGAAATTCTAAATTAGAAAACAAACAAAGTTCTATACCAAACGAGAGTATAAACAATTATCATATACAGTAAGACATAAACAAAGATTAAATTTGCCATCCTGCCGGCTAAAATTGCATTCAACCAGTCCATTTGTTATGTCAATAAAAATTATGTACCTTATCATTACAGGACATATACCTGATGATTTATCATCAGGTGTATGTACATACATACATACATATTTTCACGCCTATCTCCCATTTGGGTAGGCAGAGACTATAGATTTCCTGTATGTCCTGTACTTTATACCGTACATAACTATATATATAGAATAATCAATTAATTGATGGCGTATTATGTAATGAATTTAAGGTAGTAAGTAAAGTAAGTAGTAAGGTAGTTTAAGTACCTTTTTCAAATATTTTTGTCAATCTGTCAAGTCCGAGATGCGCCAGCCGCAGTTGTTCTTGTTCAGCCACGAATGCCGCTTGCATTTCTTCTATGGACTCCTCACTCTACAAACATAATATACAACATAATAGGTCTTATAATCAACATCAGTGTTATTGTATGAGCATATATCTGTAGGTACAAAGTATCCGACTCGAGGGACCAAAAAAGATGTACAGTCTCTTGTTAAATTGCATATCGATAGACAGACATAGATATCCGACTCGAAGGACCAAAAAAAAGATGTACAGTCTCTTGTTAAATTGCATATCGATAGACAGACATAGATATCCGACTCGAAGGACCAAAAAAAAGATGTACAGTCTCTTGTTAAATTGCATATCGATAGACAGACATAGATATCCGACTCGAAGGACCAAAAAAAAGATGTACAGTCTCTTGTTAAATTGCATATCGATAGACAGACATAGATATCCGACTCGAAGGACCAAAAAAAGATGTACAGTCTCTTGTTAGATTGCACAACTCTATATGAATGATGAATGATAGAAATAAAATATCGATAGTTCAAAAACTAAACTGTTTTTAAAAGATTTACAGAAATAAATATCATTTATCATTTGATGGATGGATGGATATTTGTTACTCTTTCACGCCAGAACGGCTGAACGGATCTACATAAAATTTAGCACCGAGATAGATTATAGTCTGGAATAACACATGGGCTACTCTTTATATAGGTCGGACCCAATTCTGAAGTTATTTTTCTTTACATATATTTATATTATCATAGTCCTCATTGAAAGTGGTTTTAAGGCTTGCTGTTATACCAAATTTTATAATAAAACTGTATTAATTCATGGTAGACATTCCGAAAACGCTTTAAGTCCACTTTTATCATGCGTACTGCCGAAATGTAGAATGCAATTCCCGAGTGGGTTTTCCCCGATAGATATAATCTGGGTGTCTTTAAATGACGAGTGAATCCGTTTCTTCGCGGGAAACGCGCTCCATCGTAGATCGCAGTGTCGCTTAACATCAGGCGAACTGGCGGTTAAGCGGGTAAGTCTATCAATAATAAAAACAAAACAAAACTAATTTATCACTCAGTTTAATCAACAATTTTAATGAGATATGGTATGTATAATAAATTATACATAAAATATAATATGAATGATGTTAGTAACTTCCTGTCGGCCCTGTATGTTATCAGTATCACTAATTCTGTATTTTCCATTGGTAGAGTTAACTAACTAATATACAAAGTTGAGTCTTGTAACCATTATTTGTAATAAAGAATCATAGGTACTTACACCAATTATCCAAATGTGTGCTTAAAATAATAAAAAGCATTTTATAATTTAAATGAGAACAGTTAAACATATTATGTACATCAACCACACATTTTATGCTACAATTTAATTATGTGAAAGAAATTAGCATATAATATTTTTTTTTTTTTTTTAATTATGGCGCCACACTTTTTGTGTATTTGCCAGTGTCAAGTATTAGAATAATCAAGTAGTTAATATTTCCCATCATGGGATTGTATTATGGCACCACACTTTTTGTGTTCGCCAGTGTCAAGTATAATGTTCAGTTGCCCCAATAAAACGGTAGAAACTTTATTGAGGCTTCGATGGAGTTTAGGTGTGAACCCAAAAAGTCACGATTTTCAATTTTATATCATTTGCCTACACTCTCACACGTTCACGAACACTTAATGGTTAATTATCCATCATAATTACACATCAAACTTCGGAGAAATTCAAGTTTTGAAAAATAATATAAAATCGACAACGTGCACTTTACATTTTCCCGCCTAAACTCCTATAATATTTTTTACAGTCATAGTAACTATGGTACAGTCAGCGTCAAATAGATAGTGACACTCAGGGTATTGAAATAAATAGACGCAACCAAAAAGTTAATAATATCGGTACAAACAAAGTTTCCTTATTTTTGTCAACAATATAGCCGCTCAAAAAGTCGAGACGTTTAAAATATCATATAATATTTATAATAATAATTTGTTTCATATTTTTTTAACACTTAGAATGCTTGGATATCATTGGCGGGATGACTGTTACCTTATTATGGCAATTTGACTGAACCTATCTTTATGACATTTTAAACATCTCGACCTTTTGAGCGACTATACTGTTGACAACAATACTGTTGACTTTTTGGTTGCGTCTATTTATTTGAATACCCTGAGTGTCACTATTTATTTAATGCTGACTGTACCTATACATACCCTAAAATCACATGGGTATCAAATCCAGCAGCTCACTCTTCAGTCTTCACAGATTGACTTACAGTCAACAATGATACCAGTGGGTCTATAGACTATTTAAAAAAATACACTATTCCTTACCGGACTTTCTTCTTGAGTGCCAGCTAGAATAAATTCATCGTGTTTTGGCTTCTCAAGTCGTACAGCGGTCTCGCACAGAAAAGTCCTTAGGTCAGCGTCATGGGCTAGGACTGGGTGCCGCGCGACCAGGGTCAGCCACCTCTGGAGGGCAGCACGCCGACGTAAAAGAAACCGGGAACTGCCCCCACCGACCACTACCCGTTTTGGCGGTAGTCTACATATCGCGCTGAAATTATACATTGCATGTGATTTGTGATTCATATTAGAAATTAGGTAAAAAGCTGCTATGTGATTAATTTTGTGTCGTTGGCCGAGAACGAGAATAAAATAATAGCTTGGCCGAGACCGAGAATCGAAAAATGGAAGCGTTACTCATTTTTCGTTATTTAAATTATTAATTTGTATTGGATTTGATTGTAACTTGCCTGAAACCCAGGTTCAACTTAGTTCAGCCTTAATATAATATATAACAAGGCTGCTTTTAATTGATTCATACCAATTGCAAATATGTACTTTTTTCTGAATAAAAAAATATATTTTATTTATTTATTTATTATTTTACTGTGATACAATTGCAAATGAAAGTATGTAGGTACCAAGCAAGTGACACTTTTTTTTTAGTTTATTGTTTGCTTTGATTGACTGATTTGGCAGTTCTTTAATAATTTGACAAATCGCGCTCAACTAACTGAGTGTGCGTGTGAGGCATAAGTACTCAAAATTTTACTGTTGCGCAGAACTTGTGAATCACGGCATTAGCCAAGTCTGAAAAATTAGGCCGTGACTATATATTCTCGGTCTTGGTCTCACAAGGCATGTTTTTTAGCCAGGACCGAGACCGAGACTGAGATCTTGGTCAGACTATATTGCTCAATATGGCTTTTTTTAGCCCCCAAGATCAAAATGCAGTTTAAGAGGGAGATAACAAACAAACAAAATATTGCACTAGCTTTTTAGTAGTAAGGATTAGCAGATATATTTTGTTCTCTGGTAAGACCCCAGGGCCATTAGTATGGTATGGTATAGCGGGCAATTTTATGCAACTCCTTGACAAAGTGCGTATTTTGCGTGCAGGAAGCACAAGAGAAACAATAGAATTGCATCTTTAAGTAACATAAGAGTTTATAAAAAAAAATTAAGTAGGTACCCCATTAGGACTTTTCTTTACATGTATTACTAGCGACCCGCCCGCGGTTTCCCCCCGCGCTGCCCCGGTCCTAAGAGTCATAGCGTTATGTTATATAGCTTAAAACCTTCCTCATGAATCACTCTTATCTATTAAAATAAACCGCATCAAACTCCGTTGCGTAGTTTAAAAGATCTAAGCATACATAGGGACAGACAGCGGGAAACGACTTTGTTTTATAATAAGTAGTGAGCAGTGATGTACATTTAATTTTCAGAAGCAGTTAGCATACATATAAAATCAAAAGAAATTGCTACAAATGAAGATGGGATTTTTATAAATTAGGAAAAGAAGTTGAAACATACCGATAAGGGTATTTTGCATATAAAACGTCATAAAGTTGCAGGAAATCATTGTATCTCCTTGAGACAGTTGTGCCATGCCTTCTTGAGCTAACATAGTATTCACAGTGCTTAAGTATAAGTCCTTTACGTTCTGGCACTAGTTCCACACTTATAACATCAGTTGATTCCAAGTCTTCATATGTTACTATCTCGAGGAAACTTAGCATTATAAACTGTAATGAAATTTATTAATGAATTAGAATACCATAACATATGAACACAAATGTCCTCAATAATTAGGCACAAGTGTACGAATCTAGATCCACAGCTTGGTTTTAGGTCCCAAGGAATATGGGACAAGCCTAATGCCACTATCCGGGCTCAACTCAAAACTGATCTGCATGTGAGAATTTAATTCGAAATCTATAAGTATAATTGTATAATTGATAGTGTTCTTTACAGTGATATATATTCTAGTTTTAAGTTATTTTGTTGCACCATAACAGGGCCATGTATGCATTATTTTAAGCCAATCTTGTTACTTTGTATACATTGTGCATAAATAAAATAATAACTAATGATAACGAGATAACAACTCGTAGTACCTACTAGGAATTAACATGTAAATATTTATGCTTCAATCAAGGTAGCTACCTACCTCGCTGTTTGTTTACGTATACACAAGTAAGTTAGCGAGTAATGTATTCGCTAGATGGAGATCGTTTGTAGTATCCACTTCTAAACTTTCTATGGCACTCACTTCTACGACACTACAGCTGAAATGAATATAATTTCAAGTTACGAATGTACATTGCTAAAATCAGAAGTTTATAAAGTTTAGCTTACTTCGTTCAGTTCGTCACACAAGGTCACACGTGATGATTTTTTTTTTCTGGCCCCGCTCGGGATATATGATTGACAAATTGACAATACTATTTTAGTGATAATAGTGACGATGCACTTACCCAATCCTTCCGATAGTTTACGGAATCGATACAAGATCATACGAGTATCAGATGTGTTACATCGATGTTTTTTGTATTTATGAAAGATGATTCAGTACCAATACCTATATTGGAATTGAATCATCTTTCAACTTATTACAGTAATTTAAAAATATTACAAATGTTTATTAGATATAATACCTATTTAATAATATCTAGAATATATTTTATCGGTAAAAAACAAAATATCAGGTCAAAATCACTGAAACTGAACTGATAATATACAAATGTTTGTTTACTTTAATTAATTTTCAAAATAATAATCAGTCATACAAATAACACTAGGTAAACTGGCGCAGAACTTATTATTATGAGTAAACAGGACAGGTGGGTAGATTTGAAATTACGAGTCCATAAAACAAGTCTGTGTTATAACATGTTCCTAACAGTAATAACCAATGTTTGTGTTTAAAGTATCGATGTGGCTAATGTAAATTATTAATTAAATAAATAGGTACTTAAATAGATCTCATCAGTGCCGGATTTCCGCCTAGGCCTGCAAAGCCCCGACCTAGGGGCCCAGCTAGCCCGGTCCCAGTAGCAGGACCTACAAATAAGCTCAAAAGCCTGGCTTGCCTCGAAGCGTGATGCGGCCTAAATGTCAAGTGCCTAGGTGCCCTGGACCTTTAAGTCCAGGGCTGGATCCCATGTCTTTCTACTCGTATGGCATTTTTGACCCACAGGAAAAAGACGACCAGGTGTATGGAGTAGAAAAGAATTCCTGATGATACGAAACGCTTCTATATTTGAAACATCGTATCGAATCGATGCGATTCAATCCCGGTAGTAAAAAGTATCGTTTAAAATGCAAGTAATCATCCTTAATGTAAGTCTGTCTGCTGTCCTTTTTCAGAAGAAATTGTAGGTATTGTAGTGATCTGGCAGTGTCAGTGTCACTGTCGTCACCTCAACCCTCCTCAATCGTTTATCTAACATCCGTCATCTGACATTGGCAGAATTGTCGATATCGGCACATTGTCATTCCTAAAAATTGAATTGAAAGAAGAGAGCCCTCAGTCAGATTAAGTATACTTAATCTGAGAGTTAGCCCCATCGCCATTACACACTATCAGAAAAGTTCACCACTCGCGAAGACGCGAAGTGGCGGAACGTAAAAGAAGCTACATAAACTGAATAAAATAGACTTTTATTTTGTTCCACTTACTTATTGTTTTGAAATTTTCTCATATCCAGAAGCCATCGTCTTGCGATATAAAAAGCCCCTGTTTCTAAAAATTCCCCATTCCAATCTTGTCTGCGGACTCGATCATCAACTTTAAAATTTGCAGGATAAAATTTTCCTTTAAAAAGCCGCCAACGAAGTTTATAGCTCCTAAACAAACATTCATATTTATTTACTTATAAAATATTCTACCTATACGTTTTCAGAATGTATTTTGGGCTAAAGGCGTAAATAATTTCATTGTACTTACTTTGTCACAGAAAATACACAATCTAATGGAACGGAACCATTAATTCTTTCATAAGCAATTCGTAGCTTTTCTGGTCGGGTAAACGGTGAAGTAACTTGCATTAATATAAGAATTGTCACATTAGGTCTAGAAGACAGAAATTCAAGTGCACCCCATATTGAAGGTGCCCAGTCAGTAGCCGTCACGAAACTTCGATGAAATACGGTAACATTGTCTAAAAACATTCAATTTTGGATTAGGAGCTTAGTGTGTTTTTACGTCAACAGTTTTGTGCATCTCCTAGAGCCGTATCACAAATAGTTGTTAATAAATTAATATATTAAAATAAAATAATTAATAATTGAGAGTGAGAGATACCTACCGCACTACACATTATGTAACGCCATTCCTTTTCTTACATTTTATCCAATAAGTATATTAAAGGACAAATAGGTACCTACCTACCAACATACATTCACGTCATTCTCCTGCAGGTGTAGGCAGAAATTTCAGACCGCCTCTTGCTAAGATTCATGCATTGTTCTTTTACTTCTTCCACATTCATTATCTCTTTATACACATGCGCCAGTTTAGAAAAAATATTTATGGCAATTTATATATAAAGCTACGATACGATAAGCTACGTACCTTTAATACTTTCTAACGCTATTAATGGATGGTCAGTGGACACAGTTATGTCATGGAAACCAGCAGCTTTTGCAGTGTGTATTGCACGGGTCAACAAACTCGTACCGCCAACTTTTTGTAAGTTTTTTAGATAAACTCCCTTCGAACCACCTCTAGCAAGAATTAAAACCGCAACTTCAGCGCTGCTATAGATAAAGCTGGTGAAGACAAATGTAACATAGAAATTATTCAAGTCGCCACAATCCTTTTTGCTAGGTTTATCTTATTTTTAAAGCGTGAATAATCCTAATGGATGATCCGTCACATAATGTAGCTAACAACTCAGACAGTTTTTTAAACTAGCTATGAATCTAGGGGCTACAAAAAATACTTCATTAAAAAACCAACTGAATGCGGCTCATTTGCTGGGGAAGGCTGGAGGATCCATTGATGAGGTTTTCCTCTACATTCCGCTCCAATGATAGCGCATGCCACTGTGTAGACCCATGGTCTCTTTAGGTGGCAGACTTCCCAAGTTGCTTAAAACCTACAGCTCATGGAAGCCAAAAATTAGTCAGCGCCATCAAACACTTATGCGGCTACTGTAAATCGAGATACATAGACACGAGATAAATAGTGCTCCTCTCTCCCGTTCCAGCGCTGATCCATCGGAGCGAGGCAGCCCATACAAAGCAAAGTGATCATTAACCAGGCATTAGCCACATTGATCGGAATAACAGCTATCGTCGATCGTTAAAACATAACACAACATAATCAATCCATTATATCCCACTGCTGGGCACGGGTCTCCTCTCACAGCGAGAGGGATTAGGCTCTAGTCCACCACGCTGGCTGGCCTAATGCGGGTTGGCAGACTTCACACGCCGTCGATCGTCCGTGCTCTTTCTGAGATAAAGGTATGAACGGCGCTGAAATCTTGGCGTAGCTACTATTTAGGTCCTTGAAGATAGCCTTATGCCCAGTCCTTTAATCTAAGTTGATAACAAACTTCAAAGCAACTTAGTATGCAACACTTAAAAGTTGAACTTCGACACTGATAGATAACAGCATTATCATTACATTCCATCACGACTAGGCATAGTACTCCAGCAAAAGGTTAGCAGAGGGAGGTTATGTGTTAGGTATTTATGTTTTTTACGAGTAACACTATAATGATTATGTTCATGAATTAGATAGAAATACTTATTAAAACAATTAAATCCTTACTTACATAGATACTATGGTGAGAACTTTAACCCACATTGTTTTTTTTTTAAAAAGCTGTTACTAATATAATTATTACATAGCTTTGAATAAGAATATGCGTAGGTACGCATTTACCGAGATAAAAAAGAAATTACTTTTCAATATTAAATTATGAAATGAATAATACCTATATTTTTCTATTTCAAACACTTCTTTTGTCACTTCGTCCACTCACGTTCATGATACCGATTTTAATGAGGTTTCGGAAAGGAAGTCTTCAATAACTCAATAGGATCAAAATGGATTGAAATTATTATCCTCTTATGCGCGGTCGTCTCTGGTTCAAGTCATAAACTTACTCTGAGCATGTAACTTTTTATAATCTGCAAATTAGGCCGCAACAAATCCTGGTTATTGTAAGTAGTTAAAAGTTGCATGTAAATGTTAATTTTGGCAAGTGCCACTGCTATTGACATGATTTTAGAATGAACTCTTATATCCATGGGTCAGTCACTGCATAAAGTAGGTAGACTTAAGGTCATCCATCACTCATTATAATTTCACAGCTCGCACAGTACGCACGGCACTGCCTCGAATAAATTTAACAGCTAGTTGGTAGGTATGTGTACCAATGCACCATTACACCCACGGAACATAAAAACTTTGTTCTGTGATTACACCGCCAACTAGGTGGCAGTTCATTGCTAGTTGTAAGTCATGTTCTGTGGCGGAGCAGTGCAAAAGTGGTTAAAATTGGTTAAAATCATCGCTGGTCTGTCATCATGATGATCATGATCATCATTATCATGATGACAGACCAGCGATGATTTTAACCAATTTTAACCATTGAAGTAAAGTAAGACAATTCTAACGTAATAAGTAAGTACTCAGTTAAATTAAACCTGAGTACTGACCATAGAGTAAAGTAATATACTGCTACTGACGTTGTGTGAACTGTGTGAAACAGTGAGACCGGGTTAAGAAATATAATGTTTTTGGCATTACTGATAGTTACTGAGGTTATTTCTCAGATTACGTTTAATTTACATTATTGAGTTTAGGCGGGAAAATGAAAAGTGCACATTGTCGATTTTATATTATTTTTCAAAACTTGAATTTCTCCGAAGTTTAATGTGTAATTATGGTGGGTAATTAACCATTAAGTGTTCGTGAACGTGTGAGTGTAGGCAAATGATATAAAATTGAAAATCGTGACTTTTTGGATTCACTCCTAAACTCCATCGAAGCCTCAATAAAGTTTCTACCGTTTTATTGGGGCAACTGAACAACATATATTATACCTGATACTGGCGAACACAAAAAGTGTGGTGCCATAAAATCCCACGATGGGAAATATTACCTACTTGATTACTCTAATACTTGACACTGGCAAATACACAAAACGTGTGGCGCCATAATAATAATAATAAAAAAATTACATTACATGACTTTGACAGTTGTCACTTGACATTGACAATTTGTTTGACGGACAAACAATAACATCCCATGATCAGCAGAACTGCAGAACAGGAGCTGCAGAACTGCAGCAACTGGAAGTGGAAACCGGGACTTGAGACAAGTTATTTTATTATTTATTTATTGATAGTGTGACGTTAATATTTATCCGTTTTATAATGACAACTATAGATGGCTTGGAGAAAGAATTAAAAAGTGTAGACAAGGAAATATCTAAAGTAGATGCAGCGTTATGTAAATGGAGGAATCTACAACGCGTGCTTCACGAAAAGAAAGTATCACTGAAGAATTCTATAAACAAATTAAAAACTGACACTTTAGCTAGTGTTGATTGGGCGGGCACCACTTATGAATGGTCTGAAGATGTAGCCAGCACATTGAAAAATGTCTTTCACATTGATTGCTTTAGAGCTAAACAACTGGGCGCAATTAATTCTACTCTTTCAGGTCAACATGCCATAGTAGTAATGCCAACGGGTGCAGGAAAAAGCTTATGTTATCAACTGCCGGCGTTAGTCAAACCTGGTTTAACTGTTGTAGTCTCACCCCTCATATCGTTAATGGAGGATCAGGTAAGGTCACTGACTGAAAAAACAATACCAGCTATGTTGATTACAAGTTCTAGCCCAAAAGAAGAAACTTCGGAAGCTCTGAATGTACTAAAAGATAATAAGACAAAGATTAAGCTGTTGTATGTTACCCCAGAAAGGTTTGCGAAGAGTAAAAGATTTATGTCCAACTTACAAAAATGTTATGCAGATGGTAGACTGCAAAGAATAGCTATAGACGAAGTACATTGCTGTTCACAGTGGGGACATGACTTCCGGCCAGACTATAAATATTTAGGTATATTGTCTAATATGTTTCCCAATGTACCCATATTAGGGCTGACTGCCACAGCCACAGCTAATGTTTTGACTGATGTACAGAAAATTCTAAATATTCCTGGCTGTTTAGTTATCAAGTCTACTTTCAATAGACCAAATTTATTTTATAAAATCTTGGAGAAACCAACCTCTCAGGATGAATGTACAACTATACTTGAGAAATTGTTAAAAGGTAGGTACAAAGGTGAAAGTGGAATAATATACACAAATAGCATCAAAGATTCTGAAGACATCACCCAAGGTCTACGCAAGAGAGGACTAAGAGTTGGATGCTATCATGCAAATCTTGAGGCAAAGACTCGGTCGCAAGTCCATTCAAAGTGGCATGAGAAGAGCTACCAAGCCATTGTGGCCACTGTAGCCTTTGGAATGGGAATAGACAAACCTGATGTGAGGTTTGTTATACACCACACAATAAGTAAATCTATGGAAAATTACTACCAAGAAAGTGGTAGGGCAGGTCGCGATGGACTCAGGGCCGAATGTGTCACTCTGTACAGAATGCAAGATGTGTTCAAAGTCAGTACTATGGTGTTCTCTTCTGTTGGAAGCTTAGAGCACCTGTATGGTATGGTGAAATACTGTCTCAATGGAACATTATGCAGGAGGCTCCTTATAGCTGAACATTTTGATGAAAACTGGGGTAATGCTGACTGTAACAAAATGTGTGATGTGTGCTGCAACCCTACTTCAAATGTAAAAGAAATAAATCTTAAGCCACATTGTAAAACATTAGTTAACATTATTGAGAATGCTGAGAAGCAAGATGTAAAACTGACAGCACAGAAATTACTTGATGCATGGTTTCTGAAAGGTCCTGTACACCTGAGACATAAAGGAAAAGAACCAAACTTTTCAAGAGTATTAGGTGAAGATGCTATTGCATTTTTATTGGTTGGAAATTATTTAATAGAAGATTTCCACTATACAGCATATTCTACTATAAGTTACATAAAAATTGGTCCAAACATGGATGCAATAAATGATGATAGTTATATACTGAATATGCCAATAAGAAAATATTCCACATTCGAATTGCAAGCCCCTCCACCCAGTGACTATCAACCAATCACAAACACTGCAAAGTCTGATGAAGGTAGTCAAACAAAAAAGCGCAAGTCTGTTGCTAAAAATGAATCAAAGTCAAAAATAAGCAAAACAGTAACAGTTATTGTTGATAGTGACTAGAGAGATAATATATGATCTCCTAGATGTGTTGGTCTCCTAGCGTACAATGTGCCATGTGCCATATTTTTCTTGTCTGGGATACCTAATTATTTATTTTTTTACAATGATCATGTATTTTGAGAAGAATCTGGAATTAGGATACAGTAATAGAAATTCATGCAAATTGCGTTTGACTGTTGATGCCAATTAAATAGTGGGTAAGTAAGAATTTTAAAGCAAATTATGTAACCAAAATTGGATGATTTTAGTTATAAAACTAAGAAGCAAACAAATCGCAACTTTACCTACTAACAATCAGAAAGAATTAGGAGTCTCGTAATTTGTCTCACTCGCTTTTTTTCATCCTCAGTCTGCAATCCAGAGTATTGATGGCGTGACAATCGATAGCATATTGAAACTGACAAATCTGATAAGTACATGCCAAACATTCAATACATAAAATATTAATACTAACTACCCTCTTATCAATCAGTGTGCTAGACATAATGATGATGTATTATTAAAGTAAGACTAATAAATACCTCATAATAACCTGGCTTCTTTGTTCTAAAGAATATTTTAAAACTGCTAACTTCTTTACTAGAACAAGTTAGTACTTAGTATAGATAAGCTCTAGATTACCAAGTGGAATTGTCACTCAATGGCGTGTAGCCAATATGTGTAAAATCACTCAGCAAATTCACTCAGCGGCAAATAAGCTCAAAAGCCTGGCTTTCCTCGAAGCTTGAAGGGCCCCAAATGCCAAGTGCCTAGGGGCCCTGGACCTCTGTGTCCCCAGGCCTGTTGACGCACGTGATGTCGTGTCTGGAACCATCTCAATACACCGTTTTGAGCATCACATAATTAAATAATGTAACTTACTGTAAAACTTACATGTAAACTTCTATTCTGTGGGATGAGGTATCCTGGTGATCAGTAATACAGGGCTATCCCCACCTCAGACACCTACTCTTCACATAATAAAGTCTACGTAAAAAAATACAGGAATTAGATGTAGGTAGAAAATGTAGTTGATACTAAACTTACTGTGTTATGTTACGCGAGGAAAAATATTTATTTATTCTAATTGGTGAAACCCTCTGAGTAGGATAATCGACACGCAAACCGTGGTCTACCATTACCTCTGTAAGAATTCCTATAGAGGTTAGGCGGATGTGTACTAATTACAGCCACATTCCGCAGGTATATTTATGTCCTACGTAATAGGGGTCTATTCAAAGCCTGAGTTGCTACTTTTTGTTCTTTTTTTTAAATAAAGAACCGTTATCATACTCAGGACCTCTATAGCGTAGCAGTCACGCTTACAACCAATAGTAAAATCTAAAAAATATTGTGATTGTGACTGTATGTCACTTAATAAGTTGAGTGAATGTCACTTAAAAAAAACAAAGTAGGTAATCACATTTAAAAAAAAACTTTATTGTAAAAAACAAACTCTGACTATGACACCGCGAATTCCAAAGCGAATCAATCTCTCACCCACTTTCGTAATATAACATAAATTCTCATTTTATAATAAATGCTTTTTAATACATGGCAAAATTCAAGAGTATAAAAATGTCCATTGCTCAACAAAGCTTCGGCTGTCAAAATTGACATAGATAGGAGAACAGTTAGAGTAATTTAAATATGTTTTTTTCTAGAATAGCTCATGATCGAGCTTATTTGAGTATACCTAAAGAAATTGGTTTCTGAAATGTATTAAACCCGACGTCTGGGAGAATACTGCAGTGGCGATAACTGTGTGTAAGACGCTACATTTTCCTCCTTGTTACGCGTTCGAAATGGACCTCGCGCACTTCGTTTCTTGTCGCTTTTGTCTGAACGAGTCGAGGATCCTGAAACCATTGAGGAATAAGTGTGTAATCCTCCGCTAGATATGTCCTGATGGATCCTCGCCACTCAGGAATGTCCACCTCTACAACAAGAAGTAATAGGGGCTCCTTACCCAGTTCGCATACCTTTAATACCTTTTGTACCTAGCGCACCGTTTCGCTACAAACAGGTACAGCGCGGCAGGTCTTTTCTTGGCCTTGCAGATGCAGTTTCCCCGTATCCCCGTATTCCCCGGAACTTCGTAAAGTAGGAAATTCAAAATAATCACCTGAGTCAAGTATACGTCCTACGGGTATAGGTTCGCGGGATCGCCTTATACTGAATCCAGAAGCTGATGATTTTGGCGTTGAGCACTCGCTATCAATACCCAACGCGTCTAAAGCACGCATTCTCTCAGCTATTTGATCTTTGATAATCTCTCGGTGTGGCCCTGCTTGGCCTAAATATTCCATCTCAGCCAGCCACTCGGTGCGTTCTCGTATTTGAGTCACCACTAAAATAAAATGTATATATATACCTATACATCAAATCACAGAAGCAGTCAACAGCAAGCAAAATTGAGATACTAAAATTAAAATTATGTGATTTATATTCTGATCATTACATTCATTCCATTTTTCTTTAGAGGTAGGTAATTTTGGTTGTGGTTTCTTGATGCTTATAGGCTTAAGTTGCACAGGTTGTTCCTGTTCATCTCCATACGCCATAGTGTTAGCTAGTTTTTCCTTCATTTTTTCTCTGTCCTCCCCGCGTTTTAAAGGCCGGTATCTGTAAAAAAATCTAGATAGATAAGCCATAGTATTATGATCAGGAGCGAACATTTAAAGAGCCTCCACCATCCGGCACAAACTAGACAATCAGGCTCACTATCAAAGTGGCTAATAATTAGTTTTACCACATGCTATTTAGGTACTGCATAAAAAACACACGATACATTATATACCTATAAAAAATACTCTTTAGGTAAGTACATCTAAGTACTTACCTATATCTATAAAAATAAATCAATAAAATTAGAGTGTCTGTTTGTAATATTAAAATAACCGCTTTTTACTAAGTGCATTTGGATGTATTGTATACACTGTACTTATACCAAAACAACATTTTTGTCTGTCTGTCTGTTTGCTCCGGCTAATCTCTGAAATGGCTGGACCGATTTTGACCAGGCTTTCACTGGCAGATATCTGATGTAAGTATGTAACAAGGAGAAGGTAACTTAGAAGTCGCGAGTAACAAAGCTAGTTTTAAATTAAACTAAAATTTTAAAGAAAACTGACCTATCCACAACGAGGACTCCAGACTCTCTGATGGTTGACAGTGATCGACGCCGCGATGTGCGTGGGCGGACCAGCGGCATACAAACTTGCACTTCATTCTCCGCTCTCCTGTCATCATTTTCGCGAAGCTTCAAAGCAGTTTTTTGACGTTGAGCAATAGTAAGCCTTGATTCTTCTAAAAGTACTAAATGTAGGTATAAAAGATTAATATTCAGATATAATAAACCAGAATCCCTATAAAAAGAAAAAAATAATCTTGAAATTATAACCCTTCGTAAGTACATACGTATGAAGTTTTTTGATTAAATTTTGTCGCGTCGGAGGACCGCTCTCTAATTATGTGAATCCTTTGCTTTCCTTTTGCTTCCCGAACGTGAACCGCGCGAATTATGGCGCGTACATCGCCGCGACGCGCGGGAGGGCGTAAAGTGGGCGGAGTGTAACATATTCAAGTTTGGCGACCCGAGCGGGCAGACACGCGAGAGCTAGAGAGCGGTCCCCCGACGCGACAAAATTTAATCAAAAAACTTCATACGTACTTACGAAGGGTTATCATTTCAAGATTATTTTTTTCTTTTTATAGGGATTCTGGTTTATTTTTGTGTCGGGGGTTTTTTAAATTTTTAATTTAATTTGTTATTTCACACTTTTTGTAGGGACTCCTTAGTTATTTTGTTTAATTTCTTTTATTTTCTTGCGTTTTAATTAGGTATTTTCTTCGTTTAGTTATTCAACTTTTGTACAATTATTTCATAGCTATTAGATATCTTATATCATAGTGTATAGTATTCTACTAGTCAAGCCCTTTCATTTGATACCTTTATTGAGGGAGTAGTGAAAAATTTAATAAATTCACCATTTCGTGGAGGCCGCCATGTTGGATTTGAAATTTTTCATAGTGTATAGTATTCTACTAGTCAGGCCCTTTCATTTGATACCAATATTGTGGGAGTTGTGAAAAAATATGTAAACCGCCATCTTGTGGCGGCGGCCATCTTGGGCCGATTTTCATCAAACATAGCTAAGAACACTCCCCACTTATTCACCTTTCAAACATAAAAAACAAAATCAAAATCTGTTCATCCATTCGGGAGCTACGATGCCACAGACAGACACACACACACACAGACACGTCAAACTTATAACACCCCGTCGTTTTTGCGTCGGGGGTTAAAAATACGTTGAAGACGAATACGTCGGTACCTACTTTGTGTATAGGTAAATTTTAGGGATAAAGAAAGAAAAGAAAAATAATTTATTTGAGTAGAATACAGGTTATAGTCACAGATAATAGAATACTAGTTTATAGTGAACAAATTAAATTAAAAATTTAAAAAAACCCCCGACACAAAAATAAACCTGAATCCCTATAAAAAGAAAAAAATAATCTTGAAATTATAACCCTTCGTAAGTAGGTATGAAGTTTTTTGATTAAATTTTGTCGCGTCGGGGGACCGCTCTCTAATTATGTGAATCCTTTCCTTTCCTTTTGCTTCCCGAACGTGAATCGCGCGAATTCAGAATTGATGTGGATGGCGCGTACATCGCCGCGACGCGCGGGAGGGCGTAAAGTGGGCGGAGCGTAACATATTCAAGTTTGGCGACCCGAGCGGGCAGACACGCGAGAGCTAGAGAGCGGTCCCCCGACGCGACAAAATTTAATCAAAAAACTTCATACGTACTTACGAAGGGTTATAATTTCAAGATTATTTTTTTCTTTTTATAGGGATTCAGGTTTATTTTTGTGTCGGGGGTTTTTTTAAATTTTTAATTTCATTTGTTATTTCACACTTTTTGTAGGGCCTCCTTAGTTATTTTGTTTA
Organism: Acronicta leporina; assembly: GCA_947256265.1. Lineage (NCBI taxonomy): Eukaryota > Metazoa > Arthropoda > Insecta > Lepidoptera > Noctuidae > Acronicta > Acronicta leporina. The sequence continues at coordinate 13,948,458 of OX366521.1, forward strand.
ATTTCTTTTATTTTCTTGCGTTTTAATTAGGTATTTTCTTCGTTTAGTTATTCAACTTTTGTACAATTATTTCATAGCTATTAGATATCTTATATCATAGTGTATAGTATTCTACTAGTCAAGCCCTTTCATTTGATACTTTTATTGAGGGAGTAGTGAAAAAATTTAATAAATTCACCATTTCGTGGAGGCCGCCATGTTGGATTTGAAATTTTTCATAGTGTATAGTATTCTACTAGTCAGGCCCTTTCATTTGATACCAATATTGTGGGAGTTGTGAAAAAATATGTAAACCGCCATCTTGTGGCGGCGGCCATCTTGGGCCGATTTTCATCAAACATAGCTAAGAACACTCCCCACTTATTCACCTTTCAAACAAAAAAAAAACAAAATCAAAATCGGTTCATCCATTCGGGAGCTACGATGCCACAGACAGACAGACACACACACACACACACACACAGAGACACGTCAAACTTATAACACCCCGTCGTTTTTGCGTCGGGGGTTAAAAAGCAGCGTTGAGTAGGTATGTCCAACCTATCGTTGGACTGGCAAGTCAATGAAGGGCTCAGTGTTTTATATTTTACTAAAATAAATAAGTAGGTGTTTTATAAATAATGTTTTAGGTGTTTTATAAATATAAAGTGGTGTTATATAATTTACTAAAATAAATAGGTAAAAATCACTAATGCCCACATTTATAAGATCGTCACTTGAGAATGGTTTGACTGATAAGGCCGGTTTGTTGTGTTCGTAGGTAGGTAGGTATTTGAAAATCCACCGGAAAAACCGGGAATTTGAATGGGAGAGAGAACACGCAGGCGAATTGCGCACGGGTCGTTAGTAGGTAGTAAATTCTTATTTTCAAACAAAGTGATTGTTATTGTTGTTTCTACTAATAGCGTACAAGACAAGCAGTGAACGAAAACTTTGTGAGGAACCTAGCATGCCTAGACAGTTTATGAACGGCGTGTGAAGTCTGCCAACCCCCACTAGGTCAGCGAGACCGACTATCTAGACCTAGCTAGCCCGTAGTTCTCTTATTCCAAGGGAAAAAGGGAAAATAAAAGTGTGGATAAGGTACGGACATAAAAAAGAATACATAGCAAACCTTTCAATAGGCGTTGTTGATTTTCCGTTGGCTCAACCACGCGCGTGTGGAAGATACCGCCATGTGGAATATTTTTGCTTGGCCAAGTAACATTTACAAAACCGTTAACGTCAGGATTCTCCATTAATCTTTATTTTTGTAGTGAGTGCCCGTGTTTTAGGTTTTAATATGTCATTTATCATGCGTTTCCTAGGTAACCAAAGATATCTACTGTCATAATTCAATGCTCGGTCGTCCGGCTCGGTCCAAACAAGGCACAAGTGTTACCATGGCAGATAAAGATTTTGCTTACGTGCATAATTCTAGGCAAGCGCACTCCCCTGTGTCGCTAAACTTCTGGCAAACTGAACTAAACTAAATTACGCTTTACCGCCAGTTCGCCTCATCAAGAGAAAAAAAAACACTTTTTTCATCTCTCCATTGCAATCGATTTAAATATAATATAATGTAACAGTAACATGCGTGATAATCGATAAAAATATAAAAAAAATATTTTAAAAAAATATTTTTTTCAAATTTCAAGCGTATGCGTATGCATCTCTTATTTATTATTCTGCGTTTGAAGCTCGTTGAGCTCGTTTCAAATTTTGGTTTGGATAGAATAGATACACACTACGGCTACATAGTATAAGGACCATCTAAGGCATTAAGGACACTACAAGCCAAGAATGTTAGGATTATGAGCCAAAAGCATATAACAGATTAATATTACACACGGACTACAAATCCATAAAGAGTTACAGCATTGAATGCTCTCAGCTAGATATCTAAATATCTAGACTGTAAATCACGTCCCGTATCGTATAAACGTGAAGTTCCTACAAGCAAATTTAATTAAAATGGACTATTCTGTTGGACAAACGATTGAAAAAATTAAACTTCAAGAACAAAATAATGAGGTCAAACTAAGAGAAAAACGAGAATGTAAGTTCCCTAGGCTGATAAAACAATCTTAGTACTTAGGTATACTTAAAATTGTCTGATGCTCTTTAATCATTACCGTACAACAAACTAGGTAGACCATCCACTATGTAGGTATCAGGCGTATCCCCCACAAAGAAAAAATGGCATTCTTACATAAGTAATTAAATTAGGTACTTAGTGTCTAGCTAGGAAACAATCAGGAGGGAATCAATTTCAGGTTGGTAAAAATAAAAAAAAATTGTAGGTAGGTAATTACGTATTTATAGATCGCACCTTTAAAACAAAAGTGGCATAATACAAAATTTTGACAAAATGACTTTATTCAATAGAAAAGCTTGGAATATCATATTCTTTCAATTCATCTAGGTATAAAAAACTGCCACTTTTAGGCTAGGACAACCCATAATGATATTGTCTTGTTTCGAAACATAAGTGATGCATTTTATTTCACACATAAATATTTAATGCTATAAATGAATACTTATATTGAAAAATAATCTTTAGTATAAGTTAAAACAATCCATGAACTGCAATAAAAAATAAAATTAATACAGCATAACCTATTTAAACTATTATAATCCAAATACTACTTTGTGATAAAAAATCTGATTCTTATATTTTACTAGCTGACCTGAGAGACGTTGTCCTCTCCAAGTTTCAACTAACTACCTCGAAAAATTTGATTTTCCATATTTGTAATACACTTAGCGCCATGGACCTCTGAATACCGTATTTCTGACCTATAAATTAATTTCAAAACTGTTTCGGGGTCAGTAAATTAAGATTAACGCACGTTGCATTTTTTTATTATTATTATACATACATATTTGGTATATTCTTAGGGTATATTATTTAATTATTTGAATAAATGGAAACTCTTTAGTTACTTTCTCAAATAAAGTGTGCGCACTGTATCTACACTATGGAGGTTTCAAATTATAAAATAAGTTACTATATGGCTGGATGCTTTAAAGAAGAAAACAATAATTGTCAAAATTGTCAACTCAAAATGACACCTGTTATCGAATCAAATTGAATTGAGGTAATAACGATGTCGTGTTAGTCCGCTAGAAAATAAGTTGTCATTCTTTGTTTACTTCTATAACCTACTCAGATATTTAGTTTTTACACCGGCTTGTGCTCGCTGGATAAATCCTATGTATGCCCTGTGATTCCCTGTGTAATTAGAGTTAGAATAACTGTACTAATAATCAATTCCTGGTCACAATAATGGTTTTATGACTGATCTGCTTTATTTTCTTGTTTTATCTTATTTAGTCCCTATAAGTGTATTTTTTAATTTTATTACTTGATTCTGTTATAATGTTTGATCCGTGCTAGTCTAACACAGAATTACTTGAAAAATAAATTGACCTCAATGGTTATTTTTAAAATTCAGCGTTTTCAATGGTTAAAATGTTAATAACTTTTGATAGGGAGTTTTAGGCGGGAAAATGAAAAGTGCACATTGTCGATTTTATATTATTTTTCAAAACTTGAATTTCTCCGAAGTTTAATGTGTAATTATGGTGGATAATTAACCATTAAGTGTTCATGAACGTGTGAGAGTGTAGGCAAATGATATAAAATTGAAAATCGTGACTTTTTGGGTTCACTCCTAAACTCCATCGAAGCCTCAATAAAGTTTCTACCGTTTTATTGGGACAACTCAACAACTTATACTTGACACTGGCGAACACCAAAAGTGTGGTGCCATATTACAATCCCACGATGGGAAATACTTGATTACTCTAATACTTGACACTGGCAAATACACAAAAAGTGTGGCGCCATAATAATAAAAAAAAAAAAAACTTTTGATAGAGAGAACCGATTTGAATTAGAAATAGCCTAAATGTTAATCCAAGAAACAGGCTATGAATTCCTGCCCACTTCCTCCAAATCTCTTCAGTAGTTATCATTTGATGCGCGGTCAAACATACAGACAAACCGACAGACAAACAGACAGACAAACCGACAGACAAACAGACAGACAAAAGTTCCAAAAATAATAGAAATGGATTGTGTTACCGATTCTGAGTCCCCCAAATTAGTTTTTTTGTAAATATAAGCAATGTACAGACACGGCTCACTTACATTCTTATTATATGTAAGATAAGATAAGATGAGATTGCCAAAAAACAATAATTTTGGATTATGCCACTTTTGTTCTAAAGGTACGAGATGTGTATTTTTCAATATTATTCTAAATAAGTAAACGTTATTTCGTTCTATTTCGATCAGTGGATAATACAATCTTGTTGCTGAATCGGACTTTACGAGATTCACTGTTACACTTGGAGAAGCTTTCAAAGGAATACGAGTGCCTCACAACTGCTACTGATAAGCTACAACAGCAATTGGTTGTAGAAAAAACAAGGCTCAGCGTTCTTAGGGATCTGGTCAGCGATTGTAACAAAGAATTGGAAGAGCTCCGAGATGCAACTGTAAGTTTTGCGCCACAGGTTTTAGAAAATATAAATAAATTATATTATTAAGTAGGTAAGTATAATAAAATATAAAAAAGTTTGGTGTTGCTTATGTTCAATTGGATTTCAACGTGCCATAGTTATAGTTTTCATTCTCGTTCAGTGTGTAGTAGACAGGGGCGTGTGTGTTTAGGCCCTCAGAGTAACAATATTATGAGGCCTGTGCTCACAGAATATGGTGCGCTAAACTATTTGATGATTTCTAAATCTAAAAAATCTTTCTTGAAATAATAGAACGATGGCGTATCTGCCGTATGGAGTAGACGATCGAAGCTACTAGAAACTATTCAAGGTGCTGCGGATAAGTGCGACGTTTGGGCATTACTTACTAAACAACATACAATATGCAACGAAATTGTTTCTTGCGTGAAAGACGTAAAAAATGCAACTCAACAGCAACCTGTTCATAACGACAGCCAATTAAAAAATGCTATTGAGAGACGAAATAAAGCACTCGCTAAACGCAATTATTTATTAACTGAACCTGAAAGTGGAGAAGAGTTTATCCGGTAAGAAACAACCTAGGTACTCAATTACCTACTGATTAGAATCTACACTAATATTATAAACAGGAAAGATTTGATTGTTTATTTGTATTTTTTTTTATGGGATAGGGGAGCAAACGAGCATACGGATCACCTGATTGTAAGCGATAACCGTCGCCCATGGACACCCGCAACACCAGAGTCACAAGTGCATTGCCCGCCTTTTAAAATGGTTTGGGCCTCCGGTAACCTCATTCACTCGGCGAAACAACGCAAGCGTTGTTTCACGCCGGTTTTCTGTGAGGCCGTGGTATCACTCCGGTCGAGCCGGCCCATTCGTGCCGATGCATGGCTCTCCCCCGTGAAAAAAACGTGTAAGCGTGTGTAAGCCTTTTCAGGCTTCGAAACTACTGGACTGATTTGGAAATTCTTTTACCAAGTAGCCGACATTATCCCTCATGAACTTATGCTACTTTTTACCCCGGGAAAATGCTTCATTCCTACGGGTAGGGTTGCCATGTCGCCAATCCTAATAGCCGAACAGATCAGCCAGTTTGGCTGGACATTTGGGTAGAAATGCCGGACACCCTACATTATTGAGGATTATGTGTCGGAGCGAGGGGGCGGTCGGCCAGCGGGAGCGACCGCCTGCACTTGGTCACGCTCGGCGCTCGCTCTTTTGCGAAATGTAAAAGCTGTAGGTAGGTACTTAAGGCGCTAAGAGCCCTCAAAACGCCAAAATTCCCCACTTGATTGTTATTCAGTAAATATGTACTTATCTGATATGTATTTATAGCATTATTAATTATCATTACTAATCGGTAATTTATTTCATATTTGCAGAATCAAAAATGCCCTACAATATTCAATTGAAATTACAGCTAATGTTGTATAAAGGTATGTACCCTATTTACCTTATATTAGGTTCACCTGTATGTAACTAACTATGTAGGTAAGGGATTCTAAGGTAACTAATTTAACCATCTTACAAGGATCGTAGCGTCATGAAAATGGGCAGCTGTAGTTCTGATGACAATACAATAATATGGTACCTACTGTCGAACTGATTGATGATGGAGCCGGAAGATATGAACTGGAACTTCATGATGGAACATCGTATCATAGCTGTGTTAGGACCTGTTAGAAAAGTCTTGTAATGAACTTTGATCACGATTAGGTTTCAAGGTCTGATGATAAAGCCGGAAGATAGGCACTGGCATTCCATGATGGAATATCCTATCATAGCCGTGTTTGGACTTGTTAGAAAGGTCTTGTAATGAACTTTGAACACGATTCAGTTAAAAGGTCTAATGATGAAGCTGGAAAACAGGAAATAAATTTATAAATTATAACAGTAACAATATTAAGGTATAAATAATACGGGCGTAATATGGTTAACGCATCACTTTTATTCTCGACCGACAAACAAAGATTGAACCTGACACAAAACCGAGAACTCATTATATAGTGGCTGGCTGGCTTGACTTGGCGGCAACTGTCCCCCCTCCACTATTGGCTGGCCTGCGTGGCGGGAGGAGGTGACGTCACGGCTTGGCTGGCTGAGGCTAGGCTAGGCTGGCAACACAGTAGCGGCATCTTTTGGCAACGCGTTACATTCGGCCATCCTGCAAGCATTGCTCCCGCAATGGCAATAAGAAAGCACAATTTAGTCATAGCCTGGCAGTACACAAAGTAACAAGTAGTTAATAGGGAATGAGGAAAAACCTTGACTCAGGTCAACTCTCAAGCAAATCTATAAGATACTCAGTTTCTAGTTGCTCGTCAGTGCCATTTGCACTATCAGACATAGGTGCTACACTTTTGTATGGACGGGTAGAATTGGCTGATAATAGGCCAGTAAACTGCTTGAAACCCCTGAGCCCCTTTATATTTCTGATCTTATAATGATCATTACCTAATGCCTTAATTACTACATAAGGACCAGAATATAAGTCATATAATTTCGCGTTCACCTTACCAAAGCTATTGGTTGGTGCCTGTCCCCATAATACATAGTCCCCTCTTATATACCTATTTTTAGTCTCATATCAAAGTTACGTTTCATTTTGGAACTATCTATCTGAATGCGTTTTCGAACTTTGCTGGGCCTAAATTGAATAGGTTCTGATGCTTGATTAGGGATGGAAACATCGAACGTAGATCTACCAGTTTGAGCGAACATCAGATTGTAGGGTTTATAGCCTGTGGACTCGTTAATAGTGTTGTTTATACCCCAAATGACATCGAGCAAGCTATTATCCCTATCCTTATCACTAGGTTCAGTAGATCTTAAAGCATCTAATAAAGTTCGGTTGGTGCATTGGATCTGGCCATTTGCCCTGGGACATGCTATAGCATTGTAATTATGATTACATCGCAATGTATGTTTGAACTGCTTTTCGGTGACAATTTTTGGAAAACCAGCTCGTGAAGGCCTTGCCGTCCATCCGAAATCATTCGTTCAGGGTACCTAAATAGACTAAATATTATTTTTAATAAATGATATGTATTTCTGTGTGACACTGTTAGTCCAGACAGTAATAGTATTACAATAATAATATTATTAGATATTGTGCGAGTGTTACGATGTACTTAGGGCAATATCTGGACAGGCCTTTTGAAGAATGAGCTATAGCAGCTTTGAGTTGACCTGTCCTAACTGACGGCACACATACATCAGGCATAGTGTAGCTCCACCATTATTTAGGGAGCTCAGCAACCTGTCGTACGACAATACCAGATTAGCACGACATTTGCGTAGGTCATGTAAAATACTCAATAGCAATAGCCTCAGTACATCGCTTTAGACCTACATGACCTATATCGTCATGGTGTTTTTGTAGAATTTTCCACCTAGCAAGCCCTGGCACAATTAAGTGATTGCCGTTCAAAGTTTTACGGTAAAGTCTATAAGCGTAATCATTTGTTATATCACTATCCTTAAAACCGATTTTTAGCAATTCTATAATATGTTTTAAGTTTTGATCTTCGATTTAAGCTGTATCACACTAATCCATTATATCTAAACGATTCAAATTAAACGCTTTTACTAGATTCCTACTCAATGCATCAACGTGCTGCATACGTTTACCGAGTCTATAACCGATTTACATTCGGTTCGGTCCGACAGTGAACGTAGCTCCGTAATAACTAACTTTAAAAAGTAGTTTAAAAGCGTAATATACCATTATAATGCAATAGAAATAGTGATTGCACATTAATAACGAACTGAACACGTTTTGAGCAATAAACATACAAAATTTGTGATAAATAATCAATAAAATAACTACATTCAGTGACTAAGTGAGTGTTACAATTATATAGGAAAATACGAAGAAGAGCAATAAACAACGTCTTACCAATAAAAACAGAGGTAAACAAACAATAATATCACATATGGTAATCATATAAAACGGATAAAAGTGTAAAAAAATAGTAACTGAACTTTTTAAAATACACAACAGTGTTTAATAGAAAATAGACGGTTGGCAATAAAATTCAAAACGAAGCGACGATGCGACGCTTGACCTACCTACGAATGCTTCTTATAAATCTCAGGAAGCACTTGATAATTTCACCTACATTGTTAACTACTGCGTGGCCTGGTGGCACTGCAGTGCGACTACAATCTTACGAGTTGCGTCTTCGAATCTTAGCTACCAGTTGGACTTTTTGTGATGTTTATATTAATAGTTATCTAAAAAAAATTGAAATGGATAATGTAACATGATTACATGACGCCAAACTTGTCGTTCTATGTCAATGCAGGATATCTGACGTTACTAGACACGACGATGTATAGTTTGGCCAATACGTCGATAGATGGCGCTAATAGAAGTGCGTGAACAAGAAGCGAACTAAACACCAAACTATTATCGGCCAATAATGAAATCGATAATTTGCACTGTGAAATGAGACGACTAAAAGACGGTCTACAAAAGTGATACGACGTAATAAACTTGTATAGGAAAATAGCATGCACTGACACTGACAATAGTAGTAGACCTTCATCTGCACGGAAATTAAAACCTATCAAAATCTGTACTGATAATAATGGTATACGCTTTATTCCCGACTAGTAATGCGGCAAAAATTCATAACAGGACGCAAAGTGTCATTGTGTTGTTTCTGTAGTAACGTACCTACCCGCTATTCCTAACTTGCAAGCATTCGTGTGAATTTCGCTAGGCAGTTTTAGGATCATAAATAGCTTACAACCCTGGGCTAGGTCTAGACTGGTGAAATAGTACATACCGGATAACCTCGATACCTGATCGTCAATATTAAATGTATGTATATCTATCACGAACTGATGGCATTAAACACAAGATAGTCGACGCATTCTACCGCCTCCGTTTTTCTTTTTGACTAGAACTACCGGGGACGCATAACTAGACAGACTCTTTAAAAATACCTGCGCTTAACAGATAGGAGATTTTAGATTTTACGATGTCTTGTTCCGTCTGGGGTGGGGTCGACAGGGGTTGTCTTTATGAACGAAAAAATATAAGCTGGTCATTGAGGAGTCTGTAATTTTTACTAGTTTGGTACATCCTAACTCTTGGGCACTAGCCGCGAAGTAATCATTAAACTGAGATAAGTGTTGGATTAACCGTTTATGCTTTAACGTGTCTATGGGCCCTATGTCACTTTTATGTACAACATCTATACCCCCTTCGATTCGAGCATATTTTTGGCAAATAACTAGCATTTTTAGTAGGTAAGGTAAGGTAAGGTGAGGCAGGCAATTAATGGCACTGGCACTGACCCGTGTAACATCCGTGCAGCTCTCGGCACGTAGCAGGATGATCCCCTTTTTCCAGTCGATATCCTTCTCTCCGGCACCGATGATCTTCGGACAGCTAATGCTCCTGCTGATCATAGTTGAAGCCATCATCGAATACACATGCTCGTGCGTTCATCTGAAATAATAAAATGTCTACGCAGTATCACTCACGTTCGGTCATGTCTGACCAAGCATAATTTCGTTACCGAAGGAAATTCTCTTAAATTGGAAACTATCCAATGAAATCCAGAAACAATTGTATGACATCCTTTAGCCGGAAATTTAAAATTTTTAAAGGCACGATCAACCCTCACACTGGTATCATCATTATCACCAAACAAATTTAAAGAAAGGTAAAATGGTTCGATCTCACCAGTATACAACATCACGGCAGCATTTCTGCCTTGAATCACCAGAAGCAATGAAACTCCGGGTTGACCTCAGAGTGTAGCTCAGTAGACGCATCCTTGCAAGTTGCCACTGCTCAGAAATCTCACATTAGTAGGAACGCCAATGGCGGTAGTTTTGACCAGATCTCCAAGATTTCCTGATTTTTCGTCGTATGATGAGGGTAGTTCATTATCTGCATCATCATTGTCCACTTCTTGGTCCACACGTCTTTTCATGTTGCGTGGATACCACTTCTGAAATATAACAGTAACAATATTAAGGTATAAATAATACGGGCGTAATATGGTTAACGCATCACTTTTATTCTCGACCGACAAACAAAGATTGAACCTGACACAAAACCGAGAACTCATTATATAGTGGCTGGCTGGCTTGACTTGGCGGCAACTGTCCCCCCTCCACTATTGGCTGGCCTGCGTGGCGGGAGGAGGTGACGTCACGGCTTGGCTGGCTGAGGCTAGGCTAGGCTGGCAACACAGTAGCGGCATCTTTTGGCAACGCGTTACAAAATGTTAAAAATATTTCGTTATCAGACAAAAAAGTATAAAATAAATTAATAGTTTAAAAAACACTAGAAAAACACGCTCTTATAAATGCACGTAAAAACCAAAAATAAATTATGGATCGTTCAAGTTGTCTCCATTTCTGGGCTGAAGTGTAACTATGTAGGTAGGTTTTAATTATTTAATATTTGATTGTAAAAGGTGGTTTGGGCATGTAGAGAGGATGGATGAACGGAAATTGACGAAACGAGTATACATGATGAGTATGGATGGAAGAGTTGGAAGGGGCCGACCTCGACGAACGTACCACAACCAAGTTGCGGCCGTTCTTAAAAAAGGTCAGGTTAAGAGCACCCTAAACCGACGTTCATGCATGAGGAGGTTAATGAACGTAGATGAAGCGAAAGTAGTATGCCAGGATCGTAGCAAGTGGAAATCTATAATAATAATAATAATAAACCCCCTCTGGGACAAGCGTTACCTCATCATGAGACTAACGTCAAACTGGAGGGTAGATTAGAATCGCTTTTTACAAACCTTAGACAATAAAACAAAAAATGTGTCATAAGGTTTAAAGAAAAGCGTACAAGCCGCAGGGCAGCTTGTGGCGAGCTGATGGTGAGTGGCGACACTGCGGTCCATTATTGCCCCAGAGAGTCGGTCAAGGCCTCGTCTCCAGTTTGCCCATATTGGGTAGCTGGAGTGGAAACCCAAGAGCGCCCGCAGGACTTTCAACTCTGTCTTGCCTTAAACGGCTGGCCAGAGGGGGGCTGCCAGAGCTATATGCTTGGGGGTGGAAGTGTCTAATGGCGTAATAGCGGGGAAACCCAATCCGGGTCTCTTGGAGACTCGCGACGGTGAAACCGGGGCCACACCTCTCGACACCCTTAGCTGCTCACGCCGCTGTTGCCGCCTTTTGCCTGTACTGGCAGCTTTTCGGGGGGCCCAGCTAGTGAGTTGGCGAGTCACCGTCTGCCATCCCTAAGGATATTTTTTCGAGGGTCAAAGGCAGACGCCGTTTTCTTCCGGCAAAAGAAGTTATCGATCCACCAAACACCCCATCCATAATCCCATTTTTGATTCCCATATTTTACAATAGTCCTGCACCCGCCCGGAATACTTCATGACTGTACTCCCATAGTACAGTTGTGGAGTGTCCCGGGTGTATGTATGCCCCATCCCATATTAGATCAAAGCTCTCCAAGGGGCCTCTGCGCGTTGGACCTGTGTCCCCCCGCAAGCCTTCCAAAGGACCGGATGTCTCCCTCACGGGAGGCATGCCGTGATCACCAAAGGAGATACAAATAATAATAATAATAAATTCTTTATTATCCGGCTACTTTGGCCCATAGATATATACCTTACAAACTAACATATAATTATAATATAACACAGTTTAGTTAGTATACAGGGTCATTTTTTAAGCAGTGCGCAAAAATTTTTTTGCGCACTGTTTTTGGTAGTTCAGTATCAGTAATTCTTTTATCTGTGGTATCAGTAATAGAACACATTCCCATTATTAGTTCAAAACTTTTTTTTAAATTTTTATCCGGCTTGAAATCAGCAAAATATGGACACATATCTATTCGCAATAATAACAATAGGCACGTGCGCCAGCCGACTCACGCGCCGGTGTCAGCGGGGTGAATCCCGCGGGGGTGGCAGCGGGGTTGGGGTAGCGCGCCCGGCAGTCGGCAGTGGCAGTCTGCTCGTCGCACGCGCCTGTGACGTTGTGTGTATCGCTTTCCCGCGCGATCCCGGCGCCGCCGCCGCCCGAGTTTCGTATTTCGTACTGTGACCGGTCACGCAAGATGTCAGAGTTTAGTAACCGTGAGTTTTACGAAATGGTGCGAGTGTATCTCTTAGTGGTGAAAACTTGCGGGCAGCTCGCAGACTGTATGCCGCAGAGTGTGTGCCTCGAATGCGAGCCCATGGGATTCATAACCCCGCGGTCTCTAATGAGAGGACTATTTTAGCCGCCAATCAAAGGATTTCTTCGAGCGAGACCCAAGAGCAAGTACCAACGATGCAGCTCGTCGCTTCGGTGTGAGCCAGTACGCGGTTTGGAAATTTTGTCTTACATTAATCTGTATTACGTGATTATAATGATTCATTTTCTGCATTCTGATGGTCCTAAGCCTAAGCATGAAAGATAAATTGGAATTACTTTTCAAATAACTTAAAAAAGATTTTGATGTAATGGCATTTTTTTGTCAAATTAAACATGAACCTTATTGCTTTGCATTAACGTTGAAAATCTATCATAGAAATTAGACAGATAGTCGCCGCGCGCCATACCTACGCTGGCGGTTCGAACGAGCGCACAGCTGATGTAGGTACTAAGGCGCGCGCGCTTTGCCGTGCGCTAGCGAGTAACCATAAAATCAGTTTCAAAGTAAACATCTTTCGTTAACGATAACTTCGATAATTTGTACTAAGACATATCAAAATAACAAATTGGTGTTTAATAAAATTCGTTTAAGTTTCATTTGTCAAAGTTTGCGCACTGAATAAAAAGCATTCCGGTATAACTTAAAACTATGTTAGTAAAAAACTTCACTAGCACTATGTCACTGTGCGATCTGGTGGCACTTGTCCGCGGAAACGACGAAACACCACTCCTTGCGGCCAAAAGTCCTCTTTCATGACGAGGTGCAGAAAACTAGTTGGTATTCGCACTACAAACGCCTTGAAATTGACGTTGCGTTGTTGAAACTATAGTCTCTGCCTACCCCAATGGGAGACAGGCGTGAAAATATGTATGTACTATGTATTGTAAAAGCGTGGGGTGCTGACAACAGAAAATACTTTCTGGTAAACAAATACTAATAAGTACTAACTTCCTGGCGGAAGCTGCATGAGGTCGCACAAGAGCATAACGTTACCAAAGGCACAGATAATAGAATACTGAATACTAGTACCAAAGGGAACCAAAGATATCTCGTCCACGAACAAGAATTACTACATTTTGCCATTGTTGTTCGCATTACCCCTAAGTAGGTACCTACTTAATTGGCGGCAAGAAAAGGCGTTCAAAATGTCGGTGAATGTCATGTCTCCTCGCTGCTGGCGCATATTTTGACCGAGTTCGACAAACTGGTACTTTGAACAATGGACTGTTTAATGTAGAGCCATCTGCTAGTCGTGCTGCAACTCCAGTTAGAGCGCCGATGACTGTAACCTGCTTCCCGTAAAATTCTCAGCAAGTTATACAAAATGTCTTTCCTGTTCCAGCACCCCACGCTTTTACAATCAAATATCTCTTTATTACATAAAATTGTAAAAAAGCTGTCTGTATAGGTATTGAAGATATTTAAAAAAAAACACGTGGGTTATGGTATATAAACGTCACTGAATCCGAAACAGTGATTTTTAAAATTCTTGTCTGTTTGTTACGCGTTGGAACAAAAACTACTGAATAGATTTTAATTTTATTATCACTGTTAGAAAGTATAATTATGCTCCAACGGAAGCTAGTTATAAATAAAAGTACATAATTATGTAAGTAGTTACACTTCAGCCCAGAAATAGAGACAACTTGAACATACCATCACGCCTGTATTCCCCGAAGGGTTAGGCAGAGGTGTACTAATGTACACCCACAGTTCGCCAGCATGTTTAGGTCCCATGTAATAGGGGGCGAGCCTATTAATTCCAAACTCCGAGCTGCTACTGGGATTGTCATAGAAAAACCCAATAACACTTCGCTCGACCTGGGAATCGAACCCAGGACCTCTAGCGTAGCAATCGCGCTCAGGACCACTTGGTTAATGACAACTTGAACGATCCATAATTTAATTTTGGTTTTTACGTGCATTTATAAAAGCGTGTTTTTTAAACTATTTTAAATATTATATATATATATATATATATATATAGGAATATGTGTCCGAGACAGTCGGAAAATATGAACACTGTCAATGTCAAGCAAAGACTACAACTGTCAAGTTAGTGTCTCATGAGTATAAGCGGGAAAATGTAAAGTGCACGTTATCGCTTTTAAATTATTTATCAAAACTTTAATTTCTGCGAAGTTTAATATATAATCTCATGATGGGAAATAATTACTTGATTACCTTCTCTAAAATACTTGACACTGGCAAATACACTAAAAGTGTGGTGTAATGTAATATTAAAAAAAAAGCGTCATAAATTAAACTGTCAGTGTCACTGTCATGACTGTCAGTGTCAAGTCTGCCGAGCTGTCGAGCACAAGATTTCCCAAAAGAAAATTCTGTTCTGAACGTATAAATACATCTAAACTCTGAAATTTACAAAAGAAGGAGTTGTAATATGATTAACGGACTTTCTAGCAAATAATTAACATGATATAAACCTTAATTGATCACAATGAACAGATGTTTAATAAATTACTTTCGGTATGTACATTAACTAAAATATGGTTTATTAAATTCCAACAATATTAAACAATTATAATAATATGAACATGACTAGCCTTTGCCCGCGGTTTCACCTGAAGCTATAGTAGCATTACAAATGGATTCCAAAAATAATGTAATAAAAACCAACAGTGATGATCTCTTCTTTGTATGGGCCTCTATACATCAGAGAGGTCAAGCCTGTATCTCAGGATCCGATGTATTGATTGTGATAAGAAGTTCACCAGTTTTTAAGTTGGAGCATATAATTTCTAACAGTGATAACAAAATTAAAATCTATTCATTAGTTTTTGCTCCAACCCGTAACAAACATATTTTTTTCAATTTTATAATAGTAGATTATTAAGATTAATTAATTTTTTTTTGTCTTTTATCATACCATTAAACCAACACTTTTCTTACAGGTTTGCCCGGGACTGGAGGGCAAGTAGATCATTTAGCAGTAAACTTGAACCTAGTGAAAATGAACCAATCAAATTTTCCACCAGTCAAGCGGCACAGAAAACAATGACCCCTCTAATAAGGAAAGTAAACGCAGAAATGCCATGGTATCAACCATTTTCAGTAGTTGGAAGTGTTGCAGTATTCCTTATATACTTCTGTGTTTTACGGGAAGAGAATGATATAGACCTTGAATTCAACAAATCATTATATGATAGAATAAAAGGTCTAGAGAAAGAACAACTTTTGCAGTCATACAAATTCAACAAAGAACATGGTAAAAGTGTTGCAGATATTGAGGAGAGACTCAAACAATTAGAAGAACAAGAAAATAAACTAGTAGCATAGATATTTAAGTAAAGTCATGTACACACTAAACAAATTGCTTTCATAATATTATAATGATTAGTTTAGTATAAATAATGCCTTTTATTCTTTAATCATTTTTCAAAGTCCATACATACATACATAAAGTCACTTCTCTTTCCCGTAGGGGTAGGCAGAGACCACAGACTTCCACTTGCTATGATTCTGACTGTCAGAATGTGATGTGATGTACCTCTTTAGCTTCATCCACACTCATCAATATTTTCATACATAAACGTCGGTTTAGGGTACTCTTGACCGAGCCATTTTTCAGAACGTCCGCAATCTGATTTCGGAACATTCGCCTAGGCCTTCCCCTTCCCACATTCCCATTCACTGGACTCTCTTAAGGCGATCGTTCACCTGAGCCCGCCAAATTCTAATTTCAATTGGTTTTTCGCAATTTGTAGGTCTATAACACATTCTAGATTCCTAGCTGTTGTAATTGCGGCATTAGCTATACAATATTCACAACTGAGCATTAAAAACTTTGCTGGCAAATCGATATTGTAGCTAAAATTAGGTACGATCGTCATTTTTGGCCAAAATTGACGATTGTACCTAATTTTAGCTTCTATAACGTTTATTATGCAGTTTTTCAGATTGTTTAGTCAGTCTCCTTTCATTCATTCTTTCAACATGGCCAAACCATCCATACCTTTCTCGATTTTAGTCACTACATCTTCATTCACACCACAACGTCCCCTTACACACTATTTTACAATCTGGACATAGTGTATTATAGTATTCCTAGCATCAGACCAGACCTCGAAAATACCCATTATGGTAGTACCGTCTCTCCTAAGTACACCTACCATGCATTATTTTTGTTATGTATTTCTTTTTTACTTTAGATAAATACATTTATTTTAACAATTTAGTTCTCATTGGCTTCTGCTGTAATGATGTTACGTATATTTGAATATTTAAACTATTGAGGGAAACTACCCTCAATGTTGAAGTTATCACTCAAAGAACTCAAAAAGTAACTGCCTACCTATTTTGATTTGTTGCTAAAAATCAGTATAACCACAGATAATAGAACAGTAGTAGTATAACTAGGCACTTGCCCAGAAAAATGCCCATTAACATTCAGGCAGGTGTTTGTTCTTCTATTATGTATTTGCAGTAGGTAGTAATTTTATTTCAGACCAGAATTACAAATAAACATCACCTTCCAATGTGTCTTCATAATTTGTAGTATGGATTTCTATAAGCACAATAATCAGATCTTGCTTTCACCTATTAGATATGTAGGGCCTATAAACTCAGAATAGGGTTGTACATTAGTACACATCTACCACTTAGTGGAATACAGGTGTGATGGTATGTGAAAGAATCCGTAGAATTGGTTCAGATGACATTATTTGATCAAAGATGTCCCACAAACAACTTTATGTGTATTAAGTATTAAATAAAATGGCTCTGATGGTGGTGACGAGTTTGTCTAATCATAATGCTGGTATACCTATGTATGTAGTATAAATCTCTCATTATATGCAAAAAATACCTATGCACAACAAACAAACTTATCAGTCAACATTTTCAACTTATTGGTGACATCATGAGTGTTGAAATTACTGGGAAATAAGACTAGTAAACAAATTGATGACTAATCATACTATTGCAACAATCTATGTCTGCTGATGACATTGTTATGAAAATGTAACATGATTATTGATTTTGTACATGTTGATCTTTACTATTTCTATGTAACAAATGGAAAAGATAGGTAAAATAAAATACAATATTTTAGACCCTAATCATATTTATTTAACACCAATTTACTCATTAAACATCATAAGATGCAACTTAATTACTCCAAACACAGAATTCTCACACTGCACATGGTTCACATTACCTAATAAACTACTTAAGTTGTAAAATTACAAGTTACTAACACAAGACAGCTTATGCATGAAATATTATAGTAGATGTGACAAAATACCCAAGACCACATTATTTCATACCTAAGGGGACTCAACTTACACAATAAGAATGTAATTAATAAAAACTCAGTTCTGCTGCTGCATCCTTACCATAATGAAATATGTTGTTAATTAAAATAAAACGAGACATTAGAGAATGTTATGGAATTTAGATCTATTACAAATAATTTATGATTAAAGTACACTATAATTAAATTTAAGCACGCTCGCCACGGATTCGTCGGGCAAGCTGGATGTCTTTAGGCATGATTGTGACACGCTTAGCATGGATAGCACACAAGTTTGTGTCTTCAAACAAGCCAACCAGGTATGCCTCACTTGCTTCCTGAAATACAAAATTATGATTACAAGAAATTATTGGACTTTATGCATTGGTTGTCTAAAAAATAAATTAACGATTTTTTAAATACAAACATTAGAAATTCAATGCTCACCTGCAGAGCGCCAATAGCAGCCGATTGGAAACGTAAATCAGTTTTGAAATCCTGGGCAATTTCTCTCACCAAACGTTGGAACGGCAATTTACGGATAAGCAATTCGGTAGATTTCTGGTAACGACGGATTTCTCGGAGCGCTACTGTACCAGGGCGGTAACGGTGAGGTTTCTTGACGCCACCAGTGCTTGGCGCTGATTTACGCGCTGCCTTCGTAGCCAACTGCTTGCGAGGAGCTTTGCCTCCAGTTGATTTACGCGCGGTCTGCTTAGTACGGGCCATCTTTTACTGAAAACGCAAAAATAATGTTATGATATTAGAAAAGTACACTGACCTCACCATCAAAACTAAATTAACGATATCCACCAAACAATAGGTATATATCAACGGTTTTTATATCCACTTCATAGATCAATCAATTACTATTAATTTACACACCTTTTATGGGTATTCCTAAGAAATAAACCACAATTTTCTAGAAAAATAAAATCAGGAGTTGAGATCGACAACAAAGATCATATGCTCAAGATGGCGTCGAAGGGAATGGCGGGTGAAACTGACGCCAATGTTTCTAGTAGTTGATTGGCCGATTTACAAGATGTATATTGCGTTTGATTGGTCAGTAAAGTAGGCTCTACTATTGGCCAACTCAAATACATTTTCTGAATCAACTTCTGTGATTGGTTCTAATTTTAAGTGTTGCCATATATTATATTTTATACAGAAGTTACTGTGAGATTTTTTAACTATATTATCAATTAAAAAATATACTGATTTTTGTCTGACACTTACGCGAATGTTAGACATTGAATTGAAACTACTTTGAACGGATTTTATCGCGGTATATTGATATTATTTAGTTCCCGACGTTTCGGATCCTTTACTGCATCTATGGTCACGGGCTAGTGATGGGCGGAGGATAAATACTCGGAAGATAATTAAACTCTAGTATTTATCCGAAATGGATAAATACTCGTTTTACCTCTTTTTTATCGGATATTTACTCAAAATTATGGATATATATTTTTTTCCGCTACGGATGGTTATTTAAAATAAATTTATTGTCTATTATTGGTATTTTGGCCTCAAAACACTAAATTATTACACTATTTAATTCTGATGTCAAAACGAAGCAACGTGCTTCTCACCGCAACCTAATCCTGGCGACCTTTTTACGGTTTCTTTTGTTTTGCTTATCTATTCCTCGCCTCCCACGCCACATGCACCCGGTTTTGCGTCATAGAGAGTGCACGTGTGTATTCGTTGTTTATTTTATAACGAGCAAAAAATTTTTTGTCAATATAGTATTTTTTTAATGATTCAAGTATTTACCTAATGCACAAATGTATAATTATATCTAACCTTGGCAGTGATTGACAAAAATATTCATAATTAAGTAAAATAATTCTTATTATGGCTTTTGTTATTGTTAATGTGATTAATAAAGTACGGTAAAAATCTATATTAATTCAAATTTTCATATTAAATCCTTCTGTTTGTAAAATGACAAAATTTACATTATATACCTAATGTAACGAAAAATTGAGATAGTATTTATCCACTGTTTTGGATAAATACACAAGTAAAAACGGATATTTATGAATATTTATCCATTTTGAGTATTTATCCGGATAAATTCCCAACACTATCACGGGCTGACTGACCGTATATACAGCGATAAAATCCGTAAAAAGTAGTTTCATTTCAATTAAAAAATAATTATTTACACTACACTTACAGTTGAAAAATTATTCAAGAATACTTACCTAAGTTGAGTATAGCAGAGATATTGCTGAAAGTAATATCTATATCACTTTGTATGACCAAGTGATTTATTATACGGTGATCATTCTATTGTGTGTTTACGGTTGGGTAAATAAACTCAAAGGTTTACGGTCTACGGAGGTCTGTAGTGGTGTATTGCTGCTAAATGCTACCAAAAAGAAAAACATTTGTCGTAGGGTATAAATCAGTATAAATGTAAGATGGGAGAACGACAGACTAAGAGTTTTGTCAAAATTCAATGAATATGAGACAATCTAGGATTTAAGTGCCTAAGAAGCTTCTCAAAATAATAATGACAAAACCTGCATGCCTGAGAGAATTTTCCAACGCGGCAGCGGCGTGTGAAGTCTGCCAACCCTCATTGGGCCACAAGCCCTCTCTCATGATCCTTTGCCTGTCAGACAAAAGAACTCAAGACACAGATTCATATTTGGCCGGACGTTTCGCCCTGAAGCTGAAAGCCTCACGTGTCGCGCACTTTCATAATTATAGTGTATTATCTATGGCACTTTCATTCGCATAATCTGAGCCTGAGGGTGTCCCACCAAAAGGGGATACCATAAGCCGGACAGGTCGATAATTTCGCCGGACACGACTGTAATAGCCGGAATTATTCGGCCAAAACCTGTTAATCGGTTATCCAAGTTATGTCGTTAAATTAAATTGACTCATCTGATAATTACTCAATTTTTGGAGTTATGTAGCTATGATGTCAACAATTATTTAAACAAATATTATAAAGAAGAAAGATTAAAGATTTAATTGCTTTTTGCATTGAATGGGCTCTGAAACGACTGCACTAATTCTTCTACCAGAATCCTTTATTATCCCTGATGAACGTAGGCGATAGTGTTTTAAAATTTATAATTTTGAAATTTTCGCACGTGAAGCCGAGGCGTGCCGCTAGTATAATATAAACCAAGGTCTGATATTAATGTTATTATGTACTTTAGAAAAATAAATAATTCTGCCATTGGCATTATACTGTCTTTTACAGTAGGTACATACACGTAGAATCTAACTAGGTAGGTACCATGTTTTTGTTGGCAATACCTACAAATATACGGCTAATTAGGCTTTTGACTATACTGTGGATTGTCACAGGTATTCAATTCGTGTGACAACCGTGAGCAGAGTTTAATAATAGGGTTGACGAAATCTAGCTTTTTACAGTCGTGTCCGGCCAAATACGTCCAAGTCTGGCCCAATAATATGTCCAAGTCCGGTTCGGCTTTTGTTAGGCTTTTGGTCAACTCCGCCTCGCCAAGTATCGGCCGAATGAAAGCGCGCAAGTGACTCACGTAAATAAAAATAGTAGTTTGTATTATAAGGGAGCAAAGTAATATTTTTACGGCGAGGGCGCTTTTTTGAATCCAGAGCGAAGTGAGGGATTCTTTAGTAGAATCCTGAACATAGCGAGGGATTCAAAGTACGTCGCCCGAGCCAAAGATATATTTTGCGCCCGAGTGATGCACTCTACTTTTCAATACCCACTATGAGAAAATAAAAGGCCGTCGTACCAGCCAGTCTTTATTCAAACAATATTTGCGTTGGATCTCTTTTGCGCTGAACACTAAGATGTTCCAAATTTAAAAAGTGCACGGAAAAGTAAATTGCGGCGCACTTATAAAGAGCATTAAAAGCTCATTACTGCCCGCTCAAAAAGTGCGCGGCGAAGTAAATTGCGGCGCACTTATAGAGGATTAAAATCTCATTACTGCCCGCTTAAAGTTTCTTCTAGAAAACACCACCTTTGAGTGCACTTAAAGGCGAACCAAGTCGTCCTTTTCAAATAGATGGGATAAAAATATATTTTTCGTCCCATCTATTCGAAGTATATTAAAGCGCAAAATATATTTTTAGCTCGGGCGACGTACTTTGAATCCCTCGCTACAGTCGCTACGTTCAGGATTCTACTAAAGAATCCCTCACTACGCTCTGGATTCAACAAAGCGCCCTCGCCGTAAAAATATTACTTTTCTTCCATATGATACAATCTACTATTTTTGTCCGGTTTGTCAGTCTTTCATCAGGGCAAAATGTCCGGTTATATATGAATCTGTGTCCGAGAGAACAGAGCATCAGATCTTTGATCTTGCTATCGTATCGAGTAATCGAGTTGTATGTATTACAATAGATCTTACGCAGTTGCGCGCGCGAATCACATTTATGTCAGCTTTCTCTCGACGGTACCGTGACACTGTGACAGTACTTTTCTTTCACTTTTCAGTTTCGTTTCGTCCATTGTATTTGATGTGGAAGTATGTGTCCTATTTTTTGTCCCGTTCTTTCTTCAGTGTATCCACGGTGATCAGAGTGAATTAGGTAGAAAACATACAACTTTGACAGTACTATCTGTCAAATTGATTGAGCCTGTTTTTTTAAGTCGAATGAAATTATATGTACGTCCGTCTTCTGAGATAACGCCTGTTTGAGTTCAAGGCCATTTAAAATTAAATTGTTATGTGATTTCAGTGATTATTATGATTATAAATAATAGGAACTTAATTACCTTTTTTCCCTTTCTAAAATATTATGTATCACGTGATCGTATATTGAATTTTAATTGGTCCGTCGGTGAGCGTGCCCTGCGCGACGCGAGAGGCGCAATAATAGTTTTCCAAAATGCCGTCGGAATCTAAACCTTTGTTAGCAGCTCAAACAGAAAAACCAAATCATTATAAGTAATTACTTGCTTTTATTCGATTTATATGTGATGTGGTAGTGTTCCATGAGAGGTTCAATAAAGTGTATTAGCTCTGAGTCTACGAATTTATGTTCCAGATATCTAAAGGAGTTTCGAGTAGAACAGTGTCCGTCTTTCTTACAACACAAATGTACACAACATAGGCCTTTTACATGTTTTCATTGGCATTTTAATAACCAAAGACGACGTAGGCCAGTTAGAAAAAGAGATGGAACTTTCAACTATAGCGCAGATAACTACTGTACAAAATATAACGAGACATCGGGCATTTGTGAGGATGGAGACGAGTGAGTGTTGTTGCTTTGTTTTCCTGAATATTTTGCTTTGTTTACTCATTTTGAGCTGTTATTGAATAAACATGTAAAAAGCAGTATTTTACTCTGAACGCTCTCTCATTGAGGTTCGTCATTTTCTCGATCCTAATTGGTTTCCATAATTTTGTTTACTGCTTTGAAGTGTAACTCGACCAAAATAAGAATGTGCAATCGTATTAGTGATGGGTGTACTTGATACAGCTTTTTAATTTGGTAAGGTAATATTGATGTGGCCTATTGTTCAGTGTTTTGAAATTGTTTTTTTTTATTAGTTGATTTATGGAGTTAGGACAATAGTTATTTAGTACCTACATAATTAAGTATGTATTTTTTGCTTTTATAAGAAATTAATAAAATACACTATTTATGCAGAAGTGCTCCAATACTTCTGTCTACAGTTTCAAGTGTTTTGGGGTTTTATAATTTATATTATCATAAATCAATTATCTCAAATAATATGAAATCCTTCTGTCATAGTAGTAGATCTATCATAATGATACATGGAGACAGTAGGGGGAGGCCTTTGTCCAGCAGTGGGACACTACTGCCTAATCATAATCATATCAACCATTTGCCAACCCGCATTAGGGCAGTGTGGTGGACTATAGCCATATCCCTCTCATCCTGAGAGGAGACCCGTACCCAACAGTGGGACAGGATAAAGGGTTGAATATTTATTATTTTATAATTTTTTTGGATGTGACAGTATATAAATCTCTGTGGAAGATATTCCTCCCTTCGAAGGCTTCAAATGACCTTAATTAATTATGATTGTACAAAATCATATTGTGGGTCCTTGTACCCAAAACAATCAATGTTTATATTGTTTCTGTAATTTATGCTTTTCCTCTGTCTTCCTCGAACTCTCCAATGAAGTGAGATAAATGAATCATGAAATCATCATGAAAAAATGTATGTGTACATATCATCCAAACTGCTGCACCAAATTGAATATTTCTTTTTTTGTGTATTTTATTTGTCTGTTCCACACCCACAAAAAAAGTATTTTCTACAAATGTATGGTTTGTAGAAAATACTTTTTTTATAAATCCATCATCATTGATTGCTAAATAATATGATTATACATATAAAATGAATGAAGAATTTAGTGTTCAAAAAATATTTGAGAGTAATGGACAATAATGTTTTGTTTAGAACTTTCAAGTATCATTATACATATTTCATTAATTCATTTAATTATGGTAACCATTAAGAAATGGTGTACCTACCTGACAACTTTACCTGATCAGGGCCCCAAGTCTGCTATTTTGTTGTGTCAAAATCGTCACTCAATGGCTTCAGAATTGTTGATTTTTCACAGTTTTGTCTATGAAATCTGTCAGTTCTTATGTCATTTTGTGCCATTGAATGACCATTTTGAGACAACTGAAATAGCAGACTTGGGCCCCAGGGTACATGTACAGGTAAACTAAACTAGGTATATTTTTCGTTTTTTAAATGAACAAATTATTACATACCTCTCTAATGCAATGTCAAAACATATTATTTATACTTGTTTGTTGTTGGAGTAAGTTACAGTAGTTGAAGCGGCGGTAGCCTAATGGATAGGGCGTCGGGCTTGCGATCATGTGGTTGCCGGTTCGAAACCCACCCATTGCACTACCGACATGAACTCACTCGTAACACAATCATTTAGCTTAGCACGAGGGGTTAACAAGAATACTAGTAATGTGTGACCCACATTGCTAGTAAGCTTTTTTTTTAAAAAAAAAGAGCAGACAGGAAACTTGAACTTGTTTATTCATAAGCTAAGTACATACATGAGGACAATATTATTATTAAATCAAGAATTCACTTGATATTATATTAACATGGATTTTAAATATTAAATTTAATAACATTACAATCATCACGCCTGTTTTCCCTGAAGGGTTAGGCAGAGGCGTACTAATGTACACCCATAGTTCGCCGGTATGTATACGCCGACCGACCGATAGGTATTATTGACTGAACTAATTCATTATTTACTGTAATAAAACATTGATAAGTATTTGTCCATGTGTAGAAATCACAATGAATAGGGTATTTTCCAAATTTTGGAAAACTGCTTATATTTAAAGACTAGCGGCCCGCACCGGCTTCGCTCGCGTGGAGAAATCCTTAACTTTTTAAAAAATATTCTATAGCCTATACCTATAGACCATACCTGGAATAATGTAGCATTAAAAAGGGTGAAAGAATTTTTGGAATCGATCCAGTACTTTTTGAGCCACTTTGTTACAAACATACTTACATACAAATCTTTCCTCTTTATAATATTAGTATAGATTGGGACATTTGGGACAAATGATTTAACAGAAAAATTAAATAAAATAAATTATGTCTTCTTTTCTACATGTTGAAGCCATCTATTGGTAAATAATAGTAGCATATTATGACACCCATGACTTTTATATATTATAATGTATTTTTGGTACAACAAGATGGCAGTGTACATTTTACGTCACATTGTGAATCACGGTGTTAAGATCCTCCGCCCGTTGTATAAGAAGTTAGACTGACATATGTAAGATCTCCTAAACACCTAACCACCTAATAAATCAGGCTTGGAGTATCCATCCAAGTCGTCCCAAGAGGATCCTGGTTTTATTTGAAGAAGTCAATCCCCAGAATTAGCCTCAGCTATCCAGAGGTTAAACATGGTCCTTCGAGCCGGATATAGGAGCTGGATATAGCAAGGGCTGGAACAGAATCAGGTGCTTGCTCTGAAGTGGGTCAACAGAGCTGAGCATCAACCCCGTGTACTGCCGTGGTGAGGTGTTGTATGAAGAGGATAAGAGATAGCAACACTCGAGTCACTTGCGGAAGGTGCGGAGGAAGGATAACAAACCAAATCAGCAGCGTGGCGAATGGAATTCTAGCTGCAGACGACAATAGTTCGTAAGGAAGTGAGTGATAGTGGCGAAAATCGTGAGTACTGTTAACTTCATAACTGGCTTAGGGAAAGTGAGCTTTATTTCCAAGAAGATTTTAACTTGTAAATTTCCCTTTGTACATTCAAATTTGATTCTTATTCTCAAGAGCTTGTAAACTTAGGATAATTAGGAGTAGTTTTAGACTTAGCTAGTTTTAAGGCAAATTGTGTTCAGACGGGGAACCTATGCCCGATTTCTGTACAATATAGGAAGTCTAAAACACTTAGAATATTTTTAAGAGATTTTTATTAACTTGTAAAAATTTCAGAACATTTCCGGACTTGTAAATTTTCAGAAATTATTTGGCACTTCATTTGACAATTTAGTTGTCAGCAAGATTGTCATTATTTTCTTATTGTATTTTTTATTTATTCAGAATGTCTTTACAATCCTTAGTTAATATTCAAAATGATATTTATGCCCGATTGTCTAGAGCTAAAATCAATTATATGAAAACACCGAAAGAAAGGCTAACTAAACAATATGTAGATTCCCGCTTAGAGGCTGTTGAAGAGTTGTGGGAGCAATTTCGGTCGACTCATACCCAGATTGTTCGAGATGTTGATACTAAGGAATTACAATCTTCATCGTATACCATCAATGAGTTGTATGACACTACTGAAGAATTATATTTTTATTTCAAAGTAGAACTCAGAACAATTTCAGAGAATTTTGGCGGTAGTAGTGCTTCTTCAGAAGCAGATCACAACGGTTCAGGTGGCAAACATACATCTATTAAATTGCCTAAAATTACAATTCCAACGTTCTCTGGTAAATATACTGAATGGCCAACCTTTCGTGATTTGTTTTTGTCCGCCATTGATAGAAATACAAATGTAGAGAAAGTTGAAAAGTTGCACTATTTAAAAAGCTACTTAATTGGTGAAGCAGAACAACTTCTAAGACACATTCCAATATCGGAAGCAAACTATGATAGGTGTTGGGCTCTTCTTGAGTCACGTTATAATAATAAAAAGTATCTTTCTCACTGTATCCTTAAAAGATTATTGGGTCAAGGAAATATTATTAATGAGTCAGCAAGTGCTTTAAAAGAGTTGATAGATACTAGCTCGGATTGTTTGAATGCTCTGACTAACTTGGATATCAATATAACCTCATGGGATATTTTAATAATATACATACTTAGCTTAAAATTAGATGCTGATACCAGAAAAGAATGGGAGTTAAGGGTTACTAGCAATACTGATTCAGATAAACTACCTACCTATGAACAATTCAAGGAGTTCTTGACGAGTCGGTACAGAGCGTTTGAATTTTTAGAGACTAAGCCAAATAAGGATCAACATGTAAATGAAACTAAAGTATTTCACGTAGCAACCTCGCTTTGTCAGTTTTGTAATAATGATCATAAAATAGGGAACTGTAAAAAATTTGTAACTATGGATGTAGATAGTCGTCGTAAGTTTGTTCAAGACAACAACTTATGTTTTAACTGTTTAGGCTACAATCATTCTGCTAGGTTCTGTAAATGCACAGCGTCTTGTCGCATATGTAAGCGCAGACATCACTCGTTGTTGCACCCTAAAGGTGAACATGAGTCTATTGGAGAGAGAAGAGAGTTAGGTTTGTCGAGAAATGCGATTTCTCCGACGAAAGAGTCTATACAAGCTGATAAGGGAGTTAATCCACCAGAAGTAGTTTCTTGTTTTTCGAAGGGTACTGCCACTAATAATGTATTATTGGCCACGGCTCTTGTAAACGCTGTCTCGAAAAACAAAGCTAGGTACACATTACGAGCGCTGTTAGATCAGGGCTCTCAGGCGTCCTTTGTGACTGAAGGTACTGTTCAAAGTTTAGGCCTTCAAAGGGAATCGTTTAAAGGAATGTTATCTGGAGTAGGTGTAGATAACAATTTACCAATAAATTCAGTTGTTGATATAAAAATTCAGTCTAGATTCGATCCGTCAGTTGAAGTAGTTGTAAACGCGTATGTTCTTGATTCTATAACATCTTTGTTACCATCTAGAGAAACGGCATATTTGGATTGGGTAAGCAACATGCAGTTGGCCGACCCAAATTATAATAAACCAAATAATGTAGATATTTTATTAGGAGCAGAAATATGCACAAAGGTTTTACAAAATGGTTTTATAAAATCATCTGATGGTCGAACTATGGCGCAGTACACCTCCTTAGGATGGATTTTATCGGGGACGGTGGACTCAGTAGCTTGTAGTTCTATTGCTGCACTACACGTTAGTGATAGTAAAAACCTGAAAGCAAATAGACGTATCAATTCAAACTGTAAATATATGGTAAACCCAGAGATAACACAGCGATTCCATGCATCAGAAACTAAGCTAGGCCGAAGTAAAGAATTTAAAACTAAATATAAGGAAGTAGAATACAATACTTACTGTGAACAGAAGCAGCGACGCCTTCCAGTATTTTTTGCAGCACATTCATATTCAGGAACCTGTAAGAAAAGAGGTATTATAGTAAAGAGAAGCTATAGTGATTAGAATATTATCTATAAAATAGTCAAGAACTTAGGGAAATAAACAAAGTAGGTTTACTTACTGGTAGGAGGTTGACAGAGTACTTCATAGACACTCATATAAATCACGAGTATGGTGACAAGCAGATTGACTTACATGTTTTTGGTGGTGTATGCACGTGTAGTCAATTCTGCATGTAGATTAAAACCATGTCACTTTGCTTGTAAACGAAGTTACTTATTCATAGTTGACTTATTTCTTAAGGTTATATATAGGTTATCCTATCTTTAGTTTAATATAAGGATGTATACCGTCAGGGTGGGCGGTACATACCGAGTCAAAGATTCGGTGGCTACTTGATGGAGTAGTTATAATTCAAGCGACTTCGGTCTTAATTTGCGAGTAGCCTCATTTCTTTTTATTGTTCATAGTGTTTTAAGTTTTATAAGTTTTGTTGTTAATTTTAGTGCATGTTAACAATACTTTACAGCATAAGTTAGCAGTCCTTAGTACAGTTGGATGTGTAGTGTGTAGGAAACAAAATTTCTTATGCATTGTGTGTAATTAAGGACATATATATCGCATTATGTCCTTGGTGGGCGGTATGTTGAAGCCATCTATTGGTAAATAATAGTAGCATATTATGACACCCATGACTTTTATATATTATAATGTATTTTTGGTACAACAAGATGGCAGTGTACATTTTACGTCACATTGTGAATCACGGTGTTAATTAAGATCCTCCGCCCGTTGTATAAGAAGTTAGACTGACATATGTAAGATCACCTAAACACCTAACCACCTAATAAATCAGGCTTGGAGTATCCATCCAAGTCGTCCCAAGAGGATCCTGGTTTTATTTGAAGAAGTCAATCCCCAGAATTAGCCTCAGCTATCCAGAGGTTAAACACTACATTAAACTCAATTAAAGTCAAATTTATTTTTAATGGTTTTGAATTTACAGCCAAAACGCTTACTGTGTGCTTTAAATATAAGCAGTGTTTAAACATTTGGAAAATACCCTATTGTGTGTGATAATAGGCTGGTTAGTAATGTGTATTGTGTATGTATGTGTGTATGTGTGGACTGGACTCGTTTAAAAAACTGGTGAAAGAACACTACTTGGCTCGTTCTGCTTAATCATATTGCTTATTTGCTGCTTTTATAGTGTATATAATATAGATAATTATATATAGATATGTATGTATTTATTTATTTATTATGTTATTTATTTTACTTTATTTAGTTACTCTTATAATTATGTTAATTTATTAAGCTCTATTTAAATGTTGTAGATAGTAAAATCAAATTATTCTTATACTTATTTATTGCATACACTTACAATCTCCCGTTATATAATTATTTTTTTCTCGATTTCTGTCCATCCAATGGTTGTCTGGAAGAAATTGCTTTTAGCGATAAGACCGCCAATTGTACTCTTAAAAATGTTTATCCTTTGGTTTCTGAGTTTTGTTTTGTGTACAATAAAGAATACTGTATGTATGTGTGTATGTGTGTGAAGGTGTCCGTACTTGCACCGCACGGCGGGCGACACGGAGCGGCGCTACCACCTGCGCTACTACAAGACGTGCATGTGCGTGCACGACACGGACGCGCGCGGCCTGTGCACCAAGAACGGCGCGCACTGCGCCTTCGCGCACGGCGCGCCCGACCTGCGGCCGCCCGTGCTGGACGCGCGCGAGCTGCACGCGCTGGACCTGGCCGACGCGCCCGACGCCGACGCCGCGCCCTACGCGCCCAACGCGCTCGACCGCGAGAGGAACCTGCAGAACGAGGACCCCAAGTGGCAAGGTGACACATGACACCTAATTAATAATAATAAGCCTTTTATTCCGAATTTTTTACAATTTTCGTTCTATTAAATAATCACTAGTGCATTAATCACAATAAGTCCCTAATTTCGATGTGCCATACGGCATAGGCCTCCTCCAATGTCTTCCACTGTTTCCTATCGGTTGCAATTCTTAGCCAAAGGGGGCCTAGAGTCATCGTTAGAACATCTACTACCTAATTAATACTAACTTCAAATATAAACATTTGAATTTTTTTAAATGTTTCTTTTGTTACAGATACGAATTATGTATTATCATCATATAAAACGGAACCGTGCAAAAGACCGCCTAGGCTATGCAGACAAGGATATGCTTGTCCACAATATCACAATAGTAAAGTAAATATCATACTTGTGACTAAAACTTAAGCAGCAGCAGATAAACTATAAAAATAACAGTAAAATAACGATAGTATTAATGTGTTGCATTTAGCAGATTATTTTCATTTCATAATAAAGTTTATGCTTTTAATTACTTAATTAGTAAAAAAGATGATATTATAAACATTAGTCTAATGTTTTAATAAATAGAAAACAGAATAATTTGGATTTATTGTAGCCAACAATACAGTGTTTATTGAATAACTATTTTCAGGATAAACGTAGATCACCAAGAAAATATAAATACCGTAGTACGCCGTGTCCAAACGTGAAGCATGGCGAAGAGTGGGGCGAGCCCAGCAACTGTGAGGCGGGCGACGCGTGCGGCTACTGCCACACGCGCACCGAGCAGCAGTTCCACCCGGAGATCTACAAGTCCACCAAGTGCAACGACGTGCAGCAGGCCGGCTACTGCCCGCGCGGGCTGTTCTGTGCCTTCGCGCACGTCGAACGTAAGTACAGGGCGCGAGCGAGCCCCCGCGGCCGCCGGGGCCGGGGCCGGGGCCGGGGCCGCCGGGGCCCCGCCTCAAGCGCCCCGTGTGCGTGTTGCAGCCGAGGAGCTGGGCGCGCGCGAGCTGGGCGCGCTGGAGTGCGGCACCAGCCTGGCCGAGCTGCTGTCCTCCGCGCTGCCGCCCGACAAGAAGGCCGAGCGCGCCGCGTCGCCGCACGCCGCGCCCGCCGCGCCCGCGCCCCTCAGCAACGGCAGCGGCGACGGCTCCGAGTGCGCGTCCACGTCCTCGGGCGGCTCCGCCAACCGCGCGCTGCGCCCCGACGACCACAAGGCGGCGCCGCCCGCCTGGCCCGCGCGCGCGCCCTTCGACGCTGCCGTGCTGCACGACGTGGTCGGCAACGCGCTCGACGACCTGCACCTGGACGACCCGCTCAACCTGGTCGCGGCGCTGGACCGCGACCTGGCCGACGGCGAGGCGCTGCTGCCGGCCTCGGCCCCCGTCAACATCCCGCAGGCGCGCTCCGCTCTGCGCGGCTTCAGCCCGCCCACCGGCGGGTCGCCCCTGCCGCCCTTCCTGCGCTACGCCAACGACGCCGAGCGGCTGTTCAACTCGCACGCGATGAAGGCCGGCAGCTTCGGCGGCGGGGGCGGTACGTTCGAGTTCGGCGCGTCGCCGTCGGCGCCGGGCGAGCTGTCGCGGCTGCGCGAGGAGGTGGTGGCGTCGCGCGCGGCCGTGGCGCGCTGGGACGAGCGCATCGCGCAGGCGCGCTCGGCGTGCGAGGCGTGGCAGCGCGAGGCGGACGAGGCGGCGCGCGCGGCCGCGCTGGCGGAGCGGCAGCGGGACGAGGCGCGCGCGCTGGCCGTGTCGCTGCGGCGCGAGCTGGACGCGGCGCGCGCGGCGCTGGTGCCGCGGCGCGAGCTGCGCGGCCTGCCGCTCACGGCGCTCAAGGCGCTGCAGGCGCAGGCGCGCGCCGACCTGGAGGACATCGACAAGGTGCTGTACCTGGAGACGGCCACCAAGTGCATGGTGTGCGAGGAGCAGCCGCGCAGCGTCACGCTGGCGCCGTGCAACCACTACGTGCTGTGCGACGCGTGCGCCGCCACGCACGACGAGTGCCCCTACTGCCAGACGCCCGTGCAGCATCACCAGTAGCCTCCCACTACGTGCTGTGCGACGCGTGCGCCGCCACGCACGACGAGTGCCCCTACTGCCAGACGCCCGTGCAGCATCACCAGTAGCCTCCCACTACGTGCTGTGCGACGCGTGCGCCGCCACGCACGACGAGTGCCCCTACTGCCAGACGCCCGTGCAGCATCACCAGTAGCCTCCCACTACGTGCTGTGCGACGCGTGCGCCGCCACGCACGACGAGTGCCCCTACTGCCAGACGCCCGTGCAGCATCACCAGTAGCCTCCCACTACGTGCTGTGCGACGCGTGCGCCGCCACGCACGACGAGTGCCCCTACTGCCAGACGCCCGTGCAGCATCACCAGTAGCCTCCCACTACGTGCTGTGCGACGCGTGCGCCGCCACGCACGACGAGTGCCCCTACTGCCAGACGCCCGTGCAGCATCACCAGTAGCCTCCCACTACGTGCTGTGCGACGCGTGCGCCGCCACGCACGACGAGTGCCCCTACTGCCAGACGCCCGTGCAGCATCACCAGTAGCCTCCCACTACGTGCTGTGCGACGCGTGCGCCGCCACGCACGACGAGTGCCCCTACTGCCAGACGCCCGTGCAGCATCACCAGTAGCCTCCCACTACGTGCTGTGCGACGCGTGCGCCGCCACGCACGACGAGTGCCCCTACTGCCAGACGCCCGTGCAGCATCACCAGTAGCCTCCCACTACGTGCTGTGCGACGCGTGCGCCGCCACGCACGACGAGTGCCCCTACTGCCAGACGCCCGTGCAGCATCACCAGTAGCCTCCCACTACGTGCTGTGCGACGCGTGCGCCGCCACGCACGACGAGTGCCCCTACTGCCAGACGCCCGTGCAGCATCACCAGTAGCCTCTGCCTGCTCTAGCTCTACCTGCTCTAGCTGCCGCTGCCCTATCACACGTCACCGTTTAATACATCCGTTTCTGTCGACATTTTACTCATTTGGGAATAGACAAGCAAATATAAATGATAAAGATAACGTTCTAATTATACATAAGTACTAACGAATATCGCAAATACAAATGAATATCGCAAGGCCTAGGAGGTTCTCTTATATATACCTTTGTGGTAAATGCATATCGGTGCAATGCGTAAGAATAAATCCTCATTCACTATTTATATCTGTCTTACGACAATAGCTGAAGTTAAATTCTATTCATTGTTGACTTATCATGTTCACCTGCTCCCCAAAGTTGCAGATATAGAATACCTTTGTTGGTATAGAATTATTATCAGAATGATATTTATAACTGCCACATACTAGAACATAATGGTATGGGTCTAATGCTTTTGATGTTAACAGATTTGTTTATTAGCCTCTCATGTTAGTAGACTGTTGCTTTTACTCATAGAGAAACATACAAAATATATAATAGGTATTTATGAGGTTTTATCTTGAAAATTAAATATTTGTGGTTATGCTTTCACCAATGATCGTAGATTTTAAGAAAATTTTGTATCGATTTGGATATTCTCATTGTGACTCAATTTACATGTAAGTTATATATTGATATTGATGGAAGCACGGCCACGAATATATTAGCGATGATAAGTAATGGAGAATATTAAAATGTAGTATTTAGTTTTATACAGATATCTACAAATCATTTTACATTATTCAAATTAGAATTA
Organism: Acronicta leporina; assembly: GCA_947256265.1. Classification (NCBI taxonomy): domain Eukaryota; kingdom Metazoa; phylum Arthropoda; class Insecta; order Lepidoptera; family Noctuidae; genus Acronicta; species Acronicta leporina. The sequence continues at coordinate 13,982,444 of OX366521.1, forward strand.
CTATAATGGTGTACTGAAAGTAATACGGCTATCATGACGAGAAAGTGGCTTCTTTCGGCTTCCTCACGTTTATTGCATTTTATTAGTTTATCTAATATCTAGCCATCTAAGGACCAAATTTTTCTATTAACGTATTGAAATCGTGAGCATAGAGTAACAGTTGTTTAGTAGGAGCGAAGTGTCTACCAGAAAGTTGTTTGAGCCTAGCACAAACTTTCTGCTCGACATTCTTGTCTGCCTCGTACGTAATTAAAGAAACCATATATTTTTGTAGAAACAAGATATGTGCTTCATTCGCGGGATTTTAATCATATACATTTCATGAATAAGAACTGTTTAAATTCATTAATCTATTTGCAACAGGCGTTAGGTTCGCGCTTTTGCGATAAAAAGAATCTTATATAGTTTTTAAATTGATTTTTGTTTTACTCTCGATCTCTAGCGGCGGCGCGTAAGAATGTTGAAAATTATGAGGGATATCCATGTGTTTTCCCGAAGACGTAAATAGTAAATACACTATGTATTTATTACTGGGCGACAAAATACTATTGCGAAAGATGATTATGTAGGTATGAGTATATTACGGAGATTAGGTTTATTTTTATTTATTTACGTTTTTTATTTTAATACATATCGTGAGGGAACTAGCGGAGTAAGTTATAGTAATTTAAATTAGAAATATTTGATCAATGTTTTTGTCGTGAGAAAAAAAATATTAGGAAGAAAAATAAGGAAATTATTGAAGAAAAAACTTCCACGCTAGATACTTTTAACTTTTATTTCGTGTTTATAATCACTTACTGTCTGTATTGAATCCAAAGTATTTTAAATTAGTGCTTAAGTAACTGACGTCTGAGGATGACGTCAGTTAACGCGATGTTGCGTAGACTGACTTGATTGTTTAGGTAAAGAAATGATTAAGCTCCTGGAGAAAGAAGTATTGGTTATTTAATAAATAATAACATGTCGCCCTTAGAGATCGCTTGTAAAGTAGATTTAAATACAAAATGTAGCGCATTTTAAGTTAACATTCCCAAATAATCACTATAATATATTATATTTATATTGAAATTCATGCTAACCCTTAGGGAACCTGCAGTGTTCTGGGTGTTTGGTCCGCGCAGTCGTTTAGTCATGAACAGTCTACATTCTGCGCCGCGTACAGGTTCAATCAACACCCACGCAGGATCAATGCCCAGTACGAAAAGAACCATAAGAGATAACCAACGTAAATGCTTATGGGATACTATGTTGTAAATAAAGCATGGTTCTTTTCTAAATACAATACAGTTTAGACAATATCAATGTCACATTTTATAACACCCATTTATGAGCACATTAAACGCATTTAATAATTAATTTATACCAGGCGTTATATTGAATACTGCTTGCAATAAATAATATGTGAAAATATTTTTTCTACCACAGAAACTCTGTTTCTTTAAATGTAATACTATCATATTTATCTTCAATGCAAATATTTTTTATCACATTCTTCCTAATTATAACATTTCCAATTCTGTACCAATCCTCAAACTTGACGTTATAATTTTTCTTCTGGTAACATACACCAGTGTTACTTCCCACTATTACGACGAACAGTTCTATGGTTGGGAATTAAAGGTTATTTTCACTATTTTTTTTACTTAGCTTATGTATAAACTATTGAGTATATAAACGTGCGTATTTTTTATTGTTGTAGTAGAAGTCACTTGTGGCCGGTACCTACTACACCTTTGACGATCATTATTAAATTGTGAGAACGGATTACTGCTTCACAGCGATACCCCTCTCTATAACTACTAAAAAAATATGTCATCAATTATTGTAGTTTGGGCCCTTCTTACATCCAATCGCGCACGGATTTGTGAGTCACTGCTTAGACAGGGTATAGTTTTGAGAATATAAAGTTGATACATTTCTGTAATACAAAGTTCGTGGGTGTTTGGAAAGATTAGTGCATTCTACTGTAAAAACCAGAAAATACCCTCTCTTTTCTTACTCTTGAATAGTCTTAAAAATCGGTACTTTTATCTCCGGATGTTATGCCTACGGTTCAAATATCATACATTGTTAAAATTACAACTTTTTTACTCTAACAAGTTTCCTACAACACGTTTTATAAATACATATTTCTATTTATATTTTAATACTTATTAAAACTTGGCTGCCCTCTGTCACCAGCGCCTCAGACGCCAACGAATGATTACGCGACCGTGTTTGTTAAGTAGACGTATCATACTTTACACAAAGCATTTATATTGAAAACTGGTATTGTTAAATGCTGCCGGTAAATTTAATTATACATTATCTTTCGAATGTATTTTCATAAAGTTCTTGAAAAATATTAACACATAATCTTGATTTCGATATTGTGTTTTGACGTGACAATAATGGAATGAAATACAAAGGATTTGAATTTATTATTTGGAGTCTGAGGTACTTGGGGCGTAGCAATCAGAGTTAAATATATTTATACTACGAAACTTTTAAGTTTTTTTTTGTATGGATATAATATTATAATAGTAATAACAAATTTAACTTAGATATGTAACTTAGATTTAAGTAGTGTTTTCAAATTGTAATGGACATTGTTTTAAGTGTGTAGAAGCGTCTTGTATCGTAAAAAAAGAAGCAATATGACCACAGCCGCCTTTTTAATATTCAGATATTATATACAATGTTGAATGGCGCGGCGCACAGCTGAGATATTCATTAATTTCGATTATATTATTGTCTTCTATCCGTGGAGACACGCAGTTGCAAGTGATGGACAAGAACTTGTCAAATGACGCAGTGTTATGAAAGCATTTTAACTTGGTTTTTATTAAACAGAGCAAGACTTAGGAAACGAATATGGTGATAGACAAAAAGTAAATACTATCTACTATTTACTTTTTTGTCTTTTAGGTATTAAATTTTCTTAAATCTATTAATTCTTCTTCTTCTTAAATCTATTAATCTTTGCCATTCAGTTATATCGAAATTGTATTAATCCACTATAGAAAGCGACCATCCTTGCGCAACACTTACGTAATAATTATGTTGAAATCAATGTTACTGGGTGTATCTCCTCTTTTCTCCCAGTCGCCTCGGATTTTAATGTTTAAAATAGGCGGCCGGATGTCGCTGTGTGGCTTTAATCATGCAATGTGTATTTTTATGAACACACATCATTTGATTGATTGTCTTGCAATGCAGCTCCGGTGTGCGCCGTGACCCTTGTACTGATATGTCGACACGGTACATTTTGTATACTGGCTCGGTTTTGTATTCAAATAACGAACTAAGATCTCACAGGTTTTGAATGGATGTCATGTTATTTCGTATCTGAAGATATCGGCTGTGTCGGTATTTTAACTCAATCTATCGATCTGAATCAATTTTATTCATTATTTACTTTTTTAGTCGGAATTTCGCAAAATTCCAATTCAAAAGGGAAATCTAATACCCACTACTAGTATTCTATTATCTGTGCCCACGAGGTCACTTGTTACTTGTGTATTGTACGTAACGGTATTTGGCTTTTCCTAAAGGTCATTCATATAGGTAGGTAGGTATTATGAATTTTTTTTTAAAATTCTAAGCACATTTGTAGCTCAACAAAAACCAGAACAACTGCTACATATCAATTGTAGTTTATTTTTACCTTTGAACTTAATTTTGTTTTTTTTTGTAATGAAGTTGTGGAGTTTGTTGGTAACATTGACAGGGGCAAGACTTGAGAGCGATTCTTCTTGCTTTGAAACTAGATTTCTAGAGGAGCGAAGTCTTACGTAAATCATAATAGTCGCGTTAAAGTTATTGTGAAACGAGATTGGTTTAGTTTCTTGTCTAAATGTCTATTTCAAATGTTCGCTTTCTATTGTCCATTAGTTGGGGTGTGCCTAAGAGATCGTCACAAATGTTAAATTGATTGTGTCTGAAACATATTGAAGTAGTGATTTTAAAACAAAATGTTCTGTGTGGCCATAGCGTATTAGTCTAGCTTGCTAATAATTTGAGATTTAGATGTGTATTAGAGTCGATATTTATTTTTATATAGAAATATTTATCACATGGAGAGTGTAATTTTGTCGATGAAATTTTGTAGTACTTTGCTACTGCTGTTCTGTATTTTGGTTGTTGACTGAGTCCTGCGTTTTGAAACAACATCGAAAGAGAGACAAGTAATATTTTAAATACATGTCGATTTTATGTATGTAAAGAATTTACAATGCAAAGCGTAGCGCGGATCTGATGATCAACTGGCGTGGTGTGGTTATTGTATATCTACCCCATATGTTTATCCTCGTTTTAAGCAATTATTTTATCCAACATTTACAAACATTATATTACAGTTTGCATTTTGTTTTTAGTTTAAGGACCAATGTAGTTTAAAAGACTTGCAGGATTTTGCTTGTGCATAATAACAGCATTCGACGATTTTTACTTATTATATATATATACTTTATTTTTAATTTTATTTAATTTCTAGGTAGGTAGGTCCAACAAATTCTTTCAAATTTTTATTGTTAAATTAGAAATAGAATTGAAACATGCGTTCACACACACAACTGGAGATCAAATTGTTTAATATCTTTTTTATTTATTATATAAAAATATGCATTATAGCTTCTAATATCATAGTAGATATTTTTTAACAAAATAATTTTCAAATCCATGTGATACAAAATAATGTGTAACAGACATGTGAAGATTATGATTATTACTAGATAGGTAGGTTTAATAAATTTAAAATTCCATTCAATACATAGCTTATGCGTTTTATTTATAGTCCTGACTAGCATTTTTTTTAGATTTCATATCGTCTATCATTACAGGTCTATTTTGTAGAGGAAGCAATAAAACAAGTCATCTTTATTCTGGTTCTTTAATAAATAAGTTACGATATTGCATTGTTTAAACTTTAAAGTATTGATAACAAAACAAAGGTAAGCGCACACTGCATTTATCTATCAATCAAGATTAGTGTGCATGCTATGTACACTTCAAATGCAGTCCATTTAAATTAAACTGTACATAGCATGCACACCAACTGTCCGACGGACAGTATAACCGGTAACGGCAATCTGTTGACCCCAATAAGTGACAACCAAAAGAATAATCTAGATTTGACCTTAGATATTTTACCTAAAGACTACCTGAAATTATTTTATCCCGTTTTGTATATATTTTGATTCGAAATTTCAAACGGCAGACATGGTTAGGTACTTCGGGTTGGCTTATTTCGTTCGCTCATACGCACCTTATCCGCAATAAAATCTGATAGGAAAAGCGGCTAGCCGCGCAGCTAACTGCTAGTGCGTACGAGCGCTAAATCTGTCATTTGGACGTCACTTCAAGGCCAAACTTCTTAGTTATTATTGATCTGGGGCCACACTATAACGATTTTATACAATTGAAATCTAGGTGCCTAGATTGAAAGCTGCTTAATTGATCTTCAAAATCATTGAATTACTTAACACTATTTCATATAGGTAGGTACAGTTTTCTTATCGTTGACTGCTTTGTCAGTCAGTATCTTTGAATTACATAGTTTAAAGTGTAGAACATATAAAAAATTAACTTAAAATTCATAACTACGGTTAATAAATAAAGCTCAGAAATGCATTAGACTATGTTTCTAAGAAAGGTCATATAAAGTAAGACTGGATGAATACCTGTGTAAGTATATGGTCATTTAATTTCGTTTTAAAATGTTTGTTTACACTGCATAACTCATTTGACCCATGACATCAATTGAATTGATGAATGATATGAAATATGTCGTAACAATTTTTCAGCATTCATTTTTCTACTTCTTAAAGTTAAAACAATACAGATTTGGTTTGGTACATAATAATTATTATGAATGGATTCTTTTTTTATAATTATAAAGGACGGATATGATGAAGTTTAAATTCAGCTGCCAATCTTAGAAACCATGATAATAGAAGATTCATGTTTAGACTTTGCTTTTGAACATTTACGCTTTGTAGTTGCTTCGTATCCTTTCATCAAATATTCTCATTTATAAAAAGTGTATCAACACAACTAAAACAAATATTTCAGCCAATAGAAGTCCACTACAAGCACATAATATACAGACTTAAAAATAAAAAAATGCAAAGATTTACCTATTTTGTCCGCATATAAATTATACATACAGCCCACTGAAAATCTAACGCTAAATTCTTTATTCACTTATTTAAACCTGTTAGAATTTAAACTGAAAAACTTCAAGAATGTTCATTAGATATATTGCTATAAGTTAGCTAATGAAAAAAATAAACTTCAGGCATAATTCCAACCTGCGTTCTCGCTAAAATTTAGCATGTTAATCTCAAATACACTAAAAAAACTAGTATATGTATACTTATAGTTTTGAAAATTTCAAATAAACTTTCTGCATTTTGCAATGTTTTTTCTAGTGTTAAAAATGACTTCTCTTAGTTTATCTATCTGAAGATAATCTGAATGGTCACTCATTTGAGCAGGTAATTAATTATTTTTAACTTTGACCTAAAATACAGTTTGCCAGCTAGAAATAAAACATAAAACACATTTAAAGTCAATGGGGTCCTAATAGTTTCACTGTTTCGATGAATGATAATAGAACACTAGACTTATTTGATGAGGTTTTTTAATGTTTTACAAAAGTATTTATTGATTTGTGTGAAGCATATCAACATTTCTTGGTATAACGCGCGCTAATAGAGAAGTTTTATGCAATAATTGGCGATTTAGTGCCATCTCTGTCTCGCGTACTACTGCACTGTTCACGGTACGAGAGACATAACACCAAATTGGCAGCTAGACATAGATAAAGTCGTTATTGGTATGTGTTATATCTAGTTTAAATATCAGTGTGGTTTATATAATATATCAAACACATGTTGTGCACAAAAACGTGATGTAGGTTTTCATCTTATGGACTAGGTAAATATATTAGAAACTTAGAATATGAGCAATCACCACTACACCACCCTAAACTCTAGTGTTAACCTTTAACATATTATTACAAAAACAATTTAGCAAAGTAAGAGCTTTTCTTCTTTCCTATATCAATTAAACTCTATTTTCAACAGGTTGTATAATAGGCCTGATATTATATTAAAATAATTTCTTCGCTCAATAAAAAATATCTTATAATCTATTTTAGAATTAGAATCTAAAAGAGAGCGTCACACTACTCACTAGTATGTAGATAACTTAAACTTCCTAAACTGTATTTATACAATAGTCATTAAAGCAATATTAGTTGGGTACACTGACAACACCCCAAGGGGTCTTTGGTAGTAAAAGTATAGAAATTCATCCAGCATAGCAAAACACAATAATTATGTTCCATCGTGTGTGTGCTAGTACAGTCACGAGCATAAAAATGTACACTTACTCAAATTCTACAGAGATTGTTTCGTTTGGTTCAAAATTGATTATCATTATTTCTATAATACTATGAGTATGTTCGTAATACATCAAAATCGTTTTTAAATTTCGTCAAATGATATTTATATTCGTGACTGTACACTGAATTTGTGAGTGTGTATAAATATATAAATAACCACTAAATACGACCTTATCTAAATAAAGCTTACAGTCATGGTCTAAGCGAAATGCAAAAAATAAAATTGCTGAAATTTGTATGAGTTGTATTTTTTCCATACGTTTCAGACGAGATTACAAATAAAAAATAATTTAAGGGGTTTTTTAATCATATGAAACAAAGTATATAATATAATTCATCAAATAATTAAAGATCTCAGCAATCACAGGATAATCAGGTGAGTTTAAGGCTAGATTGACTTGTCTAACGGCCGAAATTAACTAACCTACAACATCTGGATTCTTATCCCTACTGGAGATAGAAATTTGAAATAAGATTAAGAAGATATGTAAAATTTGTCAAAGATCTTATATTCAGGATAGGTTATTAATTTCGACCATAAATCTGAGTAGTTTTTCGATGGTCAATCAGCGCGATACGTTATTATTAGTAAGCGACCGACAGGGCTAAATGACAAATCGGTCAGTATACTATTGCTTACATACGGTTTTGACATGTTTCGATTGACTTGACATTACTTGTACGGACCATATTATAATGTCGAATCTATCGAAATATGTGTTACTAATAACACATATTAAGTCACTGTAATTTAAGGTCGGTACTAATACCGACCTTAAATTGCAAATCAATCGCTGATTTAACGAGAGAGCATTTAGAAAACCGTGAACTGTTATTTACGGTCGCCACCACACTATGGTATCCAAAACTGTCAAATTTTGTCAATCGATTTCAATTTAATCTCCAAACAATAGTTTATTTTCCAAGGGTTGGATTTCTTAGATTGATTGTACGCTGGCTGACTGATGGCTCAGGCTGTTCCATTGTACATGATGTAAACATACTTAGGCTATGTTTACATCATTATGTAAACATAGCCTAAGTAATAGACATTACGGTTGCCAGTGGCGATATTTTCTCCCCTTAAATTGTCTACTTTTTACTACGGCGAATATATCCGTTGATTCCCCCATACACATGATATGCCGTCACGACTGTATTATTGGAGGGGTATGGCAGAGGTGTATACTGTACTGCTATTGCCATTTATCGGGCAACAAACACAAACTCCGAGCTGTTCACTCACCACGGGAAACTAACCCAAGACCCTCAGTCGCACTTACGAAGAAAAACCCACAAAATTGATAATTGTGCGCTTTCATTAATTTAAATAAACTAACGTTAGGCAAATGTGTACATAATTGACATACTACTCTAGCCCTGATATCGTTAACACTTCCAATATATAAAACTCACTCTCATACACATCCAAACTACTGTTACTACGAATTTCATTAAAAAAAAAAACAATAACACTGCTCGATTTGGGAATCAAACTCGAAGTGGACATCAACTCGCGGCAGTCGAAAAACCGAATAGTATATTAAAAACTCATGCCACACGTAGCAATCGTTATCGCAAGAAGTTCCTAGCACACTGTGGCAGCGGAATCAGAATGAATCTAAACACAATCATATAACTATAAACATATTATTTCATTGATTTAAAAATAATTTTGATTATTATTAGGTATCTAAATGTTATAATAAAATTCAGTTTTAATAATAGCTAACTAAGTAAAAGTATTGCCTCATATTTTCGCGAGAGCCCTTGTTATGTCATAAACCGTAAAACCTATAAACTTACTTTTGCACACCACTAATGTAAAACATAAACATATCGATGCAAATGAGATAAATATTGTGAACCTAAGCAGTATAATGTTAGAGTTACCAACCGTGAAAATAATACTTTAGTAAATATTTAAATAATCTCAATTATCCATTTACATATACTGTAATAGCTGCTAAAATGTATGGCTACATTGTTTTAACATTTATAATTTATTCGAATCCTCGTCTTTGATGTTTACAACATCTAAAAGCGTCTTGTTTTTTAGATTACAATTTAATCATGTCTTGATATTTAATATATATGTATTTATACAATGATTTATATTTACAATATATGCTAACAAGACGTAAGTTTTACTCTAGGCACTACAACTTGAATGTGTTAAGGTGTTGAATCAATAAAGCGAAGCGAGAATAGCATACGATATTTCCATACATTCAACTGTCTCTGATATTTCTTTTTTTTATAAAAATAAACGTTGCTCTACCTAGTATTTTCTCCTGTATCCTCGAGCTAAACACAAATTCTCACATACACAAATGCCCAGACCCGGAACAACTACCTGTAGATCATACAAATATTTGCTCCGTGTGGGGATCGGACCCACAATATGCATTGCAGAAGAGTTATCACTGCCAAGCCTAAGACAACCCTAAAATCATACAAATGGTCAACATATAATCAGTCCCGTATCAATAAACGCCATACATACTTTCAATCTTAAAATACTTTTATTAATATGGCATAGTACTCAATGGAAGCTTGATTTGACTTGAAGCTTAACTTTACATGCTTATAAACTATGATAAGCGTACCTTACGCGTTGTTTTAGGCTGCGAGTCATGAAATAACCAAGTCGAGGTAAAGGTTTGAGAAGGGAAATTGTGAGGACACAATTATAACGTGCCACGCATGTTACCTCTTGATTGGATAAAAATAGTAAACCTAAAAATAATTATACCTACCTATAAATAATCTCAAGCATTTCGAATCTAGAAGTGTCCTTAAATTAGGTTACAAAATATCTTGTGACTGAAACATTTTTACGTATTCAGAACTTTGTAAAATCTCTTCAAGTGTAAAACATTACTACGCGAAACCATAGATTTTTGAATCAACGAAAATGTCTTGTGTTAGTGAGTATTGAGCGAGGCGGGCGCGCAGAACTTCGAATGGAGTAAAACTCGACGTGCTCACCACTATTTGCTTGTCCACGTTAGACTGTCACGTAATCATTAACAATGGTTCCGTATTTAGTAAAATTATTTATTATGCTAATACAGCGGCTAAGCCCGTCCGCACGGTCTCATACATAGGTTGAGAACACTACCAACGATATGTGGTGTGTTTTGGCAAGGCTTGTCATATATTAGTACTACTCGTGCGTGATTAGTTGAGACCTGAGCGCAATGACATCACGAAAGCGTTCATGTACAATAAACAAAAAAATAAATATCTCATCCAGATTAGTTTGCGCAATTAAAAAAAACTTGTTGAACATGGGAACAGCGCGGCCGTTATATTATTATTTACTACAATGAAATAGCCAATGTTTTTTCACTGTTTGAACTAGAAAAGGACGATATATAATTATGTATCACTGAGTACTAGAAGGCTAGCTTGTAATAAAATTGCGTTGCCTACAGTACGACACGGCGGCCCGAGGGGAAGTGAAAGTGTGTGTCGCAAGTTATCGCGCACGAGTTGTATACATCGCAGAAATCTCATTACTATTATAAAATTATAAAAAAGCTGTGTTTGTTAAGGGTTGGAGCAAAAACTACTGAATAGATTTTAATTTTGTTATCACTGTTAGAAAGTATATACTCCAACTTAAAAGCTGGTGAACTTCTTATTTCAATTAATTAATCGGATCCCCAGATACAGCTTGACCTGTCTGATGTATAGAGGCCCATACAAAGAAGATATCATCACTGTTGGTATTTTTAAATTATTTTTGGAATCCATTTATAATCCTATTATAGCTTCAGGTGAGCGAAGCTGCGAGCAAAAGCTGGTAGAACATAATATGATACTAGTACTTGGCAGTTGGCAGGGAACATTGAATAGATGGATGAAGGAGGGGATGTGGACAGTAAGAGCTTGTCCAGAAGGGGCGATTTCACCGCTATTCTCTCGTATGTATCACGCGCGACCGTTGAGTCCAAAAGAAGCGTACCAACGTGCGAATATTTTGGGACGTTTTTGGCGCTCCATACGTGCACTCGCTCTGGAGTTCGCGCGTTAACTGGATGCAACAAGGCGTCTCTAGTATCTCGACTAGCGTGCAATACGCGCGAATCAAGCGCGAGTCGAGTCTGGCGAAGTACACGCGATTTACGCGCGTATTTGGAGCTCGCGCGAAGCTTGTGGACGCGATATATTGGCACCTAGTATCTCGCTAACGCGCGAATGAATAAGGGCGAAACGTTTCGCGGCGAATTCGCCCCTTCTGGACAAGGTCTAAGGCCAGCGCTACACTTGGCGGAAACTCCGTCGCGTAAGATCCGCGACGGTACATCGATACATGTTATTGCATATAAATTACAAATAGCGGGCACACTACGCGGAAGATCGGTCGTTCCGTCGCGGACCGCTCGCTCTGAGCGTCTGCTCCGTCCTCCACACACCGATCTTCCGTTGGCGTAAGATCGGCAACGCCGCATTCTATGTATTTGCATGCATCGCGCCACATTCGGCAGAACTCTCGGTGAGGGCGCACGCACAGGATGTTCGACACTGAACGATTGTAATGCGCCACTAAATTTCCAGTGTGGCTACAACGTATGGTAGCGGATTGGCTTCCTCGGCGTCGGAATTTCCGAAGATAAGTGTGGCGAAGGCCTAAGTGTAGGGTAGTTGTGCGCTAGACGGAAGTGCCGTGTCCGCGCTCTGCGTCGAGCGTGACGTCCTCGGGGCTGGCCAGGTCGGCGCGCAGGCGCACGCCGCGCCCCGTCAGCGTCCAGCGACACGCCGCGCCGCCCGACACTCTACAATACAGAACATCATCATAACATAATCAACCCATTATATTATTTACTAGCTTCTGCCCGCGACTTTATCCGCGTAGCGTGATGATATATAGCCTATAGCCTTCCTCAATAAATTGGCTATCTAACACTGAAAGAATTTTTCAAATCGGACCAGTAGTTCCTGAGATTAGCGCGTTCAAGTAAACAAACAAACTCTTCAGCTTTATATATAAGTATAGATTATAGTTTTTTGACGTGAGAGAGCCATGCTTCGGCACGAATGGGCCGGCTCGACTGGAGTAATACCACGGCCTCACAGAAAACCGGCGTGAAACAACGCTTGCGGGGTGTATGGGCAGCGGTTATCGCTTACCATCAGGGTTATCCGTCTGCACGTTTGCTCCCCTATCACATAAAAAAAAATCTCACAGCTGAGCACGGGTCTCCTCTCACAACGAGAGGGATTAGGCTATAGTCCACCACGCTAGCCTAATGCGGGTTGGCAGTACAGAACAATACAGAAACCACCGCTAAACTACAACAGGTGTCAGCACCTTCCACTTCTACGACAACCAATCAATACATCTATACTTTAACTAGCTTCTGCCCGCGACTTCGTCTGCATAGCGTAATGATATACAGGAATTACTGGTCCGATGTGAAAAATACTTTCAGTGTTAGATAGCCCATTTATTGAGGAAGGCTATAGGCTATATATCATCACGCTAAGACTAAGTAACTATGCCACGTGGACGAAGTCGCGGGCGGAAACTAGTATTTCATAGTTCCACGCCTGTCTCCCATTGAGGTAAGCAGATTAGATATATAGATCGATTAGACACTCTAGATTTCCACTTGCTACGATCCTGGCACACCACATTCGCTTCATCTACGTTCATTAACCTCCTCATGCATGATCGTCGGTTTAGGGTACTCTTAGCCTGACCTGTTTTGAGAACGGGCGCAATTTGGTAGTGGTACGTTCGTCGAGGGCGGCGCCTTTCAACTCTTATATCGTTCTCGCCATGTATACTAGTTTCGTCAATCACCGAAGATCCATCATTTTTACATGCCCAAACCACCTTTCTCAATCTTTGTTACTACATCTTCTTTCACACCACACCGCTCCCTTATCACACTGTTTCCCACTCTATCTTTCAAAGTTACACCACATATACTATGCTATTTTATTGCGTTAAAACCTTTCAGACTGCTTAGGCTTTGAAGTAAGAATTGTTTTATGTTTATTGATAACAGATTTAATTTTGGACAGTTTTATCTACGAAATCTGTTGGTCCCTTATGTCATTTAGTGCCATTATTAGTGGTTCATTCTGTTGAAATGAAATAAGAAGATTTTGGTGTCCCAGGGGCTGTATTACGACGTGTTATCGCCATCAATTGTAGGTTGTGAGATCATAGATCGACAAAATATAATAAATGTTGCTTAATTATGTGTGTAAATTATTTAATTGTATGCATGATTTAATAATAAAAAAAATATTTACTTAAACAGTTCCTTGAAAATAAATTGTCATGACCGGATTTTGCATGCTATACTGTATTTAGCAAAATACGATTGATCAAAATATCCATAATACATATTTTATGCAAATAAAGAATATTTGATTTGGGATAGCGTTACTCTTAATCTGTAGAGCAGCATTTCTCTCTTTAAATCGGAAAATGATCAGCAATTACACGTCATAATACGGCGTCTAATTGATTTAATTTAAAGACGTACAATACCTGCAGAGCGAGTCGTCGGGCAGCGGTGCGGGGAGAGCGGGGAGTGCGGGGAGCGCGGGGGGAGGGGCGGGCGCGTCGTCCTCGTCGGGCGAGCCGTCGCTGGCCGAGCTGGAGCCCGCCGAGCTGCCGCCGCCGCGGTACCGCTCCACCTCGTCTGAGTAACAACCATTGCATAACAACCTCTGATACTAGATATCTGATATAATTTTATTTTTTTTGCACCATATTTTACCCGCGACTTCATCCGCGTGGTATATAACAAGAATTATAAAAAAGTAGCCTAAGTTAATCCTTGCTACATCAGCTATCAGCCAGTGAAAATCCCGTAAAATTGGTCCAGCCAATTCAGAGATTAGCCAAAAAAACAGACATACAATTTGTAAAAAAAATAGTTTTGTTATATGTACCGTGTATACATCAAAATGCACTTAGTAAAAAGCTATTTATTTTAATATTACAAACAGACACTCCAATTTTATTTATGAGTAAGTATTTAATATTTTCCTAAGATTATGAAGTAATTTTAGTGAAGCAAAATTCGACTTGCGGGCAGGATTCGAACCTGCGTCTTCTGGTTAGATACACCAGACGCTATGGCCACTAAACCACTGCGAGTCCCACCCGCCATATTGAAATTTGCTCACATTCTGAATAGGTGACGTCAGTGACATTTATTGAAAGAAACCTTGCTTCTCAACCGACATGACTTACTTTGCAGTTAAGTCGATGTCGTACAGTAAGGTAAGGTGGCCTTACCTATTAACTATCTTTTTTATCTGGTGTATCTAACTAGAAGACGCAGGTTCGAATCGTACCCGCAAGTCGAATTTTTTCCTTCACTAAAATAACACCTGTTATAATTTCAGATCAATAATTTCATGCAGTAGCATGATCATAATGCATTACCTCGTTTGTCGTCGCAGTCGGGTGCGTCCTCCAAGCTTCTGAGGATCTCGGCACACAATTCCGAGTCGAGCGGCACCGGGTTGTCAGACTCCCTGACATATTCAAATAATAGGTATTATCATTCATGTATGTAATTGGATGGTTGGCGCTCTTTGGGGGAGGCCTACGTTCAGCAGTGGACGGCAATAGGCTGATATGATGATGTAATGTCTATATATACTCAAACCATTTTTCTTTTATAGTCATAATTCAGAGATCGGAATAGTTAGAGTATATTTACCTAAGTTCTAGGAAGTAAGTAACATAGAGTTGATTATACCTCCTCTAAAATCCAGGAATCATAAACACGACGATTAAATCTCGGGAACTATGAAATTGCAAAATACTTATTGCTTTGAATACATTTGAACTATTTAGTTCAGATCTAATTAAAGCGCAATATTATATTGCGCTATAATTAATGAATCTATACAATTAATTATTAATTATTAATCAATACTTCTATACTAATATATAAAGCTGAAGAGTTTGTTTGTTTGTTTGTTTGCTTGAACGCGCTAATCTCAGGAACTACTGGTTCGATTTGAAAAATTCTTTCAGTGTTAGATAGCTCATTTATTGAGGAAGGCTATAGGCTATATATCATCACGCTAAGACCAATAGGAGCGGAGCATCAATGAAGAATTTTTCAAAATCGGGATTTTTCCTTTTGAGAGCTTCCGATGCATGCGCTGCGTAAACGATTAAAGTTTCGCAAAAATAATATATGACAGAATTGTTCCTCTTTAAAAGTTCTAAAAAAAAGTCCGCGACAGCATATGTCTATATTTTAAGGTTGGCTCACTATAACCTTTTTTATGCTAACTTTGTTCTAAAATTCGTTTTTTTTTCCTTTTGAGAGCTTCCGATGCGTGCGCTGCGTAAACGGTTAAAGTTTCGCAAAAATCATATATGACAGAATTGTTCCTCTTTAAAAGTTCTAAAAAAAAGTCCGCGACAGCATATGTCTATCTTTTAAGGTTGGCTCACTATAACCTTTTTTATGCTAACTTTGTTCTAAAATTCCAAATGCATTATTTGCGTAGGTGTTTTTATAAACATGATATTAATCCTTATCCAAATAAATACGTTATTCATCAGCCTTTAGAGCGTTTGTTTTGTATCCGTGTGGACCGAGCTTGGGTCCGCTCGGACCCAACAAACGCTCTAAAGGACATATCCTCATTTAGCGTTCTTTTATTATTCCTGTTCCCGTGACATATTTTACTAAAGTTCCGCTCGGATACTCAATACTCAATTATCAACTAACAATATTGGCTATATCGTGAAGTGAGCTTCAATCAAAACATACTACAAGCCGCTGAACGGGATCATCATCTTCTTACCACCTGTCAAGTGCCACCTGCCAAGTTTGCTTGAACTTGAACGCGATAATCTCAGGAACTATTGGTCCGATTGGAAAAAATCTTTCGGTGTTAGATAGTCCATTTATTGAGGAAGGCTATAGGCTATCATCCCGCTAAGACTAAGTAACTATTCCACGCGGACGAAGTCGCGGGCGGATGCTAGTACTAATATATAAAGCTGAAGAGTTTGTTTATTTGTTTGCTTGAACGCGCTAATCTCAGGAACTACTGGTCCGATTTGAAAAATTATTTCAGTGTTAGATAGCCCATTTATCGAGGAAGGCTATAGGCTATATATCATCACGCTACGCGGACGAAGTCGCGGGCAGAAGCTAGTTAATATATAAAGCTGAAGAGTTTGTTTGTTTGTTTGTTCACTTGAACGCGCTAATCTCAGGAACTACTGGTCCGATTTGAAAAATTGTTTCAGTGTTAGATAGGCCATTTATTGAGGAAGGCTATAGGCTATATATCAACACGCTACGCGAACGAAGTCGCGGGCAGAAGCTAGTATTGAATAAAGAAATTGCAAATTACAAGTGCAATATTCCCGGGAATTAAGAAATTGCAGATTACTTATTCTACCTTGATTACATTTATGGAATACGTGCAATAAATGAATTCTATAAGTAATTTGCAATTTCCTACCGAATTCCCGGGATTTATTAATCATGTTTATGATTCCGGTATTTTAGAGGAGGTATAATCAATTCTATGTTACTTAGTTCTTCGAACTGTAGGTAAATATACTCTGCATAACGTACACGTGTGAATGTTTTTTGAGCAATGGTAGCCTGATGGCTAGGGCGTCGGACTTGCGATCATGTTTGCCGGTTCGAAACCCACCCATTGCACTACCGACGCAAATCCACTCGTAACACAAGCATTTAGCTTAGCACGAGGTTAACGGAGGGTTAACAGAGGGTTAACAACAATACTATTAATGTGCGACCCACATTGCTAGTTACCTTTAAAAAAATATTTAATCTATAAATATTTAAAGGTTTTTTCTTTAAAAAAAATATAATTGTGTGTGTGTGTGTGTGTGAGAGAGAGAGTCTCTGTGTGTGTACGTACCGGTTGTGCAGCACGAGCGCGACGGCAGCAGGGTGCGGCACAGGCGGGTGTAAGGGCGCGCGCGGACTGAACGCGCTCGCCTCCAGCGTAGGCGCCGCAACCCGAGGCAAGGCGCTGCCGCCCCATTCACACCACACTCCTGACGCTGCAACGTCAAGCCTTATATACTACTTATCTACACACAATAATAGTATAAATGCGAAATACCTAACTAATATTATAAATGCGAAAGTTATTGGAGATTGGTGTCCACTAGAGCAGAGGGATGATGAGAGGTGTGATAGTTACGCGTGGCGGCGGCGGCGGCGCCCCAGTCGTCGCGCTCGGCCAGCACGTCGGGCGGCGCGGTGTCGCGGCCGCAGCGCGCCGCCCACGCCCGCTCCGCCTCGCCGCGCTCCAGCGGCAGCCGCGCCTCGCCCGCCTCCAACGCTACCAGCACCTCCGCGTCAAACACCTGTCATATACAACCTCATTAATACCGAATGTTGCATATAATGTCGGTCGTGTGGGGATGTGGTGTGGGTGTGTGTGAGTGCGGTACCTCGACGAGCGTGTTGGCGGCGAGCGCGTGCCAGTCGGCCACGTCGAGGCCGCGCGCCGCCCACCACTCGTCGGTCGTGTGGGGATGTGGTGTGGGTGTGTGTGAGTGCGGTACCTCGACGAGCGTGTTGGCGGCGAGCGCGTGCCAGTCGGCCACGTCGAGGCCGCGCGCCGCCCACCACTCGTCGGTCGTGTGGGGATGTGGTGTGGGTGTGTGTGAGTGCGGTACCTCGACGAGCGTGTTGGCGGCGAGCGCGTGCCAGTCGGCCACGTCGAGGCCGCGCGCCGCCCACCACTCGTCGGTCGTGTGGGGATGTGGTGTGGGTGTGTGTGAGTGCGGTACCTCGACGAGCGTGTTGGCGGCGAGCGCGTGCCAGTCGGCCACGTCGAGGCCGCGCGCCGCCCACCACTCGTCGGTCGTGTGGGGATGTGGTGTGGGTGTGTGTGAGTGCGGTACCTCGACGAGCGTGTTGGCGGCGAGCGCGTGCCAGTCGGCCACGTCGAGGCCGCGCGCCGCCCACCACTCGTCGGTCGTGTGGGGATGTGGTGTGGGTGTGTGTGAGTGCGGTACCTCGACGAGCGTGTTGGCGGCGAGCGCGTGCCAGTCGGCCACGTCGAGGCCGCGCGCCGCCCACCACTCGTCGGTCGTGTGGGGATGTGGTGTGGGTGTGTGTGAGTGCGGTACCTCGACGAGCGTGTTGGCGGCGAGCGCGTGCCAGTCGGCCACGTCGAGGCCGCGCGCCGCCCACCACTCGTCGGTCGTGTGGGGATGTGGTGTGGGTGTGTGTGAGTGCGGTACCTCGACGAGCGTGTTGGCGGCGAGCGCGTGCCAGTCGGCCACGTCGAGGCCGCGCGCCGCCCACCACTCGTCGGTCGTGTGGGGATGTGGTGTGGGTGTGTGTGAGTGCGGTACCTCGACGAGCGTGTTGGCGGCGAGCGCGTGCCAGTCGGCCACGTCGAGGCCGCGCGCCGCCCACCACTCGTCGGTCGTGTGGGGATGTGGTGTGGGTGTGTGTGAGTGCGGTACCTCGACGAGCGTGTTGGCGGCGAGCGCGTGCCAGTCGGCCACGTCGAGGCCGCGCGCCGCCCACCACTCGTCGGTCGTGTGGGGATGTGGTGTGGGTGTGTGTGAGTGCGGTACCTCGACGAGCGTGTTGGCGGCGAGCGCGTGCCAGTCGGCCACGTCGAGGCCGCGCGCCGCCCACCACTCGTCGGTCGTGTGGGGATGTGGTGTGGGTGTGTGTGAGTGCGGTACCTCGACGAGCGTGTTGGCGGCGAGCGCGTGCCAGTCGGCCACGTCGAGGCCGCGCGCCGCCCACCACTCGTCGGTCGTGTGGGGATGTGGTGTGGGTGTGTGTGAGTGCGGTACCTCGACGAGCGTGTTGGCGGCGAGCGCGTGCCAGTCGGCCACGTCGAGGCCGCGCGCCGCCCACCACTCGTCGGTCGTGTGGGGATGTGGTGTGGGTGTGTGTGAGTGCGGTACCTCGACGAGCGTGTTGGCGGCGAGCGCGTGCCAGTCGGCCACGTCGAGGCCGCGCGCCGCCCACCACTCGTCGGTCGTGTGGGGATGTGGTGTGGGTGTGTGTGAGTGCGGTACCTCGACGAGCGTGTTGGCGGCGAGCGCGTGCCAGTCGGCCACGTCGAGGCCGCGCGCCGCCCACCACTCGTCGGTCGTGTGGGGATGTGGTGTGGGTGTGTGTGAGTGCGGTACCTCGACGAGCGTGTTGGCGGCGAGCGCGTGCCAGTCGGCCACGTCGAGGCCGCGCGCCGCCCACCACTCGTCGGTCGTGTGGGGATGTGGTGTGGGTGTGTGTGAGTGCGGTACCTCGACGAGCGTGTTGGCGGCGAGCGCGTGCCAGTCGGCCACGTCGAGGCCGCGCGCCGCCCACCACTCGTCGGTCGTGTGGGGATGTGGTGTGGGTGTGTGTGAGTGCGGTACCTCGACGAGCGTGTTGGCGGCGAGCGCGTGCCAGTCGGCCACGTCGAGGCCGCGCGCCGCCCACCACTCGTCGGCGCGCGCCGCCCCGCCGCACGCGCGCGCCAGCTCCTGCGCGCACGCCTGCACCGCGCGCTGAACAAACAAACATAGCGACGGTAGCATAATGGCTAGGGCGTCGGACTTGCAAGCATGTGGTTGCCAGTTCGAAACCCACCCATTGCACTACCGACGTGAACCCACTCGCAACACAAGCATTTAGCTTAGCGCGAGAGGATTGTTACTTCAGTCTATATTTCTTGTTTTAAATTCTGTCTCAGATTAAGGCCCACTTGCACCAACTTCTTAAATATGTTTAAATTGCATTTAAACACAATTTTTCATAGTAAATTGTGTTTAAATATAATTTATACGCATTTAAAGCTGGGTAGTCACTTAGCAGTTTTGCATGTAACGTATCAGATACTGTATCAACCTGCAAGTGGGTACGCCTCATCCACGGTCCACCGCGTATCTCGCTACGAGCTGCCGGATCCGCCTATGACGTATTCGCAGTGATACCGCCACGCGGCGGGTTACTGCGAGCTTACAGCGCAGCTCGCAGCGGGCTCGTGCCTACGTACTCAGTTGATACCGTATCTGATACATTACATGCTACACTGCTAAGTGAGTACCCAGCTTTAGGAGTTGGTGCAAGTGGCCCTAAGTGATAAAGTGATGTGAATGTGGACTGACCCTAAGGTCTTGCGAGGTCATGCGCACGCGCGCGCGCGCCGCGTCGCTCAGGCCGAGCGCGAGGTCGCGGCGGCGCGCGCCCGCCTTCTCGCGCAGCGACGCGCTCAGCGAGCTGCACTCCTTCTCCAGCTGCTTGTACGACCCCGTCTGGATAACACAACACACACTTTACGTCAGAACTACAGTTGGCGCTAAATAACTTGAACCAACATGGCGGATACACAACAGTCCTTTTTTAGTACATTTTGCTCGCAAATGTACTGCGCAAACTTTCCCCGTCGCCGTTAGTTTTGGGTCAAGTTATTTTGCACGAACTATACTATCATTACAATTGCTTTATAAAGTTTTATAGTGAAGGAAAAAATCTGCTCGGAGGCAGGATCTGCATCTTCTGGTTACACCAGACGCTATGACCACTAAGCCACCGCGAGTACCACCTGCCATGTCGAACTTTGCCTTCACATTCTCCTGCCTGCGAGTCGAGTTTTTTCTTCACTAAAATAACTTTATAATTTTGGCATGAAGAATGCAAAAACAATCACAAAAAGACAATTGCATCTATAATATAAAAATGAATCGCCAAATGTGTTACTAAGCGCAAATCTCGAGAGCAGCTGAACCGATTTCGGTAGTTCTTATGGTGAGAAAAATTATTTATATTTATTTTTATTTTATTTAATCTTTATTGTACACAGAAATATTTATATAATAATTATAATAAAAAAAAATAACCTGAAAAAGTCTAAAAACAACACTTTTCTATATTCCAATATAAAAGATTCTTAATAATACTTAAGTCAATTTGAATTTTAATACCATACCATAAAGTTTAAGTGTTAGTCCGGTGTGTCGGGAAGGCAAAATAATTGAGTTTCAGAATCGACTGTTAGGCGGTACAGCCGGGTCAGCTATTTAATAATAATAATTTAATAAGCACTGAGTAATAATGTGTAGGCACTTAAAGAAGTAAGAATAGCTGACCTTAGCAATCTGCACGGAGAAGGGCCCAAAGCAGGCTTGCACGAAGTGCTCGTAGTCCCTGAGCGGGCGCTCGATGGCGTGCTCGACGTCGGCCACCCACAGCGCCAGCGCGTCCAGCTCGGCGCGCGCGCACACCGCCGCCAGCGCCTGCCCACTCCTGCGCAACCGTATACATATATATAGGTACTTATGTTTGTAATAACAATCGAAATATCCGATATAATGTTATATATCGATGTGATCTGGTAGTAGGTGCGCGTGTGCAGGCCGGGCCCGCGCACGCGCCGGCAGAAGGCGGAGTCGTGCGCGGGCACGCGTGTGTATATACTGACGTGATCTGGTAGTAGGTGCGCGTGTGCAGGCCGGGCCCGCGCACGCGCCGGCAGAAGGCGGAGTCGTGCGCGGGCACGCGTGTGTATATACTGACGTGATCTGGTAGTAGGTGCGCGTGTGCAGGCCGGGCCCGCGCACGCGCCGGCAGAAGGCGGAGTCGTGCGCGGGCACGCGTGTGTATATACTGACGTGATCTGGTAGTAGGTGCGCGTGTGCAGGCCGGGCCCGCGCACGCGCCGGCAGAAGGCGGAGTCGTGCGCGGGCACGCGTGTGTATATACTGACGTGATCTGGTAGTAGGTGCGCGTGTGCAGGCCGGGCCCGCGCACGCGCCGGCAGAAGGCGGAGTCGTGCGCGGGCACGCGTGTGTATATACTGACGTGATCTGGTAGTAGGTGCGCGTGTGCAGGCCGGGCCCGCGCACGCGCCGGCAGAAGGCGGAGTCGTGCGCGGGCACGCGTGTGTATATACTGACGTGATCTGGTAGTAGGTGCGCGTGTGCAGGCCGGGCCCGCGCACGCGCCGGCAGAAGGCGGAGTCGTGCGCGGGCACGCGTGTGTATATACTGACGTGATCTGGTAGTAGGTGCGCGTGTGCAGGCCGGGCCCGCGCACGCGCCGGCAGAAGGCGGAGTCGTGCGCGGGCACGCGTGTGTATATACTGACGTGATCTGGTAGTAGGTGCGCGTGTGCAGGCCGGGCCCGCGCACGCGCCGGCAGAAGGCGGAGTCGTGCGCGGGCACGCGTGTGTATATACTGACGTGATCTGGTAGTAGGTGCGCGTGTGCAGGCCGGGCCCGCGCACGCGCCGGCAGAAGGCGGAGTCGTGCGCGGGCACGCGTGTGTATATACTGACGTGATCTGGTAGTAGGTGCGCGTGTGCAGGCCGGGCCCGCGCACGCGCCGGCAGAAGGCGGAGTCGTGCGCGGGCACGCGTGTGTATATACTGACGTGATCTGGTAGTAGGTGCGCGTGTGCAGGCCGGGCCCGCGCACGCGCCGGCAGAAGGCGGAGTCGTGCGCGGGCACGCGTGTGTATATACTGACGTGATCTGGTAGTAGGTGCGCGTGTGCAGGCCGGGCCCGCGCACGCGCCGGCAGAAGGCGGAGTCGTGCGCGGGCACGCGTGTGTATATACTGACGTGATCTGGTAGTAGGTGCGCGTGTGCAGGCCGGGCCCGCGCACGCGCCGGCAGAAGGCGGAGTCGTGCGCGGGCACGCGTGTGTATATACTGACGTGATCTGGTAGTAGGTGCGCGTGTGCAGGCCGGGCCCGCGCACGCGCCGGCAGAAGGCGGAGTCGTGCGCGGGCACGCGTGTGTATATACTGACGTGATCTGGTAGTAGGTGCGCGTGTGCAGGCCGGGCCCGCGCACGCGCCGGCAGAAGGCGGAGTCGTGCGCGGGCACGCGTGTGTATATACTGACGTGATCTGGTAGTAGGTGCGCGTGTGCAGGCCGGGCCCGCGCACGCGCCGGCAGAAGGCGGAGTCGTGCGCGGGCACGCGTGTGTATATACTGACGTGATCTGGTAGTAGGTGCGCGTGTGCAGGCCGGGCCCGCGCACGCGCCGGCAGAAGGCGGAGTCGTGCGCGGGCACGCGTGTGTATATACTGACGTGATCTGGTAGTAGGTGCGCGTGTGCAGGCCGGGCCCGCGCACGCGCCGGCAGAAGGCGGAGTCGTGCGCGGGCACGCGTGTGTATATACTGACGTGATCTGGTAGTAGGTGCGCGTGTGCAGGCCGGGCCCGCGCACGCGCCGGCAGAAGGCGGAGTCGTGCGCGGGCACGCGTGCCCCACGCGCCAGCACGCCGCGCCACGCCGCCTCCTCCCACGCGCCGCGCACGCCCCACCACGCCACGCCGCCTGACATCACCACACACATTACAGAACTATTGGAAAATTATTTTGTAAATCATTCTTCTCACCTCTCTTAACATTATAGTAGTTGCAGATTGTTTTATTATTTTTATTTATTGATTGAAGGCAGGGAGGTAGTTTAAGTTTTCATTAAAATAATTGTAGTTTTAAACATCTACATTCTTTGGGATGAGGCAAATGACGTTGTAATATTTTTCAAATATTCATCCTAAAATTTTTTTAGCAATTTGGCCTTTACAAACATACAATTAATTGCGAAATGGACCATAGAAGCGAGAACCGTAGGAAATTACAGAAGTTAGAAGTGAGAAAGAACCTTCTGTGAGATTAATTTCGCAATTAGCAGCGTCATTGTCAGTGTAGTAAATGCATAATAGACACAAAGTAACTTGGACTAGGAGTGCGTTCCACTTAGCGACCACAACGATCAAAATGCTCATTTAGTCGTTCCACATAACGACCGCGGTCGTTGTGGTCGCGGCGAAAACGTCACTCATGACGTCATGACTTACGCTCACGACGACTCATCTAAAAAGGTGCGTCGTAGTCATCGTTCCACTTGAGTTTAGGACAGTAACCCTCACAAGCAAGTGGAACTGGAAACACTGCGGTCATGAGCGTGATCATTGTGAACGCCAAGTGGAACGCACCCTAAAAACAAATATCTATGGGATACACTGCTTTTCATGAATGGCGAAGCTGTAGTTTCGAGCAACCACATACTAGGATTTTCTCCTATATCGTGGTGCGTACAAACACAAATTCTCACATACTCAAACAAGTAAATAAAAAAAATAGATTCGATTTTTAAGTATTAACTGTAAGTTGATTTTTCAACCACTATTGTATTGGGATTATAATAATAATAATAGTTTATGTAATAATAAATAAATCTAACTATAGCTCATGCTCATGGACATAGTTATGGCCTAAGAGCCCGTGAACGCCAGACCTTCGTTATTTTATAAATGCCGAAAGTTTGTCAGCGCATGCTCCCAACACAGGTAAGAACGATGGACAATTATGAAGTTGGGGTTATCATGGCTTTGGCAGATAAACGGTACTACATTTTTAAGAAAATATAAATATTAATGTAGCGTTACCTATGAGCAGCAGCAGCGCGGCGAGCGGGCACAGCACGAGCGCGCACAGCAGCGCGGCGGCCGGCTGCGCGATGCCCAGCACCGCGATGCGCCACACCAACACCTCCGCCAGCACGAACCATCTGCACACAACACACTTTTTATTTGTATACTACTTCCGCCCGCGACTTCGTCTGCGTGGACTTCATAATTGTGTCCGACCGAGATTAAAAGTAACCTAGATCCGTTCAGCCCTTTTGGCGTGAAAGATTAAAAAAACACCCATCCATGCTCATAAACTTTCGCATTTATAATTTTAGTAGATATATTTTTTGTATTAGTAGTTTGTGACTATGAATAAACGTTAATGAGTAGTGTAGATAATATTGATTACCTATTTAGGTTGTCTGGGTCGGGACAGTCGAGGTCGTAGAAGAGCGCGTTGGTGGCGTGCAGCGCGAGCGCGAGCGGCGGCAGCCACAGCGGCGCGGCCAGCGCGGCGGCGGCGGCGGCGGCGCTGGCGCCCAGCACCAGCAGCGGCAGCAGCAGCAGCAGCGCCGCCGAGCCCGCGCCGCCCACCACGCCGTACGACCACGCGCGGTGCGCCGCACGCGACAGACCCTTGCCCAGCAGCCCTGGCCACTCACACCACATCACAATTCACAATACATCACATCCGGTTGTCAAATTATGTCAACCTTCGTTTAAAAACTTTGCTTAATAAACGTTAAAGAAGCTGAAAGTAGTGTCAATCGTCAATTTTGGGCAAAATTTATGATTGACAATATTTTAGCTACAATATCGATTTACAAGCAAAGATTTTAATCATCAATTGTGAATATTGTATAGCTAAGGGCGCAATTACTACAGCTAGGAATCTAAAATGTGTTATAAACCTAGAAATTGCGAAAAACCAATTATAATTTGAATTTGTATAGATTGATTACGATCAGCCTTAATATTATCGACTTCAGTCAAACTTGGACATCCTTCAACGCCCACACATCTTATCGCAATATTGTAATAGTGAAGATTGTAACTTAATTTATTTTAAGTGTCCATGGAGTTTCTTGCCCGATTCTTCTCCATAGGATCAACCTTTAGGAACCGTGCAACTAGAATCATAACGTTTCACAAACGCTTGTAAAAGCTTACTTGAAATAAAAACATTTGAACTGAACTGAAAATTAACGCTACCAAACCGTGTTCACTTCCGGGGGTCGCGAAAATAATGCGTAGCAATTCTCGTGGCCACTCTATGAAAGCGGCCGTAGCCAGTGGACCGTTTTTAGTGGGCACGAGCCCCACATAACTTCACCTTCCCCCGAAGGTGTCGTATGCGCCAGGCATTTTCTCCGACCAAAAAAAGCCCAGTGACTTCAAAGTCGCGTGCTTGTACAGTACACAAAAAAATCTAAACAAGCTTCGTATTTTATTTTTATTTTGCCCATGTTCTAAACGGGAATAGCGCAGGTTTTATATTATTCCTATACATAGCTAATATTTTTACACCATTTGAATTAGAAAAGGACGATATTATATAATTATTTAGTATGTAGTAATAAAATTGCGTTGCCTACAGTACAACAAAGGGAGGGGAAGGGGTAACTGGAAGAAGAGTCGCATTTCACGAGAGTCACAACTTATCGAGGACAAGTAGTACAATTTGCACGACGGCAAGTAAGTTAGCAAAAAAATTAAGTTTTTTACTTAGAATTAATTTATTGGTACAATCGTGATAATGTTTCCTTTCATACATATTTAACCTTTCTTATTTGATTTGGTTATGTGATTGACTTGTATGTCAGTTTCGGATCGGATAGGTTTTTTGACACAGTGTATAGTACAGTTACGCATTAAACTTGCAAATTGGACAAGATTGTCGCATATTAGGCTGTAACGTTGAAAACTTGTCTCACCCGTGTCCGGCTCGGTCTCGAAGCGCGTGCGCTCCTTGGACACGTGGCGCCAGAGCGTCAGCAGCCGCGACCACATCGTCTGCGTTTCGCTGCTGCGCTTTGGGAATAGTGTCCCGTTCACCTATCGTATAAATAATAATTACTACATTACCGCCTCATTAGCCTAGCGGTCCTCAGCGCGACTGCTGCTAACCGTAAGGTAAGTCATGTCGGTTGAGAGGCAAAGTAACTTGCCTTTCAATAGATGTTACTAACGTTACCTTTAATACGTAAGTTCAGAATGTGAAGGCAAATTTCGACATGGCAGGTGGGACTCGCGGTGGCTTAGAGGTCATAGCGTCTGGCGTATCTAGCCAGAAGACGCAGGTTCGAATCCTGCCTGCGAGTCGAATTTTTCCATCACTAAAATAACTAGGTAAATAATTAGGTTAATAGAACCTACCTAATCCGATTTGTTAATAATAAACACAACATTTTTTTAAGAGAATTTTGCTCTCTTAGTATTTTCTCTGGTGTCACGTGTGTTTTTTTTACAAACAAAAATCCATAACGTAATTCCCGAATCCACGTGAACGTGTCGTCAAAAATATTGATTGATACCTGCGACAGCTCGTAGTCAGGCACAAATGGTTTGATGCAAAGCAGCGTGCGCAGCGACAGCGGCGAGCACCAGGGCACCAGCACGCCCAGCACGAACATTATGTTCCAGCACCAACTCCACGTCCTGAATCATACAAATCTAATTACATAAATACATAAATACCTTCCCAGGGGGTAGACAGTCACACGATTCTAATTATTTAATCGTTAATCTACATATATAAAAATGCATTCCTATTTCCGATGGTCACGGCATCACGCGAGGATCAATTTGAACAGCATTTTCTGCTTCTTCTTACTTCTTGGCGGCGCACGAGGAACACGGGCTGCGAGGGGTCGGAGCGCGGCGTCACTTAGATAAGTGTTAGTGACCTGTGAGCGAGGTTGAGCAGGCGCCAGGCGGGCCAGCGCGTGGTGGTGGCGCGCGTGGTCTCGCGGCGCACGAGGAACACGGGCTGCGAGGGGTCGGAGCGCGGCGGCACTTAGATAAGTGTTAGTGACCTGTGAGCGAGGTTGAGCAGGCGCCAGGCGGGCCAGCGCGTGGTGGTGGCGCGCGTGGTCTCGCGGCGCACGAGGAACACGGGCTGCGAGGGGTCGGAGCGCGGCGGCACTTAGATAAGTGTTAGTGACCTGTGAGCGAGGTTGAGCAGGCGCCAGGCGGGCCAGCGCGTGGTGGTGGCGCGCGTGGTCTCGCGGCGCACGAGGAACACGGGCTGCGAGGGGTCGGAGCGCGGCGGCACTTAGATAAGTGTTAGTGACCTGTGAGCGAGGTTGAGCAGGCGCCAGGCGGGCCAGCGCGTGGTGGTGGCGCGCGTGGTCTCGCGGCGCACGAGGAACACGGGCTGCGAGGGGTCGGAGCGCGGCGGCACTTAGATAAGTGTTAGTGACCTGTGAGCGAGGTTGAGCAGGCGCCAGGCGGGCCAGCGCGTGGTGGTGGCGCGCGTGGTCTCGCGGCGCACGAGGAACACGGGCTGCGAGGGGTCGGAGCGCGGCGGCACTTAGATAAGTGTTAGTGACCTGTGAGCGAGGTTGAGCAGGCGCCAGGCGGGCCAGCGCGTGGTGGTGGCGCGCGTGGTCTCGCGGCGCACGAGGAACACGGGCTGCGAGGGGTCGGAGCGCGGCGGCACTTAGATAAGTGTTAGTGACCTGTGAGCGAGGTTGAGCAGGCGCCAGGCGGGCCAGCGCGTGGTGGTGGCGCGCGTGGTCTCGCGGCGCACGAGGAACACGGGCTGCGAGGGGTCGGAGCGCGGCGGCACTTAGATAAGTGTTAGTGACCTGTGAGCGAGGTTGAGCAGGCGCCAGGCGGGCCAGCGCGTGGTGGTGGCGCGCGTGGTCTCGCGGCGCACGAGGAACACGGGCTGCGAGGGGTCGGAGCGCGGCGGCACTTAGATAAGTGTTAGTGACCTGTGAGCGAGGTTGAGCAGGCGCCAGGCGGGCCAGCGCGTGGTGGTGGCGCGCGTGGTCTCGCGGCGCACGAGGAACACGGGCTGCGAGGGGTCGGAGCGCGGCGGCACTTAGATAAGTGTTAGTGACCTGTGAGCGAGGTTGAGCAGGCGCCAGGCGGGCCAGCGCGTGGTGGTGGCGCGCGTGGTCTCGCGGCGCACGAGGAACACGGGCTGCGAGGGGTCGGAGCGCGGCGGCACTTAGATAAGTGTTAGTGACCTGTGAGCGAGGTTGAGCAGGCGCCGGGCGGGCCAGCGCGTGGTGGTGGCGCGCGTGGTCTCGCGGCGCACGAGGAACACGGGCTGCGAGGGGTCGGAGCGCGGCGGCACTTAGATAAGTGTTAGTGACCTGTGAGCGAGGTTGAGCAGGCGCCAGGCGGGCCAGCGCGTGGTGGTGGCGCGCGTGGTCTCGCGGCGCACGAGGAACACGGGCTGCGAGGGGTCGGAGCGCGGCGGCACTTAGATAAGTGTTAGTGACCTGTGAGCGAGGTTGAGCAGGCGCCAGGCGGGCCAGCGCGTGGTGGTGGCGCGCGTGGTCTCGCGGCGCACGAGGAACACGGGCTGCGAGGGGTCGGAGCGCGGCGGCACTTAGATAAGTGTTAGTGACCTGTGAGCGAGGTTGAGCAGGCGCCAGGCGGGCCAGCGCGTGGTGGTGGCGCGCGTGGTCTCGCGGCGCACGAGGAACACGGGCTGCGAGGGGTCGGAGCGCGGCGGCACTTAGATAAGTGTTAGTGACCTGTGAGCGAGGTTGAGCAGGCGCCAGGCGGGCCAGCGCGTGGTGGTGGCGCGCGTGGTCTCGCGGCGCACGAGGAACACGGGCTGCGAGGGGTCGGAGCGCGGCGTGACGATGGAGGTGGCGCGCGCGGACAGCACGGTGGGCACGCGCTCGCGGCGCCCGCGGAAGTGCCGCTCCACCACCCAGCGCGCCGCGCGCCAGCGCCGCGTCGCCCACGAGAACGTGCGCGTCGGCGACACCGCGCCGCGCAACTCCTGACCACAACCACAACCACAACCACCACACATTGTATACTGTCTCATTAGCCTAGTAGTGTTGAACGCGACTGCTACGCTACAGGTCGAGCAAAGTGTTAGGGTTTTCTATGAAATTCCCAGCTCGCTCGCCCATCGACGTACCGAGGGTGTACATTACTACGCCTCTGCTGTCTTTTTTTATGGCATAGGGCGTGGAACAAGCAGAAAGATTCGCCTGATGGTAAGCGATTACCACCGCCCATGGACTCCCGCAACTACTACTAAGAAGTCGCGAGTGAATAAAATGCATACAAGACTTCTAAATGTTTGATTTAATGGTTGAACCAGCATGACCCACAGTAGCCCAAAGTGCCATAGTCCCTAAGTACAACTTCTGATGGCGAGACGGGTACAGCTCTACCCGAGTCTCCGACAAATACATCAGCCAGTCCATACATAATAATATGTTTATTTCTCTACTATTATAAAATTGTAAAATAGCTGTGTCTGTACATTGAAGATATTAAAAAAAAACACGTGGGTTATCTTAAATATAATAAGAATGTAAGTGAGCCGTGTCTGTACATTGCTTATATTTACAAAAAAACTAATTTGGGGGACTCAGAATCGGTAACATAATCCATTTCTATTATTTTTGGAACTTTTGTCTGTCTGTTTGTCTGTCGGTTTGTCTGTCTGTTTGTCTGTCGGTTTGTCTGTCGGTTTGTCTGTCGGTTTGTCTGTATGTTTGACCGCGCATCAAATGATAACTACTGAAGAGATTTGGAGGAAGTGGGCAGGAATTCATAGCCTGTTTCTTGGATTAACATTTAGGCTATTTTTAATTCAAATCGGTTCTCTCTATCAAAAGTTATTAACATTAACATTTTAACCATTGAAAACGCTGAATTTTAAAAATAACCATTGAAGTCAATTTATTTTTCAAGTTATTCTGTATTAGACTAGCACGGATCAAACATTATAACAGAATCAAGTAATAAAATTAAAAAATACACTTATAGGGACTAAATAAGATAAAACAAGAAATTAAAGCAGATCAATCAGAAACCATTATTGTGACCAGGAATTGATTATTAGTACAGTTATTCTAACTCTACTTACACAGGGAATCACGGGGCATACATAGGATTTATCCAGCGAGCACAAGCCGGTGTAAAAACTAAATAATTGAGTAGGTTATAGAAGTAAACAAAGAATGACAACTTATTTTCTAGCGGACTAACACGACATCGTTATTACCTCAATGAAATTTGATTCGATAACAGGTGTCATTTTGAGTTGACAATTTTGACAATTATTGTTTTCTTCTCTAAAGCATCCAGCCATATAGTAACTTATTTTATAATTTGAAACCTCCATAGTGTAGATACAGTGCGCACACTATATTTGAGAAAGTAACTAAAGAGTTTCCATTTATTCAAATAATTAAATAATATACCCTAAGAATATACCACTTATGTGTATAATAATTAAAAAAAAATGCAACGTGCGTTAATCTTAATTTACTGACGCCGAAACAGTTATTTGAGATTTTTGTCTATGTAGGTATGTCTGTTTATATTTCCATGCTTCACGTCAATACCACGTGAACAAATTTTTGAAATTAAGTCATTTATAGGTCAGAAATACGGTATTCAGAGGTCCATGGCGCTAAGTGTATTAAAAATTAGAAAATCTAATTTTTCGAGGTGGTTAGTTGAATCCTGGAGAGGACAACGTCTCTCAGGTCAGCTAGTGGTATATAAACGTCTCCGAATCCGAAAATGTGATTTTTAAAATTCTTGTCTGTTTGTCTGTTTGTTACGGGTTGGAGCAAAAACTACTGACTAGATTTTAATTTTGTTATCACTGTTAGAAAGTATATGCTCCAACTTAAAAACTGGTGAACTTCCTTTCTCAATTAATTGAATGAATCCTGGGATACAGCTTGACCTCCCTAAAGTATAGAGGCCCACACAAAGAAGAGGTCATCAATGTTGGTTTTACATTTTTACTCCTGATATAGCTTCACGTGAGCGAAGCCGTGGACAGAAGCTAGTATTTACATAACATACGGCCACGCCTATAGGACGAGGCAAAAGTTTACATAATATATGTACATTAACGCTTCGGTGTCATGTTTTAGGCCCATGTAATAGGAGGTGAGGCTTTTGTTATTAATCGGGCAAAAATCCAAAATTAAGCGCCCATTATTCTCATCATTATAAACAACTAGCTTCTGCCCGCGACGTCGTCCGCGTAGCGTGATGATATATAGCCTATAGCCTTCCTCAGTAAATGGGCTATCTAACACTGAAAGAATTTTTCAAATCGGACCAGTAGTTCCTGAGATTAGCGCGTCCAAGCAAACAAACAAACAAACTCTTCAGCTTTATATATTAGTAATATAGATTTTTATTATGGAACTATCCTTGAAATCGGAAAAATATAAAATAAATAATTATGTATTGAAATAAAACAACTTTACGGATTATATCGCGTTATATTAGTATCAAATACAATACAAATCCCAATACAACGATAAGACGCATGACACCTCAGTCTGCCCGTGACCATGGACGCTGTAAAGGGTCCGAAACGTCGGGATTTGTATTGTATTTGATACTAATATAACGCGATATAATCCGTAAAGTTGTTTTATTTCAATATGTCTGATATTCGCGTAAGCTTCAGAAATCAATAATTATGTAGGTAAAAATATAAATTCACTCAACTAAACATGTATGAAATAACTAATTATTGAGGATAAAAAAAATCAATAAGGTTGTATATAATGTATATCTTGTAGTCAATAGTAAATTGAAGAAATAATTAAGCCCATTGACTTGATGAGAAATTTAAGAAAATCAATGTTTCAGTCTTACCTTCATAAGCAATGGCTCTCGATCTCTAAGGAAGGCGAGGTCTCTGAGTAAGAAGTATCGATGCTGGTGCAACTTGTGCGCTTGCATCGCTGCAGCAGCGTCCTCCATGGGCGTCCAGCGCAGCTCGCTTTTGAGTCGTAGCGCTGCAGCCGCTAGCTTCTCTTTACGCCACGCATCGGCTCGAGATAGGATAGGGTGCGACGCGCATATCCGCGCTTCGGCCGTCGCTAGGCTTGCTTCTAGTTTTCGATGGACACCTTCTTCAGCTCTAGGTAATAAACGATGCGAATTTGAGACATACCAGGTTAAACTGTTCAAAACATATTTTTGCAAATTAAAATAACAATTAAATTAAGTAATTCTCAGCGCCGCCAGCGCCTCGCTGCTCAGCACGGCCCGGCACACGCGCCACACGTACTGACCTGGTGACGATGGCGGAGGCGCGCAGCTGCGCCGCCAGCAGCGCGGGCACGTCGGGCCCCAGCGCCGCCAGCGCCTCGCTGCTCAGCACGGCCCGGCACACGCGCCACACGTACTGACCTGGTGACGATGGCGGAGGCGCGCAGCTGCGCCGCCAGCAGCGCGGGCACGTCGGGCCCCAGCGCCGCCAGCGCCTCGCTGCTCAGCACGGCCCGGCACACGCGCCACACGTACTGACCTGGTGACGATGGCGGAGGCGCGCAGCTGCGCCGCCAGCAGCGCGGGCACGTCGGGCCCCAGCGCCGCCAGCGCCTCGCTGCTCAGCACGGCCCGGCACACGCGCCACACGTACTGACCTGGTGACGATGGCGGAGGCGCGCAGCTGCGCCGCCAGCAGCGCGGGCACGTCGGGCCCCAGCGCCGCCAGCGCCTCGCTGCTCAGCACGGCCTGGCATACGCGCGAAACGTACTCGCGCATCGCTGCCTCGCGCACCTCCTAACACCATATTCATATCAGTTTTATTGTATTTACGACTTTGTTTCCAGGGTCGGATCTATCATATGGCTTTTTGGCTTTAGCCCAGGGCCCCGTGGATTCAAGGGTCAAGATAATATAAATCAAAATATATTTTACCGTCTTATTTTTTTCTATACTTTGTGTAATTAGGTGGGCCCCTAAGTAGTATTAGCCCAGGGCCCCGCAGTATTCCGATCCTTAAAAATTGCTGTCAGCTAAAGTCATTACTGCAGGCAGTTGGCTAAAAAAATTACATGGAAGCTTAAGTTTATGCTAATGCTAAGAACCAGAAACAATTCTGAATGTTAACTTATGACGAATTCCATTAAAAAAAACATCTTACGTTTAGTCTGTAAATGTTAAAAAGTTTATACGACATCCTAACCTCCTCGATGTCCTTCATAGGCATTTTCTGGCTGGCGAGGTGTGCGGCGCGGCGCTCGCGGAAGTGCAGGAACCAGCCGCGCGACTCCCGCTCCAGCAGCGCCTGCAGCGTGGGCGCCGCGCGCCGCACCAGCTCGCGCCGGTACAGCCGCAGGTCTACCTGTACCACGTCCTTGATAGCATGTACTTTCACCAAATTTGAAAAACTTACAATATGTGGGATACCATAAACTAGGCTAGTTGGAGGCCCATTTCCATCTAAATTATCGTTACCACGTTAATAAGCATGATATGATTGATCTTTATACTAAAATTAGCTACGCTAGCCCGCCGTTTCTGATTCTTTGTCGTTTTTTAGGGGAGCTAACGAGCAGACGGATCACCTGATGGTAAGCGATTACCGCCGCTAATGTACACTAAAGGAGTCGCAAGTGCATTGCCCGCCTATTATAAGGGTTGGGGAAAAAGCAGAGAAATGTTTTAGTTGACGCGTACAGTTGCCGCAAAATAACTTGAACCAAAATGGTGGATGCGCAGTAGTCGATTTTTAGTACATTTTGCACGCAAATGCACTGCGCAAATTTTCCCCCTCTCCTTTAGTTTTGGGTCGTTATTTTGCGCGAACTGTACCTACCTGTGTCCGCTGCGGTGTGGTGTAGAGGCAGGGCACGGGCGGCGCGGGCCGCGGAGGCTCTCGCGCGTCCGTCTTCTCGGAGGCGGCGCGGCGCATCGCTCGCGTCACCCACGCGGCTAGCGCTGCTATGTCCTCCTGGTGCTCCGGCTTCACGTCATACAAGTATTACGACGCTTTTTAATATATATATTTTTTCACAAGCCAGTTGGCTGATTATTATGTATATTTTTTTGTTTTGAGAAGGAGCGTACTATAGCACTTTGAGACGTCATACAAGTTCTTTATTGAGTTTCATTTTGTGGGAACGTGACAGAGTATCCCCACTCAATCACTAAATTCAACAACTACTTAAAAAGCTTTTTACTTAATAATTTATTAGACGATTTAAACTATTCTTTCAGTAGACTATACTTAATGAAATAATTTTTAATAAGGCTGTCACTTTTAACACATCAGTCAATTAACCAGTGATTTTCTATGTTTTTAAAAAAAATCTGATAACAACTTAAACCACGCTTTGTTTTAATAAAAGTATTGAAGTACCTTGCATATCAGTTCAGCTACTAAGTAACGTGACCTTTCTTCTCTAATTTTCTTATC
Organism: Acronicta leporina; assembly: GCA_947256265.1. Classification (NCBI taxonomy): domain Eukaryota; kingdom Metazoa; phylum Arthropoda; class Insecta; order Lepidoptera; family Noctuidae; genus Acronicta; species Acronicta leporina. The sequence continues at coordinate 14,017,595 of OX366521.1, forward strand.
AAGGTCGCGCGCCTCCAGTGAGGGCATTCCAAATGCCAAATCGAGCAGTCTGGAAAACACAATGGACTTAACATCTCGAACAGCTACGAAATGCCTGCAGGAAACCAAACCATTATGCAATACCGCAGCGCAATGGAGACTCTTGATGAGATTGTTTTCCTTACCTATGTAGACCTTGCAGTAAAGATTTCGCCCCGGCGATAACCGACAGGGGCTCATCTCGCAGCAGTCGATCACGGGCCACGACCACAATAAGTGCGAGCGCGCGCGCTATATGGCAGTACAGTTCCTCGCGCGCACGCGCACGTCCGCGCTGCAGCCACCCCGCCACCCGCCACACGTGAGTCTGGCCGGGGAAGTGGCGAGATGGTACTTCGAACTCGCTGCATCAGTACATTACTTAGGTTTCAGTGTTACTCACGTACAAAATGTCATGGTTTGCCAGCTATGACTGGTGGAAGATCGCTTATGTTTATATTATATTATTGCAATGGAATCAGATGACTAAAGAGTCGTAGGTGAAGATGGTGAAATATACTTGAGTTTTTTTGTTATTCGACTGCATCTGTCAAAATGGTTTACAGTTGTGTGGCGTGTCGTGGGTAAGATTTCCACCTGAGGCAAATATTTGCGTTCCACAGATATTAAGTTTCGAGTCTGGAGTGTTGTACTATGTGAACATGAATTCTCATTTAATACAGGTTTGATCCCTAGTGCGGAGGATTCTTTTTTAAAAAAGACAAAGAACTTTATTTCGTGTATAGCGTTGAATATGAATCAATGTAAGTATCAAGAAGTGTAAGTATCAAGTGCAACAACAAATTAATTTTGTTACTAGGCTAGAGGTGAGGTAAGTAAATGTGATGAGAATGGGTGGTGCTCCACACGCAATACCTACTGTAGCAGGAGAGGGAGTTAATCAAATGATTATAACTAATTTCTGAAAGGGTCCAGAGCGCGACGTTAGGTAAACCTCGCGTGATCTCCCTCATCATAAATCAGTTGTTGATATTCGCCATTCACAGCACGATATGAATTTAAACAAGTGTCCTCCCAGCTAAGAAAATGTCTACTTAGAAGAACTTCATAGTTTTTAAGTAAATTTTGAAAATCAAGGAAGTTATAATCCTGCCTTATAATTAATGAAAGGACCCACTCCCAGCAAAACCAATCTTGGCATTAATGGAGGAATTCATAAAATAGGTCACAATACATTCCAGGCCTCTTCGGCCTCAGTAAATTTCATTTCTTTCTATCTTACGGATGTAAGAAAAGTTTCTTAAAGTTGTTTTATTTCAATATGATATATATGTTTGATGTTTATGATATATATGTTTGACGACCTCTGTGGTTTAGTGGTTCGAGTACCAGACTGCTGACCATGAGGTCGTGGGCTCGATTCCCACAGAACACAAAAATTTATGTGATAAATATAAGTGTTTGTGTTCGTCTGGGTGTTTCTTATGTATTAAAAGTATGTATTTACAAAAAAAAAGTATATTAGTATTATATCCATTGTCTAGTACCCATAGTACACGCTCTGCTTAGTTTGGGACTAGGTGGTGCTGTGTAAAAAAAAATATGTCCCAGAATATACTGACTGGTATTGGATTTATACTAATATAACGCGATAGAATCCGTGAAGTTCTTTATCTCAATATGTCTAATATTTGCGTAAGCTTCAGAAATAAGTATCCTCAAAGCAGTTCAAAGACATTATAGCTTTATCTTCCATCAGTCATTTAACTGAGCAGTTATATTGAACCAGTTATTTAAAAAGAATACGAACAATACAACCTTTTTAAATCGTCGCCGATTGACGTCAACGAATTGATTTTTCATAGTGATACACATTGTATGTGGTTGCTTCGTATCGGCGATACGAAAGAAAATATGTTTGAAAAGGTTGTATTGAATACATATTTGCATTTTGTATTTGATGTAATACTTCGTTGTCGCTTAGGTATAACATTTGACTCCCATCTAAATTCTTGGCAAATATTAGAGGCATATAAAGGTAATTATGAATATTATCTAATTAATTGTGGCATCGCTTAGACTTAGACAAACATTACAAATGTTCAATCAAATGTAAGATATTATTATATCTTATAAGCTTTCCTTAAACACAGTGTGCGAAGTACTTAGGTCTACTTTAAAATAATATCATAAAGGGTAATAGAAAACCAATACAGTTTCTAGAAAGTTCCGTTGAATGAATCATTGGGGACTACGGTACGATGGAATGCATATGATACACTAAAATAATTATGATAGCACTGCACAGGTTAACTTAATGTATTTCTAAATAGACATGCTGTGTATAGGGAGAGGGGGTTATGTTTGTGGACACTGGCTTCAATGTTCTGTGGACCATGCAGACTCTTTTATATGACTCAATGGGCGTCAAAGCCAAAGTCAAAAGATAACAAGTAAGGCAGTAGCTCCTATTACTAGGCATGTTATCCGAATCTGAATATTTATGGCGGTAGTTTGACAAGAGATTTTCCAAATACGTTGCATTGAGACATGACAGTACATCATAGACTAATTAGCTTGAACAATAACAAGGTTATTTCTAGAAATTCACAGATCTCAATTATCTGTTACAGTTGGACAATATCAGTAAGTTTATTGACTAATTTGTATAAGACATAAAAATATCTAAGATCAATAATACTGATCAAATGTTAGCCTTACACAGTGGAGCCAATGTCGACAGGAAACAGACACATAAATATATTAACATACATATATATATACAGGGTGACATACCCCCATTCACGTATTGATTCCAATTGCTTAGCGCTTAACTTCTTCGGCTTAAATACTTTGTCCTTGTGCAAGCTTTATGAGAAAAAAACATCTATATTGACCATTACACAGTTATAATGGGAGCGAATATGAGTCCTATGATCTAGTGTAGTGAATCTAAAACTGTATGTTATCTAGGCGCACGTCTAAGGGAATGATCATAGTTCATTCTAGAAGCTTCTATCGTTAAACCGGTAATAAATATATAATAATCTTTATTTGTCGACGCATTTCTGTGGCTATAATTTAATAGGAGTTTAAATGATAATGATAACTGACAAAATGGGTAGCACAATTACTTATTTTATTCTATTGTAGATACTCTAGCAGGTACTTAGAAAGTTTGGGTCTTTTGCTACTCTGAGACGGGCTACACGTCATTTTGATGTAAGCATTGCAAGTTTGCATCCAGATAAGAAAAAAAACTTCATAAATAGGGTGGGCGATTTCTATGAAATTACTGTCAAATCTACTCTATCGTTGAGTTAACCTAACCTGCGTTAGTATAACGTAAATAAGTAGCACTTGCAATATGACACCGAGCGGCGGCGAGTGCTGTGCGGGTAGAGTTACACGGGTATAATTAGCAACTGTATTAATTCAATAGGCGACCGGACAATGTAGAGGTGTTGTGTCTGTCTGCATTCATAAACCATTTGAGGTTTACCCGAAATATTCAGGCGAAGGAATTTTGTCTGAAAGGATCGACATTTTAACCCCTCCGTGCCTCGTCAAACCATGATGACAAGCCAGGAATACCAATGACAGTAATTACAAGCAAGTAGACCAAGGAAAAAAAAAATTGGTGTAAGCTAACTTACACAGGACTGGAACCTACCTTTAAAATATTTGGGATATATTAAAAACGGTGGATATGCAAAATGATGTCTTTAGAACTTAATTCTTCATGTTAATATTCAAATATTGAATCTCAAATAAGTATTGTCTGACTGTAAAAGATGTGGATGCCTGTAAATGTCATTTGCACAGGATAACAACGATTATCATACAAACATACATATTTTCACGCCTGTCTCCCATTGGGGTAGGCAGAGACTATAGATTTCCACTTGCTACGATCCTGGCACACCACTTTCGCTTCATCTAGGTTCATTATAATGAACGTAGACGAATATTATTCTTCTGTACAAGTTGTCAAACGACTTAATGGGTGTGCCTTTTAATAAAAATAAATATAAGAACCCCTAAGAATTACAATCATTAGTGATTAAGTGGGAATCAAAAGCCTAGCAACCAGTTTATCCTTAAGATGTATTCGTAAGTATTGCTATTTTCTTTGTGTAATATACACATTTTCAACCGCATCTGGTTCGAATGGAAGTTGTTGCCAAGAGGCTAGGAGGATGATAAGTAAATAAATACATGTACTAAGAGTACAAACAAGGGAACGATAAAGCAGATGAATTGGCTAGGAAGGGAGCTGATTAACCATTCGTGGGACCAGAACCTAGGTTACCGATCCCATACAATATCGTCAAAAGAATCATCTATAGAATAATGGTAAAAGAGTCGAACCAAAGATGGCACACAATGGAAGGTTTTCGACAATCAAAAATCTTCCTAAAGTCATATGACGAAAGGAAATCCCAAAAATTACTGAGGATGAGCAGAGAAAACATAAGGGTAGCAGTAGGGATCGCAACGGGACACTGTGGACTTAACAGACACCTGGTGATCATGAAAATAAAGGAGGACCCTATATGCCCAGCATGCGGGGAAGCAGAAGAAACAAGCTTCCATCTAATAGCAAAATGCACAATGTATGCGCTACTTAGATGGGAAATACTAGGAACCGATGAGATAAATGAAGAACAGCTAGCAGAACTCTCCATCGGACAACTGGTGGGCTTCTGCAAGGCTACGGGAAGATTTGCGACGCCGAGCGCCAGTAACCCATGACGGGATCCACCAAAATGGGGAACTGGGCGAAATAATCCCAACATGAGGACTGATCGCCCGCCTGGTGCCTGCCGGCGTCCCCGAAATATAAATAGAATAGAATAGAAGAGTACAAACACAATGTATACGTATTATATTATCATCTCGGGTGATTTATTCTGCGTGACTATACAGTGAGCTCATTGTAGTCTGTGAGTAGACGAATTCTTATGCATTGCTAATGAATAACGTCCGTAAGGCCGGTAAAGCATTCGAGCAGCTATCATTGCATGTATTTCTAATTTTTACTACATTACTATGACACTGGTTCATAACGAATTCGACATCTTTGTTACACCTACGTATTGTATTGTATGTACTTGTCACTCTGACCTCTAATACATAAGTTTGAGAGGTTCATATGTCGGTATTTTGGTGCTACCATCGCCATCTTTGTCGAAAATACCGTGCGGAGACACTAGATTTAACGACAAAATTATGTCTCACTGTTCTAATAGTCGGTGCATTGGGCATCGACTTGAATTAGACTCTAATTCGCATGTAAGCTAATAATGTCCACGGTTAATTATTGCCTTATAATTTTAAGTTTACGCAGTGCAAATTAAGGCCCTAATTATAAAATTTTACACTACCATTTCATTCAAATTCATGAAGTCAAACATGGTTTAAACTGTACCTAAAGTAAGATAAATGTTGAACTACCTTATCGCCATTCTTCTATAAAGAATACTGGCTTTATATAATAGAAGTTTTGATCGCAAACTGAGTCACATGTGGACACATCGTCACAATGTGTGTTATTTAAAACAATTGAGATGACTAAAAATAGAACACTTTATTATTTTCATCTTTAAAAGCACATGGTTAGCACTTGGTTCAACGCGATCATGCCAACAAAAGAAAGTAGAATAGCGATTACTGTGTCGTGGGATTTAAATTGGACACTGCAGGCCGAGGACAGTAAACTGAGCTCATACATTTGAGTGAAAACATTAATTGAACTGAGTAAAGGACATGCATCCCCTTTACGTCGCATCTTAATCGTCCCAAGCCATCATAAAGACTTCCGTCGGTTTGGCTCGATAATCGAAATAATATGTATAAGTATGAGTTATTGACTAAATTTAAGTTATCCGAAATAGTCGTGACGCTCTTGTGATAAATTAATCTCAAGACATTTTATGCGAGGTATTAATATGAAACAAGTTTTATTCAGGATATGGGAATTAAACAACTTATTTTAAGATACAAGTCCAGGGCTGTTTGGATTCAATTAGGATCCTGTTAGCAGCTAATCACGCTAGACGGGGCGGTGAGACTGGAATTAAATTACCAATTAGTCTATTCAATATGTATTTCTGGCTAGAAATAGAAGCAAGTCTGTATTTTAAATTAGCATTTTATATAACAGTCACATCCTATTGCCTGAGGACAAAATTATGCTACAATTTGGAACCGCATACCACATAGGTACCGCACAAGAGTCAAGTGCATATAATAACTTCCGAAAGTCAAGTCACTAACCACAATTAAATCTGCGTAACCGGCCAGATTATAGCTTTGAGACATGAAAGACTGTGACAATACAGCATCATTTAATGAACACTTTTGATTAATAGCTTAAAGAATTATTAGAACAAGTCAGTATATTAATAAATGCCCGTCTAAATGTGCATGAATGAAACAGATTTTGCTAAAACAAAACATGTAACGTGGTCACCGATTCTATCTTTCTATTTCTACATTCCTATATATTCATAAATCGCGTATGGGGCGCGGTGCCTAAGAACAATAGATATAATATCAATTGTTACAAGTGGGAAGTTGGAATGTCGATCATATCATTATAAATTGGAATCTATATTTATAATTTACCCATTTACCACCCGTACACTACTGTAAGTTCTATTTCTCTATACCTCTTCGATTCTAGGATGTCGCGCGCTAGTCATCGAATTGTAAGCCTAATGAGTAGTCTGTCGAGAATAATGGAGAGTTTTAGTATTTTGGAGTGTAAATGTTTTCTATAGCTATGACGAATATAAAATGTTGTCATTTTTAAAGAAAGAAAGAAAAGAAAGAAAGATGCATTTATTGACACAAACATTAACAGGGCCATCAATGACAAATAAAATAAACAATATTTATAATTATATGCTAGTGCCAAAAGGGCCATCAGCTCAGCGTAATTGCTAAAGCTAAAGAGGTAATTGTTTACAATTTATTTTACAGTGCACATATTAATTTTACTTACAAAGTAGGAACTTTGTAAGTAAAATTAAAATGTGCTACCGAGTCTATAAAAAACTACTTTTGTACTTATTCTTATCTATGTGAAAAACAATCCCACTGATAAGTATTTCAAAAGTGAAATATCGAAAGACTTAGTTGCATTGGCGCCGTACATGATTATTATGTAGTAATCGATAAAATTAGTCGAGTTAGCAACCGACCCCTCAGTGAGCAATGATGTATAAAGCACTAAGGCACTAGTCAGCAAACTGCAGCACTAGTGCCAACTCACCCCTTCTCTCTGATGGCGTGAAGTTGCTTGGGGGAGAGCGGGTGCGGCTCCACCCCCGCATCCAAGGCGGCTGCGTCCAGCTCGTCGCATGGCGGTGCTACTATGATATCCGATGGTCGGTTCCCAGGACCCGTGAACCGGGATGGAGGTAGCACTGTGAAAATGAAAATATTCCACTGATATTAATGTATCAGTTGTTGAGAACTGGGGCCGTATCATAACATATTATAGCGATCATTTTTAAGTTGTGAGAATGGGACAGCGCTTTTTAATCTGTAGAGCGGCATCCATCTCTTTCAATCGGAAAATAATAGCAATAATATTTTGGGACATTTTTACACAGCACCATCTAGTCCCAAACTAAGCAGAGCTTGTACTATGGGTACTAGACAATGGATATAATACTTATATACATATTCATCACATAAATATTTGTGTCCTGTGGGAATCGAACCCACGACCTCATGGTCAGCAGTCCGGTACTCGAATCAATAAACCACAGAGGTCGTCAATAACAAATCATGATATGGACTCTGCAGTCTTCATTAAAGACATTTGTTCAGCAATTATTGCAGATAATTAAGCGGCAGTAGCCTAATGTCAAGGGCGTCGGACTTGCGATCATGTGGTTGCCGGTTCGAAACCCACCCATTGCACTACCGACGTGAACCCACTCGTAACACAAGCATTTAGCTTAGCACGAGGGGTTAACAAGAATACTAGTAATGTGTGACCCATATTGCTAGCAAGGTATAAAAACAAACAATTATATATCTGCAATAATGTTAACACCTCTTGCTATGAACTTGCTATTGTAATTTAATATTATAAAAGTTGTGAGGCAGATGTGTCGCCCAAGAGTGTTAGGAGTGCCCCCATCCAAAACATTCATAATAACAAGCATTATTCAGAACAATTAATGTTAATTTACACAAACAGTTAATTTCAAACATGGGGGACATTTGTTCTTGTGTAGATGACATTGTACATGTATGAAGCAATTCATATTATTTTAAGTAATTAGTACAGGGAGTTAGATTAGATATAGCATATTAATTGTAAATAATTAGTAGTTTGATTTTTGTATTTTTTATTGCTTCATAGGTAAGAAGTGTGGCTGTTGAGTGAGAGATCCTAAATTCAACTTAATGTACAGGATGAGCAGTGTAATTGGAATTTTCTATGAAATACTCAGTAGCACCACAGTATTAGGATTTGGATATAAGCATCTGCATATGTAATATAGACTAGAACTAGAATAGAGGAGACATTATCTTGCACTGTGGAAGATTACATGGAAATTTAAACTAAGCACAAACCTCTACTTCAATAGTAATATTTACAGTTTAAATCAGAACACATTAATATTATATATGGCACCCACTCTGAATTGTTTCAAAAACATACCAGATAAAATCTCCACATCCAAAGTATGGTTAAATACCTATTAATAATAATATACCTCTCTAATATTCCCCATCATAATTTTACCTTAAAATAATTCTTAAGTCACTGTGCTTAAAAAATTGCAATAATATGATATGCTACAACAAAGCTAGAACAAGTTTATATGTAAATATAACTACATACCTATATATACCTATCTATAAGTCAAACATAATGTGTGTATTGTTGACACATAAGAAAACAATACAGTAATGAAACTACCAACTGTGTGATTAACATTTTTGTAGACAAGAGAAAACAGTAATTAAGTTTTTATAAGCTATTTTTATGACACAGACAAGAATTCTTTCATAACAATAGACATTCTTGGTCTTACAAAGAGGAATGTAGCAGTTTTTTAATGTTTTTGTCTACTGCAGATATTCTTTCAGAAAGTACCTATATCTTTATTTGTAGTGGTTGATAAGTGAGGGTTTAACACCTAGGATAGCCAGCACAAGATTTTCTGTAAAAACAAATTAGATTTCTTGCTCAACCTGTAAGATAACTGTGTACATTTGTATTATTCTTCTTCCTAACCCTTCAGGGATTACAGTAGTGATGAGATGATAATGGCAAGTAAATTGAAATTACTCAGGTAGGTACACTTTTGACTTGGACATTGCAATTTCTTAAACTGTTCCCAAAAAGCTTTTTAAAACAATAAAATTACTTAAAATATTAATAACTGCATTTCAATAAAGGTACACTCCTAAGACGATACTGACCGAATGATTTCTCGATTTATATTTAGAAACCATAACATTTGGTAGTAATTTCTAAATATGTTACTGTATTTCCTATATGTTTTATTAACTTAGCATAAAATATAGACTATTATTTTACCAACCAACTTTAGATTTGTATTTGTACATAGATTGATTGGGTTAACATCTGATTCAAATACTTTAAATGCAACCTACACATACAAGAAATACACAATAACTGTCCTCACCAATAGGGAAAGTTTTCCAGTGGTACAGGAAGTCTTCGGCGACTTGCTTGATGTTGTTGACCAGCTGTTCTACCTCTGGCGGCGCGCCGACCAACTGCACGTCAAAGTGCAGCGGCTCGCGCTCCGGCGGCGGCGCCTCCAGCACCAGCGAGTTCGGACGCGACACCCGCTCGCCTTCCCCAGACATCCTCAGATACACCGCAACATCGATTTAACACTCAATTCTCGTACCACTAATCGCATAATGATCGCAGACCGCAGTGGGCGGAGAAATCACTTAAAACCGAGCTCTTATTGTTTTATTATTTACAATTATTTAATCAATTCAAAACGACACATTCATGATTGATTTGAATCTAACGCGAACCGCTTATAAATTTCATCCCGGCTGTGGGATGGATGATGATAGTTTGATTTTGTTATAATAACATTTGTATAGGTTTCCATTCATGCGTGGATAAAATACATAAGATATCAAGAGAAAGAAAACCAATCCCAACAACCGAGTTGACAATTTTTCTGAAATGGTACGATAACGATTCGATTTACGGTGCGTGCGATGTGGAAATAGAGTATAGTTTCGACTTCAACTACCATGATCAATGATCAAGACCGTACTGCCAGTTTCGAAGCTAGCTAGTTACGTCAAACGGAACGTTGAAAAATATGGAAAGGAAATAACAAAACGCAACAAGATAATAAATAATGTAAACAGTTAGGTACTTTAAACATATTTTATTTAGTTATTTTGTTTATAATTCCAACAAAAATATTTGTCTATTAATATTAAAATAATAACTTCCGTTATATAACTTTTATTTGTAATAAATGGCAGAATTGATGCTACGATATTATTTATCTAGTCTAGTCTATGACAAGGAAATCTTAAAAAAGCATTATTGTCAATGTGGTAATAATTTGTGGACTGTTTGTTATTTACAATAAAATCATAAAATACGGGTTTTATTTACAAAAATCTTTTGCATTCACGCAAACATTAATACATTCCAGCTTATCTTACTAAAACCGCGCTAAAGTGCTTTGTATATACGAAAGTAACGTCGTTTCTCTTGGGAGAGCTTGAAGGTGATCGGATTAGGTATGTCCTACATAACACATAGTTTATTGTAGAATTTATCACTTATCACCCGCGGTTTGTGTACGGTACGTGTTTATGCTGTGAACATATAAATCTGTTAGTTTTAAGATCGGTAAGTTTTGTTTTGTTGATGTATCATTTCGATTTCCTTTGTTTTGCTAATATCACACAAACTTTTTCAGCGAGCGATGGAAGCAATGGACATTCAAGCCGTAGAATCGAAGTTAAGTGACGTCACTGTGACGGCGATACCTATGAGCGGAAAGAATATTCATAAAGATCTAAGCCATGGCAATAACAGTCAGGCAACTATATCCACTGTTCCTGCAACATCCCCATCCTCTGTTGGGAAGGATAAAGACAATGGAATGTCTAAGTATGCTCAATTGCTAGCCGTCATTGAGGAGATGGGTAAGGAAGTTCGGCCAAGTTATTCAGGCAGCCGTAGCTCTGCTGAACGCCTCAAGCGTGGCATAATTCATGCTAGGATCCTTGTGAGAGAATGTCTCATTGAAACTGAGAGATCTGCAAGGCAATAGCTTGCTACTGAAGAAGTTTTCACAGTCAATTTTAGTGTACCTCAAGTCTTGGTAAAGCTAAAGCATGAAAAAGTATGGAAAAGATTGTAACTGCATGTTTGCTGGTGTTGATTATTTTATGATAGAACTTGGTACCTGAATAATATATTACATGAATATTACTTATGTATTTAAAAAAATAATGCCTAATTAAAAATAACTAATTAGGAATTTAAATCTAAATGATAATTATCTTTCTAATATTTAAAAGATTACATTTCTTAGTTTCATTTTTTTAAAGATTTTTCACATACAATGTTCTATCATAAGACAATACAACAATAAATAAAGGTGAAGGTCATAGAGCAATCACATCAAATCAGTGTAACAATGCCCAATTTGAACTGTCATAAATTAATATCTATGGACTCTGGAACATTGACTAGTATATGAAGCAAGCAGCACTTGCTATATTCATTCTGAAGGTCAATTCGCGTTATGTTAAAATGTTCAGATATATTTCTGATCTTGTCTTGTCTTGAATTTAAAAAAATCTTCTAAATGAAAAAATAATGTAAAACTTGAACAAATTATGATATAATGAGAAGGGTGATTATGACTTTGAAATTAGATTTCCAGAATTAGCCTTCTGATATTTGTCTCAACAGCCAATGCTTATGGATTTTCCTGGCATTTATTTTACTTGTTGTAGTGCTAATAATGTCAATCATTTTCAAAAAGAATACCACATTTTATAGTAAAATTAATTTAAAGTTATCATTTCTTCAAAAGAAGTATTCAAGTACTAGCAGAACTCAAACATTTGTCCTGTTACCATAAAGTCTCTGCCTGTGATGTTGAATTGCTTCCCACAATGTGGCTTAAGGCAAAATCACAAAAATAATAATTAGAAATAGCATAGCAGTATAAGTTACCCAATTTACACAATATGTCTTTTAAAAGTAAAACAAAATAAAGTTATAATTGTATGTTAAGTAAAAACTCATAAACATTGGCTGCAAAGACTTGAGACACATTTCATGTCTCCTCTTACTTATAAACTGGTAATTCTAATTTAATATTGATTTTACTGAAGGATGGCAATTTGATTGTTTAAGAAATGTTTATATGTAAAGGTTTTGTGATTGCTTTTAATTATAAAGGTTTAAATGCATGTTTTCCTGCAAGTTTAGGCACACTGCTGAGTTTGAGACTTTTTATTGCATTAAGAAAATAGATAGTCACGCAAATTACAATAATAGGAAGATTGACTTTAAATCAAATAAGCTCACCATTTCACTTTACCTACAGTCTTTGTACTAGTGGTTATCCAGTTAAACAAATATCTAGAAACAAAGCAGATTCATAATAAAAGTATTAAATTCAGCAGGATATTTAAAACACCTAATTTATTAGAATTAAATATATTTCAGGGTACTTAGACATAAATTTAAGAGAATTTAGTTTAAGTTATGATCCCATACAAAATGGATGCAACAAATTTATATAAAATAATTATTTTTCTTGGATGTGGCCTAAGGGACTTCACACAATAGACAGTGAAGAATTGTGGCTAAAACCTCCATAAGCCATCTGTGGCTTTCCACTAAATATGGTTATATTAATCCCCTCTTAGTGAAAAGAAAGCCTCAGGCCACCCCTGATATTCCAAAGATAGCAATCCCTTACAGCAGTGGCAAATAGGACTGTATATTAGTCATGCATGGAAAATCCGGATCTTCAAGCTTTGCTGAGGATTTGTTGGTCAGTTTTGATCAAGCACTAATAAAATCATTGATCCATGCATGACTGACAACCGAAGCTGCATTGCAGATGTCTGTATTTATTGAAGAACATTTGATTTGATAGTGATAAGTGATAAATGTAAGTTTGGCAGTTGAGAATACCATATTGATTGATTCAATGGTTACTAAAAGTAGTTGGAGCTTTAAGAAAATGCATGGAAACATGGTTACAAATGATGATAATGATAAGCAGACCTGTTGCTGTGTGTAACTATGTATTTATTTGATGTATCCAATCAGTGGCTATAAACATTTTCAGTTAATTTGAAAATCTCAAATGTGACAACTACTTTTCCTAGCCATTTAATCGCCGCATTGTGAGTCAAAGCGGTTTAAGAACAGTTAATAGTGTCCTGAATGAAAACAGGCTGTGATCGCAACATTTATTGTGAACATCTACCTCATACACAAACAAAATATTAATATTTTAATGTTTAATGTCGTATATTTAATCTGTGGCATAGCTAGATAACATGACGCGATTTGTTTTAAAGCATATTTGTGTTGTTTCGACATTAGCGTATGTGGCGTTACTGAGCTTGAATAAAAGTAATGATATCAGTGCCTCATGTCACTAACGTTCATTGCCTCGTTGGGTGAATTGATTTGACGGTTTGTCAATTTTTCTATCATATCGCTTGACGATCATGCATTTTACCGCGCAAGTTAAACGTAACTAACTAAAAATAGTTTTTATTTATGATTAACTTAGTCCATAAGGGTCAAACTTTTAGACTTACTTTTAGACCACTTAACCACTACCTCATAATTAACGATTTTGAAGCGACATTTTTAGTGACATGGCTATTAGATATTATTATCATTGACTTATGGCAATACCTTTTTGGGAAATAAACTTAATCATACTAACATCATAAATGTAGTTAAATTGCTCAATTGAAAGATGTTTAGAAGCGTGTGTTAATTATTAAAAAAAAGCAGCAGTGGCGCCACAGTTAAATGTGTTTAAATAGCACAATAAATTTGATCTAAATATAATTTTAAATATACCTTACCATTGAAAGAATTTGTTTTTAAAATACTATGACGACATAAAAAAGAATGTGTAATCAGTAGATATACATTGGTAAGGCATTAAAATCATTACTCTTGATTATCCGACGATATTTATGATGATATTACATAGCGATTGGCTTGGTTTCTTATAGTCATTTTTTGAAACCCAAAATCAAGCCTACACTACAGTGGGCAGGTAAACTTAACGTGCTACATATTATCATTAACAATTTACATGAATTGATATTATAAGAGATATACCTATATATTTATAAGATAATTTTACAAGAGAGATCTTGTAAAATTCTCTGGTATTTATCATTTTTAATATCACTATTTATTTATGTTACTTAGGATGATATTTCAGATGAAAGAACTATTAATGTGTATAATGTATTGTTAGTGTCTGCCCACTGTGCTTAATTGTGACCTCATTATAGCTTACGCCATAGCTTATAAGAAACGTGCTCATTGATTTATAATCCTTTGATAGTTATTAGGTTGTATATAATTTAGTTTTAGCTTCTACCATTCAAATACAATAATTGTTTACTATATGGGTATGGACGAGCAAGTTTGGCAGTTTTCTGAATAAATCCTTTTAGCATGGGCCCACCTAGGTTTTGGTGGAACAGTTTTATTTTATAAAAACTGCTATTTCAAAATTCCAACCTGTCTACGCCAAAGCCTTTGAGTACCTACTTAATTTGATCAATTCACTGGTAATGCTGGTCTGTGCCAAATGTCAGTATCAGAAGAATTGAGATAAACTACTATACTGATACGTAATCAATTTGGTGGATCTATATGAAACCTCTTCGAAGTGTAAACAAAACTTTACTACATAAAAAAATACGTCCGATTTTTATTAAATACACTACGTCACCGTTTTCGCTTCATTTGTTTTAGAATACTTTTAAATGATGCAATGATATACTCAAAAAGTACCACCGAATTTAGACTTATCAAGTTGTTTTGAAATTCCCTCGCATGTCTATACCCACGTTCAAATGTCAAATCTTGGTCCAACTGCCGTCGAGTATACTTCTTAGAGTAAATAGATGTAAGAAGAATTTACGAAGTAGATTTTAAATTCTTATAAAATAAGTTACCACTAATAAATAATGTACTTACGTAAATAAATGTTATTGTTAATGTCACCCCATAAAGTCCATTTCGATTGATATTTTTGTATTTATATGTTTTACTTCTTTTTGCAAGTATGAATTTAATAAGTATTTTCTATTCTAAAATTGTATCCTCTTTATTATTTAGCTTAGGAGTGGTTGGAGTACAGTCGCCGCCATAATAAATTAATAAAAAGTTATAATATGGCTATATTACACTTCTGATACGAATTATGTTTGTGTAATACATTACTTTATGACGGCGACTATACTTTAGCACAATAACGGCTCGTTGAGGGAAAAAGATGTTGCTATGCCGCATGAATAACGCTGTCCCTTTCTCACATTGGATAAATGCCCTTTGGTTTCAATGCCCTTTGTATTACATTTATTCAAGGTATAGAATTGTCTCAAAATTGCATGAATATACAATTATACATATTTAATATATTATGTACTCACAGTAGAAACATAAAGATTTTTAAGCGAACATTTATATCTGTACGAGATAGCGCAATTATTTACTACCTACACCTGTAGTAATATAATAGGTCGGATCACAACTACTGCCATCAAGAAACAAAATGGTCCGCTTTGATTTGACAGTTGTCAAAACACGGAAATCGGTTTTTTTTTCGCAAATGAAATCGTAAATTCAAAGCACTCGATTTTTTTGAATGTACGATTTCATTTTCGACATACCTAGTTGTCGTTTTGAAGCTATAATGGCATTCAAGATGGTATACGTTAAACGAACTATTATATTGTGATAACTGTGCAGTAAAATTTTAATTTTTTTTTTCGTCAATGAATGTTAAACAGAATTTTATAACGATTACGACAATATAAAATGATAGCGTATACGATTTGAAATTTACTGTATACTCTTGTAGGTAACATTAGCAGATCTAGAAGCTTATATTTTTCTATAAAAATATCACCAATAAATTCAATGATAGACAAATATAATCAATAGTTTTTAATTTATGAGAGTATATTTACATATCTTTGTATTCGACTGTACAAGGTGTAACATTGTTTCATTTACCATTTTTATAGGCCGATGCAAAGTTCCAATGTCTACATAAGTGAACATTTTGTAACGTTACCCACACACTAGGATTTTGTCGGGTTTTTGGTTTACAAATACAAATTCTTAGATAAACAGATACATAGTTCTGAAAGAGCTTTCCATAGTTTCGAGCCGACTCAACTTAGGTATATGTCATAATGTTTTCCCGATTAATTACGGAATATTTGATTGAAAAAAAATAAGTAAGTTCTATTGAATACATTGGAACTTCGTATTATTTCGAATTATACAAAATAAACAGTGATAGAAACATTAGAACAGATTATATACCTAAGGGATATTGTTATAAATATGTTATAAATAATGATCTTACATTTACTTATTATAAATCCGACGGCGGCGCGTCATTATTTCTGTGTTCAGTAGCGCTCATGCATGAGACCATAACGTGCGGTTGTTTTCTATCAAGTTTTATCACAAAATACGTCCCATTAAAAAAATACTCCACTTATTTCAAGTTCAAAGGTTTTTATTTCAAATAAGCTTTTACAAGCGTTTATGAAAGTTTACATTATTCTAGTTGCACGGTTCCAAAAGGTCGATCCCATGGAGAAGAATCCGGCAAGAATTATCCAATCACAATTTAAAATCGTTTACTGCTGCGCTCTGTAAATGAAACTTTAGCCAATAGTGATCCGATTCATAATCATGACATCTGACACCAAATTCAATTAGGCCAAGTTCAACCACCTACTGTAAGAAATAATGACGTGCAGTCGCAGGAAAATTTATAGAAGTCGTGATTTCGGGACAGTCCTGTATGTATTGAATGTTATTTCTTTTTGTCCCAATGTAATATGTAAGTAAGTGGCGAACCACAAGACAGTACAAATTTTAACAAATTAAAATTATTACCTACATGTAAAGTTGTGAATGTACCTATTGAAGAGATACGTTGGTCGTCTTTATAGCGTTAGTAATTATTCATGTATGGGCATATTTTTATTACAATAAATGGGTTTAACATAGTAAGACAGTATCCTTTTATTTTCTTCTAATATAATAATTTGGTAAAGGATTTTAGTGACCTGGCAGTTTTTATATAGGTCGGTAATTCATCTCCAGGCTTCAACATTGATGTTTTTTTAAATTTTGTAGTGCAAGATTTTTCCAAATTCGACCATAAACCATGTAACAGCTAATATATTTATTGTAAATAGAAACCGAACAACAGAAAAATAATTCTTACCGTGAAAATATTATACTTCACATCACACTCTCTTAGTTTTGACCACCCAGTTCTTAAGAGTGAACTGTTGAGAATTCATCGTTGGTTGCTATTTACTTATAAAATTAAATTGCAGTTTTCAAATTAGCCTGGCCTAAAAGAGAACACCTAAGTGTTGGCTCTTACATCGTAGGTCTCACTGATAATTTTACGATAAGCCTGGTGTGTCCCACATCTGGGAGAAGTTCTCTCCTTCATTCCTCCGTCTAAAAGTGACTGTTTTTCCACTTTCAGTTAAATGGCGGTAGCTTGGCAAACTAAGTGGCGTTGGGACACTGGGTACAGCGCCGATTCAGTTGAGTGGTGTCCCGTTGAGCCCCACCGCGATGTGCTCGTCTGCGGGACCTACCAGCTCGATAAGACAGCTGACCAAGGTGAAATGACCACCAAAAGTTATCGCTTCTCTTCCGTTATAAGTTTGTGCTTATGAGATAAGTTTAGATGTCCTGGCAACTCCAGGACGAAATTCTTAAAAAAAAGAGCACCATCATAGAACTAGAAAATGTTCTAAAACTGTTTACTTTTTCAGAAGAAAACGCAACCAAACAGACGAGGCTCGGAAGAATATACTTGTTCGTTATCGCCAAAGATACTACAGAATTAGTTCCTATTCAATCAATAGATACCTCAGGAATATTAGACCAGAAATGGTGCTACCACGCCATCCAAGAGCACCCAACATTAGCTGTGGTCACCTCTGTTGGCACTCTTCAACTTTACCAACTGACCAATGTGAATGGAGCTTTAGAATTGAAACTGTGGCTAGAACACACTATTGGACAAGACGTTTTGGCTCTCTCCGTTGATTGGTCGACAAATAAAACAAGTTCGGAAGAACCTTGTTTGGTGATCAGTGATTCTGCTGGCTGTGTTCATGTGGTAAAGATAGTCGGAAATGAACTAATGACGATCGGCAAGTGGAAAACACACAGCTTCGAGGCATGGATCGCTGCGTTTAATTATTGGAATACCGAAATCTTTTACTCAGGTAGGTAGACAATCTTACGTCTACCTAATAGGTACGTTTTAAGCGTACCTATGTGGGTCGGGTATCTATCTAGTCTATTCATACTCACAGATCAACACAAAAAATAAGGTCCGCAAAGAACAGAAAAAAGTATTTAGGTACGTCACAAAACTTGATTTCCACATGTTGTCATTAAGTGTTAAAAATCTATTTCCAGGGGGTGATGACTG
Source organism: Acronicta leporina (assembly GCA_947256265.1). Lineage (NCBI taxonomy): Eukaryota > Metazoa > Arthropoda > Insecta > Lepidoptera > Noctuidae > Acronicta > Acronicta leporina. Next base: position 14,036,338 of record OX366521.1, read on the forward strand.
TATATTCCGTAGCTATGACGTCAGAGTTGCAGATGTAGCTATAACAATTAATAAGAGACATGAGGCTGGAGTTACCTCCATCAGGAGCCATATAGACGTGGAACATCAACTTTTGACTGGGAGGTAATAATGAGATGAAATTATTCTCAGCACTAGAAGGGTAGCCTCGCTGCCTCGAATATAGCAGTAAGTAAAACATTTTAATTGGCTCTGTGGTCAGTGATCGACGCTTAAGTTAAGAGTCGCGAATTCCATTCCGCCACGAAACAAAATATATTTTCACTAACTACATCGTTCTGGGATTTGACGTTATGCGACTTTGTGATTGTAAACGTAACTAAAAAAAAAACAAACGGGCACGACACGACGGACTTATTTATACCTGCATCACGAGAAAACTTAAGTACAAGGTAGTTAAAATAAGGTGGTAATTGACGACATGTACCTCTCAACTGCCTGTCCTAATTACTATGTAAAGTAATAATTTATTTCTATTTTAGTTACGACGAGAAAGTGCGGCTATGGGACACACGGACATTAAAAACTTGCGTCGATGAGATTGACGTGAACGGCGGTGTTTGGCGTCTAAAATGGCACCCTAACAAGTCGGACACCGTACTAGCCGCCTGTATGTACGGCGGGTTCCGTATACTGCGTGTCGATGGACAAATGGAAGTTCTCAACGAGTATTTAGAACATGACAGCATAGCTTACGGAGCTGACTGGAAGTTCGCCAGTGACGCCGTGGTAGCGACCTGCTCGTTTTATGATTGTAAAATGCACATTAGTGAAATTACTACGTTATAAATTTTGATAAAAAAATAAAGTAAGAAGTAACTACCTTTTATTTCCTATCCCTTTTGACGAATTGCAGTGGCCGTGGTCATGGGTAGACTGACATTACTAAGCGCTGTTCGGAAGAATTATTTTTTTAGACTTACCCTCTCAAATTCTAAAATGAAATCGGATTTTTTTATTTAATGCAGACCTGGTAAACATTCTTCTGAATAGTGAGTGATTCCCTAATCACCTACGTTGCGGTATGAAAAATATTTTGACTTATTCTCATACCTACCTACAAAAAAATTTTCGGTGGAGTGCAACCGCAAACACCGTGTCACTTGATTTTTATATTATTTAATAGCTTCAGCCCGCGACTTCGTCCTCGTAGCGTGATGATATATAGCATATAGCCTTCCTCAATAAAAATGGGCTATCTAACACTGAAAGAATTTTTCAAATCGGACCAGTAGTTCCTGAGATTAGCGCGTTCAAGCGAACAAACAAACTCTTCAGCTTTATATATTAGTATAGATATAGATTTATGTAATCAATACTATATAATTATATAGATAAGGAAATATACTCTGCATATGTGCATAATATTCACGCCTTTATTCTCCGAAGGGTAAAGGCTTGTATTAAATCTATATCTATACTAATATATAAAGCTGAAGAGTTTGTTTGTTTATTTGCTTGAACGCGCTAATGTCAGGACTAAACTACTGGTTGGATTTGAAAAATTCTTTCAGTGTTAGATAGCTCATTTATCGAGGAAGGCTATAGGCTATATATCATCACGCTAAGACCAATAGGAGCGGAGCATCAATGAAGAATGTTTTTTCCTTTTGAGAGCTTCCGATGCGTGCGCTGCGTAAACGGTTAAAGTTTCGCAAAAATCATATATGACAGAATTATTCCTCTTTAAAAGTTCTAAAAAAAAGTCCGCGACAGCATATGTCCATCTTTTAAGGTTGGCTCACTATAACCTTTTTTATGCTAACTTTGTTCTAAAATTCCAAATGCATTATTTGCGAAGGTGATTTTATAAACATGATATTAATCCTTATCCAAATAAATACGTTATTCATCAGCCTTTAGAGCGTTTGTTTTGTATCCGAGCGGACCCAACAAACTCTCTAAAGGACATATCCTCATTTAGCGTTCTTTTATTATTCCTGTTCCCGTGACATATTTTACTAAAGTTCCGCTCGGATGGATACTCAATACTCAATTATCAACTAACAATATTGGCTATATCTTGAAGTGAGCTTCAATCAAAACATACTACAAGCCGCTGAAGGGGATCATCATCTTCTTACCACCTGTCAAGTGCCACCTGCCAAGTTTGCTTGAACGCGATAATCTCAGGAACTATTGGTCCGATTAGAAAAAATCTTTCGGTGTTAGATGTTCCATTTATTGAGGAAGGCTATCATCCCGCTAAGACTAAGTAACTATTCCACGCGGACGAAGTCGCGGGCGGCAGCTAGTTACTAATATACACCCACAGTTCGCCAATAAGTTTAGGTGTCACGTAATAGGTAGTGATCCTAATGAGATTAACTTTGATGGTTGAATAAATATTTTTTATTTCAGTTAAACATTTTGGTTCGGCTTTTCTCTTATCTCACGAAATGAGGTCCAGTAATACATACAGACATTGTAAAATAAGAGACATAACACTCATTTTAAACATGTTGTATTTCAATTTGCTTATAATGTCATGATAAATATAATTTATAACAATTACATACTTAATAAAGTAATCATTTGCCATAAGTAATAAAAAAATCTTACACCATTTACATTTCAAGGCGTTGGATGCTGATTCTTGTTCGGTCCGAGTTCATGCGTTAAATTGTCCGAATAAATTTTTAAAAACACTAAACTGGCCTGATTCTCCCTACTATAAATTTGTACCTTAACATTTTCTAAATAAAGTCTATTTTTCTATTCACTGGAATTAAAGTACGTTATCAACGTCGCACGATGCTAGCGTGCCCGCTGTCTGGCAAACGAAGACAGCAGCTTCCTATGGTACTCTTATTCGTTAACACTTCAAACGTTCTATAAGATGCTCACTTATAAATATTCCACGAACATTCCAAATTATGTATTTCATTAAAATTATACTATGCTTTTTGTTTCGTCGGATAAATTACGTTCAGCTTTCACTATTGCTTCTAGCTAGCATATTATTAATACGAAAACTACACAATACTAATACGAAACCGTAAACAAGTTCAGGTTCAGTAATAGAACTTGGTTTAGGGACTTATAGCATAAAACATTTGAAGTGTCACGTTTAAATTATGTAAGCGTAAAGTTTTCGGTATAAATAACCATTAAGTATAAGAGCGCTACACACATTCGTGTATTATTTATTTATCCACCCGTAACAATGCAGTATTCACACACATACATGTTATTCCATTACCAAGCTAAAAATGTAAATTTTCATAGACCCCAAACAATTTTTAATATATTTTTTTATTTAAATCACAAGACACTATTTATTTAGACTAGTTTTTGATACTATTAATGGCAACTAAACAGTTGTTTATTTATTATTTATATATTTTTTACATAAAAAATATACTTATTACATCCAAGGTCTGTTTATTACTTTATAATATCACTGCATTGTTACATGATCATATTGTAAACAATCTGGAATTCGTTTATGATCAGTAGACATACACAATAAAAAAAACATTATATACAAGTAAGATCATTTTGAATGAACACACATAAAACGAAGTGAGATTTTCAATTTAATATCGAATAAATATATTTGTGTATGTGACTCATCATAAACTTCATGGTTACACACTGGATTGATGCATATACCTACGAACCAGCCGTGAACATCACGCCAGCTTTGTTTTTTTTTTTGCGGCAAATGCATCAGTCCATAACAACGCCAACGCGATTCTGATATTACGAAATACTGTCTCATTTGATTACAATGCCACATGATGTTGTATAGTACATTACGTCTTACAAAATGGTGTTCCGATGCATAAAACTGCTATTTACATTAATCACTATATTTACACATAAGTCTATAGTTCAGATTACGAGGAGTCGCGTCCGTCGGTGGTCGGTCGTGGTGGCGGGCACAATAAACTAGTCGCACGAATGTGTCGGGGCGGGTGTGTAGAGTGCGGTGGCTAGGCGTGGCGCGGGCACAGCGCGCGGAAGTCGTGCTCGAGCAGGGCCCAGGCGGGCGGCGCGCGCGCGCAGGGCAGGTGCGCGCGCGCGCGGCAGGCGCGGGCGGCGCAGGCCAGCGCGGCGCCGGGCGCGGCGCACGCGGCGCAGGCGGCGGCGCGCGCGCCCCACACGGCGCCGCGCAGCCCCCACAGGCGCGCGCCCGCCGCCACCAGCCCGGGCGCCCACACGCCGCACGCCTCGTGGAACCACACCTCGTCCGCCACGCCCGTCGCCGAACAATACCGCCGTCTCGTCGCCTCGTCTAACGACCTGATCAACATTTAAATTCACACATTTCAACCCTAATAGTAAAGTCATTGGATATTTGTAGAACAGGGATGAATGATGACGCATCAAATAATTATGCAATCTTTTGACATATCAACTATCATTAAAATTAAAACATTGTGCGAATAAGTAAACAGTAACATTCCGCAATGACATATTAAATATATGATAAAGTAGCGACCCACTCTCGCGATTGCACTCGCGTTGCCTCGTCCCTAAGAGTCGTACCGTTACGTTAAAAGCTTAAAACCTTCCTCTAGAATCACTATCTATAAAAAAACACATCTAAATCTGTTGCGTAATTTTAAACATTTAAGCATACATACGAACAGACAGACAGTGGAAAGTGACTTTATTTTATATTATGTAGTGATAGTCAGGCCCCTCTTTCTCACTGGGCACTATGGGCAAGTGCCCGGGGCCCCGCGATCCAAGGGGGCCCCCAATTTGAGTCTTGTTTTTTTTTTCACTTGTTATATATAGGATAAAGACGGCGCAGATGATAGTGACATAGCCGTGTATAGTTAGCAAAACTGTAGATTGATGTCGGCATACAATATGCGTCGTGTGAGCGCACCTGTACTCCTCGCAGTCGGTGTCGAGCGGGTAGGGGCCGAACAGGTCCCCGAGGCCGGCGGCGTGGGGGCCGCGCTGGCAGAAGGCGCACAGCCACGTCGCGTCGGGCGTGCTGGCGTCGTAGCGCAGCCCCAGCGTGCTGGCGTGCAGGCCCCGCGCCGCCCCGCCCCGCGCGCCCCGCCCGCCCCGCCACTCCTCGCCCTTGCGCCGCGCGCCCGCCTCCTCCTCCTCGCCCGTCGATGTGTTCATCACGCTCACCGAGAGCGGCGAATCGCGCGGCCCGCGGATCTGATCACGGATCAATCAATCGTACATTTATTAGCAATACTATAGGATACGCTCACCTGAAACTATATTAGGATTAAAAATGGATACTAAATGTTATTTAATCAAAAACCAACAGTGATGATCTCTTCTTTGTAGGAATCTCAATAAATCAGAGGTCAAGCTGTATCCTGTATTGTTTAATTAATTAGATACAAAGTTCACCAGTTTTTATTTTGGAGCTCCGCACCATTCCAACAATGATATCTAAAAATATTCAGTCGTTTTTGTGCCAAGCCCTAAACAAACAGACAAGAATTTTAAAAACCACATTTTTAGGTTCGGTGACGTTTATATACCATAACATGACCCATTTATTTTTTTTATATCTTCAATGTAATATAATTATATTATAATTATGTACTATTTACCGTTGGTAATAAAACAGTGTACCACACCTGTATGTAGGGTCCCCGAGACTTGCTGGAGCTGGCGTTGCTGCCGCTGTCGTAGGCGTCGCGCGTGGGGTCCCGCAGCGCCTTGCGCGGGCGGCGCGGGTCTGTGTTCTTGCGCTGCACTTTTTTCCGCGGCGCGTGGTCGGCGGGCTGCGCGCGCTGGCGCCGCTCCGAGCGCGCCGGCGCCGAGCGCCGCCGCTTGCGCGCGCACGCGGGCGCCGCCGCCTCGTCCGCCGACGCCGCCGTCGCGTCGCCCGGCGCCGCCAGGGGCTCCTCCTCCAGCCCCGCAAACATCTTTTCCAACTGGTTCTCCACCTCCACGAAACTGGCGGCGGCGGGTTCCGCGGTGCGCGCGTCGCTCGCTTCGGGCTCAGCCGGCTTGGCCTCGGAGGGAGACTCCACCGGCACGTTGGGTGCCTCCGGGTTGGAAGTGCGCGCACTGCGGCGGCGCGGGGCAGCCGCCGGGGCGGGCGGGGCGGCGGGGGGCGTGCTGGGCGAGGCGGCGGGCGCGCCGGGCGACGCGGGCAGGTCCGCGGCCGCGGCGGGCGGCGGGGCGGCCTCGGCGCGCGCGCTGTCGGGGCTGGCCAGCACGCTGCGCAGCTTGTCCACGGTGACGGCGGCGGCGGGCGACGCCACCGGCGGCAGCACCACCGGCGGCGTGCTGCCCGTGTCCGCGATCATGGCGGCGATATCGTCTATCGTCTCCGCGGAGCCAGAGCGCGTTTTTCTTCGTGCGTGCGGTTGCTCGGGGCGCGGCGAGGCGGGCCGCTCGTCGGGGACGTCCGTCTTGGCGTGGGCAGCATCACCATTCTCCCGGGGCGGCGCGGGCACGGCGGGCGGGCTGGGCGGCGGAGACACCCGAGGGCCGGCCGGCCCGGCAGGGCAAGGCGCTGCGGGGGCGGGGACGGCTACTACAACCGCAGGAGGTACAGGAGGTGGGGGCGCTGCAGCCAAGCGCACAGTGCGCTCTGGTTTTCGTTTCCTCTTGGAGCCAGGAGGAGCTCCACATGAATCTGCAGAGTCCTACACAGCAAATTATAATATAAATATAAGCGTGCTAATATTCATTTAATTTGCAGCCGATATCTGTTAAAAACTTGCCTCATTGGAGTCAGGCGGCGAAGGCGTGGGCGCGGCGCGCGAGTGCACGATGACGGAGTGCGGCGACACGGGCGACGGCACGAGGCGCTCCAGCAGCGCGTCCACGCGCGTGTGCGCATGCGCGTGGCGGGGCTGTGCGCGCGCGATCAGGCTGTTGATGGTGGGCGCGTCGCGCACGGACAGCGAGGGCGCGGCGGCGGGGGACGCGGCGGGCGCGGGCGGCCCGGCGGCCGCGGGCGACCCGGCGGCGCCGTTGGCCGCGCGCCCGCCGCCCAGCGAGAGGTCTACGCCCACGCGCGTGTACGCCATCAGCTCGTCTGCGCGCAGCTTGTCTGCTAACATATTCCCAACTAAATACATAAATGTAAATCGAGAAATTATCAATTTTACTAAACTTGACTTGACACTTGACAGTTAAAAAAAAAATATGATAACCAATAGTGTTGGGGTAGTGAATGATTTTGCGTAAAGAATGAATGATAAAAATGGTTTAATATAAAATCAAACTAAAAATTCGTAATTTTTAATAGTTTATATTGGGTTTTGAAGACAAGTTATTCAATTTAAAATAAAAAGTTTGTTCATGTAAGTATATTATGTATTTAAGTTCATTCATTTCGTTCATTCTTACAGCACCTCACTATTGTTTTGTAACCCTTTAACTGTCAAGTTACTGAATCCAATTAAAAGTCGAAGTATAAAGCCGTCGAAGCCTCTTTAAAATAGATTTGACAGTTATCAGAAAATACATTTCCCCCTATGGCCGAATATATCTCTGGAACCTGCAACTCTGCAGTGGATTTAAAATAAATTGAAGCGGCGGTAGCCTAATGGCTAGGGCGTCGGACTTGCGATCATGTGGTTGCCGGTTCGAACCCCACCCATTGCACTACCGACGTGAACCCACTCGTAACACAAGCATTTAGCTTAGCACGAGGGGTTAACAAGAATACTAGTAATGTGTGACCCACATTGCTAGTAAGCTTTTTTTTAAAAAAAAAAAAAAAACAGATGCTATTTACCTCGCGATGGCCCCAAATGTTGGTATAAGTCTACAGGAGGTAATGCTGCACTCGCCTTCATGTCGCCGGGAGACGGAGTATGTCTGGAAATATTTACTCTTTGTATTGAAATATGTAAACAAATGAGGAAGTATTAGCAAGCAAGGAATAGGAGAGGAAAGATGTTTGGCCACTTGATACGACACCACGAATTCCTCAGAACTATACTAGAAGTAAAATTGAAGGAAAACGAGGAAGGCCTCGACAAAGTTTTGTGGAACAAGTGAAGGAGGAAAGGGTTGCGATCGAGTCGTATCAAGAGGTAAGACGGAAAGCAGAAGATAGAGAACCAGTGGCGTTTGCTCCACCAACAAGAGCTGAGCTCTTAAATTAAAGAAGATTGTAATATAAAAATAATAGTTTTTTTTTTAAAAGCTTACTAGTAATGTGGGTCGCACATTACTAGTATTCTTGTCAACCCCTCATGCTAAGCTAGATTGCTTGTGTTACGAGTGGGTTCACGTCAGTAGTGCAATGGGTGGGGTTCGAACCGGCAACCAAATGATAGCAAGTCCGACGCCCTAGCCATTAGGCTACCGACGCTTTTTATTTTTTAGTTATTTTCTCAATGGAATTTTTACATTTAAAACGCTACCTTATTTCCTGAACAATATCGTCATTTTTTAAAGAAAATTATGATCATAATACCATGTATTACGTGGAATTCGTCAGTGTAGAGATTTAGCGTAGTACATACCTCATGTGGTGTTTGTCCGGCGGTGTGGGAGTGTGTCTGTACAGTTCGGGCGGCGTCGCCGTGTGCCTGAACACTGAGTTGCCGCCCGCCGACTTCAACGCCTGCAATTGCAACAGACCCTACGATAGTCATCGGTAAGGCAGGTTAATATAAAGAAGTTAGTGGTATGTTGTATGAGAGCATTAAGTTTATAAGCGCTGTGAGAAATTAAATGCATGATATGAGGTGTAATGAAAGTAAATAATGACATAAATAGTAGTGGGGGAGGTGCTAAGCAATAACTATGCTGATCAACCGATCTGCAAGGTTAAGCTGCACCTGGTGCGGTTAGTCTGTGGATGGGTGACTATTCTAAGCAGAGAGTGACCCCTCCGTGACTCAATAGAGCTGTCATGTAAAGCCATCCCGATTGCCTAGATGACAACAACCAACCGCTACATATTTGGGAGAAAGGCTAGAAGGCTAATGAAAGAAACTAATACTATTGTATATACAGGACCTGGTACAACAGCCGAGAGAGAGTTAGAGAACAACAACATAGTCAGGGTTGCCAATAGGAAGATGTATTGTGCCTTAAACTGAGAGATAATAATCGTCATCTAAAGGAGCGGCGAACTGAACAATGCTAGTTTTCAACACACAAACCTTATTCCTGTGTTGTACCAAATTTTTTGGATTCAATAAAAGTATAAAGTATTAAAAAAAAAAGTCAATATACATCGCTAACGCAGTGTTTTGTTCTGGGAACGGATTTAACCCCGGAATATACCTATATGTGCACGTGGCACGAGCAAGTGGAGATCTAGTATAGTCTCTGCCTACCCCAATGGGAGACAGGCGTTAAAATGTACGTATGTATGTAAGAAATGCAAAAGAAAATCTAAGTTCACATTGTGGAATGTAAATATTTCATTGATTGAAATAAAACTACTTTTTACGGATTTTATCGCGTTGTATTGATATCACACTGGCCTGAAAAATTAAGTAGTTATCACACTTTTAATATTGCAATAACTTTTTAAGTACACAAGATAAACTTTCGAAATAAACAGGACTTGATAAAATTTGCTATTAAACATACCATCATACCATCACGCCTGTATTCCCCGAAGGGTTAGGCAGAGGCGTACTAATGTACACCCACAGTTCGCCGGTATGTTTAGGTCCCATGTAATAGGGGGCGAGCCTGTTGCCATTAACCGGGCACAAATTCCTAACTCCAAGCTGCTACTGGGAATTTCATAGAAAAACCCAATAACACTTTGCTCGACCTGAGAATCGAACCCAGGACCTCTAGCGTAGCAGTCGCGGTCAGGACCACTTGGCTGTTGAGGCAGTTGCTATTAAACGTTTTTTTATTTTAAAAGTCTACAACTTCTAGTTTAGAAAAAATAATGTTAAAAGTGTAGTACTTAGTTTTGCAGGCCTTTATAGCATCCATGGTTAGGGGTAGACTCATGGATGTTGTAAAGGATCCGAAACGTCGGGAATTAAATAACATCAATACAAAGCGATAAAATCTGTAAAATTAGTTTTATTGCAATGTCTAATATTCGCGTAAGTGTCAGAAATCAGTAAATTAATTGTTTGGTTATAAATTACACATTATATTAAACTAAGCTAAGTGAAGTAATGTGGGGATAATGTTATCGTTTTGGTAAGTATTGAGACATATACACACATAATATACGACACCAATAAATTTTACCAAAGTTACTTATACACAGATAAAACAATTATGTATGAGTAGTATGTCTGTGTCAATTGAACTAATTATTTTGTTACTTTTAGCAAAAGCCAGCCAAAACTGTTCATTTTGCTGACTTTATTTCGGTAAAATAATTACTGCTTTCACATAGCCGTAAAAGGTCTATAGTCAATAATAATTTACTGGTAACGTTAATTATATGCCATTAATTATTTACACGTAGGATTTTTAATATGTTATTTAATATAGTCAATTATGTAGTTATTAAAAATAATCAATATGATATCAACACTAAAGACTGGTAACTGGTGCAACTTCTCATTAACCCTTCGGGGAATACAGGCGTGATGGTATGTTATGTCAACACTAAACATAAGACACTTCGTCTTATGTTTTCAACCTCATGAATTCTACCAATATTATAAACTAGCTGCTGCCCGCGGCTTCGCCCCCGTGGAATTCGGTCTGTCATCACATCCCACGGGAACGGGATAAAAAGTATCCTATGTCCGTCTCCTGGTTCTAAGCTACCTCTCCACCAATTTTCAGCCAAATCGGTTCAGCCGTTCTTGAGTTATAAATGGAGTAACTAACACGACTTTCTTTTATATATATAGATGTGAAAGTTTGTGAGGATGGGTGGATGGATGTTTGTTACTCTTTCACACCAGAATGGCTGAACGGATCTGAACAAAATTTGGCACGGAGACAGATTATAATCTGGAATAACACATGGGCTACTTTTTATCTATGTTGGACCAGTCGACTTGCACAATGGCTCTAATGGTATGCAGAAAACAGGTTTAAATTTTGACTGTTGCTAGCACCTTGACAAGAAATGGTGGTTGGTTATTATAGGATGTGAGTCAACAACATTCGATTTGAGTGTTTAGGTTTAAACAAGTGCCTACAGTTTACCGTACAAGATCAACACAGCTGTTTACGACAAAGAATCGGATGTGTTTGCGTTACTTATACCGCCAGATTACATAGGGATGGGAAGAGTTGAAGCATTTCTATCAAGTGTAGATGTTTGGAGTAATGAGATGTGTACTTGTTTTGGGTAGGAATTCACAGAATTCACTTTAAACATTTCTTCCAACGCCCTGCAGGCAACATGTCAATCAGAAAAATTGTGTTGAAAGCCATTGTAGGTGATGTTTAAACTCAACTCACACAGGTTAGCGATAGCGCAAATGTTGGAGCCAACGTGGGGAGCCAGTATTAAAGTAATTTATTTCATTCAGGGCACTCATTTCTTTCATCCATACATCACGCCTGTTCTTCTCAAAGGGTGAGGCAGAGGGGTACTAGTGTACACCTATAGTTCACCGGTATTTTTTGTTCCATGTAATAGATGACGAGCCTATTGCCATTAATCGGGTACAAATTCCAAACTCCGAGCTGCTATTGGGGATTTCATAAGAAAACCCAATAACACTGCTCGACATGAGAATCAAAACCAGGAAGTCTACCGTAGCAGTCACCCTCAGGACCACTAAGCTAATGAGGAATTTCCTCAAAAAAAAACCCGTAACCCATCAATAAAATGTTGATTATGCAATAATTATCATGACTCGCTAAGATAATGATATTTATTTCTGTAAATAGACCTTTTGAAGATATTACAAGTTAATGTATTAGATTTTTACTACTAGATGGCGCCGGCATTTCCTTACTTCAAAGTACTTGAAGATATAGTGAAACATGATTATGTGAGTGACAAGATGTAGAGCAATATTAGTTAGTTTCAAATGACTCAAACTTAAAAGTACTTATAGCTAGTATGTAGGGGCTAACGAAATGAAGACGAACATCGATTATCACAGAACGGCGTTATGTCACTGACTACTTTAGACCTTATGCCCTTCTTAATAACCGTGAAAAGATGTCATCAGCCAAAACTATAATTCCACGGTCGGAATAGATTCGGCGTTTGCTCCATTAGGAACATGAATTACTTTGTATAATTATTACTACAAAGTAGGTAATGTGTCTGTCTGTCAAATTCATCATCATCATATCAGCCTATTACCGTCCACTGCTGAAGGTAGGCCTCCCCCAAAGATCACCAGACATCACGAGCCTTGGGCAGCTCGCATCCATCCGCTTAGTTCTAAGTACGCCAAGGATTTTGTTTGATACAGCAGCATGGCAGCCGTACGAAACCGGGTTCGTAGTTTCTATGGTTATGTTTTGTGTTTACCTGCAGCGGGTCCGGGGGCGAAGGCGCCGGCACATGGTAGAGATGGGGCGGCGGCGTGGGCGTGTGCCACGTCACGCCGCGGTCCGATGCCATGTGGGCTTGCGGCGCGCGCGCCAGCAGGTTCGCCACCTGCAACTGATTCACCCCCTGTTTAATTCAATGACACAAAGACGACAGGACCCAGGGCCGGAGCGTGAGTTTAGGGGGCCCTGGGCTAATACTACTTAGGGGCGCACCTAGTTACTCAAAGTATAGAAAAAAATGAGACAGTAAAATATTATTAGATTTATATTATATTATACGTTAATATCCATATAATCCACGGGGCCTGGGTTGAAGCCCAAAAAGCTTGGTAGATCCGACCCTGACAGGACCATATAAATGATCTTCTGGACGTGCCAAGGGAGCAGAACAGGAGCATCTCCGGAGGCTTCCATTGGAAATCTTAAGACTTTATGGTGTTAAGTTGTCACTTGGATAGATCTATATATTAAGTTAAAAAAATAGAGGATATATCTGCGATAGTAAAAGAGCAGGATCTACATTCATCGCATCATTATAGCGCTCTGCGATGCTGGGCGCAGAGCAGAGCAGTTTTTATGAGGAAAGTTTTAAATAATGTTTAAAAAAATGTTATGATTTGGAAAAAAAGTCGTCAGAGCGGATTGGCGAAGAGATACCTAGATTTAGTCTGGAATGGTACATAGGCTATGTTTCAGGTTAGACCCAATTCTGAAGTCCACCAGACGAAGTCGCGGGCGGAGTCTGGTATCTATCTATTACTAATATAAAAACTGAAGAGCTTGTTTGCTTGAACGCGCAAATCTCAGGAACGACTGGTCCGATTTGAAAGATTCTTTCAGTGTTAGATAGCCCATCTATTGAGGAAGGCTATAGGCTATATATCATCACGCTATGCGGACGAAGTCGCGGGCAGAAGCTAGTATCACAGATAAAAGAATACTAGTATAGTATTATATATTCAAGCATATTTATATATTCGCATATCGTGAAGTTGCGTTAACCTCGTGCTAGTAAATACGAGGCTCTGATGACTGACTGATAGGGGTAAACTATTTTTGCTGGCAGCCTATAGGCTTAAGACAAACAACTGAATTTTCGAAGTGAAAGTTCTGGCATTGCGGTCATTCATCCACCGGTTTAATATAAGCTACTTATCAATCATGCTTAACACAGGATTTACAAATGAAGGGCGGGTCTTGCAGAAATGTGAAATATTGAGCTAAAACGCGGTTGACTAATGTCGAGGATTATTTAGCAGACAACATTATGATGGTCATGGTTTATTTGACGCTTTAAAGAGTAAGGAATTTGATTTTAAAAGTTGTTTCCTGGTTTTTCTTACAAATATTTGTTGCATGCGTGCGAATCGAATCGAACCCCTAGGCATAAAAGCCGAACGCCTAGACTGCGCCAAGCGTGTCGTCTAGGCAGCTAAAAAAACCAGCCAAGTGCGAGTCGGACTCGTCGGTTCCGTAGTTAAAAATATGTTTATTATATGATGTAACTAAAAATTTATGCATTTCGCATATTTTTCCTTTATCTGTGCTACAAGACGTTGCTTCGTACCAAATTTCAAGATTGAGTTCACGGGAAGTACCTTGTAGGTTTTGATTCCCTTGCGAGTGTCGAAAATTTGCGGCATAAACGGTTGTATCTTTTGATTGCGTTGGCTTAGAAGTTTATTTTTTTTACAGCTCTAAGGGACAGTAGACCTGAATATTTGATATAAATTCCAGCTTGATACCTCCACGCGTTCCTGAGAAAAAGGGCCTTGACAGACAGACAGACGGACGGACAACAAAGTGATCCTATAAGGGTTCCGTTTTTTCCTTTCGAGGTACGGAACCCTAAAAACCTAGTGTCAGTCACCTAAAACCTAAGCAATGTGATGACGATAATGGTATTAATGGTATCGCTAACCACGTTTACGAGTACAAAGACCCCCTGATAGGAGTTTATCACCGCCGCGACACGACGCGTCATTATGACGATAGTTCTTCAAAATTACACCTTGTTTTCCATTGGATCCTCATTATGACGTACCTACCTACCTAGCTGCCAACCTCATGCTGTTTCTCTCGGACTGTAAACAGTAGAGTATTATGTTAGAGGGAGATGGCGTGATAATTGTTGTACAAAAACTTTCTTTATTAGCTCGAATACGAATACGAATAAATTCCAAATACGAATATCGCAAAACGTGTTCGGATTCTCGTAGTTCCTTTAACTACTTAACCCCTTTCGCCGTCCGTCCTTAGAGGTCATATAGGGGTCGCGCATTTGTTCGCTTAACACTGCATGCTAAGGTTACAAGATTCGCGAAAAAGTAGGTAGGTACCTAGGGAGTCTGTAAAAGTTAATTGATAACACAGTGCTAATTTTAATACTTAAGTACATAATATGTACTTTACTAGAGATTTTTAGAGATTATCAGCATATTATGCTGATAATCTCTAAAAATATTTTAGGTAATATTAATGTGCCTTTATTAATCAAGCATTTAATCAAGCAAAAACTGTGTTTAAATCATATTTAAACACAATTTTTCATACAAATTTTGTGTTTAAATACAATTTAAACACATTTAAGAAGTTGGTGGGCCTAAAAGTAAGTGTGCTTTCTCCAATTAGAGTACACAAAATGAAATTATTATACTTAAAAATGGTTGATTAGTAATTCTCTGCACATATTTACTATATATTTACTATATGTGCAACAAAAAAAAGTCTGTAATAATTTATTAGTAATATTGATTTTGTAACTAAATATTCATGTTATGATGAAACTTAGCTGGTTGTTGTAGGTACATACATGCAATGATGCCATATGAACAAAATATTTTTACAACAAAGATCAATCAATAGGTATTTTAGCTTTAAATATAATAAAACTATGTATACCATTTTTTTAGTGCACTAGGTGTGCAAGTGGATACCTTGATAAATTATGTTAAACTTAAAATCCATGCAAAAGTGTTAAAATTAAGAAGCTAATTGGTGAACAATTATTATACAAACATTTCTAAAACTTAAAATTAAATAGCTTCTTATGAAAGATGAAAATTATTTAATACAGAAACACGTCTGAACATTATTACAAAAGACCTATTTAGGTATATCAGAATAGAATTATGTTTATTCCACTCCGAGTCTTGAACTTTACACCTTTTAAATATAACTTTGTGTGTCGGTGTTGTAAGAACCTAACAATACAATCTCAAGCTGAAATACAGTGAAAACTTTATACAATGAAAAACTCCGAAGTTTTTCAACTATTATAGTAAAAGTAAAGGTGAACCAACTTGACTAAATGTTTACTTTTGAAATTGTTGGGAATACCTACATTGTTTTTCTTTGTAACCAATGTTCAATTAAACTTGTTCAAGAAATGGAACTTTTACTTTTTTGCTAAATGAGCCTTTATACATTATTCTCATTTATGTACTAATCAGATCATGCGCTTATAGTTTTCTCATAATGATTTGATCAGATGTAAAATAAAAACTTGCTGAAAAAATAATTACCTACCTACATTGGATTTAGAACATTCTAGCCAAATATAACAAGTAACTATCCCATTTCGTTCCTTTCCCTTTTTTTGCACATATCAGTGTTTTGCTAAGGAGGGTCAGTCTTTTATAAAGGGGTAAACTTGGCAAGGTGAAGATCACCTTTGGACTGCTGATGTGGCACCTAACTTATAAGAATTCTACATGAATGTTAACTTTATTTCTAATGACCATAGGCACACATTCTGTTTTCTGCACAATCTTATCTCTGTGGTTTTCCTATGATTTTTCATGATGCTATTATATTTAAAAACCTATTTCAAAGTTCTAGATAACTTGTTTTTAGTGTTGTTATTTATTTAGGTTTGCTATAACTTATAGACAAATTATTACAATTTGCATAGATAATAATGATCATGGAATTTATGATACAGGATCAAGTAATCATGCTTATTGTTATTAATATAAGAAATTTCTTTCCAAGATAGCTGTACTTACTTCAATGTTTTTGCCATATTTATACATAATATCAAGACATACCTACATGGTGTATAAATAGAAAATGTAGTTGGTCAATTATATGTATACTAAAAGGTTTTATATTATCTTTCCATAAATTGCTTTATCAGTGTCCAATAATAACACTTTTATGATTGTTTTTTATTGCTTCCAATTAATTTGTAATTGGTTATGCCACACTTATAATGAATGATTTAAATATCAATAGAGAAAAATAATCAAGTCACATAAAAAATTGTGTCCCTATCACATTATTTAATAATTATATACTAATATTTGAAGGTTTTTGTTAAATTTAAGGTTGGACAAGTCTTTATAATCACAAGAACTTTGATTAAAAAAAAAATCCTACATTTCTGGGTGCTATGATAACAATTGTTGTGGAAAATTGGGTTAGATATAAATGTTATAGTAAATATGTATAGGTAGATAATTCATTAAAAATGGCTACAACAATAACAATTATATACTGTTTATAAAATCTTAGTGTCAGAGTATTGATTATTTACTAAATGATCTGAAGTAAATAATAACAAATAACAGCTTACTATCTGTGGTGTATTCAGTTTGTTAGTAAAAATGCCATTTATGTGTCATCTAACCAAGTATGTCAATGAAAACAGCTGATTGGTATGTGATTAACACACACTCAACACTCAGGGGCAGACTTGCCTACACAAAGGATATTACAAGTTTTAAATGTAAAATACGTGTTCATAAGTTGTACTTGCTCACATTTAACATTAAAAATGTATGTTTCGTGTGTTTATAGCATGCAAATGAAACACTTCCGACAGGATGTTACGAAATTAATATAGGTTAGTTAGCGAACAAAAATACGTGAATAATATGCACCACCTGCAGGGGGCTCCATCCTGAGCCCAGCTGCGACTGTCGACCATTAGGGTTGTGCTGCGAGCCGCCCGACATCGTACGCGGCACCCAGACGGCACTGTTTACTACACGTATTCAACTCCGATCCGTCAACAAACACTCCTTCAGTCCACCATAATGATGCCGGCAAGTTTGAAGCCTTCGCCCGCGTAACTGCGCTCCCTTACGACGTGTACAGATACTTCTGAAACGTTTTCATCAGCTCACGTTAAAATTTCAACTATCCATAGCATGCCACATGTATTCCAGGCGTGAAATAACTCACTTCCACCCACAGTAAACACTTATTCCAAAGAAAACTAAGATTATTTAGTGCATGGTATGGTGTTCACGAATTTGATGCTCACTTCGCGTGACATTTTGAACGCATTTAGGTTTTGAAATTAAGCACTTTTAACACAAATTGCAGTTTGAATACGGTTGCCGAAATACAGGACACTGTATCTTACCGAATAAAACTTTATATTTCGCCGATAATTATCACAGAAATCGTAAAAATCTCCAAAGTATTCAGTAGATTCGCCTTCACAATGGTGGCCGATTAGGTTTTTGAAAGCACACACAGCGCCACCTCGTAGCTACACTTTAGAAAGAAGTCGATAAAACAGCAGAACGGAAGCATGTTTCCTCTTGTCTATGGAGCACAAAAAAAACCGCGTGCATGAAAATAAAACTATAACACAAAAATTTTATACGAATTGCAATTCTAATTTAAATAAATACAATTCGTGTACTATGAAATGTGTTAGCAATTATTTCGAGGTGTTTTGTATATAAAGATCGTCAGTTGAGCGCATTTTACACCATTACAGCTTATTAGAATAGGTTCCTTTAATTTATTGGCAACACTGAACGTCCCGTTGCTATAGCAACGATTGTTTTGTTTTCGTCGCGGGTCGTGCTGACTGTACTGACCAATGTGTTTATAGTTTATCTCTTATAATTTTCTTTACATTAGATTTCATGAAAGATAGTGAGATTACAAAGTTTTTGGTGTCATTTACTGGCCAAATCGAGTATGTCACGTTTCCTGGAGGCATATTTGATGACCAACTGTATGTACAGTATGAAACTGTTTGGGGTCCGGACTGGGAGCCTGTTTCGGGTCTTACATCGGGTACGAGCCAAATGGCGCGCTCTGGAGTGGATCCTGAACGAGTGGTCATGAATTTACCTTTAGAAATGGTATTCAGTAGTACTAACGTGTCTGGTTGTAAGTAATGTAGTGTTAGTAAATGAATTATATTAATAAAAAATCCTACTGTTGCAACGTTGAAAAAAGAAAAATGAGATCCTTTTCTTACAGGGCCACAGCTTATAGTAACTGTGAGAGCCCAGAACACCATCAGCGGGGATGCTTTAAGAGGCTACTCCTTATTCTTAATGCCACCTACCACTGGCCTCAGTATGATCTCGGCACCTATCGTGAGGCCTCAAGCTGCCACGTTGCTCGGCGAGTGGCTCTCGTGGTTAACTGGCCGATACCCTGAGTTGGCAGACCCAAAAATGCTTGCAAGTGGCAAGGACAATTATTGTGAGTTTTTGTATTGACAACTATCTTTTTACATAATGTATTCCAGAAATATAATTTCACTACTTTAAAGTTTTACTAAGTTTTGATGGATAATATAAATTATATTGACATAGTATACAGTCATAATAGGGTCTTGGTCTTAGCATAAAATATAAGATAAATAGGTTCTATATTGGTAACCATGGGCCGATCAGCTGACGCAGGTCGTTGACCCTGGGTTTCCTCTAATAAGAACGAAAGTAGGACACTCACTCAGTGTTGCCAGGCCCCCTGAGTCGAAAGTTACGTTTCGTTTCCTGAAAAGTTACATTTTTGGTGCAAAAGTTACATTTTGGGATCTAGGATGTCGAATGAGCTTTTTTTTTTTTTTTTAGCTCCTGATTTTTTCGTTTGTTAAAAAATTTGGATGCGTTCGTGTACTGTTTGCAATAAAATAAAAATCTAGTATTACTTATCTCGTTGTTCTCAAAAGTTACGAAAAATGCCTTAAATATAAAAATTACTTACATGTTACGCGAGGGGGTCAAAAGTTACGAAAAATGTAAGAAATGTAACCATCTGGCAACGCTGCACTCACTAGAAAGTAGAACATAAAAACCGTATTTTTTTTGCAGTGTTGAGGACAGAATCTTATGGGACGGTAACGCTTTCCTTGTCTATGGTGTCAAAGGATCTTCGGAAACTCGGCTATGATAACCAGCCACCAATCTATAAAACTGTTTCCGATACCTGAAGAACTCGATAGCCCGTCAAATGTTAGCCGTTCCGAACGTAAATTAATTAATTTAAGCGTAAGTTAATTATCATAACTGTGTCTTTTTGGATCTAGGTAAATAATATAAAAAAAAAAACACACAAATACGAAACATTTACAATCCCAATTGTCTATAAACCGAGTTTTTATATTAAAATTTCCAAAACCACCGGCGTACAACTTCAGACCTTCGACCTACTGTACCTTAAATACCATGAACCTGGAATGTATTAAAGACCCTTTCAAAAAACCAATTGAAGTTTGAATTTGGCGGGAGAAGCGGACGCCTTCACGTAGAAAGAGCCCGCCCTGACTGACCTCGTCTGTTTAAATTGAAGATGACAACATCTGTTATCGTCACCGACCTGCAAATGTAGCGTTTACTGAATTCAACAGTAGCCTAAGTCAAAATATAAACTACCTTGCATGCTTGGAATTAAGTAGACACATTTATGTATAATCTACTACTACGTAACTCAAAATACCAATAAGTATTTTAACTTGTGTCTCTATTGAATTCGTCGGATTATTTCTGTCGTCCTGTAGGATAATAAAAATGTAGCTAACGTACAGTACTATCTAGATATAAGTAGTATACACTACGTTAAAAGTCTTGTATCAATAAAACAACTCGACAAAAAAGTAACACATCTTTCATTCTCTACACCCGTCCCAGATTATTATCACATGAAGGCAAAGCGTCTTAATTATACAAACCTTGCCCGCATGTTTTAAGATAGGACAAACATATTTTTAACTTCATTGTCATGCATATTAATTATTTCGCGTACATACCTATACCTACAATCCGTTTAGATGGAAGTCTGGAGGAAATCTGCGCGCCTAAGAAGGTGACGATTGAAAGATCGCAGTAATCCAAGACATAAATTTAAATTCGAATGTCTTTAGTAACCTCTTAGTACTTTTGGCGAGATTTTTCCAAACTCGGAGAACAAGTTTCTAATTGTTAGTACGATACAGTGAGTTTCAATATATCTATTCCTTAGCTGGATAAGCCCTTTTCTTGGGAAATTTTCAGGCGAACTGAAAGTACCTACAAGCGTAAGCCTATTAAAAAAAATATCCAGAAAATTGCGTGTTTCTACTTTGGCGCGTAAGAGCCAGTTCCCCATTGGTTGATGCGGGTCTGGCAGTCTGCAGTCCGTAGGGGCTCACGCATCAGCAACTCCTCTGGTGTTACAGGTGTCCATGGGCAATGACTACTTACCACCAGGTGCCTCGTCAGCTCGTTTGTCGACTTAATCCATAACAAAATCGCACTACCTACTATACCAAACAAACTTTCTCTGAACGACAGTAACATCATTGAATGATATGCATCGACATTGTAAATGTTGACAATTTCTTTAATTAAACAAATGATAAGGCTTTAACTATGGTGCATTCGAACGCTGTTTTCCTGCAAAATTATCTTCGAGGTAGGTAGATATCAACAGCGGCGCAAGGACATGTTATCAATAAATTATAATGAGTAATAAATCGCCACTGCCTACCTGGCTGACGCATTTATCCTCAAGAGGTGTTCCAGTAGATAATTTTTGTCAGTGAAGTGGTTAGTACCACTTGCTTCTGATTTCCGCCTTGACTATATTCTAGTTGGTCTCCTTGACTCACCATGACTCATTCCCTTTTGCCCCATTAGCCATCAGTTCTACGACGTTTAAACATTAGTTATCTCTTATTAATGATTGTATAAAAAAAATAACGTCAAAGACCTCACTACGACACTTGGATCGTGTCACACATACAAAAAATTTAAATATACCATCGCCTCACAGAAAACGGGCGTGGAACAACGCTTGCGTTGTGTTTTGCCAACCCTTTTAAAAGGCGGGCAAGGCACTTGTGACTCCTCTGGTGTTGCGGGCGTCCATGGGCGGCGGTTATCGCTGATCAGTCTGCTCGTTTGCTTCCCTATCCAATAAAAAAAAACTGCTACAAAGACACTTGTGACGATCCTCAGCATTTCATAATTATTTTCTTATCTTCATAATCCCGACAATACAGTTATTACTTTGTCAGAAAACATCTGAATCGTGTTTGTACAGTTTTATTGTAGTCACATTGTTAAAAGGGATAAGATTTCATGGTGGCCATAAACACGTACATATATAGCTATTCACGTTGGTACGGATAAATCAATGTTGTTAGTAGTTACACAACTAAGTAGGACCTACTTAGTAGATATATCAGCCAACGGGCAATCTCAAAGATACGGGTGGAGTGGTGTTGCAGATACTCGTAAGATTTTTCCATTTTCATTGAGCAATAGTTTTTGATACATTTGCAGGATCCTTGTAGGCAGAGATTATCAAGTTCGCTAAATGTATCAGAGGAAATCAGGAAAGAATCTTATGTTATTCGACTTCAGTTTGTAGGATGGTTAAACAATTTTGGAGTTGGTAATACGAGGCCACCGCAATTGACCTCAATGGCGCTAGGCGTGGCGTGGCGTCCACTCTTCTGTCCGACCCTGTCGTAAAGCATCTTGGTGTGTTTTTCGACTTTGGCGCGTGAGACGGAGACCCAGTTTCTTCCCATAAACTATTATTCTGTTGAAGTTTATTATCTATTCCTTATTTCCCCAATTCCTCAGGTCTCGTAATACTTGATATACCATGACCACAACATATACTTTTTTTATTTATAAATTGTATTTTTTTGTTACAGTTGTTGAGAAGGCTGCTAATGTCAGTGTATTTGCTAGAATTGTAACAAACGAAATATCGCAAATTCGCAAGTATTGTTTAGTAGTATTTTATTGTTATAATTGGGTCTTACAACTTTACAAGCTACACTGGGCCTCTTATTTTTATAATTATGATTCGAAATTACATTCGACCTTTGGTCAGATATAAGTAACCAATTACTTGTTCAGCTGTAATTACAGTTACAATTTTCCTCTTAATTTGTATGATTTTCCGCTACTTTTCTATAGAGCCCATTGAATCTCGACAGTTACCTGCCGCAAGTGAGTGGATATACGTAATAAATGTATCATTCAACAAGTAGGTAAACAACTTCACCGCTAGGGACAGGCCCACTAATGACAAAGTGCGTCAGTATTAGGGCGTGAATACATTCGTAGTGACGCCAGACGCGCGGTCATGACACACCAGAGGAGAGATATCCTCCCTCCTGGGGTGTCAGCATGAGTACATATGTACCTACATACATTAAAATCATCAGGTACCCTTCCTTATTCGTAGTCGGGTACTTAATAATTGAGATCAATATGAACATCATGAGTAGATACTAGATATTCCTCATGGAGTTGAAGAATGACAAACGAAAGTATAGCCTGAATACGAAATCTTAAGGAGGTCATCGGGTGTGTAAAATAGTTTCACAGGGAGCACTCACCACCCGAAAATGCTTAGAGCACTACGGAGGGTTACTCTGGCACTGATTATGACAGCAGATGAGGTAACCATAATATCTAGCTCATCGAACGCGCTGCGGTCATTGGTGGAAGGTCAGGTGCTACCCACCTTTGTAAGGTGGTAAATGTAACTGGATCTCGCCTACTTACGAATTACTTATCGGATTTTAAATGGTAAAAACCATCATTACTATTTCAGTGTTTACACACTATGAACCTTTTCCTTGTATGTATTTGTAGGTGCCTGCGAGGACTCACGCCCACCCGGTATAGTTTTAATTCCAAACACAACAAGCATCATTCATATTACTGGTAACGCATACGAATTTATTGCATTAGAATTACGTCAGGTATCTAGTATGTATGATCAACGAATAGCCGTTGATGATGCGTAAGAGCAAGTGACGAATATTCCTAACTACGGCCCTGCTGGACTAAAAACAGAATAAAAAAGAAAAACACGTTCACGTGGGAGAGCCATGCTTCGGCACGAATGGGACGGCTCGAACGTGAGTGAGGCCCAAACCCTTTCAAAAGGCGGGCAACGCACTTGTGACTCCTCTGGTGTTGCGTTATGTTATGTTATATAACCGCCGCCCACTGACACCCGGGCGGCGGTTGTCGCTGATCCGTCTGCTCTTTTGCCCCCCCTAAACCATAAAAAAAGCGGCGGTAGCTTAATGGCGAAGGCGTCGGACTTGCGATTACTTATCATGTCGTTACCGGTTCAAAACCCACTCATTCCAATACCGACGTGAACTCGACGAGGGGTTAACAAAAGTACGAGTAATGTTCGACATCCATTGTTAGGTTTTGGAAAAAAGTAAAAAATAAAACCCGACTAAGTGCTTAGAAAAAAACACTAAAATCATTGCTGTTAAAATATACTTAATTATTGCCTTACTGTAAAGACGATTCAATCGAGACATTATTTTTGTCAAAATCTGCCGAAACTAAAATCATAAGTACGTCATCACCAATATTTTACACAGATATTTGTTCAAGTCTGATAGACTGAAATGAAATGAAATGATGAAATGATATTTATTTCTGTAAGTAGATCTTTAGAGAAACTTTTACAAGTCAATGGTTTTTTTTATAGCTAGATGGATCCGATTTTTGTATAATCTTCGGAAAATCAAATGGTAGGAAGTACCTACCTCGTTGAAATTCGATCGTTAGGAGTTATCAATTCGTTTTTTGACGAATGTTACATCCCTATGTCGGGACTGCAGCTATGCTATGGTTATGCTACATGCGTGTGTCAATAACAATGCGTCTGATTTAAAATTCTTACGTATCTTCCGAAACTCAATATAGGTATAACTATAACTATATATCCAACTCTTGGTATAAGAACACTTTCCTTCCTTCCTCTGATGTGTATGTTTCCCAGAACATTAAAATAATGCGTAGGCAAGCAATTTAACTTGTTTAATAAGATTATTCATATTTACCGTATTTAATGTGTGTGATATAACAATAGAGTGTACCTCTATTGTTATATGACACGCATTATACGCGGTGAGATTAATTGGTGTTTTAATTATTTTATCCGAACTAAAATTATAAATGTAATAGTGATTCCTTTTGTCTTTCTTTTTGTTAATTAAGGTGCTCCCTCACCGGGAGCATTCGCCTGTAATGTAACGTTACGGAGTCGAGCATTAGATACATGTGGGAGGAGAACTGAGCATTAGAGTGCGTAAGCCGTTACAGTGTACAATAAGTACAATGTTACAGATTCGAGCATTACTTTGGTAATGCTCGACTCTGTAACATTACTGAGGGAAGAGAACCGAGCAATACTAAATAATAATAATAAAAAATACTTTTTCGCCTCACAAGCTCGGAAAGATTCTGTTTGTCATTCGAAATCTGCATGCAAAAGTTCATTTTGCCCCCTAGCGTGGAAAAAGTTTTTAAAATTCGAACCTTTCTAATCAATAATTTTCTATACCGCCGGGTCCACTGATAATGCATAAATACTTATTTCATGTCAATGCGCCAACCACATTTTTAAAATAATCGCACTGGCCAGTAAGACGACTGCATGAAAAAAAAAACTTAAAATGTTCTTCTATTTCAATTCACTTACCATCAATAGTTAATTAAAGATTGTTTTTTTTTTATAAAATCGTAAGACATCTCATAATATGAGTGAGTCCAGTAGCGACGAAGATATAAATTTAACACCTGCAGAGTTAGTGCAAGCGGTACATAATGCCGAATTGAGTTTTCTGCCGGAAAAATCGCGAGAAAAGTACTTACAAGCGTACAATTAGTTCAATGTTTTTCTTGCACCTTCCTCGCTGTAGTGAGGTGAAAAGTTGTGTGTTGCGCTCGGCAGCAAAGTTATTCTGCGTCTCGTACCTTTGAAACCCTCGCAACGCTCAGGACTTTGTAGCCTTGCATAACAAATAACTATTTCTTTCTTCCTAGTATTCTATTATCTGTGCCAATACAGTGCGCAACTTGAATTTAATGCTCAAAATCGAACTGAAATGTTACATTACAGCTGAATGTTCGTCAAGGCAGGAAGGCAGTATTGTAATCCAATGCTCCAAATCGAATCTGAAATGTTCTCCTCCGTCACTGATGTTTCAAATGCTCGACTCTGTAACGTTACATTACATTGCGAATGCTCTCGATGAGGTAGCACCTTTACCTTTTTTTACGCATAAGCCGCTGAACCGATGTAGATGAATTTTACTTTGGTATAATAATAGATTTTGCTATAAAATTCCCCGTGTAGAATGGTTAGAATATTGTACTTCACTGCCAGTCAGACAGGCATCACGTAAGAGGCGAGACAATAACTGACTTGCTCGGTGGTAGGACCTCTTGGTATCTGACTGGTTGTCGTATTTTTTGTAACCCAAATTGATGTTGAGCTTTAAAAACATATTTCCGTTTCCTTTCTTTCTGTCTATATTTATTTCTTTAATAGAACGGTTGGTTATCACTCACTTGATTGATTCATACTCGCCTAACGCATAATCCTAACAGGCTGTGATCCTGGGCAATTGCTGTACCCCAAAGAGCTAGGTCTTGATCTTCAGGTATTTATTAGCGTTTAGGTACCGTCTTCGGTTATCTAGAAGCCCATTGGTATAACAAAGTTTATAGCCCTTTAGAATATAAAAAAATAGGGCTTGCACACCTTGTACCGTTATGGGAAAGACGGATAGCGTGTGGACGAGACTTAAAGTTATCAATAAAAATATATAAATTTAACGTTTAAGTGCATTGGCGTTTATCAATTTGTTGATTGATATCTAATCAAAAGAATAATGTCAATTGCAGGTAATTCCGAACAAAACACTAGCGTAATGTAACAACGTAATGATTTCACCTTTCAAGTGGTTTTTGTCAGTTATTTTTACTATAATACCTAATTCTTCAAAAATATTTTAATCGTAATAAAACTACTTTTAAATCAATAACTCTAATACTATCAGACACAGGTCATAGCAGTTAGTAAACTTAAAGAATAGTAATTAAACATTAATTACATACACAATAAATGTTGTAATGTACCTAATTTAATTTATTTTGGGTACCTAGCTACTCCTATTAGCTGTCCCTGTACTAATGACTGTCATTGTACAGGGTTAATTACTGCAGATCCAGTAAAGCATTCTTCTTATTAAAATAGTCTTCTTCTTGGAGGGATGGAACGTAGTTGTAGTTTTATAGAACTTGGCCTGAAGGCATGTAGAAACATGCCAACCTCTCTTCCTTATACCTTTTAATTGATTGATTTATACTCGCCACGATCCACGAACCAGGGCAAATGCTGGACTCCTAAGAGCTAGGCCTTGATCTTCAGGTATTTAGTCCGTCTTCGGCGATCCAGGTATAACAAGGCCAAGGTCAAGAAAAGAGCGTACTCCCTTTAAAAAGGCCGGCAGCGCACTTGTGACTCCTCTGGTGTTGCGGGTGTCCATGGACGGCGGTTATCGCTTACCATCCGGCGATCCGTCTGCTCGTTTGCCTGCTATCCCATAAAAAAGGCCATTCGTATAACAAAGTTTAGAGCGCTTTAGAATGTAAAAAAAAATTGGCCTTGTACATCTTGTACCGTTATGGGAAAGACGGATAGCGTAAGGGGAATGGATTGGTACTTGTTGCTTACATGAAAATCCGCGAAAGCATATACAGATACCACGAACTTACTTACTTATCCTTACCTACCTCAGGTACTTTCCTGCTGTTTCTACGTCAGCTTATGTTTGTTAAGTTATCCTTCATGACGCACTGCACAAGCCCCCAACCCTACTATACCATCGAATCATCTCATACGTACATTATACGTGGATTTTCCTAATATAGACTCGTAGTTAGGATAGATAACAATACTGTGGCATTTTTACCTCTTTTTACGAATTGGTTTTTACACTTACCTACACGAATGTTACACATTGACATAAAACTACTTTTTCGCGGATTTTATCGTGATCATCGTCATCATATCAGCCTATTGCCCTCCACTGCTGAATGTAGACCTCCCCAAAGAGCGCCAACCATCCCAGTCTTGGGCAGCTCGCATCCATCCACTGCCAGCCACCTTCTACAAATCGTCGGTCCATCGTGTCGCAGACTACGCTTGCCTAAACGCGGTCTCCACTCTGATATATTGATATTATTTAATTCCCGACATTTCGGATCCTTAACAGCATACATGGTGAGGGGTAGACTAAGTTATTGGTTCAAGTTGGTCGTCATAATGTTACAATTACTTTACTCTACCTTAACTTACCTTTACTTTTACCTAACCACCTTATATTTTTGTTAATTATTAGGAATTTGATTCACGCAGAACGAGCTTACTTTGTCTTTTGGTCTTGCAGTTTTGGGCTTGATGGTACTTATCTATAATGGGGTTTCAACCATGAAGACGTCTTAATAACTGAGTCTATCCGTTACCATGGATGCTGTAAGGGATTCGAAACGTTGGGAATTATAATATTAAATACAACGTGAAAAATCCGTAAAAATTGTTTTATTTCAATAACATGTATTTTTATCTGTTTCTACGAAGTTTAGAATTTCATACTATACCTAATGTAATAAATCTGAAGGTCCTTTTTTGTTCGAACGCCCTAATCTCGGGAACTACCTGTCCGATTTGAAAGTCTTTTTGCATTTGATAGCCCAATGCTTGAGATAGGTTTATAGGCTATATAACATTACGCTACGACCTTAGGAGCTGAGCAAGCTCGTTAGTTATAAAACCTCTGGCGAATTTTTGAGGCAAACTACGACAATTTAATTTTAATTAATTACTCAAATAGTTTGCTTATAATTTTATTCATTATTTAATTAAAGCTAGACATACAAAAACTATTTTACAAAAATATAACAAATTAGAAAAACCAGCATTTAAATCCTCTTCCGCATTAGCTGGACGACCAATGTACCCAGAAGGATAGTTGTAAAGCCACTTTGGACGGCAATGCTGATTCTCTGACCAAGTGAAGTGGGCATGCGCTTACCACATGTGAAGGGATCTGGTGCGATGGAATGTCGACAACCCCATGACTTCTCCGCCCTGTGTGTGTTCACATAACATAATCAACCCATTATATGTCCCACTGCTGGGCACAGGTCTCCTCTCACAATGAGAAGGATTAGGCTACAGTCCACTACGCTAGCCTAAAGCGGGTTGGCAGACTTCACACGCCGTCTAGAAAATATCTCAGACGTGCAGGTTTCCTCACGATGTTTTCCTTCACCGTTTAAGCGCGCGATAATTAACTATTAAGTAATACACACATGACTTCGAAAAGTCAGAGGTGGATTTGGATTTGAACTAGAGACCTTTGACTTGGCAGTCCAATGGTCATATCACTAGGCTATCACTGTGTTCTACCGCCTGTATAATAAACTCTGTTCTGAGGAATTGTTAAATTGAATTATAGTAACCACGACCACAGTTTATCATCGCACCTCTCGCCATCTGAAGTGAATTCATCCTCACACATTCGAAACACTATCATCGCGTGCTGCACGGTTCCAGAGGAACTTCATCCCACGTAGAGTCAGGCTGTGAGCTACTTGCCAAGATTTTCCCGAAAGACTACTGGTTTTTACAGGGTCGACAACGTGCGAGCGACACCTCTGGTGTTGCAGACGTGCATAAGGCTACAGTAACAGTGGGCAGTAAACTTGTTTGCCACCTCAGTGGTATTCAATCTATACTCTGTTTATAGTTTGTTTGTTTGCTTGAACGCGCTAATCTCAGGAACTACTGGTCCGATTTGAAAAATTCTTTAAGTGTTAGATAGCCCATTTATTGAGGAAGGCTATAGGCTATATATCATCACGCTACGCGGACGAAGTTGCGGGCAGAAGCTAGTATTTAAATATTTGGTCAACAAACTCCTGCCGCCGCAAGCTGGCTAAAAACTTGGTTAGAAGGATGGTTTGATTGATCCGCGAAGGATGAATGCCATACGCAATGATGATGAGTAGTTTATATAAGGCTAGCTTTTGGGTCACAGTCACAATACGTTTTCGATAGCCCAAACACTGTTCGTGTTTGGGCTTTCGAGAACGTATTCGTATCAAAATCGAGAATAATTTGTATGAGAAGGAGGGTTAATGAACGTAGACGAAGCGAAAGCGGTGTGCCAGGATCGTAGCAAGTGTAGTCTCTGCCTACCCCAATGGGAGACATATGTGAAAATGTGTATGTATATATGAAATTTGTAGCAAAAAAAAAACTCATTCGTTTACGATTCGAATTCGATAGTCATTCGTACTGAGCGTGACTGGTAGTGCGCTAGAGGTCCCGGTCGAGCATGAAGTATTATTAGTTTTTTTTTTATTATGATATTATTTAGGGTTTGAAGTTCTCAGTAGTAACTAGGAGTTTGGATTTGTGCTCGGTTGATGGCAATACGCTGGCTCCCAGGGGACCTACTCATACCGGCGCCACAGTTCGCCAGTATGAGTAATGAGTACGGCCTAACCCTTCTGGAAATACAGCCAGTGAGATAAGTTGGTTTGTATGAAATTGTGAATATCAACAGACGGACGAACACCGAATCCTCACCATAACGTCTGCAATTAAAAGCAAAAATGATACGGTAGGTAGTATCGATACAGATACCAATTACCTACTTTAAATTGTACCGATAGTACCATCAATTAAAAGACTAATTGTATTTTAAAACAACAATTAACATATTTTGATTACAAAACGTATTAATTCCAGTTTATTGGACTCATTTTTGCATAATTGCAGTCGTTATGGTGAGGATTCGGTGTTCGTCCGTCTGTAATTTTTAGGGTTCCGTACCCAAATTGTACAACGGGACCCTATTACTAAGACTCCGCTCTCCGTCTGTCCGTCTGTCACCAGGCTGTATCTCATGAACCGTGATAGTTAAACCAGAATACGCAGGTCCGAATACTGCCTGCGAGTTGAATTTTTCCTTCACTAAAATAATGCTATAAAGATATTATATTACTTAGCTAGTCATAGACAGTTGAAGTTTTCATAGATGTATTTCTGATGCCGCTATAACAACAAATACTAAAAAGAATAAAATAAATATTTAAGGGGGCTCTCATACAACAAACGTGATTTTTTTGCAGTTTTTATTTCGTACCACGAACAAACGTGATTTTTTTTCAGTTTTTATAGATAATGGTACGGAACCCCTCGTGCGCGAGTCCGACTCGCACTTGGTCGGTTTTTTATAGATAATTATTTGCATATTGCATATCAGATATTATGTACGACTAGCTTCTGCCCGCGACTTCGTCCGCGTAGCGTGATGATATATAGCCTATAGGCTTCCTCAATAAATGGGCTATCTAACACTGAAAGATTTTTTCAAATTGGACCAGTAGTTCCTGAGATTAGCGCGTTCAAGCAAACAAACAAACAAACTCTTCAGCTTTATATATTAGTATAGATAAGTTATGGTCTTAAGTGTTAGAGCAAGTAGATCAAGCAAAGTTGTAGATACCTAATAGAAAACCATTTTTTTTACTCATAGAACGAAAGTACTTACCTAACAAAATTCTATTTTTTTTTGTTGAAAAACGTTGCCCCACACAAGGATTTTCTCCTGTATCGTGGGTGCGTTTACAAACACAAATTCTCACATACACAAACGCCCAGACCCGGAACAACTACCTGTAGATCATACAAATATTTGCTCCGTGTGGGGATCGAACCCACAACACGTGTCGCAGAAGCCGGTCGCTCAGCCGCTTCGCCAAACGTGTCGTCAAATTTTATACTACTGAGGTGGCTAACAATCATACGATCCTCCTGATGCAAGCAGTTACTGTAGCCTATGGACATCTGCAAAACCAGAGGTGTCACTCGCGCGTTGCCGACTCTAAAAACATTTTCACTCCTTTTTTGAAGAACTCCATGCTGTAATTACAGTAGATATCATTTTTAATTCCTTGGTTACACAACCTTTATTAAGAAAACTTTACATGCAAGAGGCAGAGGGGGAGCTTTGTCAATTTTATTTAAATTTCTATTTTTAAAGGATTTCATTTTAATTAAGTTTGTAAATTTTAGTTACTTAAAGAAGTTGCATGCGGTCAGTCGTCAGCGCTTACGAGTATGTGAGTGACTTGTGGAGATTATTCCACAACTCATGGAGTAAAAACTCGCTCAGCAATGTCGAATCTTATTGTTATGATGCTGTGGCCCTAATTCTACATTCACGACTGATTTACGGTGACAAGGTGACACCGTTATTCAGCCTGCAAAATTGTAAGGTTCATCTAAAGGGACCTACTTTCATCATATTATCGCGCTTATATTCCCCGAAAGGTATATTGTGTACCTAGCTATTAATTGTACACCCACAGTTCGATATTATGTTTTGGTCCCAATGAGGGTTTCTGGCCGAGAATTCCCGAAGCGAGAACTCCCGGGAAATTTGGCCTTCTCGATATGAGAAAAAATGGGTCGAGAAATCGAGAATTCCAGAAATCTGAAGATCACAAGATACCTATCAAATTTAGTGATGAAAAATTCAACTCAAATTGTTTTATTGCTATTCACTGAGCACAAATCCATCTCCGAGGTATAATTGTATGTTTTTTTATGGGATAGGGGGACAAACGAGCAGACTGTTCGCCTGATGGAAAGCACGATTACCGCCGTCCATGGACACCCGCAACCGCGGAGTCACAAGTGCGTTGCCGGTCTTTTATAAGGGAGTACGCTCTTTTCTTGAAGAGGTTTGAATGTAATAGAAAGACACATTACCGCTGCTTGGCCTACGAATGGAACCCAGGATCTTTAGCGTAGCAGTCAAGCTTAGGACCACTAGACTATAAGGCAGTCTTTTTAGTTTCTAAACTTTTAAACCTTAAAATAGAAGATTCTAGCAATCTTGTTATTATTCATACCATTCATTTCGGCTGTCCAACCGGAATGAAGTAGCTCGGCAATCGGCTTTTGTGCTACATACGTGTCTTAGGTTCTAAACCCGCTCAGAACAAATATTTGTATAGACAACACCCCAACTCTCAAAAAGATCCTAGGCAGGAAAAGCTCCTTGAACGTGGAAAAGTAAAAAAAAAATAGAAACCATGGACAAGTCAATGTTCAACATTCGGAACTCATTCAGCAAGAGCGACACGTTTTTTTGTAGAGCGGATAATTCTCACTAATCCCACCTGGGGATGCGACCAGGTATGTCGGACTTCTATCAACTAAAACCTGGACGTGGAGTTCGTGTCATCCCCACAAACACGAGAGAACCGGCACACCAGGGCATCCTTTTCTGGCACTTGCCTAAGCTAATATTAGACACACTTTTTACGGATATTATTGCGTTGCATTGATATTATTTATTTCAGCATATGAATGCTGTATAGTATCTGAAACGTAGGGAATATAATTATATATACTATAGGGTATGGGGATATATTGCATTATTTTATGTCTGGACTTTAAAAGAGACCATGAATCTCTGAGTTTGTTTCGGCGTTTCTTCTCAGAGGTCGTCAGTTAGGAAATGACGAAGCCATCTAGCTATAAAAAAAAAACAAAACATTGACTTGTAAAAGTGTCTCTAATGATCTACTTACAGAAATAAATATCATTTCATCATTTCATTTCATTTCATATATAGGGTAAGTGTACCCAATACAACGCGATAAAATCCCTCCGTGGCCCGTGGAAGGCAACCGCCGGTGTGTTAGTCCACCCATACTGGCTGACCTACTGACTGTAATTACACGGGTGTTTCGACCCGCCACTTACATAATTCTGGGTCTTAGGAATCCTTGTAGTCGGGGTGATGAGGCTAATGCCATTAACCGGGCACAAATCCAAACTCCGAGCTATTACTGAGAATTTCATGTAAAAAAGCTAATCATACTGCCTGACCTGGGAATCGAACCCAGGACCTCTATCTAGTCATGCCTACGGCGACTAGACTAGTGAGAAATTTTGAATATTTTTTTATGTAAAAACTTAATCACATTGCTCGACCTGGGAATCGAACACAGTAGTAGCGTTTGCTTATTGGTAGAAGATTACATAAAACTTGTGCGGAGGTGACCTCAACTGTGGTCTAACGATTCGCAAAAAATCTAGAGATACCTTAAATGACCTTTGTTTTGTTTCTGTTCAAATTAAATTAGACAGAACGCCAAATTAGATCCTCTATGAGGTCAAATATTGATGTTATATAGAAAATAAAATTACGTACTAAACAAAAAAAATAAAACTTAATATAGTTAGTGTCAAAAATAGATGGGTACTTAGTACTTATACACGAGAGAATAAGGAAAAAGAAGTTAGAAAAAAATATCCTGAATTAAAAAAACTGTATTGTGATGCTCTTATCAAGTAAGGTATTAGTATATAAGTGTGCTCTTGCGCACCTTGCTACTATTCACGAGCGATCTTCAAGGCAGTAACTGTCACCCGCGCAGTCGTGTCCGCGTCCGCGACTGGAACGCATGTAATCGATTACTCGTTCGAAATGTCAAATCGATACTATTAATCGATAACGAATGATATAATAATTTAATTGTACCAGGAGAATCGAATACTTAAATGTTATTGTGCAGTTTTAATTAATACGTGTTGTAATCGATTAATCGAGTTATTTTGTTAGAACGAGTCGTGGTTTGCAGGAAAGTGAATGGTGTCCTTTTATAAAGTAAGTCAATATTGTTATTTATTATATTATAAGTATTTAGACTATAAACTTTAATTAATTTTACTTCTAAGAATATTAATTTCCCTTGAAAAAATTATGAAGCAACATTGGCAATTAGGACGGCGATTTCGTATAAATAGTAATTTTAAAATTATTTATTTGTATTTTAAATATAATATGAAGTATGTTATGCACATAATTTTTTGAATTTTTTAATACTTACCTAGGTGTACCTATAATGGTCATTAACCCGCCAACCGGTCTAACCTTAGGAGATTAGCGATGCCTTTTAATTGGGTTGTTGAGGTCATAATATTACTTCGCGTAAAATACCTAATTACTGATGTTTAGCTGAATTTGGTTTAACTAGAAAACTCATGAAAGACCCCAACTTATTGGGAATGGGTTTTGACAGGCGAAGTTATTTTAAATTAATTTCTCAGAAGCGATATTTGACCCGCTGACACCGAGACCTTAATAGTGGCTAGGGTTTTTATGTCTGCTATGTAGATACCTAAATCAAGCCTGCTTGAATCCTAGATATATTTTTTTGAACAAAATAGATAAAAAAATATTATTTACCCAGAGGTCTTCGCGTGCGCAAACGTTGTTTTGGGCTTAAAGATTTGACAGCTGATATTAAGTTTGTGGATAAGACAGAAAATTTTATAATTATAATTAAGAACAGACATATTATGTGCCTTCTAAATGTAAACATTACAATATTTACTACAATGTTCATAAAAATCCACCAACAATCGTTAATCTATCAAACAATGGTTGTAGATAACAAAAAATATACAATTTATCCTTATTAAGAAAGGTAACGAAAAAACCTCGTTAGTCTAGTGGTCCCAAACGCGACTGCTATGCTAGAGGTCTTGGGATTCACGGGTCGAGCAAAGTGTGGGTTTTCTATAAAATTCTCAGTTCAGCTAGGAGTTTGGGATTGCTCGGTTGATGGCAATAGGCTCAATACTCAATACTTTATTGCGTACCATAATGTAGATACAGATGTTATATTAATATTAAAGGAGCAATTATGGACCCTGTCGGGCACAGCAAAGTTCAGTCCATTAGGAGAGAGGAGGAAAGTGCTTAATTTTTTATTAATTTTTACACTTAAATTCTTCAGTAAATACTTTTGTAATTATTTTAATAACTGTAATATTTGGTAACTGTATTTATAGGCTTGCCCCTTATTGCATGGAACCTAAACATTTAACGGCAAACTGTAGATTTTAATTTAGATACGAGTAAACTAAAAGTTTGCATTAAATATGCTCTGAAACTACTGCACCGATTTGAAAAATTCTTTCACCATTAGAATCCTACATTAGTCCCTGATGAACATAGGCGATAAAATCTGTTAAATTTTTTTTTTTTTTGTTAAATACCCGTGCGATTCCGGAGTGCCGCTAGTTTTAAAGACTTTAATTAGTACTTACACCTTTACATAACCTTTCGGGAAATATGGGCGTGATGGTATGAAACGACGAAATTAATCAATCTAGTCTTTGTATACAAATTTCAACGTACAGAGTGGCAAAATATCGCTATTTTACGCAGAGCGGCCCAGTAAAGGAAATCCAATTTGTGAATGGGTATCTACATTATCAAATACTTAGGGCATTTTCTCAAACTGAGGGTCGCGACCCCTAGGGGTGCTGCGTTGACTATTATAGAGGCCGCGATATGCCCACAATCACTACATAGTATAAAACAAAGTCGGTTCCCGCTGTCTGTCCTTATGTATGCTTAGATCTTTAAAACTACGCAACGAATGTTGATGCGGTTTTTTTAATAGATAGAGTGATTCAAGCGGAAGGTTTTAAGCTATTTAACATAACCCAACGACTCTTAGGAACAGGGCAGCCTGGGTGTAACCGCGGGTGGATCGTTAGCGCGAAATAAATACTATGTAAATTATGTTGAGTTATTTAAATACGATTCTGTAAATTATGATAGGTACCTACTGGCAAAAAGGCGCACCGGTCCCCGCGCGCGCCATCTTAATTAGCCGCTGTAAAATTTTGATGAACAGGAACTGTAAATGTGAATTGTAGCTATTATTGTCTAAGTAGATACTTAGTCATATATTTGGATAGGTAATGTGTATTTTCCCACGTACAGTCAGCGCCAAAAGTCGCTGAATACGATGCAAACTTCAAAACGCTTTTACATCATTACTAACCAAAAAAATCTGACCTAAGAAGTTAGTAAGTACCAGTTTTCTTATATGCAGAAAAGTGGTACTAACTTCTCAGCTCAGAATTTTGAAGATTGGATCGTGTTCAGCGACTTTTGGCGCTGACTGTACCTACCTACTTTTTTAGGATGACTTTGAGTTGTCAAATTCTGGGAATCTTTTTTCTTTGCTCATCCTATCACTCTTGGCATGCACATCGTAACATATCTTATAATAAAAGAGTTTCTTCTCCATAGCATCAACTTTGAGGGGTTGTGGAACTACAGTCATTGCGTTTTATCAAAGCAAATTTTAAACTATCCTACCGCAACAATTTTTACTTAACTTTTTGGGTAGGTAGTTATTTAGTACTAAAAAGCTGCACTAAAAGGTTGAGAATCAATGATCTAAGCTTAGGAATAAAAGTTGAATGCTACACATACTAATGTATAATTGGTACTTCCCGACGGTATAAAGACAACGGAGGTTTTTTTTTTTTTTTTTTATGGGATAGGGGGGCAAACGAGCAAACGGATCACCTGATGGTAAGCGATAACTGCCGCCCATGGACACCCGCAACACCAGAGGAGTCGCAAGTGCGTTGCCCGCCTTTAAAAGGGTTTGGGCCTCCGGTAACCTCAACTCACTCGGCGAAACACAACGCAAGCGTTGTTTCACGCCGGTTTTCTGTGAGGCCGTGGTATCACTCCGGTCGAGCCGGCCCATTCGTGCCGAAGCATGGCTCTCCCACGTGAAATACGTGGTTGTAAATGATTCACATTCATGATAAGTTTCCTCACAACTTTCCACATTTTTGCACAATAATACTTTTATGTATGACTTTACCTGCTCGTCTGCAGAAAGACTAACTATAGCGAGGAACAGTAACATCATGGATTGCCAAATATATGATAACTAGCTTCTGCCCACGACTTCGTCCGCGTAGCGTGATGATATATAGCCTATAGCCTTCCTCAATAAATGGGCTATCTAACACTGAAAAATGAAAAAATGAAGAATTTTTCAATTCCGTTCCTGAGATTAGCGCGTTCAAGCAAACAAACAAACAAGTAAACAAACTCTTCTGCTTTATATATTAGTATAGATATAGATATAGGTACCTACCGTAGAATCATGCTAAATTTCGGGCCAAGATACTTTATCATTAGTTCCCAAAGTGGTCCAGGTGGACCCCCAGGGGTCCACGGAGACTCGACAGGGGTCTATGTTGGCGTGACAAAAAATGTTACGTTTTGGTAATATGATAGAAATGTAGCTGCAGACCACCGGAACCAGTTAAATTTTGAAAGCGGTCTATGACAAAAATGTCTGGGAACCTCTAGCCTATGATATACTGTTCGAAAAATAAAGGTGAGCCTCCCTAACAATAATAAACTAAAAAAATGGCTCTTGAATCAAAGAAAAATATTTAAAAAACTATGTAAGTGCCTATATTTTATTGATGTCTACTAATTTTTTGACAACCGAAATTGATAACATAACATAACATACCATCACGCCTGTATTCCCCGAAGGGTTAGGCAGAGGCGTACTACTAATGTACACCCACAGTTCGCCGGTATGTTTAGGTCCCATGTAATAGGGGGCGAGCCTATTGCCATTAACCGGGCACAAATTCCTAACTCCGAGCTGCTACTGGGAAGCAGCAGCGTAGCAGTCGCGTTCAGGACCACTTGGCTAATGAGGCAGCTGACAACCGAAATTGATAAAGTATTCTGTATTCCTCTTTTTGCGATTTTTTTTCTCAACTTTGCAAAAAGTTTGAGAAACGATGTTCTATAATTATTGACCTGCTTTTTGTGGCCTCTGCAGTTAAAAAATCAAGCCTCTTATACTTACCAAGTAAACATTATTATCAATAATATCAATCCATCATTTACTCCACTGCTGGTCACAGGTTCTCCATTGCATACACTAAGGGCTAACACGCACTTCTGATTTTTAGTCGACCGATAGTTTAGTCTTTGTAGTAGTCCTGTATAATTTCATGTCGAATTCTAATCGTCAAATGCGCACACTGCCATATAACTCCATAGTGAATCCCAGAACGATCAAATTATCGCCCGACTAAAAAATCACAAGTGCGCGAGCGCTCTAACTAGAGGTAATTTGTGATCGTAGGTTGTCGCATCGTAATTATAATCAGATTTAATTATATCTTGCGTTGATGTGGATAGTGATGTACTCATTTTCTACTATATAATATTCGGCAACTGGCATACCAAATATTCGAATGAAATCCGAAGCTAATGTAATAAGCTGTTTTGTTGGCCACTAATGGAAACCAATCTCATTGTGGCGGGATTATTGTCAGCTGAACAAATATATAAATTAAATACATTAATTAATTACAGTATAATGTATTTGTTAGTTAAACTCATAAATCAAATTCTCGTGTCACAATGTTAGTTACATTACTCCTCCGAAACGGCTTCACCGATTTTTATGAAATTTTATATGCATATTCAGTAGGTATCAGAGTCGGCTACTATCTATTTTTCAAATTTTTTCATTTATAGAATATTTTGAGAAAGTTAGGGTTTCTCCACCCGTGCGAAGCCGGGGCGGGCCGCTAATATACTTTTACATATCTAAAAAAAATCGCCCGCTATGTCACTAGGAGTAGTTAGTATGTAGTTTTCAAAATTAGACCAGTACTTTCAGAGATAACCTGCTACAACCAAACTTAACTATGTTTATCTCTTTTTAATATGAGTGTTACTTTTTTTTTTTATATTAGTGTAACTGCCTCAATAGCCAAGTGGTCCTGACCGCGACTGCTACGCTAGAGGTCCTGGGTTCGATTCCCAGGTCGAGCAAAGTGTTATTGGGTTTTTCTATGAAATTCCCAGTAGCAGCTCGGAGTTAGGAATTTGTGCCCGGTTAATGGCAATAGGCTCGCCCCCTATTACATGGGACCTAAACATACCGGCGAACTGTGGGTGTACCTTAGTACACCTCTGCCTAACCCTTAGGGGAATACAGGCGTGATGGTATGTTATGTTAATATTAGTGTAGATATTTAACATGATATAGATACCTAATTACACATTGGTTATTTTCTGATGTCAGAACGTTTAGGGTGACTTGAGAAAAATTAAATCGGTAGCTGTTTTGCGACAATTTGTTTAACGACTTCCTCATTTAAACTCGTTTGAAATAATAATATGTAGACGTAACAAAACAATTTAGTCTTTGGTTTTGTCGGAAAAATCACTGGCCTAATAAGGCTTTGGCTTCGAATGATTAAGGAAAATGTAGGTAGGTATGAGGAAATCATAAAATATTTGTAGACGTGTATTAGATGTACTTACCAAAAGCAATAACGATAGCTCTCCGAATCCGAATTTAAATTCAGTTTGAATTAGGATTTATTTTGGTATTACGTTTGTATGGGCAATTTAGGCCCCGCCAGACCCTTTCTTTCTGCCTAGCTGAATAATAATCCGGCGAATAATGTCATATTACTTTTAATACTCGGCCTAACAAAACCGCATCACTTTATAACCACAAATTACTACCTTCGCCTACATAACTGTTATAAAATAATCATTTTTATACTTCATAATTACAATATAGTAATACGCATTAAATGACTGGCAAGAAAATATATTTTTAAAATAGCCATCACGCCTATATACTCCAAAAGGATAGGCAGAGGTGTAGTTAGTATTTTAAGTATTAGGTACCTAACCACTATTCAGAAAAAACATTTTCAGGTGTCATGTAATAGAGTGCAAGCCTATTGACATTTAACCAAATGTATTTAGGTACACACGGCTACACATCAAGCGGTTACCCCCCCGACCCTTGCTCGAGCCGGTCCGAGCTGAGCCAGTAGCTTTAATTAGTCCCTAAATAATTTAAACCAGATCCAGCCGTCCTTAGCTGTCCCCCCAGAAACGCCCTAAGCCGAGGTCCGAGTCCTGTTAAGGTAGGGGACGCCCCTAGGGGCACGCCCTTATAGCGGCGGTAAGACCCGTCATGGAGGATTGGCTCGAGAGGCGCCACGGCGCCCTCTCTTACCGGCTGACGCAGGTGCTGTCCGGACACGGATGCTTCGGCAGGTACCTGTGTCGCATCGGTCGCGAGCCAACGCCCGGTTGTCACCACTGTGAGGGCTGCGCCGAGGACACGGCGCAGCACACGCTGACCGCCTGCCCCGCTTGGGCAGAGCAACGCCGTGGCCTCGTTGCGGCCACCGGTGGTGGCCTCTCGCTTCCGACCTTGGTTCGCTCCATGGTCCGGAGCGAGAACGCGTGGGACGCCGCCGCCTCGTTTTGCGAGCACGTCATGCTCGCCAAGGAGGCGGCGGAGAGGGAGAGAGAAATCTCAACCCCTCTCCCGTCCCGAAGGAGACGCACCGGGCGCCGGAGGGCGCTCACTGACCTCCGGCCTCCATGAGCTGTGGCCTGCGGGCGGCCGACGTGGGTCGTCGGCCGCCCGATCAGAGAACGGCCCAGTAGGAAGGGGCCGCCGGTGACACGCAGGGGGACCGTGTCGCCGGCACTATGGCCCGGGTAAGTGGCGCGGCTGGCAACCGCGTCCCACTCCGGGAGTGGGAGTGAGTTGTGGGGAGAGCGTGCAGCACGCCTCCCCCCTAAGGTTAGGTGGTCGCCGTCTCAGGCGACCCGCCACTGCCGGAGTCGCGGAAGAATCTTTGTTCCCGTGACTCCGGCGCTACAGTGGTGTTACGAGACCTCCCGTGGTTTTTTAGTCGGTAGGGCGCCCTTTTCAGGGCGAGGAGTCCGACACTGTTCACCGTCGCATCCCCCGCGGCGGTGTTCGTGCATTAAGCATTTTTCCACGGGGCCATAAAAAAAAAAAAAAAAGGGGACGCCCCTAGTTGGTTTTGCTTCAAGCGGTTACTGATTTTGCATTCACAGGCGTAGATTGTATTGGTGGTAACAACACGACGGTATCCCTGTAGAGAGGATCCAAAAATAATGGGTAGTGTCGGTCGTCCAATAACGGGATGGGTCAGATCTTCCTACCGTACATGAATGATTTCAAATACCCATTAATTACAGCCCTATATAATGACATGTGAAACTGTCTCGTTAATTAAAACCTCTGAAAAATATCTAGCTTATAATAGTAATTATTGCAAATGCTCATAAAACATGATCTATTTAGTAAGTATCTAAGTACGCAGAGATTTATATAAAAACCAGTTCTACTTCGTCTAAAATTGTGTTGCTGAATGTCGAATAACTCGAATATCATATAAATTGCATCACTGAAATTTAATAGAATCTACTGTCCTTGGCGTTGATAAGCTTAATCATCTTTATCATATATCTTTCATCAGACGTTGAATTAAGAGCACCTCTTTACGAGGTGCTCTTAATGAGGTGCAATTGTAGAGATTACACAATATTGACGTTAGAAGACCTATCTAATGAATATGTAAAATGAATATAGTATGTATGTCCAATTCATATTATAACATTCCGGCGTTCGTGTATTCGTAATTGTTCACCTCCTAAATGGCTTGACCGATTTTTGTAATAACAGTAGAGCTATACCTATTAGAACTCGGTCAGTGGGGTTAGCAGCTAGTTTCTAAAGCCACAGTGAAGATAATTTATGTTATTTTGAAATAAATTTAACATGAAGAAAGAATTTCGTATTAAATTAGTCAATATTGCATTCCAATTCTTGTATTTTGACATTTAAAAAAGAGGATATTACTAAGCGTAGTCGTAGAGTGGGTCATCTCCGGCCAAGCAACATGTTTTGTACAACGATTTCAATTCTTCAGATTAAAGGTTTGCCACACATATAATAGACAGAAATGCTTGCGCCTATCACTCACTAAACTTAAATTATTTATTACGGGAATATAAGACATCGATATAAAACATTTTTTTACGGATTCTATCGCGTTATGTTGCTTACTAAAATCCTTAAAATGGAGATTTATTTCAAATTATTCAAATTATGAAATTATTATGTCAATGACTATTGAATTATTGACTTATGACAGTTTGTATCAACAAGCATTCTGATTCTGATCCAACTGAAT
Source organism: Acronicta leporina (assembly GCA_947256265.1). Classification (NCBI taxonomy): domain Eukaryota; kingdom Metazoa; phylum Arthropoda; class Insecta; order Lepidoptera; family Noctuidae; genus Acronicta; species Acronicta leporina. The sequence goes on from OX366521.1 coordinate 14,078,722, forward strand.
TAACTGACTTCGCCCCTTGGTAGCCCTAAAGGTAACAAGCTAGAGGGGTGGAAGGTGCCTGGAACTCATTGATGGTAATTAGGACAAAGCTTAACTGCCTCAATAGCCAAGTGGTCCTGAGCGCGACTGCTACGCTAGAGGTCCTGGGTTAGATTCCCAGGTCGAGCAAAGTGTTATTGGGTTTTTCTATGAAATTCCCAGTAGCAGCTCGGAGTTAGGAATTTGTGCCCGGTTAATGGCAATAGGCTCGCTCCCTATTACATGGGACCTATGCATACCGCCGAACTGTCGGTGTACATTAGTACGCCTCTGCCTAACCCTTCGGGGAATACAGGCGTGATAGTATGTTATGTTATGTAGGACAAAGCTAGATAGTCTCTATGAGAGAAGGCGTAGTCGAATTTTGGAATTCCGTCTGATGATGATTGATTACCTTTACTCAATTAGATGTTACAAAAATATCCAAGTTTACTGTGTATTTCATCACATTAGCCATAAGACGTCCCCTACTGAAGCAAGGTACTCCCAAAGACCACAAGATCCAGTTATGCCTTCATCCAATGACTTCCATCAAGCTTTCAGGCTACCAGGCCGTGCGTCCATGGGAGGTCATTCCACACTGTGTTTTCCGGTGCGTAGACTGTACTCGAGAACCTTTTTGACCCAGCGGCTATTAGTTCTACGAGATATATTATGTGTCTCGCCTCGTCTGCCACTAATGCTAATCCTTTGAGCTACTCGCAAGCACATTTATGTCGACATCTGTCGGTATACTTCGTAATTATACTTTAATTAATTACACATAATATTATTGCACAGCCTCCGTTCTTTTATCTCGGCAATTAAGTTTTTTACAAAACGGATAAAGAACCGTTGTCTTATAGATGAAGGACCTATAAAAATATGCATGATTAATTTTCGGCTTCGGTTAAAACAAGTTCTAGTATAACACTAGTTAGGACAAAAAATCAACTCATTTACATAGTGGCTATTAAGAAACTTATTAATAATATAAAGAGGTAGTTTTGAGAGATCAGATAAAAAATATAATTGAACATACATATATTTACTTAATGAAGATGTTATGTTGTTAGGCAAAACCTGAATAAGGAAATTTATAACTTTATTATATGCGTATAGGTAATTGGTCTGGGTTACATAAATGTAATGGTAAAATTATTTAACATCAATATTATAAAACTCGTCTTTCTTGATTAAAGTCTCGGGTTCTCAATCCCCTTTATAACAATAATTTTACATAGTTTAGGCTATAAATTATGCCACATTATTTACGAAATCTCTCTGTCTAACCTTTCAGAGAATACAGGCGCGATGGTATTTTCACAATATACAAGTTAAGTTTTTCGAGTGGCCCTCCACTCAACCAGCTGATTTCAACTATCTAATCAGTCATTCTATCGCAAAAGGTAGCTGTACTTGTATCTGACAATAACTTAAGATAAGACTGCAGAGTACTTGCGCTACTTCTATATACTAGTCATATTTTCATACACGTGAACAATACTGTGTGAACTGGTATACTGAACCAGAATCAATGATGAAGTTATGGGAGCCTATTGATATACTAGGGACGGTACTATGTCTCGAGTACGACTCTGTTTTCGAAATTTCTCGGAGGACTCTCTTATCCGTTTAAGAAAGCATCATGATAAATTCTGCGTGTTTGTCCAGTCGAGCAGCGTGGTGAACCATAGCCTCGCCATGGGTATTCTCTCGAATACACATGGCCAGCTGCAGTGGGATCATTAATGGATTGATGATAATAAATATAATGAGTACAAAAGTCATAGACTTCAAAAAAGGAGTAGGTAGGTAAGTACGTACTCAATTCATCGGAATCTCTTTTTATGTATGTCCCCGATTACTCGAAGGCGCCTGCACCGATTCGAGAAATTAAAGGGAAATTCTTTTCTGTTTATACTTCCCACGGCCCATTTAAATGTTTTAAAAAAAGGGTAAAGATTTGATTACAAAATTTAGAAAAAAATTACAACCCTACCAACACCACTACGTCAAACGACTAAAACTCATATGTGCTCATATAGATCCTCAAATAACTTTTACCCGTATCGAGATTCCGAATATTAAGTCTTCATGAATCATCAAGCTGATCTTTGTTTACCATTCCAAGTTCAAGCGTATAATTATTATTTTGCTTTACTGCAGAGTTGAGGTTAAACATATAGCATTGTTATGCGTTGTAAAAAGAGAATTAAGTATATATTTACTCACACGAAATCAGTTTGCTTCGGATCGGGCACCGATACATTGAGGATAACGTTTTTCCTCTTTGATTCGGAACTGAGAGGTGTTCGCTGTTCATTGAGTGACAATGACCAACCTTTGGTAATACGTGCCCGGAAAACTGGCCTTCCGTCTGACATAAAAACTGAGTCACTTACGTTTCTTGTAATATATTCCTACTCTGCTTTGTCATCATTAGAGTCCTTGATCTCCGAAAAGTTTTTCTTCCGTGGTTTTTTTCTAAAATTTATAATCAGAAGAGTCTCGTGGCTAATAAAAAAAAAAACGTTAAAATACAACCGGCTTAAAAAATACAAATGGGCACTAAACATCGAAAAATAAATGAATTACAGATTAAATTTAAAAGACAAATTTCCTACTGATCTTTTTGAACGAAGATCTGGGTACATACTTAATAATACATATAATAATAAAATAATACTTAGAATACTACTACATATACAGATGAACATAATTATTATAGGTATAATCTCTGCCTTTTTCTTAATTTGAAGTCGGCTAAAAACGCTAATCTATTGCTCTGTAAGATTAAGCTCCGGTAAGTCTATGGATGGGTGACCATTATTGCACATCGAGTTCCCTTATGGAGAGCACGTTAAACTGTCACTCCTACGGAAACCAATCTTATGACAAAGCAGTTTATCCTTAGAATATGTAAGAGCACCCTCCGCAATCCAATTTCTGTTTTCGAGAAATTGGATTGCATGAGGTCTGAGGCGCTATATATTTATAAATGAATCGCTATTTCCCTTGGTCACGGCATCACGCGTGAACGGCTGGAACAATTTTGCTAATTCTTTTTTTTGTTGTGTTTGTTATTGTAAGGAGAAGGTTCTTACAGGAGTTACAGGATAGGAGGACAACGTCTGTCGGATCAGCTAGTTAGTTTGAAGCGCCAATGTTACGATAGATTGTCGATGTCCTTGGTTCGTTTTCCAGTGGAGCAGTGTTAAAGGTTTATTACAAAATTCACTCTTATTACATGGGACCTAAACTAAACATATCCTTCTAAGCTGCCTATGCCTTATCCTTCTAGGAATACAGGCGTTAAGGTATGTCATGTGGTCATGGTCGTCGCTTTGTGTGAATTAGTACCTATTTTCAGCCTTCAGAATTTAGGTTCCGGGGATTGGCTCTTAAAAGAGGTAGGTTAGGAAGGTAGGTCTTAAGAAATACCGGTTCGTACCATCATTGTCATTTAAAAGGGCTTATGTTTAACGATCCACCAGATCTAGTAAAATGACCACCGAATGATTAGGTTTAGGTTAGGTTAGATTTATTTTGATGATCATTTAGCCATTTTGGTGACCATTTATCCTATTTGGTAAGTATTTTGGTGATCAATTTACTAAATTCGGTGGTCATTATATTAAAATCCATTTAAAAGTGATTAAGTTTTGGGAGAAGAGTATTTTTAACTTTATAAAAATCTTATCCTCGACATGATGAAGAAGAGAAAATCCTGAGTGGGAGTTAGGAACAAGTGATAAGTGCTACTTTCAGATGAAATTTAAAGATAAATAGGAAATAGATAGTGGCGCCATCCGTATTTATTTTACAAAGAAAACGACAATGCCACTTCTGATTGATTATCATCATTGGTTTTTAAGGAAGTGTAAATATTGTGTTAATATGCAAAACATTCAACACAAATTTTCCAAACCGCCCCGCCTCGATAACATATCTTTTGTTTAGTTTGTGTCATTATAATGGGTTTTATTTTATGAAGATAACATTTATTTACAGGAAAATTGTTTCCGTAGTTTGTACATTATACTTTATAACACATACCATCACACCTGTATTTCCCGAAGGGTTAGGCAGAGGTGTACACCCATAGTTCGCCAGCATATTTAGCTCCCATGTCATAGGGTAGAGTGTAGAGTACATGTAGAGTTTCATAGAAAATCCTAATATCACTTTTTTCTACATGGGACTCGAAACCAGGACCTCAAGCAGCAATCGCGCTTTGGACCACTAGGCTAATGAGGCTTATGTTAGACATTATTCATCAAACGTGTGTATTTGAGCAGTCTGTATTTCAGACGCACGTCCAGTCTATATTCCACAGATCCGATCCGATAAGATCCATTGTTGATTCATATACAATATTATATAGTTACTTAGTATATAGCATTTCAATAAGTGATTAGCGTGGACAATAGGTCGTTAGCACTCTTCAAATGCGCTTCGGAAGGAATCGGTAGTCATCATTTTATGGTTGTACATTAGGGCAGCTTCCATAACTATTTAATGTGATGACGGCAATGAAAAATCACTATCTATATATAACACTAGCTGCTTCCCGCGGTTTTACCCGCGTCTCCAAAGGATTTACTTATTATAACTCAGATTCTCGAGAGTTTATATTAGACCTACAACAATACATAGTGGGGGCCCACCAAAATTTTTAGGTGGTATGAAATCTCATAGAATCACCCCTCAAATTTGTTACAAAAATTAGGTAGTATTTTTTTATTCATTCATTCATGCTGGATCATTTTGTTTTGGTGCTTCCTCTCAGACGATGACGTCTATCGGTCACTTTTTAAGTGCTATTTTTTGTATGGGATAGGGGGGCAAACGAGCAGACGGATCACCTGATGGTAAGTGATAACCGCTGTCCATGGACACCCGCAACACCAGAGGAGTCGCAAGTGCATTGCCCGCCTTTTAAAAGGGTTTGGGCCTCCGGTAACCTCACTCACTCGGCGAAACACAACGCAAGGGTTGTTTCACGCCGGAGGCTGTGGTATCACTCCGGTCGAGCCAGCCCATTCGTGCTAAAGCATGGCTCGCCCACGTGAAAATTGCCGAATCCAAACTCCGACGTCCTTCCCTTGAGCCCCTTATAACCCTGTAACGTCCTCTGTTTTCTATCAATGTAACCCAGTCTCCAAGTAACTCTGAGCTCATTATACATTAATCTATACTTAATATATAATCTACTATACTTAATATATAAAGCTGAAGAGTTTGTTTGTTTGTTTGCTTGAACGCGTTAATCTCAGGAAATACTGGCCCAATTTGAAAATTTCTTTCAGTGTTAGATAGCCCATTTATTGAGGAAGGCTATAGGCTATATATCATAACGCTACGCGGACAAAGTCGCGGGTAGAAGCTAGTCTGTATAAATTAATCATATGGTAGACGAAAAACCGTAGGTGTTGTCATGTTTTCTACAACGCAAACCAGTTCAGCAAAGTCACGTTTCGCATGGAACGAATGTTCCGTGCGAGACCATCGACTGTCTGATAAAAAAGCAAGGGCGAGGGCGTTTGTCGATAGGGAAATATTGATTGAGTATAGCGATTATAAGAAGGTTAGGCGCAGCGCCACTGAAGCCTCAACGCAGGCGAATCTTTCGCCCTTGACTATACTTGAGCTTATTTACATATTATAATGGTGGTGGAGTTGACTAAAAAGGTAAGAAGTTCGTTAGTCTAGTGGTTCTAAGGCGACTGCTATGCTACAGGTCTTGGGTTCTCAGGTCGAGTAGTGTTATTGGATTTTTCTATGAAATTCTCAGTAGCTGCTCGGAGATTGGATTTTTGGCGATACTAAATAAATCCTCTACTAAATAATCCCTCTGATTCTAAGAGCAGATCCGTGTACAGCAGTCTGACAATATAATGGGTTGATGATGATGATGGATGATGGATGATGGATGATATCCCCTATTACATGGGGCCTAAACTTACCTACCGGCGAACTATGAGTGTACAATAATAATCGCAGTCGCAGATAGCATGTGAAAAATCACATGAAATAATTTTCATGTGTGCACCTTCGACTTTTTTTCACACAGCCTCCTCAAAATAGCAATCAATGAAATCGCATTTTGTTCAAAATAGCAAATGCGATAAAAGATTTTGAATGAAAATTCATTGCGGGCAAAAAGCAGTAAGCTGCGAATTTTCGCATGTGAAATCGCTGTGAAAAAAATCATAATTACATGGAATGAAAAGCAGCAATCATTTTCATGTTATAGTCCTGTTTCCATAGTCGAGACCAATACCGATATCCTAAGGATAGACTGATTGCCGGTCTTTTGCGCTTCTCATTAACACTAAAGATTTTCATAGATGTCCGTAACTCCTTATGACAACTGGAACCGACGATTTTATACGTACTCTTCGAGGCACTGAGGTAGAATAGCACCCAATCATAGATCAACGGCGACAATCGCAGTTCAACCAGTTACTAATTAGCCCCGAGCCTCCCAGATAGATGTAGAGGTATCAGAGCTAATAATATTGACTCTGCACGGATCGGCTGGCCTTTCGGAGCGACCCTGGCTCTTATGCAAGTGGGTCATTTCGTTTCCGCCGAAATAATCCTTTCACAAGCAATGAATATGGATAGCGAAGGTAGGTAATTGTTAAATCTATTTCTGTAAGTATCACGAATAAAGACTTAGTTTAGTACTTAATTGCCTAATCTGCATTGCTAGCACATCTTTTTGTCTGAAACCTTCGTGGCGCGCACAATATAGCTCGCTAAAGTTTCCTGTTAATCGGAAGAATGGTAAAATAAAAATAAACAGTCTGTGTGGACTTCAGAATTGCGTCCGATCTAGATCAAAAGCCCATGTGTTATATCAGACTATAATCTCTCTGTGTGCCAAATTTTATCCAGATCCGTTCAACCGTTCTGGCGTGGAAGAGTAACAAACATCCAACCATCCTCACAAACTTTCGCATTTATAATATTAGCCGGGTTTTTTTGGTATTGTTTGTAACAAAAACACAAATTCATACGTAACAAACGCTACCTGCCTGATCTTATCTGTGGATCATACAAATATTTGCTCCGTGTGAAGATCGAACCCACAAAACATGTCGCAGAAGCCGATCACTCAGCTGCTACGCCTACGTGTCGGGATACACTACGTATAGGATTTTCTATGAAAATCCCAGTAGCATCTCGGAGTTTGGCATTATGCTATCTACCTACATTAGTACGCTTCTGCCTAACCCTTCGGGGATTACAAGCGTGAGGGTATGTTAAGTGATATATCTAATAGAATATTTTTACAAATAATAGATACTATGAAGTTACGTTGCGTTGCCTGCGGTTTGAATAGTCGCCCCATAGAACAAAGAATACCCAAAGACTGAGCCAAGCGTAGGATACAATCTATCTCTTTGTCAAATTTTATCGAAATCTGTGAAAAGGTGAGTAACTGTTGAGAGATAGTTACTTTTTCAGTGATATTGGTAAGCATTGAAATTTACTTAGCGAGTGTATAAGTTCAACAAATAATGAAACATATTCGTTAGAATGATAAGTAGACAGTTATATCTAATGTTTCGCGTAGTACCTAGTAAGAAAGCCATTTAAACTTTAGCGATTGGTTACAAGTAGAGTTTTAGCAGTTAATTAATGTGAGCGCGATATTTTTCCGGCAGTAGGTACCTGTGTAAAAAAACTCGCCTTATTATATACGTAAAACTACATAACTAGTTTTGGAGTTCGATTTTTTTGCACAAAAATTGTCTACGTCATGCGGTCCTGAGATAAAACTAGTTTATTAGGAATTTGTACTTGAGTAATAAATGTTACTATATTTAGCTCCGCAAATTGTAGAGCTTCGTGTTATACTTACGAGTATTAAGTCGAAAAAGCGATATCGGATAGCCCAAACCACCGAATCCCGCCAATTTTAATGTTTTTTTTTTAGTTTTTCACATATTCGAGGCCTATAATACATTCAGGCTACCTGCGACTGCGAGAAGTTAGTCGCTCGACTAGACAATAGCCAGTAGGCCTGGTCTGATGTCAGTGTGTATAAAATTCATGCCTAAATATTAAGCCGTTACAGAGAGAAAATGCAATTTAGGTTAAAAAAAGCCTATTTTCTTTAATTAATTTAGAAAAAATCAGGCAAATTTATACAAAAAGTAATCAATACAATTTAATCGTGATGGCCTTAAGTATAATATATATTTTTTATATAGCAAACGCACATAAGGATTAATCTAGAAACTTCTTTAAACCTGTTGTTTTTGGGATTTGAGCGATGTAAGCCTCAATTTAGCCAATTAATTAATAATTTATTGGCTAAATTGATACTATCCCGCCTTATCCCCGTATGTTTATGTTATGAAATAATATTAAAAAGGTTCATTCGACATCGTGCGTGTGACCAATAAAAATAATTATTACAAACACACGATCCAATTATTAACGCTGATAATAATAATTCATGTAATCGTGTACTCGTGTGATACGGTTTTCTTATTTAAAATAATATATGTAACTGCTTCGTTATGCTTGTACCTATGGATGTTTATGTAATAATTTTACTACGTTTCTTAGTCTCTCTAACTTGCCTATGGGACGATTTCCAGTCTTCCACTCTTCGTCATATTAATCAAAATCTAAACTGATATTATCATTGATTGATTGTTTGCATTTAATGCTTCTGAAACTACTGGACCGATTTCAAAAGTCGTTCACCAAGATTCCTACATTATCCCTGATGAACATATGCGATTGAAAATGTTAAAAATATTTTTTGAATTTTTTGTTAAATACCCGTGTGAAGCCGGGGCGGGCCGCTAGTATTTTTATAAAGTGGAATGATGCTGCTGATGCGTTCAGTCTTGGAGCGATTTCACCGCAATGCCAAATTTTCTGCTTCTCTAAGCAATAATGTGCTAACATTATTGTGTTCCGATTTGAAGGGTTAGGTCGCCTGTGAAATTATTGGGCAAATGACAATGCCCTAATGATAACTAATACTACTAGTGTAGCTAGCGTCTACAGACTGCGGTAACCAAGTTATATCACGCTGCCAGTATGCATAAAAAAATGCGACTGAGCTTCAGTATTCTACACGGAGCAAATTAGATCTTCTAACTCCAGTTTCTGGATGAAACCAGGTTTTTTTTATGTTATAGGGGGGCAAACTAGCAGACGGATCACCTCATAGTAAGCAATTACCGCCGCCCATGGACACCCACAACACCAAAAGAGTCGCAAGTGCGTTACCCGCCTTTTAAAAGGATTTGGGCACCGGTATCCTCACTCACTCAGCGAAACACAATGTAAGTAAGTGTTGTTTCACTTCGGTTTTCTGTGAAGTGAGAAAGCCCATTCGTGCCGAAGCATGGCTCTGCCACGATGAAATTTCGGGTCCTGACTAATTATTATAATATAACTTACTGAATCACGAAATCTCAGAGAAGTTAAAGCCTATAAAATGAAATTCCATAAAGAATGCACACCTTTTAGAGTATAGGCATCTTCTGAAGAATAAATAAAAATGGGTTTTTATTGAAATTGATAATTTGTAATGAAATATTTGAATAACACATAGTATATTTAAAAAAAATAGATCCCATGTAAGATGTAGACAGCAATAAAAAAAATTAGGGTATATGTAGGTACAGATTATTCTTTCTGCTTCTGCGATATCGATAGGCTGGTTACTCATTCCACTTTCATTTGTCTTAGCAATGGGATTGTAACCAGTTGGACTCGATTCCATCTTGCGTAATTGTACAATGCATATTAATGTCACTAACGTCACTATGACAGATAAGTACTTGTAATCGATAGTAAAAGTATCGATATGTGTCGGTTATTAAATCACCGAATGGGATTGTGATTGGCTATGTAATCACAAACTAATGCTACGATAGAATTGGTGCAACTTAGTTTTTTAATTATGGTAGATTCGCGAAGGAAAATTTTCTCATTCGCCTAGGTACTTACACTAGGGTACAGTATCAAACAAACAGCTATTTTTACATTTATAATAGCCTCAATAGCCAAGTCGTCCTGACCGCGACTGCTACGCTAGAGGTCCTGGGTTCGATTCCCAGGTCGAGCAAAGTGTTATTGGGTTTTTCTATGAAATTCCCAGTAGCAGCTCGGAGTTAGGAATTTGTGCCCGGTTAATGGCAATAGGCTCGCCCCCTATTACATGGGACGTAGACATACCGGCGAACTGTGGGTGTACATTAGTACGCCTCTGCCTAACCCTTCGGGGAATACAGGCGTGATGGTATGTTATAATACCTATTAGAAATAATGAATTGTATTATTTTCAAAATTACTTACTTGAATAGATACTAGGAGAAATATAATGTGAACCATTATATTTCTCCTAGTATCTCTACCTACATTATGTAACGTAAATAAAAATGTTATGATTTTGAACGCGTTTAAATACTAATCGGGTTATTTTAAGGATTTTCCTATTTATTGTTTTTCGAGGTGAGAAAATCGAAGGATTTAAAAATCGTGAAAAAATAAGTTAAACAATGAGGGGGAAGTAATTAATTGTTAATTACTATAATTGTGATTTATGATTATGAATGACAAAAACTGAACGCTTCGTACTTCACGACTTCTTGCGTAACCGCGTTAGTAAATAAATTCAGTCGTACTGCTAGGGCACCACGCGGTATAAATAGTAAGGCAGCTTTAGCAAAAGTCTGGTGATCTCATCCCACCTTCCGAGGGTAAGAGGGCAATTGTTAATTTGGCAAATTAACAATTGCCCCCTTATCTTACGATGCTGCTTACCCAAGGGGTTACTGATACCGCGTTGTCGAACTAAATATAAGAATAAGAATAATTTATTGTCAAAAACTGTTACAAATAATGATGAAACCCTGACTCCAGAGCTAGGTTAGGATACCTGTGTTTCAGGAGTCTTCCAGTACCTATTGTTACAACTACAAGATTTTGTTAAAATAAAAAAAAAAATATTTAAAAACTGGCTCTACTCTCACGTGCAAAAGTCGAAACAGACACTAAGGTCTATAACGACAGACTCCGACGTAAAGGTTGTCACGAGTAAGCCCGACCCCAAGAGGTCTTACCACCAAGAATGTGATACATTTTCTCGTCTCTAACGAGATGCCTATCTGAGTGGCAGTGAGGAACAGTATTGAGACAGTCGCTTTGATAAAGTCTTTGTTTAACTCACTAGGTATGATCTCATCTAGCGTCATTAGCACTTTTGCTTTGCGTCATAGCGTAGTACTGACTGCTACGCTAGAGGTCCTGCATCGATTCCCAGGTTGAGCAAAATTTTATTGGCTTATAAAATAAATTCTCATTAGCAGTTCTGAGTGTGGCAATAGGCCCTTCCCCTGGGTGTACATTAGTACATCTCTACCTAATCCTTCGGGGAATATAGGCTTGATGGTATATTTATGTTTATGATCTCATCTCACTAGCATAAGTAACATCGCTAGTATAGTGTTCAGTTAATGGCGTTCGTGACAGTTCCTGAAAAGCATTGTTTCCAATAATTACACTAAGTCAACATTGTCAATAGATATTTTGTTATCTTGTTTGTTATTGGATGTACTTAGTTAATTATTATTTACCTTTATTTATCGATAGGTATTCTCTGTTTCCTGTTAAAACAAAGGCTTTTAAATCTACCTTGATGAAAATAATTATCTGATTAACGACAAACAAATCTGCGATACGATCTTTTTTCCGTCTGGAAAAAAGAATTTCAAAACCAAAGGAACTTTTTTGAATGGCTTCTGCATATTTAATGTTTTCCGAAGACGACACACCATGCATTGCTTACGTAATCTTCTGTTGACGAGGACTTCATGCTTTCTTTTTCGCCAGGAGTAACGTGACAATGTAGACATTTTTCCACTTTTTCTAGAAAGTAAACGATTCAACGGAACTGGTTAAACACTTTATATTGGCTACATCTTCTGTGGTATAAGTGGTAAGAGTACCACTATTATTTTGAGCTTCTATAAATCTACCCTCTCAGGCTGTACCGATAATTTCTGGGTTGTAAGAGGAAGACGGCGTTATTTAGGCGGCAGAGCGACATCCCTCACTCACAACTCGTAGTAGGTACAGCCATAGGCACATTAATTTCAAAGCATTGATGGCACTAACCATTAAGATTATGAACTGCAAATGGAATTTTACGCCTATCGAATTAGTTTTTAAGCTGTTTGCTAATAATAGTGGTTCACAAAAAGTGCCCCAGAGGCCAAGTTTAGAGTATAATGTTCCGCTTGATTAAACCTCGCTGTTAGTACCTACAAACTTACCTACAAAACAATAATACTTTGATGATAAATAGTGTAATTTATACGCTTGTCTTAATACAAAAGAAATGCGTTGCGGAAAAATGAAGGCCGTGTAAAGGCTACGTGTTACATAAACTCAAACTGAAAAATAGACCAACTCATTCACTTTTTTATCATCGGCAATAAAATATCTACAGCCCCAAGACTTTCTAGTATTTTTGCTGAGAGGAAGAAATAGCGCAATGAAATCTCCAGCTGGATAGACTACCCAACCAATGGCAGCCAGATAGCAGGGAAAAAATAAAGTTTTTAGGGATTTATACATTACCAATCCGTTGAGTCGTAATGGACGGGCAAACTAAGCCATTTTAGGGGTGTCGTGATATTGTGTATGAGTATCATGAGAGGCTGTGGCGCCGTATGAACACTGGAGCCCATCAAGGGACGAGGCCTCCCTTGCGTGACACGTGCGCGCGTGGAGCAAGCACATGCCTATGCCCCATAATGGGTAATGGGGCCGTCAAGTCCGATTGAGCGGTGGACTCCCCAAGTCAGCCGCCAGCAGGCCATGGCTCGGCCACTTCAAGTGATCCCTAGGGGGGTTTAAGGCTACTGTTTAGTTTAGGGCTGATAATGACGATACAAACTACTTGTAAAAGCAGATTTGACTAAGTAGCGAAACTGCCGATTGTAACTCCGTAACCTAATTCGTTTGTTGTATAGTTGTAATGGAAAAGTCTGATACTACATTAGTGAACATAAAAAATTGGCAATTAATAGAATGAAACTGGTTTAGATTAGAAACTAGTTTGGAATTGAAAGACTAAAAACAACGTACCTATTTATTTGTACATTGTGAAGATTATTGTTTGTAAATATTATAAAGTTATTTCGTGAAGGAAAAATTCGACTCGCAGGCAGGATTCAAACTTGCGTCTCCTGGCTAGGTACGCCAGACGCTATGACCTCTAAGCCACCGCGAGTCCCACCTGCCATGTCGAAATTTGCCTTCACATTCTGAACTTACGTCTTAAAGGTGACGTCAGTAACATCTATTGAAAGGCAAGTTACTTTGCCTCTCAACCGACATGACTTACCTTACGGTTAGTTCTATGTCGTACAATGCTACCATTCCTGATTACTAACTTTTTGTGATTTTTTTGCATTTTTCATGCTGATTTTATAGTTATTTCGTGAAGGAAATGGCAGGTGGGACTCGCGGTGGCTTAGAGCCTAGAGGTCATAGCGTCTGGCGTACCTAGCCAGGAGACGCAGGTTCGAATCCTGCCTGCGAGTCGAATTTTTCCTTCACGAAATAACTGTATAAAATTAGCATGAAAAATGCAAAAAAAATCACAAAAAGTTAGTAAATATTATGTTACAGTAAAAATATATCGGTCTTAATTTAATGTTGACTACCTATTTTAAACCTTAGAAGACCTCTAAGATTTTAACTTAAAACTAGAATTGACTAAGGACGACGATCGAAAAAAGGTAATTTTGACTCAAAAATCACATCGAATTGTGCATCCTGCTTGGCGTAGATACCAGTTTCTCCAAGGTCCAATCTAGTTATCTCTGTACAAAATTATACCATTAGAACAAATTAGTACTTGTGTTTCTACTAAATAATACTTTTTTTCCCAAAGAAACATGGAATTACACGTTGGATTTCGTTTAGTTCGTCTGTTTTTTACATTTCAATAGAAATCTGTATTTAGTAGAATGTCAAGGGAATTTTATCAAGTAGTGCTAATAAATATTAACACCCGAATTGGCTGAATGACACTGGTTCATGGTCAAAAATATTTGCATATTGTTTTTGCATAAATTTGTAAACATGGAGGTTTGTGAATTTAGAACATTAATTAAGAAAATGGCAAAGTATTTGACTAAGATTGAGAAATTACTGTTTGATTGCGTGAAGACGTTTATGTTTTTAAATTATTTCTACCAATTTTTTTTGTTACTTTTTCATTCGTCCATCATACCACCAAGACGTGTACATTTGCTGTTACAATCAGGCCAGTAAACGCAACAAAATGACAGCTTTAATTTTAATCTAACTAGCTTTTTTTAAAAGGCCATTCCATACCGTTTCCTACATTATGACACTCCTGAATAATTAATACCTATGTAATTATTCTGGAAGTGTATATTTTAAAAGAGATCATTTTTCTCTGAGTTTGTTTCGGTGTTTGTTAATATACCCACATAATATTGAGCAAACAGGCCTTGGATTCGAAATATACAATGAGTCCTTGAGTATATATATATTTTTCTAAAAAAAGCGTTCAAACCGACCGACAACCACATGATCGCAAGTCCGACGCCTTAGCCGTTAGGCTACCGCCGCTTTTAAATGTTTAGTCATATAATTTTTATTTATATGACTAAACTATCCACAATACTATCTTAACTCTAGATTCAAATCCATTAGTAGTGCAGTTGTTTTAGGTTTGTTTTATAAAACGCAATCTATCATCTATTTCAGATGCGGGAATTCCTGGTCGTGTTGGCGACAGCCTGGCTCGCCAGCGCCGCTGACCTGCCGCCGAGCTGCAGCAAGCCCATCTACTGCGACAGTGATCTTCTCCACCACGTCCAAATGGCCAGGATCTACGAAGACTCCAAAACCTTCGTCGATCTTGAAATGAAGTACGACGAGAACACAATATTAACCAATTTTGAGAAGTTACTTAACGACACAAACCAAAAGCCAACTGTGGATCAAATTAGGCAGTTTGTTAATGAGTCTTTCTCTGACGAGGCTTTACTTGAAGAATGGCACCCATCAGACTTAAATAGCGATCCGAAGTTTCTCTATACCATCAATGACAAAGATTTGAGAGAATTTGGAAGGAGCATTAACAATATTTGGCCACTTCTCGCCAGAAAAGTCAAAGCAAAGGTTTTGGAGAATCCTGATAAATTCAGTTTAATTCCTATCAGACATGGATTTATCATACCCGGAGGACGATTCAAGGAGATTTACTATTGGGACACATACTGGATCATCGAAGGCCTACTAATCAGCGGGATGACCGAAACTGTTAAAGGCGTAATCGAAAATCTCATCGAATTATTAAATAGATTTGGGCACATCCCTAATGGAAGCAGATGGTATTATCAGGAACGCAGTCAACCACCCATGTTGTCAGCTATGATGGAAATTTACTATCGGTACACCGATGATCTTGAATTTATCAGAGATAACATTGCTTCTTTAGAAAAAGAAATGGACTTTTGGTTAGATAATAGAACTGTTAATTTTATAAAAGATGGTAATAACCACACGCTTCTCAGATACTACGCTCCTAGCGCAGGGCCACGACCTGAATCATATTTTGAGGACTTTAACAATTCGAACGGCTTCAGCGACGAAGCTCGTACTGATTTTTACATCGACACCAAAAGTGCTGCTGAGAGCGGATGGGATTTTTCAACGCGATGGTTCATTGGGCCCAACGGAAGCAACAACGGTACACTGTCTGACATCCACACCAGATACCTTATACCTGTTGATTTGAACGCTATCTTCGCTGGTGCTCTTCAGAACGTAGCAGAATTTCACGCAAAATTGATAAATCCGCGTAAAGCTGCCCGCTACGCCTTAGTAGCCGAAGCCTGGAGGAACGCCATTCAAGCAGTGCTGTGGGATGATGCAGATGGCACTTGGTATGACTATGACATCAGGGACAATATTCATCGTAAATACTTCTATCCTTCCAACGTAGCCCCTCTGTGGCAAAACGCCGTCAGTGCTGACTTTGTAAAAGTTAATGGACCTAGGGTTCTGACCTATCTTAAACAATCGGGTGGTCTTGATTTTCCTGGTGGTGTACCCACGTCTCTTGTAAGGAGCGGAGAGCAGTGGGACTTCCCCAACGTGTGGCCACCAGAAGTCAGTATCGTAGTGGGCGCAATTGAGAATATTGGAACGGAAGAAGCAGACGCTCTAGCGTTCGAAGTTGCACAGACATTTGTCAGATCCTGCCACTTGGCTTTCCTTGAGTATAAGCAAATGTTTGAGAAATATGACGCAGAGAAACCTGGAGAGTTTGGTGGTGGCGGCGAGTACAACGTACAATTCGGTTTTGGGTGGAGCAATGGTGCTGTTCTTGAGTTCTTAGATAGATACGGCAGAACCATGACCGCCAACGATTCTTTAAATAGCACAAGTACAACACCTGCCCCGGGTAATACGAACAGTGCATGACTAGGCGTAGGTATTATAAACAATTTTCTAATTTTCCTATCGACATTAAAAATCCTTATATGATGTAGTTCTTTACATAATAAGTGGAAGGTTGTGAACTATCGTTTATAGGTGATCATTAAAAATAGTGCCATAAAGACATATAATGTCACGTACAAACATTATGTTTGTCTTAGCAGGAAAAAAAACTATGAATAAATATTTCAACAGCTATTAAAAATTATACCGAAAGAAAGTTTCCTTTAATATCATAATCAGGAAGGTAATCAAAAATCGAAATCGAACGATCATTGGAATGTGTGTACCGACTAGGTTTCGCTGACCGTCAGCAGTGGTCATTCATACCATCTTGACCACGAGCTGACGGCAATGCAACTCTATTTCCTGTTAAACAGTTTTATCGTGAATAGGCCACGAATGACGAAACTCTTTAATAGATATTGGGAAGCCCCACTAAATTGTCGAAAAGTTGCTTAAGTACTGAGCTCCTATCCTTTAGTTTACATTCTTAATGACAACGTCAACTAGGTTGTAATGAGTCTGAAACTGAGGTCTGAAAGTGGAATGAATTTGGATGCAATAAATTTGAATTTGAATTTGAATTTGAAAGGGGAGACTCGTTATGGTTAATTTCATAACATTTATTAGTTCGTTGTTAATATTCTAAATTATTACTCAGGTATTTACTATTTTACAGGACGGCGACCAAAACTTTTTAATAAAGGCAACCCAATTAATAAAATCACTTTCAATAATTCTTACCGTGATTTCATGATTGTTATATATTCACAATTGAATCTGTTAATTATTTTGTATCGAAATCCTTATAACCGGCAACTGTTGTATATGGTTGTATAGCCAAGCAGCAATTTGTGACTTTTTGGGTTCACTCCTACGCTCTACCGAAGCCGCAATAAAGTTTCCACTCATCCACTATTTTAATGGAGCAACTGAACAACTGAATACTTTACACTGGCGGACACAAAAAGTGTGGTGCTAATATAATATAACCCATGATGGGAACATTTATTGCCCCGTAATGTATGTGTATTTATTGTCTTAATCGACATAAGAAACACAGTTTTCTGTAATAGAATCATTATAAACATATTTTTATACAGGTATGTCTAGGTATATACATAGATACTTGTACTTAATTTATAGCGTTTAAATACCAGTTACCTACAGTTTCAGAGTAGGCATTTATTAGCATAATTTTGTTACGTTATGTTTATTTAAAACAAAATGTTCAAAGTACATAACCAATATTATTTAGGTAACATATTATTTACGTAGTTAATTGTGTTATTATTAATCTATTATAAGTCAATTATTTACATAAAAATATACTATTATTTATATAGAAATACCTACCTAATATGAAATGTAATGATTATGTAACGTAGGTACAGAATAATATTAAAAATATAAGAAACAGTACCTTGATACAGAAGATTTTACTACGGTTTAAATAATACTTGTTATTTTTTACATAATAACTATGATTTTATTGTGTTGATGTTGTTGTAATGCTACAATAATTATTGTTGATTGTACTTAAACCTGTTGTATTGCATAGTTTCTAAACGAATTCATAATTTATTTTATTTATATAAAAATAATCTTAATATAAATAAATACGCTTTTAGTCCCCAATTCACATAATATAGGTATGATACATATACCATGTGAATTGGGAACTAAAAAACAGAATTTTGAATTCATACATTTCACCGTCGATTCTGAAATACATTTTCTGAAAATGTGTGGCTGGGCATTATGTTACAATATGTTGTCATTCTACAAGATTGGATTCAACGATTTAATTATGCACTACTGTATCATAATTATCATAATAAATAATAGATGTCACATTATTATAATTATTCGCATAATTATTAGCCACACATAGGTACGTAAACTTATGAGTTTTGGACCTTTCTAACAATGTTGTGTTATAATAAAGGCTGTGTCATATAATTAGTTTTGTTTTATTTGTTTAAATAAATTATTGGTGTTTGACAGAAAGTTGCATAGAACCGAACAACCGAATTGCCTTGCACGTTTATTAAAAACATAAAACACTAACGCCATCTATTAGAACTACACTATAAGTTAGAAGAGGTATATGTATATACCAGAAATAAATAATTATAACTAATAGGTATAATTCAAAATAATTAGCATTAAATTATTAATATTTATTAACTAATATTAACTGCCTCATTAGCCAAGTGGTCCCGAGCGCGGCTGCTATGCTAGAGGGCCTGGGTTCGATTCCCAGGTCGAGCAAAGTGTTATTGGGTTTTTCTATGAAATTCCCAGTAGCAGCTCGGAGTTAGGAATTTGTGCCCGGTTAATGGCAATAGGCTCGCCCCCTATTACATGGGACCTAAACATACCGGCGAACTGTGGGTGTACATTAGTACGCCTCTGCCTAACCCTTCGGGGAATACAGGCGTGATGGTATGATGGTATTAGCATTAAATTCATTTAAAACGTACGACGATCATTCTGATGATAGTCAACCGGTCAAAGTCATTCAGCGCGGTCTAAGGGTCTAAGAGGATCATGGGAGGGGACCATGTTAGAGAGGTTATTTTTTTTGGGTGGGGAAATGCGCCACAAGCATCCCGCCCGGTTCGGGGATGCGGGACGTTTATGTCGGGCTCTCCGGCCAGGTGGCCAGCATACCAACTAAAACTGCCACCACTACCACCTTCCGCATAGTAGTGAGATCACTGGAATCGCTAATAACAATTAAATGTTTTTGGGGGCTAGTGTCTATTTTAATGAAATACCATAATAAGGTTCACGGACACACGGCCACACACCGTGCTATACAATGTGTAAGATGATCTCTCATAATGTACGATCGCCACAGTACACGGTACACCTCTACCTAACCCTTCGGGATACAGTCGTGATGGTATAATAAATGTTATAATAACATACCATCACGCCTGTATTCCCCGAAGGGTTAGGCAGAGGCGTACTAATGTACACCCACAGTTCGCCGGTATGTTTAGGTCCCATGTAATAGGGGGCGAGCCTATTGCCATTAACCGGGCACAACTTCCTAACTCCGAGCTGCTACTGGGAATTTCACAGAAAAACCCAATAACACTTTGCTCGACCTGGGAATCGAACCCAGGACCTCTAGCGTAGCAGTCGCGCTCAGGACCACTTGGCTAATGAGGCAGTATATGTTATAATAAATTTTAAATTTCATATAGATATAAATATTAAAAGCTTAGATAAATAAAAAAAGTGGTTTGTAACGTTCGTGATAAAACGCAGGTAAATGACCTCACATTCCACAAAAACCTTACACGTGCAAAACGTAACTAGTTATTATTTAAAAACGCAAATTTTGTTGAGTTATACCAGGGTGCACGAATGGAATAAAATAAAATTATACGATCAAATCTAATCCTAGTTAACTTACGATGTTTGATAGAAATAGATCGATAGCATAGCAACCCTATTCCAAATTAACAGATACAGGGGCGCAGGGGCGGATTTGATAACTTGGCTGCTCTTTAGAAAATCCTTATGGATCGAGTATCTTCTAAAAACCGAATCTATCTACTTTCCTTTGTTTGTCCTCAAGTCAGGGCCAGCCATGGGATTCGTAATATTTTACCAAGACCGCAACGGGCCGTACGCAGACCCTAAGCTCCCTTCATTGGGCTAAAAAATATCGCAAGTCTATGAACAACAGAAATACACTATACCTATTCCCCGCACTGCGAATTTTGATTGTATTCTCCCCCCTTATGTGACATCACATAATATTAATGTTTTTTTTAAGTTTTTCGTTTACATTTCAGTTTTGCAATTTAATTTACATTTTTATTATAGCATCATACGAGTTTAGGCGGGAAAATGTAAAGTGCACGTTGTCGATTTTATATTATTTTCCAAAACTCAAATTTCGCCGTAGTTTTATGTGTTGGTAATTATGCTGGATAATTAAATAAAAAATAATAATAGATAAAATAAAATAAAAAAAATCGTAAGTTTTTTGGGTTCACTCATAAGTTCCACTCCGAAGCCTCAATTAAGTTTCCACCGTTTTGGTTCCACATGGGGCAACTGAACAACTCAATACTTGACACTGGCGAACACAAAAGTGTTGTGCCATTCACAGTGTGTGCACAGTACTGTCGCGAACACAAAAATGTGGTGCCATTTCCAGTGAAGTAGTAGTAGTAATAGACGAAATGGTACGGTAAGATAACACAATTTGAACATATTGTTTGGATTAAGATTTATTTGGGTACCTACCTATTACGTTTGTGTGGGCAATTGTAGCTGTAGATGTAGGTTTTAGCCGTACATATTGTGCCGAGAAAACGTTTACATCACCACAGAGACACGAGGAAAGTGAAGGAAAATCTAATAGCTACCTAGTTGAAATACTGACATAAAAATAAATGTGATAGACATTTTCATTATTTATTTACGTATTCTATTTCATTTACCTACTGGTAACAATTTAATCTCTCGGGGAAATCCTTATATGATATTTTAAGTACAATCTCTTACACACAATTCTGATGAGATAAATGACTATTTTAGATGAAAAATAGGTACATTGTTTTGCTGGCTCATAATACCTATCTACACGAATTAGGTATCTAAGTAGGTTAGACCGTTTTATATGATGATGAAACCTATATCAAAGAAAGCAAAATCTACACGGTTTGCACTGTAAGTACATAGGTATTGAAATCGGAATAATTAAAAAAATATTATAATTTTAATTTCAAAAGTTGAGTTTTTATAGTAGACGCTCAACTCAAGAATGTAGATGCGCAATTTGAACAAAACTAATGCCATCTATGAAAATGTACCTTAGTTGTCTACATCAAATGATTTAAGCTATAATTACTAGATGGCGCTCTCTGTTAGTTTCTAAATAATGTTACTATGCAATTTTTTATGGGTCAGTGACCTTTTTACCCAATGGCCTGCTCTAAATACGGCGATCTCATTCGTACAGCAGCGGTTGGTTTGTCTCTAATGTCGATCGTGAATTCGATTCCCGCGGGTCAGTCGTTACGTATATTATGTTGTAATCAGTTTATGTAATTGATAAGTCTTGTATGTATTTATATATAGGTATATATTAATTTCAGCTTCAATAGTTTATATTTTTTATCCTTGCAATGAGTATACATTGCAAGGATAAAAAATATAAACTGAAACGAGATGTTCAAATGAATAATATCTACTGTTATATTCTGTTATAATAATTACACTTACTTAACTATTTTATTATTAGGTACCTCGATAAGAGACGAGGAAGTATATTGTATAATCCGTGACCTTGTAATATAAATAATAATACCTACGTAGGTAGTTCCGTACATCCTTACATAAAGTAGTTAATGAAGAAAATAATAATTGTTTCAATTAATTTAATAAAACCAGCAAAATTTATAGGTATCAGTTTTATATTCTCGTTACGCGCGTGTTGATTAAAGCATTTTGTTATCTAAGCTCGGCCTTATTTTGATTGTATCAGATTCGTAGGCCAATGGCGCATTTGTGACAATGCGCATCACGCGGATAAACGATTGTGTATCGTGGAAACATAGACAACAATATATGTCAATGTGACAGTCCGCGTTCTGACTCTAGGAGAAGGGCACGTGTGTATTATTTTAGGAAAAGAAGACCTTGTATTTTGAAGCGTACGCTTAATTATACCGACAAAATAGCTCACGGAATCGCGGCTGTAAAAGGGGCAGGTGCAGTATCAGCTGAGATGGGTCGGCGACCCAACGCACTGTCATCGAAACGCACTCGCGACAACCGATCGTCATGATGCACGAAATGTATTTATTCAGTGTTGTAGCTCGGATTTGCGGCCACTCGCCCCGCGTCTGTTCGCGCCGTTGTACGTCGCGCGCTCAAACATTGCGGTTCTCGCGCATTTCCCATTACACTCCAGTGAATGTCCGACTAAAATTGCGGCAGTGAATTAAAATCATGTTGAAGATCTTTATGCCGCGGTATGTGCCGCTGTATCCGGTGCTCGGATTGCTGGGTGCGTGCGCGCAAGCGATCAACATAGTTTCTGTTTGCAACTCCTCCATCTACTGCGGCGGTGATCTTCTGCGCACCGTCCAGCTCGCCAGAATATTTCCTGACTCGAAGACATTCGTCGACCTACGACTTGCACACACTGAAAAAGAAACATTGGTTAATTTCTCAAATCTTATGAAGCAGACAAACGATAATCCATCTCGTGAGCAAATCAGATCGTTTGTAGATGAAAATTTTATAGACGGAGACGAGCTCATTTCCTGGTACCCGCCAGACTTTGATCCGAGTCCACCAATCCTCGATCAGATAACGGATCCTAAGCTGAAGCAGTTTGCGAAGGATATTATCAATATTTGGCCAGGACTCGGCCGGAAAGTGTCACCAGATGTAGAACGAAATTCTGATCAATATAGTTTTATATATGTGCCTAATGGATTCATCGTGCCTGGTGGACGATTCAAGGAATTGTATTACTGGGACTCATATTGGATCATTCGTGGTCTTTTGATTAGCAATATGACGCAAACTGCGAAAGGTATGATTGAGAATTTCTTGCACCTCGTTGATAAATTGGGTTATATTCCAAATGGAAGCCGAATTTATTATTTGGGCCGAAGTCAGCCACCGCTACTATCACTGATGGTGTACGATTATTTCACAGCGACGGGTGACGTTGCTTGGCTCTATAAAAACATAGGGACTGTGGAAAGGGAACTACAATATTGGTTGGAGAAGAAGAAATTAACCGTTGAGGTTAATGGAAAGCAGTATATTCTGTTACGTTATATATCGGATAAAGAAGATATAGGACCCCGTCCAGAATCATATTACGAAGATTACTTCAGCAGTAGAATGATATCTGAGGACACTCGTGAGGAATTCTACAAAGAAATGAAAAGTGCAGCGGAAAGCGGCTGGGATTTCTCGTCGAGGTGGTTTGTGAACTCAAAAAATATGACCACTGACAATTTAACCGACGTTCACACAACACGGATCCTCCCAGTCGACCTGAATTCCATGTTTGCTGGCGCTCTACAAATAGTGGGTGATCTTAGAAATCAACTCAAAGATAGGCGAAATGCGAAAAAATGGTGGAGTTTAGCAAAGTATTGGAGGATTGCCATTGAAAATGTATTGTGGGACCCGCAGGATGGTGTTTGGTATGACTACGACGCAAAGGCGAATCTGCGAAAGAGGCAATTCTACCCAAGCTGTGCGACGCCTCTATGGGCAGGGGCCGTGGAGCCAGTGACTGCACCGGTGTATGCTTCACATTTAGTAAGATACTTACTATCTACCACTGCTTTGAACTTCCCTGGAGGCATACCAACCTCGTTATGGCATACGGGAGAGCAGTGGGACTTCCCGAACGCCTGGCCGCCACTCCAGAGCATCATGATCGGCGGTTTGGAGAAAAGTGGTTACGAAGAAGCGCAAAGGTTGGCTAGGGAACAGGTCACGGTTTGGATTCGTGCGAACTACATCGGGTATAGCAAATGGCAGAAGATGTTTGAGAAATACAGCTGTGCGCAGCCTGGGGCGCATGGAGGCGGCGGCGAGTACTCCGTGCAGTCTGGCTTCGGGTGGACGAATGGCATTGTTCTGGAACTCCTGCAAAAATATGGTAAGGAATTGACGGTAGACGAAAATAGCGAAGATGGGTTACCGACCGTACGGATGGTATAGTAACTTTGTAGTTAGTGGTACTAGTCAAGCTATACAGTTACACTACAAAAATCAACGCTAATACGACGGAATACGGACGATCCAAAGGAAATATCGTTTAACTTGCGTATCCGTGTGTACCTATTAAGTGTAACTTTGTTCTTATAAGTGTAACTTAGACAAGTGAATGATACGAATAATTTTATACATTACAGTGAAATTTACAAACTTCGAAGAATAATGTTCTTTGACACGCCTTTGGTACTTAATTGTGTTTCCAACCAAACTGCATGACAATGATGATACCTCCGCAGTTAAATTGAAACGTGTTTGTGAAACACGAAACCTACTTATTTCACTGTGTCTGGACTCTGTACTTTCTCCTTCTAAACAATTTTCTTAGTAATACTTAAATCAGTTTTATAAGGGTGCTGGAATTGTTTATATTAGAATGTAATCTAAAGATCTGAACAGTTATAGCGAAAACTTGCATAATATTTTTCATTCAAACTTCTCAAATGTAGCATTAGATTTGCAAATATTGTTTTGAAGTATTTAACAAATTCAATGTTAAATTGTTATAGGCTATAGAAAATTATTATTTCAGTCCCAAACATAGTTATATAGGAAGCAAACACGAAACAATAATACGGATCATTTACCGCGTACCTTCTGAACATTATATTTATTTATAGAATCTAATGTTTAAATGTGAACACATATATGTACATAATTGAAATAAAGATTCATAAACAATATTTTGATCATTTATTTTGATTTTATTAAAGTTAAATATTTTTTTTTATTATATTTGGCATTAGCGCGCATGCTCAACCGGATGGATATAAGTAGGTTCGAATCCTGTCAAAGATCGAATATTTCTAAACCGTTCTTGAGATAATTAGCACACACAAACAAAAAATCAAAGACCCTCTCACCCCAAACGCATAATAATACAGTCTCCGTTCCGTAGTGGGTAAAAAGAATGTAAAATAACAAGATATTAAGTTAGTCGTCCAACAATATAAAGGAGAAATTTGAAAACCGCATCCAATTTCACGCCGGGCACAAATCTCAAACGCCGAGCTTCTACTGAGAATTTCATAGAAAATACAATAACACTTTTCTCGACCTGGGAATCGAATCTGGGATCTTTAGCGTAGCAGTCGCGCTTTGAACAACTAGACTTATTATTTATGATGTCTGGTCTGCTTACTGTTGATTATAATAGTACACAAATACTTATTATATTTAAGTAGGGCAAGTTATTTTTAAACAAACATAATAGTCCGGTCAATTTAGACATCCGAGGTTACAATAATTCCCACCTAGCTGAAAATTTATAGGATTGTTCTAAACACCATTATAAATGAAATGTAAAAAGTCCTCATCGATCCGACACCTGGAAAAAAATTACTCGGGTTCATAGGTCACAAAAACGGGTTATTTCAACAAAACAACAAAACGGTAAGTTTTATCATAAAATTAGCCCAGATAAAAATTTTAGATCAGATAATTATCAAAAATATCTGATTACTTTTTTCCTAAGAGCCACCGTTTTTGACATACTTACCTACATAACAAAATTCAAAAAGAGTTGTAATCGTCATAATATGCTCCCGTTTCTATGCCACCTTTGAGGTAGTGTACATAACGCGTTTTTTTCAATGTGGTGTCCCCGGTAGGCCTATTCCACTGATCTGTTGCAATTCTGTTTACTTACTTTGAAATTGTTTGAGCTCGGACAGCTCTTGCGTAAACATGACCATTGAGCATATTTTCTAATGATTTCAGTGCAAAAATCTCTGCGAGTACTTCTTTCATGCTGCTTCCTTGCATAATATGCCCAATTGCTCCAAGAAAAGACATGAGTACCTAGATGATGAAATTTCAGAGCCGTCAGGTGCGGCTGATACAATTTCTCGAGCTTTTGCATATATGGTTGATCGAAAGTCACAATGTTTTCACTCCGGAATAGTACTCAAGACTAATAGTATTGAATATATTGGGCATTCTAAGATAAAGCAGGTATACCACTCCAGCCACACAGACAACTGAACAGGAGATAGATGTTGCTCAAGGTTACACTGGCGTATAAAATGATCATATTTATAATATTTTATATGTGTAAGTTACATAGAGCAATAGAATAATATTTTTACTTGTATTACAGCTTCAGCGATGTACATATGTACCAGTAGTATAGTATAATTCGCTATTTTACATTACTGCTAGCTGCTTTACAAAACAGGTAGGTATGTTACGTAAAATAGCTACAAATTACGATACATGACGATTACAACTCTTTCAACTTTTTGAGTCGTCATATCTCAAAAACGGTGGCTCTTAGGAAACAAAGTATCTAGACATTTTTCATAGATAATTATCTGGTCAATAATTTTCGTTTTTCTTTTTTCAACAATTTTATGGTAAAACTTACCATTTTGTTGAAAATGTCGAAAAATTTTCAGTTAGATACGAATTATTGTACCTAACCTCATCCCTATTTTTTGGTCTAATATGACCGGGCTATTAAGTAATGTTTATAAAAAAAACTGTAATTTACTGAGTAACAAATTAGGGAAACAATGTAAAATAAAGTTATAATAGTGAAGGAAAAATTCGACTCGCAGGCAGGATTTTTCCTTCACTATTATAACTTTATAATCTTAGCATGAAAATGCAAAAAAAAAACACAAAAATATAATGTAAAATAATTAAATACATTATTCCTATAGCGTCCGCGCGGGTCCCTTACGCAATTTACTGGATTCATCTGAAAAAAAATAGAATTGTTTTCTTGTGGAAATAAAGAAGACATAATGCGTGTTGCATAAACAACATTTTAGAATAGGCAATTTATTAAGAATCGTCGAATTGTTTCTAATATCATTTTGTTATTTGAGTTAATATTTTTTTGCCTTGTAATGTTTTCAATCATTTTGCTGAGTTTTAAGAAATAAGGTGCCTATAGCACGTTTATAGAGATCTTTCATTTATGATAGTTTTGCACTTATTGAAAGGTACTCATAATAAAGTATCTTTAATTATAATAAAATTGTAATTAATAATAGTTGTAATGGCGCAGTGATGTCGTTTATCGGTCAAAATAATTATTTTATGCTGCATAGACAAGTAATTGCTAATTGCATTAATGTTATTTAGGGTCATAGCACACTGCGTATCGGTAACCAAACGAATGTTTCAAACAAGAACATAAGAGAACCATTATTATCACAAGTATTCCCCGAAGGATTAGGCAGAGGTAATTAATTACACCGACATTTCGCCGTTATGTTTAAGTTCCATGTGCTTTACATAAGCACATGGAACTTAGGAGCTAATTGTCATTAACTGTAAGTCTCCAAACTCTGACCTGCTACGGAATTTTTTATAGAAAAATCCAATAACACTGCTCGACCTGGGAATCGAACCTCAAGAGCAGCAGTTTCGCTGAGGCAGTAGAAAAATGTAAAATAAGAAAGAAAGACAAATAAATAATACCTACATAATTGAAGGGGTAGGTGGTAGTAGGTAGGGTATATTTGAATTTCGTGCTCCATTCGTAAATCTGATGCTATGGCGCTTTCCATCAGACAATGCTAGGGTCGAACGAGTAATAATCAAGTCACAAACTCTGCTTAACCCTACGGGGAATCCATTACATTACATTATAAAACCTAACACAAAGTATTCTTGACCAAGTAGGTTTTACAACATCCGCCCTTAATGGGAACAAAAAAAGATATTTGAGGTTTGAATCGCAGTTACAACTTGAAGTTCAAAAATAGCAACCATCGTACAATTTTTACTGTTTTTTATTTCGCTATTTACACAGATTCTTGATTCTTCAGACCACAATTCCAACAGATCGGCTTCTGCGCTACGTGTTGCGGGTTCGATCCCCACACGGAGCAAATATTTGTATGATCTACAGGGAGTTGTTCTGGGTCTGGGTGTTTGTGTATATGATAATTAGTGTGTGCACCCACGATACAGGACTAAGTCCTGTTGTAACTGCTAGCGGTTTTACAAAACAGCCCTGTTATGTAAAACAGCTGAACAACGCTAGCGCTTATGTAACATAATATCATGTAAGTATATATTCCCCAAAGCACACCCGAAGTAATAACGTATGTCGTTTAGATAAGTCCCATGTAATAGGAGGCGAGCCTATTGTCACTAATCGGTCACAAATTCCAAACTCCGAGCTGCTACTGGGAATTTCATTGAAAAGCCCAATAACACTGCTCGACCCTGAAATCGAACCCAGGACCTCTAGCGTAGTAGTCGTGCTCAGGACGACTAGGCTAATCAGGCAGAGGCACTTCGACATGCATTGCATACCTAATGGCGATGGCTTGGAATCTGATTGGCTTAGATTAGAGTCTGTCTGTCGTACTTAAAACAACTTGGTGTGTGTTTAGACTTTTGCGCTTCAGAGCCAGTTCCCTCTCACTTGCTGCATGTCCGACAGTCGCAGTCCGTCCGGCAACGCATCAGCGACTCTTCTGGTGTTGAAGACTTGCAGGTGTTCATGGGCGGCTATTCGTCCATGACTACTTACTGTACCTAGTACTTACCTCCAGGTGGCTCATTTGCCGACATAAACATCAAAAACAATCATATATAAATATGTACTAGCTTTTTCCCGCGGCTTCGCTCACATGCAGCTATATTATGAGTAAAAATGGAATAACCAACATTGATGATCTTTTCTTTGTATGGGTCTGTATACATCAGAGAGGTTAAGCTGTACCTATCTCAGCAGTAAACACTAGGTCAGTGCACCATAGTCATAACATACTTACTAAGGCACTTCATTATTCTAAAATATTGTTTATTTTCCTAAATCTATAAAGCTGAAGAGTTTGTTTGTTTGTTTACTTGAACGCGCTAATCTCAGGAACTACTGGTCCGATTTGAAAAATTCTTTCAGTGTTAGATAGCCCATTTACTGAGGAAGGCTATAGGCTATATATCATCACGCTACGCGGACGAAGTCGCGGGCAGAAGCCTATATACTATATTGCTGATAAAAAAAGTTGGCAATACTACTGCCATCAGACCGCAACCCAATTTCTGGGCTATTCGGAGAGTAGACTGGTTGTCAGGCTTTTTTGGGCTACCACTAACAATTGTCATAGATGTTCGTATGACATAACAACCGAAAACGACGGCTTTACGTGCTCTCCGAGGCACGGAGGGGTCTCGATGTGTTTAGAATCCACTCACTCACTCAATGACAGATAAGTTGATCAGCTTAGTTATTACTTAGCCACAAGCCCCTCTATAGCGATTAATTAATGCTAATTTGCACTCCTACCTACCTTCCTCTATACACCAGGGAGGTCAAGCTGTATCTCAGGATTCATTTAATCAATCGAGATAAGAAGTTCACCAGTTTTTAAGTTGGAGCATATACTTTCTAATAGTGATAATAAAATTAAAATCTATTCAATAGTTTTTGCTCCAACCCGTAACAAACAGACAAGAATTTTAAAAATCACATTTTCAGATTCGGAGACGTTTATATACCATAACCCACATGTGTTTTTTTTAAAACAGCTTTTTTACAATTTTATAATAGTAGAGATTTTTTTATTTACTTAAGTAACTTGTACATAGTTACTTCGGTTTATGAAGAGCGAATACGTTTACGTGTTTAGAAAAAGTAAAATTATTTGGCGATTCCTGCCAACTTGCATTGCATTTACTAGTAAGTACTTTATTCACGTGCATATTCATTATTTATTTATTTGTACAATAAATATTTTAAAATAGAGGAAGTATTTTTCTTAGATTGGCAATACCATTTCTAAAATGTGCAAAATCTTCATTGTATCGTCACGTCGGTCTGCTGCTCTGGTGGAGAAAATATACAAATGTCGCATTCGGTGTGGGTACCTAATACATGGAAATTATTGCTACTTTTCGTTCATTTTCATTTGATTCTTTTTCACAGTGATTTCACATGCGAAATTTCGCAGACAACTTTTCAGCCGCAATTAATTTTCACACTTGATATTTTGATAATTACAATTAAATCGTAAACAAAATGCAATTTAATTAAAAATGTGATTTTTCACCTGCTATTTGAGAAATTGCTTAAAAATTGCTCTTGCTGTCTCGCGCTGGCCGTGATAAACGCCGGACCCCATCAAGGACAACCTCAACGGATTCCCAAAGTCAGCCGCCCACAGATGACTAGGTACTCATGCTTGCCGGAGCTCTGCCTGTCCAAGTCTCCAATACCCAGAGCATCTATTGGATCTGTCCAATATACCTAGGAAGGTGCGGAAGGGGCGAATCGGAGAGTTTAGGCGGGAAAATGTAAAGTGCACGTTGTCGATATTATATTATTTTTCAAAACTTGAATTTCTCCGTAGTTTAATGTGTAATTATGGTGGATAATTAACCATTAAGTGTTCGTGAACGTGTGAGTGTGTAGGCAAATGATATAAAATTGAAAATCGTGACTTTTTGGGTTCACTCCTAAACTCCATCGAAGCCTCAATAAAGTTTCTACCGTTTTATTGGGACAACTGAACAACTTATACTTGACACTGGCGAACACAAAAAGTGTGGTGCCATAATACAATCCCACAATGGGAATTATTATTACTTGATTATTCTAATACTTGACACTGGTAAATTTATACACAAAAAGTGTGGCGCCATAATAATAATTAAAAAAGGGGCGAATCTTGCGGTCTGTAGGTACCTATGTACTAAGATGTAAAATGAAACATGAGTCTACTTACACCTTTCCCGGTTCTAAATGGTTATAACTCCATAAGATTTTGCAAGCATAACTTGCTCACAACAGCCTTGATAGCCTCTAGTGATTTGACCACTGGACTGTCAAGTCAAAGGTGAAGGAAAACATCGTGAGGAAACCTGCATGATTGAGGGATTAGAGGTGTATCGACATCTACCGCGCTTCATACAAATAAACGACGGACAAATCCTGAATCGGGAAGTGAAGTTTGCAACGCAACTTGGATATATTGCAACCGCCCGACATGAACCGTTGGGCCGCGGCTTGCCAGGAAAGAAACGCCTACCTATTCTTGGGTTCTCCCTTTGGTTGGAGGGGTAACACACCTTGCTCCTCTACAGAGGATTATATTCTTCTCCATCTCCCTCCCTCTTATGCTGAGAGGAGACCTGTGCCCAGAATGGGAAAGAACTTATGTTCGCAGTAGCAGATGGCATCCTACTCAAACACGCACATTATTGCTGCACGCTCGCTGCAGCAATAATGTGCGCATAGTTTATTTATTACTTTATTACATGATAACCTAGGATATCTGGAGCCTACGTACCTATATCCTGGTTTATAGGTACCTTGGAATAAAATAGAAAATCCGGTATCGCTAGTCTGTAATATTAGTAGGTTTCACATATTGTTTAGGTGTGCTGTGCTAGTAGCCTGAGGTAGATAACAACTCAATGAATCAGTACAAACAAGCATGTGTGCTTTATTATTACAATGAACTTATAAAATTCCTTACGACTAGGTCAAACCGCTGACTGTGGAAAGACACCCGAACATTATAGGTACTTAAAAATCTGCATACAATGGGTAAATAATTTAATAGGTAGGTAGGTACTGCTACTAGTGGTAATTTATTTCATTATAATCATTTTAATTTTACCTTTAGAGGTAACTAAGTACAGTCTGCCACGCATTTAGTTTTAGACTAGCTGACCTGACAGACGTTGTTCTCTCCAAGTTTGAACTAAACACCTCAAAAAATCTGGTTTTCCATATTTGTGATACACAAATAACGCCATTGACCTCTGAATACCTTATTTCTGACCTATAAATAACTTAATTTTAAAAAAAATTCACATGGTATTGACGTGAAGCATGGAAACATAAACAGACATACCTACCTAGGTACATAGATAAAAATCTCAAATAACTGTTTCGGCATCAGTAAAGATTAACGCATGTTGCATTTTTTATTATTATTATACATACCTACATACGAGGTATATTCTTTTGGTAAATTATTTAATTATTTGATTAGATGGAAACTCTTTAGTTTCTCAAATAAAGTGTGCGCACTGTAGGTACACTATGGAGGTTTCACATTATAAAATGAATTAGGTAGGTACTATATGGCTGGATGCTTTAAATAAGAAAACAATAATTGTCAACTCAAAATTACGCCTGTTATCGAATCAAATTTCGTTGAGGTACTCAAATATTTAGTTTTTACACCGGCTTATGCTCGCTGGATAAATCCTATGTATGTCCCGTGATTCCCTGTATAAGTAGAGGTAGAATAACTGTTCTAATAATCAATTCCTGGTTTCCGATAGATCTGCTTTATTTTCTTGTTTTATCTTATTTAGTCTCTGTAAGTGTATTTTTTTTAATTTTATTACTTTATTCGGTTATAATTTTTGACGCGGGCTAGTCTAGTACAGAAACACTTGAAAAAGAAATGTACTTCAATGGTTATTTTTAAAATTCAACGTTTTCAATGGTTAAAATGTTAATAACTTTTGATAGAGAGATCCGATTTGAATTAAAAATAGTCTAAATTTTAATCCAAGAAACAGGCTATAAATTCCTGTCCACTTCCTCCAAATCTCTTCAGTAGTTTTCATTTGATGCGCGGTCAAACACACAGACAAACTGACAGACAAACCGACAGACAAACCGACAGACAAACCGACAGACAAACAGACAGACAAACAGACAGACAAAAGTTCCAAAAATAATAGAAATCGATTGTGTTACTGATTCTGAGTCCCCCAAATTAGTTTTTTTGTAAATATAAGCAATGTGCAGACACGGCTCACTACTTACATTCTTATTATATGTAAGAAGATAAGATAAGATAAGATAAGATGTAAGATATTATGATAGTTGTTGGTTATTTGACGACATATTTGGCGTAGCGGCTGAGAGATCGTGTTGTAAAACCTACTTGGTCAAGAATACTTTGTGTTAGGTTTTATAATGTAATGTTGACAAAAAAAGATATTTGAGCTTTGAATCGCAGTTACAACTTGAAGTTCAAAAATAGCAACCATCGTACAATTTTTACTGTTTTTCATTTCGCTATTTACACAGATTCTTGATTCTTCAGACCACAATTCCAACACGTTATCAGCACGAGGGCTCTATTTATTTTATCTACGATCAAATTTAAAAGAAGATTGGTGGTGAAATTGTACCTAGTTAACATGTTGTCTGCAGTTTCGGGTATGTCCATAAATGGTATTCCGACACTTTGTAATAGAGAAGGATACACTGTGTGGAAATTTAAAATGCGAATGTTGTTAATCCATGAAGGATTGTGGGAAACCGTAAACGGAGTAGTTGTCGAAGGGAATAAGACGTCCGACGATGTACGGAAGGAAGAAAAGGCTCTTTCCAAGATATGCCTTACTGTGGATGGCGCTGCTATTTCAATTGTTCGACCAGCTAAGACCGCAAAGGAAGCGTGGGATGCTCTTATGAAATCCTACGAGGATCGAAGTTTGGGTCGTAAATTGTCGTTGGAACGCTAGTTGTACAGGTACTCCTTATCTGACTTTTCTGATTTAGAAGCTTACTTAACGGCAATAACTACAACAGCACTAGACCTGGCCGATATTGGCAAAACCATAGAAGATAGTTCTTTAGCAGCTATTATATTGGGAGGTCTGACGTCCCGATACGAGCCCTTGATAATGGCGCTTGAGAATGGGAGCGTTGAAGTCACAACAGATTTAGTGAGGACTAAGTTGTTGAGCGAAATGACGAAGACGACTAAAGATGATGTGGCTGCGTTGCATACAAAACAGGTTATTTGCTTTCGGTGTAAGAAGCCTGGGCACATTAGTTCTAATTGTCCTCTCAAAAAGAAGGAGAAAAAGACAAAGGCGCGTTGCTCTACAGAAAGTTGTTCTGAAGATAAGGGACTGATTGCTTCTAGTACAGGGAATATGACGAATCAAGTGACGGAATTGGCTTTGGACAATGTCACGGAACTGGCTTTGTCCGCACCTAATGTTCAGTTATCTGAGAAGTGGATTATCGACTCTGGTGCGTCAACTCACATGACACCACATGCTGAATGGTTTAATAGTTATCGACACTGTGATGGGAAGATAACTGTCGCAAATGGTAAAAGTTTGTCGGCTGTGGGTTTAGGAGATGTTGCGATTGACACGAAAACCCAATATCGGCCAATATCGGCCAGGTCTAGTGCTGTTGTAGTTATTGCCGTTAAGTAAGCTTCTAAATCAGAAAAGTCAGATAAGGAGTACCTGTACAACTTGCGTTCCAACGACAATTTACGACCCAAACTTCGATCCTCGTAGGATTTCATAAGAGCATCCCACGCTTCCTTTGCGGTCTTAGCTGGTCGAACAATTGAAATAGCAGCGCCATCCACAGTAAGGCATATCTTGGAAAGAGCCTTTTCTTCCTTCCGTACATCGTCGGACGTCTTATTCCCTTCGACAACTACTCCGTTTACGGTTTCCCACAATCCTTCATGGATTAACAACATTCGCATTTTAAATTTCCACACAGTGTATCCTTCTCTATTACAAAGTGTCGGAATACCATTTATGGACATACCCGAAACTGCAGACAACATGTTAACTAGGTACAATTTCACCACCAATCTTCTTTTAAATTTGATCGTAGATAAAATAAATAGAGCCCTCGTGCTGATAACGTGTTGGAATTGTGGTCTGAAGAATCAAGAATCTGTGTAAATAGCGAAATGAAAAACAGTAAAAATTGTACGATGGTTGCTATTTTTGAACTTCAAGTTGTAACTGCGATTCAAACCTCAAATATCTTTTTTTGTCAACATTACATTATAAAACCTAACACAAAGTATTCTTGACCAAGTAGGTTTTACAACACGATCTCTCAGCCGCTACGCCAAATATGTCGTCAAATAACCAACAACTATCATAATATCTTACATCTTATCTTATCTTATCTTATCTTCTTACATATAATAAGAATGTAAGTAGTGAGCCGTGTCTGCACATTGCTTATATTTACAAAAAAACTAATTTGGGGGACTCAGAATCAGTAACACAATCGATTTCTATTATTTTTGGAACTTTTGTCTGTCTGTTTGTCTGTCTGTTTGTCTGTCGGTTTGTCTGTCGGTTTGTCTGTCGGTTTGTCTGTCAGTTTGTCTGTGTGTTTGACCGCGCATCAAATGAAAACTACTGAAGAGATTTGGAGGAAGTGGACAGGAATTTATAGCCTGTTTCTTGGATTAAAATTTAGACTATTTTTAATTCAAATCGGATCTCTCTATCAAAAGTTATTAACATTTTAACCATTGAAAACGTTGAATTTTAAAAATAACCATTGAAGTACATTTCTTTTTCAAGTGTTTCTGTACTAGACTAGCCCGCGTCAAAAATTATAACCGAATAAAGTAATAAAATTAAAAAAAATACACTTACAGAGACTAAATAAGATAAAACAAGAAAATAAAGCAGATCTATCGGAAACCAGGAATTGATTATTAGAACAGTTATTCTACCTCTACTTATACAGGGAATCACGGGACATACATAGGATTTATCCAGCGAGCATAAGCCGGTGTAAAAACTAAATATTTGAGTAGGTTAAAGAAGTAAACCAAGAATAACAACTTATTTTCTAGCGAACTAACACGACATCCTTATTACCTCAACGAAATTTGATTCGATAACAGGCGTAATTTTGAGTTGACAATTATTGTTTTCTTATTTAAAGCATCCAGCCATATAGTACCTACCTAACTCATTTTATAATGTGAAACCTCCATAGTGTACCTACAGTGCGCACACTTTATTTGAGAAACTAAAGAGTTTCCATCTAATCAAATAATTAAATAATTTACCAAAAGAATATACCTCGTATGTAGGTATGTATAATAATAATAAAAAATGCAACATGCGTTAATCTTTACTGATGCCGAAACAGTTATTTGAGATTTTTATCTATGTACCTAGGTAGGTATGTCTGTTTATGTTTCCATGCTTCACGTCAATACCATGTGAATTTTTTTTAAAATTAAGTTATTTATAGGTCAGAAATAAGGTATTCAGAGGTCAATGGCGTTATTTGTGTATCACAAATATGGAAAACCAGATTTTTTGAGGTGTTTAGTTCAAACTTGGAGAGAACAACGTCTGTCAGGTCAGCTAGTCTAAAACTAAATGCGTGGCAGACTGTACTTAGTTACCTCTAAAGGTAAAATTAAAATGATTATAATGAAATAAATTACCACTAGTAGCAGTACCTACCTACCTATTAAATTATTTACCCATTGTATGCAGATTTTTAAGTACCTATAATGTTCGGGTGTCTTTCCACAGTCAGCGGTTTGACCTAGTCGTAAGGAATTTTATAAGTTCATTGTAATAATAAAGCACACATGCTTGTTTGTACTGATTCATTGAGTTGTTATCTACCTCAGGCTACTAGCACAGCACACCTAAACAATATGTGAAACCTACTAATATTACAGACTAGCGATACCGGATTTTCTATTTTATTCCAAGGTACCTATAAACCAGGATATAGGTACGTAGGCTCCAGATATCCTAGGTTATCATGTAATAAAGTAATAAATAAACTATGCGCACATTATTGCTGCAGCGAGCGTGCAGCAATAATGTGCGTGTTTGAGTAGGATGCCATCTGCTACTGCGAACATAAGTTCTTTCCCATTCTGGGCACAGGTCTCCTCTCAGCATAAGAGGGAGGGAGATGGAGAAGAATATAATCCTCTGTAGAGGAGCAAGGTGTGTTACCCCTCCAACCAAAGGGAGAACCCAAGAATAGGTAGGCGTTTCTTTCCTGGCAAGCCGCGGCCCAACGGTTCATGTCGGGCGGTTGCAATATATCCAAGTTGCGTTGCAAACTTCACTTCCCGATTCAGGATTTGTCCGTCGTTTATTTGTATGAAGCGCGGTAGATGTCGATACACCTCTAATCCCTCAATCATGCAGGTTTCCTCACGATGTTTTCCTTCACCTTTGACTTGACAGTCCAGTGGTCAAATCACTAGAGGCTATCAAGGCTGTTGTGAGCAAGTTATGCTTGCAAAATCTTATGGAGTTATAACCATTTAGAACCGGGAAAGGTGTAAGTAGACTCATGTTTCATTTTACATCTTAGTACATAGGTACCTACAGACCGCAAGATTCGCCCCTTTTTTAATTATTATTATGGCGCCACACTTTTTGTGTATTTACCAGTGTCAAGTATTAGAATAATCAAGTAATAATAATTCCCATTGTGGGATTGTATTATGGCACCACACTTTTTGTGTTCGCCAGTGTCAAGTATAAGTTGTTCAGTTGTCCCAATAAAACGGTAGAAACTTTATTGAGGCTTCGATGGAGTATAGAAGTGAACCCAAAAAGTCACAATTTTCAATTTTATATCATTTGCCTACACACTCACACGTTCACGAACACTTAATGGTTAATTATCCACCATAATTACACATCAAACTTCGGAGAAATTCAAGTTTTGAAAATTAATATAAAATCGACAACGTGCACTTTACATTTTCCCGCCTAAACTCTCCGATTCGCCCATTCCGCACCTTCGTATATTGGACAGATCCAATAGATGCTCTGGGTATTGGAGACATGGACAGGCAGAGCTCCGGCAAGCATGAGTAGTCATCTGTGGGCGGCTGACTTTGGGAAACTAAGAAAAATACTTCCTCTATTTTAAAATATTTATTGTACAAATAAATAAATAATGAATAAGCACGTGAATAAAGTCCTTACTAGTAAATGCAATGCAAGTTGGCAGGAATCGCCAAATAATTTTACTTTTTCTATACACGTAAACCGGTAAATATATTCGCTCTTCATAAACCTAAGTATGTACTTAGGTAAATAACCAAATAAATTTAAAATTATGTCGGTAGGTACCTACCTACTTAATAAAAATAATTACTCGGACATTACGTACCATTGATAAAAGTATTTGTATTTTAAATAATTTCCTAATGTACCTACATTGTACTTCCAGTCTCCTATTATGAAGTTTAGCAGAAAATTTTGGTGTTTACAGTTTAAATATATCCAGATCTGGAATAAGTATCTATTGGTCATGAACTTTCTGTCCCTAAGCCCTAAGTATTTATTTTGTGTGAGAATGAAAGTCTTGATAAGATATCACAGAAACCAATTTAATCGATGCGTTATTTGCAGAATCATTCTAATTCCTCGTAATCATTACAATTTTCAAAAGCATTTGATTGAGTCGCATGAAAGATTTGTACAGGATCAACCAAATACATGATGGAGTTCACCAAGGGTGTATCCTACGTCCCTTCTTATCTATATTGTTTGTTAAATAATACTAAACTATCGGCAACATTTCTGCGACGGACGATATTTGCAAGTTATTCCTTTTGAGTTATTTTTATTATTATAAATATGGCTAGAAAGACCTCAAGCCTCTTGCCGAGAAAATAGAAGTCATAATCAGGATGAATGAAATAAAACCTCAAGGCCTAACTTAGACCGCCATAGATAGATAGATAAGATCAAATTATTTATTTGGAGACTTGATAAAGTTATTAAAATGTAATTATTATATTGTATTAAATTATTATGAAGATTTATTTTTTTCGCACCTATTTTTTTGTTCACTTCAGTAAGTGAAATGTTCGGTTAAAACGTAGGTTGTATATCTTCCTAACTTGGTGTATATTTGTTATAATAATATAATCTATGTGCTATTAATATCTAATCAATCCAGGAATCGACTTGATTTCATTGTTTAGGTAGGTACTTATTCAACGGCATCGAAGTCGCAATCACTTGCTGGAGTGACGTAGGGTAGTTCTATTTGATTGCCAAACTCTGCTTCTAGCAATACTTGTTGAATTTTGAGTCTGGCAAGCGCGTTTTGTTTAGCGTTCAACCTTTTTAGTGTTGCCGCGCAGCTAACTAGGAAAAGTTCGTCGGGATCAGTTCGATTGCATTGACAAGAACTGACATTTTCTTCATCAGCGGAGTTTAGGCGTGCTTTCTTTGGGGACGGCTGGTAATCGTCTTCGTCGTCATCTTCATACTTCGTGTCCTGACTGAATGATAAATCTGGTAAACATTGTATCGCGCGCTGGCGTATTTCTTCTTCACCGTCTGAATCTTCGGCTTCTTTTTTCGGTCTGTGAATCAGTGTAATTTGCTTACTATATGTACTAATTTACTAACTAATTCAAGCCTAATATTGAATTAATTCTAACCTGCCAGTGAGAGATGCATCTTGAAATAAGAGATGCAGACAAAACCAACTACTTACTTGATTTATAAGAGAATTAAGTATTTTTTTTACTTTCTTAATCTATTTGCAGATAGGTGCAAGGACTATATCTGAGCAGTACCTAGTAATTTAAAGAATATCGTTACATGGTTCAAGTCCTTCGCGATGGCGCCAGTTAACAACGTTCCCAGATAGATTATTTTAAAGAGTTAAAAACATTAAAGACATAGAATTACCCATTATCCTTAGGCTCTATATGTGGCAGTAGAAATCTCATCGCCTGGTGATAAGGCCATCTGGTGCGCCCTCCATGAGTCCTCTGCAGCTTTATGAAGGAATCACGAAGAGACCTCCAGCGCTTCTTGCATTCCGATTCTGTGAAATGTAAAAATGAATTAGTATAATTCGTAGGTTCATTATGCACATAGGTATTGTTTATATAAATATACTAAAGGTTGCTCATTAGATTTTCAAGTAGGTATGAGATTAATTAAGTACTTACTACGTAATAATTATATGTAAGAAGTGTCTAGATATACCTAC
The DNA here is from genome assembly GCA_947256265.1 of Acronicta leporina. Lineage (NCBI taxonomy): Eukaryota > Metazoa > Arthropoda > Insecta > Lepidoptera > Noctuidae > Acronicta > Acronicta leporina. Next base: position 14,118,782 of record OX366521.1, read on the forward strand.
ATATATAAGATTCTTGGAATTGGAAGCCTTATTTTGGGCTCTCATAACTATAAGTAATATTTAAAACCTTTTAAAAAGACATGTGTCTCGTTGGTGCTTTGCAGGTTTTTTAGTGCTTGAAAAAATAAATATGATGAGACATATACCTCAGGCAAGAATTATAATTATTCATGAACAGAAAAACGTCAAGGCTGAGACGTACACACGTGTTCCTAGATGTTTTCGGCTACAAATCTTCGATGTGTTTATTATTATCCACTCTTCTACAAAATAAATATTAGTAGACAACTAAACAAACACTACAACTAAAAGTTGGGAATAAATTGGTCTTTCCTTCTAGTACTCTGACTAATAAACTAAGTTAAATAAAGATCTAAACAACATTACTTACCAGAAACATGAAGTGCTTCTTGTACCCCTTTCCAGGCATCGTCTCTGAGCTTTGTTTTGTTGAAGCCGCTCACAGACTTATCATACAAAATTGGTCGCTTTTCAACCTCTTTAATCAAATCAATTTCATTCATTTTAAACCTTTTTGTTGCGCACTTTATGCCTTACCTTACTTTTGTACAATACGAATTATCGCGGCAAAATACTGTGGCAGTGTGGTTGTTGTTTTGGATTGTACTTATTTAAATAACTTGCCAAATTATTTATATTCTATTAATTTAAGAGAAAGGTACTATTTTTCACTATAATACGCACTTATACTTCATTTAAATGATTTCAAGATTATATTGCAAAGTCAATGTCAACGACATTTGCGATTCGTAAAAAATTTGGGTTATTTATACGTGAACACTTAATTTTTACAGGGTGATGTTGAGTTTTTTGGTTTTTATTCGTACACAACGAGGGAACGGTGGACTGGGGTGCTATCACAGCCATCTGAGGCGAGGTGACGCACGGTACGCGCGCGCCGTGCGTATCGAGCGGCGCGTCCAACGCGGCGCGGCGCCGTACTCGCCAAGTCCCTAACAAACTTATTGATTTTGCTGATTAGAAACAAGTGAGTAGGTAGGGATAAGTAATATAAGTACCTATACGTGTGCGATGTAAGTAATGTTACATTTGCGATTTTATACAAACTATTATTTATACTTGATTGTGATTTATTATCTAATTAAAACGACCCAAGCAGTGGGTTATTAGTTGTTTGTAAAAAAATCATGTCTTTTTAGCTGTAGTATCATGGATCTTTAGTTTTTACCTACTGCATGAAATAAACAACCGCTATGAACTCTTTGGTATCTATACTTCTATACTTAACGCTGAAGAGTTTGTTTGTTTGTTTACTTGAACGCGCTAATCTCAGGAACTACTGGTCCGATTTGAAAAATTATTTCAGTGTTAGATAGCCTGTTTATTGAGGAAGGCTATAGGCTATATAATTATCATCACGCTAAGACTACGTAACTATTCCACGCGGACGAAGTCGCGGGCGTAAGCTAGTAAATTATACAAATATTTTTTTGCTGTAGGTACTGTGGATTGAGTCCCTCCTGCTAAACTAAGTAAGTAGGTAGTATCTACGTATGGCATGTTTTTATAATGAACACAAACTCTTAACTACGGAAATGTTATCTTTTTATACTAACTCGACAAGATAACCCTTCTAGTAGGTAGGTATACATATTCTAACATCAAAAAAGCCAAACAGCAAAACTAAAGTATTGTGGTTATCTCGTCCCCCTTTATCGTTGTAGGTACAGGAAAAGACAAAAGTAAACCATTGATAGCATGCCATCATCAATTCATGCATAAAATAAGGAAAAAAAGGAATAATACAAAGCTGCTACTGAGAATTACATAAAAAACCCAGATCGAACGAATCGAACTCAGAACCTTTTGCGTAGCAGTCGCGCTCACGACCACTAGACTAATGAACATGTCTACCATTAAACTAATAAAATAGAATCATAAATGCCTCTTTCTTTATTTTTGCACCGTGCGAGAATTGAACGTGCGACCTGAATGACTGAATCATACTTACCTTATTGCACTTCTGAATACCTACATTGTGATTTCAAAACGCGAAAATTCAAAATTTTATGGGACATGATGATGTAATTAATGGCCAAGCGATGGGCCAGGAGTCAGGAGTACGTTGGGGGTACGCGGGTTTTATTACCGCACAAAACAAACCTGCCTATACGTCCAGAGTCTAGAAGTTTCTTTTTCTTTTCTTTCTTTTCACAAAAAGGAGAGTCGCAACTTTTTTATAAAAAATAAATTAAATATGTAAACTTGCATGGAAAAAGGATGATCCGATTCAGAATACTAAAATAAAATGAATGCATTTTAGTGCAATGATTTTTATTTATTTAAAAATACATCTGTAAATGATAACATTTTTTATATTAAAATTATGAAACAAGTAATGATATTTAAAGACTATTTATTTAAACATCAGTCAAGCTTATCAACTAAATTTTACATAACTTGTATAGATTTTAAATTTTATGAAACCCCCATTTTTTTCCAACATTCTATAAAGTCGCACATAAGCAGCAGGGGTGACGAACCCATGGTATGCGTGTACTTTTCGTCGTGATTATATTTTGGGCACGGGTGACAAATTGGTCAGGTTCGCCATCCCTGACATAAAGGGACTTATTCAACTAGTTTAAACATTGTTAGTATAATAACAAACATGTAAACATATAAATCAGTCATTTGATTCATTATTATACTTAATAACTTAACAATCATTTTCTAATAGAAGTGAAAATTAAAAAAAAACTGAAGGATTATCGATAACAAAAGTAATAAAAGTAGTTTAATAATTATTCTATCTTTAAATATTTTAATTTCAGTTTGTAATATTGATTTTGCTCTTTGGAAGATATGCAATACATTTGTATGCAATAGTTTCTCGATCGAACTTTGAGATAAATACTATTTTAACATTGAGTAACAAATGATACAGTTGTTAGTAAATAGGATGTTTTAGTCATTTAGATCCAGAAACCATAAGTTGCATATGTTTGTATGTAGTCAGTTCATATGGTACTTAACTAACTAAATATTTATAAACCTACTGAGGGAATTTTAGTAGACGCGACAGATTGAAATATGTAATTCTATGTGTAACTAAGAGTATTTGGAGCACATGATTAAGGAATAAGCAACATCTTACTGCACCTCTCTTGTTACTTTTTTGTAAATAGAAAAACTCGCGTGATTTGAAGTGCAAAGTGTTGCCATACAACATACAACTTTACAGATAGGTACACCAAAACGTAACAGTGCTTAAAATTACAATAATAAAATAGATACACACAAAACAAAAGACTATTATTATAATAAAAAAATACTTCACGTAGTAATTATCTGCGTAATGGCATGAGCGGGCGAGGACAATAAGTTAGTTTGCACCATCAAAGATAAGATTATTATTTGCACGATATAAATTACATATTGAAATTATATTTTAAAATGAAATACGTTACGTTACTGAACTTCCCATTTCAATTTGTCTCATGTTTTCAGTTATCCATATAAAATTGAAAAATCTCACTTCATCCTAGCTACTATGTCACACTGTATACTGTTTTGATCATCTTTACTATTATAACAACGGATTTTTTTTGGTACCTAACGGAGTCGCAAGTGCGTTGCCGGCCTTTTAAGTTTGGGCCTCCAGTATCCTCTTTCACCGGCGAAACACAACGTAAGCTTTGTTTCACCCCGCTTTTCTGTGAGGCCGTGGTATCACTCCGGTCGAGCCGGCCCATTCGTGGCACCGTGACTCACCTTTTAATAATTATTTTAATGGACCTTACATCTCAGACAGAGGCGGCTCGTCCTAAGGAGGGCTGGAGCGGTGAACTCCCAAAAAAATTACTGAACAAAATCGATCGATCGATTTACTATTACCGCTCTAAACTGGACGCGGCAGAAAATAGTACAATATTGTACTACAATATTGTAAGTTGTAACTAGCGAAGCGCGTGGAGCGCCCCTATGAAACAACGTTGAGTACAACGGCTAAGTACGAAATTCAACGAGTGCGAAAGAGAGAGTTCGAGTACCGCGCGGCACGTGAAACGAAAGATTTGTATAAATATAAACATACCTAGTTACATATTTTAGTGAAGGAACATGCAAAAAGTTAATGTAAATACATTTTTTAAGAATAATTTAGTCTAAAATGTATGGTCCCATATTCGATGCCAACGAAATAATTAATCGAAAAAATAAAAATATTTAGTTAGGAATCGGAACATAATATTCAGCTGTTACGTTCTCGGTTCAACGAAAACTAGACCAGCGAGGCAGTTTATAGATAAATGTTAATTAGGCACCTATCAAAAAAAGGAAGGATGTTCTCAAATCAACTGTATTTTTATGAACACCCAGGAAAAATGTTCACGAGCCGCCTCTGATCTCAGAAACTTTCAAATGATATTCATTCGAATATTTTCATAAATTGAAATTTTTAAACTTGAATCATTCCTCATTTTTGTGTATTTCGAAACTTTTAATGTGGACTTTTAAAATATGCTTATCTTTCAAATTAGCACAAAAGAATTCCCTGTCACATATTTCACACAATTCACTCTTATCCAGAGTGTGTTTCCTTAAATCTGTTTTACTTGAAAAATACTGTGAGCAAATCTTACAGCATATGCCACCATGTCTGTGGCGATAGTGCCTTATCAAATTTGACTTATGAAAGAACTGTTGAGAACAATCGTCACATTCAAATGTCTCATTAGACTTAGATTTTATTTTTCCTTTTTTATGGACAACCTTAATATGCTGTTTTAAATGTTTCCATACCTCAAACGTGCGTGGGCACTGATCACACTTGTAGCATTTCAATTCTAGATGCGATTTCATGTGTGTAGTTAAAGTTCCTTTACATGCGTAAAATTTCTTGCAATAGTCACACCCATAATTTTGCTCTTGCCTGTGCACTGCTATATGGTTTCTAAGATCATGACCATTATAAAACTTTTTGGGACAAAGCTCGCACTGAAATTTTCTATTTTTTTCGTCACGTAATTTATGTGCTTTTAAGCCACTAATGTCGGTGAATGCTTTGGGGCAATAGGGGCAGCGGTATCGTTTGTCACCAGTGTGAGTTCGTTTGTGACGAAGTAATGCAGATGGATCATGGAATCCCTTTCCACAGAATGGACACTCATGCTTCTTATCTGCACTGTGTATATTTTCATGGCGTTTTCTATGTAAGGGTGTATTGAAAGCTTTGTCGCAGTAGTGACACACAAATTTTCTCTCATTTAAGTGCGCTGCAATGTGATTTTTATATGTATTGTCCTGGGTGAAAGATTTCCCACACTGTTCACAAGTGTACGGGCGATAACCACTGTGGATACGGTAATGTATATAAACATTGTTTTTGCTACTAAACAATTTCTTACATTGAGGACACTCAAATTTATCGTCAGAAGTCTGCCTGATATCTATATTTGGGTTTAGTATGGTCCCCCTGGATTTATGTTTAACATTGTTTTTACCATCCTGATCTTTAACTTTTACCTTCCATTTCTTTTTAGCTGGTTTTTTCTTAACTAAAACTGCCTTTAAGCTTGGTCCCTTAGTTGCTGTTTTATGCTCTGAAACAATATTATTATCTCGCTCTCTACTTGGTGCTGTGAAGGTAGGCTTCAGTTCAGTTCCATGCACCAATCTCATGTGCGTTTTTAGATCATGTTGCTTGTAATATCCAATTCCACACTCACAGACATGAGGGAATGGCTTGTGTAGTATAGAATGTTCTTCCAGCGTGCTGACAGCAACAAATCTATAATTGCAATCTGGACATTTGTATGGTTTCACAATGTCTTTTTTAATATTCAACCTTTTTGCTTTTCTTTCGTGCCTCCTGGAAATTGAAATAGAATGAAAATACTTATGGAGAAATTGTTTTTGAAGGCAACTTCTATGGTGTTCTTACAGGTTAAGAGCACCCTAAACCAACGATCATGCATGAGGAGGTTAATGAACATGTATGAAGCAAAAGTGGTGTGCTAGGATTGTGGCGGGTGGTAGTCTCTACCTACCCCAATGGGAGACAGGCGTGAAAATATGTATGTATGTATCAAGATCTTTGAACAGAACTACAGTCAAAACAGTTTAAAGAAAGCAATATTAGGTTGTCAAAGATCATAGGTTGTTATATTGTAGTATGTTATAAATGTACAAGGTTTCTTGGGGACTTCCTTTTTGTTGTTACACCCAATATGTCAATAAAAATTATGTCCATTATGTCCAAATTATATCAATAAAAATTATGTCCATTATGTCCAAATTATGTCAATAAATATATGTATGTATGAGAAACTTCATGGACATTCTTAATGTGCAAGTTGGACGGAAGTCTGTATTATTAAAAGAGGGTTCCCAGCACTCAAGAACTTAATTTAATTATTATTTTCAAAATAGATAAACATTTGTCATTGAAGTGTAATGATTTGTGTTGGTGTCAAATGATACACATGTAGGTTCGATGAAAGTAAGTATAATAATGTCTATCTTACAAGCTAAGTAACCTACCTAATATAAAGGATGGAGGTATGTCACACACTACAGAAGTAAGTATATAAAACTAGGTGTCCACTTAGCACTCATACTAACTAGAAGACTAAAGTCATTAAATACTTACACATTTTCCTGTATGTGGTCCAATTTATGTAACATAAGCTCTCTTCTAGTGTAGAAGCTGATGGTACATCTGTCACATTTGAATATTTTGGCCCTCTCTACAGCTACATATGCACTAAGAGTCTGCAAAATAATATAATTAAACAATTCAATATTTTTGGTCATTATTAATCATACTTTTGAAGGTATTTACTTAATTTTACTTTAGCTCTTACACGCAGAGCACAGTATACCCTTTACACTCAATCTATCTATACTAATATATTAAGCTGAAGAGTTTGTTTGTTTGTTTGCTTGAACGCACTAATCTCAGAAACTACTGGTCCGATTTGAAAAATTCTTTCAGTGTTAGATAGCCCATTTATCGAGGAAGGCTATAGGCTATATATCATCACGCTACGCGGACAAAGTCGCGGGCAGAAGCTAGTACTAATATATAAAGCTGAAGAGTTTGTTTGTTTGTTTGCTTGAACGCACTAATCTCAGGAACTACTGGTCCGATTTGAAAAAATCTTTCAGTGTTAGATAGGTAATTTATTGAGGAAGGCTATAGGCTATATATCATCACGCTAAGCGGACGAAGTCACAGGCAGAAGCTAGTCTTACCATATAATTATCATTATAGCACCTAAAGTATTGACAACTAAAAATCAAATAATTCCACAAGCCTTACTAATTATTTAGCAAGCTTATGAAAACAGTTACAGTTTGAAAACTAATCTTAAAAAATATACACAACTTACATGAGCTAGAAGCACTTTATTATGAAAAGCCTTGTGTTTTATCAAGTCCTTAGGCTTTAGGAACACTTTTGGGCATTTTTCGCATTTATACACATCCAATTTCTGTACCTTCACCAACAATTCTGGTTCCTGCAATAAGATTATTTTAATCTTTGCTTAGCTTTATTTTGAAAAATTAAGTTACTGGAAATAATAGGCAAACTATTTTTATTCAACTTCAACTTGAGTTGGTAACTTGAAGAGAGCGACCCGGTTTGTCTCTCGTTGACAGTTACACATAAAATACTTACGAGTCTCATCATTGTGGGTAATAAGACACAAGATCTATCAAGGCGAAGCTGCCTACTCAGCTGAAAAGTGAGAGCGTAGAACTGGCGGTTGCAGTGCCATAATTTTATGAAAATCAAAACATCAAGATAGCCACAATTCGCCGTCTGTTTAGATTATATTCCAATTTTAATGAAATACTGTGGGCGCGCAATTCATAATATTTTCAGTTTGCCAATTGCCTTCAGCTTTTTAGCTAGCTAGTTTTTGCTTCCACAATTATTCGCCTGTTTCGTGTTTCACTTCATGAGTTTGACTGAGTTTGAGTTCCTTCTTAATTTTCTGTCACTTTCTGTGTGATTTGATTTGATTTTGTCAGTTTGATTCGCTGTCATACCCACAGCACAGATAATAGAATATTAGTACCCACAGGTTAGATATTAGTAGCAGTCATACCTTTACAAGTTAAGGCGGATCATTCACCTGAGCCCGCCAAATTCAAATTTCAATTGGTTTTTCGCAATTTGTAGGTCTATAACACATTCTAGATTCCTAGCTGTAGTAATTGCGGAAAAACCAATTGAAATTTGAATTTGGCGGGCTCAGGTGAACGATCCGCCTTAAAGTCAAACCAATAACCAAGGAACTTTTAAAGCTTTTATCCAACCTGCGATATCATAAATTCATTTTATAAAATTTATAAAATATTATTTTTGGAAATGATGTAACTAAGATTATTGATTATTTTTGATATCCAGTGCTTTTAGATATTACTTTTTCAGATCTACAAAAGACCTTCATTTAAAATGAAGTAGGTGTGATTGATCAATAATAGCTTAAGCCGTTGCGGATAAATGTGTTGACAAAAGAATTTATAAATTAACATATTTAAATCGTATTTTAAAAATCATTGAAAATTATTTCTAAGTTACGGTACGGTTTGAAGGTCTGGGGTTTCTTTTACCGCTTAGGTGGAAAACCAGCACATGGCCCGCCTGATGGTAAGTGTTATGCTATGGACGCTTGCAACACCTGGGGTATCACTCGCCCGTTGCCGACCCTGTAAAAATCTTTTCACACCCGGTAGACAACACATACAACACCGGTACCCCCACTGCCAACACAACGCTTCCTCGCGGAGCTCTGGCGATCTTGCTCACCGTTAGGAACACAACATAGTACAGAGCTATGTTATTTGGCTACTATTTTCTATTATATATTTGGTACTTCCCCAGTCGGGCAGCTCCAATTGTAAGTGGAGTTATTCAATTCCACTATGCCCTGCCTCTCGGAGTGTTTCATCAAACACATTATTTTCTTTTTTCGATTTTCTTAATTTTATAGAAAAACTCCTATAACACATTGCTCGACCGGGGAATCGAACCCAGGACCTCTAGCGTAGCGCTTCTGTTCATATTAACTTCGTTCATATTAAGAATAGAAAAAATCTAAATCAAAGAATCAAACTAATTGGTATCAAAGTATTTGTAACAAAACGTCCCCAATATCCGCTCTATCTATACTAATATTATAAAGAGGAAAGATTTGTATGTATAAATGTATGTAACAAATAAAATCAAAAACTACTAGGCCGATTTCGAAAATTCTTTCACCATTTGAATGCTACATTATTCAAGATTAACATAGGCTATAGAATATGTATTTCGAAAAGTTAGCGATTTCTCTCACCCGTGCGTTTATTTTCCAATTACATATTATGTACCTATTTATCTATACCTAAATAGTTTCTTTGTTTTGTATTTCATTAGCATGCAATGAGAGCATTGCATTGAAAATAATTATGACGCAAGATATTAAAAAGGTGTGTATGGATGATTTTAATTTTGCAAATAAATAATTACATATAAAAATAATTTGTAATCGTTGTTACGTTTTTATCCATTCTTCCTAAAATAATCTATCGATATAAAATATCGACATAGTAGCTTCCTAATTATTTTTATTGTATTATACGTTCGTATTGTCGTCAATTCTTGTATGTTGACGTATTTGACCTCTATGTGTGCGTAAATTGTGTTAGTGGTGAAGATTTTAATATGTGTGAGTTCGTAGCGATACCAAATGATTTTGAGTATGTGTGCAGCAATGTCTATGTAGTGTTTCCTCCCCCCGCACCAAAAGTGACAGACTTTTTTGTTCATAGAATTAAGCGCGTCACTTGTCCAGGGATAGATAGTCAAAGAATTAAGCGCGTTACTTGTCCAGGGATAGAGTCAAAGGACTTTACCGAGCGAAAAAGATTCTGTTTATGAAAAATCGATTTCGGAAACAGTTTTTATAAACGCGCTAGATTTTTTAATCCTCTACCTTGACAGAGGGGAATGATCATGAGTGGCGGGTCCTTAGTTAAATATTATTTTTCTATTTTCCTTGTGGCATTTGAGACGAAGATATTTAATCAAAGCCTCTTCAGCATCAGACATCAGATGCTGGACACATGTCACTTGTCTGTCAATTTGACATTGTCAAGTTGACAAACAAAAACATTTAAAAAATTTAATTAAATTTTCCAATTTCTCAATTCTCATTTTCATTGTTGTTCTTATGTATAATTTTGTGTTGCGCAAGGAAAGAAGGTCAGATAGTCACCTTAGGGGTGGAGTGGCATCATAATTTTTAATCGCCCAATTCTGCTTTGGAATCAGGTAAATTTTATTAATTACTAGCCTCTGCCCGCGGCTTCGCTCACTTGAAGCTCAAATAAACCAACAGTACAGTGATGATCTCTTCTTTGTATACATTAGATTAGGTCAAGCTGTATCTCAGGTTCCGTTTAATTATTTGAGATAAGAAGTATACCAGTTTTTAATTTGGGGCACATACTTTCTAACAGTGGTAACAAAATTAAAATCTATTCAGTAGTTTTTGCGCCAACCCATAACATACAGACAACAATTTTAAAAATTACATTTTTGGGTTCGGAGAAGTTTATATACCCTAACCCACTTGATTTTTTTTAATATCTTTAATGTACAGTCACAAGCATCAATATGTATACACTTACTTACTAAAATTCGAAAGCGTTTTTTTATGAAATGAATATTGCAAACTTTGAGATAATAACAATATCATTAAAGCATTGGTTCGAAAATACTATGTTCATAACATCATAAAATTTCAATTAATACATTTTAATTCACAGTTGTGAATATTGTATAGCTGATGTCGCAATTACTACAGCTAGGAATCTAGAATGTGTTATAGACCTACAAATTGTGAAAAGTCAATTGTAATTTGAATTTGGTGGGTTGAGCGAAATGATCAGCCTTAAGAGAATATCGCTTTTGAAATTTGACAAGTGTATACATATCTGTGCTCGTGACTGTACAGACACAGCATTTTTACAATTTTATAATAGTAGAGATAAAGGTTTTCATACACCCCATACAGTGTTTCTGAATTCTAAAGAAAAGCATCCAGCCTGAGCCGCTTTATCAAACTTGCTAAAATGTGTTGTGATAGTGATGATATGCATACTTATTATTATGGAGATTGCAGTAAGCCTGCTAAATTTTTAAGATTTTATGCAATTTTTTATATACAAATATTAATCGCAATATTGTACCAGTGAAGTTTGTAATTCATTTATTTTAAAAGAGTGTCCATGGAGTTTCTTCCCGGATTCTTCTCCATAGGATCGACCTTTTGGAACCGTGCAACTAGAATCACAACGTTTCATAAACGCTTGTAAAAGCTTATTTGAAATAAAAACATTTGAACTTGAACTTGAACTTAACCAATATTTGAAGATTTGATTTTCTTACAGTACCTACTGTATTTTTGATGATAAAAAAAGAAGACTAGTTTAATTTGTATCATGTTGACATTTGATTTAAGTTCTATTGTTCCTTATCTTGTCTAGGTACATAATTTAGTCAGTATGTTAAATAGGTATATTTGATAGCAACACATATTTACCACATTGTAAGTGCTAGTAATTATTTTATGTTCCTGTTGCAGATAGTGTAGTGTTCATTGTGCATTGTGGTGTGCTATGCTCAAGATGTCTTTACAGGTTAGTGTCATAATATTTTACATGATCGTAACATCAACCCATTTACCAGCCCACTGGGGCCCTAGTCTGCTATTTCAATTGACTCAGAATGACCGTCCAATGGCACTAAATGACATAAGAAATGACAGATTTCGTAGAGAAAACTGTCGAAAATCAACCATTATGAAGTCACTGAATCACAATTCTGACACAACAGGATGCCGAGTCTACTATTTAGTTGTGTCAGAATTGTGATTCAGTGACTTCAAAATTGTTGATTTTTGACAGTTTTGTCTACGAAATCTGTCATTTCTTATGTCATTTAGTGCCATTGGACGGTCATTCTGAGGCAATTGAAATAGCAGACTTGGGCCCCTGAATAGTAGACTCGGCACCCTGGGGTGTCGTGGAATATGCTATAGTCCACTGTGGCCTAGTATAAGTTGGCAGACATCACATGTCATATAAAAACATGAACATTTCTGAAAACCTGCCCAATAAGGCCACTATCTAGGACCTAACAGGTGGCTAAAAGGCTACATTGAGCAATTTCCAATTCAAGTTTAGAACCCACAGATTTTCTTTAGTATTTTTTATACCATATTATGATTCCTTGAAAGTTGCCTTTTAGCCTTCCAGCACAAGGCTTCTTGAAACATTGTCATAAAGGTAATATGATTTATTATGATGCATTCTAATTGTGTATTATTATGTTTATTGTAAACTAATTATGTTATGGCCAGTGCATCACCGACTTGCATTTAAAAAATTGAGTTCAGAGCTTAATTTTTTTGTATTCTATGATCAATTCAAATTCCAGCTAGAAAATATAATTAATGCCTACAAGACATTGACCAAAATACCAGCAGTCACTAGTGGGAAACTGAACAATGCAGCCAACAGGATCACAGCCAAGTGGTCTGTTCGGAATTTGGATAAAGGCAAGAACACCAAATATGCATCCTCATATACCCTGGATGATTCCTTGAATGTCATTGCTGAAAGTGACTTTGGTCAGGATATCAGTAATGAGTAAGTACCTATAGGTTATAAGTTCAAGTTAGGTATGAACCAAAGTAAGTATGGAAAATGGAAGTCCTGGACATAGGATTAAATCACTATTACCTACTTAAAAATATTCTGATATGTATGTTTTATTTGCCATGAACACAATCATGTTAAACAATTTTAAAGATAATTTTAGGGATATTTTTGCTTATTTTTTTTGGATACTTTTGCAATTACAGTTTGAAGCGGCGGTAGCCTAATGGCTAGGGCGTCGGACTTGCGATCATGTGGTTGCCGGTTCGAACCCCACCCATTGCACTACCGACGTGAACCCACTCGTAACACAAGCATTTAGCTTAGCACGAGGGTATAACAAGAATACTAGTAATGCGTGACCCACATTGCTAGTAAGCTTTAAAAAAAACAACAGTGTGGCAGTTAAAAGGCGATCTTTAAGACCCACTTTTGCACTTGAACTGCACTCATAGAAATAATAGTATTTGGAATAATTTTCAGAATATTGTCATCAGTTTCCCCCCGCGAGACATTTAAAGCATTGATACGCGAAGAGCCGAACGGCAAAGAGCGCAAGAAGCAGTACCTAGAGTTGTGGAATAAGAATACCATAGCACACAGTGTGGACCTGACTACCTTGGATATCCACGGAGATGTTTATGCCGATTGTAAGTAATTTTTACCTGACTACAGAATTAAAAAACTGCCTCATTAGCCAAGTGGTCCGGAGCGCGACTGCTACGCTAGAGGTCCTGGGTTCGATTCCCAGGTCGAGCAGTGTTATTGGGTTTTTCTATGAAATTCCCAGTAGCAGCTCGGAGTTAGGAATTTGTGCCCGGTTAATGGCAATAGGCTCGCCCCCTATTACATGGGACCTAAACATACCGGCGAACTGTGGGTGTACATTAGTACGCCTCTGCCTAACCCTTCGGGGAATACAGGTGTGATGGTATGTTACAGAATTCAAAGGAAGGGTAATGATTTTAATATCGTGACTATAGGGTTTACGTACAGCAAGTATGTTTTTTTTAAATAATGTTGCCGCACTAGGATTTTCTGCTGTATTGTGGGTACAAACACAAATTCTCTCATACACAAACACCCACACCTGGAATAACTACCGGTAGATCATACAAATATTTGCACCGTGTGGGGATCGAACTCACAACATGTGTCGCAGAAGCCGATCGCTCAGCCACTACGCCAGACGTATCGTCGATAGTTTTAGTCTGTAAAAGTCCAAAATAGGAGGGTAAGCGGCACTGTCGTTGAAGCCGATCGCTCAGCCGCTACGCCAGACGTGTCGTCGACAGTTTTAGTCTGTAAAAGTCCAAAATAGGAGGGTAAGCGGCACGGTATGTCGATCGTTCCGTACTTACTATAAACAAATTCGGCCAAGTACGAGTCGGACTCGCCCATCAAGTGTTCCGTAGCAGCAAGTAACATATTATAAAAGTTCTTGTAGTTCGTTGTAACTTTGTTGCGGTTTACGATGTATGACGTATTAAAAAAAACTTCGGTGGAAGTTTGCATGGTAATGTACATCATATATTATTTTTAGTTTTATCATTCTCTTATTTTAGAAGTTACAGGGGGGGGGGGGACATATTTTACCACTTTGAAAGTGTCTCTCGCGCAAACTATTCAGTTTAGAAAAAAGTGATATTAGAAACCTCAATATCATTTTTGTAGATCTATCTATAGATACCCCACACATATGGGTTTGATGTTTTTTTTGTAATGTAATGAAAAAATCTACACATCCATCTGCATAATTCTCAGCAACTATATAAAACAAAGTTGTAAAGCTTAATATTGTAATTGTGGTTATTTTATTATAAGAGTATCCATGGAGGTTCTTGCTGGCTCTTCTCCATAAGACCCACTTTTTGGAACAATGCAACTAGTTTTGACATTTCAAAAGTACCTTCTTTAATGATCTAATTGAAATAAAACATTTTGACTTTTTATTTGTAGCTGAATTTGGTTGTTTGAACTGGGCACCTGATGAGTCTGCATTGGTATATGTTGCTGAAAAGAAGCAACCCAAATATGAGCCTTATATTAAGAGGAAAGCAGATGATAAGCCCAAGCCCAGTGAGACGGAGGGTAGTGGAGATGTTATTCCTAAGAAGGTAAGGTTATTTATTTTTAGAAAAGTACATTAATATATATAGCATATCTATACTATCTATACTAATACTAATACTAATAATATATAAAGCTGAAGAGTTTGTTTGTTTACTTGAACGCGCTAATCTCAGGAACGACTGGTCCGATTTGAAAAATTCTTTCAGTGTTAGATAGCCCATTTATTGAGGAAGGCTATAGGCTATATATCATCACGCTACGCGAACGAAGTCGCGGGTGGAAGCTAGTAATATATAAAGCTGAAGAGTTTGTTTGTTTGTTTGTTTACTTGAACGCGCTAATCTCAGGAACTACTGGTCCGATTTGAAAAAATCTTTCAGTTTTAGATAGCCCATTTACCGAGGAGGCTATAGGCTATATATCATCAGGCTACGCGGACGAAGTCGCGGGCAGAAGCTAGTTATTATATATAGCGTAGCATGCTATATATAATATGGCAAGCTTAAGTGGCACAGGTGGGGCAAAGAGCCTGTAGCTATGCTTGCAATCAAACCGGTTAAGGCTTGAGTACGTAGTGAATTTTTCATTCGGTTTTGTTCTAACCGTAACCTCAATTAAACGGTTTTTCTGTATAAAGTTCTTGAAATAGGTTCTGTTCAATAAACTGTTCTAAACCGGTTTATTGAACAAAACCTATTTCACGAAATCACATGACATACTTACGACGAGCTGTACGTGGACTGGCCATCGCTTCGTCGCCGTCGGTACTCTGTATATCTATGTAATATCTATTACATGCTTCAGGGCGTAGAGTTCTTATACAGACAAGACTGGGGTGAGCAGCTGGTGGGGAAACACCTGTCCGTCATAGTGGTGTTCAAGGTACACTCGGAAACGTTCACTGTGCTCGAGAGCCTACCAGATGATGTGTGTCCGGGACAGGTATGACATCTTCTTGTGAGTTCTTGTTATAAAAATCAATTTGTTCTGAAAATCAGCACTGCAGCAACTATGCGGCACTGTATTTCGGCCTCACACATATGTTATGTTTTTTAAACTATAACTATCACACCTATATACCCGGGAGGGTTGGACAGAGGCGTACTAATGTACACCCACAGTGCGCTGGTATGTTTAGGTCTAGGTATGTAGTAGGGGGCGAGCCTATTGCCATTTACAAAATAAAACGTACGTGCTCTACAATGCACGGAAGATGTGTTAAGAATGGTTATCCTTCCACACGCTGACTGCAGCAAGCGCAGCTTAACCTTGTAGATTAGTTGATTAGTTATTACTTGGCCACAGGCCCCTTAAGCTCTCTATTTATTATATGAGACTTCAATATACCGGCAAACAGTGTACTAGGTGTACATTGGCATAAAACTGCCTACCCTTCGGGGAACACAGGCGTGATGGTATCATGATAAACAAAAACTTGTGTACATTCATAAGTATTTTAGGATAATCGCTAACACCAAGTTTTAAGCAATACCTTATTACTTTATAACCATCCTCACAGGTACGTTTCGCGCCTGACGGCAAAAGCGTGGTTGGCGTGGCTTGGGAGACGTCACCTCGCAGACTTGGCCTCATCTTCTGCACCAACCGCCCAAGTTTCATCTTTGACCATGGATTGGAAGGCGGATTCCGTAAGTAGTTTTCACACTACACAATCATATCTCATTATACAGGTTTAATAGTAATCAATCGTAAAATGCAAAAGGGTAACCTCTCTACACCAAAAATATTTTTTTTATATAAATATAATTTTGACTTAATACCCATATAAGTAATTTCAAAATACTTTAAGCTCTAGTAAGCAAATGTACTGACGGATTTGTTAGCAAGACCAGCCGGCAAAGGTTAGTCAATTTTAATTTTCTAAAAAAAAGTTTTGTCTTAGGGAAGTTAAGTGGCGAAGGCCTAGCAGTGCGGTCTCCGAGGTTCAGTCCTGTCGGTGACCTGCTGTGGCTGCAGCGGACGGTGGGCGGGCCCCACCACGCTTGCCATCAACTTGTCATCAAGAAGAAGGATTCTGTGAGTAAAAACTGAGGTTTGAATATTTTACTATAGAGATTGACCTACAAACCGGGTGAAATAAATAAAAAATCACAACACTCACTTCAAAAAACCATAGCAGACATCAATACTTAAAAGAAATTAATCTCTTGGGACAACATTTTGCAGAGTCCCGATTCCAAGACTAGACTAAGGATAATGTAAATAAACGTGGTATGTTTCCGAGAGGATCCGAGTCGGGTTTTTTTTTTCAGCCGTTATCGTCCCACTGCAGGGCAAAGTCCTCCCTACCCTTCTTCCACTCCTCACGGTTTAGAGCCTTCTGTGGCCAATCTTTACAATAGATGCCCAGCTCATCCCGCCATCACCTTTTGGGCCTGCCGCGACGTCGTCTAACGTTATGTGGGTTCCACTCAGTTGTAAGTTTTGCCCACAGCTAGTCTGACATATATCATATATCACATATATCACGCGATAAAAAAACCCCCCGTCCCATATGACCTCCCTCGGGCCACCACTTATGATCACCGCCGAGAGAAGTGTGAGAGACGAAAGATACACGGAGGATATAAATAAAAATGACAGGACTTAAAATGTAGACTACATTTAAAGTACTTAACAATTTTCAAGAAATAAACCCAAAAAATATCAGTATAATAATTTTTTTTTGCAGAACGATGTGACAATAATACTAGACATAGTTGACACAGAAATAAAGTCTCAATCTGGGGAGGCTTTCCACGGTTTATATTGCCAGGCTCTGCCCAGCAAGTGCTTCAGCTCCGACGGCAAGAGGATCGTGTTGTCCACTCCACAGAAGAACGAAATCCGTTCCTATGTTATTGAAATAGGTATGTATTATTTATTTATTTATTTATTTATTTATTTATTTATTTATTCCCAACAATATCCTTACAGACTAAATCCAATTCGATATTGAGGTATCTTAATTTCTACAATTATAGACTAACTATATTTACTATAACAGTAAGAAATTTTAAAAAGTGCTATCTTTGTGAATTCACTCAGAGGACAGAAAAATATATCCACGTTTTCAGCTATGAGGTTGAGCGTGCGCAGTGCGCGCGTCAGAGGCGTCTCGCTTAGTAATTTTGTGCGCGCGCGCGGCACCAACAGCAGTCGCGGTCGCCGCCGCCGCCCCGTGTATCCGTCCGGGACACAAAGACCTACCCTCTCCAATATATCAGCATTATGTACCCCCCCCCTAATTATCCTAAAGATATAAGTTACGAGTGCGAGTTCCCTCCTGACCCTCAGTTCATAATATCCGACCATACCCAGGACAAACAGGGTAGGATACATTAATGGATAGAAAGGATAGACCCCATACTGCTTCATGTAAATAAATCTAATAAACTTATTTTGCACACGCTCCAACATGAGACTATATTTAGTCTCATGTGGAGCCCAGATAACTGAGTTATATTCTAGTTGGCTTCTAACTAAAGCGTTATATAACGCTGTAATAGCTTTTATATTGGTAAAGCCTCTAGCCATTCGGAGTACCAACCCCAAGTTCCTGTAAGATCTTTTACAAATTTTAACTATGTGATCACGAAACGTCAGCTCAGTAGTAAAATGAACTCCCAAATCCCTCACTTCCGTTACCCTGGTCAGCTCAGTTCCATCTACCGTGTATTTATGTTGGATAGGTGTGCGTGCACGTGAGAAAGACATGGTCACGCACTTCGACACGTTGAATTGCAACCTATTCAGCTTGGTCCAACTAACGACTCTGTTTATATCCCCTTGCAGTTTTTCACAATCTCCCTCGTTTTTGACTGCGAGAGATAATTTAAGGTCGTCCGCGAATAACAGGCATTTGGCTTCTTGTACCACACTCGGCAGATCGTTAACCATTAATATGAACTCCAAAGGTCCTAAATTACTTCCCTGACTGACTCCAGACCTCGTAAAATATGGTCGTGATTGGTATCCTTCATAGTCTACGAATTGTTGCCTGTCTTTCATATAATTCGCAAAGAAGTTAAGTAGATGTGGAGTGAACCCCACACCAGCTAACTTCTTCAGCAACACATCATTGTCGACCATGTCGAAGGCTTTTTTAAAATCGAAGTATGCGGCGTCGGTTTGCCCTCCACTGTCCACTGTTGGTACCACTTCTGTAACGTAGCTGAGAAGATTACTAGTGGTACTTCTTGCTGGTCGAAATCCATGTTGCGCGTCTGCAAGTTGTGAGCGTACTTGAAGGTATATATTTTTCTGTACAGCGGATTCTAGTACCTTTGCCGGTGTTGACAGTATAGCAACTGGTCTATATTCCTCCACTTTAGTACCCGAACCTCCCTTCGGTACCGGTATGACCCGGGTCATCTTCCACCTATTTGGAAACTCTGCCGATGTAAGGCTAATGTTGAAGATATGCAATAACGGCTCCGCCAGGACCATACGACAGTCTCTAAATATGTATGGAGGGAGACCATCAGGCCCCGACGATTTTTTCGGCTTAAGGTGTCGAAGCGCGCCCAATACGTCATCTAATTCTAGCCTGTCGAGATGAACCCACGCTGCTCCATTTCCTTTTCCCGCGTCCGCTACAGCCCTATCTACATCCAACCTGGGTTTCTCCTTGCTGTAGACAGAGTAAAAAAACTTACCAAAGTCTTCTGCTGCTTGCGCCCCTGTCAAGGCCAACCCATCTTTTAAAATTCTCACCCTACTCCTACTGCCTCTTTTAGAATTTACATAATTCCAAAAAGATTTCGGGTCCCTTACCATGTGATTTTGTATCCGCTGTCGATATTGTTGTTGTGCTATTTCTAGCTTCCTTTTGACTTGGGTTCTACACTGAGCGAACGCTTCGTAATCTACTCCTAACCCAGTAGCCTTATACTGTATATGAAGAGTGGCTTTTCGTCTTATGTCGCGAATTATCTCACTCGTATACCACTCAGGATAAATGTATCCAGAGCGTATACGACTTCGCTTTTTTCTGGGTACACAGCTATCTATAATTTTTCTTAAAGTATCATAAAAATAATTTAAACTCATTTCTAATTGTGAGTGGTTATATAAAGGGGTCCAGTCAACTGCAGCAATCTTTGAGTATAACACTGTAAAATCTGCTTTGTTAAAATTCCAACCGTTTTGTGTGTTTAAGTCTGATGCAAATGAGGCATGTCTCGCCCCTATGTCAGTACACCGACTTCCACCCGGGTTGACGGACACTTGCAACGGCGGATGATAAGCATCCACCGCGACCAGTGGCTCCTCGGCCGCGCGCACGCACACGCCCTCCCCCTCCACGTAGGTGGTCAACACCAGATCTAGGCAACGATTATTGCAGTTTAATATTTTATTACTCTGAGCGAATCCACAATATGTTACAAAATAATCATAATAAGATTTTGTTCCCGTACAACATGAGTATAAATTAAAATCTCCCAACACGACTACTTCGTTGTAATTATTACAATATTGTTCTATAATTGTGAATAAAGACAAGAATTCATTTTCACTACTGTTTGGGGGTATATAATCGACACAAATTAGAAACAAAAACCTATTACCTAAGTAAACTGTAGCGCTTACTAATTCAAATACTCGATCGTCAATGTTTACGTCGCCTGGAACCGGTATTCTTCGCATCTCGATACGCGGTGTGGCCACTAAACACGCTCCGCCTTGTTTCCGTCCATCCGCTCTGTCACACCGTAATATTGTGTAACCGGGCGGTATGATTTCCGCGTCACAAATGGATTCATTTAGGCCTGTTTCCGTTAGCGCGAATAAATCTGCGTTAGAAGATGACACTCCTATATAAAACTCCTCCACTTTTGTTCTTAGTCCTCTCACATTCTGGTAGTAAATATCAACCAGAGACCTATTACTCCGGCTTTTTATTGGGAAGTCTACGAAACCACACCCATTCGCAGAACTCCACATTAATTGGCCAAATGTCTGGTTGACATAACTTATCATATTTACTCGCCGGCACGCCAATCATAAAGGAGGCATAGTCTCTTTCTGTCCTATGCTTAAGTCTTTCTACTTTAACTGAGACTTGCAATCCACATACATTCTTCACATATTTTTCTAAATCTTCTTCTTTGGTATTTTTTTGTAAACGCCATACATGTAAAAATTTCTTTTTTTCTATACCCTGAATTTCATTTAAAATCATATTTCCTCCTCTTCTTACTTCGTCGTTAGAAAATCTGTTTTTCCTTCTATTTACTACTGTCCAGTTCCCTTCTTTATCAGTTTTCTCCTTTTCCTTTTCCTTTTCATTTATCTTATCTAATTCATTTTTGTTGACTTCATTTTCTCTGTGTGCTAGTACTGGTTCCTTCAAGTCTGTAGCTACAACCGTCGATTTCATGGCCCCACACTTTGTTGAGTCGGTTTTGCTAATTACCCGCTCCTTATTTTGTTTTACCACATCCACAAACGATGTTGTTCGCGGCGATTTTGTAGGTTTTGACTGAAATAACTCGATGTTATCCTGTGCTGGACTTTTTTTAATAGTACTTTTCAATAGTAGTTCATTTTTCTCTAATAAAATTTTAATTTGGCCTTCCAAGACATCTACTTTACTGGCCTTCTCTTGAACTACCTCCATTATTTTTTTTATGTCCTTTAATTCTTTTTCTGTTTCTATAAATCTATTTTGTAACATTTTATACTGGTTAATTTGTTCATCCAATCGTGCTGTCATTTCCCAACGAAGCTCTCGTACCTCCTCCATTAGTTTATTCTCGCACACCATTATCGACTCACCCGGATTGCGACGAATGCCGCGTTCGGTGTTTACGTAGCAGTCGGTCGCGCTAGGTGTGAAAGTTTTATTCATTATAAAGCTTCCTCTTACCGGTGTATCTATATTGCCTGTCTTAGGTATACTGCGTACACATTCTGGACAAACCCAATTTTCCTTGTACTCCTGCGTATATGCTTCAAACTGCTCCGTTGTCAAACACAGACATTTCAAATGGTATAACTTCTTGCAATTTTGCCGAGCACACTCCATGTATGAAATATCATAAATAACGGCATCGCAGCCGTTGCATTTTGTAGCCATTAAGTGATGCCACTATTGGCTTAACACAACGCTAGGTACACGATAAACACGTCCGTACGCTTCAAGTGTTACAAACGATAAATTATAAATCTAAGCAGCATAGTAGTTTTTTTTTAATGGGATAGGGGATGAAATGAGCAGATGGATCACCTGATGGTAAGCGATAACCGCCGCCCATGGACACCCGCAACGCCAGAGGAGTCACAAGTGCGTTGCCCGCCTTTTAAAAGTGTTTGGGCTTCCGGTAATCTCATTCACTCGGCGAAACACAACGCAAGCGTTGTTTCACGCCAGTTTTCTGTGAGGCCGTGGTATCACTCCGGTCGAGCCGGTTCATTCGTGCCGAAGCATGGCTCTCCCACGTCAGTTGCTGTCAAACCAAATTTCTTGCCGGATTCTTCTGCATATGATCAACTTTTTGGAACCGAAAATTGGTATATGTAAAAGCACCCATATCCACAATACTGATGCAACGAAATTCAGATCGCAGATAGGAGATCGAATTTGTGGCCGGTTTATGGTAATATAATAATGGCTTGCTGTATTACATGAGACCTAAACAGTGGTGAACTGTGAGTGTAAATTTGTAGATTTCTGTTTAATCCTTTGTGGAATACAGGCGTGATGATATAACCGAAAGAACCATGCCAAAGTCGATCAAAAGTCAAAGTCATGTTGACTGTTTTCTTTGACTATCGCGGTGCTGTGCACTCGGAATTCTTGCCGGAAGGTCAAACGGTAAATAAAGAATATTATTTGAGCGTTATGCGATGATATATTTATCATAACATCATTTTAGGTTCCGAGTGAAACCGCGGGAAATGGTAGTAGCTAATTGGAACTAAAAAGAATTATCAGATCGACAAGCCTAGGATTAATAATTCATGCAATTGTTAAATTAAAAGTTTATTTATTTATTTATTTCTCCACCTTACAGCTATAATTACAGGTTTTTTTTTATGCCCCAATGCGATAGTGCAGTTTAACAATTTTATATACCTATAAGTTCTTTATTTATAACAAACTAGCTTCTGCCCGCGGCTTCGCCCCCGTGGAATAAAAAGTATCGGGAACGGGATAAAAAGTATCCTATGTCCGTCTCCTGGTTCTAAGCTACCTCTCCACCAATTTTCAGCCAAATCGGTTCAGCCGTTCTTGAGTTATAAATGAAGTAACTAACACGACTTTCTTTTATATATATAGATATAGATGATGCACATTGCTACCTTTGTGAATTCATTCAGAGTTTAATGGAATAGATCTATGTCGCTAGCTAAGAGGTTAAGAGTGCGGAATGCACGCGTCAGAGGCGCCTCTCGCAGAAGGTTAGTCCGAGCGCGCGGTTCGACCAGCACTCGAGGCCTCCGTCGTCGCCACACGTTCCCATCCGGCACACACAATCCTATCAACCCTAAAATATCCGCATTATGCACCCTCCCTCTAAATACCTTGAATATGTACGATGTGAGTGCGAGATCCCTCCTGACCCTCAGTTCATTATATCCAACCATACCCAAAATAAATAAAGTGGGGTACATTAGCGGATAAAATGGGTATACACCATACAATCGCAAGTACAAGTACTTTATAAACTTATTTTGTATCCGTTCCATCATAAATTATTATAATAAGCATAAGTTATTTGCAGACACTGGCAAGGTAACGGACATATCGAACAAGAGCACTCTGAGCTCCACCAGCGTGCTGGACGTGCGCGGCGACGTCGTGCTGGCCACCTGCAGCAGACTCACCACCCCGGGACAGGTCAATATAGATTTTTTTTATTTACTTACTAGCTTCTGCCCGCCGCTTCGTCCTCGTGGAATAGTAACTTGGTCTTAGCGTTATTATATATAGCCTTCCTCAATAAATGGGCTATCTAACGCTGAAAGAATTGTTCAAATCGGACCAGTAGTTCCTGAGTTATATATTAGTACTAGCTTCCGCTCGCGACTTCGTCCTCGTGGAATAGTCACTTGGTCTTAGCGTGATGTGAAAAGTAAAATTTTAAAAAATACAATACAATTAATATCTGTTTACAGAATTTTTTTTTTATTATATACTGACTTCGATATTATACATTTTTTTTATGGGATAGGGGGGCCAACGAGCCGACAGATCACCTGATGGTAAGCAATAACCGTCGCCCATGGACACCCGCCAAAGCAGTCGCAAGTGCGTTGCCCGCCTTTTAAAATGGTTTGGGCATCGGATATTTTAGCTCAAAACCACTATCTTAGTGATTTTACCTGCACGTCCGGTCGCAACAGCTAAGTTCAGACGCGAACAGTTAATACGACCGTCCTGTTTACATGTCGAACTGTGAGTGTACACCTCACCATTAGTTACACCTCTGCCTAACCCTTCGGGAAATAAAAGCGTGATGGTATAAATTTGTTGTAGATTTTCGTGGCTCGCCTTCCGCCTCAAGGCAGCGAAGCGAGCATCAACTGGGTGCGAGTCAGTTCCCCGTGCGAGGTGCCTGCTTCAATCGACAGCGGAGTGGTACAATATTTGGACTTAGAACACGAGAACTCACAGGATAGTGTCAGTGAGTCCTTTTTTCATAACTTAATCAGGGGGTGTGTAAAATACAAATAAATCATACTATTTTGAGTGTTGAGTAGCATAGCATATAACATATAATCAGTGTAATTAATAAAATTGCCAACAATATAAGCTCTTGAAAAGTGGGCAATTGATTCTTATCGAAAATAACTTTGCATATAATAATTACTATTTTGAGTGTTGAGTTGCATAGAATATTATAACATATTAGAATCAGTGTAATTAATAATTGCCAATAATATAAGCACTTGAAAAGTGGGCAATTGATTCTTATCGAAAATAACTTTGGATATAATTATCTCTTCATCGTTTTAATCGACTTCAGAAAAGGATTAGCTTCTTCATTCATAGTTAGGTAATATTTAATTTTTTAAATAAATAATTTAATAAATAAACATATAATATATATTGTTTTAGAGTCGATATTCACTATTAATCAATTGACTCATCACTTGTCCAAATCTGATCAGTAGTTTTTGAACTAGGGTCATACAAACATAGACTGATAAATTCTTTACCCTTCCTTCTTTCGTAGTCGGGTAATAAAATCCAAGATGCTCTCACATAGATTTGGATGGTGATATTGACGCAACAGATTTGAAGATAAACAAAAATAGGTTCTTTATAAGATTTCAGTCCAGTTGTTAAAAGAAAAACTTGCAATAACTTTGACAGAATCGTTCTCGGCGCTGTACTTCGCTCCTAAGGCGGAGAATAAGAAGCTGCCTCTGATAGTGTGGCCACACGGCGGGCCACACAGCAACTTCGTGAATTCATACTCTTTGGAAGCCGCCCTCTTCAACATGCTAGGTAAGACTTAAGGCCAAGTACTCAAACACTACGTCATATTAAGACGCTGATAAGTCTCGTTCCGGCTCTATACAGTTCAAATTTATTTTTATTAAATTCGGAAAGGAATTCGGCAAATTTTTATATTCACTTGTTTATTAAAAACATGTCTTTTTCTATCTGTGTTAACGGAAATGTATGTAATCCGTCATTGTATAAAATTCCTAGGAATTGTATGTAATACCTAAAATCGCCCGGAAATGTGTGAAATAAATTATTGAAATTGAAATTTATTTATTCAACAATAAAGGAGAAGAAAAAATATACATTGCATGTTACATTTTACAACATTAAAAGTAGATCATTATTTCTGCACAATTTTATGAATATTGGCCCCGATGCTAGGAAGATTCTGTGTTATAGGGGCCAACCGTTCGTCCGTAAGTTGATTTACAAATTTTGGGAGGCTGAAACGTGTAACTGCGGCAAAAAGTTTAAGTAAAGAGTGTGCGCAGTGTGTGTTTATGATGTGGTGTAAAGGGGGATGTGTGGATGTGTGTTGCGTGTGGGTGTGTGTGGGTGAAGTATGTTCGGTGTATGTGGAGGTGTGTGTGGGGGGAGTGTGAGGGTACTACTTATCAATTATTTATTTACATGGGAGTTTCAACAGAGCTTCTGTTTCATTATAATCTTGGGTGAGGTGGTTTTTTGTTATTTCTTTACATTTGTGAGTGTTTAGTGTAAGTATGTTCAATTGTTTATTAATTTTGTTGTATATATGGGTACTTAGGAAGGGATAGTGGCGTCTAGCAAATATAGTTTTTGTAGATGTTGTAGGACAAGCCGGGTTAGGTCTTCTTCTTACTGTCGGGCTGTTATTTACACTATAAAGGAGCGTTACGTGTTTTCGCATGAGTGAGTATATATAGTTGTCGGACCGTTAGTTTATTGAAGTCCAGGTATAGTTGTTGCGTTGGGGATCTCTTTAGAATCACTTTAATAACCCCTCTCTGAGCTCGTTCAACCTTAATCATGTCAGTCTTGGCGGCACCAACCCAAGCAGTGATGCAATAGCTCAGTATAGATTCGCCTAGTGCCGAATAAACGATCTTGAGGATTTCACTGTTTGCAGAGACCCTTAGCTTCTTAAATATAAATATAAGTTTTCTCATTTCGTGTTTGGTGTGATGAATATCCATCAAATAAAGGGGTGTTACCGGCCTTTTAGCCAGCATTCAGACAACACGATTACGTCGCATGTTGTGTTCATGTGACTAGGAGACATCTAAGTTCGTCAAAGTTTTTTGTGATACTTCTGATGTTTAGGTGTAAAACAGTTAATGCATTTGTGGACAGTAGATAATCTTTGCATTGGTCTGGTTGGCATGTGTACGATGTAGATACTTCAATGTCATCCAAGTCATTGGTTATTCCATTTATTAGATACGTAGCAACGAAATATGTGTATGGGTTCGTTAGTAATTTGAAGGTATGGGCTACATTGGGTTTTGTTATGAATGGGCGCGTCGCATAGGTTATCTCATTACGTAAACTAAAGCGGATATCTCTACTATTATAAAATTGTAAAAAAGCTGTGTCTGTACATTGAAGTTATTTAAAAAAAAAACACGTGGGTTATGGTATATAAACGTCTCCGAATCCGAAAATGTGATTTTTAAAATTCTTGTCTGTTGGTCTTTTTGTTACGGGTTGGAGCAAAAACTATTGAATAGATTTTAATTTTATTATCACTGTTAGAAAGATATACTTTCTAACAGTGATAATAAAATTAAAATTCCTCCTTCTGCTTCTCCTTCCTGCTCCAATTTAAAAACTGGTGAACTTCTTATCTCAATTAATTAAACGAATCCTGAGATACAGCTTGACCTCCCTGATCTATAGAGGCCCATACAAAGAAGAGGTCATCAATGTTGGTTTTCCATTTTTACTCCTGATATAGCTTCACTTGAGCGAAGCCGCGGGCAGAAGCTAGTTATTGTATAAAAAGTATATAGGTTAAACAGACAGATAGATTATAGGTATTTTTATTTTATTGTTCTGTTTAAATAGGATGGTGGAGGCAGTGGTGATTTTGTTTAGTAATATTTGTGTGGTGGTTGTGTATAAATTGTTATATTGATTTAGATTTTATGAAAAGAAGGTAATTAAAAATTTATTGTAGTGTATATAATTTTTCTTTGTGTATGAGCTGTAGTTAAAAATTAAAAAGGTACATACAGTAACAGTACATTGAGCAAATACATGTTTGATGTGATATAGTCATTCACTGGCTTGAGCTTGCAATTCAGTTAGAGATTGTTCGGATTTAATGTGGTGATGTTTGTTTCCTTCCTCTTTACGTAGGAAAATGTTTCCATTGGCAGTCCAGCAAAATTTGTATTCCATTCGCTTTGAGAATTCCCTCGCCGCAAAGAAAAGCTTCCGGGAGCTAGCAGGTAGATATTCAGCGACGTAAATCGGACGGCGGTCACCGGTCAGTCCTATACTGTCAGTACTCAGTCGTTCCGCTTTTGGATGTTCTTTATTGTGGTTGCGTACCGAAGACATAACAAAATTAGCCCTCCCAAGGATTTTAACTACTTTGTTTAAGAAAAAATGTAGCTGTATGACGATACAGATTTTTAACTCACTCCCTAAAACTATTAGAGAACTTCCATTTTCCAAATTTAATACTCAACTTAAGAGATGGTTACTTGACAAATGTTTTTATACAGTTTCAGATTATCTAAAATGTAAAAATATAATTAGATTAGAAAAAAGGTACTTAAAATTTGCATACCGATTTAACGGTGAGATATATTGTACAAATTATATGTTACTGAACACCTTGTTAAATACCGTGTCTCTAGCAAATAAAGATTATTCTTATTCTAAGAGATAATCTGGTTTTTTGTCTCAATATTAGTGAATTCAACGACTATAGGTCTGACTGCGCCAGGCTTGCCTGGCAGGCGGTATATGTCGCGTACGTACAAGAGTTTTGGCGACTGGCATGTTGACCGTGGCTCCTAGTTTATTGATTATGGTAGTGAGGTCGGCTACGGATTCTTTGTCTTTATTGGGCACGTTGCGGATTTCGATGGTGGAAGAACGCGATAGTTGCTGAAGATCATGTAATTTTGTTTC
The DNA here is from genome assembly GCA_947256265.1 of Acronicta leporina. NCBI lineage: Eukaryota > Metazoa > Arthropoda > Insecta > Lepidoptera > Noctuidae > Acronicta > Acronicta leporina. Next base: position 14,147,139 of record OX366521.1, read on the forward strand.
CAGTTGTAGAATACTGTCTCTGTAAGCTCTTTTCTCTTTCTTCAATGACTCAATTTGTTTTGAGATATCGTCGTATTGTTTATTTATGAAAGAGACGACAGCCTTATCAATTTCCGTGAATGATTTTTGCAATGAAATGTTTTGTAATTTCAGCTCAGCTATTTCAGACATAAGTGTTTTCAGTTAGGTGCTTTGTTCTTTCTTGTTCCTTTTTCCAGGTAGTTAGAATGTTGCGTATCACTTCTTTGAAGTCTTGGAGTTCACTGGTTTGTTTGTCAGATGACGATTCCGAACGTGGGCGTTTAAGGGGCCGTCCTAAAAATTGACGCATTTTAGTGAATTTTGTTGACCGATTGTGAGGAATCTACAAAGAATTTATATAAAGTTATTAATTATTTGAAAAGAACTGTTCTTAAACCTGGCACTAGCGGAAATGGATTTTTCAATTTACTTCTATAATAATCGTAAATCCCTTTTATTGACAACTCCTTTTCCCAAAAAACGCGTTTCGAGTGAAGTTTGATGATCGGTTTACAAGAAAATATTAGTATTACTGAATATTAAAAAATACTATAAAACCCAGCATATGCTCTACTTGGCACTAGCGGAAGCACTTTTTTCAATTTTCATACAAAATATAGCAGGAAAAAAATATTTACGTAACGTAATTTTTCGTGAAAATTGCAGATAAATATGTATTTTTTTCAATTTTTTAGAAAGACATTTTGATTATTTTTTAAATTATTTAATAATCTTCAGTTATCCCTCTAATAGGATCAAAAATTACTTTTTCATAAAAATAATATTTTGATTTAGTAAATCAAAGATGAAAAGACCTATAATTGTGCTATAATATCGAGCGCGCAAAGCCGCTCGCGCCAGTCACGATTGGGCCTTCCCAGCGAGAGGACGTATCGCTTTGTGTCACAGGCGTGCGCTTGTTCGCCGTAAATATTTTCCCAAATTATACTGCGATTAACACAACTTGATACGTTGATTATTTTATAACTTCTAATTTCTAGAAAAGCCCTATAATATAATATGGTCTGGTATTTTTTGTAGGAAGTATGGGTAGTACAAATTTCTCATTGTGCTGATTACGAAAATGTTTATTTTTGAAATCCAAAATGGCGGACAGTACTTTTCTAAATAAATTAATATGGGTGTCAATTTCAAAGATTTTTAGGGGCTGATTACGAAATTTTTTTTAATTTTGAAATCCAAGATGGCGGACATTGCTTTTCTATATAAATTGATATGGGTATCAATTTCAAGGATTTTCAGGGGCTGATTATGAAAATTATTGAAATCCAACATGGCGGACATTGCTTTTCTAAATAAATTGATATGGGTGTCAATTTCAAGGAATTTCGGGGGCAGGTTACGAAAATTACATTAATTTTTAAATCCGAGATGGCGAACATTGTTTTTCTTAATAAATTGATACGGGTGTCAATGTCAAGGATTTTCAGGGGCTGATTACGAAAATGACAGTAATTTTGAAATCCAAGATGGCGGACATTGCTTTTCTAAATAAATTGATATGGGTATCAATTTCAAGTATTTTCAGGGGCTGATTACGAAAATGATATTAACATTGAAATCCAACATGGCGGACATTGCTTTTCTAAATAAATTGATATGGGTGTCAATTTCAAAGAATTTTGGGGGCTGATTACGAAAATGACATTAATTTTTAAATCCAAGATAGCGGACATTGTTGTTCTAAATAAATTGATACAGCTGTCAATGTCAAGGATTTTCAGGGGTTGATTACGAAAATGCTTTTCTAAATAAATTGATATGGGTGTCAATTTCAAGGATTCTCAGGGGCTGATTACGAAAATCATAATTATTAATTTTGAAACCAGAGATTAAAATTTGGTTAATTTTTTTCAAGTTAAATATGAACTGTTAACTATTTGTGATTTTTTTGCACATTCCTAGATATTATTATAAAGTTATTTTAGTGATGGAAAAACTCGACTGCGATCAAAATTTGAACCTGCGTCTTCTGGTTAGATAAATCAGATGCTATGATCACTAAGCCGCCGCGAGTCCCACCTGCCAGGTCTAAATTTGCATTCACATTCTGAATTTACGTCTTAATGGTGACGTCAGTAATATCTATTGAAAAGTCACTTCTTTTTTGAAGAACATCCTACAGCCTGATTGTACTTGGGATGAACTACATCCCAAGTACAATCAGGTTGTAGGATGTTGGAAACGTACAGTACAGTAGTTCCCAATCTTTTTGGCCGGGCAGAGGTTGTTGCACCCGCCTTCGTGCGCATGGTACAGTCAAGTGGAAAATTACTAATGCAAATATCCTATTTAGTATTAGATCAGTAAGTAGATAGATTTTTATTTTATACATTGGCATAACATAATATGCATAAAAAAAAATATTTATTAATAAAAGCAGGCGTAGTAAATTCTCAGTAGGAGCTCGGAATTTGAAAAATTTGGGCTCGGGCTCGCCCCATATTACATGGGACCTTAACATAACGGCGAACTGTGGGTGTACATTAGTGTACGCCTCTGCCTAACCCTTCGGGGAATACAGGCGTGATGGTATGTTATGTTCGAGGTACTTACGACTGCGACTGCGTGTGATTGCGACATTAAGTATAATACCTACAGCTCTCAAGAGTCGGCCACCGAATTTCTAATACAAACGTAATACCAAGTTATATCGTAAGTAAAACACAATTTATTGGATTACGATTTATTATGGTATTACATATGTTTTTGCCGGCAATTCAAGCATTCAAATTTAGACAGCCCAATGCTTGGTAATTTAGTAGCTATTATAACGCTTTATATTTTACTAGCTTCTGCCCGCGACTTCGTCCGCGTAGAGGAGATATAGGAGATATATGAGGATATATAGCCTATAGCCTTTCAATAAATGGGCTATCGAACAATGAAAGAATTTTTCAAATCGAACCAGTAGTTCCTGAGATTAGCGCGTTCAAGTAAACAAACAAACAAACTCTTCAGCTTTATATATTAGTATAGATTTAAAATATGCCATTAAATGATATACATTACAAACAAAATTATACAATCATAGCACCTATTACAAAGCTCTATGTTCATTAGTCAAAAGCAACCTCATCTTACAATAAATTATTATAAGCAAAGGTTTTAATACATTCAAAGGTATGAATATTGTAGTTATCGCCGTGATTACTACTGTAGTACAAAATTAATGTCTTATGTTGGTCCTTCATTAGGCACATTCTACGTGCATGGTAAATTATAAAAAACAAATACCAGTTCTTCAGACATCTCATCTCACACTTTTCACGATGAAGTGGAGCAAAGTTAAACTACATACCACAATTAGCACAAATGTACATACAACCGAGCGGTTTCAGTCGTGACCAAAATGTGTTTTGATAAACATTTAACAAAATATTACGATTTTGAAGTGCCTAGAAAAATAAAAAACTATCAACCCTCCAAAGTAAAAGTTTGAAAATTCAAAATCCCTGAAACACATTTTTTATAATGAGTAGCTACATATCTCATTTTCAAATACCTACCTTAAAAACTATTCACACTAATAAGTACATTAACCTTCAGGCTTCAACCCCCGTTTCCTACCCTTAAAATGTAAAAATCCATAAATCATTAAACTCGTCACTAGGTATTTATTAGTAATGAGTAGCTACAAAAATTAAAATTTTCACCCCAATTTCCGCCTTCAAAGTTTTATGTTTTGATGTTTATTGAATATTGTATGTATAAAAATATGCTAAATTAAAAACAAAATTGAAATTACAAAAAAAAAACTGATGAGAATAAAACTAGAAAATTAATTTAATAATGAAAGGATCAACATTGTTTATAGGCTCGTACGCTCGATCTGCAGCCATGTGTTCGTGAAAAGCGCACACAAACATAGAATTTACCTAAACTCGATCGAGTGAATTTTTAGGACGGCCTCTTAAAGCGTGAAGTTGTATTACATTATCGAGTGGGCTACGGGATAATGCTTGTGGAATATCCAAGTCGGACCTCACTTGCATTAAGTTAGTAGTCGTTGCCGGAGGTTTTGGTGGTGATCGTCTAACCGACATAGCTCCGGTAATTTATCTTACATGAACGTGGTGTACTTATTAACTTACATGAACGTGGTGAAATAAGTCTTAAGACAACTTTAAAAAATAGAGTATTACAAACCATTTCAGGGTTCGCGTGTTTGCAAATCAACTACCGCGGCTCGACCGGCACAGGGCAGGCCTCAGTGCAATTCTTACTAAAACGCGTGGGCGAAGCTGACGTCAAAGACTGTAAACTGGCCACAGACTACACAGTCAAACATTTCCCCATTGACTCGACCAAATTGTGCCTAATGGGTGGTTCTCACGGCGGATTCCTAGTTACACATCTAAGCGGGCAGTATCCAGACACGTATGCCGCGGTGGTTTCAAGGAATCCGGTCACTGACGTCTCTAGCATGTTTAACTCTACAGATATCGCTGATTGGTGAGTGCATGTTCTTTGATATTTTTTATGCTGTTATATTTTTTATGCGAAGGGGGGGGGGGGGGCGCAAACACATGGGTTACAAGATAGTAAGTGAAAACCGCAACAATAGAGGAGTCGCAAGAGCTTTGCCCGCCTTTTAAAAGGTTTTAGACCTCCGGTATCCTCACGCACTCGGCGAAACACGACGTAAGTGTTGTTTCATGGTTTTCTGTGAGGCCGTGGTATCACTCCGGCCAAGCCGCCCCATTCGTCCCGAAGCATGATGGCGCTAAGATTTTTTTAGTAAGTATTTGTTCTTTGCATACAGTTTGGATTATATTTCAATTGACTATTTGGACACGCCGAGTCTTAGGCAGCGTTTACACCATAGATAATTACGTGAGAATGCGGTGCGCAAGGAAAAAACATCGAAAGTTTCGTTTATTTCTGTTTGAAATAAACTTCCTAATGGGCTCTTTTAGGCTGCATTACAACTAGTATAAGCACATTAATTATTTGCCATTAAAATTAATAAAATTTTACATCAAATCATTTTAACCAGTACAACGTAAGAAGTAGTTTTATTTTAATGGGATTTCATACTTTGAATCCAAAGACTTAAAGACAAAATGCATGTTGTAATTTTAACGAACTCTAAATAAGCGGTAAATGATCGTTATTATTTCATCACAGAGGCCTGCCTTAGCTGTACATGTATTACTATTACTTTTACTTACTGTATTTGGAAGACAATTTTTTTTTCCTACTTTTTCCCCACTTGTTCTCTCATTGGTCTGACGACTGCGTGTGATCTTGATTCTTGGGACGAGCAGTGTCTTAGGATGTTTAATAAACAGTTTTGATGTATATATGTTACCGGAAATGTATGAACTCTAGGAACTGTATACAATTCCTAGGAAATGTATACAATTCCGAAGCTATTTAGGAAATGTATAATTAAAAATTATTTAATACATACATATCCTCGGAAATGTATAAATTTCCTAGGAATTGTATATAATTCCAATATCGTATTAGGAAATGTATAAAAAGAATACCTTCTATAATAAAACACGTTGTTAAAATGAGAATAATATTTTTTATTATGTTTGGTGACAGTTCTAACCTAACCAATTAAAACATATTTCATCCCGAAATTACCCCGTCAAAACTACATTTGGTTGCAAAAATCCGTATGAATACCCTCCCCTCGCCCCGCTATCCCCACATACCCATTCAAATCTTAAATGTTTTACATTTACGATTGATATTTCGGAAATTTAGGTATAGTCTTCCTAGGAAGACGGTCTAATATAATTTATTTCACACATTTCCGGGTGATTTTAGGTATTACATACAATTCCTAGGAATTTTATACAATGACGGATTACATACATTTCCGTTAACATATATACTTTAACGACTATACGGTAAAATAAGTTTTGTCAGTATTTCTTTCTCAATTCTTGTCCATATCTAATAATTCAAACAACCTACCTTGTGACTAGGTTTTGCAACGGCACGAATCAACTTCCGTGGCTCCATCGGCCAAGGAGAAGCTAATGTCCACTCCCTCATAGCCCACGTCGGCGAATATGACGTCAAAGACTGCCATCTTGCTCTAACAACTTTATTAGAAAGAGATACAAGACTGCTTGAAAATAATGTATTCCTTTACGGAGGCAGTTACGGGGGGCTTGTCGTGGCTCATCTAGCTGGGCAGTACCCTGATAGGTTTAAGGCTGTTGTTACAAGAAACCCGTTGATAGATTTGGCAACTAAAGGGCATTACGCTGACAATTCCGATGGGTAAGTCAAATGTTTATGTAAATGGTGGTTTATAGTGACTTGCGGGAACTCATACCGTATAGTGTGTGCGAGAGTCGGCGGTCCTTTTCTTTGTCCTAACCACTACCGGTACCAGTCTATCCATATATACAGGGTTATTGGTAATCAATCGTAAAATGCAAAAGGGCTACTTCTTTAAACCATTTAAACAACTTATTCTACGATTTTTGATAATTTGTTATGGAATGAAACAGCATCCATGGTCACGAGTCTGCCCTTGACCATGGATGCTGTAAAGTTAAACCGCGAAAAAATACGTAAAAAGTAGTTTCATTTCAATGTTTAATATTCGCGTAAGTGTCAGAAATCAGAATTTGTTAATATTTTTTGCCATACAAAAATAAAAAGCCACACTAAATTTATCATAGCGTGGCACGTACCGCCCGGCGCCGGGTGATCACTGCGGATGACCGCTGCGATTGGTCTAGTTAAGATTTAAGAAATATCAGAGAGTACTGGCAGTACTTCAATATTTTTTTTGATAAACTAGCTTTTGCCCGCAGCTTCGCTCACCTGAAGCTATAGTAGGATTAGAAATGGATTCCAAAAAATATTTAAAGAAACCAACAGTGATGATCTCTTCTTTGTATGGGCCTCTATACATCAGAGGAACAAGCTGTATCTCAGGATCCGATTAATTAATTGAGATAAGAAGTTCACCAGTTTTTAGTTGGAGCAGACACTTTCTAACAGTGATAAAAAATTAAAATCTATTCAGTAGTTTTTACTCCAACCCGTAACAAACACAGCTATTTTACAATTTTGTAATAGTGGAGATGTAGTAGGTTTAGAGAAAACTCATAGAACAAGAGTCGTTAAGTTGTAGAGAAGTAGCCCATACGCGTTTTACGATTGATTATCCAAAACCCTGTATAACTATGACCATATCAATATCTATAAATAAATAAATAAATATTCTGGGTCATTTTTACACAGCACCATCTAGTCCCAAACTAAGCTTGTACTATGGGTACTAGACAATTGATGTTATATACTTTTTTTTTGTAAATACATACTTATAATACATAAGAAACACCCAGACGAACACAAACACTTATATTCATCACATAAATATTTGTGTCCTGTGCGAATCGAACCCACGACCTCATGGTCAGCAGTCCGGTACTCGAACCACTAAACCACAGAGGTCGTCGAGTCCAGATAACCAGTCTATCTATAGTCATAGAACCTTCTTATATGTTTTGTCTTGTTTCAACACGTGATATTCTGTGACAGGGAAAAGATATTGCAGCTCTAAGAAGGTTAGTAGACATTTTATATTGTCATGATTATGGGAGGGGTTTATGTTATAGAATGCCCCGTTCTTTTGTGTAAAGATGTCATTCTGAGTTATCCCTTAGCATCATGTTATTATGATAACGTTCAATTACCGCTTATAATATAAGTCTAAGCTAAATGCAAGTATCAGCTCATAAGAGCGGATGAAGGAGATAGTTCAGAGAAATGGCCCGTGCTCTGCGTTGTTGGGTCAGATATTGTTATATTTTTATTTGAAATGTTGCCTTAGTTTAAGTTTTAGTAGCATTTGCGTGTGTTCCGTATGATGTTAATTGATATGTATACAGGGTGGCGATTTAATTACCTGCATCCTTCTAGCAGGTGAATCAGCCTACGAAATACTACCCATATCAATAAAAAAGACACCTTAATTTTTCATCAAAATGTTTTTTAAATTTTGTATGCAAAGAGTCAAAGACATATCGCGGACGTTGAACTCATTGTAGGTATGTATCTATCTAGAGATGGCGAGTCAAGCAACTACTTGATCGGGCCGTCCGCATAAGGTCAACGTACTACAGGGTGCATATCGTTTTATGAAAATTTTGAATAATTATCAAGTCCTTTAACACGGGATAGCTTAAAGATACAAATTATAAATTATGTCTAATATGTTAAATGTTATCAATACTACACTATGTTGAAGCAGTGCAGGTGATTAAATCGCCAACCTGTATATTAATAAATTGCCGTGCGTTAGTCTCGAAGATGGCTCGACCGATTTTGATGAAACTGAAGTGGTGCTTAAAAATTGAAAGGCAATGTCGACCACAATTGTTGCCAATGCATGTTGGGGGCACAGCTATTTATTCTATATTTCTGTATTGTAGGATGCTCAAAAACCTAAAATCCTTTTAAAATGGCGTGGGTGTCTCTCTGATACCGTACTCGGTATGAAACGTAAGCACGAATAGGCTGGCTCGACCGGAGTGATACCACGGCCCACAAAAAACGGTGTGAAACAACGCTTACGTTTTGTGGGCCATCACTCCGGTCGAGCCAGCCTATTCGTACCGAAGCATGGCTATCTCACAGTAAAAAAATATATTAATAAAACAAAACAATCTACTGTACAGGTGCGCAGTAGAAGCCGGCTTCCCTTTCACAGAGTCAGGGCCCGTGTCTCAAGAACAGCTGATCGCAATGAGACGGTGCTCGCCCATCGCTCACGTTCACAATGTGAAGGCGCCCACCGCTCTCATGCTGGGCAGTGGGGACAAGCGGGTCCCTCATTACCAGGGCCTGGAGTACGCCAGGAGATTGGCGGCTAATGGAGTACCTACTCGGTAAGTAATCACTAGGTAGGCAGATACGAGTAATGAGTTAAAGGAGAAGTCGGTAACGTGCAACATATTTGGCCCTCTTCCTTTGTCAAAAAGTTCAAGTTTTGACTTAAATTGTCCATGTCCAAGTTGAACTGAAGTCGATAATATTAAACGAAGGTTCCCAGCATTTAAGAACTCAATCTATACTTAATATATAAAGCTGAAGAGTTTGTTTGCTAATCTCAGGAACTACTGGTCCGATTTGAAAAATTCTTTCAGTGTTAGATAGCCCATTTATTGAGGAAGGCTATAAGCTATATATCATCACACTACGCGGACGAAGTCGCGGGCAGAAGCTAGTGTACCTAAAAGAAAATAAATAAATAATGTAATATTATTTATTATGGATTTTAGTAGTCCTGAGCGTGACTGCTACGCTAGAGGTCCTGGGTTAGATTGTCATTCTCAGTTATTAATTTTGTCTATGAAATTCAGTAGCAGCTCGGAGTTTGAGATTTGTGCCCGGTTAAAGGCAATAGGCTGGCTCCCTATTACATGGGACCTAAACATTGGAGAACTGTGGGTGTATGTATAACGCCTCTGCATAACTGGTCGGGGAATGTAGGCGTGATGGTATGTTGTGGTTTAAAATGATTTAATCATTTTCAGGATATATATGTACGAAGACAACCATTCGCTTTCTTCGCCTGCAGCCGAGATGGACAATCTAATTAACGGTGCTAATTGGTTCATAGAACATTTGAAGTTATAGATCCGCCATCTTTCGAACGTCGCGCCCAGTACGAAATGTAACATCCACGCTAGGGTTGTGACGATTCCTGCCGATTGGACGATTGTAGTTTGTGCTAATAGGCTAGTCGACCGGTATTCGATTTATTATTAAAAAACTTAAAAATATGTTATGTGCAAAACAGTTTCGGAAGTTGGTGGCAAAAACAAAAAATCCAACCAAATCAAGGACATGGGAGTTTACTTTTTCATATAAAAAAGAATATCGGTAAACATACACAATACATACATAATAATAGGCGCATACAGGCGAACATAGAACCTCCTTTTTTTGAAGTCGGTTAAAAATAGCAGTCTTTTTTGAAAAACATTATCCATACTGATATAAAAAAGCTGAAGAGTACCTATGTTTTTGTGAAGTCGATAGGTTCTGGAAATTAAATTGTTTTTGGATTGGATAGCCCGATTTTTGAGGAAGGTCAGCATATGATTGTTGGGGAGCCGAGCAAAAAAGGAAAGGGCGGGTGACCGTAGGTAATGGCTAGTTAAATATAATTCGTATAATGCAATAGAATATAAGTTTTAAAATATATCTAAAGCGTTCTTTGCTAGGGATTGAGAGGCGAAGGCGACGCTCTGTCCCGTTCCCGCATAACGAGTGGATAGAATTTGTATGGCGCTCTCAGTTTAGCTTAAAAATAAACATGCTTATAAGTTTTATTTTTGAACTGATTCTAATGTTATTTGTTTATTCTTGTTCAGCATTTATTATGAGGCCATAAATATAAATATCGTTCAATCAATTCATTCCTTGATTAGATTTGTTTAATGTTCTTCTATTTTGTTGGCTGGTTGTCTTTGCTGACCTAGTTGATCAAGACTGTCTTAATGATTGACGTTTTGTAATTTTACGATGTATCTAACTGTATTTTTTATGAACTGTATTGTAAGGAAAAACCTACTGCCTAAGCGAAAGAGTGTATGGGGCATTTCACGTCAAGCGGACAACCTAAAAAAAAATGAGGTCGTGAATTTTGTTTATACTCTGGTCAGTTATACTTCTAGTAGACGTGGAAGTGTACACCCAAAATTTTTTTCGTATGATGCCTTATTGCTGAGTTATGCGCTTTTAAAAAATTACTAAGAATGAAGTCATGAATTTTTGGATGCTTATTATCTGTTTCAATTAATTTGTAAAAAAAACTAAAACGTATTGTTTCATATAGTAAATAAGTTGAAGTTTTTAATTTTTTTGTCGAATTCTAAATTTGAATTTTTTTACTATAGTAAACCGGAAGTGAAAATTTGAAATCGATGTTTGAGTAACTTCGACACTATTCTTTTTTAATTTTTTTAACTTGAATTAAAGCTTTAAATGTACTTATTCTTCACAAAAAAAATTAAAACGTGATCGCCAATAGTTTAAGATTTAGAGCACATATAGTGTACCTACATACACATAGCTATGAGCACTTTCTAATCAATCGGGTTTATATGCTAACATGCTGAAATACTACGCTATTAATATTTTATTCCTTCATTCTTACATGCAAATATACAAAAACTAACGATTTTTTTTAAATAAAATATAATTATGCATTTGTTATAATAATGACAAGTTCAAACAAAATAGTAATTTCAAGTGTATGTACTCTATGTGCTCTAAATCTTAAACTATTGGTGATCACGTTTTAATTTTTTTTGTGAAGAATAAGTACATTTAAAGCTTTAATTCAAGTTAAAAAAATAAAAAAAGAAATGTGTCGAAGTTACTCAAACATCGATTTCAAATTTTCACTTCCGGTTTATATAGTAAAAAAAATCAAATTTAGAATTCGACAAAAAAATTAAAAACTTCAACTTATTTACTATATGAAACAATACGTTTTAGTTTTTTTTACAAATTAATTGAAACAGATAATAAGCATCCAAAAATTCATGACTTCATTCTTAGTAAATTTTTAAAAGCGCATAACTCAGCAATAAGGCATCATACGAAAAAAATTTTGGGTGTACACATCCACGTCTACTAGGAGTATAACTGACCAGAGTATAAACAAAATTCACGAACTCATTTTTTTTTGGTTGTCCGCTTGACGTGAAATGCCCCGTATATTTCTTTATTTTTATAATAATGATTGGAAATAAAATATTGTTCAATATATTATGTAGTTTTATTGGAAACTAGCATCTGCCCGCGGCTTCGCCCCCGTGGAATAAAAAGTATCCTATGTCCGTTTCCTGGTTCTAAGCTACCTCTCCACCAATTTTCAGCCAAATCGGTTCAGCCGTTCTTGAGTTATAAATGGAGTAACTAACACGACTTTCTTTTATATATATAGATATTGACTTATAAATAAGTACTACTGGCTCCTACGTTTTTTTTTTTCATTTTTATCATGATATATGTTCCCGATAGATATCTAATCAATCGGGGAAGCGCATTCCAGATTTCAACGGTACCTACGCATGATAAAAGTGGACTTACTTAACGTAGGTATAATACAAAAACGAGAATGAGTATAATTTCAAACTGGAGCTAATATTATTGTAAAGGGTGGATAGTAAAGTACGCAGGGGTGCGTATCAAATGGTACGGTAAAACAAAGTGCCAATAAAACTCAGTAAAATTACACGGCTAGGCACCTAATCACCCGTATGATTGAAACAAGGTAAATGCGAAACAGTAGGTAAAGTGACAAGAGAAATTTTTAAAATTAATATAAGTAAGTACCTAGTTACTTATATCTTATTTTTTTTACCATTTGACCGCCAGAGCATAAAAGCATGCGCGTGCCCTTAGCGCCAAGCCACAAATTCACAGCAAAATACCTACCATGAATTTTCTTCATATCCGTGGTATATTTTAATTTGTTTCGTGCAATTAAATATGGTCGGGAGCCTACATTTTTAGTATGTATAAATATAAAACACACAAAAGTAATGATTTCATTGATTATTTCCTTATTTCGCATTTGAATGCACCCCTTTTTTGTCACATACCTATTTGTGACGCTGGCGCTGAGGGCACGCGCACGCTTGTCACGTTTTTGTGACAACGGCGTCCATAAGGTTAAATAATACGTAACTAAAGTCGATACGAGTTGTGGGCCAAACAAATTACCGAGTGGGTTCCCCAAAACGGTAGGCGACAACGCGGCAGACCTAGACGGAGATGGCGGGATGAGCGTGACTTCTTCTGGAAGGATTGGCCCAAAATAGCGTTAAGCCCTGACGAATAGAAAGAGGGAAGGGAGGCCTTTGCCCTGCAGTGGGACGACAATGGCTGAATTTTAATAATAACTAAAGTTACGTAACGTCACCGCTTTTATGTACCCATATCATATGAGTATTTCAGGAAAGCGCGTGTTGTCATAAGTCATTGAATTATGACGTAGAGTCCTGCAATGTTAGTGTCTAGCTGGCACCCTCAAATTTTTTATATGTTCTGAGGCCGTATTATGACCTCTATGTTATTGCCATCATTTTCCGATTGAAAGCGAGGGATGTCTGACAACCTAAAAATAATGGGAATAACACATGTGTATTAGAACTGAAGGTACCTATTTATTGAAATTGCATGCTCAATTTTAGATGTAATATTACCTGAACATTCCATAATTTACACTTTATCGTTCGCACATGGTTTACTCTAAAAGCAACAAGTATTATGAAAAATGAACGAAATACCTAAGTACACAATTGTAGTAGGAAACGTTTTGTGTAAAGTTACACCACTGTTACTATTGTACTGTGGCTCTATCAACCCTACCGTAACGAGACAGGTGCCGAACATGTGTTGTATGCGCAGTAAAGTACACATGTTGAACATTTTGATGTCGTTGATTAAAACAAAGTGCTGTCCAATTGTGACACGCGCTTTAAGTATTATTGAGACTATCAAGTTCTAGTAATACCTACTCATTCAACAATTATATATTTTTTTGAAAAGGTTTTAGGTCAGATAAAATTAAATAGAAACATAAAAAAAGATCATAATTATAACTTATTTTTTGCATATTTCATGCTAAGATTATGAAGTTATTTTAGTGAAGGAAAAAATCGACTCGCAGGCAGGATTCGAACTGACGAGACGTAAGTTCAGAATGTGAAGGCAAATTTCGACATGGCAGGTGAGAGTCGCGGTGACTTAGTGGCCATAGCGTCTGGTGTATCTAACCAGAAGACGCAGGTTCAAATCCTGCCTGCAGGTCGAATTACTCCTTCACTAAAATAATCTTACTTATATCTTTTCAAAATTCATATTCGGCAAAGATGTCGTGCCACCAATGTACACTATTTAAAATTTTAAATCAATGGATAAAGAAGACTTATTTCGATCGTTTAAATTATGCCTTCACATATTAGGTTGAAAGTACAATGGATGATGGGCTAGGCTCCGCCTGGAAACCCAACAAGTTAGTGATTCTTATTGTCAAAATACTTACTTAATTAAAATCTTTTTAGAACCGAGTTCGAAAAAAATATAGATACCATCACGCCTATATTCTCCAAAGAGTTAGGCAGAGACTTATATAATAATGTACCCCAACAGTTCGCCGGTATGTTTAGGTCCCAGAATAACACTGATATGCCTGGGAATCGAACCCAGGAACTCTCGCGTAGCACTCCAGGACCACAAGGCCAGTGAGGCAGTTTATAGTTCTTGACTAAGTTCGTGCTATGATTTTTTGGCGTATGAAAGGGGTTTGAATTTTTAGGTATCCACCCTAATTATTTATTATCATGGTCTCTATTATTTACCGAACCCGAGACAGAGCGTGACGAGAAATAATGTTATTACAAAAATAATGTTTTTCCCGCGTATTTTACCCTCGGCGGCAGCGGCAGCCAGCGGCCATATTGTCAGGTGTACCCGCGGACCGGAACATAACCGTGCCAGTCGCCAAGTCCGCTTCAAAATTAATCCCTTATTTAAAAAAGAACTAGTTAATTGCAAGGGGTTAGCATGATGACAAACAAAAACCGTCCTTATTCAATAAAATGTTGAGTTGTTATTTGAGTGTAATCATTCTTTATTTTTCTTTCGTTTACTGACTGCGAAGAACAAGTAACAGAGCAAAGGAAATCATTCATTCATATTTGTATTTGATTTGTTATTTGAAGGCATGTTTGGTGTAGTAACTGAGTGATTGGATTCTGCGCCACGGGTTGTGGGTTCGATCCTCGCATGAAACAAATATTTGTATGACCTACAGGCTGTTGTTTCGGTCTAGGTGTTTGTGTATGTGAAAAAATGAGTTTATAAAAGGCCACGATATAGACAAAATAATGTGGGGCAAATATAAAAACCTATGTAGGTTATATGCGTAATCCATCATCATTCATGCAGCATGCTGGAAATCGCATATTCGCATCCCATTATTATCTCGAAATACGTCTCCAAATTTCCTAAAGAACACAAGTAGAGTAAATAAGATAAACTACGTTATTAAATCATTTAATTATCTGAATTTTCTACGGATGTCTATTGTTCACGTTAAGGTAAGGTGGATAAGAAAAAGTAGATGGACCATCACAAGACTAGCTAGATGAAAACGCCGGATTTTGGGCATCCTGCTTGGGGTTTTGACAGGACCCGTCTTGATGGGGCTTAAAACCGGGACGTCACACCTAAAGCAAGACATTTTGCGACGTTATGTCTCACACGAAGAAGACGTAGGACGCTCCCCCTCAGGCAAACCCTTGCCCTGCGGTAGTGTCCATCCTCAGTGATTATACCCACATTATACCCGACCGCAGCCACTCAAGAGTCGTGGCGAATGTAATCCAAGCCGTAGGGCATACCCTGTAAGCTCCTCAGATGGATCTCCTCAGACGAGATCCAAGAAGATTATTCACACTACAAAATAATAAAAAGACCCTCTGGCTTCATATAGTGAGTTTCAGTGAACTTTAACCCTCCAAACGTTTACGAAATTATGAGTCAACGATTACACCTAATCATTTCACATTGAAGAACTCAACTAAAATTATTAAAAAAAAAACATTTCACATTTTCTCGTAAATTAAATAAATTCAATTGTAAATCCTTCGTAAACAGTGTAGTCATAAACTCACGTTCTATGTGCTATTTACGAAAAGCGACGTGACAAAGGGTTAAGTGTTAATGACCTCAAACCTTTCAGTCGAGTTGAGATTATCAATTATAATTTTATTAAATGTATTGCCTTATTTGTGCATTCGTTGCTAGGTACGTTTGTTAATCATAAAGTCTGTTTGATGTTCAGATTGGGTTGGGTTTTCTGTTTGTAAAATTAAACTTTATTAAGCCAAGAGGATTTATTTACGGATAGCACTTTGCGGTAAGTATGTTTTCCTTGTGCTGGTTAAGGTATAAACTACATAATTCTTTCAAAAACCTTGTCGGATATAGCTGCTCTGTCGGGAAAATAATCACGTGTTTATTTGAAAATAGGTAGGTAATTCCGTACATAAGTAGACGTATATAGGATCTCCCGATTATAGAACCTTCCTGCAACGTATGTATGTAGGCCCTACGCTGTAGGGAACCGATGTACATATGACCTATAGTATAGAACTACGATATAGGTACCTATAATATCTATACAGTTCTATAACTATAAGTAGGTAATTTTACTGAGCCATTATTGGTAAAAATTAAACAGTAGGGTAGCGAGGGCGACACTATACAAGCACTTGCTTTAATTCTCTGTTTAAGCGGATCAAATATGTTGTAGACTGACAAATACTTGTTAAATTAATGTACTCGAGTATTTTCTTTGAATGGGAAAATTTATTTCGTTGTTCAATCGTCATACTAACACCACTGTACCTAGGTACTTGTTTTTTTAATCAAGACTGCATGATAACTACGGCTCATTATGAACCTAAGAGCTTTTATGAACTTTTAAGTTGAACTGCATATATAATCAGTCAAAAGGGAAAGCTTAATTATTTGATCAGTATTTTTTTATCGCCAGACTTACTTTTAATCTTTATTTAAGGGGCAAAGATACCGTAAACCATTTATGTTCAAGGTGGATATGACCTATGATATATTGCAATTAATACAGTCAAGGATAGGTTACTGTGTATTGTTTAACGTCCAATATGATAACTATCAGGTTTGCGACCGAACAGACGAAATTTATTTAGATTTTTACAGCACAGACAGACATAGGTACTTACCTATCAATGACTAAATTAACATTCTTCGCTAATTGAAAATGCGAGTGATATAACGGAAGTACCCGCACAAGCCGACTCGTGACGATATGCCTCAGAAGTCAGGACCCATTGATCAGGCCCGCACTTCGGTTATCAGGGTGTTTTAAATGCAATAAAATATGAATAATTCAAGCGGTGTAGGTTTCTATTTAGTTTTTGTTGCCGTGAAATGGATGGGGATATCATTGTATTGAAATTGGTTTAACCCAGCACGCCTTCGAGTCTACGGGTTTGACTGATGCAGGTGGGAGAAGCCTGGTGCTGACGAGACCCTCAGTCCGGTCCTGTGTCCGATAACCATGTCTAATTGTCCATAGCTATCAGCGATGCGGGCCGGCGGTTCTTGCGACGGAAAAATATCGATCGCAACACACACCTGTTCGTTATACGGTGCACAATGGGGCGCGCACCTGCCCACTAGTCCGCGCGCCGCCGCTCCGCGCGCACACACGCACTCGACGCCGAAGCGACACCATGCGCGCGGGGGGGCGCCGCTGACCGCCGCGACGTCACACCGGCCGCTCTGCCGTCGATCGATTCACTTCGGACAACTTGGACAACACCGTCCACCACCCTCCATTTTCTCAGGTAATACAACCCAAGTGACCAGCTCTTATTCCGTTCCGTGTTTCATTTTCGATATTGACAATACCAAGAAGTCGAGCTTCCAATATTAGCTGATTCATCACAGTGACTCATCGGTTCAATGTCGCAATATTTTCAGGGCGAGCGATGTAGTTGGCCACGATGCATATAACATCAGGCCTGTCTCCGGCGTCCGGGGAGATGCTGGACGCCACTTCTCTCAATTTTTACGGAGAATCGGGAGAGCAATGTGGGATGACATACTTCGCTGTGGACCACACTGTTCCAGAGTCATCGCACACCGTCGAGATAGAGTATGTGTACGAGCAACCGGAAACCTACGCAATAAATGAAGGAGATTCAGAAATAGATGTACCTCAAAAAGAAACGGTCGTCCCACCAGATCGGAACGATTACTCCAAAAAGATACGCAGCAAACACAAGCCTAGCAAGATGGTTGTGGATGAGGAACCAGAGGCTGACTTAACGAACTTGACATGGCTGCAGAACATAACGAATATAATGTCGGTGCCGGAGTTTCCAATACCTCCGATGTCACCGAACCCTCAGGTGAAGACACAGCCACAGAACACGAGGCTGCAGAAGTTCAACCAGACAATAGCGAAATGCCAGAAAGACTTCATGGAGAACCGGCACGAGTACCGGACGAACAGTGAAAAGAAGCCTCCATACTCGTATAGCACACTGATCTGTATGTCGATGAGGTACAACAATGACAAGATGACGCTCTCCGCGATATACTCGTGGATCAGGGAGAACTTCAAGTACTACAGGAACGCTGACCCCACCTGGCAGGTGAGTGCATATCGCTACAGTAGGGCACCCTTATGATTTAATAACGTGTGATCCGCAAACAGTGTGATAAGATTACGTCTAATTGGATTTATGAATAGGGAGTCAAGTGCATGATTGATACGTTTAATTGGCTATGTGAAAGTGATTGGTGATACGCGGTAGAAAAGTTGAAATGAAAATATATATTCAAATGCAGACAAGTTTAAGCGTGGGTTTATCGAACAAAACATTTCTACTGTGAATTTTACGGTACATATAGCAGATTATTTAAATTAGTAGGCAATTGTGTTTCTTATCCTTTACCTGTTTAATAAATCAGGTACTTTCCTACTTTCAGAATTCTATACGACACAATCTATCTCTAAACAAAGTGTTTGTCAAAGTGGCTCGATCAAAAGACGAGCCAGGAAAAGGGGGTTTCTGGAAACTCGACCTCGCACACTTAGAAGGCAATAAACGAATCTCAAACAGACCCCATAAGAAAAAGAAAGCAGCTCCGAAAGAAGTCACAGAAGAAAAAACTGCAGTCGCCAATATACCACAAGCTAACGTAATTGTTGAAGATATATCTAATGAAATAAATCAGGCTGTGACACTGCACTTACCAGATTTCAATCTCGGCGGTATTCAAAGCATTCCTGATATCGACTTGGAGACGAATATAGGAGCTAATGTGATTGTGGAACCAATTGTGCCCCCTCCGTTAATCCCTGAAGATGACCTATCGTCCTTACTTTTAAATCCAACGGATTGGGACGACCTGCAACTAGATATGCTGGATAATTACCTGGATTCTTGTTTCAAGTAAGATTTTATGTATACATTGTTAGTTGACCTTTTCGATGTTAGTGAATGTACCTATAGTTTGGCTTTAGACGTAGACGACAACGTATAATAATTAATTTGTTTATTTGAAAGTTGGTGTATTTTGTAGTTGTCCAATTTTCTATAGTGACTACGACATACTGTGTGGCCTTTTATTTGTGGATTCATATTGGTGGTAACGTAGGTAGGTACTGAAATACGCGAAAAAGCCTTGAAAGCAATCATGAAACGACTTACGAGTGGCCTTTAGAAATATCGTATGTATGAATTAGGTCAGTAGGTTTTAAAAATAAATACACTACTTAAAGAATGAACTATTTGAAGTAGGTACGAGTGAATTTCTGATAGCAATTTTATTTATTTTATTTGATGTATACATGATACCTACATAATTAGTCTAGTCAAAAAAGGCTTATGCGAAAGAATAGGTAAGTAAGTACATATTATAGAATAGTTATAATGTTAAATTTGTTTTATATACAACGTTTCGTAAATAGGGACACTTATTTTAAACTCTTAACTGCATTTTAAATGAGCTTTTAGTTTCTTATTTATAGAATTTTCCAAGCACAAAAAGGCCGCTTCTCCCCGAAAAACTAGGTTTACGTGAAAACGTAAATTGTTAGAACACGAAAAAAGCTTATTTTGATATTGCCTACGACGATCAACCAAAAATAGTCAAAACACATAATTAGGTATCTATTTTTTATGTCAGGGCTTAAGGTTTCAATTTCAAGCTGTCCGTAAAGGCTATAATCATATGTAATACTATGTGATATTCTGAAAAATATAACATAGTACATGCTCGCACATTGCGGTGGCATAATATTATATAAAATGTTGCATTTAGAGAAGTTTTTTCTAGTCTTAAAATAATTAATTTTAAATATAATTGTCCATTATGCACAATTTAAAGCAATATTCAGAGGTTATCTCGGGGTATAAAATACTTTAAAACAAATTGTCTCAATTTAAATAATTTTGCTCAATAAAGCTCAGATAATAGCACAATAAATTGGGCTATAAATAAATTTCATTAAAACAGTATTATGGAATTAGAAATAACTATGCACAAGTAATTTTAGTAAATATATGTATTACATAAATGTTATATATACATATTAATAAATGTATACCTATCTATTAGCGCGTTCTTTGAGGGTTAGCAACTTGTCTACAGTAGGTACTCCTCTCCCTTTTGAATTTTTCCAAATTTACATGCAATTGGCGCAATAAGTACGGTTTTTCATACTCTACAAGCCGCCATCTCACCACTCAGTTCCTTCCATACCTTATCATCCTTCACACATTTCATTAGTCTCTCATATGATCTCCCTCTTCTTTCTCTTCTTTAGTATCTTGAGACGCGGTAGAGAATGTACGACAGAAATCTTTGTTATTTAAGGCATACGAAATATATAAAATCTAGGGCAAATAACTGCTAAGGAGGCATTAGAAATTTATAAAACCTTTGCCCTATCTTTACTGACTAGAGCAAAAAAATGCCAAGTTGCTAACTTAACGCTTGATCATAAAATAGATTTATACAATGACGCATTTACCGCTCAGTATTATAATGTACAAAGTATTGATAAATAATTATTTTTAATTGGTAAGTGTGGCAATATTTTATATGTATTTAATCGTAAATGTCTTTTAAAGCATTATCAGACAATCCGTCCAGTATTAAGTGAGCAGTAACTGCTTTTCGTGTGTATTTTGCTCAGAGATAAAAAAAATAGAATTTTGTATAGCAATCTATGTATTTTATGATGTTGTAATGTATTTATTTTATTGCATAAGAAAAGGGTTTGATGGTGATGTGATTGGATTGCGAATTTAAGCGCTGTTATAAATATACTGTAATGTAGAAAAGATTTCTTGGTCATATATTTTATGGTAATCAGGTCATATAATTTATGTCTACGGTATCAATACAGAGAGCGAAATTACAAAAATATCGGCTTATCAAATGAAAAAGATAATAATTGACCTTCTTTCTTTCGATAGGTATAACCGTTATGCCTATTATAATTGTATTGGAGTATTGTTATAGTACGTACTTATAATGGTGAAATTTCATTAACGTGCACTCTGTATTTATGACCACACAATTAGAGTTTATTTTATTTTATTTGCAAAAATTAGGTAGTTAAGTGTGCAATGTTTAAAAATTGTAAATTTTAGATTTAACGTAGAAGAATCTTCCGTCCATGAGTGTCTTGACTCTTTTACTTGTAAACCATTGTATTAAAAAAATTGAGGCCATAGAATATTTTTAATGGCCCGAATTTTGGCCTTTCTCTAAGCCTTAAAGGGTTGATTGATAATTGTGTATTATTATTAAAATAAAATAATAGAAAAATAATTGTTGTGAAAAACGAATGCCTTAAAATTGCCTCACATTTGTGAAATTATACGGTTTAATCATGTCGAATGACATACGATGTAAAGCGAAGTAATGATAATTCGGGTACCGTATAATATAAAAGCGACTTAATATGAAACAATTTTTATTGTGTTTATTTATTAATTTTTGATGATGATATTTAATATGTATTTAAGCAGGTGCCTGCTAATTTGTAAAATATTCGGCAGTCGTTTCCTCAAGGTAAGTATATTTAAGTTATCTTGTATTTAGTTTAATGTTGTAATCACACAGCATTAACAGCAACAATAGTAATTATTATATAACAGATTAACAACAACCAGACTTACGATGAAACGACTGATAATTTTAATTGCCTGCAACATAACTAGTCATTTTAATATTTCTATTTAAATATTTAGAAATTTAAATTTATGAACCATTTATTTTGTAGGTATTCTTATTAATATAATTCAGTTTGGCACAAGTTTATTTTTCCTTTTATAAATATATTCTGATACAATTTGTATTAACTTATTATTATACGTAACAGTTTGACACGAACTACATGTAGGTAAAGATAAGATATTAAGAGATTGGCAAAAAGGCCAAAGATTTACTACACGAATTGTTTTTTTAAATATTTTTGTCGCCGAATCTAAGTCAATCCTTACTAGCTAAATACCTAAAATGTGTTGTATTACTTTGGATAAATCAGATTTTCTGAAATTAAACATCTAGGTACAGTACCTGTGTTATATCGTGTCAAAATGTTATTGTAAACATACAAACGATTGTTTTGGAATTGTCACACAAAAATCGTGTACACAATTTCATGTTTAGAAGTGTCCTTAATACATTAAATAAAGTGTTAAAATGTAATCGTGTTTTTAATAAATAATAGATAATCCCGTCATATAGAAAGTTAGTTTTTTAGGGTACCTACTTATTTTTAACAAGACTAGCTTGACTTAGTAACCTAATCAAACATTAACATTCAAAATTTGTGTACTTACTTATAACTTCAGTCAGTCTCAATAATTACCATTTTACTTAAACTTAATTACTTATTTTATATCATGATCAACATTACCTATTAGTTGTTTATGACTTAAAACTATAAGTAAGTAATAATTTGCCAGCCACTAAAGTACCAGTAATATGTATGTTATGAAACAAAACAAATTCTTAATAAATGTCCAAATAAGAAATCATCCTTATAACTCAATGGAATGTTAGTTTTAGCTTTGATATTTATATCAAAAAACATGCTACCCATCATTGCGATAGCCGCATTTATATTGCCACTAGGCATAGTTGGCAACACTGAAGCATCTGCAACATAGAGCTTTTCTACCCCTAAAACCTTAAATGAAGTATCTACTACTGTATTTTTTGAGTGAGGAAACCCCATGGAGCAAGTACCGACAGGATGGTAGCTGGTCAAAGTTAAATGTTTTATGTAGCAGTCAAAGTAGGAATCTGTGAAAATCTCAAAATTTTCACATCCAGGGAATTGATTTTGATTTAAATAGCCTCCAACATTTTGAATAGTGTCTGTATTTACAAATTTTATGACCAGTTTTAATCCATTTCTTAAAGTCTCTATGTCTTCCTTATTGGACAAATACTTGGGATCTATTAGAGGTGGTAGTCTCGGGTCTGTACTGTTTATAAAAACATGACCTACACTTTTTGGATGTAATATTACTGAAAAAATTGTTGCAACATAATAATCAAAATTTTTAGAAAAATACTTGTTCCATACTTCATCTTTTATATTCACATTATTTTTTAACAAACTCCCCCTATCTGATGAGAGACCTACTGGCAACACCATAAATTGTAAATCCGGGTCAGTTTGATTTTTAGTAGATACAAATCCTACTACCTCACAACCTGGCGTCGTCCAAGGACCTTTGCCATACAAAAAATATTGTACAACATTAAAGGGATTGATCATATCTATGGCATTAATAGACACAGATTTATTGAATAAAACTAAGTCTAAACCCGTACCAATATGGTCTTGGAGATTTCTACCAACTGGGAGATCTTTAAGGACTGGTATCCCTAAAGATTGTAACACTTTTCTAGGTCCAATGCCAGACAATTGTAAAATTTTTGGCGTATTTATTGTACCAGCAGATAAAATAACTCCTTTTCGTGCGTAAATGTTAGTTCTTCTATTTGATAGTAAGTAGCTAACTCCTTGAGCAGTTTGGCCATTAAAAATAACTTTTTCTACCAAAGTATTTGTAATTACATGTGTGGTTTGGTCTAGTTTGTCAGATGTGGACCATCTTTTACCATTCTTTTGACTTACAATATTTTTCCTGAATCCTGACTTAAAATCTATATCGAATTTACCATATTTTAATTCTTTAGCAGCTTCTAATATAATTTCTGCTAATTCACTTTGGTACTGCACTTCATTTAAATGCAGAATATTATTTTCAACAAATTCAAACTGTTCTTTTATGTAATCCATGGTGTATTTACCACGGAACCAGTTTTGGTAATGTGATAAGTTACCTCTGGTATGAATCATGTTGTTCAACTTTGAGGAACCTCCTAGGATCTTGCCTTGAGCTAATTTACATTTCTGAAAAGAAAAAGATTACCTATGTTAAGATTTTTTATTTTATTTTAATTGAATAGCTGCCTTTTTATTCTAGTGACTATAAGCATGACTGCTATGCTAGAAGTAAGTTCAATACCCTGGTTGAGCAGTGTTACTGAGTTTTTCTATGAAATTCTCAGTAGATGCTTGGAGCTTGGATTTATGCTTGGTTAGTGGCAAAAGGCTTGCCCCTATTAAATGGGACCTAAAAATACCAAAGCTGTGAGCCTGTATTGTATCCATCCTATATTAAAACAAAATCAATTTTCCTAGATCATCTAAATACAGCTTAAATGAAAGAAAAAATAAATAATTTTATTGACACAGGGCACAACTGGTTTAGTATGGAGCAAGTAAAACTGTTTTTAATATAATTTTATGTAGTAGGTTGTAGCAAGGAGTAAGTATCATCAACTACTTTAAAAAGATGATAATAATGAAATCAAATATAAATGGTATTCTACAGAAAAATAAAGACATGAACTTACTCTATTCTTCATGGCTAAACAAGCATTATCTTGTGGTACAGTCTCATACTGCCAGTCTAGTATAGATCCATGTAAGAATGGTCCCATTACTGGTGCCTCAAGCAATGCATGACTCCTGCAGCCTGCTTCAAGCACTATGAATGTATAGTTTGTTTCTGTTGCTAGTCTATGGGCGATAACTGAGCCTGCTGTGCCGGAGCCAACTAGAAAATACAAACATTCCTTCGTCAGTAAACCAACATTTAACCAAAAAAAATGATTGAAAACCTGGTCAAAACGTAAGTTTCTCATGTTGATGTGAAAATTTTATTTCCAGGCCGAATTATATACTGCCAGCTATCTATGTCCAATCGTTTTTACCCATGTGCATCCAAAAATTATGTGGTAAATTATGCTACTTCTGTCAGAATGAAGCATGCTGTTATGAGGTGTTACTTTGGGAATATACAAATACAATACCTACTTTAATGTAACTTACCAATAATATAATCATATTCCAGTTTGATATCTTGAAAATACAATGTGGATAAAAAATCACTGTAGTAAACAACAAATGTAAACAATGTAAAAATGTGAACACAAGTACTAAATAAGAAAAACTGGAAACAATATAAAATGTACATTATAAACTATTATTTTTACTATTTGCATAATTTAGTCTAAGATTAAATTACTTAACTTAATCATAAAACATTTTGTTGTCTTGATAGATTTGTATCACTTGTTTACACTTTTTTTGACTTTGAGTTTAGGCTAACAACTTTGACAATTGACATGGTTTTGAACTTTTGACCACAGATAACTGATTCAATAATATTCATTGATTTGATTGGCGTTTAGCGAATTAATATCCACACTGAGCACTCTAGAGATTTAATTTTCACTATTCATTATTGGGTGGTTTTCAAAAAAATTGTTCGTTGCGTAATGGAATTCCACCCAGAAAGAAAAAAACAATATGGAAATTAAACAAGTTATAAGATAACGAGTTATATCATGTTTTAAAAAATAATGAAATTTAATATGATATGTTTCTAATTTAACGAAAAATACATATTTTAACAAGGGATGGTTACTAAAAAGTTCCGTTACGCCACAAAGTTTAGATTAGTATTAAAACTCACTGGTAAATCAAATAAGATTTTTTTTTATTATAATATATTTTAACAAGAACAGTCTTCAAAATCACAAACTTATAATTAGTAATATAAGTAACATCAACGTTTTTTCTACAAAAACTATTCCTCTACGTTACTTTATGGCACGTTTCATTGCACAGCCAAGCCTCTACTTTGGCACTTTTCTATAAAATATGATATAAAAAATTATGTTTCATAACACATTTAAATAATATTATTATAAATAATTTAATTCAGAGTAGTAATCTTATGAGAATATTTTTAAATTAAATCTAAATATCACCATGAAAGTAGGACAAGTGACGTTAATGGAACAAATCCTCACGTTTAGGAATTATAAGGCAGAGTTTACATTACTTACAATTAATCAACTTTAAAAGTAATCAAGTAAAGTCATTTAAAACACTATAAAATAAATAACATTTTGAGGAATTCTTAACACATAATTATGTAACGTAACATACGTATTCTTTTTCTTCTTCAGTCAATTCGTTTATCTTGTTAAAATGCTTCTTCAGTCTTTAAAGTTCCTTTTTTTTTTATTAATTTCGTGCTTTACTGGGTCTTGTTTTGTTTTCTCCCGGTATCGTTTCGACCGCTCCGCTGCCGTCAACACCATAATGTAATCTAAAAAAAATAGTCCAAAGCTCCATAATTTACGTTTTAATTATCGAAAATAGTGATTATTACAAAAATCTGTAACTATTCGATCGATTAAATTATTTTAATTAAACCTTTATGCCTTGCACAATTACTTTTCACTAAAAATAATCAATCAATCTCTCAACAATTTAAAATTATTTTTTTTATTTCAAATTGTTTTGATTATAAAAACGATAGTTCGATACATGTGTAAACCATGCTTTAAAATTCCACTACGTCACATTTTGCGTTCCGCTAGTACAATACGTAGCGTATTGGACGTGACGTATGATGGCTTCACAAAAACAAACTCAAGAAATCAATAGTAAAATGTAATTTAACGGAATGTTCCACTTAATTCCGATTAAAGACACTTTTTTTCTAATTAGCTATAAAAAGTTATTAGTCAAATAAACATTACTTACTTAATAAAATCAAGTTCGTAGTGGAAAATGCGAACAGGACTTCGTGACGCCCGAGCGCTGACACTCAATAATAGACAAAATTGCTGTTAATTAACAAATATAGTGGACATGTACGTTCTTAAATGCTGCCAACACTAAAAATATACTCTTAGTAACATTCAATTTTCTACTAAAAATCGGTAAAACAGTGTAGCGTATACGGAATTTTCCATCAACGTAATTTTGAGGGACAAGATAAAACGTGTATTTTAAATAATTTGTACTCTAGTATCCTATGAATTAAGTTTATTATTCAATTTAGATCATATAATCCTGCCAAATTACATAAAATTACTGAACAAAAAGTCGGATAACAGTGATATTTTACGTTCGGAACTTTACAAAACCAGCGTGGGACACGTCAAAAATGATCTTTTATCTTTCTAATAATGATTAATTTAATCAATATTACACAGATTTTCGTACTACTGAACATTTTAATAATAAATTTAGAACGTATTTTATCGTTTTCTGATTAAAACACTAAGTTTGAACTGCATTTGCCTGAAGGATAGAGATTTGAAGTCGTAGGACACGCAATTTTCGTATGAACATTTTTTTTGAAAAAGACCCTATTACATATTTTGCTTGTTAAAACTTTAAATTGTGTAGACATACACACGTTTTTCCATTTCACTTCGTAATTGGCTGAATTTGTCGTCGTCTGCAAACTTGCCACGAGAATTTGCTAAATATTATCAATTCGTTCGAAACAGGCAGTGGGTTCATGATCGTTTGGTTTTGTTTTGTAGTGGGCATAGGAAGCGCCAAACTTTCACAGAGTAAAACAGAGCAGAGTTGTTGCTCCACCTGCGTGAGCATTGAGGGTGTTTGTGAAAAGTCCATACCATCGCACCTGTATACCCTGAAAGGTTAGGCAGAGGCGTACCTTATTGTAGGTACACCCACATTTCGCCGGTATGTTTACGTCCCATGTAATATGGGGCTAGCCTATTGCCATTAGCCGGGCAAAAATCCAAAACTCCGAGCTGCTTCAGAGATTTTTATAAAAACACCTATTAACAATGATGGTAGTTGCCCGGCACGTAAATACGCAGAGGACAAATATATTAATTCTATAGACTATGAAGGCGCCTAAGAGCGCCATCTATTATTTTCACAGTTAGGTCTAGTAACTTATTCTTATCTTATCTTATTGTTAGTTTGTTTGTTGTTATGATCGATAAGTTAATCTGTGACATAGATAGTTTTTCTGTGTCTGAAACTAAAATATGTAACGTTGAAGAGTGTAAACGTCTTCTTCCTACCGGGAAAAAGACGTTGACACTGCTCACACAAAACATTCGCAGCATAAACCGCAACATGAACGCTTTTGAAGTACTATTACATAATCTTGATATAAGCTGTGATATTATAGTCCTAACCGAATGTTGGTTATCACCCCAGTCAGTCAATTTGCCTCCTCTAGACGGTTATTATTCACACAAAACTGGACAAAATCTTAATCAAAATGATGGTCTAGTAGTTTATATTAAAAATAACTTCAACACTAGCATAGAAGAACCAGTATTTCAGGATTGTAACTGCTTGGTAATTAAAATTAAGCCTGACACAGTAGTTATGGCTATTTATAGACCACCCTCCCAAAATATGGACCGGTTTTTAGACTCACTGGACACAAATCTAAAAACTATATCTTCTTTCAAAAATATTATTCTTGTGGGTGATATAAATATTAATATTGCTTCTGGGAGAACTGATATGCATGCTAAAAACTACCTAAACATTTGCTCATTTCATGGACTTCTACCAGCTCATTATCACCCCACGCATCAAAGTGGATCATGCTTAGACCATTTTATCATAAAAACTAAAAACCCTACAGTAACATTGGTCACTAATTCCTCGCTAACCGATCATCAAGCCATTTTACTAACATTACAATTATCTCTACCTAGAAAAAACTGCAATCTCAGTTTTACTAAAGTAAATATGACCAACCTTGAAGCTGACATTAGCAGTATTGATTTTGACCCCGTTTACAATTCAATCGACGCAAATACTTCTTTAAATTATTTCATATGTTCATTACAATATGCAATAAGTAAAAACACATACAATAAGACAATTCCTAGAAAGTATAATAACATTAAGCCATGGATCACTCCCGGGCTCGTTCGTTGTATAAGACATAGAGACAAACTTCACCTAAAGTCTAAACTTGCACCTAATAATGATAATCTGACCCTCACATACAAGCGATACAGAAACTTTTGTAATAAACTTTTGAAAAAAACAAAAAATCAATACGATAAAAACGAACTGCAAAAGGCGGGTAAAAATAGTAAGCTTATTTGGAAATTTATTAAAACAAATACATTTAGGTCAATGAAAACAGAACCTCCACTTGAATTATTATCAGTGGGTTTAAACCCGCACCAAGCATTATTTACTGCCAACCACTATTTTGCTAATGTCGGCAAAAATTTGGCGGAAAAGACCCTAAATTCTAAAAGCATTCCCTTTCAAAGTGTGACTACAACCTCTCCATTAAATTCATTTGTTTTATTAGATACCGATGTAAATGAAGTTTTGAGAATAATAACAGAATTAAAGGACGTGTGTGCGGTCGGGTGGGACGGAATACCTAACAATATTCTCAAAAAATTTAAACTAATACTTGCCCCTCCATTAACTCACATTTTTCAGTTATGTCTAACAAATGGTATATTCCCAAAACTACTTAAAAAAGCTGTGGTCACCCCTGTGTTCAAATCTGGAGACAAGACCTCTATTAACAATTATCGACCTATTTCAGTCTTAACAGGCATTTCAAAGATTCTGGAAAAAATTATAAACTGTAGATTAATCAAATATCTCGAAGACAAAAAAATACTATCCGATAATCAATTTGGTTTTAGGCCCAAAAGATCAACCAGCCAAGCGGTACTTCAATTGACAAATTATATAAGTACTAACCTAGATAATGGGATGCACACAATTGGGATCTTTTTGGACCTCGCCAAGGCTTTCGATACTATTTCTTGTTCTGTACTATTACACAAGCTTGAATCAATCGGGATAAGAGGAACTCAACTTTCATTACTCTCTGATTATTTAAAAGATCGTTGTCAATGTGTGAAAATTGGTCAATATTCAAGTACTGACATTAAAAATAGCGGTTACGGTATCCAACAGGGCAGTATCCTCGGTCCTACTCTATTTTTAATCTATGTAAACGACATGTGTAGTTTAACACTTCAAAATGGTCTCATAACAACATATGCTGATGACACGGCTCTCTTGTTTTCTGCAAAGACTCGTGTTGAGGCATATGAATGCGCGCAAAATGGCTTTAACATTGTATCTAACTGGCTTCATAATAATCTTCTAACATTAAATCCAGATAAAACCCAATACATTTTATTTACAATGAGAAACACTAATATGCCGCTTACTAACATAAACATTTACGCACATAGCTGTAGAAGTAATGCTGACATTGCATGCACTTGTCCCACTTTAGCTAAAGCCGACCAACTGAAATATCTAGGTGTCACGATTGACACACATTTTAATTTCCGTCATCATATTGACTTACTTTGCACTCGTGTGCGCAAATTAATATATATTTTTAAGTATTTACGTAACATAGCTGACTATAAATTAATTAAACAGGTATACCTAGCGTTGTGTCAATCTATTCTTACCTATTGCATTATTTCCTGGGGAGGTGCAGCAAAAACAATCTTACAACCTCTAGAACGCGCCCAAAGAGCTATTCTAAAGGTAGCGACATTTCGCCCTTTTAGATTTCCCACACACCAACTTTACATGGCATGCGAGGTCCTAACAGTACGACAATTATTCATCTTAGCCGTCAGTACGTATAAACACTCAGACTTGCCTTTTGACTCGGAACCTTTGGACAAACGTAGGAAAGATTTGGTTTGCAGTACCTCCCAGACTAAACATGCTTTTGCTCGGAGATTTGATGTGTTCTTGGGTCCATTCTTGTATAATAAGCTTAACAAACTACTTAATATTTATAGCCTTAATTATAAGCAACTAGCTTCTGCCCGCGGCTTCGCCCCCGCGGAATTCGGTCTGTCATCACGGCCCACGGGAACGGGATAAAAAGTATCCTATGTCCGTCTCCTGGTTCTAAGCTACCTCTCCACCAATTTTCAGCCAAATCGGTTCAGCCATTCTTGAGTTATAAATGAAGTAACTAACACGACTTTCTTTTATATATATAGATGTAGCATCGTGTTATCGGAGTATCTTGCGAAACTCAACTATTCAGACACAGAAAAACTTATTGAAATTGTAAAATGAAATAGTTACTTATAGTTGATTTTTTCGTTATTATCCTGTATTCATAAGTTTAGTGCCACCATTATTTGCTTTCTCTCTTATTGGGGAGAAATACCTGTAGGTATACATGTATTAGTATAATTGATAATTTCCTTTTGACCTTATTATAAAATTAGGTAAAGCGACAGCCTGAACCACAGGTTTGAAAAAACCTAGATCAGGCAGGACGCATTAATTGTTTTAGATTTAATTCGTAGTCAGTAATTTTATCTTGCACAGTTAAAATTAATGTATTATAGATACGTATTATTATGTATAATTTAATTTAATATAGGCCCTATTTGTTGTATTACTAACTACTATAAATATGTACCACATTTATTTTTGTAAAAACTTGTTTTTAATAAATTTTATTTTATTTTATTTTATTTTATGGCAAAGAAAACTGAGATAAACAGGAATAAAATATACAAAAATGTAGGTATAGGTACATCCGTACATATATTATTTCCTTTAATTTATTTTGATTTATTTATACTTAAATTACAAAACATTTTGTTTAATAAACCTATAAACATTAATGAAATGTCCTCAGATACTGTCAGTACTTAGATGGAGACATAGCATGACCTACAAATAGCATTATATGCAAATAAAATAATATCACAGATAAAACGTTGTTGTTTATTTACAATTTAAGGCTGATCGTTTACCTGAGCCTACCAAATACAAATTGCAATTGGTTTTTCGTAATTTGTTGATCTATAACGCATTCTAGATTAATAGCTTTTTTTTATGGGATAGGGGAGCAAACCAGCAGTCGGATCACCTGATGGTAAGCGATAACCGCCGGCCATAGACACCCGCAACAGCAGAGGAGTCACAATTTTTTTTTTTTTGAATGGGCAATAGCTGTTGATTCTGGGAATCTTAACAGCGTAACCGAACTTGGTGGCGAGGCACCGAATGCCTCCAGCCAGGAGCAACTTAAAATTAAGCAACAGCAGCTAAGGGCGTCCCCTGCGGGACACGGGCCTCGGCTTAGGGCGTTGCTGGGGGGGCAGCTAGGGACGGCTGGATCTGGTTTAAATTATTATTAGGGACTAATTTAAAGCTACTGGCTCGGCGCGGGCCGGCTCGAGCAAGGGTCGGGGAGAAGAGTCACAAGTGCGTTGCTCGCCTTTTAAAGGGTTTGGGCCTCCGGTAACCTCATTCACTCGGCGAAACACAACGCAAGCGTTGTTTCACGCCGGTGTGCCGCCGGCTGTGAGGCCGTGGTATCACTCCGGTCGAGCCGGCCCATTCGTGCCGAAGCATGGCTCTCCCACGTCAAAAATATATATGTAATTATAGCTGAAGTAATTGCGACATTAGCTATACAATATTCACAACTGAGAATTAAAACCTTTGTTTATAGTTAATGTTAATGTCGCAATTACTACTGCTATGAATCTAAAATGTGTTGTAGACCTACATATTTCGAAAAGCTGATTGAAATTTGAATTTGGCGGGTTCAGGAGAACGGTCCGCCTTTTTACGGAAAATGTTATTTATATACGTACAGGACCGTCAAAATAACTGTGCGAATCTGTAGTTTTCAGTTAAGTGGTAAATTTTAATACATACAATAAACATTCCAAATAGGTAAGGACAATTGGGGTCGTGTAATTGTTTCGCATTCGTGATTGCTCCGTAATACTCTGTGTTTTTGTACGGCCGTTCGGAGCGATAAACTTGAGAAAATATTATTTATTTTGACCAAACTATGGTTGGTTATTGAACCATTTATAAGTTTGGTTTTTAGTCACATCTTTCGGAGATTCCACGTCAAGTTTTAATACAAATGGAGTCCAAGTAGCTTGACTTGCAAACGCCACAACTAAAGGCATGAAAATACAGTCTTATTATATGCTAGTTTGTAGTAGTTATTATTCAAAATTTAGTTTCACTTTATGGAGAGAAACTTTTTGCAATGGCTATTACATTACGTACGTCGTACTATACCTCCAACTACATATAAAAACAATTTTGTCTAAAAATTACATCATAATCTCTGGTTCCAGTTTTAACCTATCAATAGTTTCTTGTGGCATACAATACACAGGGTTCACAGGTTTAATCTGTGTATTGCCTAATAACGATAGTCCTGCCAAGCCAAACAGCGTGTGGAAAGGGTCGGGAATATCGCCCGGTCGGTCGCTAAAACCTCCCGTTTCTGCGTCTTGACATGCTAGAATGAATTGTTCTAGTTTTTCTCGGTCTACCCAGCGGATTCTGTTGAGCATTGTTAGTGACGACATAACCCACCTGAAAAAATATATTCAAAATTATTTTTAGTGTTGGAAACCGTTAACTTTCTTTTCTGGTAACAACTGTCAATGTTTACTAATTTTTGTTTTGGTACAATAGGTACTTCAAACTAAAAAAACTACGAGAGTGAAGTACCTATTTAATAAAAGAAAAAATATTAGATACTTTTGTTTTATGTAAATCTCAGAGCCAAAGCTTAATAAGCCAAGTCCTAAAAAAATCTTATTGCCTTCTTACCATGAGTAGCAAAGATCCGGCAGTTTCTCTGGCCGGCCATTTAACCCACCGCTTGGTAACTGCCTCTCACACAGCCACCACGCGAGGGCATCGGCTTTCAGTGCTTCCATTCGCTTGCAAATAGAGAGTGTGCCCACACAGCAGTAAATTAAACCTGGAATTATCAAACATTTTTTAAATTAATTTATTCATCTAAGTAGCTAGCGCATAATTTCATGGTTTTAACTAGACCAATTAAAATTAATCGGGTAATACACACACACATGTAAACACTAATAAGTTACAAAAATGTAAGGTAGCTGTAGCAGTAGTAGATTAAGACGTCCTACACCTCAGTCTACCCGTGACCATGGATGCTGTAAAGGATTCGAAACGTCGGGAATTAAATAATATCAATATACCGCGATAAAATCCGTAAAAATTCGTTTAATAATCTTATATTCGCGTAAGTGTCAGAAATCAGTAGACCAATTAGTTCAAGTAATTTGTTGTCTCTGTCAGTCACAAAGTGTAGTGATTTACTGTGACTAAACTTACCAGCATGGCTCTCAGAGCCGGGTTTTGACCCAAACCCGCCATCAAAGTTCATACAACTGAGTACGAACTCGACTGCTTTGTCGACGTTTATCGCATCAAGTCGGTGCAGGAGTGACAGGCACATCACTGCACAGAACGAGAATCTGGTGTCCTTCTCGCCCCATTTGTCACCTAAATAATTATAGCGAAATATTAAGTTTCATACTTTGTTAGATATCATATAGAGAGTATAAATAAACTATCAAAATATATTGAAATGAAACTACTTTTTACGGATTTTATCGCGGTATATTGATATTATACGGTGAGCTCATTCTGCGTGAATCGGATCGCTAATAATTAACAAAAATTTAAGGTAGCTGTGAGTAATTTTAATATCAAGACGTCCAACACCTCAGTCTGCCCGTGACCATGGATGTTGTAAAGGATCCGAAACGTCGGGAACTAAATAATATCAATATACCGCGATAAAATCCGTAAAAAGTAGTTTCATTTCAATGTCTAATATTCGCGTAAGTAGTAAGTATATCAAAATATAAGTAACTAGCGGCCCGCCTCGGCTTCGCACGGATGGAGAAATCCCTAACTTTTTTCAAAATATTCTATAGCCTGTTAATCTGGAATAATATAACATTCAATAGGAAATAGCTCGCCCCCTATTACCTACAAGGGACCTACACATACCGGCGAACTGTGGGTGTAGATTAGTACGCCTCTGCCTAACCCTTCGGGGATTTCCACCAAAAATGGGGAACTGGGCGAAATAATCCCAATATGCGGACTGATCGCCGGCCTGGTGCCTGCCGGCGTCCCCAAATTATAAATAGAATAGAATAGAACCCTTCGGGGAATACAGGCGTGATAGTATGTATGTAGCATTCATAGTGATAGAATTTTTGAAATAGGCCAAGTACTTTTTGAGTTTATTTGTTACATATATACAAATCGTTCCTCTTTATAATATTAGTATAGAAGTATAGACAGTACCTATAGATAAAAATTTGAGAGAAAGCATAAAATAAGTTTCGTATGTACTCTGCAGTACTTTCTTTATTACTCAACAAGTTTTATATTTTCAGAATTTTTTTTTTTTGTCTTAATACAGAGCAGCCTATACAATGGTGTCAATAGACAAGAACTTAGTAGGAGACAGTTCTCTGATTAAAAGCGGAGTCCAGATATGAGACCATTATTTTTTGAAATAGTGAAATTTCAAGTTTTTTTTTAGTATTAGGTTGATATATGACTGTGCTTGACAGGGGGAAGTGGCAACAGTCTGTGAAGGTATACACCACTGTGATGTTTCAGACAAATTTTGACAAGTCATGTAGACTTACCAATAAAGCTGCCATCTTCCTGTTGTAGTGACGCCACATACTTGACAACACCATCCACATCAATGGCATCCAGTCTGTCATACATTGCAAGTACCTGCAACAGTTGACATTTATGACATTAAACATCTACTAAACATTCAACCGAGGCAAAAGAAAATTAATAAAAATGTTATATGTATCAGGTAGACCCTGATTACCAATTAACTGTAATAACAATAAATAAATAAATCTTTATTGGCCCAAATAACAAGTAGGTACATAGTAGTAGTATATACTTAATATAGGTACAGATTATCATAATTTTAATGTTCTGCTGGTACTTAAAATAGGTTAACCTGTGCTATAAGTACCAGCAACCTTCCAGTTTCACAAATTCAACTATT
Organism: Acronicta leporina; assembly: GCA_947256265.1. Classification (NCBI taxonomy): domain Eukaryota; kingdom Metazoa; phylum Arthropoda; class Insecta; order Lepidoptera; family Noctuidae; genus Acronicta; species Acronicta leporina. The sequence continues at coordinate 14,183,024 of OX366521.1, forward strand.
TACGTAAAAATCTACTGTTTACAATAAGAAAGTAAACCTACCTACATTACAAACTGTTGAAGTTAATATTAAAATAAAGAATTCATGGTAAGATTTATTAAACCTGCTATTTTAATATACTGAATGTGAGGGAAAGTTATGTATTGATGTATCTCAATTATATGTGCGATACGTGTATGTAGTGTGTGAGTGTGTATGTATGCGTGTGTGTATGGATGTATGTGTGTGTGTGTGTGAGCGATTGAAGAAAATGTGCGATCTGCTTGAGATTATTATTTTTGTATGTATCAAATATAGTTCCTTATGTTATTGGACGTATTAGTTTTTCGGTGTCGTCATAAGAGAGTTTTTGTAGCCATTTAATGAGCTTAATTTTACACTGATATTTATGGTTTGTATCAATATCTAGAACTTTACAGATTTTGTTGTAAATGAATCGTCCGAGGAAATAGTAAAACCGTTCACTGAATGTGGTCCTATGGCAATCAGCTGGCGGAAGCCTTAATGTACGCATTTTACGTCGCATAGTTGATGGTGATGATGTCCCTTCTGTTTTGCGTAACGAATGCTGCTTCATTATGATTTGCAGAATGAATAACTGCCGTACTGTCAGCACTTCGCAGTATTCGTACAGATCTTTTGTGGGAAACCGATACGGTTTAAAAGTACATACTTTCAGGACGGCTCTCTGCGCCCGTTCAAGTTTTATTAAAGATGACTTACACACCCCACCCCAAGATAGAATACAGTACCCTAACAGGGATTGACACAAAGCGTAGTATATAACTTTTAGAACCGTTGGTTTTGCCACGTGTCTCAAGTGTTTAAAAATATATATAAGCTTCCGAATTCTCCCTGTAAGTAGGTCAATGTGCGGTGCGAAATTCAATTTTTCGTCTATGATTACACCTAAATACTTTGTGCTAGTGACACTATGCAACCTGGGACAAGTGCACGTTAAATCAATGCCAGATAGGTGGTTGTGAGCAGTAATATATCGAAGATTATTTGGTTTATTTGACTTTATTATACTAAATTGAATAATTTTGGTTTTGTCAACATTGAGAGACAAAGTATTATCTGCTAACCACTCAGTAACTATATTGAATCCGATTTGTGCCGCATCGAAGACCCGGTCCCACGTCTCACCTGTAAAGATAAGTGCGGTGTCATCTGCAAAAGCTAATAATTTGCCATCGGTAATTTTTAGTTTGCACATTTCATTGACATAAACTAGGAAAAGCGTGGGTCCAAGTATACTTCCCTGCGGCACACCGAATTCAACAGGAAGCTCTTTGCTGATGTACTCATCGATCTTTACGCACTGTGTCCTGTTAGTCAAATAGCTTTCAAAAAGTTTTAATTGTCGGCCTCTTACACCGATGCGCTCAAGTTTAACAATCAGTTTGGGGATGGAGACCGTGTCGAAGGCCTTAGCCAGGTCCAAAAAAATAGCAACACTTTTCATACCTTTATCCAAAGCCTGTACAATATGATTCGTTAGTTCAAAAACTGCGCTATTTGTGGACCTGTTGTTTCTGAAGCCATATTGGTCATTTGAAAGTATGTTGTTAACTTCCAAGTATTTCTTTAGGCGATTGTTCATTATTCTTTCCAGGACTTTAGACAAACAAGGCAAAATTGATATTGGCCTATAATTATTTACACGATCTGCATCCCCTGCTTTGTGTATAGGATGAATCAGGGCTTTTTTAAATAGGTCAGGAAATACACCAGCTTTTATACACAAATTAAATATAAATGTCAATGGCCGCACAAAGAATCTCCTGTACTGTTTAATTACATTAGATGAGATTCCGTCAACGCCTATCGCACAATCACTACGCAGTGTTTGGATCAATCGATCCACCTCAGACTCATCAGTTTCCAATAGAACTAGTGACTTACATGAAGGATTTATAGGTGTCTTGTTAGAAGTGCTGGTACCACTATCAAAAGTTCTAGCTACTTCCTCAGCTATGTTTTTCCCAGTTTCAACAAAAAATCTATTTATCTCGTCAATAGATTCTTCGCTAGAATCCTTTATCAAGAGTAGTGGACTAGCGGAAACATTTCTTTTTTGTGTATGAGTCACGCTTCTGACTACATTCCACATCCTCCTAGGATTAGATCTAGCTTTGTTTAACTCAGACTCTTCGTACTGCATTTTAAGGTTTTTTAAAATACGGCCACAAAAATTTCTATACCGTTTATAGGTAATGCAAAGAGTGTCATTGTCCGGTGATTTTTTAATTTTTATGTACATCCTGTCCCTATTACGCATGCACCTCAGCATACCTGGCGTAATCCACGGTTTAAGAGTCCTCAGGCGATGTGGTATACTATAAGTCGTGGTACTGAACTGGATAGCTCTAGTGAGTGAATTAATAAAATATTCGAGTGCAATGTTAGCATTTGTACACTCAAATACGTAGGAAAAATCAGTATTATTTAGTAGATTCTCGAGTTTAATGTAATCTATTTTTTTAATTATCTTATTTGCACTTTCAATTTTTATCTTACTTAATGTTAATAAAACTGCGTTGTGGTCAGTGACAGTCGAGTCTATAACGACAGTTGAGGCTCTGAGTATAGTTTTAAGGAGGACATGATCGAGTGAAGTTTTTCCATGTGTAACTAGATTATGGGCTGGTAATAAACCATGGGTAGCACTAAGATTTAAATATTCTGTTGTTTTAATGTCTACGTTACCATTCGAAATATCTAAATTAATATCGCCTACGACTGCTATGTTAGTGCAGGAAGAGTTTGCTGCCAGTACTTGATCCAAAGAGGAAAGAAATATGGTTATATCTTTGAATGATGGAGGCCTGTAAAGTGCAAGAATACAAGTAGTTTTTCCTATTAATATCTGCAGACAACTAGCGTCTATGAATAAAGGTTCTGAGACAAAAATATGAGCAAGGTTACTTTTAATGTAAACTACGACTCCGTCATTTTTATTAGTCCATTTAGTAGTTGAATATGAGTTGTAACCATCAATTGCAGGTATGTGCGGGTTGTACGCCAGCCAGCACTCTGTAAGTATGATGATATCTAACGATATGGACATTCTAACCAACAATGTCATAAAACTATGAATATTTGCCGATATACTCCGGATATTTTGAGTAAGTATCTTGAGACTGTCTAGTGCAATTTTACTTTTACAGTTCTCCGGTTCGCATCTACAAGAATCGGAAACCTCAATCTCGTCTATATTATTTGTGTTATTGTCTACTAAAGAATCGAATTTGGTATTATTAGATACATAATCATTATTAGGTCGCAAAAGTTTAGATTGTGTAGTAGACTACGTAGTATGGATCTGACTGCAGTTTCTGTGTTTTTAAGATGTGTGATAGTTATCCTGCAATCATAGGCGGGAGATAATAATTGCAGTATATGTATGTCAAACAAGTAATATGTAAATGGAATTCTGAGTGTGGTGTATGAGTTTTGGTGTGTGATAATTAGGTTTAATAAGTGAAATTTAGATAATATAACATCTTGAGCTAGTAAGTTAGTACGAAAATAACAGGCAAGCAAACTATAAACTCTGAAAAGTAGATAAAACAAAAACAGAAAAACAATAAAAAATAAACATACTAAGCATAGTCATTGCTTTGATCTAAGTTTAGACAGATCTTCCTCGGTTTCAATGCGGATCGCGAGTTCCCCTTCAGCTTTGCGTAAGTACACTAAACCCCTTGAGGTCCAACAAAATGAATAATTATATTCCCTCACAAATTGTCGTGCCATGTAGAATAACTTCTGAGCCTTGACTGTCAAAGCCTCAGAGATGAATACAGGTTTTATGTGTCCTGGAATCCCCAAGTGTTTAGTGCTCAACTTGTCACCAACAGGCTTGCTTTTATTAAACTGTTTTACTGCTTGTATCATTTTATCCTTTTGAATGACGCTATTCAACTCGATTATTATTGGTTTTATAATTTCCCTGTTGGTAGTTACTCTATATGCATCTTTTATATCGCAATCGTTAAGACTCACGTCCACACTTTTCGCCAGACATTGCGCCAAACCACAGATATCTTCTTTTGTTTCCCTTTTCCTGCCTTCGTGGAGGTTAATCGGCACGTTACGTATCTCTATTCCTGTTGATTTGGATTTCCGTTCCATGAACTCCAGTTTATCTTCCAGTTTTGCAATCAGTTTTTTATCCTCCGCCCTATCTTCCTCGACTTTACTAAGTAATTTAAGGAGGGAGTCGTATTTATCAGACATAAACTGTAAGCTGTCTCTTAGATCGGCATTTTGCTGCTTCAATTCCGAAAAATATTGGTCGAGTTTGTTTGATAACATTGACATTTCATTCCTGATTTGTTGATGGTCATCGTCGCTTCCGCGTCTACGCTTTTGTCGTGTGTTAACATAGCCTCCTCGTTCAGAAGGAGTATCTGAATCATACGCCTGTTGAGGCGCAGACACCGCGGATGTGGCGGGCGGAGTACGGCGTAGTGACATGACGTTCGATAAGTTTTCTATGTTGCTTGCAGTTTATACTAGGCTATCATAAGTCAAAACAAGCGGCGATCGACTACACAACCGAGAGGTCAATAAAATGGACACCGATCGACAATTCCGAACAAATTCACTGGCGGCCAGCGTAACTTGACCCCTTTATTATGCAGTACTTTGTCTTAGTATCGCTACACTGTTGAGCATGTAGTGGTGCGTACCTGTTGTCCTAGTGTCGGTGTGAGGGTGCCGATGCAACACAGAATTTCACGTGCGTGTGCCTGCGCAGCAGGTGTGGCTTCCAACGGGATGCTCGTATGTGTGCGCGATGCGTTCGGTTCGAGGTGTACTCCTTTGAATTATGCGCTCCTATTTTCTTGAGTGTTTTAATTTACCAAAACAAACTAATTTAAAGATAAAAACTGCGTTATTCTTGGCACGTCTACTCGTTACCGAGATCCGGGGGGAAGGCGATGGAATAAACTGGATGACTGCGGAAGACTACAGAGAGATATAGACAGAGTGGTTGATTGGAGCAACAACAATCTCCTACCGTTCAACACATCTAAGTGCGTGGCAATCACATTCTCGCGGGCTCGCACGCCGATCCAACATAGATATACGGTAGATGGAGTACCTATGGTTAGGGTCAGAGAAGTGACTGATTTGGGAGTTCGCTTTAACACTGAGCTAACGTTTCGTGATCATATAGTTAAGATCTGCAAAAGAGCATATAGGAACCTAGGTTTTGTACTCCGTATGGTTAAAGGTTTTACAAATATGCAGGCTATCAAGGCATTATACAATGCTTTAGTAAGAAGCCATCTAGAATGCAACGCAGTCATCTGGGCTCCACATGAAACTAAGTATAGTCTTATGTTGGAGCGAGTACAGAATAAATTTACTAGGTATATTTATATGAGGCAATATGGGGTTTACCCATATTATCCGTTGATGTATCCTACTCTTTTTATTTTGGGAATTTATTTTATTTTATTTTATTTTATTGGGAACAACAAACAGATCTACAATTTCTATTACATAGGAAGTTACATTTAGAAAATTTTACGATTGTACATCCAACTACGTTATTCACAAAATATGTAAGAAATGTTAAAAACTTAATAACTACGTCATGCACATGGAACAGTGTTACTCACAAAAGATAATATTTCGTGCCGAAAAATAAAACATACATTCATTTCATACAATATGTAGTGTCAATTATGCATAGAAGAATTCTCTAGAGAGTTTATAGTTTTGAGCACATGATTCCTAAATCTTCCAGCAGAGTCTCCAAACAGGTCAAGATCGTGAAAATAAGTATTAAAGTTATTAGGAAGACGTCGCAGAGGCGCACGTATACCAGCATTAGTTCGACAAGTAGTGACAGCGAACACTGGCCGGGCACGCACACTGCGCATTAACGTTGTTCTGGGGACTATATAAAATAATTTGTTACCAATGTCTGAACAGTCATACGAGTTGTTGCACAAATCATATAAAAACATTACTTCAAGTAGTAATCGTCTGGACTTTAAGTTGGTTAGTTTGTATTTTTTAAGTAGGTACACATAGGACTCAGACGTATGGAAGCAACGGTAATGCATGGTCTTCAAATATTTTCGTTGTACTGCCTCAATAAGATCAGAATATTTACTGTAGTGGGGATTCCACACCACAACGGCATACTCAAGCTGTGATCGGACCAGTGATTTATAGAGATGCAGGTATGTATCTGGCCGCCTAAATTCATTTGAAGATCGCATAATGAAACCATACATTCGGTAGGCATTGCTAACAATTTTATTTATATGTAAATCGAGGTGGAGTTTTTCGTCCAGTAGCACACCAAGGTCGCGAACAAGAGATACTCTAGTGAGATTTACATTGTTAAGTGAGTAAGAATAATTAATGACATTTTTATTTTTAGTGAAGCTAATACAACAGCACTTTGAAAGATTAAGCTGCAGTTTATTTTGAAGACAGTACTCTGAAAATTGTTGTAAATCTTTTTGAAAGATAATACTGTCTTGGATATTTTTAATTGGTCTGTAAATTTTGAGGTCATCTGCGTAAAGCAATATTTTTGAATTTTTAAAACATGTATTAATGTCATTAATAAATAAAATAAAGAGTAGCGGCGGGAATGGTCGGTTATAATGAACTCAGGGTCAGGAGGCAACTTGCACTCGTTACCTACCTCTTTAAAGTAATAAGGGGAAGGATACACAACGCGGATGTATTGGAGAGGTTGGGTTTATATGTCCCAGACGGGTACGTGTCGCGACGTCGTCGGCCCAAGTTGATGGCGGTGCCGCGAGCGCGCACTAACTTGTTGCACGAGGCGCCGCTAACGCGGGCGCTCCGCACTCTCAACCTCGTAGCCAACGATTTGGACATATTCTTGTGTGCTCTGAGTGAATTCACTAGGATAACAGTCCATAAAATTTGTTATTTTAAGACTTAGGTAGTTGATATAATTAAGTACAATATCGCATTGGGTTTAGCCTGTAAGGATATCTGTATGTAAGTTACTAAATAAATAAATAAATAAATAAAAAATAAAAAAAACTTTATTATATTATGGCCCAGTTTTTTGATCCATTGTCAAAGTCAAAATGTTTTATTTCAATTATACCATTGGTACTTTTGAAAAGTCAAACTAGTTGCATAGTTCCCACCTTTGAAATAATACCTATATCAATTTAGATTACAATATTAAGCTTAACAACTTTGTTTTAAATAGTTGCTGAGAATTATCTATGTGGGAGAGCCATGCTTCGGCACGAATGGGCCGGCTCGACCGGAGTGATACCACGGCCTCACAGGAAACCGGCGTGAAACAACGCTTCGTTGTATCACGCCGTTGTATCATTTTAAAAGGCGGTCATTTTAAAAATCGCTTACCATCAGACGATCCTTCTGCTCGTTTGCCCCCCTATCCCCTAAAAAAAAATCTGCAGTTTGATGTGCAAGATCTATTCATTACTTATATATTGTAGGGAATAAAACGACCTGACACACAACACCACCAACAGCATGAAACTGTATAACCATTTGTTAGATTAATCATGGTTATCTCTTCAATGAATGGTTAAAGAGCTATTATGGATTTCAAAGTCTATGTTGACTATAATCAAACTTGGTTTGTTGCTTGGTTAACTATCCGCCATATTGTTAACTCTCCAATGTTGGTAGGTTAAATAAAATATAAGTATATAATAGTCCTAATAGACCATTGTTTAAGCTAACAATTGGTCAAAAAGGGACTAACACCATAAAACAAGTGCTTATCCATGACAAAAAAAATTTTTAATGATAAATTATATTTATTTCTGTAAATAGATCTTTTGAAGACACCTTTACAAGTCAATGATTTACATATTTTACATTTATTATCTAGATGGCGCCGGCATTTCCTTACTGACAACCTCTGAGAAGAAACACCAAAACAAGAGAATTATGGTCTCTTTTAATATAAGTATATAATAGTCCTAATAGACCATTGTTTAAGCTAACAATTGGTCAAAAAGGGACTAACACCATAAAACAAGTGCTTATCCATGACAAAAAAAATTTTTAATGATAAATTATATTTATTTCTGTAAATAGATCTTTTGAAGACACCTTTACAAGTCAATGATTTACATATTTTACATTTATTATCTAGATGGCGCCGGCATTTCCTTACTGACAACCTCTGAGAAGAAACACCAAAACAAGAGAATTATGGTCTCTTTTAAAGTCCAGACAGTAATAGTATTATTAGATATTATGCAAGTGTTACAATGTAGGGCAATATCTGGACAGGTCTTTTGGAGAAAGAGCCATAGGACAGGTCAACTCAAAGCTGCTAACTGACGGCACACATACATCAGGCATCATGTAGCTCCACGATTATATAAGGAGCTCAACTCAAAAGCTCTATATAAATGTATATGTATAATGTATATGTTATTTATAGTAAAAAAATATGATAAAATAATTGGTTCTTTATAATTACACTTAACACTACATTAATTTAATTTAATTATTCCCATGAATGACACCTCCACACCAAGTTGCTATAGAGAATCCCAATTAACACTGTATAATCGGGACATATTACTCAATTAATCATTCTCTATAATAAAATGTGGCTATTTTATATTTCTATTTAATTTTAAGGATCAATTAAGTTTTGCCAGTTCTGATCTATATGATCTCTAACAGTTTCGGTGGTTGTTCCTCAAATAGCTCTCAGTCGTCTTTTAGACAAGCCTCATCTCAAAGTGACAAATGCCTACAAAACATAATTTAGAAAAGAAGTCAACGAGGCAAACTAACCTGCACAGCACTCAAGGTGTAAAGCATGTGTGGGTCATGTGGGTAGCTTGCAGAGATGCCTCCATTCTCCTTGTTCTGACATGTACTTATGAAGTTTATGATCTCCTCCTTTGGCATTCTAATACAGAAAAAAATACATATACCAACAATGGAGTAGCCTGTATGAAGGGCAATGGCAGAGGTAAATGTACATCCACTTTCACCAGCATACTGTACATTTATTGTAATACAAGTCTATTGCCATTAACCAGGTACAAATCCAAAATATGACCAGCTTCTGAGAATTACATAACATTCAAATGATGCTGCTGATCTTGAGAATGAAATACCAACTTCTTAGTAGCAGTCAATCAGTAATTCACAACCATAACACTAATTGAGTGTTATTTTCATCAGAGGTGCTCTAGCCCATGTAGTGCCTGTGTGTACAATCATTATGCTAGCGTCAAAGTTGAATGTTGCGAGTGGCGCTCAGCGCCCCCTAAGTCAGCAGCGCCCAAGTGCAGCGCATACTCTGCCACTTATGTAAAGTTGCCTCAGATTTTTGTTTTTCTGGTTTGAATAAAATTAAACATGTGGAGTGGTATGTAATGTTTATTAACGTTGACAGGTTAGCATCACAGGTGGGACCTATGGCAACAATCAATAAAAAAGGAAAGATCAAGATTTTTTAAGGAAAGGCCCACCCCACATTGAAATACTAGCGAGTCACTTAAAAAACTCAGGCTCACTAACCTATTCGACGCACCCATTAGTTCCATTGCAGTCAAACTCCAATATATTCCCGACATTCGAAGATATTCAGTCATACAATATTCATAGTCATCTTTGTTAGTTCCATATTTTGCTAAGTAATCGGTATGTTTCTTGAGCAACAACGTTGTTGGTCGGTCCGGTTTTAAGTTCACATCTTTGGTAGCAAAAGCCATTGTTATTAATTATACAAATAACTTTATATACCACCATACAGTTCGACTTTTTATTAAAATTATTGATATCACCCCACAACCCCACAGATTACTTAAATGTAGCAAGCTTTATCACCAAAGAGTATAATTAATAATATAGTTGTACTTCTCTAATATATAGTGTATTATATTATCTATGGTTGTACTTTATCACCCTCACTCCTCAAAACAACTAATGACAAGTATCAACGCGAAAAAAAGCGCGGGAAACCTTGAAATTTGGCGGACGTGTTTTTTTTGTGGCTGTTCTTAAAATTTAAATTAATTTGGATTGGGTTCAATTTTTGTACATATTAACCTTAGTTTCTAGTAGTGTAGTTAGTTTTATTGATTTCTTCGTATTAGGTAAGTTTTTTTTTACATTTTATAGTTATAAGTATGGATCCTCCGGATGATCCCGGAGGGACGCCTCAGTCTGAAATACAAGTAGCTCATTATGTTACAATTTCTAACAACGATACCAGTGAGGACACTGATGGGTCGTTATCAATTAATAACAACACCAAAAGAAAAAGGGTGTCAGCTCGTCCGACAATTTGCAAACATTGCAATAAAAAAAGACGCAAAAGTGGCGGGAAACGTCACAATGACTGTAATTGTGCTGTGGATGAAATTATGGATACTAATAATATGGTTACTGGTCCTTCGGTTATTTCTATGGTGACCAATGTTGATAGTGTGGGCGGATCACCTCATCAATCAGTATCAATTGCAAGAATTTTATATAACTCAACAGATGCTGCTCCGTTCTTAGTACATGTACAAAGGGAGCAATCCCTTTCTAATGATAATGTTTTTTTAAATCCTATTTCTTTTGGCCGTTTTTTGTAAAGGAATTCTTTTAATAGTATAGTAAATGGCAGTTTAAAGAAAATAGGCCGTATTAGACTTGTACTGTCTTTTTCCAAATATCAAGATGCCAATTCATTCATTTCTAGTAGGCTTGTTCTTGCTCGGACTATGAACGGAGCGCTCCGTACTAGTACAATCGTTCAAATGTACTAGTTCGGTCTTCTAGTACTATTAGTACAGTACTGTCCTATTAGTACAGTAGCTCACTGAAGGAAAAGTGAACAAAATTAATCACTGCGAGCATAGACATAAAGTTCAAAATAGCTTTGTTCTTGCTAGTGAGCGACGGTTAATAGTACAGTCGTTCAAATGTACTAGTCGAGATCAAATGAGCGGTGAGCGACGGAGCGCTCCGTCGCTCACCGCTCAGTTCGTAGTTCGTACAGAGCTAGAGAGCCAGAGACTACGACGAACGACGAAGTACTAAAGGAATGATGTACTAGAAAGGAAAAGGAATAGTTCGTACTAGTCTGTGTTGGGAATCAATTCCTAATAGTACATAGTACATGTACTACACAAGCCTAATTTCTAGCAAGTTATTGGAAGCTGAAAAATATAAAGCCTTCATTCCTACTTTTTCTGTCACTCGCATGGGCGTTGTCAGAGGTGTTCCCAAAGAGTGGACAGATGAAGAAGTGTTGGATAACATCTCTGTTCCAATAAGCTGTGGTAAAATTTTAAAAATAAGGAGAATTAAAAGTAAGAGTTTAGTAGATGGAAAGCCTCAATTAAATGACACTGAAACAGTAATTTTAACATTTGACGGACAGGTTCTACCTAAGCGCGTTTTTATGTGCTATACATCACTTTCTGTAGATTTATACATTTATCCTACTATCCAATGCTACAACTGTTGTAGATATGGACATGTAAAAAATCAATGTAGGTCTAAACCTAGATGTTATAAGTGTGGACAGGGTCACTCAGGGGATGGGTGCACAGTGTCTGAGGATAACATATCTTGTTGCCTCTGCAAAGGTTTCCATGAAGCCACCAGTAAAAAATGTTTAGAATTTGAAAGACAGAAAAATATTAAAGAATCAATGGCTAAATCCTGCATTTCATATGCAGAAGCTTCAAAGCTACATCCTACCATTTCTAAGATATCATATGCTGATGCCTTACTCTCCTCACCCACACTTTCCAGCCATATAGATGCCTCTGTTCCTCAGGATTACTCTCCTTCCAAAGGAAATAAAACATCATATAAAAAAACAGTTTTTATTAAACCTCGCTCCCCACCCCACTTTTCTAAAGGTTATGATCAGCAATTCCATCAAGAACTTGCTAGAGACATTCCTCAACCAAAAGATGGCTGTGCTCTCACTCCTAAAGATGACCTGTCAGCTCTTTCTGTAAATCAATTAATAATTATGTTGATCAAATCATTAACACAATCTAATCTAATTTCACCGTCTTTCGCTGCCACTGTATCTAATGCAGTTACTGAATCATCTTCATCTCATAATAATAATGGATATCAAAGCCAAGGTATTCCAATGGAATTGCCGAAGCGCAATTAGTAAGAAATCAGATATAATTTTTCTTGTAAATAAATTTAAACCTTTTGTCTTTGCTCTTCAAGAGACATGGCTTAAACCAGGGTCTTTATTTAAGATCCCAGGTTATGCTTGTCTTAGAGAAGACCGCTGTGATGGGTATGGCGGTGTTGCCTTGCTCATCAAACATCATCATTCATTTTCACTTTTCACAATTCCACCTCATCATAATGATTTTTCTATTATTGCAGCAGTTGTAGATAGTATTTGTTTTGTTTCTGTATATATTCCTCGCCCATCTGCTGTAATATTTAATGAAATTGTAAATATATTTAACATTCTTCCTAAGCCTTTTGTAGTTTTAGGAGACTTTAACTCCCAGCATGAAGCCTGGGGTAGTTCATCATCAAATAGCTTTGGTAACACTTTGTTAGATATTGTAGATAGCCTCAATCTTTGTATCCTCAACACTGGCTTTCCAACTCGACGTACTGCTCCAAATGAAGGAGTTAGTGCACCCGACCTCTCACTATGCACTGATAAACTAGCTTCGCGTTTGAGTTGGGAAGTTTTGCTTTCCTCCTATGGTAGTGACCATTTTCCTATAGTCTTATTATTCCCTTACAATCAAAACCCTGACTCCTATCGCCCTCCCCGGTTGAAGTACAAACTGGCTGATGTTAATTGGAATACTTTTATGGAACACTTAGATGAAATAGTTTCTGGTCTTCCTGAAATTAAGTTTGGTAATGAACAGTCCTGTGCTGAAGCTTTAGCTGAAGCCATGATTAAAACTGCTGATAAACTTTTCCCTATTAAAAACTCATCATTACACAATATTCCATCTCCTCCGTGGTGGGACAAAGATTGCACAGATGCCATCAAAAAGAGGAAGCAGTGTGAAATAATTTACTGTGAAAATTCTACCGAAGAAAATTTCGACATATTAATTTCTACCATTTCAGATACTAGAAAATTATTCAAAAAAAAGAAATTTGAAAGTTGGAAATTATTTTGCCTCTCTATTTCTCCTAATGTTCATCCGTCTGTTGTTTGGCGTAATATAAGAAGATTTAGATCTGCGTTCTCAGAAACATCTAGCTCACTCCTTCCTCCACTATTAAAAGATCAATTTTTAAATAAATTAGCACCTCCTTACGTCCCAGAAAAGCTTTTGACATATGTTATTCCTGTGTCAGTGGCAGATACTCTTAGGCCCACTTGCGCCAAAAGTTAGGCTAAAATAAAATAACTCGGGTTTAGAAACTTCGGGTTAATTAGTTAAAATTTAAACTCAACATCCTGTTGCGCCAATGAAAAGTAACACCGAGTTAGCTAACTCGGTGTTTCTCTATTTTACGCTGGTAACATCAAAGAGGTTTTGCTCCGTAATGTAATCCAACCAACTAAGAATGAGTGAACTATGAGTGAAATATTTATACACCTCTCTTTTGCACTCGATCACTTTGTATAAGACTGTCTCACGTGATTTGTTTTTTCAAAGACATTTCAATTTGATTGTTTGTTTTTGAAACCATTAAGTCATTTTCGAGTCATTCAATATTGTCATGTCAAATCGCTTTTGTTTGGACGTGTGATTTTTGTGTGTGTGACAATTTGGAAGAACACGAGTTGATTATGGAAAAGAAAATACGTTTACGTGGCCTTAATTTCACGAAAAGTGAAAATTTACTACTTTGTGACATAGTTACGAAATATAAACACGTCATAGAAAATAAAAAAACTGATGGCGCCAACCTTCAACAAAAACATGCAGCTTGGCTGGAGCTGTTTAATTCCTCAACCACCGGTTGTCAGCGAACGGTTATGCGAGTTGAAATGATCAGACCTTTCTGCAACTCTTCTATTATAAAAGTCCGAGCTAATGTATTCGACTATTTCTTCATCATCATCAGACGATAAAAAAACACTCATAATTATTGTTTAGGACACAAAACTATTTTAAAATCTGACTGACACTGCTTTCACTTCTGCAACCCAACATAACCTCTCTCAAACGAAACAATTTTGACATTACTAATCCGGAGTTAGTGACGTAACCCACCAAAAAAGGTGGGTTAAAATTTTAAAAACATAACCTGAGGTTAGTCCCTAACTCTTGGTGGTGCAAGACATAATTGTAATTTAGCCCCATATTAGCCACTAACCCCGAGGTAATTAAGTTAACCTGGGGTGGCGCAAGTGGGCCTTACTGGACTAAATAATTCTTTCACTTTAGCTGAACTTAAAGGTGTTTTAAGTCATGTTAAAGACTCTGCACCGGGCGCAGATGGAATACCTTATTCCTTTTTTTCACATTGCTCTGATTTATGTCTTTTGTACTTTTTAAACTTAATAAATAATATAATGCTTAGTGGAAACATACCGATCTCTTGGAAATCGCAAGATGTTATTCCAATACTGAAACCTAACAAAAGTCCATCTTGTAGTTCAGCTTACCGTCCTATTGCATTGTCGTCAGTATTATTAAAAATTTCTGAACATTTAGTTAAAAATAGATTAGAATGGTATTTGGAAAACCGAAAGTTACTAAGTGAAAGTCAGTATGGATTTAGGCGGGGTAAAAGTACCCTAGATAATTTAAGTATCTTTGTCACTGACATTAGGTTAGCATTTTCCCACAATCATTCCATAGTTTCTGCTTTTCTTGATATAACTTCAGCATATGATAACGTAGTCATATCAACATTAAAATCTAAACTTCAGCAGCTAGATATTCCCATTTTACTCACAAACTTTATTTTGAATATCTTGTCTGAGAGGTGTATTAATCTAACACTCGAGGATTCTAGTTGTGAATCCAGGCTCGTGTGGAAAGGTCTCCCTCAAGGATCAGTTCTTAGTCCTTTACTATATGACATTTATACTTTTGATCTTGACTCATCTTTAAATAACGAGGTAAAGGTACTTCAATATGCTGATGATCTCCTCATATATTGCTCTCATAGTTCTATTGCAACGGCTTGCAATAAAATGTCGTCTGGCCTTAGCCTCATAAAGACATGGATGGATAGAAATGGTCTAGAGTTGTCCACCACGAAGAGTACTGTTGTTCTCTTTTCTAGGATGCGCCTTCCTCCCCCTATTTCTGTATATTATGATAATAATTTAATACCGGTAAAATCTTCAGTAAAGTTTTTAGGAGTGATTTTAGATAGTAAGCTAACTGGGGTTCCTCACTGTGATTATATTGTGGCAAAGTGTGAACAGAGGCTGAATATGTTAAGATGTTTATCAGGGGTTTGGTGGGGTGCACATCCGTTTACTTTAAAGCTAATTTATAATGCAATAATTAGAAGCGTTTTAGACTATGGGACATTTTTATTAGAACCAGGAAATTCAGCAGCGTTTAAGAAATTAGATAGTATTCAGTCAAAAGCATTACGCATAGTGACGGGGGCTATGAGATCAAGCCCAATTAACGCCTTACAGGTAGAAACTATAGACCCTCCTCTTTCTCTTCGACGTCAGTACCTTTCCGATAAATTTCTGTTCCGTTCTTTACAATTTACTAACCACCCTTTACATACAAAACTTCAGTCTCTTCTAGATGAAACTAACTCTTCTCTTTATTGGTCTCACAAAGCTCCTCCTTGCCTCGTTGTAAGCTACAAAAAATATATTGCTTTACAAGCTCCAACTTACCAGTCATTAACTTTTCCCCTCTTTAGTAACGACTATGAATCATTGGTGTATACTCCAGATGTTATCTTGAACCTAGGTATTAACAAAGGCGATAATTTTGTAAAAGAGTTGTTTAATTTTTCCAAAAACTTGCATTGGGAGAATTGGCATCATATTTATACAGACGCGTCTAAGCACTCTTCTTTAGGAAATGTTGGAGTTGGAGTTTTTCACTCACAATATAACATAGTGCAAAAAATTAAATTACCTCCTGAGTCGTCAGTATTTACGGGTGAATGTTATGGTCTGTTCAAAGCTTTAGAGTATATCCACATTATGAAACTGGAGAAAACAATAATATTTACCGATGCTTTAAGCGCATTACAAGCTATTAAAAGAAATCCTTTTAGATGTAAACCGATATTTCCTATAGTTTTATTCATTAGAAAACTTCTTTTTAAATGTATTGAATTAGGACTTCAAATCTCTTTCGCTTGGATCCCTGGCCATAGTAACATCCCAGGTAATGTCAAAGCTGATCATCTGGCTAATGACGCTGTAGTATGTGGTGATTTGTTTCCATATGTTAACTTTGGTCATGACCTGGCGAGTCTGCCCATGAATTTTCTTAGGGAAGACTGGGGGAAGTTATGGGCGGATAGCAGCACTACCAAAGGAAACTATTACTCGCGCATTCAATCATATATTCCTAAAAAAATGTGGTTCTCCAAATTTCAGTTTGGTAAGGCTGCTACTAGTGGCCTTATTCGTATGAGGTTGGGTCATACCAGTTCCCGAGTCCACCTTGCACGATTACAGATCATTTCGAGTGACCTTTGTGAATGTGGTGATGTGGGCGATCTGAACCACATGTTCTTTTCCTGTCCTCTACTTAATCATGATTCCTTTATAACAAGTCTTCTTTCCTATAGTATTCCTCTTCCTACCTCTATTCCTGTATTACTAGCATCTAATGACTACAATATTTACATGTATTTATCGTCATTTATTACTCTGAATAATGTACGTATTTAATAATAATGGTTTGTTTATATATCTCCTAGTAACCCTTTCCAATATAAATCCAAATTCCGAATCCTAAATGAATATTTTTTCCTACCAACGTTTCCTCGTTTTTTGTTTGTGGCAACTGCGCAAATAGCGACTTGCCAATACTTAAAAAAAAAAAAAAAAAAGTATCAACGCCTACATAACTTGACAAGTTGACAAATGTTGACAATGACACGGTTTACCATAGTTAAATATGTATGATTATTTGGGTTACCAATTTTAGACAAAAAAAAGATAGTGAGTGTGAGGTGGCTAAAGAATGAACAAAACTGAATGAACTTGTAAATCGATATTGTAGCTAAATTTAGGTACAATAGTCATTTTTGGCCAAAATTTACGATTGTACCTAATTTTAGCTTCGTTAACGTTTAAGCAAAGTTTTTAATGCTCAGTTGTGACTATTGTATAGCTAATGCCACAATTACTATACTATACGTTAATGTGTTATACACCTACAAATTGCGAAAAACCAATTGAAATTTGAATTTGGCGGGCTCAGGTGAACGATCCGCCTTAATAAATTATTCTTAAATTTCACATCTTACTTACGAATTTTTAGCCGATACTGAGACGCTCATTCAAATTAGAGTTGTGTAGGTCGCGAGCTATTGACAAAAAGATATATATCAGCTAATCTCTCTTTAGCTCTATGATTTCAAACTATATCTTTTTATCTCTACAGCTGATATGGTTTCAATTTGAGTTACTGAACTAAGAGTGATTGACGGGTGACGTAGCTCACTAGCTCTTGTAGTTCAGATGAGATAGCAATTAAAATTTGTAACTTTTTTTTTTTTTTAATTATCGCGCCACACTTTTTGTGTATTTGCCAGTGTCAAGTAATAAAGTAATCAAATAATATTGCCCAATAGGGATTGCCTGGGATTGTAATATGGCACCACACTTTTTGTGTTCGCCAGTGTCAAGTATAAGTTGTTGAGTTGCCCCAATAAAACGGTAGAAATTGTAGTGAGGCTTCTATGGAGTTTAGGAGTGAACCCAAAAAGTCACGATTCTCAATTTTATATCATTTGCCTACACTCTCACGCGTTCACAAACACTTAATGGTTAATTGTCCACCATAATTACACATTAAACTTCGGAGAAATTCAAGTTTTGAAAAATAATATAAAATAGACAATGTGCACTTTTCATTTTCCCGCCTAAACTCCATTTGTAACGTTTTTTTTTTTTTTTTTTAATTATGGCGCCACACTTTTTGTGTATTTGCCAGTGTCAAGTATTAGAATAATCAAGTAGTTAATATTTCCCATCATGGGATTGTATTATGGCACCACACTTTTTGTGTTCGCCAGTGTCAAGTATAATGTTCAGTTGCCCCAATAAAACGGTAGAAACTTTATTGATGCTTCGATGGAGTTTAGGTGTGAACCCAAAAAGTCACGATTTTCAATTTTATATCATTTGCCTACACTCTCACACGTTCACGAACACTTAATGGTTAATTATCCACCATAATTACACATCAAACTTCGGAGAAATTCAAGTTTTGAAAAATAATATAAAATCGACAACGTGCACTTTACATTTTCAAGTTCAAGTTCAAGTTCAAATGTTTTTATTTCAAATAAGCTTTTACAAGCGTTTATGAAACGTTGTGATTCTAGTTGCACGGTTCCAAAAGGTCGATCCTATGGAGAAGAATCCGGCAAGAAACTCCATGGACACTCTTTTAAAATAAATGAATTACAAACTTCACTGGTACAATATTGCGATAACAAGATGTGAGGACGTTGAAGGATGTCCAAGTTTGACCGAGGTCGACTATATTAAACGAAGATTCACGTTATTTGAGAATCCGATGTCATTTCTAAATAAAAAACTATGTGGTAAAAATGCACACCATCAAAGCGACAAATAAAACTAGGTGTCTACTTAGACAAGCCACAACGTACACACATTTACAGTTTCTGTTGTGGTAAACAATACTTTCCATATGAAGACATCTCGATATGTAAATAATATGGAATCTGTTAAAGCTATGTCCATCTACTTATAAGGTTCCTACTATAGCTACTAACTGACCAACTGAAAATTAATAAGCTTATATTAGTCTCTAATAATCAACAGTTTCATTTTGCCAGGGAGGCCGCAAATGCATCCGTATCTAACGACCACACATTCTTATCGTTAACATAGTCCTTGGTTTTGTAATAGGCTTTCTTAAGAAGAACAGATTTGACGTGTCTTTTAAATTTCTTGCCAGTGAGATCGGTGACACATTTTGGGAGTTTATTATAGAAACGCACACAATTTCCTAGAAATGATTTATTTGTTTTAGTTAGTCTAAATTTAGGTACCACTATTTTATGTTTATTCCTAGTATTAAGGTTGTGAAAGTCACTATTGACACTGAACTTCTGCAGGTTTTTGCGCACATACATTATGTTTTCAAGGATGTAGAGTGACGGCATCGTAAGTATATTGATGTTCTTAAACACTTCTCTTAGGGAATCGCGAGGGCCCATATCGTAGATTGCGCGGATGGCCCTTTTCTGTAAGATAAATATGGAATCTACGTCTGCAGCTGATCCCCATAGCAGAATACCGTACGACATAATGCTGTGAAAGTAGGCAAAGTACACGAGTCTGGCTGTAGCTACATCAGTGATCTGCCTAATTTTTCTCACTGCGTATGCAGCGGAACTTAACCTGCTAGACAGGGCCGATATGTGCGCACCCCACTGCAACTTACAATCAACCGTAACACCTAAGAAAACAGTTTCATTAACTAGGTCGAGTTTGCTGCCTTCAAGAATTAGATTAGGTTCAATTTGTGGTACATTTGGTAACGAAAATTTAAGACATTTAGTTTTGCTAGCATTAAGTAGTAGGTTATTAGCAGCAAACCATTTGGATAAGGATTTTAGACTCTCATTTACATTATAGAGATTGCTATCATTTCGATCGATTTTAAATATAAGTGAGGTATCGTCAGCAAATAATACTATATTCGATATCTCAGACATCATATAGGGAAGGTCATTAATGTACGCTAAGAAAAGAAAAGGGCCTAAAATAGAACCCTGTGGAACACCAATTCTAACTGCAGACCCGGGAGATGTGACTCCATTTATGCCCACTTTTTGCAGCCTCTTAGAAAGATAGGAAGACACAAGCTCCAAAGATAGCCCTCTTATACCGTAGTAGTTCAATTTACGGATTAGCGTATCGTGATCAACGCAATCGAAAGCTTTGGAAAGATCACAGAAGATACCTATAGCATCCTGTGAACCCTCCCAAGCCTAAAATGTGAGAGACTAGCTTTGTACCAGCATCAGACGTTGACCTGCCTTTCGTGAAGCCAAATTTTCCCGCCTAAACTATTTTTGTAACGTTTGTAAACATTCAAAATTGTTAGTAATACGAATATTATACGGTATTGGGTTTTACCTGCCAGTACGTCTTCTGAGCTATAGCGTTGTACAAATCATATCACCAGTTCACTCAATCGTCAAACAAATCTTTATATCACTAGTGAGCTACTGATATACAAGAGTGATATAAATATCTCAGATCGAAAATATATAGTTATATCTCTCTTTTCTTTTCAGTGATGTTTTGCGCAACTCTAATTCAAATACATCCCATAGTGGAACTTTATCTACCTATGTAAGGGAAGTAAGAAATCTCAGTAAGAAAAATCTATGGCTGAGAAAAAAGCGCGGAAACATTTTATCGTGAAAGGCGTTAAATGATTTTCATTGTCTACAGTGTCAGTCCGTTTAAATATTGTACTCTGTGGTATACAGCCCAAAGAGTTTACTATTAAAGTTGTACAAGAGAGCCCTCTTGGGACAATTCGAGGCAGTCCTAGAATCGGACCTAAAATCATCAGAATGGGCAGACTGATTTGAAGTTTTGACATCTGGCCATCTGCATTTCCTGTAAATCGATATTTAGCTAAGGGCTAACGCGCACTGGTGATTTTTAGTCTACCGGTAGTTTAGTCGCTGTAGTACTCGTGTATAATTTCATGTCGAATTCTAATCGTCAAATGCGCGCACTGCCATATAGCTCCATAGTGAATCCCAGAACGATCAAACTATCGCCCGACTAAAAATCACAAATGCGCGAGCGCACTAAAAGTAGGGTCAATCGTCAATTTTGACCAAAATTGACGATTGACACTACTTTAACTTTAGTAACAGAGAACTCTTTTGGTTCAGAACTGTTAGCGACGACAAATGAATTATTAATAAGTTAAAAATAAATAAACAAATACAAGCCTTTATATCATAGGTTAATATAATTATGGTAGGTAGGTAGTTTGAATAAAAATAAAAATAAAAAGATTTAAAGTTGTAAGCGTTGATAAGTATTTTGTACTAAGTTAAGAGATTATTGTCTAAGTTCAAATAAAGAAATATTTATGTTGTCTTTTATTTAAATATACACAAAATAAACAATAGTAATATAACTAAAACTAGGCCAAGTAGAAAATATCATGTAAGCGTTCTCACTTAAACGATAGGTGGCGCCACTTGTATCATTTTGTTGTAATTTACTAAGGTAAGGCGCTACTTCACCGTATCGAGAGCCGCCAACACATTTTATGATTTTTTAAGGGTTTAATTAAGGTTAAAGTTTGAGATATTTATGTAATTAGGTAGTAAAAGTTATTTACTATATTGTAAAATCAATATAAATAATGTAAGGTGTTCCTAACTACAGAAAACTGCCAAAATAAGATTCCCATACAAATTGCACATTAGTACCGTGTGCAAACTTGACGCGTTCTGATTGGTTGAGCCCATCAAGATTAGTGCCGTGCGCAAAATTGAAGCGTTCTGATTGGCTCCAGGAAAGTATAAAATATGTAGGTGGGTTTCTGTGGTTAGGCACCCCCCCCCGACCCTTGCTCGAGCCGGCCCGCGCCGAGCCAGTAGCTTTTAATTAGTCCCTAATAATAATTTAAACCAGATCCAGCCGTCCCTAGCTGCCCCCCCCAGCAACGCCCTAAGCCGAGGCCCGTGTCCCGCAGGGGACGCCCTTAGCTGCTGTTGCTTAATTTTAAGTTGCTCCTGGCTGGAGGCATTCGGTGCCTCGCCACCAAGTTCGGTTACGCTGTTAAGATTCCCTGAATCAACAGCTAATGTCCATTCCAAAAAAAAAAAAAAGTGGTTAGGCATTCCGAAACCAGCAGTATTACAAGAAGCATGAAAAGGAAGAATAAAGAAAAAACTCAAGTACTCAAGCAATAGTGTTTTATGCGTCGAATCCTGCAAGTATAGGCGTCTTCCCGCAACGTGTCCCGCCAGCACCGCTATATACGCTACAAGAACAGCTTGAATAGTTTAGGAACAAGATATGATGTTAACCTATGTATGACTCAAAAGTATAACATTTTTTTGTCGTTGTACTGATCAGCCACCTTGTACTGTCAAGGCTTGTAGGTACCTACACGGGAAGTCTGTGGCTCGGCTGCACAGACTACTAAGAGATACTAGTATCTCGGCTGTTCGCGTGGGTCGCTGGATGCCCTACGCGTCCAATTTATCAATGTTTTCAGGATGATGTTGAAACGCCCTCGTCTCTGTCTCTGTAGTGCCCGACCCACAATGCTAGTAAGCTTTAAAAAAAATAAAAATAGCTTTTGCCCGCGGCTTCGCCCCCGTGAAGTTATTAGGTCTGTCACTCAGTCTTAAGAACGACCCATGTCACTTGTGTGTCGGCAAA
The DNA here is from genome assembly GCA_947256265.1 of Acronicta leporina. Taxonomy (NCBI): domain Eukaryota; kingdom Metazoa; phylum Arthropoda; class Insecta; order Lepidoptera; family Noctuidae; genus Acronicta; species Acronicta leporina. Next base: position 14,205,567 of record OX366521.1, read on the forward strand.
TTCAAACCTGCGTCTTCTGTTTTTTTTTTATGGGATACGGGAAGCAAACGAATCACCTGATGGTAAGCGATAACCGCAGCCCATGGACACCCGCAACACCAGAGGAGTCAAAAGTGCGTTGCCCGCCTATTAAAAGGGTTTGAGCCTCCGGTAACCTCACTCACTCGGCGAAACACGACGTAAGCGTTGTTTCTCGCCGGTTTTCTGTGAGGCCGTGGTATCACTCCGGTCGAGCCGGCCCATACGTGGCGAAGCATGGTTCTCCCACGAAAAAAATTCATACGTTAGGTAAGGTGGCATCGTACGTACGACATCGATCTAACTGCAAAGTAAGTCATGTCGGTTGAGAAGCAAAGTAAATTGATTTTCAATAGTTGGATTCGCACTGGCTTAATGGTTAGCTAGGTAGCTTAGCGTCTGGTGTATCTAACCAAAAGACGCAGTTTCTAATCCTGTCGAATTTTTCCGTCACTAAAATACTTTAAACAAGAAATACATACACATACATATTCAACTTGCCGCAACTTGGTTGTGGTACGTTCGTACGTGGTACGCTCGAGGTCCGCCCCTTCCATCCGTACTCATCATGTATAATCGTTTCGTCAATCTCCGTTCATCCATCCTCTCCACATGCCCAAACCACCTTTCTCAATCTTTGTTACCTACTACACCTTCTTTCACACCACACCACTCCCATATCACACTGTTTCTCACTCTATCTTTCAAAGTTACCTCACACATACTTCTCAACGCTCTCATCTCTACAGCATTATTCTACTTTCATGTCTCTTCTGCCATACCCAACTTTCACTACCATACATTAGTGTCGGCGCCAACACACCCCCAATTACAGCCCGCCGTGCCTTTTCGGACACTCTTCGGCTATTCATGAAAGTGTGTAGCGCCCCATTCACTTGATTACCGGCACTCACTCTCCATTCAATGTCACTCTCATGCTTACCATCCCTAGTAAACAAAGAACCCAGATATACAAACTCTTTTACTTGTTCCACTCTTACACCATCTATCAAAATATTGCACACTGTCATAATTTCTTCCCTTTCAAAAACCATAACTTTCGTCTTACATTCACGTTCATTCCCTTATTCCTAAAAGCGCCATCCATAATTGTCCCCATCTCCTGTAACTCCTCCCCTGACGATGCAAGGATAACTTGATCATCGGCATAGAGGAGACATTTGACAAGTAACTCATTCATTCATAAACCACATTCACTGTCAAATCTTTCAGACAACTGTCCATGAATAATTGAACAGCCACGGTGACGCTACACATCCCTGTCTCACCACCTTATCGATGCTGAACCATTCAGTGTAGGTCCCGTTTATCCTTACACATGCACTGGAATCTTCAGAGAGATTTCAGTGCATGAATCAGGCATCCACCCCATACATAGACAGTACTGACCACAATTCATTCCTTATTACTCTATCATAGGCCTTTTCTAAATCCACGAATGCACAGTACTTTTCGCTTCTGGCCAAAAATTTTTCTGCTACGCATCGCAATGAAAAGACCCTGGTCCATACACCCCATACCTTTCCTAAATCCCGCTTGCACATACCATTTTTTTTAATAAATGTTATTTATTTTATCATCTGTTCCTTTCACCACTCTTTCAATCAACACTTTTGCATCTAATTTACCAACCACGCTGAGAAGGCTGATGCCTCGATAATTTTTCTATATAATATGATTTCTATATGATAATCTTGCTGTGACCCTTTTCCCTTGTAGAGTGGCACGATTACGGCTTTGCACCAATCTTTTGGTACAAGACCATTACTCCAACACAAGTTCAGAAGGCGATACAGCTGACTAGCTACCACGCCTTGTCCAGCCTTCAGCGTTTCGGCAGATATCCTATCATATCCTGCAGATTTTCCCGATTTCATACTGTTCATCGTTTTCACAATTTCATCCATACTGATTCCGTCCTCAACTTCTACTGATTCATCCATCATCGAATACTGTACTGGCAATAAATCTCTTTCAAATAATCCTTCAAAATATTCCTTCCATATTTTTAACATGCATTCTTCCCCATTCACGATACTTCCATCCTTGTCTCTGATCTTATTGAACGCCGGGGTCTTAGATTTTCCTCGAGCTCTTTTTATGGATTTCCAGAAAAACTTGATGTTAAAGTTTTTCTGGAAATCCATGTCTCTGGAAATCTTCAGACAACCGTTTATCAAAATCATCCTTCTGCTCATCCTTCTTCTTTTTCACAATTTCTTTTAGGATATTTTTCATTCTCTTATATTCATCTTTGGCCTTGTATACGTCCTCATCCTTAGCCTTTTTAATTCGTTGATTGGCTCGCGCAGCCAACCAATCTATCCATGCTTTATTCTTCTTACCAACTACTTCCTGCACATTTTTGTCCCACCATACTTTCTCTACTACATTGCAATTTCTTCTTTTAGAAACTCTGCATACATCAATGGCAACATTCACGACTCCTTGTTTCAAACCGTTCCATAACGCTTCTATCTCACTTATATCCTCTAATCCTTCAAAATAAACTTAATTTTCTTTTATACTCTCCTTGCACTTCGTCTTCTCTTCAATCAATTCTTCAGTCTTCTCTGCAATCTGGCGGTTGGAAGAAAGTTGCGTAATCGTCTCAAAGACCCGGCTGACGCAAACATCCGACGGCTAGTTTCCTGCAGCTGCGGACCCCATGATAAGGCATACAGGTGGTAAGATGAAAGAAGTTGATCAGAAATTGTATACTTAAATAAATATTGCGAAGAGTAATGGGGGTAAAACGCCACCCTGAGGCACACCAGTTACAATATCACACCATGAAGAGAAAGTATCGTCAATGCGGATATGCTGCCGACGGCCAGTCAGGTAACAGGTAACAACTATATCACAGAAAATTTTGTTTAAGTTATTAGAGTTATTATTATAGTTATTGTAACTTACCATCACGCCTGTTTTCCCCGAAAGATTAGGCAGAGGCGTACTAATGTATACCCACAGTATGTTTATGTCGCATGTAATGGTGTGAGCTTAGGTCCACTAGACTATTGAGGCAGTTGTATTGTATGTAACTATTACCAAATTTTTATAACTTTTCACATAAAATATTATAACTGCTGGCAGAACTGGGCTGGTCTGGGCTATCGACATCCCTCAAATAGGTTACTGTGAGAACAAATGACAAACATAAATAACAATTATATAGATTTTATTGTATATTTAGCGAACAATAACAGTTATTATGGTACAGATTAGTGGCAGTTCTCGTAAATAATACAAAACATACTTAGGAACCTAATAAAAAAATAAAGTCTCATAGGTATTATACATTGTGTTTCGGTGTTTACTTACATTAAAATACTGCTTATTATGGTGAAAAAAAAACCATTTACATATTTCATTTATTTGGAACGTTTATGTTTACAATGGAAAAGTAGAATAAAGCGATGCTTTGGGTGCCATCCTCAAACGAGAGAGTATCTGACGGCTGACTTCTGGAGATCATGATAAAAACACACATCACAGTCACTCACATACAAAAAAAGTTATACTACATTCACTTCTTACACAAAAATACCTGCCAAAAGATTATTCATGGACACTGGGACAGAAGATAATGAAGAAGTAAAGAGTGCAAAAATTCATACGGCGTAGACCCCACTATGTCGTATGATATTTTTTGAAACATCCTAAGACACATAATGGCACTTTGCATGCCTCACACATGATGGTAGTTTTGCGCTCCTTATTATTGCGTATACATTGCTGACATCGGCTTCGGGGATTCCGATCTTTTCTCTGACTATTTGAGGCCTCAAGAAGAACGGGCCAGTGTATTTTCTTAGAATCGATTTTGGGGGGGGGGTTCTGGTAAGAAGAGATATTAAAAAAGCAACGGGATTGAGGTATGTGAGGTAGATGATGTTTCATAATGTCATTAACTAATTGAAGGCGAAAGTTTAGATGGTCTTGACGACACCGGACTGAAGATTCCAGAAGGATGCGCGCGTTTAGGATGGAAACGTTTACAAAACGTTTGAACAGTTTTTTGTACCAACCAGTACACTTCTTCCGCTCAAGTAGGTATGGCTCGAGCATTTGATCTTTCAAGTCGACCCCACCCATCGACTTGTTGTAGTCCAAGACAACCTGAGGTTTGAAGGGCAGAGGGCGAATCCCAGGTTTGGACGGCACTTGGGCCAAGCCAGTGGCTGACCCGTGGCAGGTGGAGATCATAGTGACGCGTTTTTTGTCTTGCCAGGACAAGACGCAAACGTCACCGGAATGCCGAGCAATGAGCTGTCCTTGTTTGAGCGGAGCCTTGTTGATAATGACCGGAACGTTCTGGCGATTCGGGCGTAAGGTACCTACACAGTCGGTACCATTACGCTTCAAAAAGCGAGCTAAAAGTGGAGAGTTGTACCAGTTGTCCATGAACAACCTATGTCCTTTGTTCAGCAGCGGTTCAACGAGTTTCTTAACGATAGACGTACTCTTTAAGTCCGTCGGGTCGTGAGGAACGTCTACACCACACTGCTGCTTCCCAGTGTAGACTATGAAAGACCACAGGTAGCCTGTGGCACTGTCACATAGCTCGAACGTCTTGATACCGAACTTTGCGGCCTTCGTCCGAATGTATTGCCTTATATTTAGCCTTCCCTTCCACAGAGTTAGACTTTCGTCTATACAAATGTCTTTGGACGGGACGTAATTAGCCTGAAATTTGACATTCAAATGAGCAACTACAGGCCTTATATTATACAAATGATCGAAGGAGTCACTGTTGGTAGGCTGGCCAAACCGCAATGCCCGTGAAAGAAAAACATACCTTCTGTGAGTAAACAACTTACGAAAAACTTCAGTTTTTAGTAGAAATGAGTTGGAGAAGCAACTTTGCACAGTTGGTAATCTGACAATTCCCAACATGATCCAAAATGCAAACAAACACATTATTTCATGGACATTGGTCGGGTACCATCGTTGGATAAAATATTCCGATGTTATCTTTTCAGCATACCGATTCGTTTGGTCGACGATATGCTCTAAAATACTATCGTCCCAAAAGGAACGAAAGGCATCATAGGGTGTCTGATAATTATTTACCGAACCGGTATGCTCTGGTGTAAAAAGCTCTTCGGTGGGATTGAATGTCTCCATAGGAGTCCATTCGAACCGAAGGCTCTCACCATTTAACAGCGAAGTATCCGTACCATCAGTGGCGTCTTCCAACCTATCCTCATCCTCACTCTCGCTTGTTTTCTCTTCACGTTCCCGTCTTCTTGCTCTCTCGCTCCGAATAGCTCGTTCACGCATCTCCTGCGCTCTCATCTCTCGCTTCTTCACTACTTCCTTCACCGAATCCCTCACTTTGGGGGGGACGTCGTCGTCACCAATCCAAATTTCTTCGAGCGGGCGACCAATCATCCTATGAACTGGTTGGTAATTCACTGGGCGGCCACGTGGACCTCCACAGCCACCTAGACTCACACGTCCGCGCTTTCTAACACGCCCTCCACGTCCAGCCCGTCTGATTCCAGCATTCCTGTTTAGGCTGTCCTTTTCAGTCCTGTCATCTCCATTCATCATGCTAGCGCCCCTCTCACCATCTATTCCTTCCCCTGTCATACTCACAAGAGTCAAATCTCCACTGTCATTCATCACATACAAGGCGTGCGCGTCTGGGTCCAAAAATTCCTCACCTTGGTCGATTTCTATGCCACCATCACCGTCGACCTGGCGACCTTCCTCGTTATATATTGCTATAACGCGGCCCAACGATGAAGATGGTTCTCTGAAAGAAATACACCATTATTAGGTACAGACAAATATACAGGTGTCCCAGCCCCAGTGGTTCAGCAGGAAACCTGGGATAGGTCATATTTTCTATTTAATAATTGGTATATATCATGCTGCTATCCACAGTAATATATGAAAATAGAAAAACTGTTAAAGTTGAATTTTTTACTGTTGTGAGTTTTAAAAGAGACTAATTAACAGAGAACCCTAAAAGGATAATCTTTAGTGCAGGAACATGATAAAAATTTTGGCAGAGTTAAGTGCAGGACTTCGTCTACGTGGGGTTATGTCGGGTGGGTTCGAAACTCAAGACTTTTGTTTTTTAAGTAAGTAAATATTTTTATGTGATAAAATTACCTCTAAGAAACTATTAAGTATAGAAAAGAATAATTGCAATATAATAAAGTAAAAAAATAAAAGGAATTTGTTTATTATTAATAGATTTATACATATATTTTTTATAATTTCTTTTGTTATGAGGTTATTAAAAAACAGGATTCAAACTTAACTTCAACTAATCATAAACAAAGGGCCACTTGCACCAATTTCTTAAATATGTTTAAATTGAATTTAAATACAATTTTCCATTGTAATTTTGTGTTTAAATTCAATTTAAACATATAATTATAAGAAGTTGGTGAAAGTCAAAGTCAAAATGTTTTATTTCAATTAGACCAATATGAAGGTACTTTTGAAAAATCAAAATGATTCGCAAATGGCCCTAGTTATTACTATAAAGGGTTAAAAATATTAAAAGCCAGTCAAATTTTAAAATTAAGACATTAGGGTCAAACCCAAAGTGCATTTTAAACATTATTGTCAAATTAATATTAATACGTAGTAAAAACATTCATTTGAAAATGTCCGAAACAAACGAATATCATAAACTAGCTTCTACCTGCGGCTTCGCCCTCGTGGAATTAGGTCTATCATCACATCCCACGGGAACGGGATAAAAAGTATCAAATTCAAATCCAAATATCCTATGTCCGTCTCCTGGTTCTAAGCTACCTCTCCACCAATTTTCAGCCAAATCGGTTCAGCCGTTCTTGAGTTATAAATGGAGTAACTAACACGACTTTCTTTTATATATATAGATAGATACTAGCTTCTGCCCGGGGCTTCGCCCCCGTGGAATTTGGTCTGTCATCACATCCCACGGGAACGGGATAAAAAGTATCCTATGTCCGTCTCCTGGTTCTAAGCTACCTCTCCACCAATTTTCAGCGAAATCGGTTCAGCCGTTCTTAAGTTATAAATAGTGTAACTAACACGACTTTCTTTTACTATATATATAAAAGAAAGTCGTGTTAGTAGTTATATTGCGGATTTGTGGTCATATTATGCGTGTTTTGAAAGAAAGAAAGAAGTATTAAACAACTTATGGTATTAATGTATCCACTCGTTCTGTGATATAGAGGCGGACAGAAATAAAAACAAGAAAACATATTTTTTTTTGTTCGTATGAACAAAAAAAAAATATTACTTTATATAATCGATTACTTTATCGATGTATATCGATAAAGTAATCGATTCTGATCAGTTTCTGTAAATTTGGCTGGCTATTTAAAAATAACCACGTGTATTAAAGCCAGCCATAAATTCAATTACTACCATTAGGTATTATCAAAATAATATATTAAAACCATTCCCGTTGATTAGGTAAGTAGTTAGGTACCTATTAATTAATTAACTTGAAGTTGCAACGACGGTTGAAATAAGATACAAAACACAAACATTACGAATACTTGCTTCGATAACAAGAATATGACGTACTAGCCTCTGCCCGCGGCTTCACTCACTTGAAGCTCAAAAACCAACAGTAGGTAATGATCTCTTCTTTGCATGGGTCTCTATACATTAAAGAGGTCAAGCTGTATCTAAGGTTCTGTTCAATTATTTGAGATAAAAAGTATACCAGTTGTTAAGTTGGAACACATACTTTCTAACAGTGATAAACAAAATTAAAATCTATTCAGTAGTTTTTGCGTCAACCCGTAACAAACAGACTAGAATTTTAAAATCAAATTTTTGGGTTCGGATAAGTTTATATTCCTTATACCACTTGTTTTTCTTTAAATATCTTCAATGTACAGACACAGCTTTTTTACAATTGTATACTTAATAGTAGAGATGAACCGTTCTATCTAACAATATGACGTATAATCACACAGTAAACGTTGATTGAAATGTATATAAAAACTCCGGTCAGCCATCAGAGAGTCGCCTTGAAACCCGACACTTGCGATAAGCGAGTCAAGTACTCGCCATGTGTTACGATCGTATTTTTTTAGGGTTCCGTAGCCAAATGGCAAAAAACGGAACAGTATGGATTCGTCATGTCTGTCTGTCCAACCGTATGTCACACCCACTTTTTTCCGAAACTATAAGAACCATAGGTACTGTTGAAACTTGGTAAGTAAGTACCTATATGTATTTGATTGATGATTTTCACATAAAAATAGAAAAAAAACAATACATTTTGAAGGTTCCCCATACTTAGAACTGAAACTCATTTTTTTTTCATCAAACCCATACGTGTGGTGTGTGTGCGATAGGTCTTCAAAAATGATATTGAGGTTTCTAATATAATTTTTTTCTTAACTGAATAGTTTGCCTGAGAGACACTTCCAAAGTGGTAAAATGTGTCGCCCCCTTGTAACTTCTAAAATAAAAGAATGATAAAACTAAAAAAAAATATGATGTACATTACCATGCAAACTTCCACCGAAAATTGGTTTGAACGAGATCTGGTAAGTAGTTTTTTTAATACGTCATTTATATTGTAAGCCGCAATTTACCGCAGACCCGCAGTTAGGTGGAATTCCTAGCAGGCCCACAGTTCGCCGGTATGTTTAGGTCCCATGTAATAGGGGGCGAGCCTATTGCCATTCACCGGGCACAAATTCCAAACTCCGAACTGTTACTGGGAATTCCATAGAAAAACCCAACCCAAAAAACCCACATGACAGGCTAGACCTAGTGTGGAGACCACTAGTCAAAAATCCTCCTGACCACTATTATTTTTTATTATTAAAGTTAAATATAATTATGTAATATGTTAAGGAGCTGTAAAAATTTTTATTGGGAATAAACGATTATCTTATCTTAACACTTTGCTCGACCTGGGAATCGAACCCAGGACCTCAAGCGTAGCAGTCGCGCTCAGGACCACTAGGTTAATGAGGCAATTCATAATAGTAACATGCAGGCAATAAAATCATGTGAAAAATGGGTACCTCATGATTTGACTGATCTGCAGAAAGAAACACGTGTTGAAACTTGTGTTGCCTTGTTGAATCGATACAAAAATGAAGGAATATTGGATCAAATTGTGACGTGTGATGAAAAGTGAACAAAACCGTAAGCTAAAAAATGCAATGGCTGACCCCAGGTCAAACGCCGCAACAATGCAAGCAAAGCTTACCAATAAAAAGGTAATGGTAACTATTTGGTGGTCTCAGCATGGAGTTATTCACCATAGCTTTCTCCGATCTGGTCAAGCAATAACGGCAGATGTCTACTGTGCCGAACTCCGAACAATTATAGCAAAACTAGCACTGATACAGCACGAGAAACCGTTTTAACTCTACAGGAACTGCAATTAGAAACTATTTGTCACCCTCCGTATTCGCCAGTCCTTGCTCCAACGGACTACCATTTTTTTCGTGATTTGAATAATTTTCTACGTGATTAAAAGTTTTCTTCCTAGGAGGCAGTACAAAATGCTTTCACTCGTTTTGTCGAATCTAGATCAACAGAGTTCTATCGCAAAGCTGTTCGGTTAGCAACCGAACATTGTACCTTGGCCAAGTAATAATATTGAATGAATAAATTATATATATATATATTTTTTATATTCAATATAGGTAGTGGTATACATATTTAGAATTATGCTAACAAAAGATGTTAAATACATTTTTATTTTAAAGGTTACTAGCAATGTGGGTCACACATTACTAGTATTCTTGTTAACCCCTCGGGCTAAGCTAAAATGCTTGTGTTACGAGTGGGTTCACGTCGGTAGTGCAATGGGTGGGGTTCGAACCGGCAACCACATGATCGCAAGTCCGACGCCCTAGCCATTAGGCTACCGCCGCTTCGATTAAGTACTACATTGTAACTGGTCAATGTTATGTACCGGTTGTACTATTTTAATAAATAAATATTGTCAATTAAGTTAATTTATAAAATGCACAAATTTAACTTTAACATCACGTATGCAAGCACGTCAGTGTATTGTGTAAGATCAAGCGCGCGTAACATTCAACATTTACGATAACATTTATTTTCAAAATTTTTATTAAGTTACTTCCGCCCGCGACTTCATCCGCGTGGAATAGTTACATAGTCTTAGCGTGATGATATAATAGCCATCCTCAATAAATGGGCTATTTAACACTGAAATAATTTTTCAAATCGGACCAGTAGTTCCTGAGATTAGCGCGTTCAAGCAAACAAACAAACAAAAAAACTCTTCAGCTTTATATATTAGTATATAGATTTGATTTGATAGAAACTCATTCGTTTCTCAAATAAAGTGTGCGCACTGTATCTACACTATGGAGGTTCCACATTATAAAATGAGTTACTATAGGGCTGGATGCTTTAAAGAAAAAAAAAATTGTCAAAATTATCAACTCAAAATGATACCTGTTAGCGAATCAAATTTCATTGAGTTAATAACAATGTCGTGTTAGTCCGCTAGAAAATAAGTTATTAAGTGGTCATTTTTTGTTTACTTCTTTACCCTACTCAAATATTTAGTTTTTACACTGGTTGGGGCTCGCTGGATAAATCCTATGTATGTCCCGTGATGCCCTATATAAGTCGAGCTAGAATAACTGTACCACTGTACTAATAATCAAGTGTATTTATTTAATTTTATTACTTGATTCTGTTATAATTTTTGACCCGTGCTAGTCTAGTACTTACAGAAATACTTGAAAAAGAAATTTACTACAATGGTTATTTTTCAAATTCAACGTTTTCAATGGTTAAAATGTTAATAACTTTTGATAGAGAGAACCGATTTGAATTAAAAATAGCCTCAATGTTAATCCAAGAAACAGGCTATGAATTCCTGTCCACTTCCTCCAAATCTCTTCAGTAGTAATCATTTGATGCGTGGTCAAACACACAGACAAAAGTTCCAAAAATAATAGAAATGGATTGTATTACTGATTCTGAGTCCCCTAAATTAGTTTTTTTGTAAATACCCTCAATTGGTGCTACCTGCGCGCGCCTCCCCCCCCGCATCTGGCGATCTCCTGCAGAGATGACCACGCTGGGTAGAAAACGATGCATTCTTTCGAAGATTTCTCGATGATTTTGTATGAATACCTACTAACATAGGTACTTATATATATGTATATTTGGATTCTTCATAAAATTCCCTACAGATTTTGATTAAGTTTACAGATGTAGATTAAGTTTTTTACATACATGTTAAAATTGTTGGAAAATAAGAGGAAAGTAAAAATTGCGATAAAATTGTGTAAAATAAGGTCGGTATACCTATTTTAAAAAATAAAACATTTTCACGTAGGTACAGTTTTTATTTTATTTTATCTATAACTTATTTTAGTTAAATCTTATATTTACAAAATGTAATTATCACTTCACATGTTTTCATACATATTTTTTACACCGGCTAATAGAAATCACGGAGCAATTTCTCATACGCTCGCGCACTCATAAAAAAACACAAGTTTCAAGTGGCTTTGATGACGAGGGCTGGGTGAGTCAAGGTACAGTTGGCGCAAAATAACTTGAACCAAAATGGCGGCTGCGCAGTAGTCGATTTTTAGTACATTTTGCTCGCAAATGTACTGCGCAAACTTTCCCCCTCTCCGTTAGTTTTGGGTCAAGTTATTTTGCGCGAACTATACTTGATTTATGTTTTCCGGTGTAGTTCGGTTCATGGACTCTTTAAATTATAAACATCAGATGTATAACTTGGTTCATTTCAAAGAACTAAGCAAATAAAACAACCTAATTGAAATCGGAGCTCAAATTACTAACTTCACTACCATACCTATAAAACAACAAGTTAGCAAGTTTTTTATTAGCTCTCTTTTTTACAAACAGTACATAATATTAGCTATAGAATAAATAAAAGACAATAAGTACTTGCTATGCAAGAACAATTAGAAATAAGCTTACAAACATCTGGAACTTCGTATGTTTATCCGCCGTTTAAACTGAACTCGAACGCGACTGGCGAGCAGCCCATTTTGGGAGGTCTATTAAATTCTCCGTACTGCGCTAACAATAGTATGGATATGACTTTTTGATAGTCAGATTATATTTTTGTTTGAACAATTTTTTATCGGTTTATCATCACTTTGTTATTAAAATCGTAGTAGTAAAAAAATCTAGACTTTATACTAATACTAGCTTCTGCCCGCGGCTTTGCCCCCGTGGAATTCGGTCTGTCATCACATCCCACGGGAACGGGACAAAAAGTATCCTATGTCCGTCTCCTGGTTCTAAGCTACCTCTCCACCAATTTTCAGCCAAATCGGTTCAGCCGTTCTTGAGTTATAAATGGAGTAACTAACACGACTTTCTTTTATATATATAGATTAAAAAGCTAAAGAGTTTGCTTGTTTGTTTGGTTGAACGCGCTAATCTCAGGAACTACTGGTTGGAATTGAAAACTTCTATTCCTTTTGAGAACTTTCTTTGCGTGCGATGCGTAAACGGTTAAATTATGTAAAAATCATGTACCACGGAAGTTTTCCCCTTTAAAAGTTCTAAAAAAAAGTCTGCGGCAGCATATTATGTCTATCTTTTAAAGTTAACTCACTATAACCTTTTTATGGTTGTGATGTGTGTGTGCATTATTTGTGAAGGTGTTTTTACAAACATTATATTAATTCTTCAAATCAAATCAAATCATTTTATTCGCCTGAAATATGGTGGGTACATAGATGTTATAGTAAGTAAGGCACAAGACATATTTCACCCTCATTGTGGGCATGCAAAAATATAGCTAATTTACATCAAATGTTATGAATAAAATTACAATTATTGAGCTTATACAAATAAATACGCTATTCATCACAAGTATTTAATTTTGAATGAAATTGCCCTTGACGCTATTAGATTTTAATGAATATCTTAGGATATATCATAGCTTTAAAATAACTCTGCAACAAAATAATGATCAAGTACCACGCGCGCTGGCCGGCCGTTTAGAGCGAGGCATTGATGTGGTTTATTAAAATGGAGGTTGAAAAAAAAAAGAGTTTCAACATGAGCCCGGTATTCGCACACCTCTAATGGAGAGAACTAACTGTCAGTCAGTCAGTGTCTAGAAGTATACTTATATACGTAAAAAGTTAAACATAATTACATAAAATAAACGGTACTTTTTACTTAATTATTTATACTAACCCAGTTCACAACATCGCTCACAAGTAGTGATATAAGTAAGTATGACGTGGCCAAATGGTAACGTATTCAATGCAATGTAGACTGAGGAAAAAGGAAGGGTATATGTGTTTATGTGTGGTGTTTAATATAACAGGGCGGGGTGTTGGCAGGTGAATTGACACATAGCGCCACATTACATGCACGGCACACGTAATGTGTACGCTTTTTGCACACATGGCACTGTCGCCGTTGCTTGCCAAATTTTTCACCTCCGGGAAGGGTGGGCAGTTCAGCAGGAAGATGCGAGACTACCTCGGGCGAAAATTTAGGGACCCTACGAACCATCGCCATTGCGGTATCGGGTCGAGATAGTTGATGTTTTCGCAATATCTCTGTCACAAGCCCCATGCGGAACTGCCTGTGTTGTATGTTGTGGGTGTGTTTGTAAAGTATGTAAGCATTCAATATGCTCACATTTAACAGACGCCTGAAAAATTTTTTATACCAGACTTGTGTCCGCTTTCGCTCCATGGGGTACGCAGACACCATCTGGTCCTTCTTGTCGACGCCACCCATGCAGATATTGTAGTCCTTGATGAGTATGGGTTTGTTTTCGGACACAGCGATCCCATGGTACGTTGAGATCATTGCCACACGGTTTTGGTCTCGCCATACCATCAGATCGACGTCTCCGGATGTGCACCCACAAACTTGACCCACACTCATCTCGGTCTTTTTTAAGTTAGTTATTTGTTCTGGTACAAATTGACGGTTGGAATGGAGGGTCCCAACGCAGTCATACCCTATGGACTTAAGGATCCGGGCGAGGGCTGGAGAGTTATAAAAGTTGTCCATCCATACGGTATGGCCACGATGTTCAAGCCCCCGCAACAACCGTAATACAAGATTTGGAATACTTCCAGATATCACTACCTGTGGGACTTCAATTTGACTCCCAACGTGACACTCGAAACGCCACAAATATCCCGTTTTAGAGTCGCAGACTTCGTAGGTTTTGATACCTACTGCTGCGGCCTTATTCGGTATATATTGTTTAATATCGAGCCACCCCTTCCACTGAGTCAAAGATTCATCCAAAGCAATGTTTTGGCCTAAGCTGTATAAAGCAGAAAATTTTGAATTTAAATGATCGACAATGGGCTCTATTTTGTAAATTTTGGCTTGGGAACGGGAAAGGTTATTTGAAGCAAGATTAGAATTGTTGTTGAAGTGAAGGCACCTGGAGAGTAGCTGGAAACGCTTTAACGACATATGGATAGGAAAGCCAGGGGAGGAAAAGATAGTTTGGTCAATGGACCAGTAGTCTTCTACTTTGGCTTTAACTAAAATTCCCATTGCCATCAACAACGCAAAATAAACATACAATTCGTCAGCATTAGTATCTCTCCACAGAGTGATACGACTTGATGGCCCGATTTCCCCTCGCTCGAGGAGGGTTCTTGCGTACTCCTGCGCGTATACGTTTGTTTGGAGCGCGATGTGCTCCATAATTGGCCTATCCCAAATCAATACGAAAGCATTATACGGACTTGAGATAGGAGCAATCATGGGGCCGCAGCTTCCAACAAACGTTTCTCTCCTCAAGTGAGGGGAAATTGGGGGAGTTGGAAACGCCTGCCAGTCAAATTTAAAGAGCGAAGTGGGCTCATGCACCACTCCGTCATCTTGGGCAAATTCCGCCGACCCCAAAAACGAAGTTTCTACTCGGCCCGCATCTTCAGCCTCTTGCGGCGTGTCCTCTTCCGCCGCAAATAGGACACGAACACTGCGAGGGACTGAGAGATGGGGCTCAAGCTCGTCGTCGGAACCTGCCCCCAGGTCCTCTTCTTCTTCACTTCCTATGATAAATAAAAATAAAAACGCCTGTCATTGACTAACTAGATACAAAAACAATAATTCAAATGATTCAGAATCAGAATCACATTTATTCGCTGTAATATTTTAATGCAATAAAAAACTACTAACCGTAATTCAGTAGGCTGCCGATATCATCGTCCCCTAAGGGACGTCGGCAGGGCTGTGAAATACGAGCCGCTTTTGGAGTTGTGGTCATTTCAGATTCCACGTGCCTGAAGCAATTTATTTGATTTTAACACCAGTGCTAGTTAGTCAGAAATATACTTGACAGCCTTGGCCATTCGATAATATCTAATAATAATACTTACGCAGTAGGAGGGACCGCAAAAAGGTGTGCGGTCGAGGTAGATGGCTGGTCGTACCTAAACAAGAAAAACCTTAGATGACGGAATTGTATGAACACACACACACACACACTTAATAGTTCAATCACTTACGGCTCAAGCTCGTCACTTGGTGATTGGACGGCCTCTGTCGACGAAGACTCAAGAAATGAGGCCCAAGAGCTAAAAAAAAAACACTTGAGCATTATACGAATAGTGTGGGGTGTGGAGTCTGAAATTACAGATAGGTACATATTTCACTTACTCCGGATGGTTAACGGTGTCCCGATCCTGGGCCAGAGTTCTTCTCCTTTTGGCATGTAGAGGAGTTTCCAGAGGGCTTCCGATTGGTAAATCCTCTATCATGCCAATGTTAATGCTGCAATGGAAATACCCATAATTATAGTTAAAATAGTATTAAATTTATAATTTATAATAAAAGTAAAATTTCGAAAAAATTATAATTACTCGTCCTGAGCCAATGGACGTCTTTGGGCTCCGCCCCCTCTGCCGCATCCCTCACCAGCCTGCACACCTCTACCACGGCCACGCCTTGCCCTCCCGCGACCACCTCCACCACGCCTTGCCCTCCCACGACCACCTCCACCACGCCTTGCCCTCCCATGACCCTCTTGACCACGACTCCCGCGACTCGACTCGACGTTTGTGGCCGCATCACCACCAGCGGGTAAAGTGCGCAGTGTACGCACCCTGCCAGCATTGCGCCCACCTCGTGTATGCGGACCACGGCGCAAATTTTCTTCACTTGTGTTATATAAAAGCAAGCAGGAAGCAGGTTAAATTCCAAATAATTTCCCCTTATTGGGCTTCGACGCAGTCGGGTAAAAATATTTTTTTCTTATTATTACGTCTACAATCCATAATATTTTTACAGATTGTGGACGTAATATTTTATCGTAAAATCAACACTACCTACTATCTACAAACAACTTGGGGAACTGGGCGAAATAATCCCAACATGAGAACTGATCGCCCGTCTGGTGCCTGCCGGCGTCCCCAAATATAAATAGAATCTACAAACAAAGTTTCTGACATTTGACTCCGAAATAAAATAACTTTTACGAAAAGGTAAAACCTCCATTAAATAAAAAAAACAAATCGGTTCAGTCATCTTAGAGTAATCGGTAAATAAACATTAAAAAAATATTCCGATGAATTGCGAACCTCCTTCATTTTTTTGTCGGTTAAATATTTTAGAACGCGTATCCATATTATTTCCGATTAGCACCGATCGGCGCCAAGACATCACCGTGACGTCATGCTCGCTTCCACGAACTAATTCGACGCGACTGGCGCGAAGCCCATTTTGGGACGCCAATAATACCGTTACGTATTTACTTGAATAATTAAATTTAGGCACCAATACTGTCGATTTGACTGTAGCAGTAACATAAATTATGATTTACACACAATACAAAACAATAAATAAAGATGTTTCTATAAATTTTTTGGTAAAATCATGAAGTTTTTGTTGTAACAGTCATGAGTATAGCAAATTTACTTCTGATTAAAATGTTGTAAAAAACACACACACACACACACAGAAACACTATCAGAAAGTATTGAACAGTAGATTACTTACCCAGGCATCATTTTCGAACACAAACACGTTGAATTCACTGTTAAAAATACGTATGAACTATTTAAAAGTAGCGCTACTTTTCAGTGAATATTCGCGCCACACTGCTAAACAGGGGGGGACACTTAGAACATGCCCAACGTCAATAAAGACAGACGTGCCATCTACTTTCACTAACAGAGAAACGCTGATACCTAATAGTTTCAAGTCTATCGATAGATGTCTCTTTATTTTATTTTGTATTATGTCTCTTCCCTCAAGTGTAATAGTAAACCTAGTTAATTAATTGCATTACAGAATGCAATTAATTAACTAGGTTTACTATGTACTGGAATTTAATTCTATAATTCCGTATTATCTATATATATAAAAGAAAGTCGTGTTAGTTACTTCATTTATAACTCAAGAACGGCTGAACCGATTTGGCTGAAAATTGGTGGAGAGGTAGCTTAGAACCAGGAAACGGATATAGGATACTTTTTATCCCGTTCCCGATACTTTTTATTCCACGGGGGCGAAGCCGCGGGCAGAAGCTAGTTTATAATATTAATTGTATATAACATTTGTTATATATTTAGTAAAAATTTAAACACCATTCTATATTTCTATTTCATCCAGGTCTGTGAATCATTATGGTAACCTTGACGTGAAAACTTCATCCGTCATTTTATACTTTTACATTTTAAGTATATTACCTTTGGGTAAACAATTACCGAAAGGTAATAATATCTTTAACATCATCCTGCCCTTAGTCGATTTTTTCTTTCACTGAAATAACTTTAGCATTAAGTATAATTAAAAGCTATTACCGTTTAGCAAGGCCCTACAAGTTTATTGAAATTCCACGCCAGTGGAGTTGCAATTACAGCTAATTCATATTTTATTTTACTTGTAAAATATTTTTCATTTGTGTTTAAGACTCCTGAATTAAGAATCCTAGTTTTTATGGTGAAGGGTGTGAAAAATAATTTTAAACAACATCGCTTATTACTTCGCCAACAGTTTGAATAAAATTGAACTAGAAGATTTAATTAGATCCGTAATCCAGCATGCATTACAAAATAGTCTCATTGTAGTTAACACTGTATGTGACCAGAGTCCTGTCAATGTTGGCGCTATAACCGAATTGGTGAATAAAACTAAAGCCGCATATCTACGTCAAGGCAAAGAGTGGCGTCGAGAAATGATCCGGATTGGTGGACAAAACATAATCCCACTTTATGATACACCTCATTTAATAAAAGGTCTGAGGAATAATTTGTTAACCAAAGATATGACGTATGTAACGTGCAATCAGAAAAAAACAATTAAGTGCGATTATTACCAAATGGTGTACGCCGTCTGCTTAACAAAATTACAGAAGAACACGTGAATCCAGACAAACTAAATCTATACTAATATATAAAGCTGAAGAGTTTGTTTGTTTGTTTGTTTGTTTGTTTGCTTGAACGCGCTAATCTCAGGAACTACTGGTCCGATTTGAAAAATTCTTTCAGTGTTAGATAGCTCATTTATCGAGGAAGGCTATAGGCTATATATCATCACGCTAAGACCAATAGGAGCGGAGCATCAATGAAGAATGTTTCAAAATCGGGGGTTTTTTCCTTTTGAGAGCTTCCGATGCGTGCGCTGCGTAAACGGTTAAAGTTTCGCAAAAATCATATAATATGACAGAATTGTTCCTCTTTAAAAGTTCTAAAAAAAGTCCGCGACAGCATATATCTATCTTTTAAGGTTGGCTCACTATAACCTTTTTTATGCTAACTTTGTTCTGAAAAAAATAGGCTATCATCCCGCTAAGACTAAGTAACTATTCCACGCGGACGAAGTCGCGGGCGGAAGCTATATATAATAAAATGCGTGTAAAATCAGCAACACAAATATTTAGCCATAGTGTTGCTGTTGCGGCAGAACACTTGACGGCAAGGTAAGAACTTCCGCAACATTGTCGACAAATAATAGACATGACTGCTTTATTAGAACTTATTTGACTCCTTAAATTTGAGTAGTACGTCCATACCAAATGGAAAAATTTATAAAGGACCTGTAAAACGCGATTCGCCTCACCATCAACTGTGGCAAAAAACAAAAGAAATTTTGAATAAGTACTGTAAAATATATTAAAAAAAATTAAGTTAGTTAAAAAATACCTATGACCTTTGAGCTACATTGGGTCCGATCGGACCCACTCATAATAATAATAAAATTTTCCGCATAACCTCATTGGGTCCCATTGGACCTAATGACTTAATCACAATTACAAGCTTAATCGAACTAAAACTGTAAATGTTCTGTCATATTTTTCGTATACAACTTTTTTTCTATGCCAACTAGAGTAAATCTATCATTTATTACAACACTTAGAAATCTACTAAAAGTTATCTCGATTTCGGAAAAAAAATCGCAAACATCGCAAATATATAATGGCGGTTGATGTTCTCATTATAAAAATCGACAAATTTTTCAAATTATCAATGCTCTAAGGTAAAATGCATAGATATTGAATGCTCTAAGGTAAATTCTCTTCCCATTAGACTTGTGTAGCTCGCGAGCTATTGACAAAAAGATATATACCTATCAGTAGTGACGGAATAGTTTATCAAGCGAGAACAATAGCTTTGTTGAGTGAGCGGCGCAAAAACATAACGTTGTCTGTCGTTCGTAAAAAGATACCATCTGGCGCGGGTAGGTACCTACTTGACGGCGTTTATCGCCGAGGTGTCGGGTTTTTTATAAACATTGCAGTTGACGTACAACACCTCAGTCTTCCTGACCTTCCTGTGACCATGGATGCTGTAAAGGATCCGAAACATCGGGAATCTATCTATGTTTACAAATATATAAAGCTGAAGAGTTTGTTTGTTTGTTTGCTTGAACACGCTAATCTCAGGAAGTACTGGTCCGATTTGAAAAATTCTTTCAGTGTTAGATAGCCCATTTATTGAGGAAGGCTATAGGCTATATATCATCACGCTACGCGGACGAAGTCACGGGCAGAAGCTAGTTGGCAATAAGAGGCTAATAAATAAAGTATGATCTCCCATCCATCATCTATTGGACCACTTGGTCTGGGACACCTGTTTGTGTGTCAGATGATTTTTATAAATATCGTGAAAACTTACGGATTGGGTTGGCGAAGAGGTGACCTTGATCTTGCGCGGCCATATTGATCGTCCTGGCCACGTAGACCATCTTGGTCGTCCTGGCCACGTAGGCCATCTTGGTCGTCCTGGCCATGTAGACCATCTTGGTCGTCCTGGCCACGTAGGCCGACTGGACTGCTCTCAGCCGACCCACTACGGCCGGGAGCCTCCGGAGAAGTCAGCGATGAAAAAGGTGGAGGTTGCGGAGAGGGCGTCGACTGGCGGGAGCAGTTCGTTTCGGTAAACTATATAAAATACACGTAGTAAGTAACATAAAAAAGGTGCAATAGGTACAAAATAGCACCCCATCACCGAAAGCACCATAACATAGGTACATGCTATGGTAACATTTCTACCACAGCTCCTTCAAAATGGTTCAGGAGCGCGTGTGTATGACAAGATGTATAGCATAGACGAAATCAAAGAAGCCTGCGTGAAAAGTCCATTTGTGAGGCCTTTTGATAATATTTATGGTTTTTAAGATTATGTACACACAAACAACCATACAATTTTTTTTTCTGTTGCCCAAGCACGTACAAAAGTTTTTTTTTACGAGCACATAGGTAGGTACTATGCAGGCCAATTGGTAACAATACTTAACCTATTTTATCTCTTGAAAGAGTTGCGTGTATGTTCCTTCCTAAAATTGGAAGAAGTAATTATTTTTACAATATGTACCCACATATAGAAACCACCTACAGGGTAATTCGTCACAATCCGTGAAAGGGTTGCAGGATACATTATTCTATAAATCTTTAAAATAAACCCATATAACGTTGTCGAAAAGTTAACCCTTTCTGAGATATGAAATGCACCTATAACAAATTTAAAAATAAAACTTGGAATATGGATGAACAAATAATTTTTAACTATCGAATCAAAATAATCTGCTGACAATTTTTAAAAGGGGTCATAAAGTAAGAAAATTTAATAAAATTAGTTTAGTCATTATTTATTTTACATGCCAATTTAAAGTACTTAAATAACCAACAACTACTTAACTATTTAATGAAAAATTTACAAAAATCCCAAGTAAAAAAAAATAGGTACACCCTTAATAATTTGAAATTTAATTCCCGCCAACATGTTTGGTTAACATTCAATACATATTTACCTTTGTGGATACCTCATAAAGTCTCATTGTTTTATAAATAATCTGCAGCCAGTGGAGCATGGTGTTTGTTTATTAAAAGCTTGCATTTTTGACATAAAACCTTTAATCAGCAGATTATTGTAATTTCATAGTTAAAATACTTTGTTAACAATTAAGAATAAGGATTCCAAACAAGAGTGTCATAATTACATGTGACTGATGCTAAGAATGCCTGGGAAAGCATTTGCTTGAATGCCACTACACACTTGAACCCCATGCACAACCCGCACGCAAAAGACGCACTTGGTCGTGGAGTTGCGGAAAATAGCCCTCTATACCATACCATTTCCCAGCCCATTTTAATAGCTCAGCATGCTATGCTAGTGCTGCTGCTGAAACTGCGGAGATAAATGCCAACAACATATGGTGTTTGGCTTTGACATATTGCCAAACACCTGGATGATGCCTTTCTTTAATTCTATTTATCTACTTTTATTTTAGTTAATTATGTAGATCACTGGTCGATAATGCATACCTCGTCAACAAAAAAATACTCCTGCTCCATGAACTCAGCTTCCACCAAATGTCTCTCTGCAGTATCTTCATCATCCTCTGAAACCTCCAGCTCATCTTCCGGCTCAGACTCGAGCAACTCGTATTCAATTTCATCAATGTTGTGGAGTTCAACAAAGGAGGAGGATGGCTCTTCCATTTTTCTATAAATAATATAAAAAATATATCTTTATCTCGCCTGTATTATTGAAGGTGAAGGCAGAGGTGTACAAGTACCCAGTTTTTGAATAAGTTATTAATTAAGAACAGGTTCAAACAACGTGCATCTGATGTTAGCCAATATGTCGAAATCATTATTTATGTAGATACAATAATCTGGAATCACAAAATGCGAAACATTAGAGAGTCGCCTACATTTACGACAGCAACTATCTTCTAACACCGATTTTTTATATTTAAACGGCTTTACCACTTGTGGATAACTTTAGTAGAAGACGCGCGTAGATATTTCGGGGTACCTACCTACCGTCAGATTAAGTTTAAAACCGTCAATACAAATCAAGACTGACTGTGAAATTTATTGACAGTGGGTAGTATCGTGACGTTGAATTCAAAAATTACCGTCTTTGTTCACTGATTTTGCAAGTTTTACGGAAATTATAGACATGATTTGATAAAATATTAACCGTAAACACAACTAAGTGGCTTATTTCTATCATTTTATGTAAGATTCTAAAAAAAACACGTGAGACTGGTCGAAGTTGAATAAAGCTAAAATTACGAAACTGCTAAAACTATTAATCATTAGCAATATTACATAATAGATACCACTTTCAGGAAGAATTATCACTTACAGCGTTACAATTATTAGAAATTATTAGAATAGTTTACAAAGATACACAAACGCTCACAGTGCGACGCGACCACAGAATGACACACCTCTTAGAACATAATTGCTGGAACTGTTTTCGTCTCGCGCCATCTAGTCCTGATAGTTGAAGCATTTAATTAAAATCCTCGACAATGTTGCTATTACTAAAAATAATTTTAAGTTCTTGAAGAATATATTTTTTCATTATAATATAACATCATTTTAAAATAAAATATAATCACAGAAGCATACAATTACATTATTTTGCTAATAAAACGTCAGTAAAAGTAATTAATTCGGCTTATAATAGCAAGTTAATAAAATTTATTTAATGACGGCAACTTTCATGAACACATTTAAAAAAAATAAAAAATGACAATAAAAGACAGGGGGGGGCTTAGAGTAATAATTAGGACATAGAGAAAGCCATAAAATTGTAACTGAACTCAATATATTTATTTCACTTCGACTTATGGACCCACTTACTATGAAAGAAAAGGACATATAAATAAAATCATTTCGAAGTTACGAAGGTTGGCGCACACTGTAATTCGGACCAGTGATGTTAAGCTATTTATTTCAACGTCGATAAAATTTATCGATGACAGACATCGATAATATAAAATATGTATCCTTATTTTTAAGTTAGTTCTTATGCCTTTGGTATGGGACGCAACCTGTGTTGATACCCTTGCGCCATCACATCTTTCAAGCTCAGCTGGCTGCGCTGGCGCTGCTGCTGCTGCTGCAGAGACTCTCAAGCGGCGCAAATATAGTAACCTTTCTGGTAACTATATTTTTGAGCCGTTTGGGGTCGAAACGCTCGGGTCGTGGGGTCCGAGTGCTCGTCTCCTTTATAAAGAACTTTCAAGGAGACTAGTCGACAATTCGCGTGACCAGAGGGCTGGTTTGTTTCTAGGGGAGCGTATAAGCATTGCCATTCAACGTGGTAATGCTGCCAGCCTTCTGGGCACGTTACCCGACGACAGTGATGCCGATGAATACTTTGACGCATAGCCGCGCCGCAGTTTTTTTAGTTTTAGTTTACATATATATTAATTTTATGTAATTTATGTAAATAGTGCAAGTATATAGTTAGTTCATAATGTAGGTACTTATACAATTTAATTTGGATCGATACACAAAAGCAGGGTAAAAACGGACGGGTATAGACCTAACCTCGAATTTATCCGTACCATGGAAAGGTATGTAAATAAAACTAGGTATATTTTTACATGATTCAAGATGCGAAAATACAAGGATGAAAATAGGATTGAAAAACTGGGAGAAGAGAAAATTTATACATACCATCACGCCTGTATTGCCGAAGGATTAGGCAGAGATTAATGTGCACCCACAGTTAGCCAGTAAATGTTTTAGGTCTCACTTCGAGGCGAGCCCGTTACCATTTACCGGGCACAAAATTCAGACTCCAAGATACTACTGAGAATTCTGTAGAAAAACCTACACACTTCGACCTGGGTATCGAACCCAGGACGTCTAGTGTAACAGTCGCACTTCAGACCACAGGGCAAATGAGGCAAATAGGTATAAAGATAGGTAAAGAAATGTATAATTTACATATAAAGCCACCAGTTTCAAATTCCAATTAATTTATTTTGTAAGCATGTTCTTTCACAATCTTTATTCTCCCAATGATGTTTGGCCTACAAACACGCCTCCTCCGTTGCACGCCATTCTTCGAAGTTTCTTTTTGTTAGCTTAGGTTAGATAAATAATTTGTTTATAAGTACAGTATCCATTTATGTTCTGCCTACAAGCACACAACATTATATCAATAATGCTAGTAAAGGTCGTTGGGAGTCGTTGGTTGAAGGCGGTATATAATTGGTCTTTGTGGAAGTCTATGCCTTTTTAGCAGTGGATTTTTTTAGCTGATATGATGATTATCATACCATTTCACCTGTTCTATCTATAATAAATAGGTAATGCAGGAATATTATCTTCCCTAAGTTGTCTCCATATAGTTTGTTTTTGCAAATGTGACTATGAGTAATTGGACTCCCGTTTTTTCTAGCTATGCGATTTATCTATTAAGGTAATTCTTTTCATGTTGCCTTTAGGAAATCTTTAAAGTAAAATTATCGACAATAATATTCACGTCACTACAATAACCTCAATGCATTTTCCGAATATTCCCTAAAACGTATTTCTACGTCTGATTTTCGCTAGAAAGTGATTCAGCAACATTTGTTACGTATTAATATTCGGTTCATAACTTATATTCAGCAAACAATATAGGAAAAATTACCGGTGGAAGGTCAATAGTTCCTGCGTATTTTGTTTGCTTGTTTAATGGGATTTTCAGCTCTCAACCGCACAACACATTATGCCACAGGATCTCAACAGTGACTATTTTGAATAATACAAATACTTTTTATAAATCCATAATAGTATTATTACCACAATATCATAAAACACATACGAGATGACAACTAAAACGTAAACAATGAATATGCGACCAAGTCAAATAGTTTTTTTTTTTTTTTTATTTTTTTTTTATTTTTTATTATGGCGCCACACTTTTTGTGTATTTGCCAGTGTCAAGTATTAGATTAATCAAGTAATATTTCCCATCGTGGGATTGTAATATGGCACCACACTTTTGGTGTTCGCCAGTGTCAGGTATAAGTTGAGTTGCCCCAATAAAACGGTAGAAACTTTATTGAGGCTTCGATGGAGTTTAGGAGTGAACCTAAAAAGTCACGATTTTCAATTTTATATCATTTGCCTACACTCTCACACGTTCACGAACACTTAATGGTTAATTATCCACCATAATTACACATTAAACTTCGGAGAAATTCAAGTTTTGAAAAATAATATAAAATCGACAATGTGCACTTTTCATTTTCCCGCCTAAACTCCAGTCAAATAGTTTCAAATGAATGAACGGACAATTGTTGCCAGTTAAGTCAGATTTAAAAAGTTACAGTGTTTTGCATAAAAAATAACAGTACCTATGGTACAAAATTACAGTAACTAAAAATAATTATTTTAACCTTAATACAAGGAATTTTAATGAGATTGTCAACAATGAGGTGTAAATATACTACATAATATAAATGTAGTGATTGTCATAACCTGTAATGATAGTTTAAGAGTTTTAAATAAATAAATAACCGTTACGCTACGCTTATACAATGTGTACCTACTATATGTGTTGGTTTGACGAATATTCTAAATTGCCTATTTTCCAAGTGAAATAGTAATTATTTTAGTTTTTTAACTTTCGTTATATTTGACTCATTTTGGTGGCTCGTGCTCGCTCATGTAACAGGTTGCAAGATTTATAGTATATATATTATAATGGTGGGTTATCGAACAAAACATAGATACTAGTACTTCAGAAGTTCGGAAATAAAGAAATGGCGCTAGCAGTAAAATATTCTTTTTCCATTCGTCCAGTGTTTGCTATATGGGAACTTCGTAGTAAAATATTTGAATTACGATGATTTTATTATTTGTCGGATACATTTTATTATTTTGTTCAGTCGTATCATTTTATTTATTGCGTTGTATCAGTATTATTATATTATGACCGATAACTTGTATGTGTGGTGTAAACTGTTAGTATAAGTTGGTTAATAAATAAATAAATTTTTCTAAAAAATGAAAAATATGCAGCTATTTGACAATATCTAGGTAATCATTAGTTTTTTACTGTATTTTTGTATAACCTACAGTATACAATACCTAAATTCAGCAATACAGTAAATTTACTGTAATTACAATGTACCTGGCAACACTGAAATGGGCAGACTTTGGGGTAATACAACCAAATTTAGTCGTATTATTTTTTTCAATTGTCAGTTGGTTATATTTAAATATAACCAACTGACAATTGATTTAATGACATGCCAATAAAAGTAAAACAAAAAGTGAATAGTTTGTATCATTCTTACATCCTTTTCATGCCATAAGATAGAACAAGACCAAAGACAGTTTCAGGTTCATTTTTTCATCTAGATTCTGGGCTTGTCTTACTTCAATGGGGGGGGGACACTTAGAACATGCATCATGTCAATAAATACAGACATGCCATCTACTTTGCATAACAGAGAAACACTGCTACCTAATAGTTTCAAGTCTATCGATAGATGTCTCTTCTCTCAAACTGTAATGCAATTAATAAAATAGGTTTAAGGATGATCGTTTAGCTGGGCCCGCCAAATTCAAATTACAATTGGTTTTTCGCAATTTCGCAAAGTTTTTCATGCTCAGTTGTGAATATTGTATAGCTAATGCCGAAATTACTACAACTTTGAATTTAGAATGTGTTATAGACCTATAAATTGCGAAAAACCAATTGTAATTTGAATTTGGCGGGCTCAGCTAAACTATCAGCCTTAATATGTGCGGGAATTTAATTCTGTATTAATAGTATTAATTATAGTATTTATTGTACAGACCATTTATAACATGTTTGGTAAAAAATATCACATTATTTTATTTCAATAGCACTGTAGCTTATGGTAACATTGTTGTGAATACTTTTGATATTATTTAACTGGCAACATTAAACAATATGGTCGCTGAAACTTGTGTTTACGTATGTTAGTGTTTCGTGTTCATTATAATTATGATGAATTATTAGTTTTTTTCAGTGTTTTGTCTACTTCAAACTTCGAGTTAAGATCTCTTCTTCGTCCTGATATGAGATTATATTTGGAAACCAATATTATTCTACCATTAAACTATAAATAAATGAAAACGTATACCTGTATTATATATATCTATCTACCTACCTATAGCTATCTATAGAGCGTTTGTTTGTTACTATTAGGAAATGCAGATGTCGCTTCATAACTTCAAATCGGGATGCCTCAAATTGGCTCAAGAGGGCTCTCTTGTACAACTATATTATTATACTCTTCTATATTATTATACTCTTTGATAAAAGATGTCTGCCGTTTTGATGCGCACAGGCATTTTTTGATTCATATAACTTTTTGCGTTACTGAGTATTATTTTATACTTGTAATTGCTTTGAAAGTTGTTTCATCGCTATTGGTGTTGAGTTGAAGTATCCTCCGCTATAGCTGTGCTCTTGTGATTGACGTCGAGTTCTATCTATCGTAACCCAATATATATATACGTACCTATCTATAATTATACTAGCTTCTGCCCGCGACTTCGTCCGCGCAGCGTAATGATATATAGCCTATAGCCTTCCTCACTAAATGGGCTATCTAACACTGAAAGAATTTTTCAAATCCGACCAGCAGTTCCTGAGATTAGCGCGTTCAAGTAAACAAACAAACTCTTCAGCTTTATATATTAAGTATAGATTATACGATAAGATATCGCCTACCCACGGTAAAAGAATTAGCTTAAAATAGGTACTAAAAAATCAGAAACAATACCCTAAAGAAAATTAACTCGCTGAGCTAACTGGGCTCACTGCCCTTCCCCCTCATGACTGCCTTGCACATCATAAATGCGCGCGCGGTACTTGATCATTATTTTGCTGCGATGTTATTTTAACACTGCGATATCTCCTAAGATATTCATTGAAATCCAATGATGTAAAGGGCACTTTTGTTTTAAATTAAATACTTCTGATGAATAACGTATTTATTTGGATAAGGATTAATATCATGTTTATAAAAACACCTTCGCAAATAATGCATTTGGAATTTTAGAACAAAGTTAGCATAAAAAAGGTTATAGTAAGCCAACCTTAAAAGATAGACATATGCTGTCGCGGACTTTTTTTTAGAACTTTTAAAGAGGAACAATTCTGTCATATATGATTTTTGCGAAACTTTAACCGTTTACGCAGCGCACGCATCGGAAGCTCTCAAAAGGAAAAAAACCCCGATTTTGAAACATTCTTCATTGATGCTCCGCTCCTATTGGTCTTAGCGTGATGATATATAGCCTATAGCCTTCCTCGATAAATGAGCTATCTAACACTGAAAGAATTTTTCAAATCGAACCAGTAGTTCCTGAGATTAGCGCGTTCAAGCAAACAAACAAACAAACAAACAAACAAACTCTTCAGCTTTATATATTAGTATAGATCTAGCTATTCAGAATTTCAACTATGTGCACCAGGTGGTGCCACTTTCTTAGGCATAATTTTTTCATTTGACATACCCATCTATACCCAAATATACTTATTATTATTATTGTGCATAGAGCACACGACCGACCGGGCGACCGTGAGCGAGAGCGAGGTTGCGTGACAAACACAGACCACAGACTACTAAGAGATACTAGTACTAGTATTTATACAGACTACTAATAGTGACAAAGAGCATAGTTCATAGAGTTGTATTGTGTACACGTACAGGGACTTATAACGTTATCCATAACAGAATTATTCGTAACGATATAATAACGTTATAATAGTATCGATACCTCGGCCTCGGCCAACATTCGAAATTCATTGCATAATGTTATACGGGTAACAGAACGAAATTCAGAACGAAACAAATATCAACGGCCTGCAACGTAATGAAGAAGCATCATAATACTTATCTGGAACAATTGTTTCTGGAGATGGGTTGTAAAAAATAGATAAAGCAGATATTTAATCTTGATGAAAGTAATAAGACAATAATATACGAAAAAAATAGAACTTAAAAAATTATAACGTTTTTATTTACGTTTTTTTATAACAATATTTTAGTAACGATAAATTGATAAAGGTAACGGAACGAAATTATAACGTTATACTTAAACAATGGTGCGCAAAATTTCGTTATTGATAAAGTTATCTCGACCTTGGGCAGATAACATTACTAAATTACACCGGTCCCTGATTGCGTGAGTCGAGTATCGAGTTGCGAACAGTCGAGCACAGACGAGATACATAGAAGAGATCAAAGAGTATAATAATATAGATACGGGATACTACGCTACGTGTTATAGTTCACGCCAAATAACTTGACCCAAAACTAACGGAGAGGGGGAAAGTTTGTGTAGTGCATTTGCGTGCAAAATTTACTAAAAGTCGACTACTGCGCATCCACCGTTTTGGTTCAAGTTATTTTGCGTCAACTTTACGCAGAATGCTGCGATCGCGTCTACATCCACAGACTAGAGAGAGATACTCCAAATACACTGAGTGCGTTCCACTTAGCGCCCACGACGATCAAAATACTCATTTAGTCGTTCGTTACACATAGCAATATATTCAATATATTATATATGTATAAAAGTCAGATAGAACGAGTTCAAAAAAGATTTATAAACCACCTTAACTATCGCCTTCGCAAACCTCCATTGTCTTACGAAAATAGCTGTCAGGCATACGTTCTACTTACACTCGATGAACAACGTAGTGTTGGATATGTGTTTACTTTACGTCATACTTATTTTCCGGAGATCATATTTAACGCACCCCTAAGACGTACTCGCCATACACCAATGTTGCATGTGCCTCGGCATGCAACTAACTTTGCTAGTAATTGTGTGCTGACTCGCATTGCTTGAACATAATGTGAGGGATTTATTCATTAAAACATTCGTATGAACAAAGATATGCTTTTTATTTGACACGACTGTTATTTAGTAACTAAGGTAAAAACCATGACAGACATGCAGTGTCTTTGGTACTGTATGGCCAGTACTCACACTCCTCTTCACGGCATCGTCGTTGTCATCAGGACCTCAGGAAAGTCCTAAGCCGCTCCGCAATTGCAACAGCCGCGGTCCAGCTAGGGCCTTTGTTAGGATATCTGCCTCCATATCTTCAGTTCGCAGATACCTGACCTGTATCACTCCGTCCATTATGCAATTTCTTATGAAATGCATTTTTAAGTCAATGTGTTTGGACTTGGAAGTGACCATTGTGTTCTGACTTAACTTGAGGGCAGCTTGGTTGTCATTTAATATGACTATGCTGTTATAGTTGGCCCCAAGATCTTTAAATAGACTATTCAAGTGAATAGCCTTCTTTGCAGCTTCGGTCAGAGCGACATATTCCGCTTCGGCAGTCGATAGTGCTACACACTTGCTTTTTCGACATCCAGCTTATTGTCGTTCCAGCATATTTAAAACAAACACCCGAAAAAGATTTTCTGTCGAGCTTGCATGCGCCCCAATCTGCGTCAGCCATACCATGTAATTCTTGGTGAGTTTTTCTAAATATAAGGCCAACGCTTTTTGTTCCCTTTAAATATCGCAGCACTCTTTTTGCACATTTGAAATGCTCTTCTCCATAACAATCATTAAATTGGGAGAGATAGCTTATGGCAAACATTATATCGGGTCGAGTTGCCACTGCCAGATACATGAGTGTACCAATTAAATTTTTGTAGGGCTGATCAGTCCTTGCATCTCTTCCTGCTTTTTCTAGTCGAAGACCTGGTTCTATGGGTGTAGATGTGGCCTTGCATTCTTCCATGTTGAATTTTTTAAGGGTATCTTCTATGAACTTTTCCTGGTTCAGTTTAATTTCATCTCCCTTATAGGTTACATCTATCCCTATTAGCCGTTTAGGTTTTCCTAGGTCTTTCAATTCAAATTTCTTATTTAACAGGTCTTTTATTTCTTGGAGCTTTCTCGGACACGAATAGGCAATTAACAAATCATCGACATAGATAATAATTATGATTTTAACTCCTCTTTTGTCTAGTAAGTATAAACATGGGTCAGCTTCCGATGCATTGAAACCTATGTTCTTTAACTCTGTGTCGAGTTTCTTATACCATTGCCTCCCTGCCTGTTTGAGTCCATATAAAGTTTTTATGAGATGACAAGCTTTCCCTTTGGGATTGTTTTTTATGTCTTTTAGCATACTCATGGTTTTGTTGTACAAAGTCAAATCTTCTTGTTTGCTTTCTTCAACCATGATTTCAGTCAGATATTCTTCTAAAAAGTCTGGATATTTCATTAATATCTCTTCCTCTAGTTCACCATTCAGGTACGCCGTTGTAACGTCCATCTGGTTCAATTTTAAGCCTTCTTCCATGGCTATTCCAACAACAGATCTTATCGAACTCAGTTTAGCTACTGGAGCGTATGTTTCGTTGTAGTCGACGCCTGGTCGCTGAGTGAAGCCCCGTGCTACAAGTCTGGCTTTGTTTGTGATTCTGTTGTCAGGTCCTATTTTGTTTCTTAGGACCATTTTGTAGTCCACTTCTATAATTTCAGTGTTCCTTTTTACTATTTTCCAGGTACCATTCTTAACATGTGCTTTAATCTCGGCTTTTATAGCATCATGCCAGTATTCATCATCATTTTCATTTTTATCGGATATGTAGGCTATCTCTGAGAGTAGGTGACTTTCTTCAGTCTGGTCCAGTATAAAATCTCTGGTCCACGCGGGCGGACGCCTGTCTCTTTGCGGCCTCCCATTTTCAGGTATTTCTACAACATCTGATGCATCATCATAAGACTCTATTCCTTCCACTGGAGAAACTTCATCTTCATGTTCGTTGAAATTCTGCAATGAATTTTCCTTTTCTTTCTTTGTTATTTCAATTTCTATTGGTTGTACCCTTTTATTTTTTATATAACCTCTAATTTTATTTTCTTTTTCAGGTTGTCTAGAGTATTCCTTTTCGTTAATAAGTTTATCATAGTTCTGACTTTCTTCTTCGAAGTACATCTTGTCTATGACTTTTATGTCCCTGCTTATCACTACATCATCGTCTTTGGGTATGTACACTCTGTAAGCCTTTGAGGTCATTGAGTACCCCATGAATACTCCTTCTTTTGCATTCTGGGTCAGTTTCCCTCGTTTGTTCTTTTTTAAAACAAAGGTTTTCCTGCCATACACGTAAAGATGATGTCCACATGGTATTCGGCCTAGCCATTTCATGAACGGTGTCTCGCCATTCAGTGCTTTGGAAGGGCTACGATTTATAAGGTAGTTTGCGGTTGCTACCGCTTCCGCCCAGAGCTTTTTAGGTGCTTTTGCCTCGATTAACAGACATCTGGCTTTGTCTAGCAAGGTTCTGTTCTTCCTCTCGCTAATCCCATTTTGTTGAGGGGTGTAAACTGTGGTCAACCTTCTTTGGATGCCATGCGATTTGAGAAAGTCATCGAATTCCTTGTTTCGGTATTCTGTACCATTGTCGGTCTGCAGATTCTTTATCTTCTTGTTATGGAATGTCTCAACTTCATTTTTGTATTCTTTGAAAACTTTGAACACGTCACTCTTTCTTTTAATAAAGTAGACGTGACAATAACGACTGTAGTCGTCTGTAAAAGTAACATAGTACTTTGATCCTGCTAGTGTATCACATTCAAAAGGTCCACAAACGTCACTATGGATTATTTCCAGGTTATCAGTTGTGTATAGATCATGTCTTACGAATGGTAACCTGGACAATTTGCCTTTGATGCAGGTCTCGCATGTTTCCATGTCTTCATCATTTAAATTTAAACCATACATAAGGTTATCTTTAGCCATCTTCTTTAAATCTCTTTCGTTTATGTGGCCAAGTTTTCGATGCCATTCCATAATGTCACTGTAATTTTTAGGTGTGTAGTTTGCAGTTTCTTTTTGTACACATTCAAAGAAGTAAAGTCCATCTCTCTTTCGAGCAGTCAGTGTCTTTTTGCCGGTTTTTTCTACGACGTAGGCTTTTTCCTTTTCAAAAATAACCTTATTTCCTCTGTCCGTTATCTTGGCGACCGATAGAAGGTTTACCGTTGTATCGGGAACATACAGAGTGTCGTTGAAATCGTAGATGTGTTTATCGCTACTGACTGTAACTCTCCCTTTGCCTTGAATTTTAGTAGTGTATTTGCATGATGCTAACTTAAGGGTGCCATTTTCAGGGGTCATGGTAGAAAACATGGATTTGTCACCACACATGTGTGACGAGCAGCCGCTATCTAGACACCAAAAATTTTCGGCAGCATCCGAATTCACGGTGCTCAGACAAACGTTATAACTGCGTTTACTTCCGTTGTCTTTTTCATGGGTGTTTTTCTTCTTGCCCCAACATGTTTCGATAGAGTGGCCTTTCTTTTTACAGCTCTTGCAGTACAACCTTTGTCTGTTTTTCTTGACGTGATAAGCTTCTGTGCTTTCAGGCTGAACATTTTCGCTCCTTGCTTGGTATTCTTCCAAAATCTTTACTTTTAGATCTTCAGGATTTGGCAAGGTGTCTCGAGATTCAATGGCAATCCTAAAGTTCTCAAAATTTGTCGGCAAACTGTAGAGAAGCATTATGCTAAGCAGTTCTGGAGGTACCTTTATATCCATGTCTGCTAATTTATCCACGATGTCCATGAAGTTATTTATGTGGTCACATATATCTTCCCCTGTGGTCATTCGCTTTAAAACCAACTGTTTTAATAATGTAGCTTTCCTCGCAGGCCCATTGGTTTGGTACGTAGCTTTTAAC
Organism: Acronicta leporina; assembly: GCA_947256265.1. Taxonomy (NCBI): domain Eukaryota; kingdom Metazoa; phylum Arthropoda; class Insecta; order Lepidoptera; family Noctuidae; genus Acronicta; species Acronicta leporina. Next base: position 14,239,509 of record OX366521.1, read on the forward strand.
TTGTCCCATACAGCTTTAGATGTCGCGCAGCCTTTAATTTGTTTTAATTCAGACGGTGACATTAAAAGTAGGATTTCAGCTTTTGCCTTCAAGTCCTCTTTGTTGAACGCCGATCTCGCCGCCGCATCCGTAGCTGGTGGTATAGTTTTCTCACCGCTTACGATATCCCAATAGTCATTTTTTATCAGGACCGCTTGTGCTTGCAAACACCATGTATCATAATTTGACTTGGTTAAAGGTTCTATGTTGCGATAACTCGTAGTTGATGCCATTTTTATTTTATTTGCATCAGAACCACGCTCTGCTACCAATTTGTGAGGGATTTATTCATTAAAACATTCGTATGAACAAAGATATGCTTTTTATTTGACACGACTGTTATTTAGTAACTGTTGAAATTTGGCTCAACGTGTGATGAATAAATTTAATATAACGTTAGCGTTTTTACAACCATATAATTTTCTTAGAACATCTGACATAACATTGGTTTTTCTGTTTCATGACATTACAAAACCGTGAAGGTAGGTATAAACTATACAAACTACTTCAACATCCTCCCTTTTTGTAAAGTCTATGAAAAGGTATACTATGTACAGTGTAAGCCTATCCGGTCCAATATGGATACGATAGACGACCTGCTAAGCGGCTTCGTAAGCAAGTCTGCGCTTTGTAGGTTTGCCCCTACATGCTTGACATGTAGTGTTCCATCTGCAACGAGTTCTCTCACATAGAAGTGTCTAACTGCAATGTGTTTCGTTCTTCGATGCAGTTCTGGATTTTGCGCCAATTTAACAGCGGCCTCATTATCTATCTTCAATACCGGTGTTTCTTTTAAGCAGGTAATTTCATTGAACAGCCTTTGCAACCAGACTATCTCGCGAGCTGCTTCGCTGGCTGCTACAATTTCTGCTTCTGTCGACGAGATCGCTACTGATGACTGTTTCCTGCTTGCCCAGGAAATCGCTCCTCCAGCGTATAAACACAGGATGCCACTAGTGGATCGACGATCCTTGACATCTCCTGCGTGATCAGAATCAGAGTAGGCTTCCAGAATTCCTGTCTGACATTTCTTATACGTTATTCTGTAATTTAACGTGCCTTGCAGGTAGCGCATTATACGCTTCACCTTTAGAACATCTTCTTTGGAAGGGTTCTCTAGCGTCCTAGATACTACACCAACGGCGTAGGCGATATCTGGCCGCGTTCCGACCATAAGGTAAGCAAGAGCTCCAACGACTTGTCTATAAGGATAAGACTTCTCGTCAATTTCCTCTTTGTCTGATATGCCTTGCTCGGAGTCCCTGATTATGGGTGTTGTCACTGATTTGCAGTTTCCCATATTGAAACGCGCTAACACCTTCTCTGTGTAGTGTTTTTGGTCTATACTTAAAGAGCCATCACCATTTTTGTGTAGTTGCAACCCTAGATAATAATCTGCAGGCTTTGCGGTAATCTTAAATCTTCTTTTAAGCTCAGTTAGAAACTTATCCGCATCCCTCTGATTAGTTGCAGCTACCAGCCCATCGTCGACGTATAAGGCTAGGATTATCTTGGCCTGTGTACGTTTTCTTATAAATAAGCATGGATCCGTCTGACTCTGTTGAAAACCTATGCTCTTCAAGAAGTCTACGATACACTTGTTCCAGCATCTAGGTGATTGCTTTAACCCATAGAGGCTTCGCTTTAACTTACAGACTCGATTAGTTCCATCATTCATACCATCAGGCTGTTTCATGTAGATCTCTTCCTCAAGAGTGCCATTTAGGAAGGCAGCAGAAACATCGAACTGTGTGAGTGTAAGACTTTCATTTGCCGCGACACTTATGACCGATCTGATAGTCGTCATCTTAGCCACAGGGCTAAATGTATCGTCATAATCCACTCCTGGTTTTTGCGAAAAACCTCGAGCAACAATCCTTGCCTTATATTTGTCAATCGTACCATCAGCGTTGGTCTTTATTCTGAAGATCCATTTGCATGAAATAGCCTTGCGATCCTTGGGTAGATCGACTAGAGTCCAGGTTTTATTCTCTTCTAAAGACTTAATCTCGCTTTTCATTGCTTTGATCCAATGCTCCTTGTCTTGACTCTTTAAAACTTCATTGTAAGTTGTAGGTTCATACACGTCAACTACAGAAGTCATAACGTAGTCACCAAGTTTTGCTGGTGGTCGCAATGTAGATCTGTCTCTCAGAGTCATTCTTCCTTGATCCTCAATTTCATTATCTTGCAATATGTCATCTTCCAACTGCTCTGGTAATGTTTGATCATCAACTTCATCTCGTTCTTGTGTTTCATTAGGTGTATCAGCAAACGATTCAGGAGGTATACACTCTTGAAATGTATCTGTACTTTCATTTCCTTCCTCCCTTACATCATGAATCGGTTGACTGTCCTCCTCCCCAGCAACAAGATTTTGTGATCTACGAAGAGTTATTTCTATTTCAGAATTTTTCTCAACGGACTTTGATCTGAGATGTTCCTTAGTATCAGTCCTGGTGATTGATAACTCCTGAAATACGACATCCCTAGAACGAAATAGCGATATCCTTTATAAGAGAATGGAAATGGTCCACAAACATCAGAGTTTATAATTTCTCCGGGTATTTTTGCTCTATCTCTAGTTCTAAAAGGTTGCCTATGCATTTTCCCGAAGCTGCAACCTTCGCAAAAATCTTTTGTTTGATTTTGTACCTTTATTCCAAGTTCCCGTTCTATAACCCTTTTAACATGAAGTTTGCTTTGGTGTGCTAATCTCTCATGATATATTTGTAATGGGTCCTGGCTTGTCAGTGCATTAACTTCAACAGAAATAGGTGGCTTAATATTCTTCACATTCAGTTTGAATAGCCCTCCCCATTTCTTTCGTTCGCCTGTTACTTTGACAATGCCCTTCGATTTTAATCTACAAAATTCAGGTTCAGATTCAAATAAGCTTTGTGGTAATCTGTCTTGTGCAGCTAACAAGGAGAACAGATTTTTCTGTAGTGACGGCACACACCATACATCGCATAGGTTTATCGTCCCTTTGTGATTTCCGACTGTGGCTTCCAGTTTTATGTCACCTTTGCCAGTGGCATTTACTTTCTCACCATTTGCTGTTGTTACAGTATGCTGTGCTTCAAAACTTTCAAATGTATGAAACAGGTCTCTCCTGAATGTGACATGACTTGTCGCTCCACTGTCCAGATACCAGTTATCTTTGTCAGGGTACAGACAATAGTCCTTTTCTGCCATCATTAGGTCTGTGACATTAACATTATTTGTCTTCATGCTCGCACTTGCCTTCGGTGGCCTTCCGTCACTCAACCACTTTGCGCATTTTCTTACTTTGTGTCCTTGTTGACCGCAGTAATTGCACTTTAAGCTTTGGTGGTGAGGCTTCTTCCCTTTCCTAGAACCTTTAAGTGTTAGAGCTTGGGTACTCTCACTTGTCGATGTAGAGGGTTGCGACTCAACGTTTCTTTCAAACGCACAGAGTTGTGAAGTTAATCGATCTATAGTCCTTTCCTTTTTAGCCATAAGTAGCCAGCTTGATTTGAAATTAAGATATTCGTCAGGCAATGTGTCTAGGATCTTGCATATTAGAACTATCTCCGGCAATTCTTGGTTTCCTTGCAGCTTTGTTATTTCTTTATTAAGCTTAAACCAAATATTCTTTAGCTTAGAGAGATGAATGGCCATGTTATCCTCTGGTTCCTTCTTGTACTCGAAGAATTTTAAACAATTTTCGTACACCAGATCATCTCCGTCTCCATCGAATAGTCTCCTAAGTTCATCCCATACTTCCTTTGACGTCTCAAACCTCATAATTCTTTGGACTATTTCGTCGCTCATATTACTTGTCAGAATGACAAGAAGCATGCTATCTATCTCTAGAAATTTCTGTTTAGCTGTCACATTTTCTGCACTTGATGCATCCGCTTTAGGTCCTGGCAATGTGTATGTACCTTCCAATAGGTTTAAGGCTTTTGGGATACCTTTTAGTAACATACTCATCTTGGGGCGGGGCTGCAGCTATGCTTTTGCGGTTGCGTAACGACATGCTTTGCTCTGCTTTGCATGGTAGTATAGGTGCAGGCCTACCTTACCGCCTCCTTCTGAAGTGGTAAGGGGGTGAGGTCTTGGGGGAGAGCGCTACAGTCGTGTAGATCCCCAAGGCAAGTCCGGTGGTCTAGCCTTCTCGAGGTTGCCGCCCTGTTATCGGTCTAATTCCTTCAGAATTAGACATAACAAAAAACACCGGGCGCCTTTGTATGCTATATATGTATGTATGCTATATATGTATGTATGATAATTTTATATATAATTTATAATTTCTTTCTTCTTCTGTTTTGTGCTTCTGTTTGTGTGTTTCTCCAATCCAAGGTGTCATTCGTACCGTGCCGAGGGATGCGTGGCTGGGGGGGAGCTCAGTCTTGAACGGTGGCTGCTCGAGACCAGGACAAATCGAGCAGTATTACAGTCCTCTCGTCGGTATGCGGGGCTCTGCCGGCGAGGATTATTATTCCCTAGCTTCTCGTGGGATTTACATGGAAGGAAATGAAAATTCAAAAGACACACCGAACCCATCTTCTACAATAGAAGAACCGTTCTCTCCTCTTTTAGGGGAGACGATAGAGATGATGGAGGTTTTACTAGCCTCCCCACAGACCGTCTCCACTGATAAGTGTGAGGGGGCCAGTCCGCCCGAGGCAGGAAGCCACTGTGACTCTGCCTTACGGACGGAGAAGCCCCCAAGCCGGCCAGTGAGACTCAATGGCGCAGCGCGGAAGCGATTCCGAAGGCTATTAGCAGCCAATGTCAAGGTCGATGAGGCCCGCGCATTGGCTAAAAAGCCTTGGAAAGAAATTCCAATTACTGGAATTCCTCCAGACCCGAAGACGATGAAACGTATAAGGTCGGAGGATGAATCTCCAAAGGGACAGCCGAAGAAGACACCCCGGATGGAGGAGCCCGTGACTCAGCCCAGCTTCAGACAGGTAGTGGAGCAAACGCGAGTGGGAATCAGAAACCTGAATCCCATGAGCGAGCACCAAATGAAGCTGGTGCATCGAGCCCTAACCCTAGCGGTGTTAGAGATCGCCGCCAAGGGAAAGGGTCCGAGATTTACGGGCTTTACCCACAGACCAGGGTGGATTCTCGTCACCTGTGTGGACCAGGCTAGCCTAGACTGGCTATCTGAAAAGGTCCCCAGGTTAAAACCATGGAGTGGGGCATCGCTCTCGGTAATACCGGGGAGTGAACTACCAAAGCCGGCGGTAGGGACTACGTTCATCCCCAGCACTGAGGCAGAGTCGCTAGACGAAGCTACCCGGTTGCTGGGGATTCAAAATGAAGGTCTCAACACGGAGCTTTGGAGGGTCGCGCATAGCAGGGCCGAGGGAAATGGATATATAGTGTCGTTTTTCCTTGACGACCCTTCTGTGGTGGCCCTCCGGGCTATGAACTGCGAGGCTATTCTTGGTTTTAAAAAACTTATTTTCAAAATCAAGAATAGCTCGGAGGTTGGCCCTTCACCGTCAAACGGGTCACAGGAGGCTCGCGATCCTCAGCCCTCCACTTCAGGCTCTGAGAGGCAAGGCATGGTAGACCCCGGGCGTCAACACACTGTTGATAAGGGGGTGCTCAAGCCAGTGCCTCGGAGCAGTGAAACGGCTGTGGAGCTGAACCTCCATCCGAGGCAAGGTGAAGTGACGCCCGGTCCACAGCCTGCTGTGGACAGGTGGGTTAAAACGCCAATGCCTCGGAATAAGGGGAACCAGGTGGCAAAACCAACAAACGCCTGGCGGACCGCGACAGGTCAGGGACGCTCACGGCCCAAACCAGCGCGGACGAAAACAACCCCGCAAAAAAACCAATAGAAGCTACCCAGGCGGGAGCGGTGAGGGTCCTCCAAGCCAACCTACACCATGCTGCGGCAGCGTCGGCGGTAATGGAGTGTTGTCTTGCAGAGGGCAAAGCAAACCTCGCTTTGATCCAAGAACCTTGGGTAGCTAACTCTCAGGTTCTGGGACTCAATGCTGCCGGTAAGATTCTTTATCATACAACGAGCACTAGGCCCAGGGCATGTATTTTATTTAATAATAATGTGGATTTTCTGCCAATTACAGAAGTTTGCAATAACGACTTGGTAGCCGCCTTTGTCAACCTCAAAGGATGGAATGGAGCGAGGGTGATCATATGCTCTGCCTACCTACCCGGCGAGAGAGACAACCCAACGGAAGACTTGGAGAGGGTGGTAGCATACGCCGCCCAACACAAGGCCGAGCTTCTGATTGGCTGCGACGCAAACGCTCATCACACCTCTTGGGGAAGCAGTGACACCAACAAGAGAGGTGAGTTACTCTTTGACTTTCTCAATACTAATCTTTTAACAGTGCTAAATATAGGATACGTACCGACCTTCGTAACCAGCGCTAGGCAGGAAGTCTTAGATATTACCATCGCTACACATAACTTAGCCAGACATATAGTGAAATGGCAAGTTAGCAGCGAAAACTCAATGTCGGACCATAGACATATAACATTTGAATTTCGGGCTGCTCTAAACACCCTAACTACAACCTACAGGGATCCGAGATCAACTGCTTGGGCTGACTTTAGAGAGCGTCTAAAGCAAAATCTTGAGAACGTCCCAAAATCTATCAAAACCATCGATAGCCTTGAGATTGCGGTGGCCACTCTCACAAAAGGCATTCACAAGGCCTATGAAGAGAGCTGTCCTCTTAAAACCAAGACCTCAACCAGGAAAGTTCCCTGGTGGAACTCGAGGCTAAGGAAGCTTAGGGAAAAAACCAGGAAATTATTCAATAAGGCTAAAAAGTCTCATGTCTGGGAGATCTACAAAAAAGCCTTAACCGAATATAGCAAAGAGATTAGGAAGGCTAAAAGAGCATCGTGGAGAAAGTTCTGCGAGGATATTAAAACACTTCCTCATACAGCAAGACTTCATAAACTGCTATACAAAGCCAATACTAGTCAGATCGGACTCCTGAAAAAGGAAGATGGCTCTTACACTACCAATGAAGAGGAGACCTTAGAGTTGCTGGCCACGACCCACTTTCCCGGGTCTCTGAAAAGGGACTCCATGCAACAGCTGCCACCTACACATAGACCTCGTAACGAGGACTGGAGCAGAGCTGCAAAGATAATAAGACCCGATCAAGTAAAGTGGGCCGTTGACTCTTTTAAACCTTACAAAGCATGTGGTGAGGATGGGATATTACCTGTGTTATTACAGCAGGGGGTGAACATCCTAATTCCACATCTGGTCAAAGTCTTCAGAGCGAGTTTCGCATGGGGCTATGTACCAGATCAATGGACTTTAGTTAAAGTCCTCTTTATACCTAAAGCAGGTAAGAAAGATTACAGCCAGCCAAAGTCTTTCAGACCAATCAGCCTCACTTCATTTCTTCTCAAGACAATGGAGAAGGTGCTAGATAGGAATATTAGGGATGTAGCTCTTACTGCATTTCCTATACACCATACCCAACATGCCTACAGCAAGGGCAAATCAACGGTAACTGCCCTCTCAAGCCTCATAGACAACGTAGAGAAGGCCATGGAAGATAAAGAAATAGCATTATGTGCGTTTCTTGACATTGAAGGTGCTTTTGATAACTCGCCAACATCACTGTTGGTGAATGGGTTGATAGATAAAAACGTCGACCCTACCACCACCAGATGGGTGAGAGCAATGCTCACTAGTAGAGGAGCAAAATTAGCACTTCATGACACAACAATAGAAGTATCCACGGTCAAGGGATGTCCACAAGGTGGCGTCTTATCGCCATTGCTATGGACTCTTGCTGTGGATGAGCTACTACACAGGCTTGCAGAACGTCGAATCGATGCGCAAGGTTATGCAGATGACCTGGTTATCATAGTGAGAGGGTTCTGCCAATCTACTATATCAAGCCTTATGCAAAGAGGACTTAACATTGTCAGTGAATGGTGCGTCAAAAGTGACCTCTCTGTCAACGCTGATAAAACTGTTATAGTACCTTTTACGAAACGACGGCATTTGGACAAGCTTACACTGCCAAAGCTGAAAGGAAAAATAATCAAGCATTCCACGGAGGTCAAGTACTTGGGCGTTACCATCGACCAAAAGCTTACGTGGAATCCGCACTTAGCTAATGTACTTAAAAAAGCTAAGATGGCACTTGGGGTCAGTGGCCGCCTAATGGGGAGCAACTGGGGTGTAAAACCTAGTACTGCCCTCTGGTTATACACTGCCATTGTGCGGCCGATCGTTACGTACGCATCAGTGGTATGGTATGACAAGGCCTACCAAGTGACCACTATAAAAAAACTTGACAGTCTGCAGAGAACTGCCTGTCTCATTTCCTCAGGTGCCATGTCCACATGCCCTGCTATGGCACTAAATGCCTTACTGGGGTTACCGCCTCTTCATGTATTCGTACACAGAGAGGCGAAAGCCACCATGTACAGAGCCAACATTCAGGGCAAAACTTGGCTATCCAAAAAAATGAGGACCCTACAGAACTCAACATTGGCAACTCCAATACTTGGCATGACAACGGATGCCATGCTTCTGCGGCATGTTTATGAAAAACAATATACCGTAGAAATGCCTTCAAGGGAAGACTGGTCAAAGGACCAGTTAACTTATGAGACCGGGAGCCTAATTTGGTATACCGACGGCTCGAAAATGGAAAATGCTGTAGGCTGCGGAATACATGGAGAGCGACCAAGGTTCAACAAATATGTGAACTTGGGACGATACGCCTCCATTTTCCAAGCAGAGGTTTACGCCATCTTGGAATGCGCAGAAGCCAATCTGCAGAAGCACTACAACAACCACACCATTTATATAAATTCGGACAGCCAAGCAGCTCTTTTAGCGCTGGACTCGAACGTAATCTCGTCGAAACTGGTAGAAGATTGCATGGCTCGATTAAACTCTCTAGGGATGAGGAATAGGGTAGTTTTAAGATGGGTACCAGGTCATGCGGGAATCGTTGGCAATGAACGTGCCGATGAACTCGCAAGAGCTGGGGCTAGTAGCACGCAGCTGGGCCCTGAACCCTTCTGTGGAATACCTAAAGCCTTAGCTCAGAGAACTCTAACGGACTTAAGCTTTGAGAACGCTACCAAACTCTGGATGGAATCGCCAGGCATGGACCACTCCAAAGCTTTGATTAAAGCCTATAATAAAAGGCATACATGCCTTTTACTTGCGCTGAACAGGAACAATCTGCGCATTGTGACAAGAGCCTTAACGGGACATTGTTGTTTAAACAAGCACATGTTCAACCTAAGGCTGAGCGATACGCGAACCTGTCGACGTTGTGAAGAGGCTGATGAAACGCCACTTCATCTTCTTGGGGAATGTGGATCGCTAATGCACAAGCGTAGCGCTCATCTAGGGAAACATACCTTAAGCCCGGATGAAATAAAAGAGCTCACCCCTAGGAAAATCCTGCAGTTCATAGTAGCCGCAGGATTCAGCGGTGAACTATAAATCAAAGAGTGGCGATCACAATAGACCATTTTCGGTCGCAGTGATACAATAGCCGCAAGAAGAAAAAAAAAAAAAAAAAAAAAAAAAAACATACTCATCTTATACTTCCATACTGACCAGTTTGTGCCGTCCAGGTTTCCGATGTGGAATTTCGTAATGTCTGGTTTGGCTGCCATAATTACTTCTCACATAAATTACCCGTTTCTAGCATCTATTTATTCATTTACGGAACCATCCGTTAAACAACGCGAAGCCACGTTGAACCACGCTCTGCTACCATGTTGAAATTTGGCTCAACGTGTGATGAATAAATTTAATATAACGTTAGCGTTTTTACAACCATATAATTTTCTTAGAACATCTGACATAACATTGGTTTTTCTGTTTCATGACATTACAAAACCGTGAAGGTAGGTATAAACTATACAAACTACTTCAACAGTAACTAAGGTAAAAACCATGACAGACATGCAGTGTCTTTGGTACTGTATGGCCAGTACTCACACATAATTATAACAATACTTTCTCCCAAGTTGATGTATTTAACTGCACAAAACCTAGTTTTAAAGCTCAGGTTAAAAAGGTCAAACAAGGACAAATGACAAACATCTACGGTCTTTTCAACACGAAGCGTTTACTTTAATTTATTTAATTGGCTTTTTGCATATTTAAAAACATTTATTAATAATAGTGTATGGATTCGCATACATTATGTTCTTAGTAATGTCATACTTATTAAATTCATTATTTTCTTTCGATTTCCAGTTTTATAGTCCGTTCATATTCGCATAATTATACAAGTTAAGTTAAACAGGGAAACCTATTAGGTATTAGCCATATAAAACTGTTTTATATAATAATCTGTAATCATTACATGTATCGCTGTTGGTTTTCTAAATAAAGAAAAAATAAAAAATAAAATAACGACCGCGGTCGTTGTGGTCGCGGCGAAAACGTCACTCACGACATCATGACTTACGCTCACGCGAAGTTCACGGCGATCCATCTAAAAAGGTAGTTCGTAGTGATCACAGAACAAAGAATACATATGTTCCGTGAGACGTTCCGTTTTAGAAGTAGACGTTTAAATTAATAAAATGGTTTATTTTTCAATATAAATCGATTAAAACAATTATTATTTATAAAAAATATTATATATTTAGTACTTGGTATAATTATCAAACGATGACGTCGACGTGACCCAATGACGTGCTTAGCTGTCACGGGAAGAGAATCAAAAAAAGAAAGGCGATTCTGGGCGATACAAGGCGATACACAATGTTTGATTTATGGAGGGTAGAAGAAGGCTGACCGGGCTGACCGAAGCTGAGGACCCTTGTCCTTACTTCAATGTGAGGACCGAAGATGGGGGACACAACAAAAAAGTGTTCTATCTTTGAAATGTACCCTTTGGCTACTATAGCGCCTCCCAAATTTAACGCATTTTAATCTGTAGAGCGGCATCCCTCTCTTTCAATCGGAAAATGATGGCAATATCAAGACATGATACGGCCCCAGGTATTTTTAAGATGTCAAAAACTAGTTACACGGTTCTTCGCCATGCAGGATCATGGCCCTCTTTGCCCTCCGCTCACGCTCCAATATAATATTAATACTAAATATAAATACCTATAAGTATTTTAGAAGTGATAACAGGATCTAGATTAGGTACCATGGTACCTATGTAAGAGATTGAGCAGACCATTGCGCCACCTAGTTTTGAAAATGACGTGCTTGTCAGCGTCGTTTGACCCAACCATGTTGCAATAAAACAAACAATAAAGATTCGAAGGTTACTAGAAGGACCTGCAAATGCGACTTATGAGCGATATCAATCTATTGTTACTGAAATTGAATGAAACACTCACTTAACTGACACTAATTGGGAAACTGATCTAGATAAGTACATATCCGTCACATTCAAAGCTTCAGTTGAAATTCAACGTCAGGCACTAGTAATATTGCTGAACTGTTGACGGCCCTACTTGATGCAGCCGCGACTCGCGAGGCATACAAAAAGCATATAACGTAAAATACCTTTTAGGTGCCTTAGTGGTCCTAAGCGTTATTGTCCTGGGTTCGATTTTACCTATATGCGTTTTCTATGAAATTCTCAGTAGTAACTTGGAGTTTGGATTTGTGCCCAGTTAGTTTAAAAGTTGCAATTGTTTGGAATTTAGGACTGTATAATTAAGACATCTGCCTTTACACTTTGGCAAAGTAATAAACCCGCTGTGAGGGTCAGATTTGGGTTGCCTAATAAATTGTAAAGAATAGTCCTTCTGAGAAAGTTAAGTATGGGTTCGAAGAGTGGAGGTAACATGTGCAGTGCAGATGCGGTTTTTACCGAACGTAGTCGCGAGTCGGCCTATGGTGAAAAGGGGCACATTGTAATTTTTCTGCTGGACAACAATGGGTCATTTTGAGGGGCATTCTGTTTTGAGACATCATTAACTAAAGGCGCGACCTGCGAAAACGTTCCATTCTGAGAATTATTCTCTGTTATTTGCTTAAAGTTGTGCGCTAGAATCATTCTATAGTTGTGGCATATTTACCATAACCCTTTTATTAATTACTAGCTTCTGCCCGCGACTTCGTCGGCGTGGACTTCAGATATAAAGTAGCCCATGTGTTATTCCAGACTATAATCTATCTCGGTGCCAAATTTCATCCAGATCCGTTCAGCCGTTCTGGCGTGAAAGAGTAACAAACATCATCCATCCATCCATCCTCACAAACTTTCGCATTTATAATATTAGTAGGATATTAGTGGGATAGTCGCGTTAACACGCCCAATAAATAGATAAGTATATATGTTTTTATATGGATTAGTCGGAAAACGAGCTGACGAGCCAGCTGGTGGTAAGGTTATTGTCGCCCATGGACACATGCAACTCAAGAGGAGATACTTACTACAGATGGCAGACTGCCAGAGCCGCAGCAAACGAGGGGGAACTGGCTCTTACGTGCAAAAGTCAAAACACACATAAAAAGGTCCTTTACGACGGACTCCGACGTATGGGTGGTCGCCAGCCAGGTCCATAACACCGAGCAAGTGGAGCAAATCAGATATTTTTTCGCCTCGTACAAGATGACTATCTCTAAGGAAGAATATAGAAGCGGCGGTAGCCTAATGGCTAGGGCGTTGGACTTGCGATCATGTGGTTGCCGGTTCGAAACTCACCCATTGCACTACCGACGTGAACCCACTCGTAACACAAGCATTTAGCTTAGCATACTAGTAATGTGCGACCCACATTACTAGTAAGCTTTTTAAAAATAAGGCAGTGAGGAATAGTATTCTAACCTGTCCCCAATTGGGCCTTAATAGGTAGGTAGGTATAGCCAAAAATTCAAATCCAGTTGATTACTGGGAGTCGTTGGATGCAGGCGACATACAACCGGTCCTTGTGGAAGTCTTTGGGGGAGGCCTTTGTTCAGCAGTGGACTTCTTTTGGCTGAGATGATGATGATGATGATGATGATTACTTTTCAACTGAGAATTAAACAGTGTCTGTAAAGTTCTATTATCAAAACATTCTCGATGTTTTCTCTTTATTTGTATACCTAAATTTAAAGCGGTGTATTCTAATTCAACTGAAACATTGTTGTTACATGTAGGTAATAGTATGATTTATATTCACAAAGTTTTAGTAGATAGGTGCACGAGGATACATAGTTCAAAATTTATATTTCAATCCTCGTGGCGCGAGATCGATGAAAAGTTGCGTACCTTCCACTTTTCATCGATCTCGCGCCACGAGGTTACGTGACGGGGGTAACTCCTTTTCCAGTGCTTTTTATTTCGAAAGTTTATTTTGTGTACCTAAAAAGTTATTCCAATTTTAAAAGTGTCATACTTAGTTTTGCAGGCCAGTATTTATTTAGGTTGCTGAAATCGATCCATAAAACACATTTTTTTAGTAGAAAAACCCACTATAAAAGTCTTAGCAAACAATTGATTCAGTAGTTGGAAATAAAGCTTATTCAACCTGAGAAGGTTTGCTGACCTGCCCTTAGGGAATAGGTATCATCCAGCTACGCGTAAATGCAGACGAGGCCACACAGAAGGCGATGAGAAGCGACAAGAAATGAAGGACCTGTTTGACTAATTGCTTTCTGTCCTATTATGTGTCTTCTCTACTACTATTGTAAAAATGTTGACTGTACGTTTAAGATATTTAAAAAAACCGCCTAAGTGCGAGTCGGACTCGCGCACCGAGTGTTTTACTTATATGATGTAACTAAAAATTTATGCTTTTCGCAATTTTTCCTTTATCTGTGCTTCGTACCAAATTTCAAGATTCTGAGTTCACGGTATGTGTATGTGCTATGTAATAGGGGGCGAGCCTATTGTCATTAACCGGGCACAAATTCCTAACTCCGAGCTGCTACTGGGAATTTCATAGAAAAACCCAATAACACTTTGCTCGACCTGGGAATCGAACCCAGGACCTCTAGCTTAGCAGTCGCGCACAGCACCACTTGGCTAATGAGGCAGAGCAGAGCAATTAGGAGTAAATCCTAATAAAAAAGTCCTCTGAGTTTAAAAGGTAAGAAAATTTGCAAAGTAATTGTGTCGCTGTTTTTGTAGCTGCAAACAAATTAAGTGCGAACCCTTTCAGCAGAATTGTTCACGGATATGGTTCATCCCCCTCGGAGACTGATTACGGATCTTTTGATTCGTCTAGAAGTCATCTTGCAATTTGCACCTTATGTGAAGGATAATTCTGGCTAATCTATACTTTTTATCTATATCTATATCTATACTAATATATAAAGCTGAAGAGTTTGTTTGTTTGTTTGCTTGAACGCGCTAATCTTAGGAACTACTGGTCCGATTTGAAAAATTCTTTCAGTGTTAGATAGCCCATTTATTGAGGAAGGCTATAGGCTATATATAATAACGCTAAGACCAAGTAAATATTTCACGCGGACGAAGTCGTGAGCGGAAGATAGTGCTCTTATAATAATTAATTCCCAAATTTCTCAGAGCCGAAGCATGGCTCTCCCGTGGTGAAAAATATTTCTAAGGAGGTATTTAGACAGTAATAAATATTATTTCGATCGGTACCTACTAACAGTTTCATTTCTCCTAGGTCGACAACTCAGTAGTTTTGTGCTCTAGATGTCTGTGTACGGAAAAAATTGCGTATGTGATTGTATCTGACACACACTGTATCTTCTATGGTGGGCGTTTTTAACCCACCATAAAAGAGAAATCCCTAGTGTAGGTAGGATATGTCAAAGTGACGTGTCAATGCGTGCACTCATGTTTAAAATAAGTAGAACGGAATAATAGAACTTGAAATTACAGACCGAGACTCCGAGACTTGAGACAGTCTACGAACTGATATAAATAAATGAACCCATACGGCCAGACAACCTATAATTCAGTTAGAAAATATCAATTCAACTACCTCTGGCCATATTTAGCATTAAAATTTGCTATTTGGTCGTTTCAAATAAACCGTTTGGGACTTCAATGCAAATAGGTCATTGACATCAACACTTTGTTCAACAAACTGAAATTGATGTTGCCACAACGAAGTGCATCTGTACAGTGAGTTGGCGTGGGTAATGAATATTTGAATATTGATGGTGTGACTAAAGTAAGCATCCTCACCCCTTAAAATTTCCATGAATCAATTATTGAAGGGCATTAACCTTAAACATTCCTCAAAGGTGGAAACTCGAATTGAACTGCGATGCGGGACTACATATCAGTGCTCAAAATATTTGGTAACAATGTATAGTAATTTACTTATTGTAAAATGCCTACTTCGTGATATAACAAGGTCTAAAACCTTTAGATAAAACTTTATGCCAAGATTTAGCACTCCTGGGGCCCAAGTCTGCTATTTCAATTGCCTCAGAATGACCGTCCAATGGCACTAAATGACATAAGAAATGACAGATTTCGTAGACAAAACTGTCAAAAATCAACAATTTTGAAGTCACTGAATCACAATTCTGACACAACTAAATAGTAGACTCGGCACCCTGGGTTCGTTCGTTCGTTCCCAAGTCCAGCATTGTACCTATTATCCCGAAAGTAAACTAAGTAATCAAGTTCTGCCGCCGATGATATTGAGACAAAAGGCATTTTTAGGGTTCCGCGGTACCTGAAATGGAAATCGACGACACGTTTGGCGTAGCGGCTGAGCGATCGGCTTCTGCGACACGGATCCCCACACGGAGCGAATTTTTGTATGATCTACAGTTAGTTGTTCCTGGTTTAGGCGTTTGTTTGTGAGAATTTGTGTTTGTAAACACACCCACGATACAGGAGAAACTCCTAGAGTGGGGCAACGTTTTATAAAAATAAATAGGATGCTTGCGTAGTCTGTGTGTCTGTATGCCTATCAAGACCATTTTTTTAGGAACGCTCACTAACTGGAAGTATTCAGAAATTAATAAAAATAATCTTTTAACTAATCCAAATCAATGCAATAAACATATGTTTATACGGCTATTTATGCCATATTTTTTGACACTAGAGAACTAAATCAAAATCTATACGGTGCGTGCTTTCCGGTTCCATAAGGTCTTACATGCTCTCAGTCTCACAGGGCAATTCAAGGTCAACAACACAAAAAACACAAATTTGGATTTACGAATTTTTCCTTTGCAGCAGCGGTAGTTGGGGAAACAAACATGACGTGTATCAATGTATCTATTAGAGATATTTTTTTCAACTACAAAGTGTGTCCCTCCATCCAACTTATCATTGATTTATAACAATCATTGTTGTAAATAAATTGTTTGACTATTAACACGATAAGAAAGGAGAGCTATGATCCATAATTTCATCATTTATGAACTTCATTTGTGCAAGTTTGTATGAAAACCTCAGTGCAAGAATCAGACTCGCACTTGTCAGGTTTTTTTATAGTAGCGTGAAATTATCATAGCACGAATTAATCTCTTGATGATACTAGAGTTGGTTACGGTATAAGTTTTATAACTATTCAGTTTACAACGACAGTTATCTCTGGAATATTATCAAAATGAGGGGTTATAAACAATATGTATGAACAGTTGATAATATTCATAATGGTTAGTGTACAATAGCGGAGTGATAACATGTCAAATGACGTCATGCCGACGCGCCTTTTGAGGTAAAAAGGTTTTTTTAAAGCTGCTGAGATCGTCAGGGTTTAGAAGTGAGTAACATTCAAGGGTTACCAGCATAAAAAATACTTTTTACGTGAATAAATTAAAACGGCAATATTTTGCCAGACAGAACGCGGAGAACGCCCGTGTTTAGAAGCGCACGCGAACCATGACAGATATTGTTTTTTTTTATACGTCAGCTTTGTTTACCCGGTAATTAATTTTGCTAAGTACGGGTTCCAACATTTTTGAATTGCGAAAAACGGCGTAACTCGTAACAAAGCAAAAGCAAGTTACTTTGCTTCTCCGGTGGGACTCGCGGTGGCTTAGAGGTCTGGTGTACCTAACCAGAAGACGCAGGTTCGAATCTTGCCTGCGAGTCGAATTTTTCCTTCACTAAAATCCTACTAATATTATAAATGCGAATGTTTGTGAGGATGGATGGATGGATAGATGTTTGTTACTCTTTCACGCCAGAACGGCTGGTCGGATCTGGATAAAATTTGGCACAGATATAGATTATAGTCTGGAATAATACACGGATAATACTCGAAGTCGCGGGAAGAAGCTAATAACTTTATATTTTGTATCTACATAGTTTCTTTACATAAAAATAGACGTGTGTCTCGGCTTTCACATAATATACTAAAACTAATGTTGTTTTTTCTTTGTCATCTTGGTCAAAAATAATCGGGAATTGACGTTAGAACGACTTGATGTTACTTCTGCTTATTAAGCCTACCGTAGTCAACTGCTAGACTAAAGATCTCTTCCAGATTGCGTCACGAAAAATGATGATATGATCTCTGTTTCCAATTGAACCCAGGCATAATGTTTGAACGTGTTCTCCGAGCATCAGAAACATCTTGAATGAATCATAAATGGTACGCTCAGTTTTAAAAGAAACCATTTTTATGGGATAAAGGGGCAAATGAGCAGACGAATCACCTGATGGTAAGCGGTTACCGGCGTCCATGGACACCCGCAATACCAGAGGAGTCGCAAGTGCGTTGCCTGCCTTTTAAAAGGGTTTGCGCCTCCAGTATCCTCACTCACTCGGCGAAATACAACGCAAGTGTTGTTTATCGCCGGTTTTCTCTGAGGCCGTGGTATCACTCAGGTCGAGCCGGCCCATTCATGCCGATACATGGCTTTTTAAAACGATAAATGATATTTATTTCTGTAAATAGATCTTTTAAAGACACTTTTACATGTCAATGTTTTACATTTTTTTAAACTAGATGGCGCCGGCATTTCCTAACTGACGACCTCTGAGAAGAAACACCGAAACAAACTCAGAGAATCATGGTCTCTTTTAAACAAATTGTATATAGAATTCAAATTTCTACCATTCGTTATGCACCTAGGTTTAGCTTAGGCATTTGGAGTTCAAGAGTTTATAGTAAATAAAATGGATATTTTTATTTCTGTAAGTAGATATTTAGAGAAACTTTTACAAGTCAATGGCTTGGTTTTATTTTATAGCTAGTTGGATTCGGCATTTCCTTACTGACGACCTCTGAGAAGATACACCGAAACAAACTCTGAGAATCATGGTCTCTTTTAATGTTCAGACATAGAATAATGTAAGTAACAATGTGAGTGGCCTTTTGAGAAAAGAATCGTAGCTGTTTTGAGTAGACCAGTCCTAACTGACAACAAGCATGCATCAGTCCGATGACTGATGCATGCTTGTTGTCAGTTAGGAGCTACACGATTGTAGCTCAACCAAAATTTGGGAGCTCAACGACCCGTCGCACGACAATACCAGATCAGCAGGACATTCGTATAGGTCGTATGAAATTCACAAAGCCTCCAGACAATATAAAAAATTATATAATATTATCATGTATCTATAGCATAATAGTAAGTAGTCATGAATCACATTGCTACTAATCTATAAAATACTGTAAGTAATAGTTACATATTTCAGTGAGATATAAACGTATCAAAGAAGAGTAAAATATACCTAACGCAAATGTGTCGCGTCAATTGCCGTCCAATTGTTCCCTATTGAGTACACAGCTTAAGAATTAATAACGTTTGTATAAAACGCTCGTTATCATTGAGTAGTGCAGGCTGTGTTAACTCGATCGGCTGTGTAGTAAAATTATCGAAAACAAAGAGGTATGTCGTGTTTATAGTGTTGATAACAAAGTTATAACGTTTATTGTGGGTTATAAGATGATTTGGAAATGAATTTATAAGTCTTCATTTATTGAGTTATAGATGAAATATATGTTGGTATTTATTTATAGTGAAAGTATTCTTGATGAAGAATTATACACAGTGGTTAACGCAGTGGAAAAAGTTAGATTTGCTAGTGTTTACATACCTGTATAACGTGTTTTTTTAAATAAAAATAAATAGAAGTTACGATGTTGAAGAGTAAAGAGGTGCTGGTACGATTTTTAAGATTTTCGTCGTTTTTTTTACGAAACATTCCAAATGTTCTTGAAAACATGTATGTTTACATGACTTTTTATTAAGGGCCACTTGCACCAACTTCTTAAATGTGTTTATATAATATTTACACAATTTTTCATTGTTATTTTGTGTTTAAATACAACTTAAATGTATTTAAGAAGTTGGTGCAAGTGGGTCTGTGTGATTTCCTAAGATATATTTATCGTATGTATTTACTGTACTACTTTATGTATTTACCGGTAAGTAAGTTATAGGTACATGTTATCATTCTTCATAATATTTTTATTAAGTCCAAGTTCTTCATAATATTTGTTTTATCCTGTAGTTTCTAAATAGATTAACTGAAAGTATCTAACTACAGGAAAAAGTAAGCATAGGTACACTCCCTCAATACATATCTAATAGGTAGGTTTATTAAACCTTGAACAATTTATGTTTGCGTTTAATAAACACCACTCCCACAATACATAATAATATAGGTTTATTAAACCTTGAACAATTTATTTTCGCGTTTAATATTACTTATACAACTATTTTTATATAATATTATCCCAGATGTAATTCGGATAGTTTCCAGAACTAAGCTAACTTTGGACTAAAAATATATAAAATAGAATAACAATCTGAAGATCTAATTCTGGTAATAAATACATTTTCAAAATATAATTTCAAACAAATCCCATCGTCGTAAATGTCAACATTGAGTGATTTTCCGGGCCGGTCCAATTTTGAGAATTCGTTACAATGTTATTATGATATAAGATATTAGATTTCGGAGAACATCTAAATTCGGCTTGAGATAAGATTGGTACTATATTTTAATAATTTTAAATAAGTAGAATTAGTCTTCTGTTGTGTGACATTCACCCTTCAGGACGGTTCGTTCAGTCACTGTTATCTGTGTTTAGATAACCTTTATAATCTGTGTGTACACAGTTTTAATTTAGCATAGATAATGTGACGAGAGATTAACTTCTTATAGCATTTATGAAAGACGGGCACTTTACGATTCGCAATTAATACATAACATACAATAACACCATCACGTCTGTATTCCCCGAAGGGTTAGGCAGAGGCGTACTTATGAACACCCACAGTTCGCCGGTAGAACTAACTGTGCCTATATGGCACCTTTAATATATAACTCTTTGCCCAAAGGAATGACTGACCTGCCTTATAAAAGGTTCTGTTGTGCCTTGCGAAAATGGTTAATCCAGGAGAGTTTCTATACTCTTAAAGATTTTTTGAATAAAAGCACATGCCGATTTGGTGCCCACTAAGATACTCTCTTCCTTTTATTCCCCGTTAGCCCATATTATTGTTTCAATGATTTAAGTAATTTTAATCACTGTAATTCAAATAAATTTAATAATGATTATAATAATTGTAATATTCCAAAGTGTAGGTAATTTAAATAGTTTCAATAATTGTAATTTTATTCATATTATTTGATGTAAATTAGCTATAATTTTTGCATGCCCACAATGAGGGTGAAATATGTCTTGTGCTATTACTTACCTTAACATCTTATGTAACTACCATATTTCAGGCAAATAAATAATTTGATTTGATTGATATGTTTAGGTCCCATGTAGTAGGGGGCGAGCCTATTGCCATTAACCGGGGACAAATCCGAGCTGCTACTGAGAATTTCATAGAAAAACCCAACAACACTTTGCGAAGCAGTCGCGCTTAGGACGACTTGGCTAATGAGGCAGCTTTTTAAAATATTTTTGGGACAAAATATAACATGGTGTAAAAATTAGTTACTTATTTTTTTGCATAAATATACTAAAACTAAGGTTGTATACAGCCCCGAGTGTACAAGGTCAATGTACTATAACTCTGAGAACAAGTACACTTGTTGATAATCCGAAATTAAATCCCCAGTTTAGCGGGGATTTCATGATCCTTAAGCTTCATTAAATGTTAGAATATTTATTTTGCACGTACATTTTAGTTGGAAAGTTCAAGTAATAACAGGATTACGATAGCCTTAACCTTAAATGATGTTAATTACAGTAAATAGATTTGTTATAGACGCTAACAAGTCGCTTAGTCTTTTATATCTACATATATAATTTCTAGGTCAAGCGAAGTGTTATTACTTTTTCTATGAAGAAGTGATTTAGTTTTTCTGTGTGAAATTCAGTAACAAATGACGCCCTTATTACTTGGAACCTAAACATACTGGTGAACTGTGGGTGTACCTAAATTAGTACCTACCTCTTTGCCTAACCCTTCAGGGAATACGGGCGTGATGGTGAAAACATAGTATGTGCCCCTCCCCCACACCCCCCGATCCTTGCCGAGCCGGCCCGCGCCGAACCAGTAGCTTTAAATTCGTCCCAAAATAATTTAAACCAGATTCAGCCGTCCCTAGCTGTTACCCAGCATCGCTCTGAGCCGAGGTCCGAGTCCCGTTAGGGGACGCCCTTAGCTGTTGTTGCATATCTATACTAATATATAAAGCTGAAGAGTTTGTTTGTTTGTTTGCTTGAACGCGCTAGTCTCAGGAACTACTGGTCCGATTTGAAAAATTCTTTCAGCGTTAGATAGCCCATTTATTGAGGAAGGCTATAGGCTATATATCATCACGCTACGCGGACGAAGTCGCGGGCAGAAGCTAGTAGTTTATAAGTTAGTCCTGGCTGAAGGCATTCGGTGCCTCGCCACCAAGCTCGGTTAAGCCTACGTCCATTTAAAAAAAAATATCTCCCCCACACAATGTTTTACAGTAGGTGCAGAGATCTTAAAATTCCACCATACAAAAATTGTTAGCTTTTAAGCACTTACAAATATTAAAATTCTTGTCTTACAGATGTCAAATGAAGCGGTAGCAAAAGGCGAGGCGGTGCTTGTAAAACAGGCGTGCGACAAATTTGTCGCAGCGTTCGGTCGCCAGCCTACAGCGGCTGCGTGTGCACCGGGTCGAGTCAACCTCATCGGAGAACATATCGACTACTGTGAAGGATTTGTTTTACCTGTGGTATGTAACGTAGTGAACCTACATACTTTATACGTGGGAGAGCCATGCTTCCGCACGAATGGACCGGCTTGACTGGAGTGATACCACGGCCTCACAGAAAACCGGCGTGAAACAACGCTTGCGTTGTGTTTCGCCGAGTGAGTGAGGTTACCGGAGACCCAAACCCTTTTAAAAGGGTGACTTTGACACCCAACGCACTTGTGACTCCTCTGGTGTTGCGGGTGTCCATGGGCGGCGGTTATCGCTTACCATCAGGTGATCCGTCTGCTCGTTTGCCCCCCCAATCCGATAAAAAAAAAAACAATTACACCTGTATTCCGCGATGGATTTGGCAGAGGCGTTCTAATTGATCCACATCGATGGTATGTTTAGGTTCCATGCTGACCACGTCCTATTAGGTACCCTCGGCCCGCTGTGCGCCCGCGCCTAGTGCTGCTATGACCTACCGTGACCGTGTGTTGTGTGTGCGTGTATAATGGCGGAAAGATAAGTGTGGCTTGGTGTCCCACTTGTAACTTTTTAAAATATTTTTGGGATAAAAAATAACATGGTGTAAAAATGATTGGAATCGTTTCAGTAACTTATTCTGAACAAACCGTATTCAGGTATCGCATAATAATATACTAAAAATAATATTGTGTAGGTACGACCGTTTTTTTTTTGTTGACGGGGTTGGAAATGCTTTATGCACTATCCACCACTCCGGGGAGAGTGGTGGGGTGTGTCGGACTCCGCTCTAAAAAGAGCGATCTACCGACTAAAACCAACCTCGGCGTTTCGCGTCACCACTTTGGTGCCGGGCCTACGGGAGCGCTGTAGCATTCGTCCGCGGGTGTAGGTACGACCTGCTGTCACTACAGGATATCTCCAAATAAATATTTACCAAGTTTAACACAAAGGAAATACACCCTTATCTTTCATTCTTGACCGGCACAGTTGTAAGTATTCTACAGGATGTCCAAGAAAATGAGACACGTGATTTTTAAATAATATGCTATAATATAAGATTATCATAACGTATTAGTATATAGTTTTGTATGTATAACCTAGACAAATCTATACTCTATATAGATAGAGTAGTACAAACTTTTCAGCTTTATATATTAGTATATAGATACTAATATATAAAGCTGAAGAGTTTATTTGTTTGTTTACTTGAACGCGCTAATATCAGGAACTACTGGTCCGATTTAAAAAAATCTTTCAGTGTTAGATAGCCCATTTATTGAGGAAGGCTATAGGCTATATATCATCACACTACGCGGACGAAGTCACGGGCAGAAGCTAGTACTAATATATAAAGCTGAAGAGTTTGTTTGTTTTTTGCTTGAACGCGCTAATCTCAGGGACTACTGGTCCGATTTAAAAAATTCTTTCAGTGTTAGATAGCCCATTTATTGAGGAAGGCTATAGGCTATATATCATCACACTACGCGGACGAAGTCGCGGGCAGAAGCTAGTAATATAATAAAGATTACATGGATATTTTTTCAATAATCCTCGATTAAACGACAAAATAAATAAAAGTTCCATCAAAAATCGTTTAGGTACCTACTTTTAAGGTTTCTGCTGTCAATTGTTCCCATAATCCTCTAAGCTTTAAACGGTTTAAATTCTTAAATTTATATTCTGAAAACTCTTTTTTAAGAAATAATATTAAGGCCCACTTGCACCAACTTCTTGAATATGTTTAAATTGCATTTAAGCACAAATTTTCTATGAAAAATTTAGTTTAAATGCAATTTAAACATATTTAAAAAGTTGGTGCAAGTGGGCGTTAATGGAAGAATATCATTAACATGTGTTAGTGCAAAATAAAATAAAAACAACTAAAAACTATTTTTTAACATAACGTACCATCACGCCTGTATTCCCCGAAGGGTTAGTCAGAGGCATACTAAGGTACACCCACAGTTCACCAATATGTTTAGTTCCCATGTAATAGCGGGTGAGCCGCGCACTATTTTTTTTTAAATGGTACCGGACTAGGGACCAAGCTCTGTGTCGCGAGGATTTCATAAACACACAATTAATGTGCACAAAGTACACACACACAGTCTCAGCAAATACCTAGATATCTGGGGAACACAGAAATATTTGTCTCGGGCAGCAGTCGAACCCACGACATGCGGCAAAACTGTAGTAGCGTGGTGACGTTCAAATGTAAAAAAAAGTCAAAATGTTTTATTTTAATAAGCCCATTAAAGAAGGTTCTTTTGAAAAGTCAAAACTAGTGGCACGGTTCCAAAAAGTGGATCTTAAGGGCAAGAAACTCCATAAGACTTTTTTATACTCTTTCATCCGTATTGATTTCTGAAGCTTACGCGAATATCAGACATATTGAAATAAAACAACTTTACGGATTACTTATATCGCGTTATATTAGTATCAAATACAATACAAATCCTAATATAACGCGATATAATCCGTAAAGTTGTTTTATTTCAATGTCTCTTTCATCCGTTTAAGCAGGTTTTCTGATTTCATTGACATCCTGTATATTAAAATTGTTGGTATGTTGACTGTGTCACGTACAGCGCGACAGCCTCTTGTCACGGATTGGCTCTTTCACATCGGATGTATCCAGAAAACGTCGCATCGTTATGACATAAATCTTCTGGCACGTGTCGACGTTTCAGCATTTCAAGTGTGAAATTGTATGAATATGGAAGAAATAAGAGAAATCTTTGTTACCTTTAAGCTATTGTATTATAAACATATAAACATACCATCACGCCTGTATTCCCCGAAGGGTTAGGCAGAGACGTACTAATGTACACCCACAGTTCGCCGGTATGTTTAGGTCCCATGTAATAGGGGGCGAGCCTATTGCCATTAACCGGGCACAAATTCCTAACTCCGAGCTGCTACTGGGAATTTCATCGAAAAACCCAATAACACTTTGCTCGACCTGGGAATCGAACCCAGTTTATTGTATTATAGTTGAAACTAACATGTTTTATTTTATAGCTGTTGCACGTTGTTTTACCATTCTCAAACTCTTCAGCTTTATATATTAGTATAGATAAAGCTGAAGAGTTTGTTTGTTTGTTTGCTTGAACGCGCTAATTTCAGGAACTACAGGTACGATTTGAAAAATTCTTTCAGTGTTAGATAGCCCATTTATTCAGAAAGGCTATAGGCTATTTAACATCATGCTAAGACTAAGTAACTATTCCACGCGGAAAGTCGCGGGCGGAAGCTAGTATAATATATATAAAGCTGAAGAGTTTGTTTGTTTGTTTGCTTGAACGCGCTAAACTAAACTGGTCCGATTTGAAAAAATATTTCGGTGTTAGATAGCCTATTTATTAAGGAAGGCTATAGGCTATCATTACGCTAAGACTAAGTAACTATTCCACGTCGACGAAGTCGCGGGCGGAAGCTAGTCTAATATAAAAGTAGACTTCATATAACATTCGCTATTTTTCAGTGAAAGTCCCGTCAAAATAGGTCAGCCGTTTTGGAGATAAGCCGGAACAAACAAACAAAATTTAAAAATGTTTTAATAATTAAGTTTCTAATACAAGAAAATTCTTGATACGTTATGGTTTATTTTTGTTGTAATTATGACAAATCGCCAATTACATTAACGCGTTATATAACGCGCAGTATAACCCTTAACAAATTCCTAATACTCGAGAAGCCTTAAAGAATCTAGTTAATCAATCGGGATTTGATCAAAAAATAGTTTTCTTGGTATATGTACCGAGAACAACTATTTTTTAAATAATTATGAAGATAATTATAAATCTATCTTCTCTGTAAATAAAAATGAATCGCCGAAATGTACATAGGTATGTAAGTAAGCGTATAACTTCCGATCGACTGTACCAATTTGGATAAATCTTTTTTCATTATGTCGTTATTGTCAGGACAAGATTTGTGAGACGCGTGTTTTTTTAAAATGTAGATGGGAAAATTTACGCTGTCGACGCTGCGGTCGTGCCGCTAGTATGATCACTATATATATTTATATTATGTACTAGCTTCTGCCCGCGGCTTCGCTCACTTGAAGCTCCTCTCCTTTGTATGGGTCTTTTTTACCTTTAAGACTTTGGCTGGCTGTAGTCTTTCTTACCTGCTTTAGGTATAAAGAGGACTTTAGTTAAAGTCCTCTTTATACCTAAAGCAGGTAAGAAAGATTACAGCCAGCCAAAGTCTTTCAGACCAATCAGCCTCACTTCATTTCTTCTCAAGACAATGGAGAAGGTGCTAGATAGGAATATTAGGGATGTAGCTCTTACTGCATTTCCTATACACCATACCCAACATGCCTACAGCAAGGGCAAATCAACGGTAACTGCCCTCTCAAGCCTCATAGACAACGTAGAGAAGGCCATGGAAGATAAAGAAATAGCATTATGTGCGTTTCTTGACATTGAAGGTGCTTTTGATAACTCGCCAACATCACTGTTGGTGAATGGGTTGATAGATAAAAACGTCGACCCTACCACCACCAGATGGGTGAGAGCAATGCTCACTAGTAGAGGAGCAAAATTAGCACTTCATGACACAACAATAGAAGTATCCACGGTCAAGGGATGTCCACAAGGTGGCGTCTTATCGCCATTGCTATGGACTCTTGCTGTGGATGAGCTACTACACAGGCTTGCAGAACGTCGAATCGATGCGCAAGGTTATGCAGATGACCTGGTTATCATAGTGAGAGGGTTCTGCCAATCTACTATATCAAGCCTTATGCAAAGAGGACTTAACATTGTCAGTGAATGGTGCGTCAAAAGTGACCTCTCTGTCAACGCTGATAAAACTGTTATAGTACCTTTTACGAAACGACGGCATTTGGACAAGCTTACACTGCCAAAGCTGAAAGGAAAAATAATCAAGCATTCCACGGAGGTCAAGTACTTGGGCGTTACCATCGACCAAAAGCTTACGTGGAATCCGCACTTAGCTAATGTACTTAAAAAAGCTAAGATGGCACTTGGGGTCAGTGGCCGCCTAATGGGGAGCAACTGGGGTGTAAAACCTAGTACTGCCCTCTGGTTATACACTGCCATTGTGCGGCCGATCGTTACGTACGCATCAGTGGTATGGTATGACAAGGCCTACCAAGTGACCACTATAAAAAAACTTGACAGTCTGCAGAGAACTGCCTGTCTCATTTCCTCAGGTGCCATGTCCACATGCCCTGCTATGGCACTAAATGCCTTACTGGGGTTACCGCCTCTTCATGTATTCGTACACAGAGAGGCGAAAGCCACCATGTACAGAGCCAACATTCAGGGCAAAACTTGGCTATCCAAAAAAATGAGGACCCTACAGAACTCAACATTGGCAACTCCAATACTTGGCATGACAACGGATGCCATGCTTCTGCGGCATGTTTATGAAAAACAATATACCGTAGAAATGCCTTCAAGGGAAGACTGGTCAAAGGACCAGTTAACTTATGAGACCGGGAGCCTAATTTGGTATACCGACGGCTCGAAAATGGAAAATGCTGTAGGCTGCGGAATACATGGAGAGCGACCAAGGTTCAACAAATATGTGAACTTGGGACGATACGCCTCCATTTTCCAAGCAGAGGTTTACGCCATCTTGGAATGTGCAGAAGCCAATCTGCAGAAGCACTACAACAACCACACCATTTATATAAATTCGGACAGCCAAGCAGCTCTTTTAGCGCGACGAGATTACGTTCGAGTCCAGACTCGAACGTAATCTCGTCGAAACTGGTAGAAGATTGCATGGCTCGATTAAACTCTCTAGGGATGAGGAATAGGGTAGTTTTAAGATGGGTACCAGGTCATGCGGGAATCGTTGGCAATGAACGTGCCGATGAACTCGCAAGAGCTGGGGCTAGTAGCACGCAGCTGGGCCCTGAACCCTTCTGTGGAATACCTAAAGCCTTAGCTCAGAGAACTCTAACGGACTTAAGCTTTGAGAACGCTACCAAACTCTGGATGGAATCGCCAGGCATGGACCACTCCAAAGCTTTGATTAAAGCCTATAATAAAAGGCATACATGCCTTTTACTTGCGCTGAACAGGAACAATCTGCGCATTGTGACAAGAGCCTTAACGGGACATTGTTGTTTAAACAAGCACATGTTCAACCTAAGGCTGAGCGATACGCGAACCTGTCGACGTTGTGAAGAGGCTGATGAAACGCCACTTCATCTTCTTGGGGAATGTGGATCGCTAATGCACAAGCGTAGCGCTCATCTAGGGAAACATACCTTAAGCCCGGATGAAATAAAAGAGCTCACCCCTAGGAAAATCCTGCAGTTCATAGTAGCCGCAGGATTCAGCGGTGAACTATAAATCAAAGAGTGGCGATCACAATAGACCATTTTCGGTCGCAGTGATACAATAGCCGCAAGAAGAAAAAAAAAAAAAAAAAAAAAAAAATGGGTCTCTATGTACATTAGAGAGGTCAAGCTGTATCTCAGGTTACATTTAATTATTTGACATAAGAAGTATACCAGTTTTTAGTTGGAGCACATACTTTCTAACAGTGATAAAAAAAAAATCTATTCAGTAGTTTTTGCGCCAACCCGTAACATTCGGTTCGGTTCGGAGACGCTTATATACCCTAACCCAATTGTTTTGTTTTAAATATCTTCAATGTACAGACACAGCTTTTTACAATTTTATAACAGTAGAGAAGAAGAAGAAGAGATGTAGTTTAAAACAAAGTCGCTTCCCGCTGTCTGTCTGTCCCTATGAATGCATAAATCTTTAAAACTACGCATGGGATTTTGATGCGGTTTTTCTAATAAATATAGTGATTCAAGAGGAAGGTTTTAAGCTATTTAACATAACCCTACGATTCTTAGGAACGGGGCAGCTAGTATAAAATAAAGTTAAGTTAAAGATAAGATTCTTCAAATCGACATTTTCAAATGAACAAAGCATTTCTTTCAAATAATTATACGATTAAAATCAATGGTTTCTCACCAGGCCTTACCCTTCGTGACGCTCATAGTAGGGGATAACAACACCTCCGGTGAATGCCGCCTCGTGTCAGTTCTGGGGTCAGGCGAGGAGGTGAAGACCAGCTTCCCTGCGCCGACGGCATCGACTCCTTTGAAGCCAGGATCCCCGGCTTGGGCGAACTATGTTAAAGGCGTGGTTGCTAATTTCCCTGGTAAGAGAATAACTTTGACATTCTATTTTCAGTCTTTTAAATTAATATAACATCACCAAAGATTAACTATCACCATGACTGTATTTCCCAAAAGGCTACGCATTTAAATTACACAGATTTTGAGAAGATTTTGAGAGAACGATTTGTGGTTAGTTTTCAGAAAATATGTTGTCACCAACCCAATTAAAGAACCATATTGGAAATTATTGGAGTTATACAAAAAATAATCTTAATACTAGGAATACTTCATCCTGGAATCGTATTTTTTTACGGGATAGCAGACGGATCACCTGATGGTAAGCGAATACCGCCGCCTATGGATACTGGCAACACCAGAGGTGTCGTAAGTACGTTGCCCGCCTTTTAAAAGGGCTTCGGTCTCCGGTGTCCGCCGACTCGCCGAAAAACAACGTAAGTGTTGTTTCACGCTGGTCTTCTGTGAGGGAGTGGGTATCACTCCGGTCGAGCTGGCCTATTCGTGCCGAAGCATGGCACCCTGGCTATTATTTATATCCTTTAAATGTTTATGACATGTATTAATCTATACTTTCTATACTACTACTACTACTAATATATAAAGTTGAAGAGTTTGTTTGTTTCTTTGCTTGTTTGTTTGCTTGAACGCGTTAATCTCAGGAACTACTGGTCCGATTTGAAAAATTCTTTCAGTGTTAGATAGCCCATTTACTGAGGAAGGCTATGGGCTATATATCATTACGCTACGCGGACGAAGTCGCGGGCAGAATCTAGTGCCAAATATAATTTAAAAAAATAACTAATAAACTGTTCATCTATGTGTCTATATCTAAAAAATAAATCGCCGAAATGTCTGCACGTGCATAATCTCCGAACGACGCCACCGAACTGGATAGGTACCTTATTATTTTTCGAAGAAGGAAGAAATTCGGAAAATTATATTTGATAACTATACCTAATAATTTGGGACTATCCAGGTGGTGTGGATGGTTTCGATGCCGTCATAGTGACGGATGTGCCGATGGGTGCTGGTCTGTCCAGCAGTGCTGCCATAGAAGTCGCTACATTCACTCTACTGGAAGGTCTTACTGGCAGAAGTGTTGGGTAAGTGTAAACCTTCAAGAAAAGAGCGTACTCCCTTTTAAAAGGCCGGCAGCGCACTTGTGACTCCTCTGGTGTTGCAGGTGTCCATGGGCGGCGTCGATCGCTTACCATCAGGCGATCCGTCTGCTCGTTTGCCTGCTATCACATAAAAAAAAAATAAAAAAAAACAAGTTGTAGAAGCGATATTAAAACAAGCGACGGTAGCCTCATGGCTAGGGCGTTGGACTTGCGATCATGTGGTTGCCGGTTCGATACACACACAAGCATTGTAGCTTAGCACGAGGGGTTAACAAGAATACTAGTAATGTGCGACCCACATTGCTAGTAAGCTTTTAAAAAAAAATTGGTTTCCGAGCGGAACGAATTATACGAGTACTTGCCACATTGAGATTTGTGTTTGTAAATGCACCATTGTTTCTGTTTACGATGCTTTGGGTTACCTTACATGTATAGGTAAGTTAATATCTTAAGTAGATAGAAGATACATTTCCATCCTCCAATTAATGTCTGCAAGAGCTTTGCAGATCAAAAACATCTTCAATATGAATAAAAGAAAACTACACTAATTTTATTAATAAATTGTTGAAATTAAGGACTACACTATCGAATTAGGAATGTAATCCTGTAATTTTAGCTGTGATTTGAATTGATAAAGAAAATAAATTAAAATAAATAAACCTCGCTTGCCAATCATTAGTATTGAAGAAGGTTGAAACATCGCCATTCCTAACCTATCAACACCCACGTAACGCCAATAATTTCACTGAAGCGGTAAAATAAACCTGTGTCTTCAATACGTTTAGGTACACACTGCAGTCGATCAGCTTTGTCCTAGCTAAGGGGGAGCGGTGTGAAGCGTTGTGAAAAATATAAATAGCAGTAGGATCATATGATATAATGGTTGTCATGTTTATTTTGTGTACAAGATTATTTAAGTACCTACATTTATTATGTATCTTAGTTAGATACAATATTTCATAGCATAGCAACAAAAAACTCCTTAAGCGTAATGTTTTTTGAGGCGTGATTGTATGCATTCATTTGCATGACAAAACAAATATACTTCTGCCAGCCACTTCGTCTGCGTGAATTTTAGAATTGGGTCCGCCCTAGATAATATGTAAATCCAAAATTTTATCCAGATCCGCTCAGCCGTTCGGGCGTGAAAGAGTAATAAACATCCATCCATCTATCAAAGTATCCATCCTCACAACATACATAATCAACCCATTATATTATAAGTCCCACTGCTGGGCACGGGTCTCCTCTCACAATGAGAGGGATTAGGCTATAGTCTACCACGCTAGCCTAATGCGAGTAGGCAGACTTCACACGCCGTCGAGAAAATCTCTCAGACGTGGGTTTCCTCACGATGTTTTCCTTCACCGTTAAAGCGCGTGATAATTAACTATTAATACGCACATAACTTCGAAAAGTGGTGCGTGCCTTGGATTTGAACTCGAGACCTTTGAATTGGCAGTCCAATGGTCATATTACTAGGCTATCACAACTCCCTCACAAATTTTCGCATTTATAATATTACTAGCTTCTGCCCGCGACTTCGTCCGCGAAGCGTGATGATATATAGCCTATAGCCTTCCTCAATAAATGGGCTATCTAACATTGAAAGAATTTTTCAAATCGGACCAGTAGTTCCTGAGATTAGCGCGTTCAAGCAAACAAACAAATAAACAAACAAACTCTTCAGCTTTATATATTAGTATAGATAGAAGTATAGATTAGGATAGGATTACGAGGCCTGCGATGCTCGCGATTTTTTATCTTTTCACCTGGGGCACTTTACACATTGTCCACCTTCACTGATTGCTCATTAAAATTACTTTCATTATTTCATTACCAATTATAGGAAAAGTGGGAATTTCCCGAAGGGCGGGAGATATAAACACATTTCTCCGTCGACGGTTATCCGTGCCATGTAATAATAGCAATTGCGTTTCTTCACAGCTCTGCACTGCTTCTGAGAATTCTCTAAGAAAAACATATTTACAGTTAATCTGGTACGTAAAAATAAAACCAGGCGAGATAATTATGTGACATAATTTTGTTGTCACACTATCTCATCTTGAGCCTGATGTCAGTACTAGAAGACGACTCGCACACAGGATTTTCTACCCTGAAGTAACAAAATATAGTACAAGGTAAATAATAAAAAAAATATTCAAATGGTAACAAAGGTTACCTTGAAAATTTTTTTATGTCATAGTAAATTGGATAGAGTAATAAAATAATATTTTTTTGTTACTTAAATAAAGTGATGCTTTTAAAAGCTGAATTTGTAAAGATTTCTGTAATATAATTTTAATAGTCGACGGTACTATTTGACTTTTCATGGCTTCAAGACGCTATTTCTTCAAGTTATTTTATTATTTTAGTGAAGGAAAAGTCGAGTTGCGGGCAGGATATGAACCTGCGTCTTCTGGTTAGATACACCAGACGCTACGACTACTAAGCCACCGCGAGTCCCACCCGCAATGTCAAAATTTGCCTTCACATTCTGAATTTACGTCATAAAGGTGACGCAATATATAAATAATTACAAAAAGATAATTTCTCAAGGATAACCTTTGGAGTAAATTCCTGTTGATATCATATTTATGATGATACTAGCTTTTGCCCGCGTTTTTTATATATTATATTTTTTTATTCTAATTTGATGACAAGGAAACATGGCAACATGAGGATTTTTTATCTTTAAAATAGCTTACTACCAATGTGGGTCGCACATTACTAGTAGTGTTAAGTTAAATGCTGGTGTTAGAATTAGGTTCACGTCGCTAGTGCAATGGGTGGGTTACGAACCGGCAACGAAATTATCGTAAGTCCGACTCCTTAGCCCTTAGGCTACCGCCGCTTTATGAAGATAAGCGATAACAGCAGTTTACAGACGCAAGCAACACCAGTAATATGTCATCTGGAGACCTAGTAATTTCATTGGCTACAATATCCTTCAAACCGGAACATAATTTTATTGGATTAAATCTCAGATTACATTTAATATTTATACCTACGGGCGGAAGCAAATCTTATTCTGCCATGAATTATATACTAGGCTCAATGTATGTTTACCTATCTATACCAAAGTTAGAGGTTTATCTAATTATTTACTTTGATATTTGGTATGGCCGTTTATATACCTATCTTCTTTCTAATTGTTTACACATACATAAAATAAAGTCGGGTTAGTTACACCATTTGATGATTATCACTGATTTGTTTTGTCTTCATACCCATTAACAGAATAAGTATTAATACATCGAAAAAAATCACGAAAAAGGAAATTATGAAGGAAATTTATTTTCTCATATGTACGTTTTGTATCGGGAACGATTGACAGAATGATTCACATGTGATTTGATTTGATTCACAGAAACAAAACACGATTAAAAATGGTTTCGGTAATGTCGGTAGATGGCGTTGTGTGCATTATACCACAGGACTGCAGGACGTGGGCCCGCTAATTTAGAAAATATATCTAATAACTTGTTGTCATTTTCAAGATTTTCGTCTTTGCAGTAAGAAGGTTAGAGTAGATAACAATTTTTTTTTTAATAAAACAATATGGCCACAGACATATACAATCCTTTTTTATATTGAATCGGGTTTTAGTTATAATTCCATTCCACAGGTGACACAGGAATGTTTATTGTTTAATGCAAAAACATACATAAAAAATATTTGTGAATCATGTTTCAAGCAAAAGCAAAATCTAGTGAAAACAGTAGCTATATATTTTTCGTAGTCGGGTTTTAATTTTTTTTAAATCAATAATTACATGCATTTAAGTTTCTGACCTTTGCAAGGTTTTCTCCAAGACCAATGCCCGCTCCCTTTGAACACTTCAGCAGCGCTAGCCACCACTGAAATAAGGCGACAAGCCTCAAACAATGACATGTTAATTCCTTTTGAAGATACGATTCAACGATTTAATTAATGCCATTGACATGACAAACATGAGCTCCAAATTGACTTTAAACAAATAATCAGTGCAGTCGGCCTCAAAAATGTAATGTGATTAAATTTTAATTTGTAAAAGAGATTTCATCATTGTCACTGTTCACTGGCAGTCGTAACCAGTTTTTGAGGTTCAAATATTAAACAAATCTGTGACATTCGGCTTTAACCTCGCTTCAGCTAAATTTTCCTAATAACTTCCAAGTTTTATTAAAATCGTACTAGCTGACACCACAATCGTTGTCCTTCAAAAGATCCCATAGAAAAAATAATTCTCAGTTTTTTCAAATTGGTCCAAATCGGTCAAGCCGTTCCCAAGTGATGCCCGAAGTTATATAGATAAAGCAGGCAGGTGTGGAGGAAACGACAAATTTGGTCATGAAGAATAGACAAGAAACTCCATGGTTCCCCTTTTAAATTGTCTTTCTTCACAGTAAGACAAATCTACATGATTGAGTACCTAACATAATAAAATCAGACACAATTAGTGATGGGCGGAGGATAAATACTCGGAAGATAATAACTCTAGTATTTATCCGATATGGATAAATACTCGTTTTACCTCATTTTTAGCGGATATTTACTCAAAATTATGGATATTTGTTTTTTTCCGCTACGGATGGTTATATAAAATAAATTTATTGTCTATTATTGGTATTTTGGCCTCAAAACACTAAATTATTACATTATTTAATTCTGATGTCAAAACGAAGCAACGTGCTTCTCACCGCAACCTAATCCTTGCGACCTTTTTACGGTTTCTTTTGTTTTGCTTATCTATTCCTTGCCTCCCACGCCGCATGCACCCGGGCAGTGTGCAGGTTTGCGTCATAGAGAGTGCACGTGTGAATTCGTTGTTTATTTTTTAACGAGCAAAAATTTGTTGTCAATATAGTATTTTTTTAATGATTCAAGTACCTAATGCACAAATGTATGATTATATCTAACCTTGACAGTGATTGACAAAAATATTCATAATTAAGTAAAATAATTCTTTTTATGGCTTTTGTTATTGTTAATGTGATTAATAAACTACGGTACAAATCTATATTAATTCCAATTTTCATATTAAATCCTTTTGTTTGTAAAATGTCAAAATTTACATTATATAATGTAACGAAAAATTGAGATAGTATTTATCCACTGTTTTGGATAAATACTCAAGTAAAAACGGATATTTATGAGTATTTATCCATTTTGAGTATTTATCCGGATAAATTCCCAACACTAGACACAATACAATGATTCGCTTCTAAAAATAATTTGCTGATGATCTTGTCTGATTCTTATATGATCTTTTAATAAGAAAATATGTTGTAATTTTGTTAAAATATACAATTCGTTTGGAACCGACTATACCGTATTGTATTACTTGTTGTTCACGTCGCGAACTCGAGATAGATATGGCGTTGATTGTGTGAAGCATTCACCAGTCACGAAAGGATAAGCAGAGTTGTACTTCTGTTCTCCCGCAGTCCACCGGTACCGGTACCCTTATTCTTTTTTGGATCGTGATACTGAAGATTATTTCTTTTTTCTTTGAAATAAACGTTACCCCACTCTAGGATTTTCTCCCGTATCTTAGGGTATTTAGAAACATGACTTCTCACATAGACACACACCCAAACCCGGATCACCCGGAACAACTACTTGTAGATTTGTTCCGTCTGGGGATCGAAAGCAGTGAGCAGTAGCCTAGTGATAGTAACTGATTCTTTCAGGCGGGCTGTAAACTGGTTTGCCACCTCAGTGGTATAAAAAAACATTGTACCAAGTTCTAATGGTAGGTACTTCCCATTGAACTACCAAGTTTTAAAGTCTCGAGTTCGAATCCAGGGCATACACCTCTGACTTTTCGAAGTCATCTGCGAAAAATTACGCGCTTAAACGATGAGGGAAAACATAGTGAAGCGAGTGAAGTCTAGCAACCCGCATTATGTAAGGTTGTTGGACTATGGCCTAATCCCTCTCATTTTGAGAAGAGAACCGTGTCTAGGAGTGGGACAGAAGGATGGGTTGAATATGTTGATTGTGCGAATCGAACACTAAAATAACATATAATAAAGATGATTCTATTCTATTACAGATTAGTGGAGAAAGCCAAGCTATGTCAGAAAGCGGAGCACGAGTTCCCGGGCATGCCGTGCGGTATCATGGACCAGTATGTCGTCACCATGGGCAAGAAGGACCACGCGCTACTTATTGACTGCAGGTTAGTGAGGAGTTGTGAAAGCCCAGGCCCCATCGTATTGACGCCCCATGTATCGTCTTTCAGGGGCGGATCTAGGACGCCAGTCTGGGGGCGGCTAATACTACGAAAGTAGGATGCAAGTTTTACTTATAATATCGGCCTCATTCGAGGCCGCGCGAGTCGCGCTCAGGACGAGTAAGCTATACTCGTCCTGAGCGCGACTGCTGTACTAGAGATCCTGGGTTCGAGTCCCAGGTCGAGCAATGTGTTATTGGTATTTTTTGTGAAATTCTCAGTAGCAGCTCAGAGATTGGATTTGTGCCCGGCTAATGGTAATAGTTTCGTAACCGATTATATGAGAACTCAACATACCGACGATCTGTGGGTGAACATTTTATTTTTAAAAAGCTTACTAGCAATGTTGGTCGCACATTACTAGTATTCTTGTTAACCCCTCGTGCTAAGCTAGATTGCTTGTGTTACGAGTGGGTTCACGTCGGTAGTGCAATGGGTGGGGTTCGAACCGGTAACCACATGATCGCAAGTCCGACGCCCTAGCCATTAGGCTACCGCCGCTTCGCATTAGTACGTCTCTGCCTAATGATTCGGGGATAACAGGCGTAATTTTATGTTTACGTGTTTGTTTTTATTACATAAAGCAGACGAAGCCATTAAATTACTATTTAAATGATGTCAAATAGATTGAAAGGCTGGATCTCATTTATTTTCTTGACTTCATTGAAAGTCTATTGAGTTACTCCTGAAAGTCGGTGTATTATGTAAAGCCGTGTAGCAAGCTTTTATTACTCTAGGTAAGTTGTTATCACAATTAAGGTATAAAAAGTAAATGTGTCTGACTTATCCCGCCAGTTGAAGGGCAGTATCAAGTTGGCGACATCTTACAAGTAAGGCTATGAGCAAACTGTCTCGTCTATGACCCTTCTAGGTCTGAAGGGTAGTGTTTATATGTTTCCCTTTTATTTACAAGCATTTAGATTACCAAGAGGGGTTAACAAGAAAGCAAGTAATGTACGACCCACATTGCTAGTGAACTTTAAAAAAAGGGTCTGCCCTTTATTTAATAATAAAGAAAATAAAAAAAAGTGACCCCACACTAGCATTTTCTCTTGTATCAAACACCCAGTCTCGGAACAACTACCTGTCCCTGTAAGGTCTTACAAATATTCTTTCCGTGCGGGGATAGGACCAACAACAGGTAGCGTGGAAGCCGATCGCTCAACCGCTACGCCAAACTTAGCTACGTCAAATGACGCTACCCTTGTCAAGCCAAACGATTAGGTGAAAGTGTGCGAAAATCGAAGTAAACTCTATGTAGATTTGTGACCGATTAATGGCAATTGGGTCGCCCCCTTTCGCATAGGATCTAAATATATCGGCGAAATATGGTTCTTTATTACACACGTGGGAGAGCCATGCTTCGGCACGAATGGGCCGGCTCGACCGGAGTGATACCACGGCCTCACAGAAAACCGGCGTGAAACAACGCTTGCGTTGTGTTTCGCCGAGTGAGTGAGGTTACCGGAGGCCCAAACCCTTTTAAAAGGACGGGCAACTCACTTGTGGCTACTCTGGTGTTGCGGGTGTCCATGGGCGGCGGTTATCGCTTACCATCAGGTGATCCGTCTGCTCGTTTGCTCCCCTATCCCAAAAAAAAAACACACCTTAGCTACTAGTATTCTTTTATCTGTGCCTTAGCTAAACCCTCCGGGGAAAAAGGCGTGTTATGATTTATATGATTGTTTACTAGGTCTCTAGAATCACAACAAATACCAATGGATCTAGGTGACCTGGTGGTATTAGTCACCAACTCCAACGTGAAACACCAGCTGACCGGCAGCGAGTACCCCACGAGGCGCGCGCAGTGCCAGGAAGCAGCTGACAGACTTGGCCTCCCCTCACTCAGAGGCGCAAGGATTGAGGATCTTGAAAGTAAGTAAGACTACGATGTCTCCATAACCTACTGGTCCTGAGCGCGACTGCTACGCGCGGTCCTGGGTTCGACTTCCAGGTCGGGCAGTGTTATTGGGTTTCTCTATAAAATTCCCAGTAGCAACTATTGCAAATAATAATTTATGTGTGTGCCAATTCCATCCGAAGCAGTTTTTAGTTGATTGTACGTATAACAAACAGAAACTTTCACATTTATTATATTTGTAGGATTTGAACTTGAACTTTATTATTAGTTTCATTACAAGTTTTAGAGATGTTAAGTTAAGTGGTTGCCTGGAAGAAATTGCAGTTAGCGATAAGGCCATCCATTGTATATTTTTCGTCCTGTCCTATGTTCAATTTGGTGTACAATAAAGTATAGAATAATTAATATCACTACATATTATAAAACAAAGTCGCTTCCCGCTGTCTGTCCCTATGTATGCTTAGATCTTTAAAACTACGTAACGGATTTTGATGCGGTTTTTTTTAATAGATAGATAGATTCAAGAGGAAGGTTTTAAGCTTAATTTAACATCACGCTACGACTCTTAGGGACGGGGCAGCGCGGGTGAAACCGCGGGCGGGTCGCTAGTACTTTACTAATATATAAAGCTGAAGAGTTTGTTTGTTTGTTTGCTTGAACGCGCTAATCTCAGGAACTACTGGTCCGATTTGAAAAACTCTTTCAGTGTTAGATAGCCCGTTCATTGAAGAAGGCTATAGGCTATATATCATCACGCTACGCGGACGAAGTCGCAGGCAGAAGCTAGTAAATAAATATAAATAAGTAGAGTACGATAAATGATATTCTGCTAACATACTAAAGTTCCGCAAGCTCCAGCAGTTTCATTTCCCACTATCCTTAAACTTGACACTAAAATGTCGGGGGTAAAGTTCGCGCAATATTACTTGACCCAAAACTAACAGAGAGGGGGAAAGTTTGCGCAGCGCATTTGCGTGCAAAATGTAAAAAACGACTACTATCCACCATTTTGGTTCAAGTTATTTTGCGCCAACCCTCCTTCCAAATTAGTTGTTACGTGAAACATTTACCGGGCAGCGTCAACTTGACCTTGATGCTCCAAACTGCTACCCAGGGGATTTAAGGGTAGTTCGGTTCCCTTTAAATATAAATTGTGTGTGCTTTCTTTAAATAACATACCATCACGCCTGTATTCCACGAAGGGTTAGGCAGAAGCGTACTAGTGTACACCCACAATTCGCCGGTATGTTTAGGTCCCATGTAATAGGGGGCGGCGAGCCTATTGCCATCAACCGGGCACAAATTCTAAACTCCGAGCTGCTACTGGGAATTTCATAGAAAAACCCGCTCGACCTGGGAATCGAACCCAGCAGTCGCGCTCTGGACCACTAGGCCAATGAGGCAGTTTAATAACATACATAACTGTATTGCTTGAAGGTTAGGCAGATATATACTAGTGTAATCCAATGTCAATTCGCTGGTATGTTTAGGGCACATGTAATAGGGGAAGAGCCTATTGCAGGGAATTTTGGGATCTGACTGAGAATTTTATAGAAAAACTTTGCTCGTTCGCCGTAACTTCTGTTACATGGGACTTTAAATATACCGGCGATCTTCGCAAAGACTTTTCTTCTAGTAGGTGTGAGGCTGTGCTTATTTTTTTATTTTTATGGGATAGGGTAGCAGACGGATCGCCTGATGGTAAGCGATTACCGCCACTCATGGACACCCGTAACACTGGAGGAGTTGCAAGAGCGATGCCGGCCTCTTAAAATGGTTTGGGCCTCCGGTATCTTCACTAACTCGGCGAAATACAACGAAAGCCTTGTTTCACGCCGGTTTTTTGTGAGGCCGTGGTATCACTCCGGTTGAGCCGGCCCACTCGTGCCGAAGCATGGCTCTCCCACGTTTGATTTTCAGGATTCGTTACGTTATGCTTATATTTAAAAAAAATAAAAAAATACACATTCCCCTTAAATAGCGTTGCCATTGACTTTACTTTCACGAAATGAACTTCATGAAATTTAGTTGATTTTGGGATCTTCAACAATTTCTATTAAATTATTTGATAGCTGAGTTATTTTTTGATTCGATTACTGTGTTTTGATCAAACTTGAGAATTTGTTAGGGTAGCAGGTGTTTTAAAAGCTGAGATCAATTAGAAAATAATGATCATCATCGAGTAATTACTCTCTAACTACTAAGCACGGGTCCGTGCAAAGGACTTGCAGTTTATCAACCGTGGTGGTGGTCTAACGTGGTGGACTAAAGCCTAATCCCTCTCACTCTGAGAGGAGAGCCGTGCCTAGCAGTGGGACAGTATTAATGGGATGATTCTATTTATTGCATATTCTTTGCAGAGTTAAAAAAGCAGAACTGTGATGAAGTGGTACTGATGAGAGCGAGACACGTCATCGAAGAGATCCACAGGACGGAAGAAGTTGCCAAGGTCATGAAACAAAAGAATTTCAAGAGAGTAAGTACTGGTTTAACTTAACATTTTTCACGACGACATAGCGTGAAGTCTTGCTTGGACTCCTGTTGTCTTTCTATGAAAGTGTAATTGGGTTTTTCTTTGAAATTGTAGAACTCCGAAGTTCGGATGCCCTGTTCGCGTTAGTGTCAAAGATCGCTCTTCGCTCCTAAAGTTTCTTACCGGGTTCTTTATCACAGGATTAACTTTTTGGAATCGTGCTACTATCTACTCATAAAGTTTTATAAATACTTATATTATTATACACAACCAATTTTTCCCGCAAACAAAGGGTCCATTTGTTCTAATCTTTATTATGATCAACTTAAACTGTGGAACAGCTCTTCTATGGATTTGTCTCGTTGAGTAAGAAAAGAAAATAATGCAAATCTTTTTATTTCAGTCCGAAAAGACAGGTCAACGTTTGTCGTCACAGGAATTGCAATTAAAAACTTTTTTACTTGAACTTGGATGGATGGAGTCATACGAAGCAGATGGGACTTTAAAATAATCGAATTTTCCACCAACAGGTCGGCGAGCTGTTCTACCAGTCACATGACTCCCTCAGCCAGTTGATGGAGGTGTCCTGCCCCGAACTGGACCAGATCGTAGATATCATCAGGGGAGCCCCAGGAGTGTACGGAGCGAGGATGACTGGCGGTGGCTTCGGTGGATGCGTTGTTACTTTGGTAAGCTGACATTACGGAGCGAAGAACTAATATATCTTCACGCCTGTATTCCTCGAAGATTTTGGGTACAGTCGTTCCTACTAACGTGCACCCACAATTCGCCGGAATGTAATAGGTGGCGAGCCATTTATGGGGCAGATATTCCGAATTCACCAACACTTGTGGCTATCGCAAAATTCTATTGTAATACTTAATATTAAAAACTTAATAACTACTTTAGTAAATAACTTTATGTATTGTTATATTATAATCTATATACTAATATATAAAGCTGAAGAGTTTGTTTGTTTGTTTGTTTGTTTGTTTACTTACGGGCAGGAGCTAGTACTATAATAATAGACTACTAGGTAGTACTTTTTGAACGGTATTAGTACATTATAAACAACCCCAAACGCCCGCCCTTTACCACCATATTTTCGCTGGGAAGAAAAAACGGCGTGACAAACTCCCTGCCTTTTTTATAGGATAGGGGAGCAAACGAGCAGACGGATCACCTGATGGTAAGCGATAACCGCCGCCCATGGACACCCGCAACACCAGAGGAGTCACAAGTGCGTTGCTCACCTTTTAAAAGGGTTTGGGCCTCCGGTAACCTCATTCACTCGGCGAAACACAACGCAAGCGTTGTTTCACGCCGGTTTTCTGTGAGGCCGTGGTATCACTCCGGTCGAGCCGGCCCATTCGTGCCGAAGCATGGCTCTCCCACGTCAAAAAAATGACTGTTAAGTTACTGCGTTACATAAAATAGAATTCTAATTTTTGTTTGGTTAATAATTTATATATAAGCTATACCTACGTTATCACATTTTGCTTTAGTTTGTCATCAAGAAAATGTAAGTCTCTACTATTATAAAATTGTAATACAGCTGTGTCTGTACATTGACGATATTAAAAAAAAACACGTGGGTTATGGTATATAAACGTCTCCGAATCCGAAAATGTGATTATTAAAATTCTTGTCTGTTTGTCTGTTTTTTACGGGTTGGAGCAAAAACTACTGAATAGATTTTAATTTTATTATAACTGTTAGAAAGTATATGCTCCAACTTAAAAACTGGTGAACTTCTTATCTCAATTATTAAACGAATCTTGAGATGCAGCTTGACCTCCCTGATGTACAGAGGCCCATACAAAAAAGAGATCATCAATTTTGGTTTTTCCATTTTTACTCCTGATATAGCTTCACGTGAGCGAAGCCGCGGGCAGAAGCTAGTATTATATATAGTAGGTATAATCATGGATTTATAAATAGGTTATAGTCCTTATAAAATACTACCGTAATAAAATACCTGACATTATTTAGTAAGTAGTAGTCTATTAGAATAAACGAGAATGAAATGAACTAGAACTGAAATTCACTGAGCTGGAATTTCAGTCGAGGCTAGCGAACTCGAAAGCCAATTTAAACATAGTTGGTACCGGGCTGTGTAGGTGATGTTTATAATTAGTTGAGGAATATCAACAGTATCACTCTCAACAGCCTCAAGGAGTACCGTATGTACAGACGACAAAACATTTAGTTATACAGGCAGTGAATGACATCTGCGTCTTGACATAGATTGTGTTATAACTAGCAACTAAGCAAGCGGCGGTAGCCTAATGGCAAGGGCTTCAGACTTGCGATCATGTGGTTGCCGGTACGAGTGGGTTCACGTCGTGCAATGGGTCGTCTCGAACTGGCAACCACATGATCTCAAGGCTACCACCGCTTGTGTCATTGTTTCTAATACCTGCTATAACCCTTTTAATCTCTTTGAGTGTACCTCATGTCAGTATCAA
This sequence comes from Acronicta leporina, assembly GCA_947256265.1. Lineage (NCBI taxonomy): Eukaryota > Metazoa > Arthropoda > Insecta > Lepidoptera > Noctuidae > Acronicta > Acronicta leporina. Next base: position 14,282,764 of record OX366521.1, read on the forward strand.
AGATGGCAGATTTTAATTATTGATCCTTCCATTTCAGGTGAAGAAAAGCGAAGTAGAAAGCTTGAAGAAGCGGATATTGTTACAGTACAAAGGCACGCCTACTTTCTTCGTGAGCCAGCCGTGCGACGGCGCTAGACTTTTGAAATTGTAACAAATTATGTTGTTTTTTTTTTACAATTGTTGATTATAATATATTTTTTCCACTAGCAGGTTTTTTTCAACCTTGCCTTGCACTAGGAATTTGTCCTGTTCTTAGATGTGGCGAATATTACGAAACCCATGGTCTTGACTTTTATTATTCTTCTTCTATTAACTGCCTCATTAGCCTAGTGGTCCTGAGCGCGACTGTGCTAGAGGTCCCGTGTTCGATTCTCAGGTCGAGCAAAGTGATATTGGGTTTCTCTATGAAATTCTCAGTAGCAGCTCGGAGTTAGGAATTTGTGCTCGGTTAATGGTAATAGGCTCGCCCCCTATTGTATGGGACCCAAAACATACCGGCGAACTGTGTGTGTACATTAGTACGCCTCTGCCTAACCCTTCGGGGAATACAAGCGTGATGGTATGTTGTTATGTTTTATTATTCTTGATAAGCTTACGCTTGATCGCCAGTTTGCACTATATTAAGCGACACTGCGATCTACGATGTGCGCGCGCTTGCATAGAAGAAATCGATTCACTCGTGATTTAATGACACCCAGATGATATCTATCGGGGATGACTATAGGGTAAAAGTAAGCAAGTAAGACCTACATACCCTGGTTCCCCAGAGTATGTCGAACTCGTTTGTTTATGTCCCATGTAGCAGCGAGCCTATTGCCATTGACCAAACACAAATACAGACTCCGAGCCGTGGTAGGATTATTCAATAAAATATGTCATTGCTCTGAATTAAAATTCAGTTCACTGGATAAATGGGATATCGGAGCAATACATTTCTTTAATAAGCTCCGAAAAATTAGGCCATCTAGTCACAGGCGTGAAAGGTGTGAAGTGAGTAAGCGAATGTGCCTTTTGGGTCAGGGTTATCCAAGACTACAGACTCATACCCCCAGGCCTCATTACAAAGCTCATGGAAGAGCTGTTTGTAGAACTGGGATGAGGAATAGGTTATCTAGGGGAAGCACAAAAGATCCCATTGGGTCGAAGTGCACTGAGGCCTTGCTGCCTCGGCCCTACACAAGATAAGATAAGATAAGTGATAATAAAAAGAAAGATAATTTATGGATCCCAAAAATAATTAAATTATAAGAACAAACAGTGATGATCTCTTCTTTGTATGGATCCGTTTGATTAATTGAGATAAGAAATTCACCAGTTTTTAACTTGGAGTATACACTTTTAACAGAGATAACAACATTAAAATCTGATTAGTAGTTTTTGCGCCAACCCGTAGGAAACAAACAAACAGACAAGAATACTGGTTTCTGACACTTACGCGAATATTAGACATTGAAATAAAACTATTTTTTTTTTATACGGATTTTATCGCGTTGTATTAAATTTGATTTAATTCCCAGTTTACTTATATATAGTAATTCAGTCTACCCGTGACCATGGGTGCTGTAAAGGATCCGAAAAATCGGGAATTAAATAAAATTTAATACAACGAAATAAAATCCGTAAACAGACAAGAATTTAAAAAATCTCATGTTTGGGTTCGGAGACATTTATATACAACCCACTTGTTTTTTTTAACATCTTCAATGTGTGTGTGAACACAGATTTGTTACAATTTTATAACTGTAGAGATTATTCGGTAGGTTCTGATTGCAGTGATGGCCTAGTGATATGACCGTTCGACTACGAAGTCAAAGGTGTCGAGTTTAAATCAAAACCTCTGACTTGTCGACCGTAACTCGCAACACACCTGAGAGGTTTTTGAAGCGGCGTGCGAAATCTGCCAACCCGCAGTAGGCTGGTTGTTTTATTGAATACCTATTTCGGAAAACGAATTGATAAGCCACCTCGTGGTAAGTAGTAATCGTCGCCAATAGACACCTGCATCACCAGAGGGGTTGCTGATGCGTTGCCGACCCTTAAGAGCACGTACGTACTGCAGACTGCCAGGGCCGCAGCTACCGAGGAGGAACTGGATCTTATGTGCAAGTTCCAAATACACACATGTGATTTACGACAGATTCGGATGTAAGGGTTGTCGCCAGCCAATAAGACCGCAAGAGGTGTAATATAATGTGTGTATTGGCGTGAGTGTCAACTGGCCCGCTCGAAATCTGGTCCGCAGGCGAGTTGGCTACTTGGTGGAGAGCTTAGGCGTCATCTAGCCCCATGAAATCTAGTCCATGGGCGAGTTGGTGGCTAGGTAAGAAGTCTAGTAGCTAGAAGCTAGTAGCTCTTTTTATTTAAAGAGTGTAAAGTACTTCATACTCTGACCAGTCGACTACTAGACTTCACCAACTCGCCCATGGACTAGATTTCATGGGGCCAGATGACGCCTAAGCTCTCCACCAAGTAGCCACTGTTCTGACACTTACGTGAATATTAGACATTGAAATGAAACTACTTTTTACGGATTTTATTGCATGACAACAAGCTCCGAATACCGCGCCCTCGTCACAGAAACCGCGTGAAACGTGCCACAGTCGAGCGTACCTGCTGTATTGCCATATGTTAGAGGAGTCACAGACAAGATTGGCTATATCTTGAAGCGAGCTTCTATCAAAATATACTTCAAGCCGCTGAAGAAGATTAGTCAGTTCTTACCACCTGTCAAGTGCCACATACCTCTTCAAGATGCAGGAGTATACAAGCTTGATTGTAATTGCGGACTCTCATACATAGGCCAAACTAAAAGAAGCATAGGGACCCGCGTAAAAGAACACAATGCCGATGTCAAACACCGCCGTTCCAGAAAGTCAGCAGTTTGTGATCATACCCTAGACCAGACCCAGCACTACATCAGATTCGATAAACCGCAAGTCCTGGCAAAAGAAAACCGATTCCTACCCAGGATGATTCGTGAGGCTATTGAAATAAAAAACAACCAAATTTCAATAGAGAAGATGGTTGGGTCTTACCTGCTGCTTGGAATCCCATTATAGAATCTATAAAATCTAAACCCAAGCCCAAAACTGCAAGACCAAAGGATACAGTGAGCTCGTTCTGCGTTAGTCGGATCGCTAATAATTAACAAAAATGTAAGTTAGCTGTTAGTAATTTTAACATCAAGACGTCCAACACCTCAGTCTGCCCGTGACCATGGATGCTATATAGGATCCGAAATGTCGGGAACTAAATAATATCAATATACCGCGATAAAATCCGTAAAAAGTAGTTTCATTTCAATAATGTGTGTATTATAAACGACTTCTGTGGTTTAGTGGTTCGAGTACCGGACTGCTGATCGTGGGTTCAATTCCCACTCATCCAATAGAGATCCAATAGAGAAGATGGTTGGGTCTTACCTGCTGCTTGGAATCCCATTATAGAATCTATAAAATCTAAACCCAAGCCCAAAACTGCAAGACCAAAGGATACAGTGAGCTCGTTCTGCGTTAGTCGGATCGCTAATAATTAACAAAAATGTAAGTTAGCTGTTAGTAATTTTAACATCAAGACGTCCAACACCTCAGTCTGCCCGTGACCATGGATGCTATATAGGATCCGAAATGTCGGGAACTAAATAATATCAATATACCGCGATAAAATCCGTAAAAAGTAGTTTCATTTCAATAATGTGTGTATTATAAACGACTTCTGTGGTTTAGTGGTTCGAGTACCGGACTGCTGATCGTGGGTTCAATTCCCACAGGACACAAAAAATTATGTGATGAATATAAGTGTTTGTGTTCGTCTGGGTGTGTTTCTTATGTATTATAAGTATGTATTTACAAAAAAAAAGTATATAAGTATTATATCCATTGTCTAGTACCCATATTACAAGCTCTGCTTCGTTTAGGACTAGATGGTGCTGTGTGAAAAAATCCTAGAATGTCCCAGAATAATAACAATGATCTTTTATAAGTAAAGTTCTCTTTTAATAGAGTTTAAAAATACTCCAGGATTTACAGATGAGACTTAATCCCTGTAAACCACATCTAAATCCAGTTTTGTTTGATGTTGAAAAAATACAATAATACATTTATTTCGGACAGAGGACGCCTTACTACGTAGGTATTGAATAATCTTAAATCGAATCGTCTAGAATGTTCTTGTACCTTTTGATACTTTGTTCCACAATGAGAAAGGTTTACCACGCTCCCTTTAAGTATTTGATACTATAACAAAATAAAGGAAACAAGACGTAGTGCCGACACTTGAATAGACCGTTTTATGTATAAATAGAAAATGTGGTTGAGTTTTCAAGTAAATACAATAAGGTGTTAAGAAAACTTTGTCCAATCCGAGAAGGTTTAGTTAAATATTGGGTTCCAGTTCTATTCATAAAATAATTTTCAATTTACGAGTAAAAATGACACTCGCAAGGGAATCAAGCCGTGATAGCCTAGTGATATGACCATTGGACTGGCAAGTCAAAGGTCTCGAGTTCAAATCCAAGGCACGCACCTCTGATCGTTCGTTGTTCGATGTTATGTGTTTATTCATAGTTAATTATCACGCGCTTAAACGGTGACGGAAAACATCGTGAGGAAACCTGCACGTCTGAGAGATTTTCTCGACAGCGTATAAAGTCTGCCAACCCACATTAGGCTAGCGTGGTGGACTACAGCCTAATCCCTCTGATTGTTAGAGGAGACCCGTGCCCAGCAGTGGGACATATAATGGGTGATTATGTATGTTATGTAAGGGAATCAAACCTACAAGGTACTTCCCGTGAACTCAGAATCTTGCATTTTGGTACGAAGCAACGTCTTATAGCAAGGAAAAATTGCGAAAGCATAAATTTTTAGTTACATCATATAATACCTCGGTGCGCGAGTCCGACTCGCACTTGGCCGGTTTTTACATTATAGTCAGCCCCCAAAACGCCCGCCCTTCACATTAAGGGCGTTGATGGGAGCCCCCATATCGCCCGTCCTTCACACTACGAGTGATGATGATGATTGATATCACATTTAAAAAAAATTACCCAGACCCTGGGTGAACTGCCTTGTTACCAAATTGACTACTACACAGCTACACAATCCCAACTATAGTCCACCAGTGTAGTTATAATTTGTACCCTAAAAACGGCAATCCAACGTCACAAAGGCTTTTTATCAAGTAAATTCGTTGCACACTTTCCCTGCACGGGCCTTGTGTATTTTAAATCAAGCAGGCAGAATGTCAAAAGGCATGTGCCACCTGCCAACGATTGGTGAAAAAATTACGTATTCCCTAAATGACAAATGATAAATTAGGTACCTCAGCTTCTGTTCCAAGATTTTTAGAAGTCTTTACTTTGCTAAACCAATATTGTAAATTTCGTCTGAAATAATGATTGATTTGAATTAAAAATTGAAACCATATGGATGTAAAGGATATAAATAAATAATAAATGATAAAAATAAATTATAATTTATATCTGTAAATAGACACCTTTACAAGTCGATGTAGTATATATTTTGTTGACTAGATGGCAACGGCATTTCGACCACGAAGAAATACCGAAACAAACTCAGAGTTTATGGTCTCTTTTAAAGTCCAGATATGTCTGGACTTTAAAATAGACCATAAACTCTTGTGTACTTAGTAACAAACATGTGAGTTACATTGTAAAAACAATGTCTGAAATAGCCTTTTCAAGAAAGAGCTATAGCGGCTTTGAGTAGACCAGTCCCATCTGACGACACGCATGCATCAGTCATTGTGTAGCTCGACCATAGGACCTTAATAACCATAGGACCATAGGACTTAGACCTCAATGTAGGGATCCAAATAACTCTATACCCCTGCCTGATCCCTTCTAAAATACAAGAGTGATAGTATGTTACGTTTAAGTTACCCTGTCATACGACCTAGTTTAATTTTCCCGTTTAATATTAGGTAGTAGAGAAAATTAAACATGAATAGGTATTCATTCCTAAGCTATTTTGTTGAAAGCAGAGCGTCATTATTAAGATTGATTGGGTTAATTTGAATTCATGGGAAAACATATTTTTTTAGTTGCTGATCGGAGATTGTTTTAGGCTAATAGCATTATAATATCGGTCACCCCTAACAGCACTGCATCTAGGGTCATCACAACTTCTGGCAAGATTTGAATTTTGTGCCCCCTGACACGACCTCGAAAGTGCCCTGATTACGATTCCCAGGTCAAACAGAGTTATACGGGTTTTTCTATGACATTCTCTAATTCAAACTCTCACAAGTTAGTTTGAATAAGTAGAATGAGTTTCGGTTAATGGTCATAGGCTTGCGTACTTGTACTTATGTCCTACCGAACTGAGGGTGAATATAAATACACTCACTTCTACGTAACCCTTTGAGGGATACAGGCCTGATAGTATGTTGATAACATAACATACCATCACGCCTGTATTCCCCGAAGGGTTAAGCAGAGGCGTACTAATGTACACCCACAGTTCGCCGGTATGTTTAGGTCCCATGTAATAGGGGGCGAGCCTATTGCCATTAACCGGGCACAAATTCCTAACTCCGAGCTGCTACTGGGAAATTAATAGAAAAACCCAATAACACTTTGCTCGACGTGGGAATCGAACCCAGGACCCTCTAGCGTAGCAGTCGCGCTCAGGACCACTTGGCTAATGAGGCAGTATGTTGATTCATGAATAAATTTGATTAACATCACTACGCACTAGTCAGTAACAATTTTCTCGGGACAATTTTCCGAAATGATTTCAGTCTATTGCCGTCGTTCGACGCGAGCAGACAGACTCTGCTTGAGTTTACCGATGAACTAAAACAACACGAAACTCGTGAATAAACTTGGCTAATGGAAACTGTGAATTAATTATATTTTTGGTGATGTTGTGATTAATTTTAAGAAGTGATGGTGATTGAATTCAGTGGACATTAAATTGGATTTTTAGGAACAGTTAGTTTTTCGAACTTTTTTGTAAGTATTTTTCATTTTATGTTTTTTTTGGTGGCGTGTTTAACACACAAACTTTGCTTAAGAAATTTCAGGCAATTGACAGGAGTTATCAACTATTATGTGTAAGTTTTAATTAATTTATTTACGGATTAAAGTGTTTGGCACAAGCCTTACATGTGAGGGCGGTAGCTTTTAAGCGGACCACTGGATTTAACCACCAAACGTGCTGAGATTACATTATATATCACTACTACATGTAAGTAAAAAATATTAAGAAAAAATATGTAGAATAAAAAATATTCTGAGGGTAGTTATTTTGTTAGATACTTAGACAAATAAACAAATACCTACGCACCTAGTTTTTGACAATTCAAAAGTACCTGTACTGGTCTAATTGAAATAAAACATTTGACTTTTGACTTTTTAAAATAAATATCGGTGGGTATCTACCTACTACTTCGCGAATAATACCTTTCAAAAATCGAATGCGGATTAATGGACGGGTAGAGGTAAGTCAAATCAAAGAGTGATGGATGGTCTGAGGGAACTAATGAAAGGAAAGTAATTGTTGAGGTGAAGGCTGACAGGGACGAATGGGAAAAAGGAAATGCTGCGCCACAGATCTCAAATATTTTTAGATTAGGATTTATCAGAAATTTAGAAGTATTTTAAATTAATGACGTCCATTGCTTGATAGAGTTTTAATACTTATATAAAATGTTAAGAATCCATTCTGTGAAGGTATAATCGTAATATTATTTTTATGTTAATTAACATTAGGTATAATCGTAAATAAATTAGATATCGAAATCTAATTCTTTTTTTAAAATACCCTGAAGCGAAGATAAATGGTAATACAGTGGTAATCATCACAAGGTGTTTTTAAATAAAGTTATGGCACAAAGCCATGCCAAAAAAAATATTAAAAAAGATCACGAGTGTCTACCATATTAAGGTTGGTGATGGTGTATTCAGATTTTAAAAACATGCTAGATTTTAGGGAATATGTGGTAAATTGGGCACAAAAACCGTGTATTTTAAACCTCATTATTATGTTTCTATTATGAATATTTAATATTTGTTATTTTATTTGGAGATTATTGATGTTCTTTTTTTTAAATTCTTACTAGAAATGTAGGTCGCACATTACTAGTAACCTTGTTAATCCCTCGTGCTAAGCTAAATGCTTGTGTTACGAGTGAGTTCACGTCGGTAGTGCAATGGGTGGGTTTCGAACCGGCAACCACATGGTCGCAAATCTAACGCCCTAGCCATAAGGCTACCGCTGCTTCATAAAATCTAAAAATAATGACTTGTAAAAGATCTATTTGCAGAATAAATTTATCATTTATTACGAAATCAAACTACTTTAACTTTAGAAAAAATGCACCATGTAAAATTATATTTCAACGTTACGATAACTTTTATAATATATCGCTACTTTATGATTAATAGGTTTAGGCATGACATAAGATTTGCTTGGGTTTCGGTTGGTTTAGATATTATATCCAGTCCAAATCTCAATTGTAATTCTTAAGCGTTCCCATTTAAAATTCAAGTTGCGTTAAAGTTATTTATCTATAAAGTGACTTCGTTTTCCCTCGGCAATTGTATTTGTAGATCTCTTCAAATTGCTTTTACTTTATTACATTAGAGTACCTAAGAGTTTTTCATAGACAACAGAAGAGGCTAATAAAGTATTTGCACAAAAGAGAAGTGACGAATTAAATAATTAAGCATCTATTTACCAACGACGGAACGGAGAAGGTGGTTTCGGTTAGAGAGTGGGTTTGATTTTTTGTTTGTCCAAAATAATGTTACTTATTTATGTAGGTATCTCCTCCAAAATGGTGTAACATACCATCACGCTTGTATTCCCAGAAGAGTTAGGTAGGGGTGCACACCTACAGTTTGCCGATATGTTTAGTTCCCATGTAATTGGGGCAAGCCTATAGCTATTAACCGGGCACAAATCCCAAGCTCCGAGCTGCTACTGAGAATTACATAGAAAGCCCCAATAACACTTTGCTCGACCTGGAAAACGAACCCAGGACCAGCGTAGCAGTCGCGCTCAGGACCACTAGGCTAATGAGGCATTTCGAGACTTTCCTATTGTGAGTTTTGTCACCAAGCAATTTTATCCGATTTAAACAATTTTATAAGGAACTTCCAAGAACTTCTTAATAAGGGACAGATAATTAAAGATCTTAGAAAAATCCTTAAAGGCAGTTAGGACTTTTTGGATTCTTTAAAAAGAAAAGCTTTTAGCCAAGGGCGTAGTAACCTACTCCAATTTACAAGTCGATTTTAAGCCTGTGGCCATTTTTAGCATAAGTGGGGGTGTGTTTGGCTGAAGACCCTTATACTCGAGCTTTCCACCTAAACAAACTGATATATAAATTGTATACTAACAAAAATAAATTGAACAAATATTGACAAGAATGTTCAAGAAAAGGTTACACCGAAATAGCGACATCAAACTAATCTATTATAAATGCGAAAGTAACTCTGTCTGTTTGTTTGTTAAATTTGAACGCCTAAACCGCTGAATTAATGTTGATGATTTTTGTTTTTGCTATCGTCTCAAATGTCCTTTACATAGGTAGCTATAGTATCTGTCCATAAATATAAATATAATGCTGTTTGTTGATAAGTGTAATAGCTTGGACGGTAGGACCGATTTGGCTATATTATTAAATAATTCATGTTTATATTTTAACACTGACAATTGTTTTTAGGGTCAAACGAATTGGGAAATAGCCCTGGTTTTGAACTAGGACACAAAAATTTAAGGTACAATCCCTTAAATTTTTGTACGTAATTGACCTTTTTAATTTCTCTGTGTTGTAGATGCATTAATGGAAATGTTTACAGCACGAGTACTTAGGCTTTACATACAAATGACTGACCTTGAATATATGATGAGATACACCCGGAATTTAGGTTAACATTCTGTCTTGAGTCGGCTTTGGTGAGCTCTCTATATTCAATCAAATCAAAATTCAAAGCTGTTATAGTTCGCCAAAAAGGTCATTTCGTTCGTCCTAAATTGTGATACTAACATTGTAATACCTCAATGACATAATATAACATGCAATCACATCTGTATTCTCGAGGTTAGGTACATATACACCCTCAGTTCGCTGGTATGTTTAGGGTCCCAACAATGGGGCTCGCCCCCTATTACATGGGGCCTAAAATACCTCTACCTATCCCTTCGGGGAATACAAGCGTTATATATATATGTTCTTGTGGAAGTAAATTTAGGAGGCTGTTGCTTAGCAGCAGAGGGCTCTTTTAGCTGATATGATGATGATGATATGATAACCTGATTATGCTATTGAGAGCTTTTATAAAAAATTAAATTTTACAAAGGCTCCCAATAAAACTATAAATAACTGACTCATTAGCCTAGTGGTCCTGAGTGCGACTGCTACGCTTGAGGTCCTGGGTTCGATTCCCAGGTCGAGCAAAGTGTTATTGGGTTCTTCTATGAAATTCCCAGTAACAGCTCGGAGTTTGGAATTTGTGCCCGGTTAATGGCAATAGGCTCGCCCCCAATTACATGGGACCTAAACATACCGGCGAACTGTGGGTGTACATTAGTACGCCTCTACCTAACCCTTCGGGGAATACAGGCGTGATGGTATGTTATGTTTTATTGACATTGACTGTGTTGGCTAACGAGCTGACGAGCCACCTGGTGGTAAGTAGTTATCGTCACACATAAACACCTGGAACACCAGAGGAGTTGCCGACTCCTAAGAGCCTCTACGGACTGCAGACTGCCAGAGCCGCAGCAACCGAGGGGGAACTGGCTCTTACGCGTAAAATTCGAAACACACGCCAAGGTCCTTTACGACAGACTCCATCGTAAGCGTGGTCGCCAGCCAGACGCCAAGCGGTTCTACCACCGAGCGAGTCAGATGTAGATAGGCATCTCGTAAGAGGCGAGGAAACCTCTTACGAGACGCCATCTAAGTGGCAGTGAGGAATAATATTTTTACGCCGAGAAGCTATTAGAATGACGTAGATGGGTCACGAAGGTTCTAGATAAATCGTAGAAGCATGTAGAATAGTCGAAAGAAAGTACTCGAATGCGTACTCACGTAATAACAATAGTTCAAGCTCAGGTTCAAAGGTCAATTCCCGTAAACAATAGACGATCAAGTACCTTTTTTTTTTTTTTGTGTTCGAGGAGGAAACCTTCAAAAGGCTGCCGGTCTACTGGGGGGTAGGCCGGGGTGTGTGGGATTTTTAACGCACTAAAACCCCCCCGGTGGCCATCTTCAGCACAATATTGGAAGGATCCGGGAACTAGCTTATTCTTCCGGATCTCTTCCTGTGCCACGCCTATAGGCCCATCTCAGGGACTCCCTCACCATCTCTGTGCAATGCACACGGCGGCACGTGACCACTACGTGTCACCGTCATCCCCAGGGTCGCTTAATGGACGCCCAGAGCCCCCACTCTGTGTGTCCACGGCCCCAGAGGCCCCCCGCAAGTCGATTCAGTAACAACAGGCAGGGGGTTTCCGCACATGGCCCTAGCTGGGCTAGACACCGACGTGGTTTCTACGACAGCGTCTTCTCCTCCGAGCGGGATCGGCCCTCTCGCGATCCCGCTCGGCAGCCTCCTTCTGGGCCATAACGGTTTCGCAGAAGGAAGCTACGGCTTTCCAATTAGAGCTCTCTGCCAACATGGCTGAAACCACCACTGGCAGAGAGAGATCCATCCCGATTTTGCTGACCAGGATCTGCCGCTCGGATTCCCACGCAGGGCACTCGGCAAGTGTGTGTTGGGCAGTATCCCGGTCGTTACGACAGTGGTGGTATTGTGGCGTGGCCTCACGTCCGATCCTATTCAGGTATTCACCGAAACAACCGTGCCCGGTAAACACCTGAGTAAGACGGTAGGTGACACGGTCGGCTCTACGTAGCCAGGCCTCGAAACATGGGAGGATGGCTTCAACGACCCGCTTTTGCGCAAAATGCGGCCCCAATAGCCGCTCACGCCATTGCTCGAGCGAGTGTTGTCGCTCCTGTCGTCTCAACCTTTCAAACGCCCTCGCAGGTACACCTTCACCACTCTGGCGGATAGCATGGATCCGGTCATAGACCCTTGCATCCATATCCGCCAGAATGTCGAGAGGTGGAAAACGCGCTAAGAGGGTTGACGCCTCGAATGACACTGTCCGGTATCCTCGTGCTATTCGAATGGCGACTTTACGCTGCAGGCTATTAAGTTTAGCTTTGCTGCGCCGGGCGCCTGACAGTCTTTGAGACCATACCGGCGCTCCGTAAAGAGCCATCGAACGCACGACTCCCGCATAGAGGCGAACGAACTTCCTCCCGCGGTCCCCCAAGATTGGGTAACAGTCTGTCAATGCACCCACTACCCTTTCGATCCGAGGAACAAGGCGTCCGAAGTGTTCTTCAAATCCCCAGCGACTGTCCAAAGTTAGGCCAAGGTACTTCATATACCGGCTCACCTGGACTTGGGCGTCACCGACGCATACCAATGAACTGGGCGGATCCCTACCTCGTGGTAACTTGTGGAACCATAGTGCCTCGGTCTTATGAGGTGCTATCTGTAGCCCCAACTCACGGATTTTGCCTACGACCACTGCCACTCCGAGCTCGGCAAGACGAATAGTCCCTTCGAAAGTCTCCCCACTAGCAAACACTAAGGTATCGTCGGCATAACAAATAACGCTCACACCAACGGGGAGATCGACTCGCAGAACCGCATCATAGGCGATGTTCCACAGAAGTGGGCCCAGAACTGACCCCTGTGGAACCCCGAAATCTCCCTCCGATGGACCCTGCCGTTCCTGCCCACGTATTGTATGTACCTATCGTGTAAGTAGTCCTCGACTATGACGCGTAGGTAGTTAGGCACCTGATGATGTACTAGTGCCCCTCTAATCGCGTCCCAAGGTAAAGAATTAAAAGCGTTGACAATATCCAAACTTATTGCCAACGCTACCTTTCCTCGGGATACTGCCTGCGCCGACAGTGAGCGGACGTGGAGTATTGCATCTACCGTCGACCGCTGCTGTCGGAATCCGTACTGGCCATCGGCGAGATCGGGACCAACCTGCGACAAATGCCCAATGAGGCGAGCGGCGACTATTCTCTCGAATAGCTTAGATGCCTCATCGAGCAAGCATATGGGACGGTATGCCGAGGGAGAATCTACAGCCCTGCCTTCCTTTTTCAAGAGGACTAGTCCTGCCTCCTTCCAGCCGGAGGGAAACAGACGATCAAGTACCTACTCGCATTTTGTAGGCTTTTCGCGATTGTTCGATTCCAGAATCTTCGTGACTGATATACATAGCCGTCATGAGGGTCGGCTAGCGCAGTTTAGTTTTGGACAAGGTGAAGTGAACATCAAAGTGAAGACAAGTGATTCTCAATGTGACAGTACAGTGCGACAAGTAATAGTGTAGTGACTTTATTTGTGATTTCTGTTGTGTGTTGTTAAGTTTATTATAGTATTTGTTTATTTCGGTAAAATTAGCGTTAATTAATTTATCCCGAACCCCAGCTCGTAACAATATTCTAACCCGTCCCCACACGGTGCCTTTGTTAGTTACATTACAAACATACAAATAATGGGTTCAAGGTACACTTAGAATCACCGAAACCAATATCTGTGGATCACACTAATATTTGCCTCGAGTGGGAATTGAATTGACAAGGGACCACTTTAAATTCTACGCCAAACGCCTCATTCCATCTCCTCCTAGAATATGCTGTATTGTTTTTATTGCCGTGTAGTTTACGGCACGTGCCACTTAAATGAATAGTGCTCGGAATTGACACCACACTGAAACAAAAGAGGCGCTTTTAAAATGATAACACAATTTATTACTTCACGTAGGTATAGCTTTCTCTTCGTTAGCGGTTGACATTTTTAATATACCGGTCAGGTAGCGACATTTTTGTGATAATTTCACTTTTTTGTAATTACAAACTTACATTTGAAGTCTCATTACTCTTGCAAATGGGAAAATTACCGTGAGGTTTTTTTTGTGTATAGGGGGGCACCCTATCACACAAAAAAAACCTCACGGTAATTTTCCCATTTGCAAGTGTAATGATCAGACGGATCACCTGATGGTAAACGATTAATGCCGCCCATGGACACCCGTAACACCAGAGGAGTCGCAAGTGCGTTGCCAGACTTTTAAAAGAGTTTGAGCCTCCGGTATCCTCACTCAATCGGCAAAACACAACGTAAGCATTGTTTCACGCCGGTTTTCTGTGAGGCCGTGGTATAACTTTGGTCCAGCCGGCCCATTAGTGCCAAAGCATGGTTTTCCCACGGTAATACGTGACTGCTACGCTAGAGGTCCTGGGTTCGATTCCCGGTCGAGCAGTGTTATTGGGTTTTTCTATGAAATTCCCAGTAGCAGCTCGGAGTTTGGAATTCGTGCCCGGTTAATGGCAAAAGGTTCGCCCCCTATTACATGGGACCTAAACATACCAGCGAACTGTGGGTGTACATTAGTACGCCTCTGCCTAACCCTCCGGGGAATAAAGGCGTGATGGTATGTTATTTTATGTTAAGGGAGGGTATTACTGGCCTATATAGGCGGAGTTTTCCTGTTGTGCTACTTTATGGTGTCAAAATCGTTATTGAATAACTTCAGAATTGATGAATTTTGACTGATATCACCATCAGCATCATTAACTCATTTATTATCCCATTGTTGGGCAAGGATCTTCTATCTAAATGAGAGGGGTTAGGCTATAATCACATCACGAATTCGGATTCGTGATTCCGCCACAATACCACGTGAAAGCTGTACCTAAGTACAGCTGAGTAGTAGTTTTATATAAAGTATCTATATACAAAATTTCAACACTGTATCAAGAAAAATAAAAAAAAATATAAGCTTGTTATGTTACCTGGTAACATAACAAGCTTGCCTGCCTTGCCTTGGTTGCAAGCAAGCCTGTTTGGTGGTCCATGCAAAAACATGCTCACCACGTTTAGCTGTGCGCCCGCGCCTAGTGCCTCTATGATCTGGCGTGACTTGTGTTGTGGGCCTACAATGGTGGAAAGATTCTGTATTTAAACACCTTTATGAAGTTGGTGCAAGTGGGCCTTAGTGTCGCTCGATGTCTCACTTATAACTTTTTTAAATATTTTTACAAATTATAACATGGTGAAAAAATTAAATTATTGGAATCGAAATCGATTCAGTTACTTACAGAACATAATACTAAAAATAATGTTGTATATTCTTTTAAATTCCTTTTAATTTATCTCAATAATTTAAGTTGAATAAAATTTAAGATTTAAATAAGTAATCTTCAAAATAAAATTCCAACCCGAGACATTTCCGTTAAAGTACATAGTTTTTTTGGGAGACGCATGAACTCAGTACAACAGTACTATGATAGTGTCTTTTCAGTGATTTCACTAAAAGGTGATAATGCTTTAGAGTGCACAAAACAAGATAAAACACCAACACGTTAATAAAATAAACATTTATTTAGTCGCGGAGGTCTAAGCTCTACTTTCATTTTAATTGAATGCCCCTCTTCTGTTTTCATTGTCGGTTTATGTAAACGTGGTAAATAGAATTCCAACCTTAGTCATCTGAAGTTGCCGCAAGTGATTATGCAGGTGGTTAAAAATATAAAAACCTCGTTGGAACCATTGGCGTCGTCAACCATTGCTGTAAATACAATTTTCATCGTGGGAGAGCCATGCTTCGGCACAAATGGGCTGGCTCACAGAAAACTGACGTGAAACAACACTTAAGTTGTGTTTCGTCGAGTAAGTGAGGATACCGGAGGCCCAAACCCTTTTAACAGGCGGGCAACGCACTCCATGGGTGGCGGTAATCGCTTACCATCAGGTGATCCGTCAGCCCATAAAAAAAGAATTGAAATAAAGCTACTTATATTAACAAACATCAGACGTGGTCACTAATGGGTCTCATAAGAAAGCTCAAGGTCACTCAGTGAGCTATGGAGCGACGTATGATTGGCATTTCTTTACGCGATAGAATCAGAAATGAGGAGATCTGTAGAAGAAGTAAAGTTGCCGACATAGTTCAAGGGATTAGCAAGAGGCGGGGCACATAGCTCGTAGACCTGACGGCCGCTGGGGCAGAAAAGTTCTCGAGTGGAGACCGCGCACCGGAAAACGCAGTGTGGGACGACCTCCAACGAGATGGACGGACGACCTTGTGAAGGTCGCTGGGAGTCGTTGGATGCAGGCAACATATAACTGGTCCTTGTGGAAGTCTTTGGGGGAGGCTTTTGTTCAGCAGTGGACTTCTTTTGGCTGGTACCACGACGATGATGATGATATTATGAAAATCTCTTTGCCCGTGACCATGGACGCTGTAAAGAGTCCGAAAAGTCGGTATTTGAATTTGAAAAAAATAGTAGAAGTAGTTGTATTTCAAAATGTCCAATACACGAGCAAGAAATCAGTTTTACTAAGATATTTTTCCCTAGATCTAGTTCAAAGAATTCGTTCTTTAGCTAGTGGATTCCTGGAGTTATTGGAATTCCGACCTGAGAAGGTTCAATTTATCAATTCCACCTGTTATATTCAATCAAGTTTCAGGAGATATTTATTGTTAATATAGTTATATAACAGTTTTAGTTTATTATTCTGTTTATAGTCTACATAATATGAAACCTTTCGGGAAAAGTTATCGTAACTGAAATTGGGACATAGTCTTAACAAGAACTGCCCCATCAGCCTAGTGCTTCTGAGCGCGTCTGCTACACTAGAGAACCTAGGTTCTATTCCTAGGTCGAGCATAGTGTTTTTGGGCTTTTCTATGAAACTCTCAGTAGCAGCACGGAGTTTGGGATCTGGCCTGGTTGATGGCAACAAGCTCGCCCCGTATTACATGGCATCTAAACATACCCACGAACTGTGGGTGGATATTAGCACGCTTCTGCCTAACTTTTCGGGGAATATAGACGTGATGGTACGTGTCTGAATGACAGAAATATTTATTTTCGTATAAATGTATCTATCTAAGTACAGTCCTCCCACCTTAACATAATTTTGTCATAAGATCGTCTTTCACTGTACAACGCAGGACCTTATAATTTTTTTTAAAGTTACACAATTAATAAATCTTTTTTTTTTCTTTACAGAAAACACCAATTATGTTCCAAATGATGAAATAAAACGTCCACAATGGCTTCAATCACATATTTAATATTCCTTTTTCTCATCGAAATCGGATTATCAACCGAAGAAGTCATACAAGATATAGGTAGAACCAACAATGTAGATTTAGACGAGTTTATTGAATACAACAATACTGAACTATATGATGTTTACAACACTACTGATGGCGAATCAAATAGACTTGCTACAAATGATAATCATAAAAAATGTGAAGTGTTTAATTCAACAAACCTTGAAGATTCGAATTACATTCAAACGAATTCATTAAATTCCGTATATTTGAATAACATTACTTCCAGTTTGATGTCAAACTTAATTGATGCGAAACTGTCCGTAGATAATATGGAGATAGAAGGGGTTAATTTGTTTGATATTGTGAATAGTGACTGTGGTGGAGCTAAAATGTGTCCAAACGTCAGTGGGAACTGGACTGACGATAAGACCATCACTGTTGGTTTTCTTGGAGCCTATGGAAGAAGTCAGGTGAGTTTTTTAAATTGTTTTATTGTTAACCTATCAAGAATCAATTATTTTATGTATTTTTTTTATGGAATAGGGGGTAAACGAGCAAACGGATCACCTGATGGTAAGCGATAACCGCCGCCCATGGACACCCGCAACACCAGAGGAGTCGCAAGTGCGCTGCCCGCCTTTAAAAGGGTTTGGGCCTCCGGTAACCTCAACTCACTCGGCGAAACACAACGCAAGCGTTGTTTCACGCCGGTTTTCTGTGAGGCCGTGGTATCCCCCCGGTCAAGCCGGCCCATTCGTGCCGAAGCATGGCTCTCCCACGTTTGGAAGCATGGCTCTCCCACGTTTCTCTCTCATTTTTTTGGCATAGTCCATGGTAACATTATAAAGTTATTTTAGTGAAGGACAATTCTACTCGCGGGCAGGATTCGAACCTGCGTCTTCTGGTTAGATACACTAGATGCTATGACCACTAAACCACCGAGAGTCCCAACCGCCATGTCAAAATTTGCCTTCACATTCTGAATTTACGTCTTAAAGGTGACGTCAGTAATATCTATTAAAAAACAAGTTACTTTGCTTCTCAACCGACATGACTGGATCTATGCCGTACGATGCTACTATACCCATTAACTATCTTTTTGTATAAGTGCAGGAAATTGTAGTGAAGTTTCAATCTGGCGGGTGGGACTCGCGGTAGCTTACTTGTTCACAGCAAATGGAGTATTGAACCAAAAGACGCAGACTCGAATCCTAGCCGTAGTCGAATCTTTCCTTCATTAAAATAACTTAAAAATCTCGTCCGTTTAAATTTCTTCTAAATTAATTAAAAGTTAAAAAAAAATACATTTTCGCATCGTTGTCATTTAGTATCGCGTTGAGAATACATTGAGATTTATAGCCACTATTGAACGATGAGAGGGCCATCAATCAACCTGGATCTAATTTGATCAAATCCGTATAGCTAGACTGACAGTTCTTACCGATGTATTAATATCAGTTTGAGTATAAGTTTTCTCGTCGTAGAACTAAATGATAACGGTTTTATTTATGAAAATTCAAGCGACCATCTGCCGCTTCACCTGCTTCAAATAATTTGCGGGGGCTTATATGTACTGGTATGTTGTTGTAGTATGTAGAATAGAATAGAATATAATATCCTTTATTGTACACCAAAAACTAATGTCAAGTATAAGTTATCAATCATAGAATATGGTACAATGGGTGGTCTTATCGCTAAAAGCGATCTCTTACAGGCAACCTTTGGATGGACTCAAGAGAAAGGAAAGGCGAAATATAGGTAGTCTGGCGTACACAAAAGAAACTAAGTATACACTTAAATGAAATAATACACAAATTTCAAATATAGCAAATATGTATGTAAATTGTTTTTAGGATGAGCCGTGTAATAAAATTAAGAAATCAGACTAACTTATCTTAAGTGACGTCTGATGGTAATTTTATGAACGGCCCATCCTGAAAACAATTAGGTTCCCACCCTGCCTGATACCTACAAAGTATCACCCACCGCACCACATATATTCACAACCCATGTTACTCTAAAGAAAGTGATTTGACATTTGAGAAACGTCACTGCTGACAACTAGATAATACTAGCTGCGTCCAATTTTTTTATTTGTTTTATGACTAAAAAACGAGTTCGTTGGAGACAAATACTATAACATACTATATTGTAAAACACTATGTATTATAACATGCCATTATTACCACGCCTGTATTCCACGAAAAGTTAGGTAGGTAGAAGTTTACTAATGTACCAGTGCGATGTAATGTTTAATTCCTGTGTAATAGGGGCGAGTTTTGGCTGTCAACTGTCGCTCTTATTTTCCTTATCACTCGCGGAATTAGCTTTATAACATTAATTTAGAAGAGGACACCTAAAGAACTCTTGTACGGTCAAGATGGTGATAGTAGATACTTCTCATTACGCCGTAGACATCGAGACACATTTTCCCGAACCAGTAATTTTATTCGTTAGCTTTCAATTAAATTTCAAGTACGTACCTAAGTAACTGCCTCGTTAGTCTAGTGCAATGGTCCCAAGTGCGACTGCTATGCTAGAGATTCTGGATTTGATTCCCAGGTCGAGCAGTGTTATTGGGATTTTCTATGAAATTCTCAGTAGAACCTCGGGCACAACTGCTCTGAGCTCACACTCAACTCCAAGCTGCTGTAGAGAATTTCATAGAAAAACCTAATAACAATTTGATTGACCTGGGAATTGAACCCATGACCTCTAGCGTAGCAGTCGCGCTCAGGACCACTAGACTAATGAGGCAGTTAATACTATACATACAGTAATTAGGCTACCGTCTCTAATTATCATGAGAGTGATATTGTGACATTAACCGCTAGTCTCTATAGTATAGAGGTCAAAGTAACCTCAATCTAATGCCTCCACTACACTACTCGCGAAGTTGCTTTGACGAAGTGATGGTGGAAATTGACCGAAGTTCGAAGTACGTGACTATATCCTCATGCAACCTCGTCAGGAGCCTTCAAGGCCTTTGACTCGGGCGCAAAAACCAGCAATGATCGGAAGTCACCCAGGGCGAGGCAGAAGTGCCCTTCTACACTATCGTCTTCGCTTAACTTCGATCAACTTCGCGAGTAGTGTAGTACGGCCATAAAGCTTATAATAAAGCAATCTATTGTACTGACACATTGACAGTGTCTGTAGGTCATTGACGCAGTAATGGAGATTAATACACCAATTCAATTTACTTGATTCCATGCCCTGTGTTTAGGGAATTCAAAGTAAAATGGCTGTTATAATTGAGTCTCATCTTTTGGCTTACCTCCTTTCCACTAAAATGGAGAGGAAGATGGCTTACTTGTGCTGATTTTCTTGCTGACTCTATCCCGTAATCCCTACAAGGGCAAAATTTCAGACGCAGTGGAAAATTCTACTGTCTTGTACTCCAGGAAACCTTACGGGTGTTGCTGAATTCAGAGCTCTGTTTTTGACAGTGAAGCGATTGTAGTATTTGACCTCATGATTCCTTCTGCTTTCTAACATTTTCCTAAAGAAGTTGTCATTACTCAACAATCGGTCAACCATATTTCCACTTCCGTTCTCTGCTTCTCATTCTCTCTCTCTTTGTCTTTTATACTTAACAATTACTAATACTTCTTCATTTACTGTCTATTTCATCCAGTATACGGTGACCTCACACGTAGAGGTCATCATAAGCTGGAAATACATGGCACGTGTGTAGCCATATCGTAATTTGTGATTAATCAAAATTGCTATTTTGGCGCCCTTATTCTAACTGCCTCGTAAGTCTAGTGGTTTCAAGTGCGACCGCTACGCTAGAGGTCTTGGGTTCGATTCCCAGGTCGAGCAAAGTGTTATTGGGTTTTTCTATGAAATTCTCAGTAGCAGCTCGGAGTTTGGAATTTGTGCCCGGTTAATGGCAATAGGCTCGCCCCCGATTACATCGGACCTAAACATACCGGCGAACTGTGGGTGTACCTTAGTACACCTCTGCTTGGACATGG
The DNA here is from genome assembly GCA_947256265.1 of Acronicta leporina. NCBI lineage: Eukaryota > Metazoa > Arthropoda > Insecta > Lepidoptera > Noctuidae > Acronicta > Acronicta leporina. The sequence continues at coordinate 14,303,888 of OX366521.1, forward strand.
GAAGGCAAATGCGGTTTTACCTCGGTGCAAGTTTAACAAACAAACACCACACGGGTATCTTTCGGGTGATTATCTTATGATAACCATCATCATCTTCCAGACCCTTTCCCAGAGTTTCCCAACCATGCGTGCAACTAGTTTTGACTTTTCAAAAGTACCTTCTATAATGGTCTAATTGAAATAAAACATTTTGACTTTGACTTATGTTGGAGTCGGCTTCCAGTCTAACCAGATGCGGCTGAATATCAGTATTTTACACGAAGCGACTGCCATCAAACCTCCGCAACCCAATATCTGGGCAATACCGATATTCGGAGGATAGACTGGCTGTCAGGATTTTTGGGGCTTCTGACTACCACTAACAATTGTCATAGATGTTCGTATGACAACCGAGACCGATAGCTTTACGTGCTCTTCGAGGCACGGTGGGGTCTCAATGTGTTAAGAATGTTCACCCATCTACACACTGACCGCGGGGAGCGCAGCTTAACCTTGCAAATCAGTTGATCAGCTTAGTTATTACTTAGCCATCCTTATCCTATAATATTGCATCTAAAGTATAAAATTTATGGGCTAGCTCACTATTCGTAATTAAGTTTTTGTCGTGATGTTTTATCTTTAGTTTCTCCTTTCGTCATATTTTATTATAACGATGAAAAATTGCTGCAAGTCTGCCAGATGCAAAATATAGAAGAGAAAATGTTGAAAATCTTTATTCTTCCTCATATTTTGTTATAATTTCGTACTAAGAAAATATCCAATTATACTTGACTTATAATGCAAGTATTAGTATCAAAATATGGTCCATTTTGTGTTCTTATACTCTAGAATATCATTTTACTTATTTTCTGCAATATTGAATTTAAAAATTGAGTAGGTAATTACTGAAATTTTTTGCATAAAATCGTTTTCATTTCGTGAACAATTTTAACATTTATAATGAATTTATAATAACGTTCAAAATGAAATTAAAGAATATGTTCTAATACTAAAAAAATATATAATTGTTATCTTTCACTACAATAGAATATTCTTTATTGTACCTACACTACAATAAGAAGCACCATTTATCCAGAAATAAATATACACTAAGGATAAAGCGGCCATCTTAGTGATAATAGCGATATCTTCCAAACAACTTTAACATAAACAGGAAAAATGTGAAAAACATGGAGAGCTCGTGGTGTATCAAAAATTAAATAACATCTATATCTATACTAATATATAAAGCTGAAGAGTTTGTTTGTTTGTTTGTTTGCTTGAACGCGCTAATCTCAGGAACTACTGGTCCGATTTGAAAAAATCTTTCAGTTTTAGATAGCCCTAAATGGGCTATCTAAAACTGAAAGATTTTTTGAGACCATTCATTTCTTTAAATAATATTCTATTTTTTATTTATTCTATTTCAGTTGACTGCCTCATTAGCCTAGTGGTCCAGAGCGCGACTGCTACGCTAGAGGTCCTGGGTTCGATTCCCAGGTCGAGCAGTGTTATTGAGTTTTTCTATGAAATTCCTAGTAACAGCTCGGAGTTAGGAATTTGTGCCCGGGCAATAGGCTCGCCCCCTATTACATGGGACCTATTTTTTTTTTTTTTTATTGTTTGCTTGCGGCTATAATGTCACTGCGACCGAAAATGGTCTATTGTGATCGCCACTCTTTGAGTTAGAGTTCACCGAGTACATGGGACCTAAACATACCGGCGAACTGTGGGTGTACATTAGTGCGCCTCTGCCTAACCCTTCGGAGAATACAGGCGTGATGGTATGTAATATTCTATTTTAACCGCACAGATGTTTTTAAATGTTGGTTACTCTCTCTCTAACACACATACACAGATAACGTCTAAGTAGTTCGACTATTGTCCCGTCGTTTCTGTAATACATGGTTAAAGGACAACAGGAATTCTCTTCTCGTGACAGCTGGCACGTCATTGTCTCCCGTTGACGTCATAAACGATAATGATGTGTAAATGCTTAGACCAGCACGATGATTTTATCATTTACTTTTTTAAAGTTTAGTAGCAATGGTGGTTGGTGCTAAGCTGAATGCTTGTGTTTCGAGTGGGTTCACGTTCACGCAATGGGTTTTCGAACCGGCAACCACATGATCGCAAGTCCAACGCCCTAGCTATTAGGCTACCGCCGCTTGCTTCTTTTTTAGTGGAATATCCAATCAGTAATTTTGTAAGTACATTACTTTTTAAGTAAATATACGAAGAGTTGGACTAGTAAAAAATTTATATTATAATCATCGTGAATTCAAAAAAATCTTATTGGTATCGAAGCTGTCATATGACGTCACACGAACCATTGCGGGAAGAGAATGTCTGGGCGTACGCAAACACTTATTCTACCATGTTGTAATCTATCAAAGGGCAGTAGACAGTTTTCCGTGTAAGTTTTCGTGGTTTCCGCGCTGTCGCCGCTAATAAGATTATTATCATCTTGTTGACAGCATGTCCGAGATTTTTTGCTTGCCCCAATTGTCTGGTGAAGTATTTTTGAGAAATGTTGATGTTTGTAGGTCAGTAACCGTGGTAAACTTCGAAATAATTCAAATCGACGATCGAAAAGAAACGAAATGTCAGGATCTGACGTAAGTTTTCAACAAAATGGGCGTTATTAAATAAAATTTTTAGATTGCAGCTTTTCTTGGCCTATACCATCACACTTGTATACCTCAATGGGTTAGGAAGAGATATACTAATATATAATCCATACTTCGCCGCTAAGCTTAGGTGTCTTTATGGGTTTCGGAGGCAAACGAGCAGACGGTAAGCACTTTACCGCCGTCCATGGACATCTGCAACACCAGAGGAGGCGTAAGTGCGTTGCCCGCCTTTTAAAAGGGTTTGGGCCTCCGGTATCCTCACTCACTCGGCGAAGCACAATGTGTTTTTTCACGCCGGTTTTCTGTGAGGCCGTGGTATCACTCCGATCGAGCCGGCCCATTCGTGACATAGCATGGTTCTCTCACGGTTAATTTCATGGTAAGGTTACCTCTTTTAGCGTATCAAGCGACCACTAGATCATTGATTAAATTACGTTAATGAGTTTTTTATATCTACTAAGTAAGTTACTGCCTCATTAACCTAGTGTTCCTAAGCGCGATGCTACGCTAGAGGTCCCTGGTTCGATATCCAGGTCGAGCAGTATTATATAAAATTCTCAGTAGTAGCTAGGTCTAACCTATGGATTTGTGCCCGGCTTATGTCAATAAGCTCGCGTCAATTAGGACCAAAATATACCACTAAACTGTGGGTGTACATTATTATGCCTCTGCCTAACCATTCGGGGAATCACATCACAGGCGTGATGGTATGTTATGTAGAGAAGCACTTTTGAACATTTAAATTTAGTAACAACGGCGAATTGTAAGTCGCAAACCCTTCACCGCTTACTTTGATTAAATTAAATTCCTCAATTTGTGATACCCAAATTGAATTTTATCCTTACTGCGTAGAAACGACAAGAAAAATTTAAATAATATGATTACTAAAGGTTTACAGCACAAAAGCAGTGAGGTGCTTGGTTCGACTTCTAGGTCGAGCAAACTGTAAATAGGTCTTTCTATGAAATTTTCAATGGCTATTCGAAGTTAGGATTTGAGCCTGGCTATAATGGTAATAGGCTCGCCCCCTATTGCATTGGACCTAAATATACCGGCAAACTGTGGGTTTACATCGGTACACCTCTACCTAACCCCTCGAATATACAAGCGTAATGGTAGATATGTATGGCAGCTTGGTTTTGCAGCATCTTTTTATGTTTTTATAGAAGTGGGAGGCAAGCGAGCAATGGGGTCTCCTGATGGTAAGCGATCACCGCCCATTGATACCCACAACACCAGAGGGGTGCCAGATGGGTGCAAGTGCGTTGCCGACCTTAACTTTATTTTAAAATAATCACAGATCCCAAAAAATACTTAAAAAGGTGGGGGCCACCCACCCATCAAGAAAAGGCATATTGACCGTCCCCCTTCGTCCCCCGTCCCAATCTATGGCAATTGGAACTACAGTTCACACAAATAGAAAAAAGGCTAAGATCAAGAAATTTAGAATTAACACGCACCTACGAGTCCAAAAAAAGTTTTTTTTCGGACGGAAAAATCCTGAATCGCGCAAGTGAAGTTTGCAACGCAACTTGGATATACTTATATACAACCGCCCGACATCAACCGTTGGGCCGCGGCCCGCCAGTCAAAACACCCGCCTGGTTAGAGGATCCTCCCTTGTTTGGAGAGGCAACACTTTGCTCCTCCACAATATGATTGCGAGCAGTGCAACGCATTAGGAATTCAACGCATTAGGAATACAAGTCCCTACGGACTGCAGACTGCCAGAGCCGCAGCAACCGAGGTTGGAACTGGCACTCATGCGCAATCTTCGAAACACACACCAAAGAAGGTGCTTTACGACTGACTCTGACATAAGGGTGGTCGCCAGCCAGTCAGACCCCAAGAGGTCCTACTACAGAGCGAAATAAATGGATGGATGATGAGGATCTATGCTACAGCAGAGTAATGCTGAGCTGAGCTTGTATAACATAAAAAGAGCCATTTCTCTGCTCTCCCCGTCCTCACAAAGCAGGTGAAATGTATCGTTAAAAACGCAATCCATTCGTCGTTTCATTACTCAAACCGGGTCATAGGAGGTCACAGCTTACATAGGGATTTAATTAACTTCACAACTCCTATGAGATGGCTTGGAGGACGTTTTAATGCGGCTACATAAATAAAGCTTCGAATACATTTAAATTAATTAGCTTTTTGTACAGTCAGCGTAAGATACATCTGAACGTATAACGTACAATTATCAGTATCAAAATTGGTTTAGAGGGTTAGGGATGAAAATATGACAAACAGACCATTATTTCAGTTTGCTTTTATAGTGCAATTACAAAATTACTTTGGATGTCACAAAGTACACGACAGCAGTAACTGTCATTTGACATGATTTATCCGTTTCAGATAAAGTTCGTTTTGATTTTGATCAATTTATCCGTCCAGATATATTTGATTCTGACTGTACTTTGTGCGTCAATAAAATGTTTGTTATGTCTGTCTATGAAACTTGGTAAGCTAACAAAAATAAAACATATTTATATTTACACAAGAAATTAATAAAGATATTATACAAAAAGGATGGAGAGAGCCTGTTACTTAATAAAGTAGCAATGTATTAGCTACTGCGGCTTCTTTGTTTTTTTTGGGGGAATGTTATATTAAAAAAAGTTTATATTAAAAAAACGGGAAATTTATAAAACATCTCTAATTCTCCGTCACGAAGCGTGTGTTCGTTCGTAACCACGGATGTAACCATACAGCCCCTGAGAACTGTTGCGGTGTGCTATGATCTAATTAAACGAATACCTTCTCTGTCGATCTGGGATTGTGTGCAATTAGAGTCACTCTTATGTTTGTGTGTACACAAACAGGTGTACCTTATTATAACAACTTGAAACACGAGGTTGTGTTTAGAGTTGTCGGGTTATAGAACGGGCCGCGATGATCGCGCTTTGCTTGCTTAACTTCTAAAATAATCAGTGAGTATATAATAAAACATACCATCATGACTGTTTTCCACCAAGAGTTAGGCAGAGTCGTACTGATTACACTCACAGTTCAGCGGTATGTTTAGGTCCCAAAGCTAAAGTCAAAGTCGAAGTTTTTTATAGCTTTATGAGTATGTACAAGTAGTAATAAGGTTGCAACGTTTAAAAAAATATAACATTCGAAATTTAAATAGTTCCGATTAGCTAGAAGTGCAAAACTTTTAGTGTGCCCCATGTAGTCCACCATGCTAGCCTGGTGCGGGTTGGCAGACTTCACTACCGTCAAGAAAATCTCTTAGGCATACAGGTTTCCTCACGATGTTTTCCTTAATTAACTATTAATACGCACATGACTTCGAAGTTGGTCAGAGGTGGCTTGGATTCGTATTCGAGACCTTTGACTTGGCAGTCCAATGGTCATATCACTAGGCTATCACGGCTCATGATATATTAAAATTAAAGATTAAAATAAAAGACATAAATTTGTCTTTAAATTATCTGTTTATGTATATATAATTATCACTAATTAATCTGTATGTCTACAGACTGTGCTGGGCGCCATGCCGTTAGCTGTGGCGGCTATCAACCGGGAACCGAACCTGCTACCAGGACTGAAGCTGCGCTTCGTGGCCGCCGACATCGGCCGCTCCCGACCTCACCTGCCCATGGATAAAGACAGCCTCCCCTTGCGGTATGTACTATTACAGACTTGTTTGGGGTGCCTCCAATGTGAATGCCTAAACTCCGAGCTGCTAGGAATTTCATATAAAACCCAATAACACTGCTCGGCTTGGGAATTGAACCCAGGATAGCATAGCAGTCGCGGTCAGGACGACAAGGCTAATGAGGCAGTTTTTCTTTAATTATGGATTTAAGTAGGTACTATTTACATACATACATACCATCACGCCTCTATTCCCAGAAGGGTTAGGTAGAGGTGTACTAAGGTACACCCACAGTTCGCCGGTATGTTTAGGTCCCATGTAATAGGGGCCGAGCCTATTGCCACTAACCGGGCACAAATTCCAAACTCCGAGCTGCTACTGAGAATTTCATAGAAAAACCCAATATCACTTTGCTCGACCTGGGAATCGAACCCAAGAACACTAGCGTAGCGGTCGCACTTGAAACCACTAGACTAACGAGGCAGTACTATTTAAACTACTACTATTTTAAAAATAATTTTGATCTCAAATTCGATATTCAAGTTGATAAAGTACTCGTATTGAATTTGCCCTCAATATGTCCTTATTCTTACAACAAATCTGTTATTGATAACATTGGAAAACGTGCTCCAATGTATTCGAGCGTAAGTAAATAGATATACCTAGCTATTTGCTATAATCTTGGAGGCATATTTGTATATGTGTTATACAAAGGAAAAGATCATACATTGATAATTTTGACAAATATTGTCTTAAACTAAGGCTAAGATATTATGAAAATTAGTGACACAGTGATTCAATACTATTTTGAAACTAACATTAAATCATAAAACACCAGCTTGCATGTTTTCTCCGAAGGGTAAGGCAGAACTGTACTGATAAACATCATCAGGTCACAGCTATGTAAATAAGATAAATAAATATATTCTGCGACATTTTTACACAGCACCATCTTGTCCCAAACTAAGCAGAGCTTGTACTATGGGTACTAGACAATGGATATAATACTTATATACTTTTTTTTTGTAAATACATACTTATAATACATAAGAAACACCCAGACAAACATAAACACTTATATTCTTCACATACTAAATCGAACCCACATGACACATGTTTAAGTTCCATGTTATAGGGGTGAGCCTATTGCTCCGAAACCTCATCTTAGGGCGCGATAAGTTAGTCTAGTAGCCCTACTAGACTAATTTGACAATCAGAAATATATTTTAATACAAAAAAAAACACAGTTAATTGATAAAGATATGCTTTTAAATTTATTTACAAACTTCCTGTTTCAAATAACAACCATTTCCTGATTATTTTTTTATGTTATATTCATTTCAGGCAGTCATAAAAAAGCAAGTATTAATTTAAAAATGTATGCAAGGATTTTCCTTCAAGCATGATTAATTTAATTTAAATATTCTTTGAAATACTGACCTGATTTTTAGAATGAATGTAAATTAATTGGATTATAATGTATTGAATTGAAAATTGATTTATAAATAATACGAGTTCAATGGCTTTTTGATCCAATTTATTGGGTGATGCGAATATTTCCTGCTTATTTATATTGATAACAGATTACTATAAATTGGGTTCCCTTCCTTAAAGTATGTTTAAGGAAATTTGGATGTCATTACATAAATTATTATGAGCGTCATATAACAAGCTTTTCGGAACTATAATTGGATTTGAATTCGATGAGATTGAGTTAATTCACATAATCATGTTATGTATTCGTGTACCTATCTTTTTTATGAGATAAGGAAGAAAACGAGCGGACGGATCACTTGATGGTAAACAATTGCAGCCGCCCATAGACACCCGCAACACCAGAGGAATTGCAAGAGCGTTGTTCACCCTTTAAAAGGGTTTGGGCCTCAAGTATACTCACTCACTCGCGAAACACAATGTAAGTGTTCACGCCGCATGGCATGCAAGCATGGCTTCCCCGTATCTTCGAATTTTCTCATTAGACATGTCGCGCTTATAAGCATTAGGGTTACCTATAAGCGCGACTACTATGCTTGGGTTCGTTCCTAGGTCAAGCAGTGTTATTGAATTTGTCTATGAAATTGTCAGGAACTGTTCGGAGTTTTAATTCGTTGATGGCAATAGCTCGTCTCCTGTTACGTATCCTAAACATACCGGACAGCTGTGGTGCACATTGGTACACCGCTGCTTATCACTTCAGGGAATAAATATAAGTATAAATAATTTTAAGCGGCGGTAGCCTAATGCTAGGGCGTCGGACTTGCGATCATGTGGTTGCCGATTCGAAACCCACCCATTGCAATACCGACGTGAACCTACTGGTAACATAAGCGCACAGAGTACTAGTGATGTGCGACCCACATTGCTAGCAAGCTTATTAAAAACAAAATTGGCATACAAATACTACTTTGTATAGAATTACTAAAAGCCACTTTAACATAGTGAGGATCGTAAACAATTGTAAACAACATTAAATGTAGGGTAATGGACTAAAAGGCTACCTTTAGGCTTTTGTGGTAGAGATAATGCGGGAAATGGGGCGGCGTGGGACGACGGACATCGCCACGCACAATTTACCCCGAAATTGTTGTAGGTAACACGCGGATCTGCTGGGCGATTTCAGAAGAGTAGTTCTGGTATCTGAAAAATGTTGTGGTATAGTCGCCAACACATGGTATCCAAAACTGTCAAATTTCTTCAATCGATTTTCAATTTGATATCCGAACCATAGAGTTTATTATACATTGGGTTTTACAGTTTGTGGTAACTTGATGGGCTAACATAAAAAATAGGTACCAATCTTATGTCAATGCTGTAAATGTCAATATTCAGTAAGTTTTCTCAATATTGTGCTTTCTTCAGGTTAGGTGTGGATTTAAAATTGGTACTGAGAATTTCATAACAAAACCTAATAAATCTGCTTCATCTGTTCATTGAACCCAGGACCACTAGCGTAGCAATCACGCTAACAACCACTAGATATCTACGCATTACTTACTTGCATTATCATCACCTCAGTATTACAATTGTATTAGAATAAGTACCTACTCAAGGATTTCGTAGAAAAAAGTGCAAAAATAACAACTTTGAAATTACGGTGTATTGTATTTTAACATCATAAGGCCTACTTGGGGCTAAGACCGTAGGCACGGAGAGGGCCATTATTTTGGGGAGTTTACACCTCCCCAGAAACCGCTAGTTTATTCTGGTGATCACGGATCATGGCGATTCTCGCGTTCCCACCACTATGCGGAAGGTGGTAGTGGTGGTAGTTTTAGTCGGTATGCTGGCCACCTGGGCCCGAGAGCCTGACATAGCGGGGCTTGCGTAATGCACATTTCCCCACCCGAAAAAGGCTTTGAACTCCCCCTCCTGTTTCTGATTCAGACAGCTTGAACATCTCCCGAAATGTATTCCTGGCTACATTCTGTTTACTTGGGTAACGTGTTATCTTATCCACAACTAGTCCATTTCCTTTAATGAAGGTCTTGCAACTTAATGTCTTTGTTTGTTTACAGGTATTTGTGCTGACATTATTTATTATTAGATTGGACTTTTAGAAACAAGGCTATGTTATATTGAAATAAAACAACCTTACGGATTATATCGCGTTATATATTAGTATAAAATACAAGCGTCCATGGTCACGGGCAGACCTCTGTCCGTAACCATGGACGCCAGTCTGCCCGTGACCATGGACGCTGTAAAGGGTCCGAAACGTCGGGATTTGTATTGTATTTTATACTAATATATAACGCGATATAATCCGTAAGGTTGTTTTATTTCAATATGTCTGATATTCGCGTAAGCTTTAGAAATCAATAAGGTTATGTTATGTTTAATTAAATACAGGCCTGATAGTATGTATGTTTTTTCAAAGTTATCAGGATTAGCAGGATATCGATAAAAAAGTACAAAAAATCGGTAAATGAGACTATTGATTGTTGATTTTGAGTTTGTTTCTAGACTTTAGCCTGACCCTTTATTTCTTACTAAACTCATATACAATTACAAGTTCGGATTATTCTTTATACCTTTGTTTGCAGAGTCATGACACAGATGCGTGACCTAGGGGTGGTGGCTTTCTTCGGACCTGACGGCACCTGCCACACGGAGGCCAAGCTGGCAGCCGCATGGAATCTGCCTCTTATATCTCATGTAAGCAAATATTTTACCATCCTTTTGCAAAGTATTTGGTAGTGATGAATGTCACTTTAACGGGCTTCGTCGAGACCTACCGTCTCTTGATAAAAAATATTAAAATTATGTATATTGTAATCCTGTAGGATCAACTGTGATTCTCGCATTATATGAAAAAAAAAATAAAAAAAATAACATACCATCGCGCCTGTATTCGCGAAAGGGTTAGGCAGAGACGCACTAATGTATCCATAGTTCGCCGGTATGTTTAGGGCCCATCTAATAGGGGGCGAGCCTATTGCCATTAACCGGTCACAAATTCCAAACTCCGAGCTACTGGGAATTTCATAGAAGAACTCAATAGCACTTTGCTTGATTTAGGAATCGAACACAGGACCTCTAGCGTAGTAGTCACGCTCAAGACTACTGGGCTAATGAGGCAGTTTTAATAATAATATTAATGGAAAAGTTTGATCTCAAGCAGGGATCAAACCTGCGGCTTCTCTTACTTACTAAGAATTGCATTTAATTATTATAAATAACTTATTTCATCTGTTAGCTTCGTGATATTTTACTGATCCACACGGTAGCCGAATAGCGCCCTGATGTTAACCTACTTTCGTCTCAAAAACACTGCCGCGCCTGATTCAAATAATTTCCAATTTAAAAACGTTTCTTTGAACAAAGTTTTGAACACTTTATGAAAATCGTGGCTCATTAAAAATAATACTTTATAGCTGTGCACAGCAAGCGCCTATTATTATTAACTAGATATTATTAGCCAGTAAAATATAGCGCAGTTTGCGACTTAGTACTCGATGAGTCAGTGGCTGGTTTGAATTGAAGCGTCTTAAGGGTTATAATCCGTTAACCAGCGAGGAGCTGTCGGTGATTAATTAACAGTTAACGTCTTGTACTTTATCTTATATAGAAAGAAATAAAAAGGATTTATTGAAACGGTCAAGGACACTGCATAGAGTAATATAGGCAGAAAAACAAAAAAAAATAATCAACTTATAAAATAAAACAAACAAAATATACATACATACTTATCAGATTATATAGCGTGGGTTTTATTTACGACGCGCTACGGCGTAGGCTGTGCTACGGCGTAGTCTGTGCTACGGTTACAGCCTACGCCGTAGACATCCAATTCTAAAAAAATAAACACCAACATTTAGGTGAATAATAATTAAATGTATTATTTTTCTTAGACTGTCCCATACTAGGATTAGTCTACTACGTCAAATGGATTTACGGAGATTATTACCCAAGAACTGATCCAATTCTGAGCACGAGCTCCTCTCAGAATTAGAAAGTAACCCCTCTAATAAGCTCTAGTCCAGTGTGCTGGCCTAATTCGCGTTGGCAGACTCCACACGCCGCCGCCGTCAGGATAAATCTCAAGTCAAATTCAAGTCAAAGTCAAAATGTTTTATTTCAATTAGATCATTAAATAAGGTACATTTGAAAAGTCAAAGTTGCACATTTCCCAAAAGTGGGTCTTATGGAGAAGATCCGGTAAAAACTACATAGGTACTACTATTAAAATAAAATAATGTGGGTTTCCTCATGGTGTTTTCCTTCAACTTTAAAGAAAGTAGCAAAAGCCTTGTATTTGTAGATCTATGCAGTCTTGGCAGTCCAATGTTCAATGTCATACGATATTTTCTTTACTAAGAATTTTTCAAGAAACCGTTCATTTAATCTTTAAAATGCTAACCTACAACTATTCAGACATAGATTGGATTTCAAGGTTTAATTTAACTTTACCCTATTTCTCGTAAATGGGATACGTAGAGCACGGATATTGACTTAGTTTAATGGTTAAGTATTTAGTGAAGGAAAAAAAACTGAATCACCCAATTGTCAGACTTGTAATACACCTGGGGTGGGTCGTTCAATGGCACTAAATGGCATAAGAACTGGGGCCCAAGTCTGCTATTTCAGTTGTATCAGAATGGTCATTCAATTTCACTAAATGACATTATAGCTGACAGATTTCGTAGACAAAACTGTCAAAAATCAACAATTCTGAAGCCATTGAGTGACGATTTTGACACGACAAAATAGCAGACTTGGGGCCCTGAGGATGTGCAACATTTGCTGATGGAGTGTGTCAGGAACGAAGATGAGCGCAAATTGCTCATTAGGGAATTAAAGCCTAATGTTGTGGACGTGGGTCTAATCCAAAGTATTCTATCACGACCAAAGTCAGAAGCAGCTAAAAAATTATATCGACTGGCTACAGCCGCTCAGAAGTAAATAACTTATAATAAAATAATACCGTAACAAGATACGATGGGGTTGACATGTCCTTATTGGATAAAAACCTCTAAATGAAAATGAAAATTAAAAAATAAGTACTTAGTGCTAGTCTCACTAAACTAAATAATAAAAAAATAATGAATATTTCTTTTCTTTCTAATTAGTCTAGTGCTCCCAAGCGCGACTACTAGGGGTCTTAGATTCGATTCCTAGGTCGAGCAAAGTGTTATTGGGTTGTGTATGATATTCTCAGTAGGAGCTCGGAGTTTAGATATCTGCCCAGTTAGTTTCTGCCCAATAGGCTCGCTCCCTGTTACATGGGAACAAAACATACCAACATACATACGTGTTCATTAGTACACTTTTGCTTAACCCTTTTGGGAATACAGGAGGTATGTAGGTATGTTAATCTTCTTCCTATTATATATTGTTGTATTGATATTGTTGTTATATTGGCGTATGATTAATAATATATAATTAAGCTAACACAGACTCCACCTCCATCACAATGATATCAGGAACTTCTGCATCATATAATCCATAATCTAGTGAACACAGTGTTTGCTTAATTAAGGTTAATAATTATTTTATTTATTGCGTATCGGCGTTGTTCGACTCATGTTGTAGGAAATAGCTTGTGCCCGTGTAATAATTAGTGATGCTGACAACAGGATAAAAGCTAATGAGACCGTCTACGAAAGGAGCCTGAAGCTATTCATTATTTACCTCATCACTTGTTGTGGACCCCGGTTTCGTCCGCGTCTCTAAAGGATTTACTTTACAAGGATTAGGCTCGGCTCTAGGGCTCATGGCTAATTAATAATTAAGCTGATCAACTGCTCTACAAGGTCGCTCACTGCGGTCAGTGAGTGGATGGGCGACCATTCTTAACACATCGAGATCCTGTCGTGCCTCGGCGAGTATGTAAAGCCGTCGGTCCCGGTTGTCGTACGAACATCTTTGACAATTGTTAGTGGTAGACAGAAGCCCTAAAAATCCTGACAACCAGTATATACTCCGATTATCGGTATTGCCCAGAAATTGGGTGATCGCTTCGTGTAAAATAGTGATATTCAGCCGCATCTTGTTAGACTAAGCCAACAGAGTTAGGAAAAGACTGAGAGGCGGCGAAATAGTAAAAAATGTAATGCACCAGATTTGCCCACAATTTTTTTTATATTCAGATTTTGTCCATAAGGCAAAGTGTAAGTTACGCGGTAGGTAATGCTGTATGACTGACGTCAATAAATAATATCTATACTAATATCCCATCAAAAACATTCTGTAAAAAACTAGCCAAGTCTCGATGGAGCTGCTTGTTTATCTCTAAAAAGTAATGAAATCTAGACAAAGTCGTGCCAAGTGTAAGGTTCCTTACTGGGATTTCTTTATTATTTATAGTTAATGTTGTGTGACTTGGCCGTTGACTTGTACCCACTAACGTATAAAGAATGTTCAAATTATATTCTCAACGAACATTCATACTACGTAATCCTCTGTGTACAAATGTGTTGAACATTCACCTTTATATTTGAATTTACAACAAGGGTACAAGTTAACGGCCAAGTCACATAACATTAACTATAAATAATAAAGAAATCGCAGTAAGGAACCTTAGACTAGGCACGACTTTGTCTAGATTTCATTACTTTTTAGAGATAAGCAAGCAGCTCCATCGAGACTTGGCTAGCTTTATATATAACTAGCGACCCGCCCGCGGTTTCACCCGCGCTGACCCGCTCCTAAGAGTCGTAGGGTTATGTTATATAGTTTAAAACCTTCCTCTTAAATTACTCTATCTATTAAAAAGACCGCATCAAAATCAGTTGCATAGTTTTAAAGATCTAAGCATACATAGGGACAGACAGCGGGAAGCGACTTTGTTTTATACTATGTAGTGATAACGCTAAGACCAAGTAACAATTCCACGCGGACGAAGTCGCGGGCGGAAGCTAGTGTCTAATAAAATAATAGAATCATTAATATGATTACAGTAACCATAATCTCTCTCTTTGTTAACAGAAATGCGCAGGCGCACACGGTTCTTTCGAGAAGGGATCAGGCCTTGGAGCTACCTTCGCCCGAACTCTGCCCCCAGCATACAAAGCCAGCAAGTCTGTAGTGGCACTCCTCAAAGCGTTCGGCTGGACCAAGTTCGCCATAATTGCAGGTGACGAGCTGACCGCGGCTGCACAACAGATGGATGCTATAAAGGTACATACACGTCATCATAATACCTCATTGATATAGTGGTCTCATTTCCAGGATTAGCTAAATCACCAGATCTAGCTCCCTAGATTGTGGTCGAGCTACACAATGACTGATGCATGCGTGCCGTCAGCTGGGACTGGTCTACTCAAAGCCACTATGGCTCTTTCTTCAATCTCAAACATTACCCTGCATTGTAATACTCACATATTGCTACTACTACTGTCTGGACTTTAAAAGAGACCATCATTCTCGGAGTTTGTTTCGGTGTTTCTTCTTAGAGGTCATCAGTTGGGAAATCCCAGCGCCATCTAGTTCAAAAAAACACAACAATTACCTACTTGTAAAAGTGACTTTATAAATCATTTACTGTGAGTTAGTTACGCTTGCAAAGGAAGCAGCGGAAAGGGAGAGAGAAATATCAACTTCTATTTCTATCCAAAAGTAGACCCACTGGGCGCTGGAGAGCACAGATAAGATAGGGCGCTCAAAGAGTCTGCGGGCGTCTGAGTTTTTGGTGGTCTGCCGCCCGAAACCTTCAGTAGACACGAGAACGTGCATGTTTTAAAAACCTTAAAGTATCATTGAGATATAACTCAAAGCATCACAAAGAGTAAATAAGTAACTACATCAAAACTTTTTGCCTACAGGAACTGGCGCAGTCCAACAGCATGGTGATTACCGCCGAGCATCGCTTTGCCGACTACATACCTCGTCACATCTCTGTTATGGAGAGGATTGTTGACCAGACTTACTATAAAACTAGAGGTTTGTACATGTATACATTGGTACGGATCTTAGAATGGGACACGATATTTTTTCAGTTTTTTTTATGGGATAGGTGAGCAAACGAGCAGACGGATCACCTGATGGTAAGCGATATACGCCGCCCATGGACACCAGCAACATCAGAGGAGTCACAAGTGCGTTGCCCGCCTTTTAAAAGGGTTTGGGCCTCCGGTAACCTCATTCACTCGGCGAAACACAACGCAAGCGTTGCTTCACGCCGGTTTTCTGTGAGGCCGTGGTATCACTCCGGTCGAGCCGGTCCATTCGTGCTGAAGCATGGCTCTCCCACGTTAGAAGTTGCTTTTTGAGCAATCACACTTCCCCGAAATCTATAGTCTCGGCAGTTATTAATAGTAGTGTGGCTGTACTTGAATACATACGATAATACGGGGCCTATTGCCATTAACCGGGCACAAATCCCAAAATCCAAGCTGGTATTGCAAATTTCATAGAAAAACCCAATAACATATTGCTCGACTTGGGAATCGAACTCAGGACATCAAGCGTAGCAGTCGCGCTTAGACTAGACTCGCGCAAAAGTCTCCGAATCCGATGTTTTTTAAATTCTTGTCTGTTTGTTACGGGTTGGTGCAAAAATTACTGACCAGATCTTAATTTTATTATCACTGTTAAAGAGTAGGTATATGCTCCAACTTAAAAACTGCTATAATTCATATCTGAAATAATTAAACGGATCCTGAGATACAGCTTGACCTCTGTGATGTATAGAGACCTATACAAAGAAGAGATCGTCACTGTTAGTTTTTAATTAAATTATTTTTGGAATTCATCATCAATCCTAAAATAGCTTCAGGTGAGCGTAGCCGCGGGTAAATGCTAGTATAATAGATATTCTTGTGTCAGGCCTGGGATCCTGACTATCACCATTGATTGCCATAGTTTTTTTTAAAAAAAGCTTACGAGCAATGTGGGTCGCACATTAAAAAAAAAATTACATCACTGGAAGTATTCTTGTTAACGCCTCGTACTAAGCTACAATGCTTGTGTTACGAGTGGGTTCACGTTGGTATTGCAGTGGGTGGGTATCGAACCGGCAACCACATGATCGAAAGTCCAACGACCTAGCCATTAGGCTACCGACGCTTCAAGTTATGCATATTTCAACCAAAGCAATTTGTCTACACGGCTTCACAATGTGTTTGTGTGATATAATGTGTTATGTTATTTAACAATAGCAAAATACCATAAATATCGGCGTTTCCTCATAATATTTTCGCCGAACTCCTTTGTTAAAAATAATATGGATAAATAAAACGAAAATGATCAATGGTTCCTGAAAATATCTCCCAATTTATATGTGAATATAATATTTGAATATTTTCATATATAATAATTGAATAAATGTTCCTACAACAACGATGAATATAGAATTTTGTAAAAAATATTAACTTTACTTTTATAAAATCGTAAAAAAGTTGTGTCTGTACATTGAAAATATAAAAAAAAAACAAGTGGGTTAGGGTATATAAACGTCTCCGAACCCAAAAATGTGATTATTGATCTCATTCTCATCTCATTAATTAAACGGATCCTAAGATACAGCTTGACCTCTTTGATGTTTACAGAACCATACAAAGAAGAGATCATCACTGTTGGTTTTTTGATAAAAATTTTTTTGGAATCCATTTCTAATCGTAATATGGCTTCATATGAGCGAAGCCGCGGGCAAAAGCAAGTTTTTTATAAAACAATCATTAAAACTTCAACATTTGCAAAAGGAACAAGAGTAAGGAAAATATTTATAGTCACGCTTACAAAGTTCAATTGAATAATATATAATGTAAACTTATTAATAGAGGTATTTGCGAGGGCGAGGCCGCCGAAATGTAAACTCAAAATAATATTTTATTTGAAAATCCTTGACTATGACTGCCTTATTGATCAAATTGTTTTATAAGCTTACTAGCCATGTGAATCGCACATTACTAGTATTCTTAATAACCCCTCGTGCTAAGCTAAATGCTTGTGTTACGAGTGGGTTCACGTCGGTTGCAATGGGTGAGTTTCGAACCGGCAACCACATGATCGCAAGTCCGATTACCGCGTTGTATTGAAACGTCGGGAAATAAATAATATTAATACAACGCGTTAAAAAAAAACAGTAAAAAGTAGTTAACAAACTGTTTGAACACTGTCGCAATTTATTTGAAGCCAATATTAGAATTATGATTTTATGTCAAAAGAAAAACAAAACACTATAACTTTGAATTCGAAATTGTAAAATCAGTCTTCTGATCAAAATATCTTGAAATTGAAATACCCATCCAAAATTCCAAAATTAAATTGAACGAAACGTCGAATGAATGATAAATGCTGTTTGATTTTTAGATTGAAAAAACTTATTGAACTTATTGCGGGCGTAATGAAGGGTGAAAACACCAGTAAGCTGTCACTGTGTAAAATAATACAGAAAGCCAATATCCCACGACACGTTTAGAGAAAATAATGAAAGGAAATCTGTAGGTACATTTTATGACATATATTTTATTTACAACCTTATTCATAAAAATGTTAAACGATTTTTACACCTTCTATAGCGATAATGTATTTTATCTTTTTTGCCATGTGATATTCTATGACAGGGGAAAAAAGACAAAATATATATTTTAGCTATAAAAAGTTTATGAGACGTTTCTGACATTATTGGTCACTACACTTTCTGGAACCATTACAGTATGGACTAAAGTAGATTTTAATACCTAAGATTATGATTATTGAGTTTTTTCGCTTTTAGTTTTTCTTCTCGTCGGCGGTCCATCAAAAAATACAAGCACCATATCTAGTAAAAAAAATTGTAGAGATCTGCTTACAAAAATAATGTTACCCACATTGTATACAATATACACAATGCTTTCATAAATAAATTTCAGCACGATATTCAAATTTTTATCACATTTGTTTGGAGTGGCATTTTTGCTTATAACTTCTGTATGACGCTGGCCAGTTCAAAGGTAATGGAGAGAAGTACCTCTGATCACCACCGAATTGAAGTGCAAGGGCAATCAATATCTGTGCGTGGCATTTTAATTTACGGTATGAAAACCATTAATCAAGTTTTAAATAATGGGAAATATTAATTTGTTTTCAGTCTCCGTCTGTATCGCCTTATCATCATACAATTTTAACCCCGTCTGATATGATTTTATACGTTTTTGAGTTGTCCTGGATTCTTGATGAAATGGTTTACAGGTGAATGTACAATTTAAATACCCAACACTTATGATCTCACTTTAGACTTATTAATTGGTTTGTATCCTGTAAATCTTTTAAATAGGTACACTTTTACAAGTATGTAATACTTTTCATTTTAGTTGGATGGACCTGGCACTTGATAATGAGCTTTAAATTTTATGTAGGATAAATAACTATTATGTGTTAAACTAGGTATATGAAAAAAAAACACGTTACTATTATAGAAGAAGATGTAAATTTTAATGGAAGAAAAATTTGACGTAGCAGGTAGTGGTCTCGTTAGCTTAGTTGGCTAAAGTGTCCGGTATACTTTACCGGAGGGACGCAGGTTTGAGTTCTGCCGGGATTTTATGCCATTAAAATATCACAGAAAATCGGCGTGAAACAACACTTACGACGTGTTTCGCCGAGTGAGTGATGATTCCGGAAGCCCAAACCATTTTGAAAGGCGGGAAAGGCACTTGCAATCCTTCTGGTGCTGCGGGTGTCCGTGGGCGGCGGTAATCGCTTACCATCAGAGGACCCTAATGCTCGTTTCCTCATAAAAAAATATACTGATAACTTTGTTCACAGTATACGTGTTTCTTGGTGAGCATATAGCCCTGGTGGACTTCATGAAGGTGCTGCAACGTCGAGGGCTCCTCACTGAGGGGGAGTACGCAGTTGTCGCCGTAGATGACGAGATATATGATCCGAGCACTGCCGCCATTACTCACGCTGGTAAGTTCTATCATGATTTCAAATAATGTATATGCCTGGTGTTAGATTCATTAAATAATAGCTGCAGTGCTTCCGGCATTTTGTAATTACTGAGCTCCATAATGCTATCCTTAGGAGAATAGAGTAATATGCAGATGAGAGGTTGCAATGCCACTTTTTTTACTAGGGTAGGTACAAGTTTTATCGCAATCGAAATAATTTTTTTTGAACGCATAATGGACGACTTTGGCGCGTAAGGGCCAGTTTCACCTCGATAGCTGCGGCTCTGGCAGTCTGCAGTCCGTAGGGTCTCTTAAGGCCAGCAACTCCTTTAGTGTTGTAGGTGTTTATGGTCACCTCGTTTGCCAACTTGATCATTAAAAGAACAACATTATTTATTATTAATATAGTAGCGATCCGTTCGCAGGGCCTCCGAAAGGGAAATTGAGAGCATGGAACACCTTCTGTGTACATGCGATGCAATGGCTAAAAAGCGAATGTGAATTTTGAGTCAGGGTTTTCCAAGACCAGGGGACTACACAGACTCATACCCCCAGGCCTCATTATAAAGCTCATTGGAAGAGAAGTTTGTAGAACTGGGAGGGGATAAGGAATAGGTTATCTAGGGGAAGCACAAAAGATCCCATTGAGATTGCACTGAGGCCTTGCTGCCTCGGCCCTACACAAGATAAGATAAGATCTGATCGCAGCTTTGCCTGCATAAACTTTCCCATCTAAATTTTAAAAAGAATTTCATACTAACCTTTTCCTAACAAAAATGAACATAACAAAAAGTAATTAAATGTAGAAAGAAATTAAATCTCTTTAATGTTGCTAACAAAAGTAATCGGACCTTTGTCCACAGAACACCTGGGCCAAAACAGCAGTAACGATGTGTTGGCATTCAGAGCGGTTCTCAAACTCACCCCGTCATTCCCCACCAATCCGGACTATGAGTAAGTACTTATTTTTAATCATGTTCAAAAAAGGTTCTCAATTCGACCCTTTTTGTAAGTTATGTAATTTTCGACGATTGTAAGCCAAATTTGATTTTCTTTTTATCTGATACAATATTACTCCCTAGATCAGTGATGACTCACAACCGGCCCATATGTATGGGAAGATGTATAAATGTGGCAGAAGCAAAAGAAGTATGCAGATGTCGTAGCAAGTGGCGGTCTATAGTTTCTGCCTACCCCTGTGTAAGAAAGGCGTGAGTGTATGAGATGAGTATGATCAGTGATGGCTTACCAAATAATATATCAATAGCAATAATAAAACATCAATATCGACCTGGGAATCAAACCCAGGACTAGACTAATGAGGCAGTTTTATCTGTAGCTAAACTTTTTTGAGTCATACTAAAAATACCTACTTCACCTATTGAAGTCAGTTACAAAGAGGAGATAATTAAATGTTCTGTTTATAACTTTGAGAACATTCTATTGTTATACAAATCCGTTTATTTATAAAGTTTGTGCGAAAGTAGGTGGGACACCAAACGCCCTAGTTTTGATTAAACTCATCGCAGTATTTTATCGTTCTCCCCTTGCTCATAATTGGATTATAGGCATTGAAGGACTTGCACTAGGAGACTTATGTACTTTCTTCTATACTACTATAATGTGAACCTTCGTTTAATATCGTCGAATTCGGTTAAACTTAGACATCCTTCAACCCCTACCCATCTTGTTATCGAAGTACTAGTGAAGATTGTAACATAATTTATTTGTGTCCATGGAGTTTCTTGCCGCATTCTTCTCCATAGTATCAACCTTTTGTAAAAGCTTATTTGAAATAAAAACATTTTAACTTTGAAAGGGAGACTAGACACCGTTTTATCGAGTGATAATCAGAACCTAAGACATGGCAGTCCAATGGTCATATCACTAGGCTACCGCTGCTGTCATCATATCTGCCTCGACGACCTCTGTGGTTTAGTGGTTCGAGTACCGGACTGCTGACCATGAGGTTGTGGGTTCGATTCCCACAGAACACAAACATTTATGTGATGAATATAAGTGTTTGTGTTTGTCTGGGTGTTTCTTATGTATTATAAGTATGTATTTACAGAAAAAAAAAACGTATATAAGTATTATATCTGAACAAAGGCCTCCCCTAAAGACTCCCAGCGACCTTCACAAGGTCGTCCGTCCATCTCGTTGGAGGTCGTCCCGTACTGCACTTTCCGGAGCGTGGTCTCGACCTGAGAACCTTTCTGCCCCAGCGGCCGCCAGTTCTACGAGCTATGTGCCCCGCCCACTGGCAATCTATTGAGCTATATCGGCCACTTCTTCTACGGATCTTCTCATTTCTGATTCGATCGCGTAAAGAAATTCCAAGCATAGCTCGCTCCATAGCTCCCTGAGTGACCACGTCTCTGTGCCATAAGTCATCAATGGTAAGATACACTGGTTAAAGACTTGTCTTAGGACACTGCGGTATAACAAGCCTTATATTTTGTACTAGCTTCTGCCCGCGACGCGTGATGATATATAACCTATAGCCTTCCTCAGTAAATGGGCTATCTAACACTGAAATAATTTTTCAAATCGGACCAGTAGTTCCTGAGATTAGCGCGTTCAAAACAAACAAACAAACTGGCGCAAACAAACAAACTCTTCAGCTTTATATATTAGTATATAGATGTGTAATTTAAATCCATCCATTCCCTCTAAACTACAGTAATTAATATAATTACTATAATATAATTTATTATATGCACAACTATTAGTAATAAATAATATTATGTATAATTCAATATTCGAAACTCGTGACCCACTTAGTAATGTTTTCACAGATAGTGAATGAACTATTATCCTAGTTCTCTGTAGATGTTGGATCATTGCGGATTATTTGACAAGCAAGTAGTTCGTGCCATAATAATGCCGTGATATATAGCCTTCCTCAATAAATGGGCTATCTAACACAACTTTTCACATAATTTAATTAACATAATTTTTCAAATCGCACTAGTAGTTCCTGAGATTAGCGCGTTCAAGCAAACAAACAAACAAACTCTTCAGCTTTATATAGTAAGTAGTATAGATTTTAACGTAACTTAATAGTGGTCAGGAGGATATTTGGCTAGTAGTCTCCACACTATGGCTAGCCTGTCACGTGGAGTCCTTGATACTCAGAACTCAATTCATTTATAGTCCGAGTAACGGAAGATAGAAGTTCTCAATAATGCAACATTGTCTTGCATTGACACTACAATATTGTTTTTAAAGGAATATAATTATAAAAAACTATAAAAAAAATATATAAGCTCTCTCTATGAACTATTTTCGTTTCACAGGAGGCTGTGTCAGATGATCAGGGAAATGTCGGCGGCGCCACCCTTCTGCGTGCCAAACTACCACAAGATATTTGAAGACACATCGGTAAGCATATTAATACTTTTCCAAGGTAATTGATTTGGTAAGTAATTGAATTAATTAATAACTTTAATTGGTAATATTCAAACACTCTTACGCCTTACCCTTACGTAACACCCTTATGCAAGTGATAATGAATTATGAAAACGCACATTGTATGATTATAAAAAGTTTCGAGGTGCGATATATTCCAACTCGAGATTTACCTACAGGTATGAATTTGCAGTCCAATGGTCACATCACTAGACTATAATTGCTAAGTAGAGAAGAAAACTATGAAGCAACAACGTTGTAATTGGATTCTTTTTATTTTTATGAACGTTAACTTTCTAGGGTTATTGTATTATAAATGTTTAAAAAAAACCTGAATGCTAAAAAGATGGAAACAATATATAAGTACAATCTCATGCAGGTGGAGGCATTAGGTATGAAGTAAAATTTAAGGCGATGCCTCCGAATTTCTTATTTTCACTTTCTTGTTATTGATATGTCACTCTTTCACCGGAGACGACGCCTCTCAAACTCTCAAGCCAAAGTCTATCAATCATCAAGTAAATTCGCATAAACGGCTTGTGATGATGGATTATGGCTTGAAGGGTGCCAAAAAATATACACACATACAGTCAAAAAATATAACCTTCCCTCTCGCGCAGTCAATTAATAACTGGTTTCACTGAGACGAGATTGGAATCAAATTTGATAATTAATATGTATGGTGGCATTGTATGACATTGAACTAACTGTAATGTAAGTCATGTCGGTTGAAGTAATTTGCTTTTCAATAAAAGTAACTGACGTCAACTTTAATACGTAAATTTAAATGTGAAGGTAAAATTCGACCTAGAGAGTGAGATTCGCGCTGGTTTAGTGGTCATAGCGTTTAGTATATCTAACCAGAAGACGCAGGTTTAAATGTTTCCTTCCTTCAAATAACTTATTAAATATAGTATCTCGAATTTTTTAGTACCACAATTTTTATACCGTCTTAATATATATTCTTTTAATTTTTATTGTTTTTGTATTATTTAATACTGTCTTTCAGCAAGACCAATAACCTCATGAAACCAGAGCAAGGCTGCTAGGATAAAACTTCGCAGTATCGTTATTTAGTACATAATATTATGTAGAATACAAATTTGCTATTGTAAACAACATATACATTCAATATTATGTGTAAAGTTTACCCGCGTGCGTCGGCTTACGTCAGCCTCTGTGGAATAAGATACCTGGATACATGTTTCACCTAGTTCTGTAATTAGCATAGTTTTGAACATAACATGCTATTACACCTATATTTCCTGAAGGGAAAGCAGAGGTGTACTTTATGATACTTGATAATTAAACGACGACACGTTGAGAGAACGGCTTCTGCGAAACGAGTTGTAGTATACCATGACGCCTGTATTCCCCGAAGGGTTAGGCAGAGGCGCATCAATGTACACCCACAGTTTCCCGTTATGTTTAGGTTTCATGTAATAGGGGCGAGCCTATTGCCATTATCCGGGCACAAATCTCAAACTCCGAGCTGCTACTGAGAATTTCAAAGAAATACTCAATAACACTTTGCTCGACCTGGGAATCGAACCCTTCTAGCGTAGCAGTCGCGCTGAGGACCACTAGGCTAATGAGGCAACGTGTTGTGTAAATATTTGTAGAATTTATGGGTAGTTGTTCCGGGTCTGGGCGTTTGTGTAATGTAAACGCACCCACGATACACGCGAAAAACCTAAAGTAGGGCAACTTAAAAACAAGTAAAATGTAGGCTTGCAGATTATTCATCTGTGCAATTTGCGATGTTTTATCAGTTCGATTCCCACGTCGAGCAAAATGTTATTGTGATTTTTCGCGAAATTATCAGTAGCAGTTTTCAGTGCCGAGTTTCGATTTGTTAAAAGGTCCACGAAATTTCGCATGTGAAATCGCTGTGAAAAACAATGATAATTTCATCAAATGAAAATGAATGAACATTAGCAATTATTTCCAAGCCTACTGTGTGGTATACTAAGTACTGCAGGAAGGAATAGGACGTGAATATAAATAGGTAGAGGAATATTCCCGTTAGTCTAGTGCCTCGTGCTAGTACTGCCTCGTTAGTCTAGTGGTTTCAAGTGCGACCGCTACGCTAGAGGTCTTGGGTTCGATTCCCAGGTCGACCAGTGTTATTGGGTTTTTCTATGAAATTCTCAGTAGCAGCTCGGAGTTTGGAATTTGTGCCCGGTTAATGGCAATAAGCTCGCCCCCTATTACATGGGACCTAAACATACCGGCGAACTGTGGGTGTACCTTAGTACACCTCTGCCTAACCCTTCGGGGAATACAGGCGTGATGGTATGTTATGTTATATTCCCGTTATTCCCCTAGGGGAATATTCCTATTCACAAGACAGTATGATGGTATGTATAATGCGATTAAATTTTAGACTTATTAATTAATCTGCCTCGTTAGCCTATTGGTCCTGTGGGCGACTGTTACGCTAGTGGTCCTGCAGGCCTAGCCAAGTTTAGAATCTATGATCGCTAACGCTATAGAAAACTATTACAATGTATGGGAAGTACATACCTATAACGCTAAGTCACGTAGTCAGAATATTATCTTCCTAGGTGTTGCTGGTTTCAATTCCCAAGTCGAGCAGTGTTAAAAAAGTTGGGGTTTTCTATGAAAGTCTCAGTAGCTGAGCTGTTCGGAGTTTGGGATTTGTGCCTAGGCTCGTCCCCTATTGGGATCTATTCATGGGACCTAAACATACCGGCGTACTGTGGGTGTACATTACGCCTCTGTCTAACCCTTAGGTGAATACAGGCGTGATGAAATGTTATGTTAAATTTAACAAAAGCGTATTAGATAGGGGACTGGTCTTTGAAATTCTGTATAACTTAAGAGGAATAGCATACATTCTATGCCTTACACATGTTGCTACGCGTTTAACCGACATAATAGAGTAGTTATTTGTAATAGAGCAGTATGACGTCACACGGGCAGTCCAGATGTGACCTATTTGTCGCACAAGATGACCTAAGAGGAACTGCGTTATCTGTTGAAGCTTTACTCGATATTGCCATTATTGAACCGGGAATTTAATATTGTAGATAATAATGTATCTACAACTGCCTCTAAGCCTAGTGTAGTAGTAGTAGTAGTAGCACTCGCACTCAGTACAGTGCGAGTGCTACCCTGGAGGTCCTGGGTTCGATTTTCTCTTTCTTTTTTCCGAACATGTGTGTATATTATACTGTGCTGTGCCCGCGACTTCGACGGCGTGGAATGGTGTCATTGGGAAGCATTTTTAACAATTCTACACACTTGAGGGTAAAACTTTTACAAACTTTGAATGTCATATTTATTTATATCGAATCAACAGCCTAAAAAATAAGTTTGAAGCTTCTAGCTCTAAAAATGACGATACTTCCATACAACTTTTTATCCACCCCTTTCAACCCCTACAACCTTTTTTTCGCATTAAAAAGTAGCCTATGTCCTTTCTCAAGCTCTAGACTATCTGTGTACCAAAATTTATTTTAATCGGTTCAGTTGTTTTGCGTGAAAGTCCGTCAGACAGACCAAGTTACTTTCGTATTTATAATATTACTAGCTGGCCTGACAGAATAGAATAGAATAGAATAGAATATACTTTATTGCACACCAAAAAAAATATATGTAAAGTACAGTTTTTTAAATCATAAGTTGTACAATGGGCGGTCTTATCGCTAACAGCGATCTTTTACAGACAACCTTTGGATGGACTCGTGTGAAAAGGAAAGGTGATACTTAGGTAGTCTGGCGTACTTTGAAAGAAACAGGATACTTAAATCATGAGTCTAAAACACAATAAATAAGAATAAAACAAGAATAAATAAATATATAAATACATACATAGGTGCTATTAAATACATACTATATATAATATATACATTTATACTGACAGATTCAATAGATAATGAAGAATAAGTTGACTACAGTGACAGATAATATTCTTTGACCATCTTTTTGAAAATAGGTAACGTTTGTGCACGCTTAGCTGACACAGGCAAGGCATTCCACAGCCGTGCGGCCTGCACTGTAAAAGATTTATCAAGGTAATTTGTGGAGTGCATTGGCATCTCTAGCTTCAAGTTCTCTGATGATCTTAGATATCTAGTATGTGTGTCATGAAGGAACTGAAAACGTTCTTTAAGATAAGGGGGAGATATGGGACTGAACAGAATACTGTAGAGTAGGGACAATACGTGTAAGTTCCGGCGAAGGCGTATTGGGAGCCACTTGAGTTTTTTACGAAAATCCGATACATGATCATACTTGCGCAAGCCAAATATAAATCTTATGCAGAAGTTCTGGAGACGCTCAAGTTTATTTAGCTGTATTTCAGTGAGATCTAGATAGCTGACATCGGCATAATCCAGGATAGGAAGAAGAAGGGACTGTGCTAACGCAGTTTTGGTGGCGGTTGGTAAAAAATTACGCAGTCTCCTCAGCGACCCAGATGATGCGAACAGTTTACGACTGACTTCCTGTAGCTGGGGATCCCAGGAAAAAATTTTATCTATAAGAACTCCCAAGTTTTTAACAGTCTCGCTGATTGGTATGATAGTCCCATCAAAAGTAACCTGGGGAATCTGAGACCAGTCTATCCTTGCAGAAATTCTGGGATTGCCAACAACTATGACCTGGGTCTTCGTAGGATTCACCTTAAGTCCATACGCCTTACTCCAATTGTGAATAGATACTAAATCTTTATTAATAGCGGCAAATGCATTTGGCAGCTCTGAAAGGGAAGCTTGTCTATAAATTTGCAAATCATCTGCATACAGGTGGTAGGAAGAAAGAAGTTTATAGGAAATAGAATTAATAAATATTGCGAAGAGTAGAGGAGATAAAACGCCACCCTGCGGTACACCGACAAAAGTACTGCACCATGAAGAAGAAGTATCTTCTATGGATATACGTTGGCGGCGACCAGACAGGTAACTTCGAAACCAGTCAATCGCCGTTGGAGATATGTTAAGCGAGCCAAGTATTGCAAGTAGGATGTCAAAATCAACCGTATTAAATGCATTACTAAAGTCTAGTAAGCATAAAATCGTTACTTTTCCACATTCCATACCTGACCTAATGTCTTCCGTGATATTGGTTAAAGCTGTAGTGGTGCTGTGACCAGGACGGAAACCAGATTGGAAGGGATTAAGGAGACTGTTTTTACAGAGGAAAGTACTTAGCTGGTTATGGACAAGACGTTCTAGAACTTTGGAAAGGAAGGGAAGAATAGATATTGGGCGATACTCAGAAAAAGAACTGGGATTAGGTTTTTTAGGTAACGGAGTGATAAAGGCATCTTTCCATAAAGAGGGAAATTCACCAGAGGTTAAGGAATAATTAAGTATATAAGATAGGACTGGAAGGATTTCATCGAGGACAGGGAGTATCATTTTTCGGCTGACACAGTCACTACCAACCGCATTTGACGTGATAGATACTATGCTCTTCTTAACATCACAATCGGAGAATTGACTAAAAACAAATTCAGAATAGTCGGGAGTAGGAAGAGTAGAAAGATAACTTATTGTAGACGCTTTCAAGGTCCCATTACAGTGGGACGAAGATGAGAAGTGTTGATTTAATAAATCAATGTCTAAATCTTTAGGAATATCAATTTTGCTCCGTTTTCCTACTCCCATAGTTCTGAGAAATTTCCAAATTTTTGTCGGATCTCCTTTTTCAATAGAATCGTGAATATAGTGGCGTAGCGCATCCCTACACACCCTGTTACAATGATTCCGCGCAACAACATAGCTTTCCCAGTTTCGCGCCCCGGGCCGACATTTGTGCTTGGTTTTAGCCACAGTCTTCTTATGCATAATGAGTCTTATTGAATCTGTCAACCAAGGTGCTGGGAGATGTTTTAATTTTACTGCACGCACGGGAGCATGCACGTCGTACAACTTTGTCAGATTTTCGGTGAAAATACTGATTTTGTCGTCGATTGACTTGGCAGTGATGAGAGAAGTCCAGTCAATGTTGTCTGCATCTCCACGGAGGGCATCAGAATCCATACCACCAAAATTACGCAGCATGAGAGTTTTAGGCTTTGCCTTAGGTGGGCGAATTTTGTAGGACAGGAAAACTAAATCATGATAAGAAAACATGTCAGCTGGGTATTGGCCATGCTTGCTAACATGTTGAGAAGAGGAAACAAAAATAAGGTCCAAGAGAGAAGGATTACAGTTAGGAATATGATGCGTTGCATTTAAAGGGAGAATATGTAGGTTCACTGATTGTAATAAAGATCGAAGAGAAGAGGAGCGGGAATCTTGTTTTAATAAACAGGTATTGAAATCCCCCATAATGATAGTGTGACTGTAAGAAGGTGTAAGATTCTCTAGGATAGTTTCAAAAGAAGAAAAGAAATTTAGGGAACACGATGGACTATAGTAGACACCGAGAAGGATTTTGGTGTGCTTTAGGTCTACTTCTAAAAATAAATGTTCGCCAGCATTTTGTGGTGGTGGTTGTGTTGACATATCAATTATTGAGAAAGGAATATGTGCACGGAGATATATGGCAACACCGCCACCACGACTGCTCAAGCGATCATTTCGAATTAGTTGAAAGCCAGGAAGGGAGTAGGAAGTAGAAGGGAGACATGGTTTCAACCATGACTCTGAGACAAGGATAGCATGGATGTTCTTACAGTCAAGATTAGCCAGCATGTCAAAGTAATGTGCCGGAATACTTTGGGCATTTATATGGACTACATTAAGATTCTTCGGAACATCAGAAAATTGAGACTCGAGCGTGTCAGCTAGAGAAGGTATACTGGCAAAGCTATCATTGCTACTTGCTGACACAAAGCTTTCTATATCACTGTCAGAGTAAAGATCAGCCATTAAAATATAAGTATAAATATAAATATATAAATATTATTAATATAAAATATAAATTAACTACAGACTATAAAATAGTCTGGCAACTAAAATAGGTACAAAATAAACACTGTCCACCAGCCAGTTGTGTGCGTGTTTTTATCTAAGTAAGTACTCACTAAGAACTTAAGAAATAATTATGATAATGTCCCTACCCGAGCCAACACATTCGCTTAAAAAGAAATGATAATAAATATAAAATGTGCGTACATGTATCCAAAAACCTTTTCAAACTAATTTATTTGTTGTTGTATCCGAACAACTCTTGACAGCATGATTTGACAGATGACTTTTGATTGACGTTTAAAAGTGTAGAAACAAGTCGAGAAAAGAAATTATAACATTTCAAACAAAACAAGGGAAGGGTAGGAGAATTAAAAATATATAAGAAGCAGATTATGAGTGAATTTAGTCGATATTTGTTAATAAATTGCAAAGTGTTGCCCGGACAAAGACATTACCCAAAAACGATGGTGCTAGACCTCATTTCTTCGATGCAGCAGCACGCTTCGTTTTTTTCGGTGCCGGCGACGACTGAACTCCTGATGGGATTGCTGTTGATGCTACGTTCAGCTGACTGACCTGCCTGACCTTGTTAAGGTCACACGGTGAATTAACCCGCTGTCGATTTCCATCGCAATCAAGAACATATATTTGGCCCTGTTTCGTCCAGCAGTTTGTCACACCGCATTTCTCGCGCGCAGCCATGAAGAGTTGGTGCCGGTATCTGGTCAGAAACTCCGATACAGTGATGTTAGATCCCTTGAATTTTGTTTTGGCAAACCAAATATCGTTCCGAACACCTATATCTTGAAGCTTGCACAGAATGGGTCTAGGCTTGTTGACTCCTGCTTGCCTCCCCAACCGATGACAGCGCTTAATATCAGCAGCAGTGAAGTTGGCTAATTTGCAATGACTACGCACCACATCAGCCACAACCTGCACTGTGTCCTCGTTGGCCCGCTCTGTGATACCATGCAGTAAAATCATCTTACAACGACTCCTCATCTCCATTCCATCAAGATCTTGTGCAAAAGCCTCCATTTGTTTCTGCAGACATGTCAACGCCTCAAGAACAAATTTTTTAAATGTAGCAAAGTCTGTTGCTAAGCTGTCCGTGCTGGTTGTAGATGCAGAAGGGCCCTTCTGCAGCTCTGCTTCGAAGTTTGCCATCCTTGTGTGAAAGGTGTTCATCAATTCAGACATTGACTGCTTGAGTGATTCCATTTGTGTCTGAGTAGATTTGTGTTTTTAGTTCTAAGTAATTTTAAAAGGAGATAACACTACACTGGTAGGTACTTTATATTAACATTTAAATTTGATCATTAAATTAATTGTTTAATTGCGTTTTCTATTTTATTTTATTAAATTTAAAAGAGTAACAAAGAAAAATGTTATAGCTGTCAAACTACCCACTTCTACATACCACAGACGTTGTCCTCTCCAAGTTTCAACTAACTCGAAAAATCTCATAGAAAAAAGGTTCTGGTTTTCCATATTTTGTTTCGTTTCCGTTTCCAAATCTATTCAGTAGTTATCATTTGATGCGTGTTCAAACACACAGACAAACCGACAGACAAAAATTCCAAAAATGATAGAAATGGATTGTGTTATTTATTCTCAGTCACCCAAATTAGTTTTTTTTTTTGCAAATTAATTAATTTTTTTTGCAATGTCAGACACGGCTCACTTACATTCTTATTATATGTAAGAAGATTAAGAATATAAGTAAGGACTCAATTTTGTCGCCCGACTATATTGAGCCAAACTAGTGTGTAGCACGCTTAAATAATCTATATCTATATTACTAATATATAAAGCTGAAGAGTTTGTTTGTTTGTTTGTTTGCTTGAACGCGCTAATCTCAGGAACTACTGGTCCGATTTGAAAAATTATTTCAGTGTTTGATAGCCCATTTATTGAGGAAGGCTATAGGCTATATATCATCACGCTACGCGGACGAAGTCGCGGGCAGAAGCTAGTTATTACATAAAGTTCCCGAGATACAACTTTAGATAAAACCAAAGATAAATATAAGCGTACGTCAAAGGCTGACATAGCAACAGGATGTGACGAAACTGGGTCGCAGTGGATTGAAATCAAGTTGTGCAGGTCAACCTAGCCATGACACTTCCTTGTTTTACGTCCGGACATGAGCAGAATGTCTAAGTATGTCAATTTTATCTTGCCTTACTCTAATACAAGACAGATAGGAGATAAGTATTTTGGTGTTTGGTAAAAATATTATCAAACTTTGAGGATATTCCCCATACTTTTTTTTTATCTGTATAACGATCGGTCGTTGTAAATGGGTTAATAGGACCGTGTTAGTGGTTTTGTCTAAAAGTGTCGTTTCGAATGCCACAAAATTATGCGTTCGTATAAGTATCTTGTTCTTTTTCTGTACTATAATAAAATCGTAGAAAAGCTATGTTTGTACATTGAAGATATGTAAAAAAACCTAGTGAGTTACCGAACCCAAAAATGTTAGTTATAAAATTCTTGTCTGTTTGTTACGGGTTGGCGTAAAAACTACTGAACAGATTTAAATTTGTTATCACTTTAACTTCTTATCTCAATTGAACAGATCCTGAGATACAGCTTGAGCTCTCTGATGTATACAGACCCATACAAATAAGAGATCATCATTGTTGGTTTTTGATGTCATTATTATTGGGATCCATTTCTAATCCTAATATAGCTTCATGTGAGCGGAGCCGCGGGTAAAAGCTAGTATTATACATACTAGTATATGTTAAAATACACAGATAAATAAGTGACCTCACCATTTTTAAAAAAACTTTGGGCGCCCATTGGCGACTCGAAAGTTATCGCACGGCTACCGCGTAATTACGTAAGTCGCCCATGTCAATTTTTGAGGAATTCCTTCATGAAAACTAAATAAATTATCAAAACATTAAGAATAAGATATTAAATACCTTTAAGTTTTCATAATATGTAAAAATATGTTTATCAAAGCTAATACTGGATAGGTATACTGGTCTGAAATTTCAATTATGTATGAATTCAAATATATATATCAAAGCTATATAAAATAACAACATGACAAATAAAACAGTTGGGTATAACGGTCGTACTGTCGCGGTCGCCCAGTAACAAGCCAGGCAACTTAGATTGTAAACTATTTGCCACCGAAGTAACTTTTACTGGAGAGTTTTTCTTAACCGACTAAAAAGACAAACTAAGCACGAAGAACTCTCGAATTCGAATCGTAAACGTATCGAGTTTTTTTCTGCTACAAATCTCTTAAATACATACATATTTTCACGCCTGTCTCCCATTGGGGTAGGCAGAGACTTTAGATTTTCCACTTGCTACGATCCTGGCACACTAGCCACTTTCACTTTTACACTTTCGCTTCATCTACGTTAATTAACCTCCTTATCATAAAGATTATTCTCGATTTCGATACGAATACGTTTTCGCAAGTTGTTCGTGCTTGTTGGGCAGCACGTTAATCTGATGATAACTAACTACCAGTTAGCAATAGTAAATCCGTCGATAGATTTCAAAGACTAATAGATTTGCTTACTAGAGATAAGATTTTGACATTACTTGTTTGGACCTTATGTCAAAATTCGCTCGCTCGCTCGCTCGCTCGGTAAATCGCGTCATTAATTTTATTTTTTACAGGTCCCTATAGAGGCCGCGCATTTGTACGATGCAGTCACTCTGTGGGCGCTGGCGGCGACAGCGGCGATGAGCTCCGGTGTGCCGCCGACAGATGGCGCCACGCTCATGCAACTCCTGCGCCCCATCACCTACAG
The DNA here is from genome assembly GCA_947256265.1 of Acronicta leporina. Taxonomy (NCBI): domain Eukaryota; kingdom Metazoa; phylum Arthropoda; class Insecta; order Lepidoptera; family Noctuidae; genus Acronicta; species Acronicta leporina. The sequence goes on from OX366521.1 coordinate 14,337,503, forward strand.
ATCTATACAGGGATTTGATGTGAGTTTAATATACAATAACGCCTCTATTCCCCTAGTTAGGCAGAGGTGTACTAATTTACACCAGCAATTTTCTAGTATGTTTACGTACCATGTAATAGCGGGCGAGCCTATTACCGTTAATCGGGTTAACCCAAACTTCAAGCTGTACTGAGAATTTCATAGAACATCTAGAAAGACACCTAAGTCACTAAGCCACCGCGAGTCCCGTGTATTGTATGTATTTAAACAGAAGACGCAGGTTTGAATCCTGCTCATAGTCGAATTTTTCCATAAGTAAAATAACTTTATAATGTTAGCATGGAAAATGCAAAAATGAACTCAAAAAAATAGTTAATAAGTATGGTAGCATACCTATTTACGATTATCAAACTACCTGAAAATTAAGTCATGTCTGTTGAATAAGAAAGTAACTTGCTTTTCAATATATTTTCAGACGTCACCTTTGAGACGTATAAATTCAGAATGTGAAGGCAAAATTCGACCTGGCGGGTGGGACTCGCGGTACTTACTGGTCATAGTGTCTGGTGTATTAAACCAGAAAATGCAGGTTTGAATCCTGCGTGAAGTATTAGCCTGGATATACAAAAGAATCACAAAAAATAAGCAATAACACATTTCTCGAACTGAGTATTGAACCCAGGACCTCTAGTGTAATGGTCACGTTCGGGGCCAGTAGACTAATGATTGAGGACCGTAACTCTATACCATCATGCAGTCTCACCATTTTTAATTATACTTTGACGTCATAATTAAGATTTTAGAGACGAAAAATTGTTGTGTTCGCTTCCTCGCGAATATTTCTTTTGATTATAGAACACTGCTTATTTAAACTTTTTACTAACAAAAGTTTCAAAAATTAAGATAGAAATCCTATTTTTCATTACGTAAATGACACAGAATAATGTTTTAAAACTAGGCGTAAGCAGCGTAGACAAGATAAAAACCAATTGCTTGGGCTCGAGAACTGGACTTAATTAAAAAACTCAGAACTTCTTAAATATAAACTTATAGACAACTCTCAAGCAGTAAGAGTGGGTGTGTTTATAAGAGAACTCGCAGCTCGATTCACAATGTGCTAGAGATGGCTCTGTGTTTTTAGTTTGATAAATATAATATTTATCTGCATTTGTACCCGATCATAACTGCCTCATTAGCCAAGTGGTCCTGAACGCGACTGCTGCGCTGGAGGTCCTGGGTTCGAGTCCCAGGTCGAGCAAAGTGTTATTGGGTTTTTCTATGAAATTCTTAGTAGCAATTCGGAGTTTGGAACTTGTGGCCGGTTAATGGCAATAGGCTCGCCCCCTATTACATGGGACCTAAACATACCGGCGAACTGTGGGTGTACATTAGTACGACTCTGCCTAACCCTTCGGGGAATACAGGCGTGGTGGTATGTATGATGGTATGTGTACCCGATTAATGGCAATACATAGGTTCGCCCCCTATTACATGGGACCTAAACATACCGATGAACTGTGGGTGTACATTAGTACGCCTCTGCCTAACCCTTCGGGGAAATCAGGCGTGATGGTATGTTATGTTATCTTTACAAGTTTTTAATATATGAGTTTAGTTTGCAAACATTTCAGACAACAACATAACCGTTGAAGTTTTTCTTAACATATTGCGGAGTATAAATTTTATGAAACCTCATATTTTAAGGACATGAAATTTTATTTTCTACCTCTAAAAACATTACATTTGTATTCCCTGAATTACGTATCCCTTACGGGTTAGGCAGTGACGTACTTATCTAGACTCAAAAGTTCACCGGTATATTTTGACTAGCTGTCGCAATTAAAAGATACAAAAAGACAAATATTCTGTCAAAGGTTATTGACCATGATTCAGAGTCATGACGTCAAATGTTTGGCAGCTGGAGACAAATACTCAAATCTCAAATCTTAAATAGGTACTCAAAATCAAATACAATTTTAAATTACTCCGTGGTTTGTAATGGAAAGAAGATGGTGTTTGTAAGGGTTGAGAAAGGTGGTGTTTTTACTATAATTCCTCGCAATTTATAAGTTTTTTCTCTCTATAAGAAACTTCTTTATAACGAAAATATGAAATTTTAATTTGGCCGAATTGGTCGAGCCGTTCTCGAGTTTTGCGCTTAGAAACATATTTGGTGATTAATTTTTATTTATAAAGGAGGATAGGAGATAGACAGGTCCCAGTGAAAACAACTTTAAAGCATCCAGGGTAAATTGAGGTGTTAAATTATTAGTAATCTAACACCTCAATCTAAAAGTAAGTAGTAAAAGTAACTATTAGTAGGTACTTTACGCTTTTGTTAATTATTAGCGATACGATTCACGCAGAATGAGCTCACCGTGTCCTTTGATCTTGAAGATTACACTCAATTGACCCCATTTCAGAGAAATTTGCTCCCATACAATGGGGGGCGAGCCTATTGACATTAACCGAACACAAATACCAAATTCCGAGCTGCTGACAGAGAATTTCACAGAAAAACCAAATAACACTTTGACCGACCTGGGATTCGAATCCAGGACCTCTAGCGTACTAATCACGTTTGGGATCACTACACTAATGTGGCAGTTCAGACTAAACTCGTATAATTTATGTGTTTCATAGCAATTATTGTCTGGATTTGATGTCATTTTAGTCGTTGCTACGTGTCTGCTACGGCGTAGCTAACATCTGCTACGGAGATTATTGCTACGCTGTCGTAGCCACCCACTACGCGGCCAGATTAGTATTAATTTACATATTTTACATAATGGTATAACTTGAGTAGTAATTTTATTATACCATTCATTAACATAATTATGTAGTCATTTCTAGCGATTTTTGTAGACATTTTATTATGTACTAGCCTCTGCCCGCGGCTTCGCTCACTTGAAGCTCAAAAACCAACAATGATGATCTCTTCTTTGTATGGGTGTCTATACATTAGAGAGGTCAAGCTTTATCTCAGGTTCCGTTTTATTATTTGAGATAAGAAGTATACCAGTTTTTAAGTTGGAGCACATACTTTATAACAGTGATAACAAAATTAAAATCTACTCAGTTGTTTTTGCGTTAACCCGTAACAAACAGACAACAATTCGACAAAAATCACTATTTTTTGTTCGGGGACGTTTATATACCCTAACCCATTTGTTTTTTTTAAATAGCTTCAATGTACAGACACAGCTTTTTTACAATTTTATAATAGTAGAGATATCGTCATAGTACTTAATCATATTTCGTTGAACAGTTATACAACAGGTCCAAAAATTTTATGTCATATTTTTTTTAGTTAAATTATTAGGTCCTTGTCTCCTTATAATACCTATAACCTGATCGCTGTTTCCCAACTATGTTGAGTTCCGCTTCCAGTCTAACCAGATGCGGCTGAATATCTATATATATATAATAAAGTCGTGTTAGTTACACCATTTATAACTCAAGAACGGCTGAACCGATTTGGAGAGGTAGCTTAGAACTAAGAGACGGACATAGGATACTTTTTATCCCGTTCCCGTGGGCCGTGATGACAGACCGAATTCCACGGGGGCGAAGCCGCGGGCAGAAGCTAGTCTATTATAAAATTAAAATTTAACCTCAAATGGTCATTGAGCGAATATGACAAATCTATATCTATCTATACTAATATATAAAGCTGAAGAGTTTGTTTGTTTGTTTGCTTGATCGCGCTAATCTCAGGAACTATTGGTTCGATTTGAAAAATTATTTCTGTGTTAGATAGCCCATTTATTGAGGAAGGCTATAGGCTATATATCATCACGCTACGTGGACGAAGTTGCGGGCAGAAGCTAGTACTTTATTTACTTTATTTCCTCACAACTGATACAGTGACCACTTGGGCCAACTGTCATCTATTACTAATATATAAAGCTGAAGAGTTTGTTTGTTTGTTTGTTTGTTTGCTTGAACGCGCTAATCTCAGGAACTACTGGTTCGATTTGAAAAATTCTTTCAGTGTTAGATAGCTCATTTATCGAGGAAGGCTATAGGCTATATATCATCACGCTAAGACCAATAGGAGCGGAGCATCAATGAAGAATGTTTCGAAATCGGGGTATTTTCCTTTTGAGAGCTTCCGATGCATGCGCTGCGTAAACGATTAAAGTTTCGCAAAAATCATATATGGCAGAATTGTTCCTCTTTAAAAGTTCTAAAAAAAAGTCCTCGACAGCATATGTCTATCTTTTAAGGTTGGCTCACTATAACCGTTTTTAAGCTAACTTTGTTCTAAAATTCGTTTTTTTTCCTTTTGAGAGCTTCCGATGCGTGCGCTGCGTAAACGGTTAAAGTTTCGCAAAAATCATATATGAAAGAATTGTTCCTCTTTAAAAGTTCTAAAAAAAAGTCCGCGACAGCATATATCTATCTTTAAAGGTTGGCTCACTATAACCTTTTTACCCGACTGCCGAAGGAGGAGGGTTATTTATGCTAACTTTGTTCTAAAATTCCAAATGCATTATTTGCTTAGGTGTTTTTATAAACATGATATTAATCCTTATCCAAATAAATACGATATTCATCAGCCCTTAGAGCGTTTGTTTTGTATACGTGCGGACCGAGCTTGGGTCCGCTCGGACCCAACAAACGCTCTAAAGGACATATCCTCATTTAGCGTTCTTTTATTATTCCTGTTCCCGTGACATATTTTAATAAAGTTCCGCTCGGATACTCAATACTAAATTATCAACTAACAATATTGGCTATATCTTGAAGTGAGCTTCAATCAAAACATACTACAAGCCGCTGAAGGGGATCATAGGTGGTAAGCAGATGTTACCACCTATCAAGTGCCACCTGCCAAGTTTGCTTGAACGCGATAATCTCAGGAACTATTGGTCCGATTAGAAAAAATCTTTCGGTGTTAGATGGTCCATTTATTGAGGAAGGCTATCATCCCGCTAAGACTAAGTAACTATTCCACGCGGACGAAGTCGCGGGCGGAAGCTAGTTTAATATATAAAGCTGAAGAGTTTGTTTGCTTGAACGCGCTAATCTCAGGAACTACTGGTCTGATTTGAAAAATTATTTCAGTGTTAGATAGCCCATTTATTGAGAAAGGCTATAGGTTATATATCATCACGCTACGCGAACGAAGTCGCAGGCAGAAGCTAGTACTTAATTTAAACAGCTAAAGAGTTTGTTTGTTTATTTGATTGAACGCGCTAATCTCAGAAACTACTGGTCCGATTTGAAAAAATATTTCAGTGTTAGATAGCCCATTTATTGAGGAAGGCTATAGGCTATATATCATCACGCTAAGATCAAGTAACTATTCCACGCAGACGAAATTGCGGGCGGAAGCTAGTGTGAAGTATAAATTGAAGTTAGTAGGTTTGACTATTCAAACGGGCTGAGGTTCCCCTTACCGACGTATCTCTTCGGCGAAGGTGCCTCGAAATGAGGAGTGCCACAGCTTAAATAAACGCACTCCCACCAGTCCTCGTGATGTTATTGATACCATTTCAACAGGCCTTCCATAGTCATGACTCCTCCATCAATATTATATTTTACTAGCTTCTGCCCGCGACTTCGTCCGCGTTGCGTGATGATATATAGCCTATATAGCCCTAGCCTAGCCTTCTTCAATAAATGGGCTATCTAACATTGAAAGAATTTTTCAAATCTGACCAGTAGTTCCTGAGATTAGCGCGTTCAAGCAAACAAACAATTATTTATTGTTTAAGAACTTTATTTTCTCAAAAAGAAATACATTTCACTTATATGAGAAAACAACATTTCTAAATAAGTTAACAAACAAACAAACTCTTCAGCTTTATATATTAGTATAGATTTCCGCCGTGTTGATAACGAGATTCATGTTTCCCAATTCCTTTCCGTATTTACTTCATATTTGCCGTACAAAAACTTTTAGTTAATTCCTCGTAATTTATTTAAGAGCCCTAAGGCGTATTCCAAAATTTCGTAGTAGCCGCTCTTCCACGATTAAATGTAAAAATAAAACAGAATTTGTTTGAAATTAACTGCTGAGTATTTTAAAGGGAACTCACTGAACCGGAGTTGGTGAAATGTGTCCTTTGAGCATTCGCGTAAGCATCAGTAATCAATATGCTTAGTAAATCTATTATTTACTAATTTCCCTTTAAAATATACACCTGACTGTCATTTTGATATTAAGGAAATCATATTTTCTTAATATTTACGTGGGAGAGCCATGCTTCGGCACGAAAGAGCCGGCTCGACCGGAGTGATACCACGGCCTCACAGAAAACCGGCGTGAAACAACGCTTGCGTTGTGTTTCGCCGAGTGAGTGAGGTTACCGGAGGCCCAAACCTTTTTAAAAGGCGGACAACGCACTTGCGACTCCTTTGGTGTTGCGGGTGTCCATGGGCGGCGGTTATCGCTTACCATCAGGTGATCTATCTGCTCGTTTGCTCCCCTATCCCATAAAAAAACTTATATTTAGCGTTCTACTTCTATTTTTAATGTAATAAGGTCAACAAACAAGCATGCGTGCCTCATGAAGTTTAAGTTCAATTTTTTTTATTTCAAATAAGCTCTTACATGCGTTTATGAAACGTTAATTCTAGTTGCACGGTTCCAAATGCTCGATCCTATGGAGAAGAATCCGGCAAGAAATTCCATGGATATCTTTTAAAATAAATTATGTTACAATCTTCACAAGATGAAGGCAAGCCTACCGAAGAAAACAATATCAATAGAATCACTTGCACGTTGTTATCTTAATACTTTAATTAATATGTCTCTTATACCCAGTAATTTCGCTGGCTATATTGCCCTTCAAAGAAAAAAATAATATTTGGACATTATTGCTTAGCCGGACACTGCATTGGCAAGTATATTTGGCAATGATTAGGTTAGGTATCCTAAATTAACTCCAGCTGCAGAATTCTGCCACCTTAGTTAACTATTTTCTTTTGGCAGCCTCTATGAGATCGAATTTTGTATTCACGAAATGTAGGTATTATAACTTTAGAAAATTATTAGCGGAACTTTTAGATAAGACCAACTTTATCTATTTCAAACGTAGGCAATGTTCATGTTTAATCAAATTCTAACTGAATTACTTCCAAGAAAAATTCTAATATCAAACGACAAATATCTTTCCTCTTTTTATAGCTAATGTATAATGCAAAGGAACTTCTTTAGACAGCCTGTAATGTCAAATTATGTAAAATAATATTAAAACTAATATGTTTATAAAGATTTCGATATAAATTGTAGTCCTTGTTTCATAACGTATCGTTGAAATTAAGTTATTTAAAACAGACTGAAGACTTTTAAAGTAATGTTAATGTAGCTTAATTTTATGTGTTATGAATGGTTACCAATACACAGACTGAACGCGGTAAGCGCAGCTTATCCTTGCCAAAATATCAAAACATTGAGGTATTAACCCACAAATCAACATTTTTTTTAAACTTTGTCAACACTAGGATTTTCCTGTATCGTGGGTGCATTTACAAACACATACACAGACGCCCAGACCCTGAACAACTACCTGTAGATCATACAAATATTTGCTCCAAGTTGGGATCGAACACGGTAACTCGACACGTGTCGCAGAAACCGATCGCTCAACCGATACCCCAAACGTGTCGTCAAACTATAATAATAACACTAACTATTACAAATATAAATTATATTTCCTTCGTGTTAGTAACGGTTGTTAAACATCAATGGTTAGATGATTGGTTGTCATCAACACGTGAACATGGGTCAAATTATTTGATTGGACGAAAAACAAACAAACTACCTCATATAGGACAGGGGAATAAATCGAAGAAGACTTGCGTAATATAATGTAATATGGAATAATGTTCATATTTGCAAGGGAACTGACGAATTGTGTAATTGTGCCATAATACTTCCATACGTCCTACTTCTATGCTATGTCAAAACGCATTGGTACTTAACTTTATAAAGGTCCTGGCTTGTCTGTGTATGGGTAGGTGGCTATTCATAACACATAGAAACACGAGGTGTTCACGGAGACCCCTATTAAGTCTACGATTTCCTAAAAATTTTTTTTTAAATAGATGGCGCTGGCAATTCCTATCTTACGACCTCTGAGAAGAAACTCCAAACCAAACTCAAAGAATCACACACAATCACAGGCACAAATCCTTAACTCCAAGGTGGTAATGACATTTTCGAGATAAAAACACAATAACACTGCCCGACCTGAGAATTGAACCCAGGATCTCTAGAGTGGAACCACTAGACTGACGAGGCAGTTATAAGTAATCTTGTACCCTAATAAGGTAAAGAAAAAAAATTGCTCAGTGATCTAAACGCAGAACAAATAAATTTTGCTGATATCATTTCATCGATATACATAGTTTCTTCGACTTTAGTTCTATCTACTTTTATTTGTCTGGTTTCCCGATACTGTACCGATAATGGTGTCTATCCACTAGAATACTTTATGATACAACATGTTTTGCTAGTCTCTGGCAAAGATAATGATCGAAAAATACGTTTATTTTGCTACGGATTTTATTTCTTTTACGTCAAAATATTATGTAAGTAGGTTAAAACTATTCGTGGACGAGGTTGGCTTAGGAGACGTTGGTGAGGTGAATTGGAACGTTTTTTGCTAACGTGGTATGAAGAACCCCAGGACAGAAAATCCTAGACTGAGTTAAGGAAGGCCTTTACTCAGCTGTGGAACACAAAAGAGTCTACACAAAAAAGGTAAAAACGAAAAATATGTATTCAAATCTTTCTACATATTATAATCGTATGAATAACGATGAATACTGTTCGTAAGCGTATCAATGGAGAATGGTGGAAGAGATTTTATTTATAAAATGCTAAGAGCATTTTAGAGTTAGCATTCATATAATTATGTACCTATTTCGGACCGAGATCGATGTGTTAAAAGTACTTATGAAATAATATGTTAGAAATAGTCTGAATAGCATTTTTAGGGATAAAAATTGGAAGTGCTTTTTTTCTATAGGACTTTTTGTACAAACTCAAGAATGCAGATGAAGAATGCCAGGTAATTTTGCATAAAATGTGAGATATCCTCAAAAAATCTTATTTTGTTTTGAGCTTAAAAAGGTTGCCATTCTCGAGGAAGATATTTTTAAAGTTTTATTGATTAGTATCTCAATAGTGGATTTGTTCCCAGTTAACTACCAACCTAAAATCATACAAGTGAACTGTGTTTATACATCTGTGCCTAGTCCTTTTGATATTACAGGCGATATGGTTTGCTCGAGTTTGGATTAATTTCGATAACTTGTCAAATATCCTTCCCTGACAAAATGAACACCTGAATTTTATGAGTAAAACTTTTACGATGTATAAACTAACATTCGCAAAGTTATAGTTGTCTAACGAAGTGCTTCGTCGTACAATATTGTGGTTTTTTATTTTGCGAAGCCTTTATTATGACACTTATCCTTCAAACGAGAATTCGACATTGCTGCTGTTGAAATAAAACCAGTTTTTACGGATTTTACACTGATGACTCTTTATAGCGTCTATGGTCACGCACAGACTGGCAACGATTCTGCTATAGGTATTGTAACTATTTTATTTTAAGAATAGAATAGAATAACTGCCTCATTAGCCAAGTGGTCCTGAGCGCGACCGCTACGCTAGAGGGCCTGGGTTCGATTCCGAGGTCGAGCAAAGTGTTATTGGGTTTTTCTATGAAATTCCCAGTAGCAGCTCCGAGTTAGGAATTTGTGCCCGGTTAATGGCAATAGGCTCGCCCCCTATTACATGGGACCTAAACATACCGGCGAACTGTGGGTGTATATTAGTACGCCTCTGCCTAACCCTTCGGGGAATACAGGCGTGATGGTATGTTAGAATAGAATATCCTTTATTGTAGGTACACCAAAAACTAATGTCAAGTATAAGTTATCAATCATAGATGGTACAATGGGTGGTCTTATCGCTAAAAGCGATCTCTTACAGACAACCTTTGGATGGACTCAAGAGAAAGGAAAGGCGAAAAGTATTTAGTTTGGCGTACACAAAAGAAACTAAACACTTAAATGAAATGCAAATTTCAAATATAGCAAATACATGTATAAGAAGTTCTCCTCTAACTCTTCTAATATCTTCGGTCCAGGTCAACATGGACAGCGCAGGCGATGCTGAGGGTAATTTCACTGTCATCGGACTGGTGGCAGACTCCAGGGTGCCCGGAGGTTGGAGCGCCCAGCCTGTTGCCACCTTCAGATACGTCAACTCAGACTTTCTACCGGTAAGTTGTTCAACAGCCGAATCCTACAGTTGCACTACGGTTTCGAAACTTAGTCCAGATCGGAGTTATATTTCATGAGAAATTATACCAGAATACCAGAATTTCGAAGAGAAAAGAAAATAGTAATTACCTAATCATGATTCTGCGAAATGCTTCGGTACTAATGCGCCGGCAACAACGAACCACGCAAGAAACCGGCGTAAAATAACCATACGGAGGCCCGAACTCTTTTAAAAGGCGGGCAACGCACTTGTGACTCCTCTGGTGTTGCGGGTGTCCATGGGCGGCTGTAATCGCTTAGCATCAGATGATCCGTCTGCTCGTCTGCCCACCTATCCCATAAAAAGAAGTCTCGTTGAGTTTATTTATTTATTTTTACATAGATAAAAGACTGGTTCACTTTGTAACTTAATGGAAAAGCTTCTATCTATTGTATTACCGTTGTTACTTAATCACTTACACTCCCAAACATATTGTAAGTTGTATCCGAAACTAATTGGTAACTTTAGCTAAGCAGTATACGAGAGAACGGAGGAGTTATCGATAACTTTCTAAGTTTGCTTAATCAAGTACAGTGGATATTGACTTTGGAATTTACGAAGTTTTAATTCTTTAGGTAATTAATTACAAACAATAAACACGCTATCGTAATTTTTTTTTATTTTTTGCTATCGTAATTCACGCCTATAAGGCTACAGGTACCAGAATAACATAGTTGATATATTGATATATACGGGAATACTACAGAGACTCCCGCAGGCGCAGATCTAGGATTTGGTTTAGGTAGGGATTCATTTCACTTGCTTAATCTTCCAGAAAATTGATAAATAAAGATGACGACAATGACTTAAGTGAGGATCCGCCCCTGGCTAATAGAGCATAGACCGACAAAACTTTAAGCACTTTAGGCAGCGGGATATAATTCTCATCTAATCTCAATATCGTAAATGTAAACTTGGTGATTTTCGCTAGTCCTCTTGTGTAATCAAATATTATTCCAATTCAGTCTCATTGTATCACAAAGATACAATTACAGAGTGAATTGGAATAATATTTTGAACGGTTTTGAATTAAGTACCGGAATTACCTGTTCTGCACAAGTACTTTTTAATATTCGTGGTGAATGTCAGGGACCCCGTGGTCGTTATCAGGCTCTAAGTCAGTAGGAGGGTGACATACCCTGTCGCCTCCTCTATGGCGGATGATCTATGAGGATTTCCCATGCTTTAAAAAAGCTTAAGTACCTACTTTTATTACCCAGTCTTCTAGCGGTGCAGAAAATGTGATTGAGCATCTTAACCAAAAATACTATTATGTATTTTAAAGCACGTATTACTATAAAAAATGCCTTATTTGTAAAATAAAATATATAATATAAATCATCCGTATAGTATAATATATAAGTCTTTAATTCTTTTTCCTTGAGATCATCTTTTGTAACACTAAATTAATTTTCTCAGGAAAATATTTGGAACGACAAAAAATCTACGTTTTTCTTTTATATATCAAAATCTTGTTTCCAGGACAGTGACTATAAATTACAATGAGAGAACTTTTTATTTATTTTGTAAATAATAGAAATGAAAGGTTAATAAGCTCCCTAAATATATTTATTGAAGCGACACAAAGAATTGGAGCGGACGGATCCGAAATTACTGTATTTCATGTTTATAGGTAGGTACTTTAACTCCCTTTGCCGTTCAATCATTGTCCCTTACCTGCGCAGGGGTATTATCTAAAAGAAAAGGAATGCAAATGTGTATTTTATCGAGTGTGAATAAGTATCTTAAAAACTTTACTGTCCGGTTTGAAGGGAATTTACTGAGTATAATAAATACGAGACTTAATAACTGAGGCCCCGAGATGACAATGCATTCGTAGTACTACTGGTGTCATTCGTAGTGTCTATACGGTGTGGCTGTTTACCACTAGATGACCGTTATGCTTGATTGTCGTCTAATTACGATTAAAATAAAAATCCTACTAATACTATAAATGCGAAATTTTGTGAGAGAGAGAGACAGATAGATTATAGTCTGGAAGAACACATGGGCTATTTTATATCCACGCAGACAAACTCGCGGGCAGAAGCTAGTTTATAATAAAATTGAGATTAAATAATATTTCTTTCAAGAAAATTTAGAAAAACAAGAAAGTGATTAAGGTAAGTAAGGCTTATCATCAAACATCACTACCGAATAATTGGAACCAGAATGTTTCTATTTAAGGCCTGATTTGAATATAAATAAGAACATAATATGTGAGGTTAATCTGATTTTTGATCGACTAGACTAAAAGAAAAACAAGAGATACATGATGAATTATATAAACATTAGTATTTACATCGATGATATTGTGCTTAACAAGATTTTGTGATTGATGTCTCTAATTTTTTATAGGATAAACAACATCTAAGTGTAAGTTCCGATTATTTATAAGTTTGGAAACACTTCTACAATATACCAGCCGACAAACTTATCATCTGGAGATTACATCAATCGGTCTCATTCTGTTCACGATAACAAAACTGGAAATATTTATTTATAAACGGAAATTTCTCAGCTTATTCCTCCTACATAGGTAAAATTTGGTCAAGAGAAAGATTATGTTGTATATTTAAAGTGATTTGAAGATTAAGTCTTTGTTACCCCTTTGAAATTAATATTAATTATTATTAACATTACTTTCGATATGATATACAAACTAAAATAGATAAAATTATCCTACAAGACAACTATAGCTCATAACTACTTTTTTATGGGATAGGGAGGCAAACTAGGTAGCAGACGGATTACCTGATGGTAAGCGATTACCGCCGCCCATGGATTACCGCAACACCAGAGAGGCGTCAATTGCGTTGCCCGCCTTTTAAAAGGGTTTGGGCCTCCGGTATCCTTACTCACTCGGCGAAACACATCGTAAGCGTTGTTTCACGCCGGTTTTCTGTGAGGCTCAGGTATCACTCCGATCAAGACGTGTCCAAGCATGGCTCTCCCACGTTAAGACAAAGAGTATTCCTATAAAAAGCCTATTCAAATAAATCACCCATACTTTCATGCAGGAACTAGTAGGTGGTAACAATATAGCCTGGATTGGGGGAAACCCGCCTGTTGCTGAACCTGCGTGCGGTTTCGACGGAATCAAATGCTCCTTGCCCCACGATCCTGGGGTTTTATCAGCAGCAGCTGCGGTAGCTGCAGCAGCCATCTTGGCTGCAGCCCTCATGATCCGCCACTACAGATATGAGCAGAAACTGGCGTCAGTTCTATGGAGGATAGAAGCTAAAGACCTGACCTTCATATCGGCATACAATGCGCAGAGTACTGACAAGGTAGTGTGCGATGTGAGTTGCTTGTAATATTATTATGTTCTTGGTGTTTTAGATTTTCGTGATCTTACAATATCTATACTTCTTTTGTGTATATGTATGCTTGATGGTCCAATTATAGAGAACTCACACAAATTATTATTTGACTCCAAAATAAAACATCAGAAGGTTAGGTAAAACTTGTTGTCTATATTGTTCGGTAAATTAATAACGTTACAAACACTGCACACGAAAGCTGGGAGACGACTGTAGGCGCGGAGCGATCGCTTTGCTACCAGCGTTTGCTAACTTGCAACTTTGATTACGATTGTGTCGCTACAGTATTCCTCCCCTTTTTTTAAATTTTGCAAAAAATTTAAGAATACAACATAAACTCTAACATTTTAAACTTACATTTAACAACAACCTGTATATAGATACATTGTGCTTCGCAACGAAACTGATAACATTGGAATGTCGATGTATGAACACTTTACAATAACAAAAGTATTATGTTACATGAATGTTTTATGTTACAGAATTAGTTAACCGACATTATAAAAAAAGGTAATGTTTGATGTTACAAGATGTACTATAACAACAAATTATGTAATAAAGTACTATTGATACAAGTTTTACATTATTTTTTTACTTAAATCCTACGCACTTTTCCATAGAGAGACAGTTTGATAAGCACCACCTAGTATGTTTGCTGTACTGGCTGGGCTGAAGGTTGAGTGACAATTACTGATTGTGGTTGAGCCTGACCTTTTTCTAACGTGGAAACGATATCTTTCACTAAAACTTTTCTTGTCTGTCGTCCGCAGTATTTGCATCCTCTGAACATAATAGCGACCAATACGACGATGACCACCAGGATAGTAACAAAGCTGTATACTTCCAATTTTCCCTCTAACGTCGATGTGCTTGCTCCGTTAGCACCACTTTGCGCGATAACCACTTCCGAAGTCTTACTTTTCGAGTTGCCCATTTTATTAAAATTTAGGCTGTTACAATTATGAAAAACAAACTACTGCTATTAGCGTCCGTCTATGAAAATGTGCGAAAATAATAACTGTACTAACTTAAATACCAAACAGTATGCGCATACTATGCTAAACCTACTTTTACAAAAAATGACATTTTGTTAAAACTTCGGATTGTGCAAGTGATCAGTTTGCGCAATCCTCTTTAAACAGAATGAGATTTGTTGTAAAGACTTAAAAGATAATTAATTCTGGGTTATTTACCAAAGTACATTTAATAACCAGCATGTGTAACCTACTTTTTATCGACATGCGAAAACAATATAGTTGCATTCACTAATATTGTCAACTTAGCATTTGTCATACTGCAAATACATAACAGTAGTACCACTACGATGTTTTAACCTTACTTATAAACTTATACACTTATTATCTATAGTAACTAATCGTCATCGAAAAACCGTGTTTTCTTAACTACGCGACCGTAACGTGTAACTTTAGCGGTAGATTGCGGTTTATTGCTATTCTCGTCCGTTGGAACACTGTCTTTCGATGTCGACTGGTCCTTCTTATTTTCCTTATAACTACAATTATTGTCATTATCCGAGTCGTTTTCGTCTAATAAAAATGCTGGTTTCAATCTGTCGATTGAAATACATGCTTGTCTAACATTTAAGTCTATGACGTAATGTTTATCGCTCCTACTTATGACGCGGTACGGTCCGTCATATGGGGGCTGCAGAGGCTTACGCACCATATCATTACGTATAAAAACATATTTGCAAACCTTTAATTCGGGGTGTATAAACATAGAACGTGGTCTATTTTCTCTAGTAGAACTTCTAAATTTACCTATCGTGTCGCGCAATTTATCTACATAAGTATCGAAATCAGAGTTGTCTGTTTTTCCACAGTCATAAAAATCTCCTGGCAATCTCATAGTACGGCCGTAGATAAGTTCTGCTGCACTATAACCCGTATCGCTTCTAACTGCAACACGTAATCCTAACAAAACTGTATGTAATTCGTTAACCCATGACTCTGAACTTAGCGTAGCCATTAATGCTGCTTTTAAACTTCTGTGCCATCTTTCCACCAGCCCGTTACTCTGCGGATGGAAAGCTGTAGTTCTTACTCTACTAATGCCTAATAATTTCATTAACTGTCTAAATAAGTTACTCTCGAACTGCCTACCTTGGTCGCTAGTAAGCTTAATAGGACAACCAAATCGCGAGATCCATCCATCGTACAGCGCCCTAGCAACCGTCTCGGCTGTTATATCTTTTAAGGGTATGGCTTCCGGCCACCTAGTAAAACGATCTATTATTGTTAGGCAATACCTATACCCGTCTTCGGTAATCGTTAAAGGTCCTATCAGATCAATGTGGATGTGCTCAAATCTATCACACTTTGGAAAATGACCTAAGTTCGATACTGTGTGCCTTTGTACTTTTGCTCTTTGGCAACCTATGCAACTTCTGGCCCACCTTGTTATATCCTTGTTCATGCTAGGCCAAAAATATCTTTGCGAGACTAATTTCTTTGATACCTTAATTCCAGGGTGACTAAGGTTATGGACACTGTCAAAAGCTGTTTTTCTAAAACTTTCAGGTAAATAAGGTCGTGCTACGGGTCCTGAAATCTCACAATATATAGGCTTATCCACTATAGGATTGCTAAGTTTCTTAATAACAACGTTACCGTTCTTATTATCGGAATTCAACATACTTGTAATATAAGTATCAGTTTCCTGTGCTACTGCTAGTTCTGCGAAATCAATGGTAGTCGGGCAGTGAATTTCCACGACACGCGATAGTGAGTCAGCAACTGTATTCTGCTGCCCGCTAACATGACGTATATCCGTTGTAAACTCACTGATAAATAATAAATATCTAGTTCGCCTAGGCGTTTCTGTATTACTGTTTAATTTAGAAAAAGCGTATGTCAACGGCTTATGGTCAGTAAAAACAACTAATTCTCGACCTTCAAATAATTTTCTAAAATACTGAATTGCCATATAAATTGCTAATAGCTCACGATCGTACGTACTGTATTTCTTTTGAGTATCTGAGAGCTTTTTTGAATAATATCCTAATGGTTCCCATTTTCCATCGATGCGTTGTTGAAGTACTGCGCCCACACATGTGTCAGACGCGTCGCACATAAGTGAAATCGGGACATTGTTACAGGGATACGACAATGTAACCGCTTTTTGCAGGCTGAGCTTACATTGTTCGAATGCTAAGTTTGCACTATTGTCCCAGGGTATTTTAGTCTTATCCTGTTTCTTAGAATGATGAATGAACTTATTAAGAACCGTCTGTGACTCTACTGCTTTCGGAATGTGTGGCCTATAAAAATTTAGCATCCCTAGAAATCTGCGTAATTGCTCTACTGTTTCCGGTTTAGGGAAATTGACTATTGCCTGTACTCTAGATTCTAATGGCCTAATACCCTTACAAGAAACTTCAAATCCTAGAAAATCTATTTTCTCTTGACCAAATTCGCATTTAGAGACGTTGATAGTTATACCAAACCTACTTAATCTTTCGCATACGGCTTTAAGATGTTCTCTATGCTGTGATTCGTTATCGCTTGCTATGATGACGTCATCTATGTAATTAAAAATAAAATCCAACCCTAGTAATACCTCTGTTGTCATGAACCGTTGGAAAGTTTGGGCCGCGTTCCGTAAGCCAAAACTCATCCTATTAAACTCAAAAAGTCCGAAGGGCGTGATAATCGCCGTTTTTTCTACGTCATCAGGGTGAATGGGTATGTAATGGTATGCTCTGTTAACATCAATTCGAGAAAATATTTTTTTATTTGCTAACAAATAGGTAAAGTCCTGTAACCGGGGCACTGGAAAACGATCTGGTTTTGTAACTGAATTCAATCTCCTATAATCGCCGCACGGTCTAATTTCACCATTCTTTTTCGGTACCACATGCAACGGACTAGCCCAGGGACTCTTACTAGGCCTGCATATTCCCATTTCCTGCATAATCCTAAACTCATCTTTAACTTTAGCATACCGCTCGGGCGGCAGCGGCCTAGCCCGTGCGTATAACGGTGGTCCGGTCGTTTCGATATGATGAAAAACAGAATGTTTAGGGGGTTCTTTGAAAGATGTAGGCCTCGTAATGTCGGGGTAGCTAGTGATAATATCGTAATACGGATGGTTACAATCTAAAGTTTTAATTGATGATTGCAAACTACTTACAATTGATGCCGTAATGTTACATTCAGTTACCTGGTCAATCAACCGTTTCGTTCTTAAATCCACTAGCAGGTTGTGATAACTTAAAAAGTCCGCTCCAAGGATCGGCTGCCTGACGTCCGCGATGACAAAATCCCAACGAAAATTCCGCCGTAATTTTAAATTTAGCACTAAAGTTTTAACACCAAAAGTCTTGATTTCCGTACCGTTTGCTGCATAGAGTTTGAACTTGCTACACGATACTGTCCTATGTCTATTGTGCACTGGTATAACAGAAATATCAGCTCCGGTATCCACTAAAAAATGTTGACCGCTGTTCAAATCCGTGACGCAGAGGCGGTGTGCGGGAACAATGGTACAGATTTCCGCCGACGGCTGTACCAGCTTTAGTTTTCCGCAGGTTTCTTCCAAGCGCAGGGTTCGACGCATTTTCGTGCGTTCTCAGCATATCGAAAATGGTAGAAACATAACCAATTAGGGTTTCTGGTAGAAGACCGTGTGTTACTCTTAACCCGCGTTGTGCGACCTTGGCTGCGATTTCTATTACGGGACCTATTTCCATAAGTTTGTTTCTCGAGTTTCTCAAACCTAGCACTCAATTTGGCTATCTCGGCGAGAATCACGCTGTCCGTGGTTGACGCAGGGGCTTGCGACTCCTGGCTAACCACCGCGATGGTGCTGGCCTTGGTCGCCTCGTGCACGTCGTCTGCGATGACGGCAAGTTTCTCCAGGTCCTTATTCTCCGTGACAACTAACAAAGCACGTACAGTAGTAGGTAATAAATTCTGCCAAAGCACTCTTAATGTGTCATCAGGTATCTTGTCGCGCGCCAGATCTCGCATTCGCCTTAATAGCTGTGATGGTTTCTGGTCACCGAGCTGCATCTCACTTATTAATTTTTCAATTTGCCTATTTTTCGAGTCTTCAAATATCGAGATCAATTTATTTTTAAGAGCTTCGTATTTGTTGGTTTCCGGTGGGTTTAACAAAAAATCCGTTATCTGGTTTATTGCGTCAGGTCCGAGTTTCGAGACCACAAGGTCATATTTTGAGGCGTCTCCCAGCTTCTGTGGCGCCAACACTGCTTCCGTCCGTATAAACCACACTCTCGGCTGATGCGTCCAAAATTCAGAAATTCGTGACGACACCGTTATTGCTGCAAGGTCGGGGATCCCGGCGGACGGCGATGACGTGGCCATGGTAATTTATTTGAATTTCACTCGCTTTGCACCGAATACCGTTCAAACACGGGTCACCACTTTTGTGTATATGTATGCTTGATGGTCCAATTATAGAGAACTCACACAAATTATTATTTGACTCCAAAATAAAACATCAGAAGGTTAGGTAAAACTTGTTGTCTATATTGTTCGGTAAATTAATAACGTTACAAACACTGCACACGAAAGCTGGGAGACGACTGTAGGCGCGGAGCGATCGCTTTGCTACCAGCGTTTGCTAACTTGCAACTTTGATTACGATTGTGTCGCTACACTTCTATACTAATATTATAAAGATGATGAAAGATTTGTATATGTGTGTATATAATGTATGTAACGAATAAACACAAAAACTGCTGGGCAGATTTTAAAAATTGTGTGGTGTATGAACAAAGTTTTAAGTCTTCAATTAAATGAAAAATACACTTTTATTCTGACATTTTTCTACTTCTTCACCTAAAAGATAGAGATGTCAATAAAATATACTTCCATCTCTTAATACCATTATGTTTCACCAGACTTCAATACAACACGATATGGAGACGAGACGAGCTCACACCACGATAGCCATGTATAGAGGGAATATAGTCGCCATCAAAAGGCTTCAGAAGAAGAGCATAGACGTCACCAGGGCGATCAAGAAGGAACTGAAACAGGTAAGAATGCTTATAAAATAGATCCCATGAAATTAAATCCAACATAATGCTAACAGTAAACAAAACATCCAACACTGCAGTATATCTGTGACCATGGATGCTGTAAAGAATCTGAAACATCAGGAATTTAATAATATCGAGATATAATCCGCATAAAGTAGTTTGTCAGAAAACAGAAAGTAAAGATGCTGTTAAAATTAAGTTAGAATTTGAAAGGGTTAGAGCAGTTTGCAATAAAAAAAATACCATTTTTTATGCCATAGGAAATGAGCAGCCAGATCGATTAAAATTTACCAATTAAATACTGTAGCAAGTCAACTTAAATTACTGCTCTCATTAATCTGCAGTCTAATGAGATGTGTCGTTAACCGGCGATGAAATCAATCACCCTTTCAATTTTTCGGAACATTGAACACTCAGGAACATTAAAGTAAGAAGTAAGGTAAAATTTAGCTTCTGCTAGCGGCTTCGCCCAGGTAGAATACCTTCCTAGATATAATAAATAGAGAATATTGACCAGGCTCATGATCTATGTAAATAAATAAAATAGATTAATAAAAAATACTAAAACTTTTACAAACAAAACACATAATATTTATAGTTATTCAAGGGAAAATCTTATACAATACAGTTTTAATAAAGGCTAACCCAAAAATTGTGTATGTCTAAAACAGTAAAACCAACGGTGCGCGTAAAATTGACTCAACTTAAATTATGAGATGGACCTGCCGGAACTAGGTTTATTCAAACCCGTAGTTCTTTACTAATAATATTTACATAATTGGGACCATAAATAATGTCACGTAAAACTTATATGAAAATAGATTTAGTACTCTACAGTTACGAGAGAAAGCAACCTTGTATTGTGTAAGCAGGTACACATCAGATTTTATAGAAATCCTTTATTTGTCTTTCATTTCTTCTCCTTCTTCCTTCCTTCCTTATCCTGCCTACTACTTCCTTCCTAATCCTTTAATTCCGTCTTTGATTCTCAGTAGTTAAGACAGTATGCGTTAGCGATAGTTATTTAAGAAAATGTCCTCTATTTGCAAGTAAACCGTATTATTATATTTTATGGTGGCAGTAAAGTTTATGCCCCCAGTAAAAACAGTCGGAATCTTCAAGGTCCGTTGTGTTATGGCATTGAGATAAAATAGTAGCCGTATTAGATAAGTCTCTTATACGATATTGTCTGTGTTCCATCTAACTAAATCTAATATTCAAATAACATAACATACCATACATACATACATAAAGTCACGCCTCTTTCCCGTAGGGGTAGGCAGAGACCACAGACTTCCACTTGCTACGATTCTGACATACCTCTTTAGCTTCATCCAGACTCATCAATCTTTTCATACATAAACGTCGGTTTAGGGTACTCTTGACCAAGCCATTTTTCAAAACGTTCTCAATCTGATTTCGGAACGTTCGCCTAGGCCTTCCCCTTCCTACATTCCCATTCACTTGACTCTCGTATATCTGTTTAGTCAGTCTTCTTTCATTCATTCTTTCAACATGACCAAACCATCTCAACATACCTTTCTCGATTTTAGTCACATAACATACCATCACGCCTGTATTCCCCAAAGGGTTAGATAGAGGTGTACTAATATAAACCCACAATTCACCGGTATGTTTAGCTCCTTTGTAAATAACGATTAATACGATCATGACTTCGAAAATTCAGGAGTGCCTTGTATTCGATCTGGGGACTTGGCAGTTCAATGGTAATATCACTATGCTAGATACACCAGACGCTATGACCATAGCTGACCACCATCTGGCTGGTGGAACTCGCGGTGGCTTACTGGTCATAGCGTCTGGTGTATCTAGCCAGAAGACGCAGGTTCGAATCCTGCCCGCAGTCGATTTTTTCTTTCACCAAAATAACCACTAACTTACATCATCCTCCCACAGATCCGTGAACTTCGCCACGAGAATCTGACAGCATTTGTTGGGGTTTGCGTTGAAAATGGTTCAACGTGCATAGTGTCGGCATACTGCTCCCGTGGCTCGCTAGCCAGGGTCCTGGCTGACAGAGACCTGCATCTTGACGACATGTTCGTGGCGAGCCTGGTGGCGGACCTGCTTCGAGGACTGACGTACCTTCATGATTCGGCGCTGATCTCCCACGGGAACTTAACGTCAAGCAACTGTCTGGTGGATAGTCGATGGGTGTTGCAGATATCAGATTATGGACTGCATAACTTGAAATGTAAGTAGGTAATGGTTGTCTGTAAGAAATTGCATTTAGCGATAAGACCGCCAATTGTACATTTAACATTTGTTTTGTATCTAAAATAAATAAATAATACTCTATCTGTCTATCTATCTAGGTTCTGTACTTGTATATTTTTTACAAAGAAAGGATTTCTATTTACGCGTGATGGCACGATTGGGGTATTGGCTGAGCGATCGGCTTCTATGCTACGTTGTATGAGTTCGATCCCATCACGGAACAAATACCTATTTGTATGACCTACAGGTAGTTGTTCTGGGGCTGGTTATTTGTTTAATTGATAATTTATATTTGTATATAACAATACAGGAGAATATCCTAGTGCAGGACAGCGTTTCTCTTAAATAAAATAAAACATAAAATACCATCACGCTTGTATTCCCATAAGAGTTGGGCAGAGGCACACCCACAGTTCGCCGGTATGTTTAGGTCCCATGTAATAGGGAGCGAGCCTATGGCCATTAACCGAGCAGAAATCCCAAACTCTGAGCTGCAACTGAGAATTTCATAGAAAAACCCAATATATTTGCTCAACCTGGGAATCGAACCCAGGACCTCTAGCGTAGCAGTCACACTCAGAACCACTAGGCTAATGAGGCAGAAAAAAATCAGTCGTTTATTTCCCGTGAAGTAGCAGTAGACACAATGCAACGGTAGAAACCTAGATTAATTTTTATTTATTTAAATTGGTTCACCAACAATTGCTTACACTAGTGTTGTGACAAAGGTAGCATGTTAGAAAGCATATCACAGTGTAACAATCACTTAAAGGTAAACTCTGCATGCAATATTAAAGAAAATACATTAATTTAAGTCGTACATTAATATGCTATACTAATTTATATAATTTACGCTCATAAACATAAACACCTCGAAAGCTCAAAACAGAAGTAAATATGGATCAATGATCAATCAACATTGAGCATGGATCACAAAGATGAAGATATACAGTTAGAAGATGTTAATATTACAAATTAACCTAAAATACTAAGTATTAACAATAAATGCTTGATTAAATTAACATTAAATACATGCGAAATCGTTTGTTATGGCTAATCTAATCTAATTAATGGTATCATAATCCGAATAATAACCGAATTGGATAAAATATTGTTCGGATTACGATTTATTTTGGTATGAACAGAATAACAGCTATACTGAAAACAGATATAATTGAGGTAATGACGTCGTCGTATTAGTCTGTAGAGAAAAACCATTGGCATTCATTGTTTACTTTTTAACCTTACTCTAAAATTTTGTTTTTTACGCGTGTCGGGGTCCGCGGAGTAAGTCGTATGCATGTCGTATTTAAGTAGAAACATGAAAACATGAAATTTCTAGAAGATGAAACATGCACATGTAGTTAGTATTTTTTGTGTGATGCGCGTACAAACATACAGACAGACAAAAAATCAAAAAAAAATTGTTTTGGCTTCGGTTGTCTAATAAAGAGCCCCCATATTAGTTTTTCTTCAATATCTTTATTGTACAGACATCGGCCCGTTACAATTTTATTACCTATAAGTAATATTATAAGTATAGATATATATATATATTACGTTTTTGTGGGCAATTCAAGCTCCGCTGGACCCTTAAGACCTGGCGACTTATCGACGGCGAAATGTGGGAATCAGCTTAAACTTTCAGGAATACAGTTGTGAAAAATGTATGTTAAGCTTGTTTTTGTGTTTAGGGAAAAACGTTTTCAGACGTATAAGGTAAATCGTACTTAGGGATGCCATCATACGAAAATAGCCTCGTTCTAAGAATTTAATAATATTATGTAGTCAATATTGATACTAACATATATTGATAAATCAGAAATATTTATACTTCAGTAAATTTCTGTCCTATACAATTTGTCAAGGAATCGGAGTATTGGGTCAGTAAAATGACTGATAAAGTGGAAAGTGTCAGCGAAGTATTATATCCTATAGTACTAGAGGTACGTTTTACCGCTAAGCGCTAGAAATGGTTTTACTTAGAGGTGAAAACTCAACGTAATTAGAATTTATTTTAAAGTTTTTACCAATGGCAAAAGATCGGGGTGCCTGTTGACGATAGGTAATGCTTAGATACTCTTTTCGTTATAAGTTGACATACATACAGACGATGACAAAAGCAGCTTAGAGACAGTAATAACACTAATAATATGACTAGCTCATGGTCTCCTTCAGACCTCAGTTGATGCCTCTCAAATGCCCCGTAATTTTACTAGCTAGATTATCTTTCAAACCGGAACGCAATAATGTTATCATATTATTGCTTAGGGGCAGATTAATTGGCAATGCTGTGAGAACTCAGTAGCGAAGTCTGCCTTTAATACTCTATTAAAAGTTTAAAACCAAAATGCAAAGAATCTTCACTCCGTGTTTCACCACAACAAACCTCAATCGACATAGTCGATGAGACCAATTGCGTGTCGATTGCTATATTACCTTTACTTCGCTAGTACACAGAGGTTTCACGACGCCGGCTCTGAGTAGTGTTGTCACAAACAACGCGTGTTTACTCTAAACAACACGAACGGGTTTCGCAGTGAGCTATATTTGATTCCAAACGAGAGAACAGAGATATACCGTCAGATTCAGTTAATGAAAGTTTATATGTACCTACGTATATAGAATGTGTTAATAAATCCCTGTCCGATCCGAAAGAGGCATACAGGTATTCCAATCACATCACCAAATAAAATAAGAAACATCAAATTCATGAAAGTAAATATTTTTTGCGCCACACTAGGATTTTCTCCTGTAGATATCGTGGGTGCGTTTACATACAGAAACGCCCAGACCCGTAACAATCTGTAGATTATACAAATATTTGCTCCGTGTGGGGATCGAACCCACAACACGTGTCGCAGAAGACGATTGCTCAGACGCCAAATGTGTCGTCAAAACAATTAAGAAAGTTTAAAATTGAAGGTCGTCTAACAAAATTGCCACAATTACCTCAAAATCCAGTAAACTTATGAAATGTTATAAAACTCCGTATGCCTTTTTATGTTTGGCACCTAAAGACGGTGTGGCCGCCATCGTAAGGCCATTTCAGTGTCCTAGTTTTAGAAAAAGAAACGGGGATTTTTCTTTGCTTGTAAACTGAACACAATTATAATTAGAACTGAGTTTCGATACCTAACAATACCTTCAGGGGTTTTTTTAACACATAAGTATATTTTAATAAACGAGGATTTTCCTAAAACAAATAACAAAAAAAGTTTAACACTTCTTTTTCTTATCGTGTCAATTGACAATCAGGGGCCCAAGTCTGCTATTTCAATTGACTCAGAATAACCGTCCAATGGCGCTAAATGACATAATAAATGACAGATTTCGTAGAGAAAACTGTCAAAAATCAACAATTTTGAAGTCACTGAATCACAATTCTGACACAACTAAATAGCAGACTCGGCACCCTGTTCTCGAGTAATATGAGGCATAATATATATATAGAAAATGTACCTATACTTGTATATTGTATATAGAAAAAAA
Organism: Acronicta leporina; assembly: GCA_947256265.1. NCBI lineage: Eukaryota > Metazoa > Arthropoda > Insecta > Lepidoptera > Noctuidae > Acronicta > Acronicta leporina. The sequence goes on from OX366521.1 coordinate 14,362,851, forward strand.
ATAGAGCTATTTATCATCAACTGCCTCATTAGCCAAGTGGTCCTGAGCGCGACTGCTACGCTAGAGGTCCTGGGTTCGATTCCCAGGTCGAGTAAAGTGTTATTGGGTTTTTCTATGAAATTCCCAGTAGCAGTTCGCAGTTAGGAATTTGTGCCCGGTTAATGGCAATAGGCTCGCCCCCTATTACATGGGACCTAAACATACCGGCGAACTGTGGCTGTACATTAGTACGCCTCTGCCTAACCCTTCGGGGAATACAGGCGTGATGGTATGTTATATATATGTTATTTATCATCATAATTTGTTCTCTAGATGGCTGCTCCGATGCTGAAGATGCTCTGCGGATGGAGCGCCGCATGCTGTGGAGGGCACCAGAACTCCTGAGGGACCCGAACCCTCCCCCCAGAGGGTCGCAGAAAGGTGACGTGTACTCCTTCGGGATCATTCTATATGAGATCCTTGGGAGGAATGGACCTTGGGGAGACACCAACCTTACTAATGCTGGTTAGTATTACCAAGAAGCTTTGACGAAACAGTTTCGGAAGTAAGTGGTGAAAACAAAAGATCTGCAAAACCACAGGCACCGATTCCCGAAACTATTTCGCACATAAAATATTTTTTTAATGTTATATGTATGTATGTTAAAAGTTATTTTATTTCAACACTATTTTCCGCCCGGTCTTAGCGTTATGATACATAGCCTTTAGCCTTCCTCAATAAATGGGCTATCTAACACTGAAAGAATATTTCAAATTCAAATTCAAATTCTTCTTTCGTACCTCGACGACGTGATTTACTTACTCGATACCTACGTGTTATTGTATATTTTTTGTATCTATATCTTCATCTTCACCAAATTTGACTTTCGAATTATTTGTGTTAATAATACAATTGTTATTTTTATTATCGACTCTTTACACGTGTTATAAATAAACTGTGAGTGCAGAGCGTAATTGAAGTATAAAAAAAAGTAGTCTGTGGTCCCTCAGTACATTTTTACATGGACACTGATCAAACCAAAATTGTGTACTATGAATCAATATTACAAGTGCTTCAACGTGGATATATAAATATAACTTCTATGTTTTTTTTAATGTTTATGATTATTAATTATATAATTTTGGAAACTGCTTTATTATAGTCTAATAAACATAAGTGCGACTACAATTGTAGAAGTCCTGGGGTGTGTTATTATTGATTTAATAGCTGTCATTTTAGTAATTACTATTATTGTGCATAGAAGTAAAATATAAAAATAAATAAATAAATAAATAAATAAATAAATAAATAAATAAATAAATAAATAAATAAATAAATAAATAAAATCACAAAATAAAAATTACCTACATAATTTTACTGAAGTATAAAATAATTATAATAAATACAGTTACCAAATACTACAGTTATTAAAATAATTATTACAAAGTATTACTGAAATTTAAGTCTAAAAATGAATAAAAAATAAAGCACTTTCCTCCTCTCTCCTAATGAACTGAACTTTGCTGTGCCCGACAGGGTCCATAATTGCTCCTTTAATATTAATATAACATCTGTATCTACATTATGGTACGCAATATTGAGTTTTGTGTTTTTCTATCAAAGTCTTAGTAAGTAGCAGCTGTTGCTATTACATGGGACCTACACACTTATACATGACTCCTCTGCCTAATCCTTCCGTGATACGGGCATGATGGTATATGTTATTTTTTCTTATAACAGAGATAATCGGGCGCGTGCGTCATCCAATCGGTGGAGTTCTCTTCAGGCCGCCCCTGGCTGGTCTAGTCGCCCGGCCAGCAGTGTTAGCAGTCCTGAGCGCGTGCTGGAGCGAGCGCTCTGACCGCAGACCGGACTTGAGGCTCGTGCGGCTGCGACTCAAGGATATGCATGCTGGCATGTAAGTGCATATACTTTGTAGCTTTGACGACTCGTTTGGCTGAGCGATCGGCTTCTGTGCCACGGGTTGTGGGTTTGATCCTCACACGAAATAAATATTTATTTATGGTCTACAGGTAGTGTATATTGTGATAAATTGTGTTTGTAAAGGCACCCATGATACAGGAGAAACTCCTAGTGTGGGGCAACAATTTTGACAAAAACAAAAAAAAACAGGCTTTTATCTCTTTCGGCGGGACCTTGCATACAAATAATAAACTTTCTGTGGTTGACCCGAAAATTGCGATCTTTTGTTTCCTGTTTGCCTGTTGCGATGACGACTTCTCAGAGAATGATGTGTCTGTGGATGGTACCACAGATTAGGATGCCACACTCTCCTGTCAAGACGGGTTCCTTTTTTTCTTATTAAGTTGGTAAACGAGTTGATGGGTCACCTGCGGTACCAGTAAGAGTTGCTGATGCGTTGCCGACCCTTAAGAAGTCCCTACGGACTGCAGACTGCCAGAACTGAAGCAACCGAGGGGTAACTGGCTGTAAACGCGGTAAATTCGAAACACACATCATGGCGCTTTACGACAGACTCCGACGTAAGGGTATTCGCCAGCCAGTCAGACCCCAAGAGGTCCTACCACCGAGCAGCCTATACAAGCCTATACGAGATGCCTATCTGAGTGGAACTGAGGAAATAATATTCTAACCCGTCCCACACCGTATCACCATCAACCCATTTCCCACTGACGGGCACGGGTTCTTCGGGTCTTCTCAGGACGAGAGAAGATAGGCTATGGTCCACCACGACCTGACGGCCTGCAGCATCGCAGTGCTGCGAAAGCCACAGAGGGCGATGGCCGTCAGAGTCGTCCGCGGCTATCGCACGATCTCCCACGAGGCGGCCTGTGTACTGGCCGGATCCCCGCCCTGGAACTTGGAGGCGAAAGCGCTCGCGTCGCTTTACCGGTGGCGCGAGCAGGAGCGAACGCTGGGTGCGGGACCGGCGCAGCGGCAGATCGTGCTGCGTCGGTCAGAGCTCCAACGAGTCCTAGTGGCGGAATGGCGGGACAGGCTTTCACGCCCTACCGCCGGCCTCGCTACCGTCGAGGCTCGACGACCTCGCTATACTCGAGCGCTGGTTCGGGAGGAGGCACGGCTCCCTCACATTTCGGGCGACGCAGGTGCTCTCGGGGCACAGCTGCTTCGGGAAGTACCTGTGTCGCATAGGGACGGAGCCGGACGCCCGGTGCCATCACTGCGTCCATTGACGGGAGGACACGGCGCTGCACACGCTGGTGGAGTGTGCCACTTGGGAGGAGCCGCGCCGTGCCCTCGTCGCTGCGGTGGGAGACGACCTGTCGCTGCCGGCCGTCGTGCGATCTATGGTCGGCGTCTTGGGATGCAGTGATCGCCTTCTGCGAAACAGTCATCTCACACAAGGAAGCTGCGGAACGGGAGAGGCAGTGTGTGAGCACTAACCCGATCCGCAGCCGGCGCACCGGACGTCGGCGGAGGGCCGACAATGCCCTCTTCCGGCCTCCATAAATGGGTCCGGGGGTGGCGGACGCGGGGACGTCCGCCACACCCCCCTTATAGGACCCGAGGCGGTGGCGCGTAGTGTTCCACGCGCGCCCCTCTAAGGCGATGGGGGGAGTCCAACGCCTCACTCCCCCCCTACACAATCTGCAGTCGGGGGCCGCGGACGAATTCTCTGTTTCCCGCAGCCCCCGACGCAAACGTGCAGGAAGGAACACCGTGTGGTTTTTAGTCGATAGGTCACCCACTCTGGGTGGAGTCCGACACGCCCCGCCGCTTCCCCGGGCGGCGGAAGTCCATGAGGCTCCACGCTGGCTTAGTGCGGGTTGACAGACTTCACACGTTGTCGACAAAATCTCTCAGGCATGCAAGTTTCGTCATGATGTTTTCCTTCACCGTTTTTAGCGAGTGCTAATTCATATGATAGCAAAAAATCAAAGATATACATACCTTGGATTCAAAGTTACTACGGCTACTAGGCAGTTAAATGGTCGCACTTATTTATAATCACTGCAATATTCAATGTATATTTAGCAATTTATTGTAGGCAAGCATATTTTCCATACAACATATCTGGGTTCTTTGTTTACTAGGGATGGTAAGCATGAGAGTGACATTGAAAGGAGAGTGAGTGCCGGTAATCAAGTGAATGGGGCGCTGCACACTTTCATGAATAGCCGAAGTGTGTCCGAAAAGGCTCGGCGGGCTGTAATTGGGGGTGTGTTGGCGCCGACACTAATGTATGGTAGTGAAAGTTGGGTATGGCAGAAGAGACATGAAAGTAGAATAAATGCTGTAGAGATGAGAGCGTTGAGAAGTATGTGTGGGGTAACTTTGAAAGATAGAGTAAGAAACAGCGTGATAAGGGAGCGGTGTGGTGTGAAAGAAGGTATAGTAACAAAGATTGAGAAAGGTATGTTAAGGTGGTTTGGGCATGTACAGAGGATGGATGAACGGAGATTGACGAAACGAGTATACATGATGAGTATGGATGGAAGAGTTGGAAGGGGCCGACCTCGACGAACGTACGACAACCAAGTTGCGGCCGTTCTTAAAAAAGGACAGGTTAAGAGCACCCTAAGCCGACGTTCATGCATGAGGAGGTTAATGAACATAGATGAAGCGAAAGTGGTATGCCAGGATCGTAGCAAGTGGAAATCTATAGTCTCTGCCTACCCCAATGGGAGATAGGCGTGAAAATATGTATGTATGTAACATTATTTTTAGTATATGCGATATCTGAATATAGGTTGTTCAGAACAAGTAGCTGAAACGATTCCAATAATTTTTAGACCATGATATATTTTGTCCCAAAAAGTTACAAGTCACCAGGTCGAGGTGTATCAGGACACCGAGCGATCGGAGCTATAGTAGTATCTTTCCGCCATTACACGCTGTCAGCGCACAACACAAGTCACGGTAGGTCTTAGTGGCACTAGGCGCGGGCGCACAGCGGGGCGGGGGTAATGAGACGTGGTGAGCATGTTTTTGTACGGAAAACCAGGTAACATAACAAGCTTATAACTTTGTGATTTTTCGTGATATAGTTTTGAAATTTTGTACATAGATTCTTTACATAAAAACACTAGACACGTGTCTTGGGTTTCGGATATACTAAAACTAAGCTTGTATAAACACTTAAACAGTGTTAATTTCATAATGTGTTACATTATTCGTACGTGGGTTTATTATCTCATTGCGAGGCAAGCTCACGATACAATATGTTAAACTGTAGCCTTCAAGCATAAAATAAAGCCTTTGAATTTGTAAAGAGTTTATAATACTCTCACTTTATTATTCATAGAAGGGAATGAGCAAGACTTACCTAGTACCTACCTACTCGAAATAATCTCGACTATGAATCGATCTCAAAATATCTGCAATTATAATGCGAAGCCTGTACTCCGATTGGTCTAGTCTAGACATGTCTATTTTGAACTGTTATTTTTCTAAAATTGTTTCTTTCATTTTCTTTTCTTCTCGATTCTCAGGTCAAGCAAAAGTATTTTTTTATGGGATAGGGGGAGAAATAAGCAGACGGATCACCTGATGATGGTAAGCGATAACCGCCGCCCATGGACACCCGCAACACCAGAGGAGTCGCAAGTGCGTTGCCCGCATTTTAAAAAGGTTTGGGCCTCCGGTAACCTCACTCACTCGGTGAAACACAACGCAAGCGTTGTTTCACGCCGGTTTTCTGTGAGGCCGTGGTATCACTCCGGTCGAGCTGGCCCATTCGTGCCGAAGCATGGCTCTCCCACGTGATAGATTATTGAGTTTTTCAATTGTGACCGATTAATCGCAATAAGCTGCCTTTAACACATACTGTGGGTGTACATTACCACACCTAATCCTCTACCCCTTTAATCTCATTCTGATCTTTGGGGAATACTACTTTTTATCGATTAAGTTAAGATATTTCAATTAAGATATTTTTAAACTATTAGAAGCGGTCTAAGGCAATCCTAGTCTACCAATATTTTTACTTACTCTGTGTAGACAAAAATATAGATTCCTAGAGAGAATAGTGTTCAATAACGCCAAAATTATATTTAGATGAGAGTGGGTTCGGAGGTGGGATGTACACCACGCAAAGAAGATAAGTAACCAATCACGCACACAACGCAACTATATCATTACTGTTAAAACTATTCTGCACACAATGACAGACACACACACATTGCATTCGCGGAGTGAGCTCACACCGATTATACAAAAGCATACGATAATTTCGTTGCTAATGTTAACAGTTCTCGTGGCGCAACAGAAATCTATTCAGCCTTCCATGAACTGTGGTATGAGATCGAATCACAGATTAACTGAGGTATACTTTTTGAGATTTTCTAGGTAATTTCGAGTAAGTATAAAGTAATAAAGCATATTTATCTACAAAATGAAGTGATGTTCTGACCGGTTTAAGACACTACTACAAGTTTCTCGCCTACCTTAAATTATTTGCTAGTTTATTGCAGCAAACTACCCGCTTTACAAATAATTAAATATGTTCCTGCGTTCAATTGTGAACTTATGTATGAGTCAGTCTGCATTAGCAACTACGCCTAGCCTCCTCCTTTACTTGCACTTTTACGAATTTGGGTTATTGTTTTTTTTTCATTAAATTGTTTAACTTAGACCATGCATCATTTAACAGTATTCCAAAAAGCTCAGATTGTTGTTTTGCATGAGCAAGTGAAATCGCAAGGCGCCTAATGATATCGGTGAGTAACGTTATTTTTAATAACAATACTTCCTTTTGTATACTTAATTTGTTTAAATAATATTTATTTATAGTTGTTTATTATTAAAATAAAAGAAAATTATAGTTACTTTTATTAATTTAGGTATTATATTTATGTAACCGTAACCCGGTACTTAGTTAAAAGAAACAACTAACATCTATTGCCGGTACTGAGTAGTACCGATATAATATTATCTGTATACTTATAATAATTATATTTAAGTATATCAATATAATATTATCGGTTGTCTCGTTTAACTAGTATTTGTAGATAATGCTGAATAGTTGAAAATAATAGGACATAATATTTAAAATGTGAATTGTAGTAAACTTCAACTATCAAAAAACAATGAATAAATAACAACAATATTCTTTAATACTTTTTAGAAAAAAATAATATATAAAATTATATATTTATATTTAGTATTATATGTGTAAAACTTATTATATAAATACAATATTACCATTATTTATTAATATTTAAAAACCACTTAATATATTTTTTCCATACTATTGAAAGGAGGTGTAGGTATGTTTAATTCTAATACTTGCAATCATTATTAGTAGAATATAAAAATGAATAGTAGAAAATAATAGGAAATGTTTATATATTTCCATTTTTTTTATTCGTCTAAAAAAATATTTAATTTATTACTTAAGTATATAAATATTGGCTGCATACATATATATAGTAAACATGTTAAAAAACAACTAACAAACAAAAAAATCTACCTACTTAAATAATTACAATATTTTTTTATACTTTTTAGATTTAAAATAATACATAACATTTTATGTGTATATTTAGTAATATATGTGCAATAAATATAATATTATCATTATTTTATAAGATTTGAATACTTTATTTCGATATTATTGGATATTTGTTTATATTTTATTTTTATATTTTACTTAAATTAGCTAAACTGTGTTTATATAAATATAATAAAGTAAAACAATTTATATATTGTGTTATTTTTTATTATTTTATAATTTAGGGAGGTGTATGTTTAATTCTAATATTTTACTTATTTTTTGTAGAGAAAAACCGTTCGTCTTTGGGTGCATCATCACGCTGATACAGGCGAAGTAAACTGTCGCCTGCCTGGTTCGACAGCATTGGCTTACACAAACGCTTCGCCTAGGCACCGTGAGATAGTTGCCGTTCATAGAGAAGATCCTTTTGCTAAGACCAGCGTAACAGCAGCAGCACATAATGTTTCGCAAACAATACGAAACCACCTACGAGCGGCTGGTTTGACATGTCGCAGACCGGCGCGAAAAATTGTATTATCTACGGTGCACCGTGAAAATCGCATTCGCTTCGCGAAAGATTATTTAATCTTTGATTGGCAAAACAATGTCGTTATATTTACAGACGAAAAATGTTTTAAATCGGATAAGGATGGTCGAAAAATATTATGGAGAAAAAAAATGTTATGCTACCCACAGTGCGAGTTGCTTATCCAAACGAGCATATTTATTTTGTGTAATCCAGCTTCTAGGTAATCCGGTAATTACGGATCATCTTGAGAAAGTTTAATATCAATAGTCACCGCCGACTTAACGTAAACAACATTTATACCGTGTTAGCGATTTAATTACAGACAACATTTTAACGTAGTTAAACCTTTTATTATCTTAGTAACATTGATAGTAATAATGGATTTTTTATAATATTAATGTATGTAATTATAATGTAATTAATGTATCTCAAACATTTTAAATCCATGCTGAATATCGATGTAGCAGCATTATTTTTCTATAAAAACATGTAAAATAAGTCGGCGGTAGTGGGTGTGAGTGATGTTATTGTTAATGGTAAAATATTATAATTATGTTTTACCTATGTGACATGGTTATTCACTCCACCCCTTGTTTATTGTAATTGTATAAAAATAAATAATTGTATGGTTTCTTTCTACATTTTATAAGAAAAAAACATTTTAATATTCTGTGTGTGCAATGTGCAATAAAAGATAAAAACAATTTTTTTATTCATTTTTCATTTTATAAATAAAGATATGCTGTTTATTTTAGCAAGTGGTTTTATTTAGTCAATAAGCTATTTTCAATAGATAAAACTATTTTTGACAAAATCTCAAAAAGAACATATTGTTAACCTTGTGGTTCGAACACCGATCATATAACATGGGAATCTGCTTAGATTACCGTTGCGCCACGAGACACGATAATTTTATGCGCGAAATCGTGTTACGCTTTAATATAATGGGGGCGAGTGCACTCAGCGAATGAGATGTGTGCGTGGCTGTCATCGTGTGGAATAGTTTTAACAGTAATCATATATAATATCATAGTGTGCGTTGGTTACTTGTCTCCTTTGCAGACTGTACTTAAATGATAAAGGACATTTTAAGGAGACAAGTCTAGTCGATACTCTTTTGTGGGAGCAAAATAAAAGTTAAACTGTGATAGGGGGCAGAGAAGGGACATATTTCTATGATATGGTCCTAAATTTGAACCCAAGGTACCTCACACCTACCTTAATTTTCACAAACGGTGAAGGAAAACATAGTGAGGAAACCTGCAAGCCTGAGAGATTTTCTCAGAAGCATGTGAAGCCTGCAAACCCGCATTAGGCTAGTCTGATGGACTATAGCCTAATCCCTCTTATTCTGACAAGAGAGATAGATAGCCCATTTATTTGCATTATTTTATGTCTGGACTTTAAAAGAGACCATGATTCTCTGAGTTTGTTTCGGCGTTTCTTCTCAGAGGTCGTCAGTTAGGAAATGCCGAAGCCATCTAGCTATAAAAAAAATAACCAAAACATTGACTTGTAAAAGTGTCTCTAATGATCTACTTACAGAAATAAATATCATTTTATCATTTCATTTATTGAGGAAAGCTATAGGCTATAATATATCATCACGCTAAGACTTAGTAACTATTCCACGCGGACGAAGTTGCGGGCGGAAGCTAGTCATTTATGAATAATCTCTTGAGCCTTTTTTATATTGTGATGAATGCTATTAGCAGTAATAATCCAATCATGCGCACTTTTCTAGGAAAACGAATATATTCGACAACATGCTGGCTATGATGGAGAAGTACGCTTCGAACCTGGAGGCTATAGTGGCGGCCAGAACGGAACAGCTGCTGCAGGAGAAGAAAAGGACCGACGATTTGTTGAATAGAATGCTGCCAAGGTAAGAAATTAATCATGAATACCATCACGCCTGTATTCCCCGAAGGGTTAGACAGAGGCGTACTAATGTAGGTACACCCACAGTTCGCTGATATGCTTAGGTCCCATGTAATAGGGGCGAACCATTGCACCATTAACCGGGCACAACTCCCAAGCTGCTATTGAGAATTTCATAGAAAAACTCACAACACACAGCACGCTTTGCTAGACCTGGGAATCAAAGCCAGGACATTTAGCGTAGCAGCCATATTCAGGACCACTAGAATAATTATGTGAATTTACTATTAATCTACGCTATGACCACTAAGCCACAGCGAGTCACAGCTGCCATGTTGAAATTTGCCTTAACATTCTAAGGGCCTCTTGCACCAACTTCTTAAATGTGTTTAAATTGTATTTAAACACGAAATTTCTATGAAAAATTGTGTTTAAATACAATTTAAACATATTTAAAAAGTTGGTGCAAGTGGGCATAAATTTAGGTACGTCTTAAAGATGACGTCAGTAACATCTATTGAAAAGCAAAGATTGAGAGGTAGCTCAGAATGTGAAGACAAATTTCGACATGGCAGGTGGGACTCGCGGTGGCTTAGTGGTCATAGCGTCTGGTGTATCTAACCAGAAGACGCAGGTTCGAATCCTGCCTGCGAGTCGAATTTTCCCTTCACTAAAATAGCTTTAGAATCTTGGCATGAAAAATGCAAAAAAATCACAAAGTAATATACAACTATTCATGAGTTTATGTCTATACCAGATATGCAGTCTCAACTACTATTTTTTGTTCCTCGTGTTTCCTCTAGCAGTCGTGCTTAGACCCACTAGACCTACCTCTACGTGTGAAATTGATGAGGCAAAGCATTTTTTATAGCACTAAGAGAGCAAACAAGCATAGCCCGGCCCGCCTGATGGTAAGCGGTTACCGTAGCCTATGGACGCTTGTACCAACAGGGGTATCACTCGCGCGTTGCCGACCCTGTAAAAATCTTTTGACACCCTTTTCGAGAGGGTGGGGTAAGATAAGGGAGGAATAGTTGGGCTTGCAGCTGAGACAATAAATGTGATGCTTAAACACCACCGGTTCCCCCACTGTCAACACAACGCTTCCTTGCGGAGCACAACATAGCACGGAGTTATGTTATTTGGCGACGTTTTTCTGCAAGGTGGAGGTACTTCCCCAGTCGGGCAACTCCAATAGTGAAAGGAATTATTCAATTCCACTATCTCTCTTTTTTTATTTTACGCACTTTATGAAGTTGTTAGACGTGTGTTCACGAATGTCATTATAAATTTTAACATACATAAATAAAACCCCATCGCATGACGCATGATATATCTACGCTAATCCTTTTTATATTAAATTAAAATCCCTATAAAAGCATTTAATATCTTAGAAAATGTTTTTGACGAAATATTTCAAATACTCTCGCATTGTCCGTCTTGATAGCCCAAATTCTTGGTCCTAAAGTTGCCAACATTTCAATAATTCCGATCAAAGCTTGCAACTACTCAATAGGTTTACCCTACCGAGAAATAACTTAGCCTTAACGTTTTCGTGGAAAATTTATGTGACTAGCATCTGCTCGCGGCTTCGCTCACGTGAAGCTATATGAGGAGTAAAAATGGTATAACCAATATTAATGATCTCTTCATTGTATCGGGGTGTATACATCAGAGAGGTCAAGCTGTATCTCAGAATCCGTTCAATTAATTGAGATAAAAAGTTGACCAGTTTTTAAGTTGATGTACATACTTTCTAAGAGTGATAACAAAATTTAAATCTATTCAGTAGTTTTTGCGCCAACCCGTAACAAACAGACAAGAATTTTAAAAGTCACATTTTTGGGTTTGGAGTCGTTTATATACCCTAACCCACTTGTTTTTTTTTAATATCTTCAATGTACAGACACAGCTTTTTTACAATTTTATAATAGTAGAGATGAATATAAGTGTTTCTGTTCGTCTGTGTGTATTTACAAAAAAAAAGTATTTAAGTATTATATCCATTGTCTAGTACCCATGGTACAAGCTCTGCTTAGTTTGGGACTAGATGGTGCTGTGTAAAAATGTTCCAGAATAACATACCTTCACGACTGTATTCCCCGAAGGGTTAGGCAGAGGTGTACTAAGGTACACCCACAGTTCGCCGGTATGTTTAAATCCCATGTAATAGGGGGCGAGCCTATTGCCATTAACCGGGCACAATTTCCAAACTCCGAGCTGCTACTGAGGGATTTCATAGAAAAACCCAAGAACACTTTGCTCGACCTGGGAATCGAACCCAGGACCTCTAGCGTAGCAGTCGCACTTGGGACCACTAGACTAACGAGGCATGTTCCAGAATATTTATTTATTATCAAACACATATAAAAGTCGTAAAAAGATAATTATTTTATTGAAAGAAAAGTTTAAGTAAATGTTTGAATAACTGTGTATGATTGAGGACGTATTCCACATTAGGCACCCGTTTAAATGGCACCTGAGTGAATGGCACCTGAGGTATTCCACATACGGCACCTATGGATATTTTTCGCAGGTGCCATTAGTGGAATAATTTATTATTTAAAATTTTATTCCACCAATGGCACCTACGGATTAGTAGGTACTAGTGTATATATAATAAACATCCCGTTTATTATTTTTAGGATCAAAATTAAAAAATCGATTAAAATCAGTAGTAAGTTTAATACTTCGATCGAAGGTTTTATATAATAACATGATAATAAAACTATAATATGATTAGCTAAGCGCCATTTATCTAATTCATCTGAACTATGTCCACTCAATCCTTCTTAGAGCAAGAATTTGGCAAAGATTTTAAGGGTTCTTCAAGAAAATTGCAAGAATTACGCTGAAATCCGCGGAAAAATGGAAAAGTCAAAGTCACAAAAAAATGCAGAACGTAGGAACCAATTAATTAACAATATAGTAGAAGAGTACAAAAATGGGTTTATTTCTCTTGGTCACTGTATGGAAAAACTGCGTTTTTAATAAAATATCTATTGAACATTTTTAGCCACAAGTAAGTTATGCGCTGACCTAAAAATATACCTGTGCCTATTTAAGTAAATATTATGTTATATCTTTAGATGTTACATAATAAATAACTCAAGACTGATTTTACCGACTGTGTCATATTAAAAAAATATGTCATTAATATGACAAAGTTAACTAAGATAAATTATTATAAATAAACGTAAAAAGTATTGTTTCTAAATTCTATTGTAACTCAAGGCTGATTTTGCAATATATGTGATTAAGGAAACTGATTGTGATATTAAAATGTTTAAAAACAAAGAAGTTATATTTTTATCATGTTATAGTCTACAGATTTTAATTTAATTTTAGATTTTGATGTCCTAAAAATAATAAACATCCCAACACTAGTACCTACTAATCCGTAGGTGCCATTGGTGGAATAAAATGTTAAATAATAAATTATTCCACTAATGGCACCTGCGAAAAATATCCATAGGTGCCGTATGTGGAATACCTCAGGTGCCATTCACTCAGGTGCCATTTAAACGGGTGCCCAATGTGGAATACGTCTGATTGAGGACTTTAAGGAAATAATTAATCTAGTGGCAAGGGGGTTGATCAGGTGACTGACATAATTTGGTTAGATATTTTAGTGAAGGAAAAATTCGACTCAGCAGAGGAGCAGCGAACCTGCTTCTTCTAGTTAGATACATCGGACGCTATGACCACTAAGCCACCGCGAGTCCCACCTGGCATGTCGAAATTTGCTTTCACATTCTGTAAAGATGACGTCAGTAACATCTATTGAAAAGTAAGTCGCTTTTCAATAGATGTCATTGTGTCTGGTGTATGTAACAAGAAGACGCAGGTTCGAATCCTGCCTGTGATTCGAATGTGTGATAACATCACTACATAGCGCTCTTGTTTTTTTATCAGGACTGTGGCAGAGGCACTGAAGCGGGGCGAGAGGGTACAAGCAGAAAGCTTCGATTGTGTCACCATTTACTTCAGCGACATCGTCGGATTCACCAAACTAGCCGCCACTAACACGCCTATGCAGGTAAATTTCCTTATTATATTAACTTATTATTTTGTAAAGATTATTCTTAAAGGGTCAGGCTGAGGTGTACTAATGTACACCCACAGTTCACTGGTATGTTTAGGTCTAATGTAATAGTTTGCCAGTAACCGCGGTTATTTGCTCGAACTGAAAATTGAACCCAGGATTTCTAGCGCAGCAGTCACCTTAGGACTTACTAGTACTAAAGAGATAGTTAAATGATAGACACAGAAATACATATATATGCTCATGCCTTTCTCCCACAGGGGTAGGCAGAAACTATAGACCGCCACTTGCTACGATTCTTGCATAGGTACTTTTTTTGCTTCTTCGACATCCATACAAATGTTCTCATACACACGCGCCGGTACCGGGCAGAGAAATGTATGTAGGTATTTAAAGCCGTGTTCAGACTAAAAAATCTAATCGTCAACGATTCCGTTTAGACACGTCTGTTTCGGAGACAAAGGCTTCTCCGAAACAGACATTTCTAAATGGGATCGTTAGTTTCTGTCAAGCATGGCTATTGGGAAACAATATATGTATTGTATTCTAACCCTTGTTACATTATTTTGTCGTGTGACTTTGACTATTCCTACGTGTGATATGTTCAATATCGATCGAACCCTTCTACACATTACTATCGCAATAATCTATATATATAAAATAAAGTCGTGTTAGTTACTCCATTTATAACTCAAGAACGGCTGAACCGATTTGGCTGAAAATTGGTGGAGAGGTAGCTTAGAACCAGGAAACGGACAAAGGATACTTTTTATCCCGTTCCCGATACTTTTTATTCCACGGGGGCGAGGCCGCGGGCAGAAGCTAGTAGGCACATAAAAAGAGGAAAATGAAGGTAGTTTCACATAACTTTATTCTAGAATACATACATTTACATAAATAGATAAAATTAAGTAAATTAAATTTTATTTATTTATTCCCAACAATATCCTTACAGACTAAATTCAATTGAATATTATTTTTTCTTAATTTATACAAAGGAAACATACACTACACATAAACTTGAACATTGACGGTCTCTGTGGTTTAGTGGTTCGAGTACCGGACTGCTGAACATAAGGTCGTGGGTTCGATTCCCACAGGACACAAATATTTATGTGATGAATATAAGTGCTTGTGTTCGTCTGGGTGTTTCTTATGTATTATAAGTATGTATTTACAAAAAATATATATATATATACATATAAAAATATACAATATAAGTATTATATCCATTGTCTAGTACCCATAGTACAAGCTCTGCTTAGTTTGGGACGATGCTTAGATGGTGCTGTGTAAAATGTCGCAGAATATTTATTTATTTTTATTTATTTAAACTAAAGGAAATGGGCGTTCGATTTTAATAGCTGGGTGTTGTCAAGGGTAGGTACACAAACTGCAGTTTGTGAACATACCCTTGACTAACAGACCCAGCACTACATCAGATTTGATAAACCACAAGTCCTCGCAAAAGAAAACCGATTCCTACCCAGGATGATTCGTGAGGCTATTGAAATCAAAAAACACCCAAATTTCAATAGAGAAGATGTTAGTCTGACCAGCTGCTTGGAACCCCATTATAGAATCTATTAAATCTAAATCCAAGCCCAAAACTGCAAGACCTAAGGATACGGTGAGCTCGTTCTGCGAGAATCGGATCGCTAATAATTAACAAAAATATAAGGTAGCTTGATGTAAGGGAATTAAATAATATCAATATATCGCGATAAAATCCGTAAAAAGTACATAGTTTCATTTCAATGATTACAACTGTATTATAAAAAATAATGTACTAAGCTAACTGTCTCATTATCCTTACTTACTGATCGGACCTTTAGCGTAGCAGTCGCTACTTTGTTAGAGGTCCTGATGGCTTCGATTCCAAGCCCAGGCCCAGTTATTGGGTTTTTCTCAGCAGGTCTGCCTTTGCCTAACCTTTCGGGGAATACAGGCGTGATAGTATGTTATGTTATAACAATAAGACCGGCCATTCTACCATATTCTATGATTGATAACTTATACTTGGTGTACAATAAAGAATATTCTATCTGTCTTAACAATAACAAAAATCTATCTTGTGGGCAATCTTCAAACTGATCTAACGTCTGTAAAATATGATTGGTAACAAAAATGTACTTTGTCACCAAAAAAATCCTAACCAAAAATCTTCCAAGGAAACAATACAAACATTTAAGATTGAGACGAAAAAAATTGAGGAAAAAGATTTTTTTTTTATTTTTTTTTTTATGGGATAGGGGGGGCAAACGAGCAAACGGATCACCTGATGGTAAGTGATAACCGCCGCCCATGGACACCCGCAACACCAGAGGAGTCGCAAGTGCGCTGCCCGCCTTTAAAAGGGTTTGGGCCTCCGGTAACCTCAACTCACTCGGCGAAACACAACGCAAGCGTTGTTTCACGCCGGTTTTCTGTGAGGCCGTGGTATCACTCCGGTCGAGCCGGCCCATTCGTGCCGAAGCATGGCTCTCCCACGTTGTATAGATCCATTCTCTTCCAAGGAAACAACTTAAAAGGCCCCCAATACAAACATTTAAGATTGAGACGAAAAAAATTGAGGAAAAAGATTATTTTGAACAAATATTTAGAAGCAAGCGACCCAAAATTTTCCCATTCTGTTCCGATGGATTTTCTTTAATTTAATTACGAACACAAAAATCCGAGATAAGTCACCCCTAACGATATTCCACGAAGCAAAACGACCAAGAAATCAAGCCGAGAGTTCACGCTTTACCGATTTCGTATCATAGCAACTACAGCTTTTGTCGGAGGTTTCATAGAACTTAATTTTAACATGAAATTATTTTGGGTAGATACACGACTGACCTTACAGGAAAATTTGAACCTAATAAAACTCGAATTGAAGTGATATTAGGTACCTGCCAATAATTTAAATATAACTACCTACCTACCAATTTGTGAAAAGCCTCCACCGAGGTAGTTATTGATATTTTTGCTACCAAAATTGGCACCTGGAGTTCTGAATACATAATATTAGTACTAGCTTCTTCCCACGACTTCGTCTACGTAGGCGGCGGGTGGAATTGGTTCCGGCCTGGATAAAAAGAAGCTTCAAGTTCAAGTTCAAATGTTTTTATCTATATCTTTAAACTTAATTTATAAAGCTGAAGAATTTGTTTGCTTGAACGCGTAATCTCAGGAACTACTGGTCCGATTTGAAAAATTCTTCAAAAATTCAGTGTTATATAGCCCATTTATTGAGGAAGGCTATAGGCTATATCTCATCACGCTAAGACTAAGTAACTATTCCACGCGGACGTAGTCACGGCCGGAAGCTAGTTTCAAATAAGCTTTTACAAGCGTTTATGAACCGTTATGATACTAGTAGCACGGTTCCAAAATGTTGATCCTATGGAGAAGAATCCGGAAAGAAACTCTGTGGACACTCTTTTAAAATAACTTATGTTACAATCTTCACTGGTACAATATTGCGATAACAAAATGTGTGGACGTTGAACGCTGTCCAAGTTTGACCGAAGTCGATAATATGTTAGCGTTAGTCGGTCGTTAGTTAGATATTATGTGTTTTTCCAGCCTATAATCTATCTCTGTGCCAAATTTTATCCAGATCCATTCAGCCGTTCTGCCGTGAAAGAGTAACAAACATTCGTACAATCTTACACTTTCACGTTTATGATAGGTATTGGTATGATTTAGAACTTCTATTAAGGTCGTCCGTCTGTCGTTGGTACCGTCGTCTATAATAATTATGTCATGTTGTCTATAGATATACAATTAATGTTTCAATAATATTATTCCTATTATTCTCCTAGGTGGTGGAAATCCTGAATGACCTTTATACTTGCTGTGACGCCATTATATCATACTACAATGTCTACAAGGTGAGTTCATTTGTTTACCTAAGTAGCTTGGAGAGAATTATGTTATTTCACTATCTCAGAAGGGACCGTGATGTTTTAATAAAGCTCTCCCTGTTGTTTGCCCTTGAATAAAGTAACAAGGTCAATTCTTCAGCATATACAAGACGTGTTGATTTATATCCGTGCCTAATAATGCTAATAAAAAAAATATTTCTTATTATGCTTTACAGCATCCATGGTCACGGACAGTCTGCCCGTGACCATGGATGCTGTAAAGGATCCGAAACGTCGGGAACTAAATAATATCAATATACCGCGATAAAATCCGTAAAAAGTAGTTTCATTTCAATGTCTAATATTCGCGTAAGTGTCAGAAATCAGTAAGCATTAATTGATTACAAAACCGAAAAAAATATGTTTATAGAGAACATATTTCGTAATATTAAATAGGTAATTCATAAACCTCGATAGTTACTTGTTATCTTTGTATTTCTAGTACCCATAGTACAAGCTCTGCTTAGTTTGGGACTAGATGGTGCTGTGAAAAATATCGCAGAATATTATCTTGAAGCAATGATTTTGTTTATTACATCAATGGCACGAGCTGTATAAATAAACTTATTAATTTGAGCAAGTCTCATAATTTTGTTTTTTTTTGTCGGGCAGAAATGATTTCAATTATGTTTACCAGGTGGAGACTATAGGTGACGCGTACATGGTGGTAGGTGGTCTTCCTGAGAGGTGTTCCCGCCACGCTGCTGAGGTGGCCTCACTGGCTCTGCACGTGCTGGATGCCGTGCCAAAGATCAGGTCGAGGCACATGCCCGCTGCAAGACTACATATTAGGATAGGTAGGTGGACATACAAAATTTTTAACATACAAATCACCTCAACAAGAATCTCTAGTGCGTTGTCATCTTGACGAGATATAAAGAGTCCGGTGAACCGAATTTCCCATACAAACGTAATAGCAGAATAAATCGTAATTAGGGTTTTGAATTGTTTTTTTTTGTGATAAATGGAAAGATCATACGTATATAAATTCCATAGCAAAACTACTTTTCTTTTTTTCGCAATAAAAATTAAAATAGTATATCAAAATATTTTTGGATCCAGAATCGAAGGTGCGCCGAGCGCGTATGACGTCACAATTTCAGTTTTCATACATTGCCGTCCAAACAGAAATTTATTATCTCTGTTTAAGCCGCAATGAGTGAAAAGTAAGCAAGTATAGTTGTATAACATCATGTCGTCACAAGCACAACGCAGCGCGGCGCGTTTTTAGTCACGTAATTTTAATTTAGATTTCATTAATTTTTAATTGCTTATAATTCATAGAAAAAATATTTTTTCAAGATTTTCGCGTTAAATATCAATACGATTAATAATAAAGTTTAAAAATACATTAAAAAATATCATTTTTTTCTTCAAAAGCTCAATTCGAGCATAATTTATTCAATGTGTGTTATTATTCGTATTCCGGTACCATTAATCTCGTGATATTGATATCATTTTGTGATTGAGGGAGAGGAATGTGTGTACATATAAATAGCACCACTACCTGAACACTCACATCCCGAAAATTGTTACATTAACAACAGTGGCGTAGCTTGCTCTAGAAGGGACCTTCAACAATCGCTTGTTCTACCTGACATGAACGCCCGGGATTCATTTTGGGAAGAGGGGGGTCCCAGCTTCGGACCAGAGGAAACATTTTACGAATATTTGCTTACACACTTCAGGGCTCTCGTAGCAAGGGATCCCGTATCATTGATATGGCGGTAGCTACAGGATCAATCCCCAACAAGGCTTTGATTTTCTGATCTAATTAAAAAATTTCCAATTAAAATAAAGAACGCATCGAGTTTCTATATGAAAAACTTTGCATTTCCTTCATTTTTCGATTTAATCTAAGTATATAAATAAATATGTTTCTTTGTATGTTTTTCCATTCATCCGATTGTGATAATACTTTGGTGTATTCGTCTGTGTAGGTTTACGACAAAAAATGATCGAAAAATAGGCATTGAAATGCAACACATATCGAGGATACAGTTCACTGCCCAATAAAACTTGTTCATTTTATTTTTTTGGTTTAGGAGAATACCATTTGACATTTACGATACTAGATAGGAAATATATTTCGAACATTTTTATTTACGTACCTTTCCAGGGCTAATAGACTCTTATCGTCGTAATTAATCTTCACTTTGAGGAAGTAAATAGGATTAAGTGATTACGTCATCGCTGATTTTAGTAACAGCACCAATTTCCTCCAAGTTAGAAAAATCGGTAATTGTGTTCATATATTTTTTTGGGTCTAACTGCTGCACTCATAGACTCAAACTAACTCAATGAATTATGAGCTAATAGTACCTAACCGCATATCTTAATACACTGACAAAAAACTTAAATACGAAGAGATTATATAAGCTAAAAATTTTATAACATTAATTGAAATTTGGAAGCGGCGGTAGCCTAATGGCTAGGGCGTCGGACTTGCGATCATGTGGTTGCCGGTTCGAACCCCACCCATTGCACTACCGACGTGAACCCACTCGTAACACAAGCATTTTAGCTTAGCACGAGGGGTTAACAAGAATACTAGTAATGTGTGACCCACATTGCTAGTAAGCTTTTAAAAAAAAAAAAAAGAAATCTTCGAGTGCGACAGTAAATCGACAATTTGTCAAATAGTACTGGATTTAAACAAATAAAGACAACGTAAAACGCGAAAAAATATTTATTTATTTTTTAATAAAATAAAACATTGCCCTAAACTTGGATTTTCTCCTGTATTGTGGGTGCTTTTACGCGACGCCCAGACCCGGAACAACTACCTGTAGATGATATAAATATTTGCTCCGTATGAGGATCAAACCCCAACCCGTGGTGAAGAAGTCGATCGCTCAGTCGCTACGCCAAAATTGTCGTCAACAAGATTGAATTAAGATTCAAAATTGACTCAACGGTGACATGTAATTACACTAAAATAGTGCCCAAGTTATATTTTGAACACTTTCCCCAAACTAGGTACTTCAGCGAAGTAATTTGAAGTAAATTGCAAAATATGTGTCAGATATGTGTCGTAGGTAATGTTTCGCAATACGTTTCTTCAGGCTTGATATAACACGTGCTTGTTATAAATATGAGATACTCGGATTGTATGTACTTCATACTTTCATTTTTTCTGTGCAGATGTTACTGTAATATATTGTAGTAATAACAACTGAAATATATAAGTAGGTAAATAGTAAGTCTTAGAGGAGGATAGGACTTTAAAAGATACCATGATTTTCCGAGTTTGTTTTCTTCTCAGAGGTCGTCAGCTACGAAATACCGATACCATCTAGTAGGAACTTAAAAAAATAAAACATTGACAGGTATATAAAAGTGTCTCTAAAAGATCTGTTTACAGAAATAATTAGCGGTACTTACGCATGAAACAGGTGAATATAACGTGCATGGGTAAAAATAATTAGCGGTACCTACGCATGA
Source organism: Acronicta leporina (assembly GCA_947256265.1). Taxonomy (NCBI): domain Eukaryota; kingdom Metazoa; phylum Arthropoda; class Insecta; order Lepidoptera; family Noctuidae; genus Acronicta; species Acronicta leporina. The sequence continues at coordinate 14,384,078 of OX366521.1, forward strand.
AACAGGTGAATGTAACGTGCATGGGTACAATAATTAGCGGTACCTACGCATGAAACAGGTGAATGTAACGTGCATGGGTAATATAATTAGCGGTACCTACGCATGAAAAGGGTGGATATAACGTGCTCGGGTGAAGCATAGATATCCTTCGTTTTTCTGGTTGTTTCATACGTTAAACTGGTTTCATAGGTTAGACAAATTACGTTCCTCGTCTGAATTAAAAATAGGGTGTAGTACTTACTACTACTTATTTTATTTATTGGCATTAAAGCATACTAAACATTTGAGGTAGGTACATATCAATTTTAGCGTAAGAAAAATTCACGTCACTACATATAAGACGTAGAATGTGGAAGAGTAATTCCCCAGCACAGCCAGTGAATTGTAAAAATCACATTTTTGGGTTTGGAGACGTTTATAAAATAAAAACAACGTAAAACGCCAAAAATATTTATCTACACTAATATTATAAAGAGGAAAGATTGTTTGTTTGTTTGTATTGAATAGGCTCCGAAACTACTGGACCGATTTGAAAAATGCTTTTACCATTAGAAGTCGACATTATCCCTGATGAATATAGGCTACTTTTTACTGTAGTGGTCTCAGTGGCTTAGCGTACCGTGTATTTAGCAGGTTCGAATTCTACCTGAAATTGAAAGCTTCTTTTGCTAAAATATATCTTTAGAATTTTTCCTTCATCAGGTATTCACAGTGGCCAATGTGCAGCAGGAGTGGTGGGAGTGAAGATGCCAAGATATTGTCTGTTCGGAGACACAGTGAACACTGCAGCTCGGATGGAATCTAGTGGCGAGCCCCAGAGGATCCACGTCAGCCATGATACGTACCTTCAGCTCAAGCAACATGGCGGATATCAGTTCAAAGAGAGGGGGATTATTAATATCAAGGTTAAAATTGAAATTGTATTAACCTTACTACCGATTGGCTTCGCATAATTGTATAGTGTGTGTGATGCATGTTGTAGGTACATATAGGTACTTAAAATCTTCCAAAAAAAGTAAATGATAATGAAAACCGTTTCAAAATTCGTAGCGTGGTTTTGAAGAGTGGGAGAGCCATGCACGAATGGGCTAGCTTTGACCGGAGTGATACCACCACGGCCTCACGGAAATCTGGCGTGAAACAACGCCTAGTTGTGTTTCGCCGAGTGAGAGAGGATACCGGAGGCTCAAACCCTTTTAAAAATGTGGCAAAGCATTTGCGACTCCTCTGGTGTTAGAAAAAAATAGACAGACGAAAATAGCGATTATTTTGTACTCAAATGGACCGTTCATCCGATTTTATCGATATGAAAATGGTACAAATAATAAAACTGAGTTGTATTATAACGTAAAACGGAAAGCAGAAAATAGAGCATAGTGGCGATTGCTCCACCGACAAGGGCTGAGCTCATGTAAAGAAGAATAAATATTGAAATGAAACGTTTCTCTGAAACGGCTCTCCGAAACAGGTTCAAAATAAATCCATAATTCAAAATTGTTTTGAGTTTTTAATTAATATTCTGTTCAGCTTTTTTTAATCGTAGGTATTAATTTAGTCATAGATTTATTTTATTATTTTTTGTTTTATTTAGTTGTACTTCGTTATATGGATAAAATTTATTACTTTTTCTTGTTGAAATTAAAAATAGATATAGATTTTGTAGCGATAAATTTACATGATCATATCCTGACGTTTTGGACCCTTTACAGAGTCAATGGCCAAGGGCAGACTGAGGTCATGAGCGTCTTGATGTCGTATTTATTAAAACGAAAAGAAAATTTATATTTATATATTTTCGTTTTAACACCACGTATACCACCTAAAATAGACTCTGAAAACCTATTTCACTCGCAATCTGAACCCGAGATGCTACAAAGTATGACGGATGCGCCCGATACATGGGTCCGAAAAGAAAATGCAATGAAAATATACCATCACGCCTATATTCCGCGAAAGGTTAAGCAGAGGCGTACTAATTTGGGTACACCCACAGCTCGCCAATATGTTTGGGTCCCATGTGTAGGTGAATCAATAGGGCCTAGCCTATTGCTATTAGGTAGGCGAAGTTTTATTTCAATACGTTGATTATTAGCGGTAATTTCCGAATTCAGTATGGTTTTTTCATTCTTTAGGGCAAAGGAGAGATGCGGACATGGTGGTTAGTGGGTGAAGATCATGAACGAAGAAAAAACACCATGAGCAGATATCGTAAGTGAAAAACCTCTCTATTCCCTACACAAACACATTAATATCGTTTTTAATAGTATATCTTTATACATGATCTTGAAAATGATTAAATAAATAAGCAACACACTAAATACAAGAATAAAAGAAAACAGTTGTTTTGCGAAAATGACGCATCAGCAATTATTACATTTTAAATTTATTCACCTTATTAAATATTCCAAAAAAGTACAATTATCATTTAAATTATAAAATACTAACTTCCATTACTCCCTAGAACCAGGTCTGCTTCGGAATATGAACGAAGAGAACCAAGAGAACGAAGATTCCCTGTGGGGCCTCAACCGCTCCATTCTGAACATTCGAGACAGGGCTCGTCTCTCCTGCGGAGGCCTGTCTGGGCCCGGCTCAGCCCTGTCCTCACCTGGGCCCCCTGCCTGCGATTGCTTCATCCCCAACCGCGACCACCACTCAGCCCCAGTAGTACTGTTCTGCGACGAATGACGTTAACAGAGCTCCCTTCAATATTTCTGGTTGAAAAACGATTGCGAGACAGATGTACCAAATGTGAAGATTGATAGGGAAGACTGTAATGTAGAGGATAGTTTTAATGATTGGATGTTGGAGTACCAATGTGGGGGTAATGTAGTCGAGGACGATTTAGCCAGCAGGGCTAGGAAGCTGGCGGCCCTGCGGAGGCTATACTGCGTCGATTACGACAGCGGTACTTGGTTGTAACTGAAATTAAATTAATTTTTAATGAACTGTGGGAGAGCCGTGCTTTCGGCGCGAATGGGCCAGCTCGACCGGAGTGATATCACGGCCTCACAATAAAAGCGGCGTTGTGTTTCGCCGAGTGAGTGAGGATACCGTAGGCCCAAACACTTTTAAAAAGCCAGAAACGCACTTGCACCTCCTCTGGTGTTGCGGGTGTCCATGGGCGGCGGTAATCACTTACCATCAGGCGATCTGTCCGCTAGATTGGCTCCTATGCCACAAAAAAAAAATGAAACGAGTAGACGACCTTTTTAATGGCAATTATGTGTTTTTCGCTGCCCGTCTGATGTGTTCTCGAGCCCTGTATACTCGCCTTGTGTAGCGCTAATATTTTTAACTAATTGTACTGAATCATGTATATCATGCGAGCTGCCAAAGACCGGGATGGTTGGCGCTCTTTGGGGGAGGCCTACGTTCAGCAGTGGACGTCAATAGGCTGATATGATGATGATGATGATGTATAACGCCCGGAAACTTGATTCGTGACGTTTTATAAATCGCGATAAATTTCGTTAGTCATTTTATTACAATAGGTACCTAATCCATAGCTTCATGTGTTTCAATATTCAATGTTATTAGTTTAAATGTTACTTATGGAGTTTGTTATGTACATTAAAATTTATTGGAATAGATACTAATTGTTATCGACGGATTTAGATTTGAAGCGTACTCGTGGAACTCAATACGTAATTAGTAGATTTATATATCTATTTGTTCATCGTTGTTTCTTAATTAAGTAAGTATATGGCCAAATTTTATGGAGACACATGTATTATAGTTTAATTGTGATTCTTTCAATGAACGTTGCGTACAATGTATGAATAAGAAAATAACATCGAAATGCATTTTTACATACAATTATAATTTACAGCCCATTTAAATAATAAAAAAAGCCTGGGGTTTTTTCCTTTAACTTTGTGGTGTTGCCCCTCCAACCAAAGCGGGTGTTTTGCCTGGCGGGCCGCGGCCCAACGGTTGATGTCGGGCGGTTGTATATATGCAGCTTGCGTCGCTAACTTCACTTGCGCGATTCAGGATTTGTCTGTCGAAGTTTATCTATGTAGCGCGATAGATGTCGCTACAACTTAGTTTCCTAGACGCTTTTAAAAGGTCTTGTAAACCTTATAAAAGCGTTTTCTAGTTTATATAAATGAGTAGCCTTCATTTGTCTCGCCCTGCTTCAACAAAACTCCAAACTTGTCCGATATTTTTTTAATAATCCAATTGAATTTATGCGTCGTTCAGATAGATCGGACGGATTTTAATAAAACTACTCACGATATAAAAATAGAAAATTCATCAACAATTTAAAAGCATTCTTCTTTAAAAAGTATATAAATAAATACAATATATTAGACACACAAAACGGGAGTTAAGTAATAACTAAGTTCTTCAAGCGATCTTCAATGTAAAGCTGACCTTGTAGCGGTCAGTGTGTGGATAGGTGACCATTCCACCCCTCCGCACCGGATGTCGGAGAGCACTTAAAGCCGCTGGTTCCAATTTTCATACGAAATGCATTCATTTAGAATTCTAGATTCTAGGTTCTTAACTATTAGAGGTAGGTACGCATTGAGAAGCTTACAGTTTTCTTCATACTGCGCAATTGGAAAACGTGTCTTTGCATAACTATCCCGAGTTTTAATTTAAAGAGACTTACCCTTCGAAATTATTGGAAATATTAAAATGTTCGCGTATAATACTTTTATTATAAAAGCTAAAGAAAATAGGATTGATATATTTTTGGCTCAGATTTTAATTTATTTTTCTTTATTATAGATTATACTAGTTATTGTCCACTGTTTCACTCGCATCTCAAATAGATATTTAATATTTTTGGGAAATAAGGTAGCCTACATTTTCTTTTCTCTCATTGTTTAAATTATCTAAATCTGATTTAGGTGGAAAGGTAACAGACAAATAGAGTTCCCTACCTACCTACCTGCGTTATCTTTAGCATTCGTTATTTAATAATATGATACCTACCAGTATTGCATTGATCTCTATATTTCTCTATCATGTTGGTACTAGAGAGTATAGAATTATAGAGGTCAGTGACCTATTGGGTTACGTCAAAAATCCTATAACCAACCAGTAGTCATTAGAAACACTGAGTACTGTACAGATCTCTATAAAAAAGCAGTAATACTGTGGGTCATCGTCCATTTTCTTAAAAGATAGGTACCTACCTGCGTTTTTTATGTTCCTCATAATTTTGTTTAGTGTTTTTGCTCTGCCTGTGTTAAAGCTCATATAATACTAAGTGAAGTTTAACAATACCTATAGGTAATTTTAGATTAATTGTAACCTTTAATTTATTATACAAAGCAACGTATTTTCTTGCTGGCATTTAAAAAGTCGGTACTTCCATAAATATTTTACTGAAGTTTTTTTTTAACTTCAGTAGGTACCTACTTATTTATTTGAATAGGTACTTAGATTCCCATCGTATGTGATTCTAAGTAACTGGCTGGGTGGATATTCGAAAATTACCTATTTAAGAAATCTAGATATGACAGGCCGAGGACGGTGAAATGGCGCACATTGAGGGAGTCTCACTCTCCTATTCAATTTCTATTAATAATGTTAGGAGGAGATAAATTTATAATGTTAGGAGAGATGAGGAGAATGATTTTATATAAATAATGTTCGAATATTTACCCTGTACCATCCGTGTACCGTGTACAGTCGCCATACCCATAGTAGGGATGTCCCCAAAATTTATTGATTCATAATTAGTTATTTTATTCTATTGAATAATAATGATGTTCGATGAATGTAGTATTTATGTAATTTGGTGTTCGGAGTTAATAACGAATTTTGATCGGACTAACCCTAAGTACATACTACTATATAAATATTAGGTTAAGGCGAAGTCGTTCGCTAGGTCCACCAAATTGTCTAGTGGTAATAGAGTTTGCGACGATACCTAATGTTCTGATTTTAAAACGTTGCCTTACCTGGCTCTGAAACAAATAGTGAACTAAAGTTATCATTTCTTTTAATTTCCTTTGTATAATCGGTACCTAATTATCGTCGTCAGTGGGTCACGATTGCTATTTTCACGAACTCAGTTTAAAAAAAATAATCTAGGTACAATTTGCTAAAAACCCAAAGTAAATCACGTGGGAGAGCCATGCTTCGGCACGAATGGGCCGGCTCGACCGGAGTGATACCACGGCCTCACAGAAAACCGGCGTGAAACAACGCTTGCGTTGTGTTTCGCCGAGTGAGTTGAGGTTACCGGAGGCCCAAACCCTTTTAAAGGCGGGCAACGCACTTGCGACTCCTCTGGTGTTGCGGGTGTCCATGGGCGGCGGTTATCGCTTACCATCAGGTGATCCGTTTGCTCGTTTGCCCCCTATCCCATAAAAAAAAAATGAATTTGGTGTGCTTAGCCAACACTACAATCAAATTGGTATCGATATTGTGATAGGAATCTAGCAAAATATTTAATAACAATCATGTATTATACGAAATTGAGAATGACTGAACGTAAAAAATATTTGTATAACTTTAATATATATATGTCGACGCGCGGAAAAATCAGCGCGCGATGCACGATTTATTTGATTAACGTTGATAGCCTTTATTATGGTAAATAATTGAATACTCATTTTATGTAGTTTCAATTGTTTGGAACTTACCATTGTTAGCACTGTATAACTAACCCATCTGCGTTTACATTTTGGCGTAATGGATACCCCAATGGTAGATAATAGATCACTCGTTTTATGAAGTTTCGATTGTTTTGAAATTTAGGACTGTGTAATTCAGACATCTGCATTTACATTTTGGGAAAGTAATAAACCCGCTGTGAGGGTCACATTTGGGTTGCCTAATAAATTGTAAAGAATTATGTTTAGTCCTTCTGAGAAAGTTAAGTATGGGTCCGAAGAGTGGCGGTAACATGTGCACTGCAGATGCACTTTTTACCCAACGGAGTCGCGGGTCGCCCTATGGTGAAAAGGGACACATTGTAATTTCTGTGCTGGACAGCAATGGGTCATTCCAAGGGGCATTCTGTTTTGAGACATCGTGAAGTATAGGCGCGACCTGCGAACACGTTCCGCTCTGTGAAATCTCTGTTATTGCTTTAAGTTGTGCGCTAGTATCATTTGATAGTTGTGGCATATTTACCATAACCCTTTTATTAATTATAGTCGCGTTACCACGCCCAATAAATAAAATCACTTCTGATTTCGTACGAGAGCGACTCGCTAGTTTCTATCCGTCCGTTACGCTCCGATATCAGAAGTGGGATTCGCGCGACTCGTGCAAGAATGCCACGTATGTGTTGTGTCAATAAAATAATAATTAGTGCCAAGGAGGAAGAAAAACGGCGACGCTCGGTGGATGCGGGAAGTATCGTGAGCAGTCGAGAAATGTTCCATCGGTGCGCCTCTTGACTTGAGACGGTCAGTCGTTCCATTTTTATTTCGGTTCTAAACCGATTCTTTGATGAGGAAAAGTTTTTTTCCCTTTTTTGCAAATATGTCATGTCTGTGATTTGGGTTGTGCGTACTAATAGCACTTGTCATATTTATCTGGAGCTAACATTCGATTCGAACGATATTGAGATATTATATTGTCATGCGTAGACTCCCGATATTTTTTGTTCAGATTTCTAAAACACATAGACCAAAGCGAGTATATTTATTAGAAATTTCAAATAACCTGGTTATAGGCTTAACAATTTAACCGGCCCGGAATATGATATCTGAGTTTGTGAAAATTTGAAATAATTAAAATTAAATTTAAAATTATTAGATGCTACAAAATAAATACCTACATACTTGGAAAATGCCCAAGGGTTAGAAAAGGAAGGAGTGACCTTTTCGATAAAGTAAATAGTTTTGCATTATTAGTTAACAATAATTATGTACTGCCTGTATTGATGGATGGATTTGCATCTTCTGAATTTTTAATTGATTTTTGTGCTATTTTGGTGCATCTTTAAAATTAAGAAGTTCTAAAATATGGCAAGGATGCCTTACTAAACAATAAAAGTGTTATAATATTTTCTCATTGTGTTTTCTATTTTAAGACGGCAATGTTTCATGTAGTCTTGGCTGTGCGTTTGTGCACCTCTACTTGCCCCTTTGGGGAGTGCGGGCGTGATGATATGGCTCTAGTTGCCCACCACTACATGCGGTATAAAGCATCAATGTATCTTATGTAGACGCAAGCAAGACAAGTATCTCGAAGAATAACCCGTGTTGCGATGGTCTCGTTTCTTTTTATGGGATTAATTGTCAGTGTTAGAATAGTGTTTAATATCTGCAGCAGGAAATAAATGATCTGATAACAAAATCAAATAGTGACGACATGAATAACGAGTTATCAAATGCATACAAAATAAGTAGTACTAACTATACGATGTAATTCTAAAGACTTGTTCTCGCAGAGCTTATCGCTGCTTCGTGGTAGTTCACGCCTGCGAATCAAAAATGGATTTTACATGGGAAGATCCTATTACAATATGTGCTACTTTTTAATTGTTTGTTTTTAGTCTGAAAATTCGCAGGGAATTGCATTACGTGTAAGTAAATTATCCTGTAGATCTCGAGCAGAATAATTGTATTCGGAACCTAAATTAAAGACAAGTAATAATACTTTGACATAAATTATTCAAGTTGACGTAAAAATTAAACCAAACAAAAAATTGTAATATTGATGCTATCACTAAATATTTTACCTACAACAGATGTGCATTATCATATCGACATCCCGAGCACTATCGTATCTTTGAAGTATACAAGTAATTTATTTAGAGTTCTGTCTTATATTACAGTAGATAAAGGTAGCTTTTCTCCAAAGCGTCGGTGGCCTAATGGCTGGGGCGTTGGACTTGCGATCGTATGGTTGCCGGTTCGATGTCCACCCATTGCACTACCGGCGTGAACCCGCTCGTAACACGGGCATTTGACTTGGCACGGGGGGTTGATAGGAATGCTGGTAATGTGCGACCCCAATGATAGTAAGCTTTTTAAAAAAAAAAGATTTCGGGTTTTCTCTACACACAATATCTTAGTGGAAAATATTTACTTATTGAAAAAGTGACGCGACTGCTTACGTTGTTAGCCTTTGGTCACTAAGACCAACCTTTGGTGACTAAGACGAAATAGTGATTAACTTAGATGAAATAAAAGAACGCGCAGTCACTTCTATCCAAAGAAATGATCAGTTAGATAAACAACGATTTGAAAAACAAAAGTACATCATTTAAATTTTCTATTAGTGGAAAATCACGAGAGAAATTAGGCCCGAAATTCTGAAGGCCATTGATAATTTTAGAATTATTAGAACCTGATCATTATTTTTTGAAAGTTTTAAACAACGTGTATCAAGAGTGTATCACTGGAATCTCAGATTGTTACGTTCCCACAGTTTTTTTTTTTAAGATCATTGCGACGAAGAACAGTCAGGTCCTGGCCATTGTCGACGCTGTTGAATGTTAATAATGAAAAGTTGAACTAAAAGTACTTTGTTTGTGGAAATGACCTGTAGTTACGAGGTCAATATTGAGAATTTTTACATTGTTTACTTGACTTTTGTGCTGTCATCAGTTACTTATCGTCGATCGTAGGTCATATTCCTAGCCCAGTCTAGCTGGTGTCGGAGACTTCGCGGCGGCGATCGGTGGCGGGTGTGCAGTTTGTTTACGTGACTTTTGTGCTGGCATCAGTTGCTTATCGTCGATCGTAGGTCATATTCCTAACCCAGTCTAGCTGGTGTCGGAGACTGCGCGGCGGCGATCGGTGGCGGGTGTGCAGTGGCGGCGGTCGGTGTGCCATAAGGTGACTGATCCGTCAGGTGATGGTGGGAGTGCCATTGCTGGCGGTCAGTGTGCCAGAGGGTGACCGATGCGTCTGGTGATAGCGGCAGTGCCATGTGGCGGTCGGTGTGCCATAAGGTGACTGATCCGTCAGGTGATGGTGGGAGTGCCATTGCTGGCGGTCAGTGTGCCAGAGGGTGACCGATGCGTCTGGTGATAGCGGCAGTGCCATGTGGCGGTCGGTGTGCCATAAGGTGACTGATCCGTCAGGTGATGGTGGGAGAGCCATTGCTGGCGGTCAGTGTGCCAGAGGGTGATCGATCCGTCTGGTGTGGGCTGTGTGCCCTGTGTGTTGGCTGTGTGCCAATGTGGGCTGTGTGCCCTGTGTGTTGGCTGTGTGCCAATGTGGGCTGTGTGCCCTGTGTGTTGGCTGTGTGCCAGTGTGGGCTGTGTGCCCTGTGTGTTGGCTGTGTGCCAGTGTGGGCTGTGTGCCCCGTGTGTTGGCTGTGTGCCAATGTGGGCTGTGTGCCCTGTGTGTTGGCTGTGTGCCAGTGTGGGCTGTGTGCCCCGTGTGTTGGCTGTGTGCCAATGTGGGCTGTGTGCCCTGTGTGTTGGCTGTGTGCCAGTGTGGGCTGTGTGCCCCGTGTGTTGGCTGTGTGCCAATGTGGGCTGTGTGCCCTGTGTGATTGGCTGTGTGCCAATGTGGGCCTGAGTGCCTGTGTGCCGCTGTTACCCTGAGGCCTGTGTGGTGGCTGGAGTGCCTAGGTACTGCCAGTGCGCCGTTTGTTATAAAGTCACTTAAACATGCGTAGTTATTATGTTAACGAGAAGTTTGCGAATCAATGATTAAGTTATAGCTAAAACTGAAATGAAAAGCGATCAGACCTGTTCTTTGTCGATTATTTTTATTAGAAAAGTTTAAAATTATTGATGCTGTGCAATGTGGAAACCTGACAATCAATAATTAGTGTTTAGTAACGGCAGGATAGCCGAGTGGTATCTAAACGTTAAAAACGTTATTTTAGTCAGACTTCAATTGAACCTGTTTTAATGACAAATAATTATGAACTGTTTCATGACTACATATGGCACCCGAGGACGTGTGATAGTCAGGATCGCCGTGTCGACGCGCGGAAAAATCAGCGCGCGATGCACGATTTATTTGATTAACGTTGATAGCCTTTATTATGGTAAATAATTGAATACTCATTTTATGTAGTTTCAATTGTTTGGAACTTACCATTGTTAGCACTGTATAACTAACCCATCTGCGTTTACATTTTGGCGTAATGGATACCCCAATGGTAGATAATAGATCACTCGTTTTATGAAGTTTCGATTGTTTTGAAATTTAGGACTGTGTAATTCAGACATCTGCATTTACATTTTGGGAAAGTAATAAACCCGCTGTGAGGGTCACATTTGGGTTGCCTAATAAATTGTAAAGAATTATGTTTAGTCCTTCTGAGAAAGTTAAGTATGGGTCCGAAGAGTGGCGGTAACATGTGCACTGCAGATGCACTTTTTACCCAACGGAGTCGCGGGTCGCCCTATGGTGAAAAGGGACACATTGTAATTTCTGTGCTGGACAGCAATGGGTCATTCCAAGGGGCATTCTGTTTTGAGACATCGTGAAGTATAGGCGCGACCTGCGAACACGTTCCGCTCTGTGAAATCTCTGTTATTGCTTTAAGTTGTGCGCTAGTATCATTTGATAGTTGTGGCATATTTACCATAACCCTTTTATTAATTATAGTCGCGTTACCACGCCCAATAAATAAAATCACTTCTGATTTCGTACGAGAGCGACTCGCTAGTTTCTATCCGTCCGTTACGCTCCGATATATATAACTTTAATATAATAATTGTTATATATAAATTATTATCGTTTTGATATAAGAAAATATTGGAACAATTTTGTAACTGGCCTAATAAATGTTTATTACCCTTGACCATAATATGTAAGTTTTTTTAGTAGACCTTACGATATAAGGGTATTTATTACATATGTGTCAATGAATGTGTGCTGTGCGATTTTGTCCCTAAACACCTTCCAATGTAATGTTTATCAAAATCGATGTCATTTTCTACCGAGCGGGTACCTATATACCTAATTTAATTGGTACTTAGGCACTGAGTAGGTACCTACCCTACCAAACTTTTTTTATTCGTGTGGAAATCCTCATGGATACTTTATTTACCCATTAGTTATGTTTTTTTTTAATTCCTCATCGGCTTACGCTTGACCGCTTCACCTCGATCCTATAAAAAGTAGGTAAGTACCTACTAGTAAAAAATATAACAATTTCAAAATAATTGCGTCCATAATTTTTATTCCGTGACAAAATAAAAGCACTTATTTTTGGTAATTTTCTCAGAATTTAATCATATCTATAAAATCTAGTCATTTATTAATGTTTTGTTAGGTTTTTTTATTGTACATCAGCCAGCCTGATTTAAATCTTATTTAGCAAAATAATTTAATAAGTAAAACATTGTGGCACTGCCCTTATAAAGGTGATGGTTGACCGTCTGTCTATTCAAAAGCGATTCTTAAGTAGGTACCTACGAATTAGTCATCAATAGAATGTAGAGACTACCCTACATAGTTTAAATTTTATGGTACCTACATACTAAGGGCCACTTGTACCAACTTCTTAAATATATTTAAATTGTATCTACTATGAAAAAATGTGTTTAAATTGGAAACACATGGGTAAGTTACTTCAAAACTTCTTTATAAAAAATCATGCAGTCTAGTATTAACTAAATAGGAATAATAATTTATGTCGAATAAAATATTGTAACAATAGCATACAGGACATACCTCGGTATCTAGGTAGGTACTTACCAAATAATACAAAGCACTCGCCAACCTCACCGCACCGATGTGAATGGGAACGACCCGGATACATCGATAAATCGATTGGTCCCTTTACCTATATATTATTATCTGGATGTCTCGATGGATATCGATTTCGATAAACATTTTTCTGTAACTATGTCAATGTCAAATTAATTTATCTGTCCAAGCTTAATGCCATGTTTAAAATAATTTTAAAATAACGATAAAAATAAAATACTTACCATTTTTTATTGGAGTGTAATTTAAATGAAAATCTACATGAACTAATAAATGTACTTACTTATTAAAATGAAAATATTGCTGTTGACTGTTGATATAATAAAGAACATTTTCTAATAAAATGTAATTTGTCTTCATTATTTTCTTCTCCAAAATTGTATTAGTAGGTAGGTAGTTACCTAACTTTGTTCATTTTATTTTTGCTCCTGTCTTTAAAAAATGTAAAGACAAGAATAGGCAGAATATATCTTTGTAATGTAAGTCGGTACGTTTCTATGCACTACCTACTTCATACATTACCTATTTGAGAAAGGCGATGATGGTGAGGTTAAGTGTAGCTGGGTTTCGAGGACAGAATTAATTCGAGGGATGGGTGTTAACTAATTGTTTCGTTCAACCCCAAGTCCCCTTGCCTGCGGCTGTGACTCATGATTAGGAACAGTGAACATACCTACTTCTATAAATTCTAAGAGCTGTACCTACCTATCTATCGACCTATCGTAAGGCGAAGCGCCTAACTTTGTAAACGGCTAAGCATTTATCATGTCAATATTCCCGGAACAGTTTGTCAGGGGGAACTGACGTAGGTACCTACCTGTAAATATACGTTTTGGGGGCTGTCTATAATATAAAAATGACGTTAAAAAAGTACTACCTAGTAGTCTATAATAACTTTGACTTTGACTATATTGTTATCTATAGTGACCGACGAGTGAATATTATAGAAAACACTAAGAATTTCATGGATTTTTAGTATGAAAAATACTCATTATAAATTCTGCAGATTATCTACTTACATATATGTATATTTTAATATTATCTGCAAGCTATATTTTTTGTACAAGATCGTCTTATCTAAAAGCCTAAAGGCTAACGACATAATCAATTACTTTTAGACGTTTGACCTCTCAAGGTCACCCAGATTCTATTTTATTTACGATCTATTTGCTTAGATAATCAGAAATTCAGGATAGGTATTATATTTCAAAGATATTGCTTTTGAATTTGATCATCTTAACGACATGAGCTTAGGAAAAGTTGATAAAATTTTAATGTTATGCCTATTTAAGCACTTAGCAGTAAAAAATTAAGCTCATATTAAATCCCCCATCCTTGGAACATAGTTAAAATCGCCCTAGTTAAATGATGTGTTATTGCTATCATTTTGTGACTTAAAGCGAGGGATTTAGCTCTATATATTCCGTCTCACAATCTAAAATGACCGCATTACCACCAGGGCCTTAGGCCATTCAGAAGCTCTGGAGCATAATAGAGTTTGGAGCCCTTTCAAAGGTGAATAACTGTGATTCTTTTTTGTTAGCCCCCGGGGGCCCTGCCCTTATGGAAAAGGCAGAATAAACACTGGTAGGGGCTCGTAGCTCATAGCCCAGTAATAACTGATCTGATAAACCGATCTGCAAGGTTAAGCTGCGCTCGCTGCGGTCAGTGTGTGAATGGGTGACCATTCATAACACATCGAGACCCTTCCGTGTCTGGGAGAGCACGCCAAGCCCCGGTTTTCATAGGAACATATAAGATATTATTGTGTAAGTGGTAGTCAGAAGCCCAATAAAGCCTGACAACCAGTCTATCCTCCGAATATCGATAGTCGCTTCGTGTAATACACTGATATTTAACCGCATCCCAACATAACTAGTTAGAAAAAGGCTCGGAGGATGATTTAGTTCTTATTTCATATGGTACATAGGTACCTACTGTGAGTTATTTGGATACCTATCGGCACGTAGGTACCAACAAAGTTTTAGATCAGACAAGATTTTTTAACATAGGAAGAGTAGGTAAGTACTGTAAGAGTTTAGAATAAGGAGTTTTTATTGTGCGCGCCCCGGCACGTAGAATATTGGAACAAAAAAGTAAGTAGGTAGTTTTTGAAATGTCTAGAAAATAATTTTATTATTGTGATATTGTCATTCGATTAAGAATTTTCCATTGAATTTTCCCTTGAGCAATAAACAAGTCGTGATTGCTCTTATTGTGCATTATTTTAATTAACATCATAAACCCCCCATCGTCATACACTCGGTACCTCACAGTACCTAGGTATTTCTTGTAAATAGGCTCCTGTTACAATTTCATATCTAAGACTTGAAGTTTCATGAATTATTCATAGTAGGTAGGTACGTAACCTTAGGAAAATTAGATCTTCCATTTTTTTTGGAGTTGTTCTGTGGTTACCTGCGTTCCATTTTAGGCGTCACAATTACGTAACAACACGTAGGTATTACGTGACGTTGTGGATGTAGGTAATTTATTCATTCAAGTACCTACATGGCTCGTCCCCTTGCAATAAGTAAGTGTTTACTACTCAGGAAGGTACTATCCACCTCCTATTACTCTCTCCACTTATTCGTTTTCACCATAGATAAGAATAAGTACTAAAGTAGTTTTCACCGAAGGGTTAGGTAGGTATCTACCTGCTAAAGTACACCCACAGTACGCCGGTACGATTTCATCCCTTGTAATAGGGGGCGAGCCTATTACTAATACCTAGAATTTTATATAAAATCCCAATAACACTTTGTACCATCCCCATTATCCCAATAACACTCGACCTTGCAATCGAACCCAGGACCTCTCGCATAGCAGTTGCGCTCATGACCACTAGGTTAATGAGACAAGACCAATAGGCGCAAATCAGAAATATATTAGAAAGTAAAAATATAGATCGTTTGATCAGATGATATTGTAACATGCTAAATTCTAATAGGAAAGATTGATGTATCAGATCTTCATGATGGAGTGGTTCCATCGTTCCATAGGTACTCTTCCACGGTCCAACTCCCCTCTGCAGAGATCACTGAAGATCTTTAATTAATTCTCTCTTGGACTCAAATCCAGACTGATTTCTCTGACGATCTCTGTGGTTTAGTGGTTAGAGTACCGGACTGCTGACCACGAGGTCGTGGGTTCGATTCCCACTGGACATAAATATTTATGTGATGAATTTATGTGTTTGTGTTCGTCTGGATGTTTCTTATGTAGGTATTTACAAAAAAAAAGGATATGAGTATTATATGCATTGTCTAGCATAGTACAATCTCTGCTTAGTTTGGGACTAGATGGTGATGTGTAAAATGTCGCTGAATATTAATTTATTTGCGAATGAATGGAAGTTCTTATTGTTAAATTGTCGGAGTTTCTTGCCGGATTCTTCTCCATAGGATCGACCTTTTGGAACCGTGCAGCTAGAATCTTAACGTTTCATATACGCTTGTAAAAGCTTATTTGAAATAAAAACATTTGAACTTTAACTCCACAAAAAACATAACAAATCAAAATGATGGGGTAATAGTCTACACTAAGATTGGGTTAAACGTCACGGTCTGGGAACCAAACCTAAATTATGCGAATTGTCTAGTATGTCAAATTGAAAATAAGCTCACGATAATAGCGGTATATCGCTCTCCATCGAATAACACCAAAGATCAGTTCGATAGCTTTTTGACTAGTCTGAATAATATTTATACTAAATTACCTAACTCTACCAATATCACAACTGTAGGTGACTTGAATATTGACATCAAGCTGGGCAGCAGAAATGACCGTGCACTAGATTATCTTCTTCTAAACGCGTCCTTTGGACTACTACCATCCCATCTTTTACCCACTAGAATGGAAAATTGCCTCGATCACATCTTGTTAAAAACACATTAAATGCCACCACTTTAGTGTTAGAATCACACATAACAGATCATAAACCAATTGTTCTTATGATTTCAAGAACAAACCCAGTACGAAACAAGAATTTTACTATATCTCGGGCCAATCTTGACGCAATTAAGGAAGAAATAGAAAATACAAATTTCGAGAACATTTACATAATTGAAGACGCCAATATGGCTATGAATAAACTAATTACATTACTATCATCAATAATATCTAAACATACTAAACTAATCAACGTACCTAGAAAACAAAGAACCATAAAACCGTGGATAACCCCAGGCCTCCTAAAATGTATTAAGCATCGAGATAAACTACATACAAAGTCAAAAAAATCACCAGAAAATCTAATACTACAGGTTACTTACACACGATATCGAAACTTTTGTAATACGCTACTACGGAAATTAAAGAGAACATATGAAAAGAGTGAATTAGAAAAGTCAAAGAATAATTCAAAAGCACTATGGAGAACAATCAAGGAAATAACTAATACTGGTAAAATATGCTCTAGCCCCGTTGAACTGCTGGAAATATGTGACAACCCTAAGGCTTCCCTAAACAATATCTGTTCCTTCTTCAGTAACATTGGTAAAAACATGGCAGCAAAAATACAGAATGACCCAAATAAAAGGCGACCAAACCGTGACATCTCACGCATCGGCGAAAATAACACATTGAAGTCACCGGTCAATTCACTCGTTATACAAAAAGTCGACGAATGTGAGGTAGAATCTATTATAATGCAGTTACGTAATGACTGTGCCGTAGGCTGGGATGGAATATCAGCGTCGCTCCTTAAGACATGTCGGCACATATTGGTACCACCGATAACATATATCTGCAATCTCTGCATAGATACAGGGGTATTTCCAGATTCTTTAAAGAAGGCCATAGTCCACCCAATCTATAAGGGAGGGAAGAGAAACTGTGTCGATAATTACAGGCCTATATCAGTGCTGTCATCGCTTTCAAAGATTCTTGAGCGGATTCTTAGCAAAAATCTGAGAAGTTTTCTTAATAAGTATAAAACTATAGCAGACAATCAGTACGGCTTCCGCTCAGGAGTCTCCACTGAAGACGCTGTGCTAGACTTAACGCAATACATTGCTAAAACCCTGGACAGCAAGTCTAAGTGCCTAGGAATATTTCTGGACCTGTCAAAAGCCTTCGACACAGTTTCTATTCCCATCCTTATATCTAAGCTAGAGTATTTGGGTGTGCGAGGCATAGCACTGGAGATCTTCAAAGATTACCTGAGTAATCGCAGCCAGCGAGTTAAAATAGATTCTAGTTATAGCGATGAAGAGGTTGTGTCTTACGGTATACCCCAAGGAAGCATACTGGGTCCCACACTATTTGTGATCTACATAAACGACCTCTGTAGTATGTCAATCCCATCTTCTAAGATATATGCATATGCCGATGACACAGCGATTCTAGTTCAGGGGCGTACTTGGGAAGACGTGAAAGCAAAGGCGGAATCTGCACTATCTGCAATAATGAACTGGCTTGACCTAAACTTGCTGACACTTAATCTAAATAAAACTTATTATATACCCTTTGCTATCCGCCATAACACCAAACCCACAAATACCTTCGCGATAACCGCTCACTCATGTCAGAATCAGTTGGTATTATGCTCATGCCCTACCATTGTTAAAGCTGATAGCGTGAAATACCTAGGTGTGCATATTGACGATGGATTAAGATGGGACAAACACCTTGATACACTAACAAATAGAACACTTCGTCTAATTAACATCTTCAAATCTCTCCGTGAATCTGCTGGATTTGACACTCTTAAAATGGTGTACCTCGCATTATGCCAATCGATCATTGGATACTGCATAACTGCATGGGGTGGAGCAGCAAAGACTTGTCTTCTGAGAGCGGAGAGGGCACAGAGGGCAGTACTTAAAGTTATGACAAAGAAACCATATAGATACCCAACAACGCAACTTTACACTGACTGCAAAGTTTTAACAGTCCGACAGCTCTTTGTTCTTCATTCTGTTCTCAGAATACATGGCTGCTTACCACCTCCTAACCCTAGGAAGCGAACATATGTTCCCTCAGGTGTACAACACAACACGTCGTTCGCAAAACACCAATACTATGTCCTGAGTATTCATTTATATAAAAAACTACAGAAGGAGCTAGACATAATAGACTTAAATAAATATAAAATTAAATCAAAGATTACAGATTGGCTCATGCAGCAGGACTATATTAAAACTGAATCCTTAATAGCATACATCACTTAAATAAATGTCCCTAACAACATTCACGCACTATTATTTACTATTACTTGCACCAAACACTCACACCACACAACACATCACTACACACTCACACACACACACACACACACACAAACACAAACACACACCCTTCCACTTTACCTTGCTAACTACTCAGAACTCATTAAACTGCCATTCAAGCTTCACATCAAATAAAAATATTGTTAATGTTAATCCACACTTGTATTGGTAGATCAATACGCGTTCATTATTATTTATGATACCTAAATTAACTGTTTGGCCAAACACTGTCTCTTATGATACAGGTCTCCTAGTTTAAGAGGCAGGGTTTAATAATCTTTGGTTGTATAGATTTTGTTTAATAATTTCTATGACCTACCATCTTATGTCAAATCTGTATTTATTTTTGGATGAATAAACATTTTATTATTATTATTATTATTAACTTAGCAAGTTTTGTGAGCAGAATGCATGAGTGTTGTACAATTTTGTCAATGTTATTAAAAACTTCTATTGATTAAATAGAGTAATTGGTTTCAGCTGTTCTAATAAAATACATATTATTTTTAACGAAATCATTTAATCTGATATTGTAAGTAACACCTCTAATACTATTTAAAAATACTAATTGAAACTATTTACAAAATTAGAGCTTGACTAGTTTCCAACTAAATGAATAAAATGTAAACAAATAAAAAAATATAGATTTCTTTACTATCACAAAAATCACAATATTGTTCTTATAGCTACTTGATTTCTCATACTATTAGTAAGTATATTTTATTAGCCACATAACAACCTATAATGTCATATTAACTATATTGCATTGACTTGTAATTAGGCCCACTGATCACTTTTTATAGAAAAGCATGTGTACCAAGATCATATAAATGTGTGCATAGATATGGTCAGCAAAATACATCTGCGTTTTTTTACACATAATAATTCCGTTATAGATTTGCCAATAGTATCTTTTTCCAAAAAATATTCAATGGCATTTTGAATTCCTTATAAATAAAAAATATTTGAACTGTATGTATTATATTTATCTATCTATATTGTTGCCATATGAGGTAATGAAATACTGTACTGATGCCTATAACTACATGCTCAGATTAAATAAGCCTAGATGGTTTGAAACTATTGAAAACTGTTAGGTAGATAACCTTACACAAAAGAGTTATTCAGGTACCTAAATGAGGCGGTCATTAACAAATAGATGGTATTTAATAAGAAATGAAATTGATAACAAATGAAAGGAGGATTATTGTGATTTAGTAAATGATATACACACATTTTTCATTTAACACTAGCAATACAGTATCTGCATGATTGGTTGATGACTTCATTAAGGTTGCTAGTATGGAAGGTAGAAGAAAGGAGAACGAACACTGTGTATGACACAGAGTTCTGTGTATGAAGCGTCTGTAAAAATGTGTTTATTAAAGTTTATGCCCACTTCGATAACTTTTAACCATGCCAACTTTGTCCGTTATTATTCAATTATTTTTTAGTTTTATAATAATAATGAAAAATCACATACTTAACATAATTATTATTTAGAGGCAAAAGATAACTCTTAGCCTATGCTAATGCCATTTTGGATTGTTTCTGAACCATTATTTACTACTATGTAGTGAAATGAAATGATATTTATTTCTGTAAGTAGATCATTAGAGACACTTTTACAAGTCAATGTTTTGTTTTTTTTTATAGCTAGATGGCTTCGGCATTTCCTAACTGATGACCTCTGAGAAGAAACACCGAACACAGTTAGTTAGTTAGACACATTTTCGACATAATTATGTTCCCCATCTGTTTTGGATCTCCTTTCTTCCACCCTCCATAGTTGCTAGGAGTATCAATCTATGGGGTAGGCCTTTCTCTTTTCAGTGTAGATTATTTCGGTTTTCATGATGATGAGAAACAATGGAATTAATTCTTCTACTCAATTCACTAATAACTTATACATCTAGTAACAGAAATTGACTAAATAATAAAACTAAGTATGAAGCTATCTTCAACCAACAAGCATCTAAACAGCTATTATTCAAGCTAGCTTTCAACTGTTTCTTTACAACTTTTGCCGGATTTTCATTTGCTGTCATATTATAAAGCAGACATTTTGCCAGTGAGATTTATATTTCTATTTTTAAACATCACATTGTTATTTGTTATAATTATATTACAGTTACTGGGCATAGTATAATATAATATACTATGTGTTGCCAATAATTATGGGCACAATCTATTTACTCTGATGTTACCAGTTCAAAAAACAAAACAAATATTAGTTTTAAAGATTTAGATACTTAAGTGTTATGATATGATTTCATATTTTATCATACACTCACTGGTTTTTTAAACTATGTTTAATGAACTTATACAGCTTATCTATAGTTGATGATGTCTAAATACAGCATAATTATAATTACCTATCATCATTTCTTAAGACCTCTTATCCTTAGTTCCATTTCAAGGTAAGCCTTCATGGAAGGGTCTTCAACCATCTTGAGTATTTTCTCGCTGACCTCAGGCCCCAGGTCCTGCATTTTAGCAGATACAGCTTCTGCCCATACTATGAACACACAGTTTGAGCAGCCAGACTGGCAGCAGGCTGTCGGAGGCTCATCAATTGAGGCCTGAAATATATTTTCTTTTGTTGTAACATATTGCAGAATTTTCACCTTTACAAACACAAATCTCACATGCAATAACAACAAATAGTATAAATTGTTTTAGGTACCCACTAATTAGTATGATAATTATTAATTTGAAAATTTGAATTTTATTCAATACTGTTACAGTCAAAACTGTTTATAGTGGCATTGCTTAAAAATATACCTACTTCTTACTTACGAGGTAATGTAAAGGTTCTGTCTTATCAACCTGTGTTTGCATGTAAATTTTTACAACAACTGTGGGCTCTAATGTTCTTAAAATGTAAGTTCTAAAAAATAATGTTAATGTTCTAAAAAATGCCCTCTAATGTTCTTATGAATGGTTCTCTTATGTTCTTAGGTTCTTTTAACTGTAAGTATCTATCTATATTGTTGGGCAAGGACCAGAAGGAATCTTGGTTGTCTAGGTGCAAAATGAGCAGACAAAATTGTTACTGTTGATAAATGATGATGATATTTATTTCTGTAAATAGATCTTTTAAAGACACTTTTACAAGTCAATGTTTTACATTTTTGAACTAGATGGCACCGGCATTTCCTAACTGATGACCTCTGAGAAGAGTTGTAAGGTGATAAAGAATTAGATTGGCACAGGAGTGTGGGGATTGACAACAAAAGAGAGGCCCCACCCCAGCAGTAGTTGAAGGGTTGGCTGTGGGTGATGATGATGATGATGACTATATTATGTGGAAATTACAATTGTTGGCTAAAATCAGATTAGAACTTATGTTATCAACATAAGGACTTCCTTTCTTAACATAACATAACATACCATCACGCCTGTATTCCCCAAAGGGTTAGGCAGAGGCGTTCCACCAGTTCCAGAGGCACCCACAGTTCGCCGGTATGTTTAGGTCCTATGTAATAGGGGGCGAGCCTATTGCCATTAACCGGGCAATAATTCCTAACTCCGAGCTGATAATGGGAATTTCATAGAAAAACCCAATAACACTTTGCTCGACCTGGGAATCGAACCCAGGACCTCTAGCGTAGCAGTCGCGCTCAGGACCACTTGGCTAATGAGGCAGTTCTTCCTTTCTTTCCCTTTTTAATTTGGTTTTGAACTTAAGTTTGAAACTGTTTACTAAAATAATTATTACAGCATTTTGGGAACAGACCTTGTGTTTGTAAGTATATTAAATCTTTATCATAGGTAAGGCACTTGAATCATTGCGTTTCAATGATAAACTCACATTTTTGGCAATTCTCTCGAGTTCACGCTCTTTTTCATCATCTGTGCTGGCCTGTGACGAGGTTGTGCATGATCTAATAAGGTAATTCTGACATCTAATTATATCTGGCACTGGCAGTCGCGATAAATTTAATTTCTGCAAATTTCAAGGTAAATAGTGAATTTCTGTTAAGCATTCGAGTCATCTGGGACTACAAATAGATAGGTTTAGACACTTACGAACATGATTTTGAATTTTTTTACAATAGTTAAGCTTCTATACCAATGTCATATTTTTTTCCTAAAAAATCCAAAACATTGTCATTGTTGGAATACAGAATATTTGTAGATTGTCTTTTTTGGTTTCATAATTTATTGATGATTATTTGACTTTTAAGACAACAATAAATCAACAAAATGCCATTAATAACACCTTTTGAAGGCAAACAAATAAAAAATCACATCACAGAAAGATTGAATGGAAATCTTCTTCTTCTATTTTCCTTGTGGGTGGAAATCTAAAATTGATTGTAAATCTCTGACAAATTGACAATGACAATTTGATTAGAAATCGAAGTCAAAAATTCAAGAAAAGCAATAGACAACACTGTTGTTTCTTTTTATTATTCTTGATTATGTGGCCTGAATTTTAAAACAGAATTATGGTGCTTTTGATATTTTTATTGGTTAGTTTTTTATTAGAATATTTTAGGTGAATGAAAAAAAACAATATACAGATAACAATTAGAACACTTGGGTTCTTGGGAAGATGACTTTTCAAAGTCAGTCATTACTCATTACCAAGTTTACAAGTAAATCAAACATTATTTTGCCTACTAGCCAATAATAGGTTATGACCTTTGACTATGTCAGTCAAAGCTTATGATGACTGATGTTAAATAAATTACATATTTAAAAAAGATGTTAATGATGAATAAAGAGATGATAATGAAAGATGTTAAATTTATACTATTGCACGCTAGTATTAGTATAAAAGCGCATTACATAGCCCATTGACATTTTGTAGAACATGCGGATGCGGAACGGAGTTTTCAAAATTCTCTTGACATGACAATGGACATTATGTAGTTACATACAGGTACTCTCCAAACGTATTGGCCGGGTTGAACATAGGCGCGAGCCGATGCGCAGAATGCATTATAATGATATTATTTGGTTTAGTAATTTTCCACTCGACTGTACCATGCAACTAGTATTCTATTATCTGTGACCATGCACAAGAAGGCGGTTGCAACAACTTAGCCCAGCCAAAAAGAATGGGGATTACTGTACCACTACGCGGAAACTACCGATGCCGTTTCCGCAAACATTGTGTAGGTTTATTTTATTTATTTTATGTATGGGCTACATTATAATTTTCTCCATAGATAAATAGACGCCACCGGAAGTTTAGTAGTAAAACAATTTAATTCTTGCAACACCTGGTCGGCTAGGATTTGGTCTCTCTTTCTAATGTACACAAAATTAGAGAGATATGAACGAAAGAAGCGAGATAGAAATACTAAGTTGCCAGAGTTGCAAATGATGTACGGCTATTTCGACGATTAAATTAATTTTGAGAGTTCGATGACCGCCGGGAATCGTTTTGTCCGTCATTTTTGATCTATAGATTTTACAAATCGCTAATTTTCGTAAGTTGTTTATAATCATTATTTGGTGCTCACTTGTGCTTATAACTGTGTAATAGAGAATTATTGATTTTGTTTGTTCGCCCGGCATTTTACATTGAAACGTAAGTTTTATCCAAGTTGTATTACGAATGTCGTGATAAGGCTGCGTCTGGTGTTCTAATCGTAATTACAAAGCCGCTAATTTCTGTTATTGTAGGATATGTAGACACTACGCGTGACAGCACGTCTTTATTATTTATTACACCAATGTTTCACATACAGAGCAAGTGAATTACTTATAGTTTTTTTTTGGGCGGTTCCAGAAGCGGACCTGCGTATTTCGGTTTAGATGTCATTACACAGGATCCGGGTTATAAATGAATGATTCTTTATCTTTGCATATCGCGTGAATCCGGTGCGTGTGATAATTTTCTTGGAAATATTTTAAACTAAGAGCTTAATTTACGGTGTAGGTTATGGCCATTGGGTACTATGAATCATACCCACTATGCGATTGTCGCGTCGCATGTGACAATCAACTCCGTAGTGTAACATAGCTTTATTTGAAAAAGGGTTTTTTTATATAAAAAAAATTATGCATAAGTACTTTATGCAATGCAGCTATTACTGAATTGCCAGTATGCTGAAACAAATTAAAATCTTGTGATACATCTGATAAGATATCAATACTTTAATTATTCATATCCAAGCAGTACTTAAGTATTACTCATAACAAGTCCTACATGGTTCGAATATAATAACTTGGAAAATAACATTTATATTTTTATTATCTCTGGTTAATATTATTCTAAATTAATACAAAAATCTGTAACTTGGATTCTAGAAGTATATATTTTTTTAAATTTACAACACCTATACCAATCTCCGGAAACCAATACCTAGATTAGGTCTACATATGCCTTATGGGCATTGACAGGTTAAAATACCTGTTTATGACTTTTAAAAATTGTATTTTCTAAAATATTTTAAACTAATTTATTGATACCTCACCTTATCTTTATGAACCAGAATAGGTACCTGCACTAAGATGCCCAAGCAAAACAATTATGAAGGCCATAGATAGATATGATTTACATTCAATTGTGATCTTTAAATGTCAATCATTACTGATAAATATGGCTTCTAGTGGGTTTTCATCATGCATTTATTATCATATCATATGCCATTATCATTACAGGACATGAAATATGTTAACATACCATCACACATGTATTCACCGAAGGGTTAGCCAGAGGTGTACTAAGGTACACCCACGGTGGGTCAGTATGTTTTTGTTCCATGTAATAGGGGGCGAGCCTATTGCCATTAACTGGGCACAACAATGCCAAACTCCGAGGTTCTACTGAGATTTTTTTTCGCTTGATCCGGGAATCAAACCCCACCCTCTATTGTAGCAGTCGCATTTAGGACCACTAGACTAATGAGGCAGTTACATATTATTGAAATATAATTCACTAGCTTCTGCCCGCGACTTCGTCCGCGTAGCGTGATGATATATAGCCTATAGCCTTCCTCAATAAATGGGCTATCTAATACTGAAAGAATTTTTCAAATCGGACCAGTAGTTCCTGAGATTAGCATGTTCAAGTAAACAAACAAACAAACAAACTCTTCAGCTTTATATATTAGTATAGATAGCTGCTTACTGCAGTTTCACTTGCAACCTAAAATTTTGTTGTTTTTACTCAATTAAAGCCTGTTACCCTGGAATAATATACCTTTCCATAAGTGAAAGAATTTTAAAAATAGCTAGAGTAGTTTTTCTGTCTATCCATTACAATGTTGTTATGAAAAATGAGGTCTACTAATGAAATAATAAGACAATAATACAATAATATCAGCTAAGCCACCTCCCTAGTTTACTGGTCCTGGGTTTATTGAGTTTTTTTATGAAATTGCTCTAGTGCTTCCTCACCCACTATTACATGGCATGGTGGATGGTAATTTTCTCCACATATCATATTATACAAGATCACACATTTCTTCACTGATTCTTATATTTGGTAATATCCTGGTTTTGTCAACATAATTCACGTAGACCTTTTTTTTTAGAATTCCAACCATGTCCGGAGAACCTGAAGTGACCCGCACCCCTGAGGAGGAGGAAGAAGAAGAAATCAAGTCCTCATACAGGCCGCCTCCTGAGAAGACGATTGACGAGATCCTTGCAGCAGACCAGGAGGATGAATCCTTACGAAAGTACAAGGAGGCTCTTCTTGGAGAAGCTCAGGCTGGTGCTGTTATTGTTGGTAAGTTTTTGTACTATTCTTAATGGGTAATAATATCACTGTTCCTTCTAATTTCCTTCCAACAATAAAACTATAATATACTGCCTACCAGTGAGGCCTACCACCCAGTGTTGGGCATTAATGGCAACATTCTCACCCTCATAGAACATACTTACGGCCAACTGTGGGTGTATTTATATCAATATCCTAATAATATTATAAATGTGACAGTTTGTAACATGTTATTGGTATTAACATGGATATTTGTTACTCTTTCACGCCAGAACGCCTGAACGGATCTCGATAAAATTTGGCACAGAGATAGATTGTAGCCTGGAATAACACAGGCTACTTTTATTTTTATCCTGGTGAGACCCAATTCTGAAGTCCACCCAGAAAATGTCGCGGGCAGAAGATAGTACCTACTTCATATTATGTCAAATGAATTGAATGTTAGTTATTTTATATATTTGCATTTACAAGATTATTATCAAACCTACATGCTATCAATTTCATATTAAAATATAAGTTGTATGCAGCTACATGATTCAGGTGTCTTATCATCAAACAAATTAATCGTTTGAAGCCACATGTTGAAATGTCACACGTATTCGTATTTTCCTTATGTTCGGACCTATTTTCCTACTTCCCATAACATGTTGTATTCGAAAATGAACTCGTTAATTACCTATGAATAGTTTTAATAAACTACACTATTAAGAACGAGCCGATAGGAAAACCACAAACAATACCTAGTTGACGTAGATGGGGACAAAAAAAAATCTAACACAAAAAGTTTTGTTTCAACTAAAACTTTTCTTATCTGTAACTAATTTAATTTAAGCAGTGATACTGATAGCCTAGTAATATTAACATTGGACTGCTAATGAAGTAGGTCTCGAGTTCCAATCCACACACCGCTTACTTTTCTAATAATAATTTTATTTATCGATCACATGCCTCACAGAAAACCCGCGTGAAGTAACGCTTACTTACGTTGTGTTTCGCCGAGTGAGGATACCGGAGACCCAAACCCTTTTATAAAGCGGGCAACGCACTTGTCACTCCGCTTGTGTTGGGCGGCGGTAATCGCTTACCATGAGGTGATCTGTAAGCTAGTTTGTGCCCCGTATCCCATAAAAAAAAAACTCGGTTAAACGGTGAAATATTTTCCAGAAACATTCTTTTATTTTGGAAATATTAACGTGATGGCGTTATCAATCTGAATTTAATAATAACATTATTGTGTTCCGGTTTGAAGGGCAGTGTATTCAGTCAAATTACTGGTCATATGAGACTTAACAGCTAAGATCTAAAGATGATTGATTGATGAGAACTCGGTATGATTACTACTGGCTGTTGTTGGCGTCTATAGGCTGCGTTGCCGTTTTCTATATGGAGGACAGTATGGTTGCTCGTCATTTTATTACAATAAAAAAGTGCCGGGTCCACGCCTGTATTCTCCGAAGGGTTAGGCAGAGGCGCACTAATTTACACCCGCAGTTCGCTGGTATGTGTAGGTCCCATGTAATAAGGGGCGAGCTTATTGCCATTTACCGGGCACAAATCCCGAACTGCTACTGAAACTCAATAACACTGCTCGATAATCGAACCCAAGACCTCTAGCGTAGCAGTCGCGCATGGGACGTGGCTAACGAGGCAGCTTTGTACGGACAGCTAATCTTTATGTATAAAAATGAATCCCTATTTCCCTTGGTCACGGCATCACGCGTGAACGGCTGGACCAATTTCGCTAATTCTTTTTTTGGTGTTTGTTATACCAACTCGAATTCAATATTCATTCTTAGGACAGGAAAAAGTCTGTCGGGTCAGCTAGTGAAGTATGTAATACAAATTGCTTTGATTAAAACCTACCTGTAAATAATGCTTTTGTACAGTAGTATTTTCAGTTCAGTTCCGCGATAATTACATGATAATCCACTCACTAATGTCAAGGTCCTCACGCATGACCTCGGCGCGACAACCTGCATTGCATATTGTACGCTGAACGGACGAGTAATCGATACTAATACGTTATCGATACGCTTGGGTGGGTGGCGGAAATCGAGTAAGGTTAATTCGATTTTGAACGATGTCGTGTTTTATTGATTATCTTTTCTACTGTTGTTTATGGAGGTGTTAGGAAAAAAGTAATCGATGTTTACCGATACCAGCTACTATTGAAGAGAATTAACAAGTTATAGCTATCCATATACATTCCTAGGCGAAAATGATAAACATAACTTCGGGAGAAATTCAGGCGCCTATATCCGTTGCTTTGGACACAAATCCAAAATATGGAAATTTATTCAGAAAGTGTAACCAAGTTCTTGTGAAACAAACAAGACCTCAATTTCACTGCCCGAGAATCGAACCCAGGACCTCATTCTCAGCAGCCGCGACGTCTACGCACTAGGTTGTTTTACAAAAAAATCCTTAAGCACAGAATTGTCGAACAGTCTTGTCGCTATTTCTTTTTTGCATTGTCTTGTTGACCTTCGTAAATAAAAGAAAATCAAAAGCATCGCAACAAGTAAGTTTTAGGTAAGTTATATATACATATCTTCATTGCACTCCATAATCTTGTTAGATGTTATATTATCACAAAAGGCATATTATGGGCCCTGCAGGGTACGGCAACTTAGAAGAGAGGAGGATGCTGTCATTATTATTTTGTCTGTGCCAAGTATTCATGGCAATGATCATAGCTCTTAATTGTATTGAAGACTAGCTGCTGCTAAAACGGATTTATCTACTATAACCCGTCTATTAGCTCGAAAAATCCTCGCGGAGCGGCGGCCATCTGTGGAGGCACCAGGGTATGTCGGACTCGTAACGACAAAAAAACTGCACTTGCCCTATAGGCACTGCCATGGGATTGATATTTACCACGACCGTGACAGTAGTGGTATAAGTACGTCCCTGAGCCTAACAAATATAGCCACAATGACCCTGGGAGTTTGATGGGTTTCATTAAAGTCAAGTCCCTATAACAAACTCTATTAAAACTATTATTACTGGAAGTTTACCTTGAAGCCATATACTTAAACTTTCATCAATAATATTAATTCCGTAAGAGAAGTTTCTACATATTGGCGTTACACGTATGGACCTATTACTATCTACGTTCAGGATGTAATTATATCGTAAAAAAGGTCCAATAAATAAAATAGAATAACCTTAATTAGACAATGGAAAAACCATTCTTATTGCGTACCGGGACCTTAAGGGCAAAGTAAGCTAGGTACCATAAATATTTTGCGTCGTCGGGTCGGCGCCTATACGTTGTTTTCTGAATACAATTCATACTTAGAAATTATTGCGCACGGGGCCCTTTAAGGCGAAGTAAGCTAGGTAAGATAAAGAATTTTGCGTTGTCGTTACGGCGTCCTTATGTAGTTTACTTAATAAATAATTCATACTGACAAATAATTGCGCACTTGGGCAAAGTAAGCTTGATAAAATAAAGATTTTGCGTCGTTTTGGCGCCCTTATGTAGTTTACTGAATAATATTCGAACAGAGATTATTACGCACCGGGACCTTTAGCGTAAAGTAAGCTAGGTAAGATAAAGATATTGCATCGTCGTTTTGACGCCGTTATGTAGTTTACTAAGTAATATTCATACTGAGAGATTATTGCGCACAGGGACCTTTAAGGCGAAGTAAGCTAGGTAAGATAAAGAATTTTGCGTTGTCGTTTCGGCGTCCTTATGTAGTTTACTTTATAAATAATTCATACTGAGAAATAATTGCGCACTTGGGCAAAGTAAGCTTGATAAAATAAAGATTTTGCGTCGTCGTTTTGGCGCCCTTATGTAGTTTACTGAATAATATTCGAACAGAGATTATTACGCACCGGGACCTTTTAGCGTAAAGTAAGCTAGGTAAGATAAAGATATTGCATCGTCGTTTTGACGCCGTTATGTAGTTTACTAAGTAATATTCATACTGAGAGATTATTGCGCACAGGGACCTTTAGGGCAAAGTAAGCTAGGCAGGTAAGATAAGGATTTTGCGTCGTCGTTTCGGCGCCCTTATGTAGTTTTTTAAATAAGTAATTCATACTCAGAAAAAGCTCCATTTTATACAGAATACCCATCCACATAGCGTAGCTAACAATTCTCTTAAATATATTTTATTTGTCCAACAGATGCCAACGACCCACGCAGAGTGATCGTCAAAAAACTGGCGCTGTGCGTCACGGGGCGAGATGATGTCGAGCTGGACCTCTCCGGGGACCTGACTGATCTCAAAAAGCAGGTATGCACGTCACTGATTTCACCACCATGGTTATTGTTTGGGATACGATTTGAAAATTACCATAATTTAAGAAATGTTTGATATTGAAATAAAACTACTTTTTACGGATTTTATCGCGTTGTATTGATAGGTATTATTTTACTAGTTATCTGATTTTGACAAAATGTTTATAGATTCGTCTACAGCAGGAAGGCATTTTGAAACAAATAAAATAGTAATAAAACATAACATAAAAAGGTACCAAAAAATCACCTATTTAGTAAGTAACAATAAAAGACAAAAAAGAAAAAGAAGTCACCAAAAAAGAAACTGCCGTTTTCAAGTTATACACTTTTGAGTGTCTTCGACATTTGTGAAAATCAAATATCTTCATAACTATTCTATGTGAGCCCCGCAATCTCTCCACTAACATACAAAAGGTTATTTCAGTCATTAAATATATCTTATAGAGACACTTACGAGTCAATGTTTTGGGATCATTGGTATAGGCGACGACCTCTGACAATAAAATTAAACAAACTTGAGAATCGTAGAATTATAAACGGGTTTATGACATAGATATGGTCATGTTTTTTTTCCGTAACACTTCGGCTTAAACCGTCTGTATACCTAAGTATCGGATATACATCGATACTATTGATGCTATGTATGATCGATACTATGTATGCTTATTAATAAAACAACTCCCATCATATATTTTTATTGTATGATTTTCCTGTTCCTTCAGGAAAACAGCATAATAAAAATATAGTTAAACTTTTCCTGTACATTTTAGAGGTTGTTTATGGCAGACTTAATTAAAAAAAAAATTAAAATATTTTTAAGCTTGTCATGAGTAAAAGAAATAAATAATTTTACTGACACAGTTTGGGCACAAAACAGGAGGGGCTTGTGGTTAAGTAATAACTAAGCTGATTAACTGATCTGCAAGGTTAAGTTGCGCTCGCCGCGGTCAGTGTGTGGATCGAGACCTCCCCGTGCTTCAGAGAGCACGAGTAAAGCCGTCGGTCCCGGTTGTATCTTGTATCTTGTTTGACAAGATCTGTCGAAACTGACATAATTATGTATATTGTATTGACAGTACAAAATTGGTTCCGAGTCTTGGAATGAATGACGATGATAAGGACTATAGCTGTGATATGACCATTGGACTGCCTAGTCAAAGGTCTCACGTTTGAATGCAAGGTACGCACCTCTGACTATCCGAAGTCTTCTGCGTATTCAATAGTTAATTAACACATGCTTAAACGGCGTATTAAATCGTGAGGAAACCTGCATACCTGACAGCTTTTCTCGACGGCGCGTCTTCCAATCCGTATTATGCGTGCGTGAAGGACTATTAGTCTTATTTTCTCATTCTGAGAAGAGATCCGTGCCTAGCAGTAGCACTGTATAATGGGTTGATTACTATAAAAAGCATTATAGAACACAAGTGATGATCTTCTCTAGCAGACATTCTAACTCTATTTTAAGTTTTAACTATTTAAACCTTTCTAAGTTATCTTACTACAGTATTTCGACGGTCCTTAATTTTTATAATTTTTTTTTATTTGACGACCTCTTTGGTTTAGTGGTTCGAGTACCGGACTGCCGACCACGAGGTCGTGGGTTCGATTCCCACAGAACACAAAAATGTATGTGATGAATATAAGTGTTTGTGTTTGTCTGGGTGTTTCTTATGTATTATAAGTATGTATTTACAAAAAATATATAAGTATATAAGTATTATATCCATTGTCTAGTACCCATAGTACAAGCTCTGCTTAGTTTGGGACTAGATGGTGCTGTGTAAAAATGTCCCAGAATATTTATTTATTTATTATTATTTATTGGAAAAATACCTCAAGTAAGTAGCACCCAACTTTAACTACGCTGTGCTAACAATCGAAGATGAACATAAAAAAAAAATTGCATGGTTTTAATTAGATATCATCCCGATGAATATCATTCGATTACATACAAAACGGCTCGGAACAACTCCCTTCAACGTGAGAATGGAATCCACGACTATCACAAAAACTGATCGCATAACCGCTACGCCATTCGTGCCAACAAAATCTAAAATTAGGGTCTTAAATTAGTAGCATAACAAAATGTTTCCACCTTAAACACATTTCATATCACTACAAATTAACAAAACGCTAAACGAATTCGCTAGACGCCCCCGTGTAATAAGTCTCTAAATGATTTACGATGCAACGAGTCGTATATCATGTCTGTCTGTCTGTAGTATAGCAACGAAGATATACGTAGATTCTGACGTCATTTGTCAAGCGAGCGTGTTGGCAGAGCAGAAAAACCGCAGTAGCTTACTATATGACAGTATTATTTCGATACCAGAAATGTTGTATTAGCATGACAATGACAACAAAAAGTATGTAGTCAACTGTGCAATTTATGAGACTAAAGGCAGCATCAAGTTGCAAATTGATGCTGCGTTTTAATCTCATAAATTTATAAAATGTAAAGCTGCGTGAAATTAAAAACGTTTTTTTCCGTTTTGTAAGTAGAATTTCTTTACAATTTTATATTATAGTGGCATTTTCACCCGTGTGGAAATTTAACTTAAGCATGGTTTTATTAAAATTTATTCGAATTTTTCTTTCACTAAAATAACTTTAAAAAACTCTTGTTTAAGTGCACTTGCATAAGTGAGTGTACTTGCATGAAAAATTCTAAAAAAAAAACTTTTTTTTGTTTAATTATATTCACTAGGATTTTCTCCTGTATCGTGGGTGCTTTTACAAACAAATATTCTTGCATACACAAGCGCTCAGACCCGGAACAACTAACTATCTGTAGGTCATACAAATATGGGCTCTGTGTCCCCACACGGAGGGCCAATATCTAACCCATAAACACGTGACGATCGCTCAACCACTATGCCAAACGTGTCACATGTGTGTGTATTGTAGCTTTCTATCAGTGAAACAATTTTCTGAATCTGATCAGTCGTTCTAGAGAATTTTGCCTACAAACATACTTACAAATAAATAACTTTATATTATTAGTATAGATAAATCATCCTATTTTATGTGCCAAATCTGGCATAAGTATAATACACAATTTGTAATGCTATACTTAATAATAGCCCACGTAAACATTTACGATGTAACAACAAACAGATCACAGCTGTTTGTACGTTAGTTTGCGTAGCAAGTGACGTCATACGACTTGTAAATTTTTTGGTACTCGGTACAAACTGTATTCTATCATCATCCTATAAGCCAAAGGACGTCCACTGCTGAAGGTTTCCCTTATACATCTCCAATAGGACCGATTATATTCTTGCTAGCTCCAATGAAACCGGCGTGAAACAACGCTTACGTTGTGTTTCACCGAGTGAATGAGGATACCGGAGGCCCAAACCCTTTTAAAAGGCCGGCAACGCACCTGCTTGCGTTCTTGGCTTTTTAAAAGGGTTTGGGCTTCAGAGGAGTCACAGGAATTCTCTGGTGTTGCGGGTGTCCACGGCGTTTCCCATCTATCTCATACAAAAAAATCCACTGACCTTTACCAAGTCCTCTGTCCATTTCCATGGAAGCCGCTGCGATTGCCGGGGTGTGGTTTTTATTCAAGATCCTTTAAACCCTTATCACCATTAGTTCTATGTACGAACTATCTGCCATGCTCACAAACATCTTAAACATGACTCTCCATGAAAATCCTCATGAATCGTCCGCCTCTTGGGGTAGTGGAATCAGCCTACGCTCTCTTCGACATCAGATCATATCAGAAACCCTTCATGTCGCCATATCTCTACACCACACCCGTCTACCTGGGTTTAGGTCTCCCGCGAGATCTCTTTCCAGATTCAGATAGATGCAGTGTTAGGTTACCTATGTATGGCCTTCTCTTTTCCCAGTAACAACAATAAAACTTATTTCATTCCTAAAAACCGTCTCACATCAGCCGATCGACTTAAATAATTATCTTTCGGCGCTCCCTGGGAAGTCGTCAGGTTGACTGATCATCAATTTTTAAAACAGAACACTATAAACTCATCTCTTGAAAACAAGTGTAATCTCATAAAGAAACATAAATAATAATTGTAATGATTTACTACACAACAAATCATATATCAAAGCTGTCTGTCTGTACTATGGGAGTAGCAATACGTAGCAAGTGACGTCATTATGCCATGACCATGTAAGTTTGTTGGTTGTGCTAACAGATTTATTGTAGTGGGATTATGTCGGACGACTTTCGATAAGCGCTTGTTGAATCTCCGCTATTATTTTTCTATGATATTTTCAGTGGCAGCTCCAAGTTTCGATTTGTACTCGGTTTATGGAAATAGGCTCGCTCCTCTATTACATGGGAACTAAACTTACAAACATAGACGTGATGGTATGTTTTATATTTATGAGTCTCCTCTACATTTTAGAGGACGAAAGACTACCCATGACTGCGGAACCGCTCTCCGGGTTGTCCCTTTTAGTTTCTGAATAGGAATTTAAATTTCAACACAACACACAAAATATTGTCCTCGGTCATATGTATGGGTGACCATTTCTTAAACACATCGAGACTTCTCTGTGCCTCTCAGGCCATGTAAAGCCCCAACACTAAGCCAGTATCTTATCAAACCTTTAAATTTATTTACCTTCCACTTTTCGCACCAGTAATACACTGAGATAATGTCTGGACACAGCTGTTTTCTCAGTTATTTCTTCCGATATCTGCTCCCAGAAACACTCGGGAGCTAGGAACAAATCACGCGATCCCTTTCACTTATCATCCGTGTGACAGGTGCATGATTATCGGTGCCCAATAATATCGCTCAGTCATAATTATCACGGCACGCCCAACCTGGCAATCTGCCAGCACTGTACGTACAGGATGTTTGGGTAACGACACTGTTTTCTAGGTTTAGTATGCCGTGTAAGACTCGTTATGATTAAAGATATCTTTAGAGTCGGCATTTACAGCACACCTCGGTATCTTCAGATAATTATACCTCGAAATTTTCAGGATTGGTAAATATAGGATTGTATTGGGCTAATAAATTAGGTACTCATAGGATCATTTTACATGCTAAGATTATAAAGATCACCAGATCTGGTTTATATATTGAATCAGAAGTCGCAGGTTCACATCTTGCACGCAGTCGAATTATTCTTTCAATACAATGACTTTACTCATAGGATGCTCGATAACGCTACCTTACAAGACGCAACTTGCGGCACACCTCAGTTCCAAGAAGAGTATCTACTTGCCTCGCGTTGTGAATACTGGGTCAGCTGATTCCAAGTTATTGTATAAAAAAAAAAAAATTGGGCATCATATTGACAATCTAGATTTACTTCTAAAAAGAACAGCTGCTAGTTGTTTATCTTCAGAGTTGAAAGTCAGTTATCAACTAAATAATATTATACAACACAATTGGATAAGTTACGGCTTATTCATTTCTTAGCTGATTAATGAAAGTTTAGTTTTGGATAAAATCCCTTTATCCAAATTTTCAACCAAAGATGTTGGGATGTCTATAATTATGTTCAATTTATATTAAACAGCTCTACTATAAGCTAAATTTAATTTCATTCATCAGCTAAGAAAGGAATTGGCCGTGGGATTGGGAAATATGAGAAAGTAATGAATTGGTGAGTGATATTTCGCTTATAGATTGTTTACAAAAACACGTTGTCATAGTACTCAATAAAACGACAAATACATTTTGGAAATGATATTCGACATCCAACGATATCAGCTTATCACTTATTTTATCAGCAAGTGTGTAAGTGGAATATTTACTTTACTACACACTTCAACATCAGCGTAGATAGCTGTTATTGTTGATCTGGGTAACTTTGTTACGATCTTTCTCCATATTTTAACTCTCAGCACCTTTTTCAAACTATTACCAATAGTTAGACTAAAGTTATATGTTACTAGCTTCTGCCTGCGACTTCGTCCGCGTAGCGTGATGATATATAGCCTATAGCCTTCCTCAATAAATGGGATATCTAACACTGAAAGATTTTTTAAAATCGGACCAGTAGTTCCTGAGATTAGCGCGTTCAAGCAAACAAACAAACAAACTCTTCAGCTTTATATATTAGTATAGATAAAATTTCTTTACAAACAGTAAAAAAATTAAGGGGCCTTGTACTCCTGATTGGGAACAACTTTTACAATGGGACCAACCGTGAAATAATTATCATCAAATGTTCCATACAAATCTAATTTCACTCAACTCAACAAGTGTATGGAACAGGTTACCAGGGCTTGTACAAAAAGGCTTACCGTGGTCCTCATTGAATTCATTTTGCGTATATTCAAATTTTCAGTCTAAAATATTGAAATTTTCAGTTCTTGCTGTTTTAAAGATACAGAAGGATATCGCGGTAAAAAGATTACACAATCAGCATAGATTGGAGATTCTGAACAGGTTATACCCGTTGAGAACATTTACAGATAAAAAAATATATTAATGTATTTTTTTTTCTGGTAAGTGTTTTGTACCCACTGTATTATTCTGCGTGCTATGATTTATGCCAGCGACAAGTATAGTTCGGTGGTCGACCTAAAAGCTTGAAGCAATCTCGTCGCGTCGCCGCCGCCCTGTCGTTACATTACGCTCGCTTTAATAACTGCTTCACGGATTTACCTTCCGAAAACAAATTTATTGTGGAAATTGTTCAAATTAGTAAAGTAACCTTAATGCCTCGTTAGTTTTGTACTCGTAAGCGCTGCTGCTACCCGAGAGGTACTGGGTTCAATTCCCAAGGAGTCGAGCAGTGTTTGTTTCGGTGTTTTTCTATGATATTAGTAGGTCGCAATTTGGTTTGGTGCCCGATTGATGGCAATACAAGCTCGCCCTCTATTATATGGGACCTAAACATCGGCGAACTGTGTCATGTCTGTCTGACCATTTGGGTATTATAGGCGTGGTTGTATGTTATCCAAGCAGTTGTTTTGATATCGAGTGGATATCGTGAATCGAATTTGCTGTCTAGTTCGGTTTTCATATCAAATCCCTAAAAGATTAATTGATGTTAATATTTGAATTTGAATACCTGTAATTTCCATAAAAAATATATCTTCTTTTAGGTATACCAAGAATTCATAATTTACCCCAAATGTCTTTATTTACCCTAAATGTCATCTTTTACCCTACATGTCATATTTTACCCTACATGCCATAATTTACCATAAATATCTTAATTTACCTTTCCAGGTGTTCGTGATAAAGGAAGGCGTGCAATACAGAATAAGGATTGACTTCATCGTGCAGCGTGAGATCGTGCACGGCCTCAAATACGTGCAGAAGACTTACCGGCTTGGAGTTCCTGGTAAGAACAAACAAGATTCTTTTTCAGAATTCCTAGATTTACAGTTTAAATATTGAGGTCCACTACCAACCAGATGAGGCTGAATATCAATATTTTATACGAGGCGACTCTAAACAGACCTCTGCAACACAATTTCTGAACTATACCGATATTTAAGACTGTTGGAAGGAACCTAGATTAATGGTATCCGAATCAGAATAATAACAAAATTTGATTAAATTCTCTTTGGATTACTATTTATTTTATTATTTCGTTTGACATTCTAATGACATTTGCCTATACTCTATTTATGACGTCATAACTCTCTAGAATATTACCGTTACTCGGGGGTCTTAAATTTGATAAGAGAATTCGCATCTTACTATCAATTTTATATGATTTATGATTGTACGTTTTATTTTTTCACGCCACCCGGTCTAGTACCCGGTACGTATACATTTTTATTCTAAATGCACTGCCGATGATACCTTGTATGCCTTCAATGTCGTTGTGTATTGTATTCAATATTGTGAATCAGTGTATTGGAATGTTAATATAAGTTTTGTCTTCCTGATTAATCAAACCTTAGATCGTAGGGTGATTGAGCAACATTTTTGAAAGGATGCAATTTTGCCATACTATGTGTAATTCAGGAATTAAACATTTACTTAGTCTCACTGTCTCAAATAGCAACTAGTATTCTACTTAGGGCCGATTTTTCTGTCGCCAGATTACATTAGTGTAGGTATAAATTTGAATTTTAACAATTTTTCTATACAAAATCTGTCAACGTCAATTTTAATCCTCAGTTAATAGATTTTTATATAATGAAAAATCAGCCCATAATTAAAAAAATAATAATGGATGGAGCTATATTTTAAAATGGTCTTGGATTCATCATAATTTATGATACTGATACTAGTTGTTAAATAAATGTTGCCAACTTGAAAATTGTAACAAAATGGTAAATTTGCTGATGCTTAAACAAAATGTAACGCTTTATAAGCCAGTTAGCGGGTTCATTTATTTCTCCTCTTTTAATTTATATGCACTTCGTCCTCACTACCCTAAATTCTACATTTACTGAATTATATTACATTATGAATAAACAAATATTGCTTTTTCATTTACAGTCGATAAAATGACTCACATGGTTGGCTCCTACCCACCCAAAACGGAGATCCAGTCGTACACCACCCCCCCAGAGGACGCTCCATCAGGTATGGTCGCGAGAGGTTCTTACTCCGTCAACAGTCTTTTCACCGACGATGACAAAAACGTACATTTGCAATGGGAATGGTGCTTCGACATCAAAAAGGATTGGAAAGATTAAGCTTGGCCGTTTTATTTTTATGAAAAACGTCGACTGGTTTGGGTTCTGGATTTAGACTATTCTGTGCCATAGTATCGGTTATGTTTGCTCTGAAGATGTAAGTGATAAACACACAAATTTTGTAATAAGTACTTATATATAAAATTATTTGAAAATCGATTTATCGATATCGATAAATTAGTGATGTGAGCAATGTCGTTTTAAAATCGAGAAGGTTGATTTGGTACAACTACATAAATAACTTGTCCTTCATTTGCAAGAGCTTTAAAATAACAGAAAATGACTGGACGTAACTACAAAACGCACAGAAATGGTTTAATCGGTTGTTTCCGCGAGCCCAATCCAGTTGTGAGTGTCGAAAATGGTGGCTGACTGAGGAAACCTATTGACAAATTAGTGTAAACGCTTCGTCAAACAGAACGTGGGATCCGATGAAAGTTGTAGACAAAATTTGACAAGTAGTTTGCGTCGATAATAATATTTCACACTAAAATTTAGATGAAGATTTACGAAGTTATCTTCATAGAAGTATATTTTCATACTTTTTCTTATAGACAAACTAAATGTACAAATCTATATGGCACTTTGTCATCGATTTATATGTTGATTGACGAGAACTTTTTGCCGACATAGACAAATAAAATCGTCTCCATAGACAATAGTATGAGTAAAAACTTTTATAAATCGACCTTTTTCAATCGTAATCCTCCAACTATTTGACGAAGCCAAGTCATTAGTAATACCTATACATAACAAGATATGTAATTATGTGATTTATTTCCTAGTGTATACAATGTACTTTTTCTGTCAGATTCGTGTTGCAGTTAGCTATCTGGTTAAAACAGATGTCAACCTCTTT
The DNA here is from genome assembly GCA_947256265.1 of Acronicta leporina. Taxonomy (NCBI): domain Eukaryota; kingdom Metazoa; phylum Arthropoda; class Insecta; order Lepidoptera; family Noctuidae; genus Acronicta; species Acronicta leporina. The sequence continues at coordinate 14,424,310 of OX366521.1, forward strand.
TGATGATACCGATATATGATGTTAGTCTAGAATATCATATAAATCTGTATAAATTGTGAACACTGGTTTACCACAGTTAATCACTTCCACAGTAAACCAAATTCGCCGTGGCAAACCACAGTGTTGCCAGTATATTGAATGCAATTTCTTACTATATAAAATAATGAGTAGATTATAATTACAATACAAAAAATGCAATGTATTTCCATAATTTTTCATATACTTCTTACAAAAGATGTAGCAATATTATTATTTAGATTATAATTTAGCTTATCATTATTTTAATTGTTTTCAATGCAATTTGTCGTAGTAACTGGCGATTAGTTTGGAAACATCTTGAAACGTAGGTCAGTTCACTGTCAATCTTTTAGTCGGCACTGTATGCTTACACCGGCATTCCTGAGAGCATTTTTGGGTCAAGCTAAGACTCCTGGGGTCACCTTTAGTTTCAATAGTATAAATAAATAACAATAACCATAGATATATAGACTCTATTCTGATTGAATTTAAATTCGCGCAGTATTAAGAGATAAAACCTTTTTTATTATTAATGTGAACTTACAGTTCTTCTATTTTCAAATTTTGTGAAGGGTTGTATGATGAAATAATAATACTGCTTAGTGTTGCTATTAAATTGATGTTAATAAAGTCCAATTCCAAAATGTATTAATGTATACCTACTTTGATTTTATTTTTATTTTAAATAAAATGAAAAATTGTCTATGATGTATTTTATTTATGTTAAAAACACTGTGCAGATGTATGACGGAGGCTTTTTTATTGGCAACACTTGTTTGAAATTTGAATCAGAATAGGGTTGCCAGTCTTGAAACTAGTTTTTAAATACATTTTATCTCAATTTATATCTTATTAGTTTTTTTAACGATACCTTTTACTGTAATAAAGTCCTATAGAAAAACATCGTGTAAGTATCAATATATAGTATTATGAAAATAAATAAGGGTACTATATACGCACCAAGAAAAATCTATTTTTAATATTTCACGTATTACTTCCTAATGGTATAACAGTGCCAGTAAAGTCGTGGCAATAATACATGAAAATAAAAGTATTATGTATGTATGGAAGCTGTTCCCTTTATAGAGTAAATTAGACATTAAGACATTGAATCAAAGTACATTTTCAACCATGAAATTATTCGAAGCAGATTTTCGAGTTTCGTGGTTATGATTCCCCATTAAAAAAATCCTTACTTATTCTAACTAAATCGGATTATAAGATTGAGTTTATAGTCTAAAGAGGTTATAAACAAAGCAGTTTGGAAAAGGGTCTATGGGTAAAAAACTGAAAAATAAGGAAACACGTGTATAGGGTATATTTTTTGGTTGTGAGAGCGGGACAGTTCTATTTAACACTTAGAGCGATTTCTCTTTCATAAAACCTAAAAATATTTGCTTTGTTTGAACCTCGCGACTTGGTCAAAGAAATTGCTGAACAATCATACCATTACATTACAGCTATCATTTTCTCATTTCAAAATAGTACTGCCGAGTACACAATTATTATCGTCTAAATCAGTCATTGGTTTCGATTCACGACGGCCGTTTCAAATTAACAATAATATTAATAAGGCTTATCGCGTATGTGCGAAATTGTATTTAAGAGTTTGTCGGTTATATCTGACAGCTACCAGACGGCCTGGACTGCTGCTAACAGCATTTAAATTGGACAAATGAATTGCTTAACGCGGAAATGATTCGAGGGTGCTTCAGTATTAGGACTGGGTGCTCTTCCCTTAAAATTAAGGCTTCTTTTTATAAATTTTAGAATTAATTGTCCCATTTTTTGAATAACCTTTTTGCATTTTTATTGGTCAGTGAACGGGCCCGATATTTGACGTCTAGAATGAAAAAAAACTTAGATCATGTAGAAAACCTGATATTATCATTCCCGTATCACCGATCAGTCTAATACCCATTAGCTATACCTTAGGATATTGGACGAAATATTGGGTCCAAACTTGTACCTACAATTAGTTTGTGCTATATTTTATGGATTCAATTTATGTCAGTAATTATTATAATTCTACAGATTTGTAAGGGTGCGTACCTACTGTACGGGAGCATTTAATGTAATGTAACAATTCGGAATTCAATTTCGAGCATTGCCGGTGGTATTCGTTTTCAAAGTCTAGAGCTGAACAACAATATGCTTGTAAACGTCCTGCTGCAATATTTCGGACCTAACAATGCTTGATACTCGTGCTGTCGCATGCATGGCTATGCTCGAGCCAGAATTGTTACATAAAATTAAATGCTCGTAATCAGTCGGCACCTCTAAGGTGTACGCAATGTAATAGTTTGGCCAAAAATAAAGCTTATTTATTCAATAATAGTTTTATTTTGTCAATAAAATGTTACAACATTTGTTAAGTACTCATTACGCATTTTTTATACGTATCTAGGTCTAGGAATAAGACATGACTTTCCTATAAGATAACTACGTGTAAGTTTTCAAGCAAGCCTCAGTCAATATCTTCTCAAATTAGTTGGAGCCTGCAACATAAGGGCCGAAGCATACTGGGAAACGGCGGCGCGATGCGACATCGTACCGCAGAAAATTTCATAAAAAACCCCAATAACACTTTGCTCGACCTGGGAATCGAACCCAGGACCTCTAGCGTAGCAGTCGCGCTCAGGACCACTTGGCTAATGAGGCAGTCAGGTACCTATCTAAAGTACAAAATCAGGCTGCCTACTATTAATCTAGGTAAGAAAATATGTCCTATTTACTGTAATTTATTATAGTTAAAATATTTAGGGCCACTTGCATCAACTTCTTAAATATGTTTAAATTATATTTAAACGCAAAATTTATATGAAAAATAGTGTTTAAATACGATTTAAACATATTTAAGAAGTTGCTGCAAGTGGCCCTTAAAAATTACCTATTCACGATCGTATTCTGGAAATAAATTTCTGCGGTAAAATATATGGGTTTAAGAACGATAATGCTAAAACCTAGATGGTGGAGGACCCGACAGCCTCCGACCGTGGATATGCAAACCCTGTAAGCGAAAATAACTCATATCATTTAATGTCACAATTTTATGTAGACAGGTGCTGATTCCGTTTCTAATCTACCTACTCAGCTAATTTTAATCACATTGGCTCAGGATTCAGAAATGATTTTATCTAAGCGTAGGTAAAATTTCATGTCAACATTTATTTTAAAAAAACTAAGTGCATATTTTTATCATTTTTGTAATAAAATATTCACTTATTTGTATTAATTAAAGAAAGAAGTAACATTTTACGCTTTTTTTTGTAACCTCGAGTAGATTCGAACTATACCTAAATATTGCAGGGACCTCTGGAACTTTCTGGAACCTTTGAGTGCAATGAAGATAATTTAAAACTGATCTACAGCGATGGGGACTAAATTATAATTAATAAATAATTTCTGTTTAGTGAATTTAGTCGTTTGAGAACAAGAATCAACAAAATAAACATTGGGTCCTCCACCTCAGGTGTTGATCGAGAAAAAATAATAGGGTATTTTCCAAATCTTTGAAAACTGCGTATTTAAAGATTGGTAGGTACCTACGAACGATATAACAGAAAAATAAATTATTTAATGTCTTCTTTTCTCCATTAAACCGACGTTTAGGTACTGTGTGACGTCAACTTTGTGTAAACAATTTTAACACCTATTTAGTCTGTGGACATTAATTAATTTATTTTCATATTTCTGTTAGGTATATCGTTCGTCCCCATCTTTTTTGAAAACTTACAACTCAAACTGCACTCATTTAATTCATCGTAGATAATTAACAATCTCACCCTTCACCCCTTTTAGTAAAATTACACAATATGTCTCTGTGTAGTTTCCTTATTTCTGAGGGTCGTGACCTCCATACATGATTTTCTTGCATACACAATATGTAGGTAGGTACTATAGAAGGCATAAGAATTTTATTGAACTGGGCGATTGGTGCATCCTTGGCGGTGCCTATTCATAAAACAGCAGATAGGCACATCAAACAAACTTCTGAATGAGTAGGTAACGCAAAGGCGTGGTTTGTTTGTCTAACGTAAAATTGTTATGCGTCACCAAGTAGGAAATCATTTGCTGTAGAAGTGTAGATAAGTAATCTAAGGGCAGTTGTGCATGCTCTGATTACGGTTATTGCTCTTATGTTCCATTAGGTATTATATTGAAAATGACATTTTATCGTTTAAAAGTTTCTAGATTATAATATGGATATGGACTAGATTAAAATGTTATTCTGAACGTCACAGCTAAAGTAGGCACTTAAAGGAACATGAAAAAGTTTTCGTTTATCAATCGTACCTAAATTTGCTTGCGGAAGTCAAATTAGAAGGCCAATTCTAGTTAATATAAAATATTCTAAACTAGCTTCTGCCCGCGGTCTGTCATCACGACCCACGGGAACGGGATAAAAAGTATCCTATGTCCGTCTCCTGGTTCTAAGCTACCTCTCCACCAATTTTCAGCGAAATCGGTTCAGCCGTTCTTAAGTTATAAATAGTGTAACTAACACGACTTTCTTTTATATATATAGATATAATTGCAATCTAGTCTTAATACCGATAATGGCAAATGGTACCTATGCTCCTAATCTAACAACTAGGTAAAACGTGAGAAAGTTAGATATATTCTATGAAAAGTCTACTAACTATTATAAAATTGTAAAAAAGCTGTGTCTGTACATTGAAGATATTTAAAAAAAAACAAGTGGGTTAGGGTATATAAACGTATCCGAATCCAAAAATGTGATTTTTCAAATTCTTGTCTATTTGTCTGTTTGTTACGGGTTGGCGCAAAAACGACTGAATAGATTTTAATTTTGGTTATCTCTGTTAGAAAGTATGTACTCCAACTTAAAAACTGGTATACTTCTTATCTCAAATAATTAAACGGAGCCTGCGATACAGCTTGAACTCTCTAATGTATAGAGACCCATACAAAGAAGAGATCATCACTGTTGGTAATTGAGCTTCAAGCGAGGAAGCTGCGGGCAGAAACTAGTAATGTAATAAAGAAAGTAATGTAATGAGATCGAAATATAAATATAATTTGATCCAAAGAAAAAGGACTCTCCATGTAATTAGATATCATCCTCCTTCACACACCACAGTCTTAGCTCAAAATCTCATCCAAGTTGACATCATACACTCTACTGTTGGGTTGCCGCGTCTGCGAGTAGTGATCCTTCTTCAGTGCCATCACGACGTGCAGATCTGCCTGCGTGGCTGGGCAGAAGGCAGTCAAACGTGTGGGTACATAGGCTACATTGAGGAGCTTCAGAGGCATTGCTAGCGCCATGCAGCCTTGCTCTGAAAAGAAAGAAATCAGGGTGGTTAGTTGGTGGGAATTTAAGTGAAGCAGCAGGATAGACGTATATTAATATCTGGTAGGTAAAAATGCCAAAACTGCTAAACATTTTGCGATAAATTTGGGCTAGGAGATAGCGTCACTGTATAAAGATAACCTCATATGTCCAGAGATCCAAACTTTACAAGAAACGAAAAAAATAATAATTCCATTAATGTTTAAAACATCATGTGCTTTTGTCTAATGTAGGTACCTAGTGGTCATGTATTCCCTATATTTTGTCATGCCCATGGGATGCATGGCAATCACCCCGACCATGACAGGCATCCGGATTGAATGCGCGCGTGTGCTAAAACGCGCGCTACCTACCTACTGTAGCCGTTGTCTGGTCGGGCGGCGGGCTCCCCAAGTCATGATCTCACCTGGCATCTTCCTCCTGAAATGCACGTTCTCTATCATGTAGATCCCGCTGCGTCCAAGCACGTTGGAGACAGTCCTGCTGGCGAACTCCCTGGTCTGTTCCGACTCGAAGGTCGGCGTGTCAGTGGCCACCCCAACCACGTGGCTCAAGTTCGCCGATATCCATTCTGCTAGCTCGTAGCTTAGTCCTGAAAAATAAAATCGTGGAAGTAGGTTCAGTCGTTTATCATAGCAAGACATCAAGGCTGTATTCGGCGACGGGTAAGGCAGAGGTGTACTTATGTATACCCCATTTCGCCGATATGTTTACGTCCCTATCAGCCTATTACCTACTAGGTATTAACCGGGCACAAATCCCAAACTTCGAGCTGCTACTGAGAATTTCATAGAAAAACCAAATAACACACTGTTGTTGGGTTTTCTTTTTCTATTAAATTCTTAATAGCAGCTCGGAGTTCGGGATTTGGGCACAGTTAAATATTCGCTCTGTAAATCGAGTTACGATCGTTGTGCTCGTAATTTTTTTGACAAAATAATGTCAAGATTATTGTACCTAAGTAGAAACACTTCATTTTGGCAATAAGCAAATATCTTTTTTTATACGTTATTGTCGTACTAAGCAATCTACACACTAAATCGTTCCAGTTTTTCGGCACAAAAATAAAAGCGAATGGTGAAAAAAATTACGCTACTCTAGTTCTTATCCCACGTATAGTGGCATTAGGCTCGCCCCCTTTTACTTGGGACCTAAATATTCCGTACTGTGGGTGTATTTCGGTACGCTTCAGCCTAACCCTTCGGGAAATACAGGCGTATGGTATTTTTTTTGGAATACTTGTTTAATTAATCTAAACATGTTTTTTCTTTTTAAGTTTACTAGCAATGTGGGTCACACATTACTAGTATTCTTGTTAACCCCTCGTGCTAAGCTAAATGCTTATGTTACGAGTTCACGTCGGTAGTGCAATGGCTGGGTATCGGACAGGCAACCACATGATCGCAAGTCCGAAGCCATTACCTTGGCTAGATTTTTGATGACTAATTTAGTTCTGAAGATAACTTTGTTCGCAAAAAGAACCGCAAATTAATGTTTATTGTTATCGTTCAAGGCGTTTCAAATTATCACATATCTACACATTAAAAAATATCTAAACATGATTGGTGTCTAGCTAGGATTGGTATCGTTAAAAGGCCGATAAAAGGACATTCAAAATTGGCATTATTTACTCAGATATAATATCTACAATAGCTTCATTAATGCATTAGTCATTTATTGAAATATTTTGGGTTGGGTTTGCATACCTACTTAAACTTTATTCATATTTATACAACAATAGTTTTAGTAGGTAAGTATATGCAAAACCCGAGACATGTGTCTAGTTATTTTAGTGAAGGAAAAATTCGACTCGCAGGCAGGATTCGAATCTGCGTCTTCTGGTTTGATACACCAGACGCTATGACCACTAAGCCACCGCGAGTCCTACCTGCCATGTCGAAATTTGTCTTTACATTCTGAACTTACGTCTTAAAGGTGACGTCAGTAACATCTATTGACAAGCAAGTTACTTTGCCTCAACCGACACGACTTACCTTACGGTTAGTTCTATGTCGTACGATGCTACCATACCTACCTACTAACTATCTTTTTGTGTTTTTTTTTGCATTTTTCATGCTAAGATTATAACATGCTCACAACGTCTTATTACCCCCGCCCCGCTGTGTACTGTAGTACCTACCTCTATGATCTGCCATGGCTTGAGTTGAGCGCGTATAATAGCGAAAAGATACTTTAGTGTCGCTTCATGTCCTACTTGTAACTTTTCAAATAATTTTGGGACAAAATATAACGTGTTGTAAAAAATATTGGAATCGACTCAGTTACTTATTCTGATAAACCGTATTTAAGTTTCGCATATATTAAAAATAATCTATACTAATATATAAAGCTGAAGAGTTTGTTTGTTTGTTTACTTGAACGCGCTAATCTCAGGAACTAGGTACTGGTCCGATTTGAAAAAATCTTTCAGTGTTAGATAGTCCATTTATTGAGGAAGGCTATAGGCTTTACATATATCATCACGCTACGCGGACGAAGTCGCGGGCAGAAGCTAGTGTTGTATAAACGTACGTTGTAATGCCCAAATAGATGAGAATTAAAAAAAATCCAAGAAGAGTAAATAATATGAACACGACAAATCATTGATCTCGAGTTCAAATCCAACGCACACACCTCTGGATTTTCAACGTCATATGCGTACCTACTTATGATTAAACGGTAAAGGAAAGCATCGAGAAGAAACCTGCATGCCTGAGATTTTTTCTTGACAGTGTGTCAAGGCCATAATCCACCATGGATTATAGCCTGGTCGTTCTCATTCTGAGAGGAGGACCATCCCCAGTACTGAGACAGATCATGAGTAGATGAGTACGACTATCAGTAGTACCTATCCAGAGGTTTTGTTATCGTGCCTAAGATGGCCATCTAGGGACTCTATGGCATAACAGAGTTTTGGACCCTATTAAAAAATAACTAAAATAAGTCCTCGCTCTATTTATGGGAAAGACGGAACTGCAGACAAAGCCATACCGTTGAAATAATAAATACTTACCAGGTATCTTACAAACGCAGGTCCTCGAATTAATCTGGTTGTTATTTTCCTCCGTCCAGCCGAACTTGAAGAGCAATAATGTTGGTTCTTTAGGATCATGTTTTAAAGCTGCCCACTGCAAGGCCACGTCAAGAGTCAGGACTACTGATGGATTGAGGGTAGTCAGCGTACTCACGTCCACAACTGACACTGGAAGGGAGAAATAGTCATATCATGGCAGATAGTCCATAGCTACTGCTACTCTCTTTATTTCTGGTGGTTCTAGGTGGTCTTTGAGTCTTTGATAAACTCAGACAGAACCAAGGAACCATTTCAATATTACTTATTTCCGTAAGGAATTCATTCCGATTCACAGAGCTGGAGTTAAGTAATTTAAAGCGGTTTGCTAAAGTTTAGTTGCAGTCAACTGACTGCAACTAAACTTCGATAGTTCCAGGATAACTATCCTGGAACTATCGAAGTTCTTCCCCTCTCTTTTCATCACATAGGTTATATTCTACTCCTAGTTAATTGGTAGCTTTATTGGAGAGAATAAAGAATAGAATATCATAGAATTTCTTGGAGTCTTTACCAAAGAGTTACTTAGTATAAAGGAATTGGTTACTTACACCTGCTCAGCAAATACTCTGATGGTATAACAGCTGGGTGCATGGATCCGGTGCTTCCTGTGTGCTCCAGATGTATTCCAGTGCCCAGGCCTGAGGCTCCACAGTTGATGCACAGCTTCCTGAAAAAAGATGATGATACTTGGCAGTGTATTCTCGGATAATTAATAGGAAAGGTTTTTGTTAATATTATTAGTGTCAGTGTCAGTGGGAGAGTTAGTGTTATTTATTTTATTAGCTTCTTCGTCGCATTTAGTCTACTTGGAATTGGGTCCGACTTAGTGGATGGAATCCTTTCGCTTTACATTTGTTTACACCAGTTGATTCCTCCTTCTTGACTTCCTGGCTTCTCTTTTGAACTCACTTGTTATAAGTGCAATTTTGCCAAATCAAGTTGAAATACCTAAGCATTTTGTTGTCTCAGTCTTCCCACTTAGGCACCCACCATATCATTTTCCACTGCTACTGATTGGAGTAATAAGATTTCTATCTCATATCCACTTACCAGTGCTTCTCCACGGCTCCATAGTACATGGACAGCTCCCGCCAAGTTGTGGGCTTCGTCATATCCACCACGTCAATGTGTTCAAAGTCATTTTTACAAAAATATATAGCAGACATTTGCAATAGTAATGTTGTCAAGATTATTTGTGTATTCTTAATCATTATTCAATTATTTTATTATAGATTAGGTATCAATTTCGTTTATAATAAGTAGCAGACTAATATACTGATATTATTAGAATTATTATTTTCAAATAAATTTTCAATAGAACACTGAATTAATTGAAATTTTCTTAACCTTTTTATCGTCAATGTTACGAGTGTTTTAGTGTTTTTTTCTACACTATGTTGTAATTATCTTTGTAAAGTAACGTTTTCGTATATTTTTATATTAATTATTATACTACAATTAACTTTAACTGTAGTTACAAAGTATTTATCACCAATAATTCGTATTAATTTAACAGCATTAGTCTAATTAGTAACGGCTGTTAAGGTCTATAAGAAAATGGCGGGAGGCGTCGAGATCGTTGTTATATGTACATAGAAAGTATTTGTTTGTTTATTTTACTGTTGATTGTTTTTTTATGAACAAAGGGTTTGTTACCGTATGCTTATAATTATGTAAGCGATCATTCCTCTTGACATTGTTTGATGACATCAACCCTATTTTGTTGATTTGATGGCGTGTTTGGCGTGACTGAGATATTACGTAGGTACTCCACGGTATTTGTCCCGCATTAGTCTAGTGATCTTGAGCACGAATGTGAGGCTACGTGTCCTATGTTCAAATTCCAGGTTTGACAAACTGTTATTTTTAACGAAATTCTCAGTCGCAGCTTGGATTTGGCTACTTGGTTTTTTTATGGTCTCATGAAAATATTTACAACAAAATAGAGCCCACATACAAACTAAAAATTGGTTTTAAAATAAGGTAACCTATTTATAAGCATTTAAATTTATGCTAGAAAGAGAACGTAGTATAGAGAACTGTGACGTCACAAATAACAGCGCCATACAAATCTTATATTAACACTCGCTTTGTGGGAAAAGGACAAAGTATCTCCTCTTAATCCACAGTAAAACCTTTAAATGGAACTATATCTTGGAAAATTATTAGCCGATTTAAATCATTTTTTTCAGAATAGGAACATATTTAATGACATAGATAGGTATTTAACTAGGCTTAATTGTTTTTAATACATCAAACACCATACGTGTACCCAATTGTGAAATTAAGTAACACTATTGACGGTTTATTGAATCCCATTTAAGTATACTTACACATAAATTATGTAAACACTCATTCACATAATAAGTATACACTTTATTTTATTTATAACAGATGCATGTCCTCTGCTGGATAGTGGCCTTAATAGTCCTTCGTCTTTGGGCCAATCTGTAGGGATACAGATTGGCCCAAGGACCGATTATATGACTTATAGTGTCCTTCAATGATAAGGACATAGGCAGGTATGTAAATAATTAGATATTTTCTTATTAATAGCGAAACCCCAGCAAAGTATCAAGTACCTACTTACCTATCGCACGTTGTGGCGATTTTGAGTTGTTTTTCCATAGAAAAGAATAAAAACATCTATTTGATAAATTCCTTACATAATCATGGATTATAGAATTAAATAGATATAATAGTAAGTATTATTCCATGATATGAGGTGAGTGCCAAAGCCCCCAGCGTTGGTTGCGGTAATCCTGGGCCAAAAGTCAGCTCGTTCTAATCATGACACTGATATATGAATTTATAGTGCCCATAATCTTAAGGTGCGCACAGACTAAGCGGCAGTAGCCTAATATCTAGGGCGCAGGATTTGTACTACCGACGTGAACCCACTCGTAACACAAGCATTTAGCTTAGCGCGAGGGGTTAACAAGAATACTAATAAAGTGCAACTCACATTTGTAGTAAGCTTTTTATAGTTAGTAGCTATAGTAGGAACCTTATAAGTAGATGAACATAGCTTAAACAGATTCCATATTATTTACATATCGAGATGTCTTCATATGGAAAGTATTGTTTACCACAACAGAAACTGTAAATGGCTTGTCTAAGTAGACACCTAGTTTTATTTGTCGCTTTGATGGTGTGCGTTTTTACCACATAGTTTTTTATTTAGAAATGACATCGGGTTCTCAACTTTAATCTTCGTTTAATATAGTCGACCTCGGTCAAACTTGGACATCCTTCAACGTCCTCACATCTTGTTATCGCAATATTGTACCAGTGAAGTTTGTAATTTATTTATTTTAAAAGAGTGTCCATGGAGTTTCTTGCCGGATTCTTCTCCATAGGATCGACCTTTTGGAACCGTGCAACTAGAATCACAACGTTTCATAAACGCTTGTAAAAGCTTATTTGAAATAAAAACATTTGAACTTGAACTTGAACTTGATTAGAAAAAAAAAACTATGTTACCTTATAATAATACCTACTCTGTCGTGTATCACGAATTGTTAGTAGCAACTCGGATATTGGAGGCTGATTTCCCATTGCGTGGGACCTAAAATATAGGTACTGTTGACCAATTCCGGGCAGCAACTGCTTCTGAGGATTTTATAGAAAAACCCAATAAAAATTTATTTCTCGGCCTGGGAATCGAACCCAGTAGCTCCAGCGTAACAGTCACGGGACCACTAGACTAATGGGGCAGTTTGAGAAAGTCTGGAAGTCTATTTAGATAGGTAATGTCTATTTTATTATTATTGAATTTGCATGTAGTCACTTCTACAATCTAGGATTCGCGATTCAAATTCGCTACGACCTCGACATTAAAACATACTCGTACCGATTAAAACATACCATCACGCCTGTATTTCCTGAAGGGTTAAGCAGAGGCGAACTAATGTACACCCACAGTTCGCCGTTATGTTTAGGTCCCATGTAATAGGGGGCGAGCCATTAATCGGGCACAAATCCTAACTCCGAACTGCTACTGGGACCTCTAGGACCTCTAGCATAGCAGTTCCCATTTATTATATTTCGAACAAAAGTACCTAAGTACTGTGATATCTTGATAGTTGGTAGGTGTAGATGGGAAAAGAAACCCACAACGGTGGATATAATTCATATAATAAGTTTATATTTCGAGGCTCTCCATAGTAATGACACATAATAAAGCATTACATTGTATTTTATAATAAGTCAATAACCCAAATCCGTGCGTCATTATGTTACCGTTAATTACTAAATGTCGCAGTGCAACAGCGAACTAAGGCAATACGCTACAGTACCAACCGTGTAACGACAACGTTGTCAAGCTACGCAAAATTCTACTAGTCACTCAAAATGTTGAAATAAAATAACTTTTAACAAAAAAAAAACAAAACTGCTTTCAAAAACATTAAAAAATATACATGTGCGAAACAGTTTCAACAGTTTCCGAAGTTCGTAGCAAAAACAAGGGATTCGTCCAAATTGAAACATTATTTTTGATGTTTTTAAAATTAGAAGTATAGAGTATGGACGCACCTTTAGAGATTTTTTCGGATTTTCAGTGGCCAGATATTTTTTATAATAGTAAGTAATCTATGACGCTTATCTACTATAATAAATAGTAATGCTTTTATTGTGTTTTTTCGGATAGGCAACTGATTTTGCATACGGCGTACGGATTCGAAAACATAGAAATTGCGTGTTATTTTTGACATTTCATACGGTTATCATAGAAATACAATAAGTATAAGTCATACCCTGCTGACAAAGATAATAGTTGACGCTAATAAAAAAATATAATGTTAATAACATTGTAAACATTTTGTGAGCGTCAATCATCACTACTTATTATAAAACAAAGTCGTTTCCCGCTGTCTGTCCCTATGTATGCTTAGATCTTTTAAACTACGCAACGGATTTTGATTCAGTTTTTTTAATAGAGAGAGTGATTCAAGAGGAAGGTTTTAAGCTATTTAATATTACGCTACGACTCTTAGGGACGGGGCAGCGCGGGTGAAACCGCGGGCGGGTCGCTAGTTAATATTATAATCTGATCCGCCTTTGGTTTGTATGGAAAATTCCCTGTGTGGGAACGGGTTAGAATACAGTTCCAGCCATCCAGATGAGCATCTCGTAAGAAGCGTGAAAATATCTGACTTGCTTGGTGGTAGGACCTCTTGGGGTCTGACGCTGGCGACGACCATTATGTCGGAGACTGTCATAATGCACCATAGTGTGTGTTTCGACTTTTTTGCGTGAGACGCAATTCCCGGTTGTTGCGGGTCTAGCAGCCTGCAGACCGTAGAGGCTCTAAGGCTCGACAACGCATCAGCAACTCCTCTGCTGTTGCAGTTGTTATCTGCTCGTTTGTCGACAAAATAAAAAAAAGGCGAATATGATGATCACAGATCTGTCTATGATGTTTATTCTTTGTGTTTTTTAAATAAAGATTTAAGTGAAAAGTTAGTTGTAAGAATATGTATGTATAGGTACCTACTATGAAAGACGGAAGAACACATTTTAATAAAGTAAGATTTTCGATAGCCTAGTGGTATGACCATTTGACTGCCAAGTTAAAGGTCTGAAATTCGAATCCAAGGCAGACGTATCTGTGAATTAATATAGATATTAAATATTAATTAACAATTAATTATTATTATTTAATTAATATAATATTAAATTATTATATATTAGATAACTAATAGATAGATAGATAATATATTAAATAAGAATTATATAACTACTAATGAATATCTATATTAATTAATAGTTAATTTATCAAGCGTTTAAAAGCGGTTTGATGACGAAAGAAATCAGTACTCTAAACTATCACTCGTATAATAATATGATCTATTCATAGTAGGTACAATACGCTCAATTTGATTCCATACATTTTATTGTTACAGATAAAATTTCATATCTAATAATTATTTTACAATTTACAGTATCTAAAATAATTGATTTTATATACGTCTCAATAAATTTGAACAATATTTGGAAATCATTTTCCTTCATGCTATTTAACTTCCTCATTAGCCACGTGGTCCTGAGTGTGACTGCTACGCTAGAGGTCCTGGGAACATTCCCAGGTCGAGCAGTGTTATTGAGTTTTTCTACAAAATTCCCAGTAGCAGCTCGGAGTTTGGAATTCGTGCCCGGTTAATGGCAATAGGTTCGCCCCCTATCACATGGGACCTAAAACATACCGGCGAACTTACTGTGGGTGTACTTTAGTACGCCTCTGCCTAACCCTTCGGGGAATACAGGCGTGATGGTATGTATATTAACTATATTACTTAAAACCATTACTGAGCTGAGGTGAAGGTACTAAGGTACACCTGCAGTTCGCCGGTATGTTTAGGTCCCATGTAATAAATAAGGGGGCGAGCCTATTGCCATTAAGCGAAAATAAACCAATAAGGTTTGTATAACTAATTATTAGGTAATTATAGTGATAGTAGGTAAATTAATGTCGCCGCTTTGTCATTGAACTTAGCCGATTGTAAGCTAATCCCTGAAATTACGACGTATGTCGCTGATATAATTATTATCACCAAGTAATTAATTATGTTAGCTGATTAAATAAAATCATGTTTCAGACATGTCATGCATAATAATCCGGTAAAAATATTAGTAGGACTAGCCACACGATCGCGTAAATTTTCCCATTCAATAAAATCCAGAAATATATCATCACGTAGGTATGTAATAGGGGGGGGGGGGGGGTACAGTTCAGAGCCACTACTGAGACATTCATAGAAAAATCTAATAAAATGTTGTTAAAGCTGGGTATTGAATCCAGGACCTCTAGCTACTAGACTAATGAAACATATTGAATAAGTTAGTTTTCAGTTTAAATATCTACTAGTTTTTCACGTGGGAGAGCCATGCTTCGGCACGAATGGGCCGGCTCGACCAGAGTGATACCACGGCCTCACAGAAAACCAGCGTGAAACAACGCTTGCGTTGTGTTTCGCCGAGTGAGTTGAGGTTACCGGAGGCCCAAACCCTTTTAAAGGCGGGCAGCGCACTTGCGACTCCTCTGGTGTTGCGGGTGTCCATGGGCGGCGGTTATCGCTTACCATCAGGTGATCCGTTTGCTCGTTTGCCCCCCTATCCCATAAAAAAAAAAAACTACCAAATTAAATAATCCTACTAATATTATAAATGCGAAAGTTTGTGAGGATAGAAGTATGTTTGTTACTTTTTCACGCCAGAACGGCTGGACGGATCTGGATAAAATTTGGCACAGAGATAGATTATAGTCTGGAATAACACACATACTTTTTATCTGAAGTCCACGCAGACGAGGTCACGGGCAGAAGCTAGTATTACCTATAATACATGAACTGCTTCATTACTCTTGTGGTTGTAAGTATGATTGCTACGCGAGATATTCTAGCTTCAGTTCCCAGTAAGAGCAAAGTATTCGTGTGTCTTTCTAGTTAATTTCCAGTTGGAGCTCGGAGATTTGTATCGGGTTGATGGCAAAAAATTCGCTCCTGTTACAGAGGATCTACTCATGTGTAGGTACTGTGGTTTTAAATATTACATTTCTCCCTAACCCTATGGGAGAATCCCGGTGTGAATGTGTCTTTATCTATACTAATATATAAAGCTGAAGAGTTTGTTTGTTTGTTTGCTTGAACGCGCTAATCTCAGGAACCACTGGTCCGATTTGAAAAATTCTTTCAGTGTTAGATAGCCTATTTATTGAGGAAGGCTATAGGCTATATATCATCACGCTACGCGGACGAAGTCGCGGGCAGAAGCTAGTGTACAATATATACCTAACAGCCTTGGTTAGCATGTGACTAAACTATATATTATACTAACGTATAATTGATTACTCTTACGCGGACTGCAGATAAAGGAAAACGTAATCAATGCAGTAAAAAACGAATGAACCTACTATTTTGCAAATAAATGCTACTTCTTACGATTGTCATAAGTGAGTGTTCGTATGACAATTAGGATCGGCCGCGTTGTGCCAAAAATGGTTACCCATCCATAGATTGATCACGGCCAGTACTCCTTAACAGTCCGGTGGACTGAATTTCCATTACAAACGTAATTCCGAAATAAATCGTAATTCAAACACAGTTTAATTTATTTATTTATTTATTTATTTATTTATTTATTGGAAGACCAACAGCATTAACAAAGAAATTTAGCAACTTATATAAAAAAAACACTTAGCCAATTACAGGTCTTCACTCATAAGTAGCACTCTAGAAACGACATGCGGTGAGAATAACATTATCAGTATACCTATAATATCATACATAATTTACTAAAGACAAACTATAGTTACGTAAATCAACCTTATTACTCAAGAAAGAAATCTCGGGCTAGCATCCTCCGTATAGAAGTAAAGTTAATGTTAAAAATGTCAATATTATGTAATTTGCAAATATTATTGAGTGTCTTGCCAGCTCGCCATAGAAAAGTATTTTGCCGGTAATTAGATGATGCAAGGGGTAAATTAATGGGCATGAAATGACGGTTAGACCTAGTGGGGGTATTAAAACCAATCTTCCCGAGAAGTTCAGGGCAGTCCA
The DNA here is from genome assembly GCA_947256265.1 of Acronicta leporina. Lineage (NCBI taxonomy): Eukaryota > Metazoa > Arthropoda > Insecta > Lepidoptera > Noctuidae > Acronicta > Acronicta leporina. Next base: position 14,441,279 of record OX366521.1, read on the forward strand.
TGGTATTAGATATTATTTTTAATAGAAAAATAACATCTGCAATTTCTCGTCTTTTAACTAGCGGAAGAAGGTGAAATTTAGAACATAATTTAAAATAATCTTCACTTTTGTAGTTTAGTTTAGTTCTATAGCATAAATACCGTATAAACTTTTTCTGAACATTTTCTAATCTGATTACGTATTTATTATATCTAGGATTCCAGACCTGAGACCCGTATTCCAAAATGCTGCGAACAAATGTGCAATAAAGTATTTTAAACGTTTTAGCCTCTTTAAAGCAAGTCGACGTTCGCATTACAAACCCAAGAGATTGAGACGCTTTTTTTACAATACTGTCGACATGCTCATCGAAAAGTAACTTTGAGTCATACACCACACCCAAATCGCGGACCTTGTGGCATTTGTGCAATCTATGTCCTTTTAATGTGTAATCCGAAAAGACAATATGCTTTTTCCTAGTAAAAGTCACAACAGAACATTTTAACGGGTTAAGATCCAGCTTATTTCTGATGCAATAATCATCAATAGACGATAAATCAGCCTGAAGGGCCAGAACATCCGCCTGCGACGAGATAGATAGAAAGACCTTCATGTCATCTGCAAAACATAGTAATTTAGCACTACGCTAATCGAAGTGTATTATTATTTGGAGTCCGGTATCCTGGGTATCTAGGTTCCTGCTCTACCATTTCATCCAAAATACTTCACTGGAAATAATTGTAAGCTAATGTAATTCTGTGTTACTTAAACAAGTTTGGAACGATTTTCCGGTCGTTTATTTCAAGTGAAGTAGTAGTAGATGAAATGATACAGTAGGAATCTAGATTAACGGTATCTCAACCTGAATTAATAATAAATAAAATAACATAACATACCATCACGCCTGTATTCCCCGAAGGGTTAGGCAGAGGCGTACTAATGTACACCCACAGTTCGCCGGTATGTTTAGGTCCCATGTAATAGGGGGCGAGCCTATTGCCATTAACCGGGCACAAATTCCTAACTCCGAGCTGCTACTGGGAATTTCATAGAAAAACCCAATAACAGTTTGCTCGACCTGGGAATCGAACCCAGGACCTCTAGCGTAGCAGTCGCGCTCAGGACCACTTGGCTAATGAGGCAGTTATATAATATAATAAATAAAATAAATAAATTTTAATAAAATAAATATAGTTTTTGTGGGCAATTCAAGCTCCGCCCTAACCTAACCTAACCTAACCTAACCCTGTAGTTAGATTAATTATCATAAAGCTCTTTATTACCATCCTCATTATTATCAACCTATTCATTGACTGCTCTCCTAGTGAGCGCCACAGAGCCTGGTCTTCGGCTTTCCTCATCCTGCTGCAATAAAACTGCGGAAGGCATTTCTCGTAAATAAATATCTACAAATAATGACGGCTGCCTAATCTGTACTAATATATGGATGTTGATATGATAACACGCTTACAAAAACCGAGGAAAATACCTAAATATTGTCAGTAGATCGTTAACGTGCAAAAATGGTGCTTAAGTTTGTACTAATAGCCGCGTTAGCGTACCTAGCCGATGCTAGGAGAGCTCCTCACGCCGACTATGTTGAAAGCCTGCTGAAGCAGCAACCAGCATCGCGGTACTCCAATAATATTGAAGAGGATGCTCTCTTAGATGCCGTAAGTGGAAAACTAATTACCTACGGATTAACAATTTGAACAATTGCGCGATCAACAATTTGTTCAAAAAATATTATTTGTTCGAAATGTTGACTGTGTTTAAATCGGAAGTGACATCTTTCAACAAAGATAGAATAATATTGTCTATAGTATGATCAATCTAACTGTGAGTTTGAAATATGAGTGTATAAGAAAGGAGAACTGACTCCGTGTAACCGACCCATAATATGTAAATAGACGCCCACTTGGTTATCCTTTTACCACGAAAACTTTAATAAACAATTAAATATTTGAACAAAGTATACCACAATATAGTACAACCCCTGACCAATGCGTCGTTGTCATCGTCAGACCTCATTTGTTAAGTAATTTATTTATCTGGTTGTCATCCTGCTTATAGGGGTATTTATAAACCGGGTCACATTAACGATAGAACAATATTAATCTAAAAACCATGTGATTTCAACTTCTAATTTTTTTAATCTTAACCTGCCTAATAAAAAATATAAATTGTATGTAATATGTAGGGTATTATTGTTTATAATGGACACAGGGAATCCTAGTGTGGGATCTAGGGACTCAACCAATAGTGTAAAAACTTTCTTAGAAAATAAATATTTTTCATTTTTTTCAACGTGCTACAAGAAAAATAATACCTAAATATTTTCAAAGTTCAAAGTTCAAATGTTTTTATTTCAAATAAGCTTTTACAAGCGTTTATGAAACGTTGTGATTCTAGTTGCACGGTTCCAAAAGGTCGATCCTATGGAGAAGAATCCGGCAAGAAACTCCATGGACACTCTTTTAAAATAAATGAATTACAAACTTCACTGGTACAATATTGCGATAACAAGATGTGAGGACGTTGAAGGATGTCCAAGTTTGACCGAGGTCGACTATATTAAACGAAGATTCACGTTATTTGAGAATCCGATGTCATTTCTAAATAAAAAACTATGTGGTAAAAACGCACACCATCAAAGCGACTCGAATATTTTAAACATATTAAGCAGTAATGTTTGGATTGTGTGTATAATTTAATAATGTTTTTATTTTTAGTTGAATTTCTGTTATTTTGTAAATACATAGTTTAATAATATTTTAAGTTCTTAACTGTCGCATTAGGGTAAGCCCTGTAATGAGCTGTTACAATAAAGAAATAAATAAATAAATAATTAGAGAATAGGAAATTTGAAAATATAGATTTGTTGATGTAGTTTTTGACTGATGTGTTCTTTAGTTTATTTGCTTTCATTTTGCTTAAATCTTTAAACACCTTTGTGTTTAAAGATTTAAGCAAAATGAAAAAAAAAACGTTTCTGTCATATTGTTCTACGTAAACTAAAGAACACGATCAGTCAAAAACTACATCAACAAAAAAATTCGTTCGATTCGAACGTTCTTTTTTTAAATTACCAGAATGATTATAATAATTCATATTCTTATTTTGATTTTCATTTGAGCTCATAATTTCCATTAGTTCACTGGGTTTATTTGCTACAAATCATATCCCACCCGCAAATTTTATTTTATATCTACATATCTACTTGGTTAATTTTTAGTAAGGCAAGGTAGGCATTAGCTAATATGTCTTCTTGGCATTTATAATTAACAATGTGGTGATATATTAATGAGAATGTGAGATTTAATGCAAATCTGGATAAGATAGTGACGTGAAGTTGTAGTTCGGTTTTCTTAACAAGTCACTAGGGAGGTAATTCAGGTAATGAAAATGACTAAGAATTACATATACATTAAATAATTTATTATACCTAATTCTCTCAGAATGAAATAGATTACGCTATAGCCCACCACGCAAGTTTAATTCGGGTTGGCAGACCTCACACGCCCGTCGAGAAAATCTCTCAGGTACCTACGAAGGTTTCTTCACGATGTTTTCCTTTATCGTTTGAGCGCGTGACAATAAATTATTGATACGCTGACTTAGAAAAGTCAGAGGTGCGTGCAGTGTATTGGAACTGAGACCCTTGACTTCAGTCCAATGGTCATATCACTAGACTATCACTGCTCTTACTATAAGTCTATCCTCTTTTTTTCTAGCCCGGCCTCGTCGCTAAGTATGGGTATCCCATCGAAGTTCACACAGTCACCACCGCCGATGGGTACATCCTGGAGATGCACAGGATCCCCCACGGGAGGGACAGCAACAACACCCCTGACCCCAACAAACCAGTCGCGTTCATCATGCATGGACTCTTGTCTTCTTCCGCTGATTTCCTCGTCATGGGTCCGGGCTCTGCTCTAGGTGAGTTTGTGATGATCATTGATTTAACAACCCGACTCATTTTTCATGTTAAAATGATGTCGGTTATTGAAATATAACTATTATTACGGATTTTATCGCGTTGTATCAATATTATTTAATTCCCGACGTTTCGGATCCTTTGTGAGCTCGTTCTGCGTGAATCGGATCACTAATAATTAACAAAAATGTAAGGTAGCTGTTAGTAATTTTAACATCAAGACGTCCAACACCTCAGTCTACCCGTGACCATGGATGTTGTAAAGGATCCGAAACGTCGGGAATTAAATAATATCAATACAATGCGAATCCGTAGAAACTTACGCGAATATTAGACATTGAAATGAAACTATCATTTCAATGTCTAATATTCGCGTAAGTGTCAGAAATCAGTACCTATGTAGGTAGAATCTCACACTCCTCCATGAAGAGGTAGGTGCATAGTTTTTCTTTCACGTATTGTATGTATATTTTGTATGTATAATTGGAAAACTGTCTATTTTTTCGTAGGGATGTTTTGCTTTGATTTTATTAAATTTATTAGGTTAGGCACTTAGGCCCTAGTAATAATATATATTTATGATCGTCCGTTAAAATACCATCAGTTCATTTTTCTGATTTCCTTATCGATCAACCCAAACAAAAATTCACGGACATACATTTTAAACACATGTGTGTGTATTACTTGAAGAATGGGTTTTATCCGACTAATCTATGAATATGACGTTTTATCATCGACAATCTTGCAATTTTATCTATTTTTATTGACTCAAAAGTGATTATTTTCGATCAATCAAGACTAGACAGGAGATTTGGGCATTTTTTAAGATTGGTCCGTATCTATTAGGTACTAATGGGATTATATGTCTGATTTAATTCGATTGATTTTTTTGCTGCTTCATTAGCATAGTGATCCTGACCACGACTGATACGCTAGAGGTCCTGGGTTCGATTCCCAACCCGAGTCTAGCAAATATTATTGGAATTTTCTACGAGTACCTAGCTTGGAATTTGGATTTATGCCCGGCTTAGTCTCTGTTACCTACATGTGACCTGAACAGAGCGTAGCATAACACCTAAGCCTTCGGGGAATACAGGCGCGATAGTATATAATACTGGCCTTTGCCCGCGGCTGCGCTCACCTGAAGCTATAGTAGGATTAGAAATGGATTCCAAAAATAATTTATTAAAACCACCAGTGATGATCTCTTATTAGTATGGGCTTCTATCCTACATCAGAGAGGTCAAGCTGCATCACAGGATCCGATTAATTAATTGTGATTAGGAATTCACCAGTTTTTAAGTTGGCGCATATACTTACTTACAGTAATAACAAAATTAAAATCTATTCAGTTGTTTAAACTGTAAAAAACATAGCTTTTTTACAATTTTATAATAGTAGAGATTAATTATCTTCTTTCAGGCTATCTGCTAGCTGAAGCCGGCTTCGACGTATGGCTAGGCAATGCTCGTGGAAACTACTACTCCCGTAGGCATATAAGACTGAACCCCGACAGCTTTCTCAACCAGAACTTCTGGAAGTTCAGCTGGGATGAAATCGGCAACCTCGACCTGCCTGCCTTCATAGACTACATCCTGGAGAAGACTGGACAGTCCAAACTTCACTACATCGGTCACTCTCAGGGTGGAACCAGTTTCTTAGTACTGAATTCTCTGAGGCCTGAGTATAATGAGAAGTTTATATCCTTCCAAGGTCTGGCTCCAGCGTCGTACTTCGTCCACAATAATGTTTCCATGTTTAACTCTCTAGCGCCTTTTGAAAATGTTATTGAGGTTAGTAATGATTTTTTTCTTATTGTGTTGTTGTTATTAGTCACGATCAGCCCAGGCAATATAGTAATAGTTTTCTATAACGTTAGCGATCATAGATTCTAAACTTGGCTAGGCCTGAAGGTTACACTGGATACTGACAAAGCTTGGAGTAACATACATACCATCACGCCTGTATTCCCCGAAGGGTTAGGCAGAGGCGTACTAATGTACACCCACATTTCGCCGGTATGTTTAGGTCCCATGTAATAGGGGGCGAGCCTATTGCCATTCCTAACTCCGAGGGCTACTGGGAATTTCATAGAAAAACCCAATGACACTTTGCTCGACCTGGGAATCGAACCCAGGACCTCTAGCTTAGCAGTCGCGCTCAGGACCACTTGGCTAATGAGGCAGCTTGGAGTATACATGATAGATATACTACTGTTAAAAAAATCGGTCAATTAAGTACCTCTAAATCGCTGATTCAGACAAATTATGATTAATTGCAAATAATTATCAATAACGACGTAAAACATGTAATTAATAAGTACACGTGATAATTACGTGTTTAAATGGGTCATACTTATATTAGATTTGATCAAAATTATAATATCACGTACGTACACGCCAAGACACGTATAGATCAAAATCTGCTAATTAGCTGCTATAGTTAATTCAAGTACAGTAAATACACATGTATTACTGAAAAGGACGTCATTGATAAGATTATCAGGAGTCTACACACTTTTAATATAAAACATAGGCGTGATCGTGTGTTTGATAGGCGAAGTGACTTCCTGACTTCTTCCCATAAGCACGACAATCATGCATTTTAAGTTTCATTAATATGGGTACTTTAATGAATATTTAATGAAACGATGAAATGAAAAGATATTTATTAGCCAAGTGGTACTGAGCGCGACTGCTAAGCTAGAGGTCTTGGGTTCGATTCCCAGGTCGAGCAAAGTGTTATTGGGTTATTCTATGAAATTCCCAGTAGCAGCTCGGAGTTAGGAATTTGTGCCCGGTTAATGGCAATAGGCTCGCCCCCTATTACATGGGACCTAAAACATGCCGGCGAATTGTGGGTGTACATTAGTACGCCTCTGCCTAACCCTTCGGGGAATACAGGCGTGATGGTATGTTATGTTATGAAAAGATATTTAATATTATTTAATACTAGCTTTTTCCCGCGGCTTCGCTCACTTGGAGTTATTTAAGGATTAGAAATGGACCCCAAAACATAATTTAATCTAATAACTAACAAAGATTGATCTGCATTGTATCGCTATTATCCTGACCTTTTGCAGAAAGATCCATAGCGGTTTTGAGTGGACCAATCCCAGCCGACTGAGCGCATGCATTAGTCATTGTGTAGCTCAATCATTATATAGGAAGCTCAACAACCTGTCATAAGACGATATATAATGTTACGCCATATTGGCGGAACATTTGCGTTTCATATTTTACTAGCTTCTGGCCGCGGCTTCGCCCCCGTGGAGTTCGGTCTGTCATCACATCCCACGGGAACGGGATAAAAAGTATCCTATGTCCGTCTCCTGGTTCTAAGCTACCTCTTCACCAATTTTCAGCCAAATCGGTTCAGCCGTTATTAAGTTATAAATAGTGTAACTAACACGACTTTCTTTTATTTAAATATAGATAAGTAGATTTAGTGATAGGTATGATCGGAGAAAAAGCTTTTTAACATACTGTATTTATATAATTAAACTAGGTTTTGCCCGGGGTTTGGCTCACCTGAAGCTATAGGATTAGAAATGGATCCCAAAAATAATTTAATCAATAACCAACCAGTGAAGATCTCTTCTTTGTATGGGTCTCTATATATCAGAGAGGTCAAGCTGTATCTCAATTTCGTTCAATTAGTCACGGAGTTTAGGTACCAGTTTTCAAGTTGGAGCATATACTATCGAAGAGTAATAACAAAATTAAAATCTATTTAGTGTAGTTTTTGCGCCAACCCGTAACAACCAGACAAGAAATTAAAAAATCACATTTTTGGATTTGGTGACTTTTATAATTATGCCCTAACCTACTATATATACTTTACATTAGTTTTTAGTGTACAATAAAGGAGATTCTATTATATCCTATTCCCTTATGTGAACATAGACGTGCACAGTTGAATCTCTTCTCTACTAATAAAATTGTAAAAAAGCTGTGTCTGCACATTGAAGATATTAAAAAAAAACAAGTGGGTTAGGGTATATAAACGCCTCCGAACCCAAAAATGTGATTTTTGAAATTCTTGTCTGTCTGTTTGTTACGGGTTGGCGCAAAAACTACTGAATAGATTTTAATTTTGTTATCACTGTCAGAAAGTATTTGATCCAACTTAAAAACTGGTATTCTTCTTATGTCAAATAATTTAATGGAACTAGAGATACAGCTTGACCTCTCTAATCTATAGACACCCATACAAAACAGAGTTCATCATTGTTGGTTTTTGCCTTCAAGTGAGCGAAGCCGCGGGCAGAGGCTAGTTTAATAATATTATAGTTCGTTGAGCTCCGTAAATAATGGTTGAGCTACACGATGACTGGTGTATGCGTGCCGTCAGTTAGGACAGATCAACCCAAGGCTACTATGGCTGTTTCTTCAAAAGGCCTGTTCAGATTTTGCCCTACATCGTAACACACATTGTATATCTTATAATACTATACTACTACTGTCTGGACTTTAAAAGAGACCATGATTCTCTGACTTTGTTTCGGCGTTTCTTCTCAGAGGTCATCAGATAGCAAATGCCGGCGCCATCTAGTTAAAATAAAAATGTAAAACGACTTGTAAAAGCGTCTTTATAATATCTATTTACAGAAATAAATATCATTTGTCTTTCACAGACCGCTGCCTTCGCTATGGGCCAAGGTGAGATCTTTGGCAGCCGGGATTTCATCTCCTGGTTCTCTGAAAACTTCTGCACTGAAGACTCCATATTCTCTGCAGCCTGCGGTTCCTTGATCACCGGCATTTCTGACAGAGAATACTATAATAGTGTAAGTTGTATATTTTTTGAATTTTTATTATAAATATTTCGAGAATCATTACTGAACTTATCAAGATGTCATCTTACTTTGTCTGAGTTTAGTATTGAATAGAATCTTAAGGAACTTATACCTCCAATATAATGACGGGAGGATTTGAATACTTACTATAAAATAAATAACTTCAAAGTCCACAACCATATTATCGTTATCAATCCATTTATCATCCCAGGTAGGCACGAGTCTTCTCTTAGAATGAGACGGGTTAGGAGATACATAGTCCACCACGCTGGCCTACTGCGGGTTAATAGACATCGCACGACATCGAGAAAATCTTCCAGTAGTAGGTTTTCTCGCAACATTTTCATTAATCATAGTACGCTATGTTTGCGAAAAGTCTGTAGCTACTATGGATTCGAAGTCAAGATCTATAACTTGTATATCAAATAGTCATAATACTAGATTATTTATCTTATTGTAAATTAGAGAATTATAGAATTTTTCGTGCTAAGATTAAAGTAATTTTAGTGAAAAATTCGACTTGCGGGCAGTATTCGAGCCTGCGTCCTGGTTAGATACACTTTAGCTTAGGCGTAGTTGTCATAGCGTTTCGTGTATCTAACCAGAAAAGTCAGGTCCGAATCTTGCCCGCAAGTCGAAATTTTCTACCACTAAAATAATTAGGTCATATATAACATCTTGTTCACTTTATTTTTTGCTTGCAGACTATGATCCCGATATTCCTAGCCCACGTGCCAGCAGGAGCTTCTGTCCGCCAAGTAGCTCACTACGGCCAAGTGATCCGCTACCAAGCCTTCCGTCGGTACAACCACAACGCCATCACGAACTTGAGCGTTTACGGAAGACTCACCCCTCCAGCATACGACTTGACCAAGGTCACAGCACCAGCGTACTTGCATTACGGGCTGAGTGACAAGGAAGTCAATTACCAAGACTTGATGATCCTTGCTGATGCTCTACCCAATGTGGTTGGTACGTACCGTGTCGGTCGGGATAGCTTTAACCATTATGATTTCATTTGGGGTAGTGATACTAAAGATCTTCTATACAAAAACCTCATTGAATTGATGAGGGATGCCGGAAGTCGACAATAGTCGGACGATTTATTGGTGTAAATATGACTGTTTTGTTAGAAATATTAATTATGGATCATTTTTTAAACAAATGGAGGTTTTAAATGGTAGAACCATCAGTGGTAGTTTTTATGCTAAAATGAATAATGCAGCACTCTGATTGGTGCTTGAGACGGCAAGCTGACTATACTTGCACTACAGTAAAATATTATTTGTATTTAATGCTGTTGCTCTAATATTTATAATACCTATGTAAGGTTAAGCCAACTAAACGCTTTCCCAGTGACTGATACATACTGAAGTCTATCTCAAAAACTAATGAACTGATTTTGATGAAACTTACACTATTCCCTTGCTGAAACAATACCTAGTCCAACTAAAAAATGTTTTTGCAATCGGAATTCTAGTTTTTGAGATATGCTCGGTCAAACATACCTACACTTATGAAATTTGGCACACAAATGTATATATAAATTGTCATTGTTTTTGTACATTTTAGTATAAACTGTATTCTAGCATACACAAAAACTGCAATTCTGACAATATAACTAATGTACATACGGATCTATTGTCCTCAAATAACTCGAAATTATTGAAAGGCGACAATTTTTATAAAGAAGTATATATATATATAATAAACTGCCTCAATAGCCAAGTGGTCCTGACCGCGACTGCTACGCTAGAGGTCCTGGGTTCGATTCCCAGGTCGAGCAAAGTGTTATTGGGTTTTTCTATGAAATTCCCAGTAGCAGCTCGGAGTTAGGAATTTGTGCCCGGTTAATGGCAATAGGCTCGCCCCCTATTACATGGGACCTAAACATACCGGCGAACTGTGGGTGTACATTACGCCTCTGCCTAACCCTTCGGGGAATACAGGCGTGATGGTATGTTATGTTATATAGAATAATATTCTTTATAAAAATTGTCGCCTTTATTTTCTAAGTCAGTTGAATGTAAAGAATGCCGAATATTATTAGTATGTACAACTGCTTAATGTTATTGTACTTTTCTGTTTCCTATTCCAACGTATAAAAAAATAAAAATAAATGTATAGTACAATTTATCTGTGTTTTTATTAAACTTGCATCTTTCCTTTATTTTTTCTATGTGGGTAGTTTGGTCTGTACACTAACAGATAAATGATTCGATTGAATTTATGCAGATTCAGGGGCCATCAGTGTCGTGGCTATTAAAAGTTTTAATTCGTCTCTTTAGCCCTTTATTGTTAAAAAAATACTAGAATATTACTAAGCGCCCAAGCCAAAAAATATACATATATTTTTTATGATACCTTCAGTGAACTTTCACTGAAGGGATCATACAAAAAAAAACTAATCCATTATTTATGGAAAAATATCACATGAACAAGACAAATAGTTGTCATAATGTTTTTAATGTTTATTATAACGATGATGAACTATACAATCAGTGATGAATATTTTGATAACGGTGATGAACATTGAAAAAGGCTGTTCTTACGAATTTTCTTGGAGTTTAGAAATAAAGAACTTAGGCTGCGGTAAGTCACTGTTTGTCTGTCTCAAATATTTGTCTTTCTAGTGGGTACTTAGCTAGACAAATCGTCACCATCATGGGGTTTATAAATGCAGTAGAAACATTATTTCGGCACGATTTAAATGATTTTAACTATTTATATGATTTATTTAGTTAAGTTGTAGATGGTAAAAATAAATTAAGAAAATAAGACAAAAAAGACTGGGTATAATTGTGTATTTTTAAATAAATTAGAACCAAATCAAACCAAAACAATGCTTACATGTCTTTATTGGGTACAATAATCATGTAAATACAAGAAAACGCTACATTTTATATTGATAAACAGCTTTATTTACAAGAAGTAAATGAGTAAATGACGGCAGACCGATATACAGATATTTTATTTGACAGACAAACTTATTAAATAAACATAAAATTGAGGTAATTCGAAGTCGTAAGAGACTTCGATGAGATTAAACTCTGCATTTTCACTTAAAAGAAGGAGAATATTTATCAAAAATTTTGTGATTCGTAATTAAGTGGTGCAAAAAAGAAATTTCAATATTGAGAAGAGATTGCAGAGTTGTGTTGCAATAATTCTTGATTTACAAATTAATTTAATTGAGTAATAATCTGGCAGTAGTGACATCGTGATCTTAAGCCAATTTTGCTAATAAACAAAATTACCAAGATACATAGTAGTTAATCGCTAAATAACTAAAAATAAATTAGTAGACGAATATACACTCATCCGGTTTTGGAAAGCTGATCCCGTTTGAGGCCAAGAACAGTAAAGTTTATTAGATATCTAGTTATTGCACAATACATAGATCTTTTTGAAAATAATAGTAACTATAAAACAGCCAATAATCAATTTACAAGTACCAGAACAACGATTTGGGTACTTAACGAACTCACGAAATAATGTATAAAAACCTAATCTATGGCAGTTAACATAGAATACATTTTTGGCTGACGTAATGTCAAGGAGAGCTTTCTAATTATAAAGATAAGATTTTTGATCAGCCTCCCAAATACCGAATTCTTTACTCACAAGTTACTTCATCCTAAAGAGCTATATTGCACTAGTTCTATAATTAGATACGAAACTCTTAAATTAGTCGTTGGTTCCGAAAACATACAATAGAAGCACCTATTAGTACAACCCTGAAGGCATATCCGTTACTTTGTGAATACCAAACTTGCTTGAAGTTGAACCAATAGGAGAGAGAGTTCTCTTCAAATCTGCGTGGCTATGTGTACCAGTAACGACAAGACTAGTCATGCTGGCTGGAGCATCTCTCAACATATGAGGTCCGGAATAAAAGCCAGCGTTGCTATGACCACGTTTCACTAGGAATGTGGAGCTATTAAAGCCAGTGGGGCTGTCTAAGCCAGAATTCAATTTCGATTGCGGCATGTAAAATTTCTGCGAGTCTATTTTGATTGCATCGTCTTTGACACTCGATTTTGCATCATAGCGATGGATGTTGGTGAGTTTGCTATTGGATCTTGTTATAGGGATCAAGGGGCTCTCATTCCCACCATCACTGCTAGTCCTTGAACAGGATCGTTGTCGTCTTTCATATGGCCAGACGGGCTTCCTCGGTTCGGTTAACATTACGATATCCACCATCGAGTTGAGACCTTCATCGATCCGGTCCAGGCTTTTCGTCAGCTTCTTAGACTCAATCAAGTTTACTATTTCATCCACACGGTTGCATTTAGAATTGGATCTTTGAACTGGAGTCATTGAACCAATGAAGGGAGAATGAGTTTCTGCGAAAAACATACTATCAATGTATTCACGTTGGCGAGATCCTTTTTCAGAGGTTTGGAAAGATCCACTTCTTTTAACAGACGTCCTCTTATTTTCTTCCCTTGAACGAGTTCTAGAACGCTTCGTTCTACTCTCGTCTTTATTCTTATCCGTAATAGAGTTAAATACAGCTCGACATTCGTGAAAATCAAAACTGGATGCAGAAGGCTTCTTGCTAACTGGCTTTGTATATTTTGATGCGCTTAGTAAAGAATCAGATCCTTCGTCACTAGAATAGAAGTTATCATCATATAGGTCAGGAGGTTTATATACCAATCCTTGATCTACTACGGGAGGAACAAATAAATGTAAGAGGCTCTTTGCCTTTCTAGGTGGGTGTGGGAATATTTTGCTTGGAATTATGTCAGATTCTTGATCTTCTTCAACACTATCGTCTGGGAAATCCTCTTTTCCTTTTATCTGTATGCTGTGTCTAGTACTAGTAATGGAATCTTCTTTTTCATCTCTGTGTTTATTACATTCTAGAGCGTTAATTGGTACATTGATTTCTGATGTTTGATTACATCTAGAAGAGCGATCATCAACGAAACCATCCTTAGCATACTGTTCTGATTCAGCATGATTAACAATATTCCTTAATTCTTGAATAACCTCATCTATAGTTGTTTCTTCTTCGTCTGATGATTTTTTGTCGTTCTTTTTGCTTTCTAGTTTTTTGTGGAGCGTCCGTTTGTTTCGCATTAGGTCATATGTTTCGTTTTTGACGTTGAAAACTTCGTAGACCATTGAATCTCTTTGAGGATCGCCTTCAGGGCTTAGAGATCTCTCGGAGGAACTGATACCTTCGTCTTCTGGTGGTGATGATTCGTCTGCAAAATAATAAAAGCATATTACAGCATATCATCAGAGATTTTTCAATTATTTTTTTTCAATTAATTGAAAAATTCAATTAAATTATTAAAAGTACAATAGATACCTCTATTTTTATGAACTGATGATTTTTTCTTCATGGCAAATGGTTTCTTTCTATTAGAGTTCCCATGTTCAGACCGCAGTGAAGATACTTCTTCTTGTAGTTCGCAGCATTTTTCCTTCAAGCACTTCTCTAACGACAGTAGGATCCCTTTTTCTTCTTGAAGAATCTGTAAGAACGAAATTTTTTTTAATGTGTACGTCTCAAGTAAAGTGACTTTATATATTTTGAGCTATATAAGTTAGGTAATCCTTTCTATCTATCCGCGCCTGAGGTTGTGTAAATCTAGTCCCGGATCTTTGATTTTTGAATAGGGGCATAGACTAGCGACAGCAGGCCGGAGCCGGTGCTCTGGTTTGCCGCCCTCCTCCCCAAATCCAAAGTTGTGAATGTCTCGTTTTGGCTTACCTTGACTCTCTTCTCAAGCAAATCTAGCTTGTGCCTCATATCATCCTTCTCCCTTTGAGCTTCATTCGCCTTCTCGCTCAACGTATCAATATCGATCAGCTGCTTCTCATAATCTTCTATCTCTCTTGTCACTTGATCGTTCGCGCTTGGCAGTTTGGCTACCATCTGTAATATAAAAATTAAATACACTTGGGAACTAGTTCAAATGTGTGATTCTTAGGCCACATTTCCCCAAATCAACGTTAGATCCCGTTAAATTATGCTGCAGATTTTTTTATTGGTAAAGTCGGCAAACGAGCTATCGAGTCACCTGGTTTTAATTTCATACAAATTGCGTATCATTTTTTAATTGATGATGATAAAATGCGAAGATATTTTAAAGAGATTTTGAAGGGTTTGTTCTGTTAGTTAAGAAAATTTAAGCCTAAAGTAAATCATTGCTAGTTAAATTTTGAAATTGTATTTTTATGATACAAAAATATACAATAATAAAATATTGCTTCAAATAATCAACCCAACCTCTCATTAACAATGACTAAATACAAGCTTCTTGAAGTTGCTAATTCGTAAGAATTTACCGAACTTTTATTATACCGTACCTTTTTCAAAGTAACAATATCAAATCCAGCTTGCTCCAACTCAGCTTGGATGTATAGCTTCCTCTGAGGAGTTGGAGCACTACGCAATAATGCGTTGATGAAGGCGAGGCCAGCCGCCTGTAGGTCTCCAGAACCTCCAGAACTCTGAAGCATTCCCACTAGGAACCTGAAGCGAACAGGCTCCCCGTATCTGAGGCGTAGCGTCGAGAGAGCTTCGGAAACCATGCTGTGGCCTTTAGCTGGTGGGTAGCATGCTTTTGTGAGGAGCTGAAATAGAAAAGCGTAAATTGTATTGGCTCTACTGTTGTGCAGTGATGGCATAGTGATATGATCATTGGACTGCCAAGTTAAAGGTCTCGAGTTCAAGGTACGCAGTTTTCGAATTCATATGCGTAAAAAAGGCAAAGGAAAACATCGCGAGGAATCCTGCGTGCCCTAGAGATTTTCTCGACATCGTGCGAAGTTTGCCAACCCGCGTTAGGCCAGCGTGGTGGACTATCGCCTAATCCTTCTCATTCTGAGAGGGGTAGTCAGCAGTGTGACAGTATAATTTCGTTTCTATTATTAACTTGAATGTGTTTGTTACGTTGAAAGATATAGAAGGTTCTATCCAAATAAATTTATTTACGAGAACATAGTTGTACAGGTACTTAAAAAGTTTAATCTGGCCGATTTATATTTTAGTCTTCTATGGCGTGCAAATATTTATTTTGTGATAATTAATCCTATTCTCATTCTTAATTAATCTCAACTTCTTGCGTACTTAATCTCTCTTGTCCAAGAGGACAAGATGTATGTATGCATTTAGTAGCAGACACATAATTAATTTACATGCATACACTCACCTACTCACCCTTTTCCCATAGAGGTAGGCAGAAACTACAGAACTCCACTTACTACGATTATTTCATACCTCTTTTACTTCATCCACATTCATACATCTTGTTATACAGACGCTTGCCTGAATTTCCAGTTTTTTTTTATGGGACAGGGCAGCAAACGAGCAGACGGAACACCTGATGGTAAGCGATAACCGTCGCCCATGGACACCCACTAGAGGAGTCACAAGTGCCCGCCTTTTAAAAGGGTTTGGGCCTCCGGTAACCTCACTCACTCGGTGAAACACAACGCAAGCGTTGTTTCACGCCGGTTTTCTGTTAGGCCGTGATATTACTCCGGTCGTGTGGCCCATTCGTGCCGAAGCATGGCTCTCCCACGTGAAAGTATGGACAAAATGTTTCATACCTGCAGCGCTAGAACCCTGGACTTGTTGACGGTGGACATGATGCACACGGTGAGGGTGTATACGCCGTTGGAGCCAGCCACCAGTCTCCGCACACAGTCAGGGTATCGGCTGCAGCAGCTCCAAAGACATTGTCTGAAAAATTAGGAATGTTGTTAAGGGCTTGATACGTAAGTATAGTAGTTATGTAGGTAAGTTCGTTGGAACTAGCTTGGAAGTAAACTATTACTTACAAACACGCCAATTCATCTAGTAGCGGTCTTCTTCTCACAGCGGGAGGTCCCCGCGCCCCCTCTCCCGACTGACTGATCTGCACGTTGCGCAAGAGTTCCAGTAACAATGTTACGCCATCTAGCGGCTCACAGGAGAACTCCTGAACGAAACTGAAACAAGAAAAGGGGTGTTTTAGTTCCTATTTTAGGCTACAAGAGGTATGAAATCTACGCGGTTACTCCTAACACTATTGAATTGGTCACATGGTGGTCACTCCAGGTACCAACAACTCTAATTTTTTAACCATAGACTCGATGTGGCAAAGTGAAGCGTCTTGAATATGATGATATCATTACTTATTGTTCAGAGAAGGAAATGAGAAGGAAAAAAAGATAGCGATTGTGGGTACTCTCAGTCGGATCTTAGATCTTAGAAAAAAAATATTTTACCACACATGAACTATTAAAATATTGTCGATTGTTACGCTTGAGATCTGGTTCCATTCCAGGTCAAACAATATGTTATTTATTGACGTGTACAACATATTATTGTTACATAGTTTTTTTTTATTACGTAGAAATTTATTTTCCTATTACACATACATTATATGTTATTGAGTTTTATAGGAAATATTTAATGCATAAATATTTTCCCGCTTAATGGCAATAGACTCCTGCTAAAAGTATAAAATTTTATAAATTTCTTTATAACACATTTGCTCGTAAAGTGTCTCTTACTTCACCAATTTCAGTATCGTAATGGCGCCACACTTTTTGTGTATTTGCCAGTGTCAAGTATTAGAATAATCAAGTAGGTAATAATTATTTCCCATCATGGGATTGTATTATGGCACCACACTTTTTGTGTTCGCCAGTGTCAAGTATAATGTTCAGTTGCCCCAATAAAACGGTAGAAACTTTATTGAGGCTTCGATGGAGTTTAGGTGTGAACCCAAAAAGTCACGATTTTCAATTTCATATCATTTGCCTACACTCTCACACGTTCACGAACACTTAATGGTTAATTATCCACCATAATTACACATTAAACTTTGGAGAAATTCAAGTTTTGAAAAATAATATAAAATCGACAATGTGCACTTTTCATTTTCCCGCCTAAACTCCCATTACGCACTTTTTTTTTAATTATGGCGCCACACTTTTTGTGTATTTGCCATTGTCAAGTATTAGAATAATCAAGTAGTTAATATTTCCCATCATGGGATTGTATTATGGCACCACACTTTTTGTGTTCGCCAGTGTCAAGTATAATGTTCAGTTACCCCAATAAAACGGTAGAAACTTTATTGAGGCTTCGATGGAGTTTAGGTGTGAACCCAAAAAGTCACGATTTTCAATTTTATATCATTTGCCTACACTCTCACACGTTCACGAACACTTAATGGTTAATTATCCACCATAATTTCACATCAAACTTCGGAGAAATTCAAGTTTTGAAAAATAATATAAAATCGACAACGTGCACTTTACATTTTCCCGCCTAAAAAAAACCATTACGCACTTGTGCGGTAATGTAATGTAAAACGCACAGTTTACTAAGATGCTCCGTCTAAAACGAACGGTATTTTTTAAAATCTTAGCAAAGAGTTTTTATGTCAGAAAAGTGGTCAACATTTTATGAATAAAATTAACTTTGGGAGATCAAATATAATAAATAAGCATTTAATTCTTTAATTTAATTAATTTTGACAATAAATTACAACCATTTATCTGTAACAAAATCAAAAAACTATTAATTTACTATTTAATGTAATACTGGCTGTTTGTTTGAGCCTTTGCCTTAAAAAAAGCGCTGATGGGCGCGCATCGCTAATTTGTGTACAAGTAAAAATTATTCCGCGCGCTTTTTCTTTTCGCCGTCTTCTTTTTACTATTTCCTCACAAATATGTTATAAAACGTCGTATGACGACGTGCGCTTTGATAATTACAGCCTCTGTTTTCTTGTAGCCATATAACCTCGGCTGTAATTTTCAACTTACCGCACTTATATCATAATGTACTATTATTTTATGTAGATCTGCAGGAACAATTTTACAAATGTTTTTTAATCCAGTACCTAAATGTGTTTTAAAAAACACATTTAGGTACTGGATTAAAAAACAAAAAGCCATAGCTTAAAATCCAAATGACAGCTATGGCTTTGAGTAAATTTTAAATTTAATGTACGTAGTTTGTTTTGGAAACCAGAAAGCTATTAACATGAAGGCAATGCATGCAATACTAACGATAAAAAAACAGCTTTCCTTATATCTTTATTGATATCACTAGAAGGTTCTAAAGTTTTGATTAGAACATTACGTTGTCCATTTTAGCGGCCTCTTATTTGATTGTTTCCAAAAAAAGAACGTCATCAAACAGTCCTGCTTCATAAAGGGTTGTCAGAAAGGAACAATGAGATAAAAAAATAAATATGTAATAATTGATTTTATTATTTTATGACGCAAGCAACTCCTCGTAAGTAGCTAGTTATGTGTGTAATAAAGCATATTTCGCTGGCTGATTATGTATGTAATTGTTATCCCTGTGTGGTCAGAAAGAAACAATTGATTATTATTGTTTATTAGGTATGTTATTAAAGGGAAGGTAGTAATGATTGGAAAGCTTATTAAATAAATCTGTCGTAGGCTGCTATAGATATTAAAGAGACAATTTTTTTTAAAAAAGCTTAGGTACTAGAAATGTGGGTCACAGGTTACTTGTATTCTTGTTAACCCCTCGTGCTAAGCTAAATGCTTGTGTTATGAGTGGGTTCACGTCGGTAGTGCAATGGGTGGGTTTCGAACCGGCAACCACATGATCGCAAGTCCGACGCCCTAGCCATTAGGTTACCGCCACTTAGCTGCACCCCGCTGTTACTTCAACATGCTCAGCTTCCTTAGAAATTGGGCTACCAAATTAAAAAAATATTTTTCGTCATATCCTAATTTCAGAGATTGGTGCATTCAAACAAAAAAAAAATGTCAAATTGAGGCATTTATTTTGAGTTACAGAAAAGCAATAATAGCTTTACAATGCTGTTTTATTTTTCACAAAAAATGTTAGTTTTAATGTTGGTAAATTGCTTTTTTGTACCTATATTAATATTTTAATATCTAAAAATATGAACAGGATAATTGTCTGAAAAGGGACAGGCGACATCCCTAAGACAGTCTCGCAGTAATAAACACGAAGGTATAATTTGACGACATAAATAAAAATTATAGTAACAATTACCCGTGGGACTCACAGGAATCATCGTAGTAATTCGAAATACAAAAACTTTAAAAGGACGGCCATAAAACGAGCGGATCGCATACGCAGAAATATTTTATTGGAAGTCTTAGGACAGCGACCTCGAGATGCGCTAAATATATTATAGGATCCCATGGCCTCAGTAAATTTAACTGAAATCGTATAAGTTTGGGGCTAAGTATTATGAAGCCTGCCTGCAGGGCCTGCAATAGGGAAATTGACGACATGGAACACTTTCTGTGTACATGCGATGCAATGGCTAGAAAGCGAATGTGCCTTTTGGGTCAGGGCTATCCAAGACCAGAGGACTACAGACTCGTATCCCCAGGCCTCATTATAAAGCTCATAGAAGAACTGTTTGCAGGACTGGGAGGGGATGAGGAATAGGTTATCTAGGGCACAGATAATAGAATACTAGTATCTAGGGGAAGCACAAAAGATCCCATTGGGTCGAAATGCACTGAGGCCTTGTGGCCTCGGCCCTAAACAAGATAAGATAAGATGAATTAAGAAAGCTGATCAACTGAGCTGCGTTCGCCACTGTCAGTGTGAGGTGTCCATTCTTAATTTCAAGTTCAAATTCTTTTATTAATTTCAAATAAGCTTTTAGAAGCGTTGAAACGTTGTGATTCTAGTTGCACAGTTTCAAAAGGTTGATTCTATGGTGAAGAATCCGGCAAGTAACTCCATACAATATTGCGATATCAAGATGTGTGGATGTTGAAGGTGAACATCCAAGTGTTTAAACATAATTTGAGTACCCGATGTCATTTAGATAATAAATAAACTATTGGTAAAAAAACACACCATCAAAGCGAGACATCGAGACTCCTTCGTCCCTCAGAGTTCTTGCCCTCTATTTCGAGACCCAAAAATCGATTGAACTGTGGGTGTAGATAATTGTATTTTGCAAAACTCTTCTTCGTCAAGAAATATAGGCATGATGGTATGGTATGTTATTTTATAACCATATTTTTTATGGATACTGATACCGAGAAATACATATTTCTTCCTGTTAGAGTTAGTTATCGTTTATATTCTACAGCACAGTTTACGACTGATAAAATCAGTAGGTAACTGCAGTTAACAACTATAAGGAAAATAATTATAATCTCCAAGAGATAACGAATACTAGTTAATCTAAGATAACGGTACTGTAAACTGTAGACAAAAGTAGGTACTATTTTTTTAACAGATTCACGCTCCTAATTAATTAACATAACATAACATACCATGACGCGTATGTTTAGGTCCCATGTAGTAGGGGGCGAGCCTATTGCCATTAACCGGGCACACATTCCTAACTCCGAACTGCTACTGGGAATTTCATAGAAAAACCCAATAACACTTTGCTCGACCTGGGAATCGAACCCAGGACCTCTAGCGTAGCAGTCGCACTTGGGACCACTAGACTAACGAGGCAGTCTCAAAATTCATAATAATTATATTTAATTATATTAATAATAATTATTAAGAACTGCTTGATTAGCCTAGTCCAGAGCGCGACTGCTACGCTAGAGGTCCTGGGTTCGATTCCCAGGTCGAGCGAAGTGTTATTGGGTTTTTATATGAAATTCCCAATACCAGCTCGAAGTTTGGAATTTGTGCCCGGTTAATGGCAATAGGCTCGCCCCCTATTACATGGGACCTAAACATACCGGCCAACTGTGGGTGTACACTAGTACGCCTCTGCCTAACCCTTCGGGGAATATAGGCGTGATGGTATGTTATGTAATGTTTATAATTAATAAAAAATCGACTCGCACGCAGGCAGGATTCGAACCTGCGTCTTCTGGTTAGGTTATGTCGGATGAGAGGCAAAAGTAACTTGCTTTTCAATAGATGTTGCCTGTGCACAACAGATGGAAAGTAGCCGTACCACAGGTAGGTCCATCTACATTCTTAGTGACAGCCAAGCGGCACTCATGGCCCTGACCTCCTACAGGATCGATTCAAGGCTGATCATGGACGCTGCCCGAACTCTTAATGAGCTGGGAAAGCGAAACAAGGTCAGGCTTGTCTGGGTGCCTGGTCACAGGGGTATTGTGGGTAACGAGCATGCTGACGAGCTGGCTAGGGAAGGTTCTGGAACCTCACTAATTGGACCGGAACCATTTGTAGGACTGGCCCCGAGCACAGTCAAAACGGCATTTCGGGAGTGCGCATAGGTTCCTCATCAAGATGGCAAAATGCCATTTGGAACTCAAGCAGGCGACGGGCCCGTCACTTGATGGGGGCGCTGACCGGACATTTCGGGACTAACGCTCTCCTTCAAAAGATGGGTCTGACGGAGACATCAGCCTGCAGGGCCTGTAAAAGGGAAATTGAGAGCATGGAACACCTTCTGTGTACATGCGATGCACTGGCTAGAAAGCGAATGTGCCTCTTGGGGCAGGGTTATCCAGGACCAGAGGACTATAGACTCATACCCCCAGGCCTCATTATAAAGCTTATGGAAGAGCTGTTTGAAGAACTGGGGGAGGATGAGGATTAGGTATCTAGGGGAAGCACAAAAGATCCCATTGGGTCGAAGTGCTCTGAGGCCTTGCTGCCTCGGCCCCACACAAGATAAGATAAGATAAACTTGCTTTTCAATAGATGTTACTGAAGTCACCTTTAAGACGTAAGTTCAGAATGTGAAGGCAAATTTGGATATGGTGGGACTCGCGGTGGCATAGTGGTCATAATAGCGTCTGGTGTACCTAACCAGAAGGCGCAGGTTCGAATCCTGCCTGCTAGTCGAATTTTTCCTTCACTAAAATAATTTTATAATCTTTACAGTTACGTTTCTTCTCAGAGGTCGTCAGTTAGGAAATGTCGAAGCCATCTAGCTATAAAAAAACAAACCGTTGACTTGTAAAAGTGTCTCTAAAGATCTACTTTTTACGGAAATTAATATCATTTCATTTCATCATTCATTAAATTTTTTTGTAGTATCGTCTGCTACCGGGCGGGCAGCTGACAAAAAACCGTACTTGCTTTATTGCCCTATTTTTTAAATAGTTATCTAGCAATGTTGGTCGTACATTACTAGTTATTTGTAATGGGATAGGGCTAACGAGCAGACGGATCGCCTGATAGTTTTTTTTATGGGATAGGTGAGCAAACGAGCAGACGGATCACCTGATGGTAATTTATTATTGCAGCCCATGGACACTCGCAAAGATATCTCTAGTATATCGAACCTTTTTGCGATTGTATTGTCGAAAAAAGTCACTAGAGTTAGTCGCTCCTCAAATTCTCGTCAGAAATGTTAGTACTTATAAGAAAAAAAAAATTGTAGCCAACTCATTAAAATCTTTAAATAAAAGGTAAACAATAAAGGTCTTAATTACACACTACCATAAAATAACAATTTTATGAAGGTTGATAACATCTTGCGCACCGATAAAGACTTTAAATTTAAAGCCTATGAGGTTCAATAAAATAATAAAAAGTCAGTAAAAGACTATCAAATAGTTATTTCTGTCTTTATTAAAGTCTGCGCCTTAATTTTCGTGCGCTATTTTTAGAAATCACTTTATGAGGTGCTTTAATAATTGTGGTCTAAATGAAGAGCGGATTACTAGTTCTTTTAAGGTTCTTTAATTACATAAATTACTATCACGCCTATATTTTTCGAAAGGTTCGGCAGAGTTGTAGGTTATGTACACTTAGTTTCCCCAGTTAAAGATGTACCATCCCAGCTCAGAGTTTGGATTTGTGTCCTGTTAATGGAAAGGAGCTTGTCTTATGTAAAATGGGACTAAAATATAACGGTGAGCTGTGAAAATAATTACTACACTACGAAAGAAGACAAGTCTATCAAGAGAATTGAGGTTTTATTGAGGGTTGGGATGAAAATGTAACATAATACCACGCCTGTAAAAGTGCACATTGTCGATTTTATATTATTTTTCAAAACTTGAATTTCTCCGAAGTTTAATGTGTAATTATGGTGGATAATTAACCATTAAGTGTGCGTGAACGTGTGAGAGTGTAGGCAAATGATATAAAATTTAAAATCGTGACTTTTTGGGTTCACTCCTAAACTCCATCGAAGCCTCAATAAAGTTTCTACCGTTTTATTGGGGCAACTGAACTACATATATTATACTTGACACTGGCAAATACACAAAAAGTGTGGCGCCATAAAAAAAAAAAATCTGAAGCCATTGAGTGTCGATTTTGACACGACAAAATAGCAGACTTGGGGCCCTGGTATCATGGCAATCGCTACAGCTTATGCCTTAAGCTGGGAGTCATTAGACAACAGTGTAACACGCCATCAAGAAGATCGTAAAACTAGTATAAGTTTATATACTGAGGCACCTAGTAAATGCGCGTAATGGCTAAATATTATCATTACAGATTTTTTGATCTCCAGTTTTTACACCCCTACATTTTATTGTGATTTTTTTTATGGCAGTAAGCTGTTGATTCGGGGATCTTAAAAGCGTAACCGGACTTGGTGGCGAGGCATCGAATGCCTCCAGCCAGGAGCAACTTATAAACTCAGCAACAGTAGCTATGGGCGTCCCCTAACGGGACTCGGACCTCGGCTTAGGTCGTTGCTGGGGGACAACTAGGGACGGCTGGATCTGGTTTAAATTATCGGCGCGAGCTGGCTCGAGCAAGAGTCGGGGGTCATCGTTAGAAAGTCTTCGCGACGGGCCTCGCCGGCGAGGACGGTAGATCGGACGGAGTCTGTATTTGTATGTTTTGAGAGTGCTAGTCTCTCTTTTGGCTTCTTGTAAGACGGTTATAGAGTCATCGGGGTAAGTCGGAGCATGCCGCGGACGGTGGACTCTGCTGATATGAGAGGGAATTATGAAATTAGGACAATACCTGCAATATACTGCTGAGTACAACCTACATGATAAATTATCCTGGCTCTAGTAGGTAGCGCGTGTTTAGCGTGATTTGCTGGAGGCCTTATCCTAGAAGAGGTGTGTCCAACAGCCTGTCATTGTCGTGGCGAATGTTATGAACCACATGGCCGTGGGGCAAACAAAGGCAAGTAAGTACCTATGGTTTTTAGTCAGTACGATTCCGATATACCTTGCGTCTCCCCTAGTAGAAGATGATCCAAGAGGATTTTCCGTAAAAAGGTTAAACTATCCTACGGCTTTCAATTTTACTCAGTAATTGGGTTCCAGAAATCTGAGTGCAGTCGTTTCGGATAAATTATAGACTTTCAGTCTGGTTTCTGGGAATATTCGACTTTGAAAATGAAATTATTATTCACGGATTTCGTCGCTTTGTAATGACATTATTTAAATACCGATTTTTCGGATCCTTTACCACATCCATATCAGCATACAGCATTCAGTCTGCCCGTTACAATTTAGTATCTGGTTAGATTTAAAGCTGCTCATTTAAGCATTTAGCCTACCAACCATTACAATTCCTAGTTAAATATATATACTAAATAGCCTTTTTAGACACATACCTTGGAAACGACAGACGGAGATCAGCTCTAAGCTTGGTCAGCAACTCACTGGGCGTGCCAAACTGTCGCAGTGTCATCTCTTCACCAAGGCCCAGGCATGGGTTTCTGAAATTAAAAGTGAGAGAGATATTTTAAATTACTAAACATAGAGACATAGAGATCGTATAAAAAAGGCCCAAAAATATAAGCAAGTTCTATATAATTTGATAGTGTAAACTGTGGGGTGACAATAACAATAATATCAATATAAATACAACATTTGGAATTCAGCAACAAGCCATTCGAATTATGGGACGATTCAATTTTGTTACACCCTCATGATGAAATTAATTAAGAACCTTCATTGTGTTAGATAAAAATACCGTTTTTATAAATGAAGGTAAGTTTAGTCATGCATTTCTTGGTCCTTCGAGCCGAGTAGAACAAAAGACTATTTGATGCTATTTTTCAAACCCTGGTCAATTTTGGAAAGTTAGCTTCGTTGTGTAAGGTTTCTTTTGATACGTATTTTTGGTTTTAAGACAGTCAAATCTGGATAACATACTGAACCCGCCATAATTGTTCTTTTGTTAGTTGCGTAAAGTAAGACATTGAAAAAGTTAAAAAGTTTACGAAAACATTAGAGAGAACAGTATTGTTAAAGCGACAGCGACACGTTTTGTGCATCAAGACAACTCGTTAATGGCATACTCATTAACGTTAACTTATTTTAACTTTCTATACGCAACAAAGTTTAGTTCAGAGGACCAAAAGTAACAGACAAGACTCAAAAGATTAGCGAACTGAATTGGTAATGCGTAGATGATTTCTCTCGGAGAACCAATAACCGAATGATTCCTTAAGTAAATAATTCTAAGCAAGTGTAGTGTGGGACACTCGTGGGCTAGGTGGAGTGATGACTTGCAGAAGCCAGTTAGTAGGGACTAGTTGTGAATAGCTGAAGATTCTGTGGCGTCTTCTGGAAGGGGTCTAGGCATACCAGTGGATGGATAATGATGAAGTAGAAGTTGTCACACGTACCTGAAGTCTTTACTGCCTTGGCTAGGCAGCGTCCTAGACTTGTTAACGTCTGGACCTGCCTCCAGGTCGTAGAGGGTCGCGCCACCTGTCTTTTTGCCCCATTTCTTTAGGGACGTCGCGTAGTCCTCAGGGTTGTAAATAGGAGGGCGCTGCTTGTCCTGCAAAGATAAAAACATATTCTGAATGTATGACATAATTACTGTCATTTTGATATTGCCACAAAAAAACTAATAGGTACAGAAGACCCCTTAAACTTCTTCAAATTTCCCCGTAAAGAAATGACAGCGCTATTGTAGGCGTGCGCCACCAGTTAACTTAAAATTTCATCCAATCACCGCGTTTGTAATTTTGTTCAACGTTGTTACAATTTTAAGATCGGTTTATATAAGCCAAAAGAGAGGTGTACAATTAAAAACTACCTCGTAAAAAGCACTTTCTCAAATGTAACGTGTTATTACATGTTACGTTACATTTTTAATGTAATTGTTTTATGTGTGCCCTACACTGTTATTAGCGAGGAGTATTTACAATGTTCTTTTTTTACAAAATGACTATTGTGTTTCTAAATTGCAGTGAATTACATTGTGTATTTAATATATATTTTTTTGACGACACGTTTGGCGTAGCGGCTGAGCAATTGGCTTCTGCGACACGTGTTATGGGTTCGATCCCCACACGGAGCAAATATTTGTATGATCTACAGGTAGTTGTTCCGGGTCTGGGTGTTTGTGTATGTGAGAATTTGTGTTTGTAAATGCACCCACGATACAGGAGAACATCCTAGTGTGGGGTACCTCTTTTTTAAAAAAAAATGGGGCTCGTGGTGTAGTAGGTGATCATTAAACTGATCTGCAAGATGAGATGGGTGACCATTCTTAATATATCGGGACCCCTCCGTACTTCGGAGAGCACGTAAAGCCATCGGTCCCGGTTGTCATACGAACATCTTTGACAATTGTTAGTGGTAGACAGAAGCCCAAAAAGTCTGATAACCAGTCTTAGATTGCGGAGGTCTCATGGCAGTTGCTTCGTGTAAAACACCGATATTCAGCTGCATCTTGTTAGACTGGAAATCGACTCCAACATAGGAAAATGCTGAGAGGATTGCGTGCTTCCGATTAAGTAGTTCCTAACTGTGAATATATATATTTTTTTAATTGATTTTTTAGTTATAAATAGAGTTAATCAGAACAGGAGAAGAATAATTAAATTGGGAATTAAAATGTAATGGAATTATTGGGATAATTGAGGCAGTCGGCATCAAAGTGGCCTACGCACAACTTTTAATATTGCAATAGCCGGGACATAAAACAAATAAAAAGTAGGTTTGTTCGCTTTTGTGTTTAGTACAATTCGTAAGTAGTTTCATATTGGAGATAATTAATGGAATGAATGAATGAAGGATGAGAAAAAACAATTACTAAAGGAAGGAACAGTAGCACTTCAGTGTCAAATTATAAATATCTAATATAAATAATTATAGATATTGTAACGTCATTACCAGTTAATTTTCGCAAATTGGGGATTAATTTTACGGGTATGACCGTATTAATGGGTTGATTATAACATTATTATACGAAAACGGTGTAAGTACGATAATAATTTTTAGAGTTACAAATGTTTATAAACATTCTCATGTCGTAATAATTTTGTGTAGAAAAGTTACATTCTATGTAATTATGTCATTATTACGTGACCAAGATGATTAATTAGGAAGATAACGGTTATAATTCAATGAGTGATTAATTAGCTGGGATTTTAGAGGAAACTAAAGTTCTTTATGAGGAAGTGATTAATGAATATGAGTCTACATGTGCTTTAATGGTAATATACCATCACGCCTATAACCCGTAGGGATGATTAGGGGTAGACAGAGACTGTTTAAAAATTTCGGTATTTCTAGTAAGGCTATCTACGTTTTTATTTCGGTTTTAGAATAACTCAAAATATTTTTTATTCCTTCTGTGCTACCATCACGCCCGTATTCCTGAAGAGTTAGACAGAGGCGTACTAATGTAGACCCACAGTTCGCCGGTATGTTTAAGTCCTATATAATAGCGGGCGACTATTGCCATTAACCCAAACCCCGAGGTGCTGCTGAGAATTTCATAGAAGAACTCAATAACACTTTTGCTCAAGCGTAGCAGTAGTAAATACCTTACATTCTATTTTTTTATTATTTACCCGCGCTGTAGGTATGTTTTTTGTTTAAGTGGCATTTTACTGACCTTCTCAAGATTAAGATTAATAAATTAAAATGTTATAATTAAGTATATAATTAATAAATTCATAAAATAAAACTGGTTAAATAAAAATTGGTGTCTTATCTACTAACAACTAATCGTATGAAGTCGGTTCACTTTTACTAAACAGGTAATTATACCTACTTCTAATTTACATAACATGTCAAATTATCTCCCTTGATTACATTAAATTTATTAGCTGTAATACAGGAAATAATTACTACATTTTTACGATCGCTAACTCACAACTGCTTTGAGTGTAGTGGTTCTAAGCGCGATTGCTACGCTAGAGGTCCTGGGTTCAATTCCCAGGTCAAGCAAAGTGTTTTTCTATAAAATTCTCAGTAGTAGCTCGGGGTTTGGGATTTAAGCTCTGTTAATGGCAATAGGTTCGTCCCCTAAGACATACCAGGGAAATGTATGATGGAGTTTGTATTCCCCAAAGGGGTTAGGCAAAGTAGTACCTAATGTACGTACAGTTGTCCGGTATGTTAAGGTCCCATATATTAGGAGACACGCCTGTTGCCATTATCCGAGAACAGATCCAAACTAATGAGAAATTCACAGAAATCCAGAAAAAAGACTTTACTGGGAGAGCCATGCTTCAACACGGCCTCATAGAAAACCAGCGTGAAACAACGCTTACGTTGTGTTTCGCCGAGTGAGTGAGGATACCGGAGGCCCAAACCCTATTAAAATGCGGGCAACGCACTTTTACTCCTCTGTTGTTGCGGGTGGCCATGGGCGGCGGTAATCACTTATCACCAGGTGATCCGTGTGCTCGTGTGCTCCTTATCCAATAAAAAAAAGTTGTATATCGTACAATAAATACTCTTTGGATTAATATGACAGGGAATGGGAAGGTTCTGGAACCTCACTAATTGGACCGGAACCATTTGTAGGACTGGCCCCGAGCACAGTCAAAACGGCATTTCACCGTTGAGCCTCACGGGACTTTGTCACTCCAAGAAATTCATAGGTTCCTCATCGAAATGGCAAAATGCCATTTGGAACTCAAGCAGGCGGCAGACCCGTCTTTTGATGGGGGCGCTGACCGTACACTTCGAGACTAACGCTCTCCTACAAAAGATGGGTCTGACGGATACATCAGCCTGCAGGGCCTGCAAAAGGGAAATTGAGAGCAATAGGGAACACCTTCTGTATACATGCGATGCAATGGCTAGAAAGCGAATGTGCCTTTTGGGTCAGGGTTATCCAAGACCAGAGGACTACAGACTCATACCCCCAGGCCTCATTATAAAGCTCATGGAAGAGCTGTTTGTTGGACAGGGAGGAGATGAGGAATAGGTTATCTAGGGGAAGCACAAAAGATCCCATTGGGTCGAAGTGCACTGAGGCCTTGCTGCTTCGGCCCTACACAAGATAATATGACACCAAAGACACCTCATTTGTTAAAATCAATTAAAGAGTTTATAAATTTAATTATTTTTCGGTCTTCACTTTTATGACTCGTAATCTCATGATTATCTTGTCATATGATTTTTAATTATAATTAAGCGGCGGTAGCCTAATGGCT
Organism: Acronicta leporina; assembly: GCA_947256265.1. NCBI lineage: Eukaryota > Metazoa > Arthropoda > Insecta > Lepidoptera > Noctuidae > Acronicta > Acronicta leporina. The sequence continues at coordinate 14,471,262 of OX366521.1, forward strand.
AGGGCGTCGGACCTGCGATCATGTGGTTGTCGGTTCGAAACCCACCCATTGCACTACCGACGTGAACCCACTCGTAACACAAGCATTTAGCTTAGCACGAGGGGTTAACAAGAATACTAGTAATGTGTGACCCACATTGCTAGTAAGCTTTTTAAAAAAAAAAAAAATTATAGTACTTAAGGTATGTAGTTACTTTGAAACGCACGGTGATTATATGGTAGTGTTACGGAATAGAAAGCCTATTGTTACGGTTTGTTGTTTAATATTATTCCAGCAAATTGTAGTAGGCAATTAAATTAATTATCTACGCGGTTGTAACAGTATCTTTGGACACGGTGTAAACAAATAACTGAATTCAAATTCGTCTAAAAGAATCGTTGTTTTAAAAACAACTGCCAATTTTTTATTTTAGGTTTGCAATAATAAATGCATAAGGTGTAAATTCAGAATGTGACGTCAAATCTTGACCTGGTAGGATTTTTTCCTTCACTAACATAACTTTATAATCTTGGAAAATGCTAAAAAATCACAGAGAAATAAATTCACATTATAAAACAAAATACAAAAATTCAAGAGTTACATTATTTTACAAGCAAACACCATTTTATTTTCACAGGGCATAAATTGGAGCTGTAAGTGCTGCAACTGAGAATTTTATATAAAAACCTATAAACTGTCGACCTGAAAATCGGTCCGAAGACTCCATCGTAGCAGTTTCCACAAAATTAATATAGCAAATCTAATTTCTGCATTTCTAATAAAACACAAGCTACATGGCGGTACAGCAGCATTAAGATTGTGTTTTGCTCATAAAGTTTCGTAATTATTGTCGTTGAACTTTATGTGAGCAAACATAATGCTTTATGGGCGTGGCTAAAGACATCGTGTATTGTATTTGTCAATTTACAATTGAATGTCATTCATTGCAAAACTTGATGTGCATGAATAATTCTGATAGCATGATGAACGAACGCGGCTGTCGATAAACACACAGCAAACGCCAGGAGTATGTTTTTATTTATTTAATATAATATACTTTACTGCCTCATTAGCCTAGTGGTTCTGAGCGTGACTGCTACGCTAGAGGTCCTGGGTTCGATTCCTGGTCGAGCAAAGTGTTATTGGGTTTTTCTATGAAATTCCCAGTGGCAGCTCGGATTTAGGAATTTGTGCCCAGTTAATGGCAATAGGCTCGCCCCCTATTACATGGGACCTAAACATACCGGTGACCTGTGGGTGTACATTAGTACGCCTCTGCCTAACCCTTCGGGTAATACAGGCGTGATGGTATGTTATGTTAATATACTTTATTGTACACCAAATAAAACATAGGGGACACGATATATTGGGACAAAAAACATAAAATGGGCGCCCTTATAATAACTGTAATTTATTCCTTTCAATCTTAGTACTTATGGACAATATCTGGACTGAACTTACAAAAAAATATATATATGTATGCAACAAATAAACTCAAAAACTACTGGGTCGATTTCAATAATTCTGTCACCATTTTTTTGCTACATTATTCTAGGTTAAAATAGGCTATAGAATATTTAAAAAAATGTTCGGGATAACTCCACCCGTGCGAAGCCGGGGCGGGGCGCTAGTAAATTACATATATACAAAAATATAAGCAGTATATCCCCATAAAGAGATTCAAATCGATAGATAAGTTACTATCGAATCATGGTATGGTATGAATATGTGATGCGCAAAGAAGAAGGACTTGTCCAAAATGGTTTTAAGCACAAATCTCTAAGTCCGAACTCCTCCTAAGTACCTACCTGAGCCTCTAGGGAAGTGGCATGAACTCTAAGCGAATAGATTATTGATAGAATTATCAATATATGCAAATGACATAAGCTTTCGATAAATCCAGCGCGCACAACTGTCATCTCCATACACTTAGTTTCTCTTCGTTTGTATTCGAACTTCAGATTGCCACTGGTGTGATTTTGATTGACTCGCAATCACTAGATCTAGAAATAGAACTATTATTCAATCTTATACCTAAACCAGCTCACGCATCCGTCATCATAAATTATATAATGTTTTGTGAACATAAAATATGCCATCTTCATTATATTGATCGATAAAAACCATTCATAATCATTTACGTAATGTGATATGTGTGACTTTTTTGCGTTTACTACTAGACGTAGGGTAAAAGAACCAGTGGTTGGCTGTAGGAGTTGCTTTTATTGAGTTATTTAATCGGGCCCCCTTAATATATCGGTGAACTGTGGGTGTACTCGTATATACATAAATATGTACACCTCGCTGTGACCCTTCAGAGATTACAGGCGTGATCATATGTTTTTTTATAGTGTGACGTAGTGAGAATAAAAAGATATAGTTGTTGTCGAGGGACCAGGCCAGACCAAGCTGCCGTGTGACCAGAGCTATAGTAAAATATTACTGTGTTGTTTAATTTACTTAATACTTATGTGACTATTGGACGTCACATGTAGTTATAGTGCCTACACATTATGACAATCATTGTCAAGAAAATGGTAGCATTATATCTATCTATTATTGTAAAATGGCAGGCTTTCCAACTTCATTTTAAATTGTTTTGCCTTGCCTTTGTGACAAATAAATGTGTTATTTCTTTTAACTTCTCGTATTCGTCAATTAGAACCTCATGAAGTACAATTTTACGACATAAAGTATTGTATACCTTTAAGACGTAAATTCAGAATGTGAAGGCAAATTTCGACATGGCGGGTTGGGACTTGCGGTGGTTTAGTTGTCATAGCGTTAGTGTCATAGCGTAGGTTTAGTTGGTTTATCTAACCAGAAGACGCAGGTTTGAATCCTGCCGACAAGTCGAATTTTTCTTTCACTAAAATAACGACATGAAGTATTATAAAACCGTATTTATATTCCCACTACATTTAACTTAGCTTTTCCAAATGAATTTCACCCAGTAATCTTTTTGTGTGACGTGTATTACTTTCCTGTTTTATGAGCAAGTTTTTCTTTTTGCTTTTTTCATTTTCAACGCGCTCAGAACCGGTACATCTACCCTAACCGACGTCACTTAGTAATTTATCACCAGTTGTTCGCACGCTCTCGTTTTCTATGAGTTTTTGTTAATTTCGACACGCGAACTGAATTGAGTCTAACTAAATTAATGGTTTGTGAACTACGATTGTCTCTGGTTTTAGAAGATGGTAATTGTATGGGGAAAGACTGATGAAATTATAAAGAAAGTGCTCTGAATAATGGCTGTAAGAAGCCGGTATTTCAAAATGGCGTTGAAATGTAGTCTGAATTTGATAAATTGTTTAGAATCTCACATTATAAAAGGAGAACAAAAATTACGAACTCCGTGACTAAGTCTACTGTGATATCGATCTTGCTCCGGTCAGTCTATGGATGGGTGACCGTTCTTAGCACATTGAGAGCCTATCGTGATTCAGAAAGCCTATTAATATGAACCATAATCATATCAACACCTATGAGCACCTTAGTGGAAGTCAGAAAGCCGAATAGCCTGATAACAAGATATTTCCCTCGGGTGGGTATCGAACCAACGGCATGATGCCCAACGAGGGCGCTACGACCAGCGTGCAGGTTGCTACCTTAGTCTTTATTGACGCCTTGTTAAAACTGCCAACCTGCATTAGGCTCTGGCGTGGTGCACTATAGCCTAGCTCACTCTTATGCTGAGGGGAGAGCCAGCAGTACGATAAAAACTGGGTTGATAAGGATGATGATCAGTCTATCAAATCACTTCATAGTAGCCGGAGGCTATAGCGCTGAATTCGAACGCGACGAGAGGTTATCACAATAGACCGACTACAGTCGCAGTGATACTATAGCCGCAAATCATAATCATCATAATCAACCCATTATATGTCCCACTGCTGGGCACGGGTCTCCTCTCACAATGAGAGGAATAGGCTATAGTCCACCACACTAGCCTAATACGGGTTGGCAGACTTCACACGCCGTCGAGAAAATCTCTCAGACATGCAGGTTTCCTCACGATGTTTTCGTTCACCATTTAAGCACGTGATAATTAACTATTAATACTACCTTATTAATTAACTATGAATAGTACTAATAGCCGCAAATAAACAATAAAAATTCATCATCACTATCAACTCAGTTTTTATCCTACTACTGGGTCTCCCCTAAGAATACTTAATACTACCATAATGTTGATACAGATGTTATATCTCTACTCTCTTCTTCTTCTCTACTATTATAAAATTGTAAAAAAAGCTGCGTCTGTACATTGAAGATATTAAAAAAAACACGTGGGTTTATGGTATATAAACGTCTCCGAATCCGAAAATGTGATTTTTCTTGTCTGTTTGTTACGGGTTGGAGCAAAAACTACTGAATAGATTTTAATTTTATTATCACTGTTAGAAAGTATATGCGCCAACTTAAAAACTGGTGAACTTCTTATCTCAATTAATTAAATGAATCCTGAGATACACCTTGACCTCCCTGATGTAAAGAGGCCCATACAAAGAAGAGGTCATCAATGTTGGATTTCCATTTTTATTCCTGCTATAGCTTCACGTGAGCGAAGCCGCGGGCAGAAGCTAGTTTATAATAAAGGAGCAATTATATACCCTATCAGGCACAGCAAAGTTCAGTCCATAATAAGAAGAATATGAGTGAGTTAGGCCGGTATCTGGGCTTAAGGTGACTTACCTTGGAGACGGGCTCCTCACTCCAGCCTCCGCAGTTCGCCATGCCCTCCAGCAGCGTCAGTTCACTGCAACAAACAAACATCTAGTTATTTTATTTTATTTTTATTTAATAGGTAGGTACTAACAGACAACAAATTAAGCACCTACCTACACATTTTATTGTCCTTATTTTACTTTCGAGTAGACCTCCGGATATTTTAGCCAACTACCGAGACTACTATCGAGAGATGGGCCTGTGACGTCGAATTATTTTCTTAAAATTAAGTAACATCGCGGCTGTATGTTCCTGAGGGACTACTAGAGAGCTTTCCATAGATAAACAAAATGTTAGAGAAGCAAAATACCTAACTTTTTTCTTGACTGTACCTACTAAATATCTCACGAAATTCCATTAAAAAATAATATATATTTTCACCGATTCGCGCTAAATCCTTCACAATTACTCCGCTATAGGAAAGCCACATAAAAAAATATAACCAGCATTCCACTCGGCCCACTTTCTTCGCAAAACACAGTGCAGCAGTAACATCACAGTATTATTGAAATCGCCCGCGGAAAATGAGATTTCTAATAGCTGTCACGAGAAAACTAAAGATCCCTTCCGCGAACAAAATGTTGGCGTTCAGAGATCTTGTTACAATAGTTGCGATAAAATTGATGCCAGTTAAAATATCTTTGAAACGGAATTAGTGTTGGAAAATGTTAGTTAAATTATATGTTTTATTGGTGAGTATGCGGATCTTGTAATTTATTTATTTTTATAATAAAGAAAAATTATAACGTAAATATCACTGAAAATTTTCTATTAAACTTTTCTATAAAATATGCTTTATAAAGAATAAAGAGAAAAAAAGAAAGAAAGAGATAGTACTAAGTAAGTACTAATAAGATATATTAAATCAATAACCTTTTCTTTTAGTTTTTAGTATCAAAATAAAATAGAAATATTTTTTTACGTTTTAACGTTGTGTTTACTAATTTTCAAATTTATAATATTATGATGGTAAATAATTATAACCAGCAACCTCAAAAAAATAGCAAATTATTTTTTACTTTCTCCGGGTCTAAATAAAGTGGATACTTATAATAGAGGATTTCTCCAATAAACGCAATTTTTGCCTTTAATTAACAAGATCATAATTTAAAAATAATTAATCCAATTTAAAAACGAGCCCAGTCGTAATTTACTATACAGTTCCAATAACCAACTTCCGTTCATATAACACGTGAAGCGATTAGATTTACCGATTATGTAACAATCGGTAACGTCTTGTATGAGGAAATTGAGGATCGGTTACGTAAAAATCGATTTTAAGAAGTTGGATGACATGTGAAGATTAAAGTAGCATGACACATGTCATAGTTATGATAATTAAGAGAGGAAGTAGGTAAATATGTGTGTTACATCAGCTGTTTACTCGGAATCATAATCAAATCTTTTAGTAACTTGTCAATTTTATATTAAACTTTAATGTGCAATTATGGTGAATAATTAACCATTATGTGTTCGTGAACGTGTGAGAGTTTAGGCAAATGATACAACGTTGAAAATCGTGACTTTTTGGGTTCACTCCTAAACTGCATCGAAGCCTCAATAAAGTCTCCACCGTTTTACTGGTGCAAATGAACAACTGAATACTTGACACTGGCTAACACAAAATGTGGGGTGCCATAATTATAATCCCATGATGGAAAATATTACTATCTTATTGTACTTTAATACTTGACACTGGCAAATAACTAGACAAAAAGTGTGGCGCCATATTAAAAAAAGGAACTCGTTTCTGGGCGTGGGTCTCGTTTCAGAATCAGAGGTAGGAGAGAATGAGATGCAGAATGTTGTCTACTAGGGTTAGAATACTATTCCTCACTGCCTTCCAGATAGGCACCTCGGTCTCACTCACCTTGCTCGGTGGTAGCACCTCTTGGAATCTGACTTGCTGGCGACCACCCTTACGTCGGAGTCTGTCGTTAAGTACCTTGGAGTGTGTTTCGACTTTTGCGCGTAAGAGCTAGTTTCTCTTCGGTTGCGACTCTGGCAGTCTGCAGTCCGTAGGGGCTCTTATTAGTCTCATTCCTGTGATGTTGCATGTGTCCATGGCCGACGATGACTACTGATTACTTGGCACGTCAACTTGTTTGTCGACTTAATGAGATTACGGTCTCCTAATGAGGGTTGGTTCTTTGAGACATGAGAGGTCTCATGCTGTCATAATCTGTGTTTTATTGGTCTACTATGCTATACTCACTACCCCCATGGAAAGAAAACAAGACGAAAATCGAGCATCAAAGATTCGGCTTACTCGATATTCAGTACCGATTTCGTTTTTAATATCGATTTTAGGTTGTTATTTGATTCGATCCTAAGCTTCAACTTTTTATTTCTAGGCTCCTATTCTACTACAAATATAAACTACCTACAATATGTAATCACACTTATAAAATCTGTTAGCGTGATATAAGGTGGTAAAATTACAGCTTACCGGCCTGCCGTGCCCCGTGCGAATGCGGCGTGATAAAGTCATGAACTAGTAGCTGCCCTTAGGGCAAATACGGTATGTGATAGTGTGGGGCAAGTTACGAGAGTCTTGAGGGTATGGTGCTACAAATAACAATATTAATTTTCGATTGGAATTCAGTGGAGGTCTACCTGGGTGACTGAAATAGCCGCGCTTTTGGTGAATTATGATTTTTTATTCAAACAGTGCTCTGTATTTTAACATGAAATCTCTTAAATTTTAAAAATATCACGGTCACTGTTTGTTTATTATTTATGTCTTTTGATGCATAAACACGGTGATAAAAATCAGCATATCACCTTAATTCTTTTATCGATTGTACCTACATAAAAATATTACCAAGAGTGACTGACAGATTGACGGACAAGGAACAAATTGAAGCGATGGACAAAGAAATTTCTAAGAAAAATATTCCTTGAGGAACCTTGAGGAGCATAAAGTTTGGGAAATCCCTATGGAATATTTGATCATTGCGGGACATATATACCTACTAAGTACTACGACTAAAAAACATAATCTTTTTAGAAATCTATACAGAACCATGATTCTCGACTTTGTTTTAGTTTTTCGTCTCAGAGGTCGTCAGATAGGAAAGTCGGTGTCATAAAACTTGAAACATTGACTTGTAAAAGTGTCTCTTTAAGATATATTTACAAATATAAATGCTAGAAACTGCCTCAATAGCCAAGTGGTCCTGACCGCGACTGCTACGCTAGAGGTCCTGGGTTCGATTCCCAGGTCGAGCAAAGTTTTATTGGGTTTTTCTATGAAATTCCCAGTAGCAGCTCGGAGTTAGGGATTTGTGCCCGGTTAATGGCAATAGGCTCGCCCCCTATTACATGGGACCTAAACATACCGGCAAACTGTGGGTGTACATTAGTACGCCTCTGCCTAACCCTTCGGGGAATACAGGCGTGATGGTATGTTATGTTATAAATGCTATTAATATCATTAACTTGCAGTTATATGTTAAGTATCTATATTATTTTTATATTTATTATTGAATTTTCCATACTTAAGATTATAAAGTTATTTTAGTGAAGGAAAAATTTAACTGCGGATAGGATTCTCATTTATGCGTCTTTTGGTTAAATATACCAGTCGCTATGACCAGTAAGCCACCGCGACCGCGAGTCCCATCCGCCAGGGCGAAATTTGCCTTCACATTCTGAATTTACGTCTTTGAGGTGACGTCAAGTATCTACTCTGCATAATTCTCAGCAACTATTTAAAACAAAGTTGTATAGCTTAATTATTGTAATATGATTTGATATTATTTATTTAAAAGAGTATCTATGGAGTTTCTTGCCGGCTATTATTCTCCATAAGACCTCCTTTTTGGAACTGTGCAACAAGTTTGACTTTTCAAAAGTAGGTACCTATTTTAATGGTATAATTGAAATAAAACATTTTGACTTTGAGTACATTGCAATGATTTCATTCACTGCTTATACCATAACAATGCAAGACAAATTCTCCGATGACGGCGCGAAATAACATAGATGATAAAATAACATACAGAGCGATATAACAGGACAGGTAATAAAGTTTGCGGGACCGATGCGAGGCGAATGGCGTCCCCGATAGCGTAGCGGGTTCGATTCCCAGATGATGTTATTGCTATCTGGAATTATACGTTTCGTGTTGCGGTTTGTGGAATTTGTTGCAATATTATCTTCAGATGATACTTTTTTTAATAGAAGAGATGGTAGTAAAATACACTATTCAATAGATCGTGAGGTTAAGATTTATATGTTTGCCGCGGTGACTCAATGGATGGGTGATAATTCTCGATATATCGAAACCCCTCCTAGCTTCCAAGCCGACGGAGCTCCCGGTTAGCAATACCCATTGCAATTGTTAGTGGTAGTCAGGACCCCAAAAAGCCTGGCAGTTTAGCATTGGGATATTGGTATTGTTATTCTTGTGAAGGAAAAATTCGACTTACTGGCAGGATTCGAACCTACGTCACCTGGTTAGATACACTAGACGCTATGACCTCTAAGCCACCGCGAGTCCCACCTGCCATGTCAAAATTTGCCTTCACATTCTTACGTCTTATATGTGACGTCAGCGACAACTATTGAAAAGCAAGTTACTCTGCTTCTCAACCGACATGACTTACTTTGCAGTTAGTTCAATGTCGTACGATGCTACCTTACCTATTAACTATACTATCTTTTTGTAGTTTTTTCGCATTTTTCATGCTAAGATTATAAACTTACTTTATTGAATGAAAAAATCGACGCCTTGAAATTAAAGATCCCGCGAGTGAAACCGCGAGCTATAAGTAGTATCTATACTAATCTATAAAGCTGAAGAGTATGTTTGTTTGTTTGTTTGCTTGAACGCGCTAATCTCAGGAACCGATTTGAAAAATTCTTTCAGTGTTAGATAGCCCATTTATTGAGGAAGGCTATAGGCTATAATTATATCATCACGCTACGCGGTCGCGAAGTCGCGGGCAGAAGCTAGTATAATAATAAAAAAGCGCACAGTCGAATGATACCTAATATCGATTCTTTCTATAAATCAGTAAAGAACTTTCATAGATTTATTTAGAATTTTTGCTTCCTCTCGAAAAGCTTCAAGTGTCAAGGGGGAATTATCGCAAACTCTGAGAACTCCTGTTATGGATGTTGTTTATCTTATACAGTACTCGCAGTAAAAAGGGGATACGCTGAGTAATTCATCAACTAATTTAAAAGTAGCATTAATCTTATCATTATGCTACGGAACCATAAAAAGATACAGCTGTCACTATGAGCTGTACGCAGAGTATAAAATATTTATAGAGCGCTTTATTTTATTTGTTTATAATGCTATTTATAGAACACTAGTAACCCCCGCTTCGCACGATTGAAATTCTCGGCATTTCTCTACTATAATATGCATAATTATATCATACACAAAATAAATAAATAAAATGTTTATTTTTCAAATTACATAAATGCGTAAACTTATAGTAAACTTGAAGTCGCTTTTTAAGCAAATAATTGCTTGTCTTAGGAGACTCCGTTTAACCAGATATCGTTATACATTGATATACAATGAGTGATGTTAAATCACTCATACGTTTACAAAATAAAAATCAAAGAAATTGTTTCTAATTATTGGTTTTTAATTATGTACATGTACATAAGGCAGGCACAAGCGTACTAATATACACCTACATTTCGTCGGTATGTTTTGATCCCTTATAATAGGGGAAGCGCCATTAATCGGGCACAAATTTCAAACTCCGAACTGCTACTGAGGATAACATAGAAAAACTCAATAACACTGCTTGGCCTGGCCATCAAACCTAGGACCTCTAATGTATGTAGTATGGTCGCTATCAGGACCACGAGGCTAATGAAGCAGTACATGGGTAATAAACATTGCAATTTTTCGTCATTCAAAGGATCATAATGTAACAACCATGGCTGGTTCCCCGATGGGTGGAGTCCCCGATAGCTTGTCTAATTTATACTCTATGCCAATAAACTTGAAATTCAAACCACGCCCTAAAGAAAAAGGACATGATGGTACATAATTACATACACTCTGAAACTATAGTTTTTTATATGTAAGACTTAATAAATCTAATACTCGTATTTATTCTCGTCACGTCTCGTTCAAGAATCGATTTATAATCGATTGAATAATTCATGTTCCGATAGCCTGTAAACGATTGACACGTTAGGATGCTCGTATCGATTTGATCGATTAGGAAATCGAATGATCTGACAGCGATGCAATAAGTTAATCTGTTTTATAGAAAATTCTGGCTTCCCTTACGCAAAGAGGAAAGATACTATCGATATAATCAGGGATATGATCGATATAGATTAGAACATTGAATACTAGTAATACTATTTTTAAGTAGGTAAGTTTTTAAAAGTATGTATTCAACATTTAGTATTTTTTTAAACATTATTTTAAATAGTTGTCCTGAGCGCGGCTGCTACGCTAGAGGTCCTGGGTTCAATTCTCAGGTCCAGCAAAGTATTATTGGGTTTTTCTATGAATTTCCCGGTAGCAGCTCGGAGTTTGGAATCTGTGCCCAGTTAATGGCAATAGGCGAGTACATAAGTACGCCTCTGCCTAACCCTTCGGGGAATACAAGCGTGATGGTATTTTATGTTTTTAAATATTTTTTTCGTGTATTTACGCATCTACAATTATAATCATTATTGTTATTTAATGTGAAGTGTGTATATTTTAATATTAAAATTGTTGTGGTGTTGTACAATAAATACAAACTGATTCTAATCTTACATATAAGAATGTAAGTGAGCCGTGTCTGTACATTGCTTATATTTACAAAAAAACTAATTTGGGAGACTCAGAATCAGTAACACAATCCATTTCTATTATTTTTGGAACTTTTGTCTGTCTGTTTGTCTGTCGGTTTGTCTGTATGTTTGACCGCGCATCAAATGAAAACTACTGAAGAGATTTGGAGGAACTGGACAGAAATTCATAGCCTTTTTCTTGGATTAACATTTAGGCTATATTTTATTAAAATCGGTTCACTCTATCAAAAGTTATTAACATTTTAACGATTGAAAACGTAGAATTTGAACAATAACCGTTGAAGCAAATTTCCTTTTTAAGTATTTCCGTACTAGACTAGCACGGGTCAAACATTATAACAGAATCAAGAAATAAAATTTAAAAAATACACTCACAGGTACTAAATAAGATAAAACAAGAAAATAAAACAAAGAAATCAGAAACCATTATTGTGAACGGGAATTGATTATTAGTACAGTTTTTTGACTCTACTTCTACAGGGCATCACGGGACATACATAGGACTTATCCAGCGAGCACCAGCCGGTGTAAAAACTAAATATTTGAGTAGGGTAAAGAAGTAAACAAAGAATGACAACTCTTTCTCTAGATGACTAACACGAAATTGTTATTACCTCAATGAAATTTGATTCCATAACAGGTGTCATTTTGAGTTGACAATTTTGACAATTATTCTTTTCTTCTTTATAGCATCCAGCTTTAAAGTAACTGATTTTATAACGTGAAACCTCCATAGTGTAGATTCTAAAGAGTTTCCATCTAATCAAATCATAAAATAATATACCACGTATGTGCCTATGTATAATAAATAAAAAAATGGGTCTTTTAATAATAATAATAATTGCAACGTGCGTTAATCTTTACTGATGCCGAAACAGTTATTTGAGATTTTTGTCTATGTAGGTATGTCTGTTTATATTTGCGAACATTTTTTAAAATTAAGTAATGTAAATTAAGTCAATGGCGCTAAGTGTATTAACAATATGGAAAACCAGAATCCTTTTTTCTATGAGATTTTTCGAGGTAGTTAGTTGAAACTTGGAGAGGACAACGTTTCTCAGGTCAGCTAGTTAGTAATATATATGTATTATGCATAGCAAAGTTCATCATTGTCTCGCCACTATATGTAAGTGTTACATAAGTTAAATAAATGAAGCAATTCGTAAGCGGCTCGTCAGTGCGCAGACGCCACTTATGCCAAAGTTTGGCAGCAATCCACAACAAGTCAAACCAACACTCTTGCAGTGGGCATAACGTTTTGTGCGCTTGATATTATATTAAACACAATGTGATACTGTTCCATGAACGACTAAGTACAAAAAAAAAATAACTGTAGTTGATCAGCCATTCGACTCTACCAGTATTAAAAAAAGACTGATAAAGACCTATGTCTAGAGTAAACACTGTATGGCTGTGAATCCTGGACTATGACCCAAAGGGACAGAGAAAGGTTAGAGGCATTTAAAATGTGGTGCTGGAAGAGGATGGAGAAGATCCGTTGGACAAATGAAGAAGTATTGGTAATTATAGGAGAGAGAAGACAGTTGTTAAGAACCATAGAGAATAGGAGAGGAAAGATGTTTAGCCACTTGATACGACACGACGTCTTCCTCAGAATTATACTAGAAGGTAAAATTGAAGGAAAACTAGGAAGGGGAAGATATAGACAAAGTTTTGTGGAACAAGTGAAGGAAAGGGTTGCGATCGAGTCGTATCAAGAGGTAAGACGGAAAGCAGAAGATAGAGACCGACGACCGACCACCGACAAGAGCTGAGCTCTTAAATTAAAGAAGAGAAAGCCATTCGACCATACGTTCATAATAACACAAAATTAGGCCTGCATTCCTTAAAGTATTAGGCAGAGGCCTAAACCATTATGTTCAAGTCCCGTATAATAGGAGGAGCCTAAATCTTTGGGGAATATAGGCGTTATTTTAGTGAAGGATTCATTCAACTCGCAGGCAGCTTTCGAACCTGCGTCTTCTGGTTAGATACACCAGATGCTCTGACCACTAAGCCACCGCGAGTCCTGCCTGCCATGTCGTAATTTGCCTTCACATTCTGAACTTACGTCTTAAAGGTGACGTCAGTAACATCTATTGAAAAGCAAGTTACTTTGCTTCTCAACCGACATGACATGATATTATGGCAGGTGGGGCTCGTGGTGGCTTAGTGGTCATAGCGTCTGGTATATCTAACCAGATGACGCAGGATCGAATCCTACCTGTGAGTCGCATTTTTCCTTCACTAAAATAACTTTATAATCTTAGCATGAAAAATGCAAAAAAATATCACAAAAAGAATATAGGCGTGATTGCATGCTATGAAAATCAAAATACTGCTGGAACATTATTCTTTAAGAATTCTGGTTTTCATTTGAACACAAATGGTATGTATTTAAATAATCACAGGGTGGTCTATTCTTAGTCACAGAGAAATATTCTCCATTTATGCATATTTACCATAAAATACAAACGTTATAACATCTTTAGCGCATCAAAGTCAGTTAAAGCCCGCATAATTATATAAGGTACTATGCGGCGAAAATACTATCACATTACCTCAGAGATATCGATAGAATGTCGGGGTCAGGATGGACAAAATATCGATAAAATTAGACGAGGTAGCAAATTTTCAATTTAATTAGTATTGGATGGGAGCTAGGGATGTAACTGTTAAGACGTTGGATAAATTAATTATTTAAAATATTTTTATTTGTTAAGATTTTAATTAAAATCAATATTTTATAATTATTGAATGCTATGGTTTATCAGATATGATGTATTTGGTACCACCGTCATTTAGGTATGGTAATTTCTGAAAACATTATTGTTTTACATGTAATCCAACGTTTCAGTGAGTAAAGTCAAGAAAATAGTGTTTTGACGTTTCTCTACAAGTCCAGATACTTATGTTATTTTATTTTCAAAAATTCTTTATTTTTATCTTGGCACTAAAAATCGTGAGTCAATTTCTCACGCCCGGGCCCTTTAAAGTACCGCAAAGTTTATTTGAAAAAAAAAATAATAGAAAAGCACAACAAATCACGATTAGGAAACGTGCTTATGGTATCACAGGGAGGGATTCTGCTAGCTGATTTAGGCAATTTCATATAATTGGTATTTTCTTCATATTCTTTTTGAAATATCTGTTTACACGTCTATGGAAAATATTATAGTGCAGTAACTTATATATTATTGAGTCTTATATCATTATAACTGCAATTTCTGATATTTTTTTACTAACGCTGGATCTTTCTAATAGGTAACTCTTAAAAAGTTTATTATAATTAACTGTATCTCATTTTCTTTGTAAGAAATTCAGACCATGATCGAAACACGAATAGAACGTGTCTACAAACCGTCTCTGTATCGAAGACGAAATCGCAGTTGTAATGCTATTAATCGGAGTCGTGCGTACCTTGTCGTACGTTATATATGAATAGCGGTATCCCAATACACAGCGCTTATTTAATTCATTGAACTTTACCTTATCGAGACCCGATGTTCTATATGACATTAGTATCTGTTGTCTGGTGAATCCCTTCTCACTGCTGTTTCTTATTACTTAGAATGTTATAGTATTTAGGTATGGATTATTATTGAACATATATTAATTTAATTATTCATACAAATTATTGGTTAGTGATGCAAGTGTTAAAGTGTAAATTCAGCAATTTTAATGATTTTGATAGCTACTTTATGTTTTATTAATTGTTTAATTTTGTTAGCCTACAGCCAACTGGCCTGTTTGTTACTATAGATTTTTTCAATATACACCTATATTTAAATATTATTTTACATCACTTCTTATAAAATACTGAAGATCATCAACATCCATTTTATATGCATTTATCCTTCATATCTAATAATAATGGTCTGTAAGTTATTTCATTAGTTATTATTACAAATATGACATATATTTTTTACACAATCTGTATTTCCCGAATAAAATATTAATTCATATAAATAATTGTTTGCCGAGTCCGCCCCTGGCCCGGAGACAAAAATTCGCGTCTATAAATCTCAGTCGTGCATACCTTGCGGTAGGTCATGTCTGAGTAACGGTATTCTAATGTGGGAGCCGCTGAACTTATTTATAATGTAAAGCGCTTCGACGAATTGAATTAAGTTGAATATTATTGAAATTCTAATAACACTTTGCTCGAGCTGGAAATCTAATCAGTTCCTCTAGCGTAGCAGTTCACTTAGAACCACTTAAGGTAAGTAATCATCTTCTTCTTTTCTACTATTATAAAATTGTAAAAAAGCTGTGTATGTACATTGAATATGAATAAAAAAAGTGAGTTAGGGTATATTACCGTCTCCGAACCCAAAAATGTGATTTTTCAAATTCTTGTATAATATATCTGTCTGTTTGTTACGGGATGGCGAAAAAACTACTGAATAGATTTTTATTTTGTTATCACTGTTAGAAAGTATGCTCCAACTTAAAAACTGGAATACTTCTTATCTCAAATAATAAAACGGAACCGGAGATACAGCTTGACCTCTCTAATGTATAGTGACCCATATAAAGAAGAGATCATCACTGTTGGTTTTTGAGAAGCTAGTTTAGAATAAAGCAATGAAAGAAAGAAAGAAAGTAAATTTATTGAATGTCAATCAAAATCAATGTCATAACATACTAGTGCCCCGCCCGGGGTTACCCGCATTGCACCTGTCCTAAGGATCGTAATTTTGCACCCTTAGGGATGGAATTAAAAAAACTTATTACGTCCTTTCTTAGTGCACACTTACGTCACCAAAGGAACATTTGTGTGAAATTTCATGTTTCTAGACCCAGCGGTTTCAGCTGTGCGTTGATACGTCATTCAGGCAGTCGGTCAGGATAGTAAAAAGAAGATAGATACATAGAATATATATACTTAGTTTTTTTTTTATGGGATAGGGGCAAACGAGCAGACGGACCACCTGATGGTAAGCGATAACCGTCGCCCATGGACACCCGCATCACCAGAGGAGTCACGAGTACGTTGCCCGCCTTTTAAAAGGGTTTGGGCCTCCGGTAACCTCACTCACCCAGCGAAACACAACGTAAGCGCTGTTTCACGCCGGTTTTCTGTGAGGCTGTGGTATCACTCCGGTCGAGTCGGCCCATTCGTGCCGAAGGATGGCTCTCCCACGTTAAATAACCACTTATATAAGTTTTTGATTGTACTATGATGACAACTGTTGCTGTTATTTATTTTTTTATTAAATTTTATGCAGAGGGGTTTAACCTGGTGCCCTAAGATACAGACTTCGGCTTAGTTTACCATCAGTCTCCCACAAATTATTTTTCTCATAATAAAATGTTAACACCAGCTTATCATCTTGAGACTTTAATTATAAAGGCTTTACAATTTCTCAATTTGACTAGGTCGTCTTATTACAATAACCAATGGTTCCACTACTAATCAGCATGAAGTCCCGTACATCATAATATTTAATGCTAAAGCCATCGCTTCGTGGAAACGTGAGTAGGTACTATTGTCTCAACATGAACAATAATGTTTTATGACGCTATAGTTACGTTATGTTTCGTAGTAATAAAAGTTCCTTGTTAAACAGAGGTTAAGCGGCAGTTTATTTAGGTCAAATTCAAATTCAAATCTTTATTGCTTTCATTTGTATGTAGGATGTTACAATAGTTATGTATCAATATGAAACGTATACGTATGTGATAGCCTAGTGATATGACCATTGGACTGCCAAGTCAAAGTCTCGAGTTCAAATCCAAGGCACGCACCTCTGACTTTTCGAAGTTATGTGCGTATTAATAAGTAGTTAATTATCATGCGCTTAAACGGTTAAGGAAAACATCGTGAGGAAATCTGCATGTCTGAGAGATTTTCTCGACGGCGTGTGAAGTCTGCCAACCCGCATTAGGCTAGCGTGGCGGACTATAGCCTAATCCTTCTCATTATCAGAGGAGACACTGGAGTAGCAGTCGTATACAAAAATGTATATGTTACTAGCTTCTGCCCGCGACTTCGTCCGCGTAGCGTGATGATATATAGCCTATATATAGCCTTCCTCAATAAATGGGCTATCTAACACTGAAATAATTTTTCAAATCGGACCAGTAGTTCCTGAGATTAGGGCGTTCAAGCAAACAAACAAACAAACTCTTCAGCTTTATATATTAGTAGTACTAGCTTCTGCCCGCGACTTCGTCCGCATAGCGTGATGATATATAGCCTATAGCCTTCTTCAATAAATGGGCTATCTAACACTGAAATATTTTTTCAAATCGGACCAGTAGTTCCTGAGATTAGCGCATATTTATTCAAGTAAACAAACAAACAAACTCATCAGCTTTATATATTAGTATAGATAGGTATATAGATATAAGACTCGGATTGATCTCAAAAACTTGTACCTACTTATAAACCTGATATTTTTTTAAGTTGAAGTGAAATTAAAATGATCCTGTTCGAAATTATAAAAATGTGCGTTTTGACTTCATTCGAGTTTTAATTGTTAATAATATTTAATGCGACCGGATTTCTTTTTTGGTACGAGTTGTTTTATTTACCTAAAAAAAAGAAATTGTTTAAAAACGTGACTTTCGACGGCATTTTTACACTGAACATAAAAACATATTTTACCTAGTTCACTGATGTAAACCACCAAAGTTTGCCGGTATGTCGAGGTCCTATATAACAGACAAGCCTTTTTACCAAGGATTAGATGAAAGATCCTTGCCTCATTAGTCAAGTGGTCCTGAGCGCGAGAGCTACGCTAGAGGACTTGGTTTCGATTCCCAGGTCGAGCAGAGTGTTATTGGGTTTTTCTATGAAATTCCCAGTAGCAGCTCGGAGTTAGGAATTTTTGCCCGCTTAATGGCAATAGGCTCGCCCCCTATTACATGGGACCTAAACATACCGGCGAACTGTGGGTGTACATTAGTACGCCTGTGCCTAACCTTTCGGGGAATACAGGCGTGATGGTATGTTATGTTATGAGATGAAAGAGACCCCTCTATTTTAGTGTAAAAGCAATAGAAGTCAAAACATTCTTAAGAAGATTTTTTCTTTGTATGTTTTTAAGGACATCACGCAAAAACTACTGCATAAAATTTGATGCAGTTGTATCGTTGGAGATATAACTTAAAATCTAGTTCATGTTTCATCTTCAAAATCGATTCACGCGCAAAGCCACGGGCGCCGCCGAGTTCGTGTGTAATAGGGAACTCCATGTAGACCTAAGACTGCTTACTATCAAGCAGTTTATGAAACGCACCTCCAAGCGTTACTGCTATAGGGCCCCCCATCACCTCAATCCCCTAGTGGTCAGTAGCACCGACTACAACCCCTACCAGATCAGTAGAGTGTACCGTCCGAGCCATGCTCTGACTTACCCTGATGACCCTATAACCGTCTTACAGGAATCAAAAAGAGAGACTGGCACACAAGCCAAGAAGCCGAGTTTTTTTTACTCTGGACAAGCCTACGACAGCCTACGCTCGACTGCCAGCAGTAATGTGACATTGCAATTTACGATGGCGTAGCTTGGCTAGGAGAAATCGATTCAGGAGTGATTTTAATTTTTGGAAAATTTTGGGAAACTACAGAAGTGACTCCCAAATCAAAGGTCCCGAGTTTAAATCCAAGGTACGCATATCTCACATCATCGTAAGTTATGTGCGTATTAATAGTTAATTATCACGCGCTTAACGGTGAAGGAAAAAATCGTGAGGAAACCTGGTCGCCTGAAAGATTTTCTCGACGGCGTGTGAAGTCTGCCAACCCGCACTATGCCAGCGTGGTGGACTATAGCCTTATACCTATCATTCTGAGAGGAGACCCATGCGCAGCAGTGGAAGAGAAGTTTTTTTTAAAGTATTTTTTAGTAATGTGCAGCCGGCATTGCTAGTAAAGCAATGCGGGTCGCACATTACTAGTATTCTTGTTAACCCCTCGTGCTTAGCTAGATTGCTTGTGTTACGAGAGGGTTCACGTCGATAGTGCAATGGGTGGGGTTTGAACCGGCAACCACATGATCGCAAGTCCGACGCCCTAGCCATTAGGCTACCGCCGCTTCTAATATTGAGTATGAGTGAAACTGGGTTGATTATGAGTGTTATGATCAAAATTAATTTAACTATTAATTTAATATTAATTTATTATTTAGTACATCCTGTATTGCAAGATCGCAACAAATTGATAATCATAGTACTTTCACATGATTTCCGTTGCGCGTAATATTATTAACTTTTTGTTCTACAAAACAATGATGACGGGAAAAAATATAATTATACGCTTAATCTTGATTGACTTCTTGACCTAGTAATGAGACGCGGTCAGATAATCGTAATTTAGATCTATGTTATAACCAAGAAGAGATTTAAAAGCGGATATTGGGTTTTATCGGATAGAGGGGCAAATGAACAGACCGTATCCCCTGATGGTAAGCGATTATCGCCGTCTCACAGCACCAGCGGTGTCACAAGTGCGTTGCCCGCTTTTTAAAAGGTTTTGCGCCTCCAAATCAAGTTTGAGTTTCTATTTTTTCGGGAAAGGGACAAAGCACCCCTCTCAAGAAACCATTGAACATTATTTAGACGACTTACATATTTTTTTCAGAATACGAATTGTATGGGTCCAACGAACAGTGAAAACCTAATACTAAAATAAATCGTAATTCAAATAGAATTTAATCAAATTGTGTTGTTATTCGGAATCGGATACTATTAATTTAGGTTCCATACAACCCAACCATTTTCTCTACTAGGTACTTCACCGAAAATAAACGACCGGAAAATCGGTCGAAACTTCAATAAGATATCAAAAATTACATTCACTTACAATTATTTCCTGTGAAGTATTTTGGAAATGGTTGAATAGGAACCTAGATTAATGGTATCCGAATCCGAATAATCACTAAATTTGATTAAATTCTCTTTGAATTACGATTTAATTTGTTTTTTTTTTTCACTTAGTCAATTATGTACCCAATTTCCTTTTGTTATATTATCTACTGTATTGTTTTTTAGCTGACAATGTTCACATTAAAACAACTATAATTATATATTATGGTTAAGTTACTTTCTCTGGTTAGATTATAATTTCGTCATTATTTTATGATGAACACGATAATAAGTTCAGCGTGTTTCTAATTCTCATTAACTTTTTTTATATTAGCTTAGAATTATTTTCGAGTCTCGATTCTCGTTATGGAAGAAGTAATGTAAGCAAAACTGCCTCATTAGCCAAGTGGTCCTGAGCGCGACTGCTAAGCTAGAGGTCCTGGGTTCGATTCCCAGGTCGAGCAAAGTGTTATTGGGTTTTTCTATGAAATTCCCAGTAGCAGCTCGGAGTTAGGAATTTGTGCCCGGTTAATGGCAATAGGCTCGCCCCCTATTACATGGGACCTAAACATACCGGCGAACTGTGGGTGTACATTAGTACGCTTCTGCCTAACCCTTCGGGGAATACAGGCGTGATGGTATGTTATGTTATGTTATGTTTAATGTAAGCAATGATATACATACAGACAAGCAGGGCCGGATTAACTATGGAAGGGCCCGAAAGCAATGCCGGTGTCGGGGCCCCTTATTAAACCTATTTTTTCTACTAAACGGCCCCCTAGGCAGTTGCCTACACTCCGGCCCTGCATACAAATTTATTTCTCCTCAATACGCGAGTCAGCCTTGCACTTGTCCGGTTTTTAACATCAGTTTTGACTTTAAAATAAATAGGCTTAGCCTCTATTACACGGGACATAAAAACAAAAATACACTAATTTATTCTATTATTTTTAACGGATGAAATTCGTGATTACATTGTTTAATTTAATAAGT
Organism: Acronicta leporina; assembly: GCA_947256265.1. Taxonomy (NCBI): domain Eukaryota; kingdom Metazoa; phylum Arthropoda; class Insecta; order Lepidoptera; family Noctuidae; genus Acronicta; species Acronicta leporina. Next base: position 14,492,562 of record OX366521.1, read on the forward strand.
ACTCCATTCTACATATCAAAGTAAAACAAAGATACAAATATAAGGACCGTGAAATGTTTCCAGTTTATATGTTTCTCGCCCCGGCAGCAAATGAAATGTAGGCTCCCAGAACCGGTTGCAGGCTCCTGGCTTCCAAGTCAGGTTTGAGCCGCAAAAACGTACCATAACACTACTTTATACTGGAGCTGGCAATACTCTTCCTAAACAAACCACTATTGGTAATGTTTTTTTGATAATATTTTTTTATTCCATATCATCATCATCATCATCATATCAGCCTATTGCCGTCCACTGCTGAACGTAGGCCTCCCCCAAAGAGCGCCAACCATCCCGGTCTTGGGCATATTCCATATAGTTACCTTTATTATTTTTCTTTTGCTTATAAACTTGATATGATCCTAAACATTCCTTTTACGGTACGTAATAATAAAGTATACATTTTTACAAGCACAAATGCCCACTAAACACTAAGGTCCACTTGCACCAACTTCTTAAATATGTTTAAATTGTATTTAAATACAATTTTCAATTGTAATTTTGTATTTAAATTCAATTTAACATATTTAGAATTTGGTGCAAGTGGCCCTAAAACTTGAAACTATTCGAGTAAGTGTCACAATTTAGTTAAAACTTTGTTTAAATTCCTGATAGGCTTACGCGACACTGCGATCTACACTGGATGGAGCGCGCTTGCCTAGAAGAAACCAATTCACTCGTGATTTAAAGACACCCAGATCATAATATCTGTCCGTGAAAACCCACTCGGGAATCGCATTCTACATTTCGGCGGTACGCATTACAAAAGTGGACTTAAAGCGTTTCATTTGGGTTTTCAGAATATCCACCATGAATCAATGTCGCTTTTTTGTGCTTCTAGATCCGATTGCAGAAAGGGGAGTAAGATAAGAATAACTTCAAACTTTTCTGTATCTCTCACTTGCACTTACAAATATTTGTACGGAGAATCTGTGCTCCGTAACGCACTAGCCGATCGCAAAGTTACCGTGCCAATTACGCTTTCAAAATGCAATGAGATATTGCGTTTTAGAATTACATTTTACAGATGATTCCCCACGATAAAATTGGATCTGCTTGTGTAATCCAAAGGGAAATAACAATAATTTTAAACAATATTGAAATAGGTAATAATTGCTTTGTTTGTGAAATTGGTGGTTGGAAATCAATTATTATTTTTTACAATGTTGACATTTCAGTTGTTGTTGTTCAGTGTGAATATTTCTTATTATTTAAAAAGGTGTAACTTATGTTTCGAAACAAGACTTATTCTCTCATTATGGGTTGTCCTAGCCTAAAAGTGGCAGTTTTTATTTGATGAATTGAAAGAATATGATATTCCGAGCTTTTCTATTTAATAAAGTCATTTTGTCAAAATTTTGAATTATGCCACTTTTGTTTTAAAGGTGCATAATACATACTTCTAAAAGCGCACCTACGTAGGTTTAATTTTTATGGGATAGGGGGTAAAACGAGCAGACGGATTGCTTAATGGTAAGCGATTACCATTACCCATGGACACCCGCAACACCAGAAGAGTCATAAGTGCGTTGCCAGCCTTTTTTAAAGGGTTTGGGCCTCTGGTATCCTCACTCACTCGGCGAAACACAACGTAAGCGTTGTTTCACGCCGGTTTTTTGTTAGGCTGTGGTATCACTCCGGTCGAGCCAGCCAATTCGTGCCGAAGCACTCAAAAAAGTAGTAGTCCAGTTGTATAGTGTTGTGCCAACACCTTTTTTATTGTATCTAATAAGATGACAAACATATATGTGGGCCGCCTGATGGTAAGCGGCTATCGTAGCTTATAGATGCCAGCAATACCAGTAGTAATACTAACGCGTGCCCATCTTGACATCTCAGTTTTAAGTCTCATATGCCCAGCTATGTCACTGGCTACATTACTCTACAAATAATTTAAAAAAAAAATGTTAAGCAGCGGTAGCCTAATGACTAGGGCGTCGGACTTGCGATCATGTGGTTGCCAGTTCGAAATCCACCCAATATTGCACTATAGACGTGAGCCCACTCGTAACATTAATGCTTGTGTTACGAGTGGCTTAGCACGAGGGGTTAACAAGAATACTAGTAATGTGCGACCCACATTGCTAGAAAGCTTTTTTTTTAAAGTACTCTTTGTTTAAATGAGTATCTATGGAGTTTCTTCTCCATAAGATCCACTATTTGGAACCACGCACCTAGTTTTTGACAATTCAAAAGTACCTGTATTACTGGTCTAATTAAAATAAAACATTTGACTTTGACTTTGACTCCAAACACACATTAATATTTTAACAATTATAGGGCTCAACCGAGACCTATACATTTGCAACTAGATTAAATGAGGGAAAACTAAACTGAGTTAAATGAATACACCTAAATAATACACCCTTCAACCTGTAGGTATCCATGAGAAGCATTCCTTTGCATAATCATCATAAAACTTGTCGTGAATAAAGTTTTTTTTATAATCTGATGATATGACCCTTGATATTGACTTTATAGTGATGTCAAAAACTATCGATAGTAATAAAGTTCTTAAAGGTCATGCTCATACTCGCTTACTTGCAATAATTATTCCATAGTAGTAGTTTAAGGCTAGTTTTACTTAATGACGTAGTTAAACCCCTACTCAATACCTAACATAATATTTCTAGAAAATAAAGTTGTAAAAGTAAATAAAAAGTATCGTTTATTATACTATCAAATCAATACAATAACATAACATACCATCACGCCTGTATTCCCCGAAGGGTTAGGCAGAGGCGTACTAATGTACACCCACAGTTCGCCGGTATGTTTAGGTCCCATGTAATAGGGGGCGAGCCTATTGCCATTATCCGGGCACAAATTCCTAACTCCGAGCTGCTACTGGGAATTTCATAAAAAAACCCAATAACACTTTGCTCGACCTGGGAATCGAACCCAGGACCTCTAGCGTAGCAGTCGCGGTCAGGACCACTGGGCTATTGAGGCAGTTACAATAAATATATCATATCAGAGTTTAATTTGAATGTGTAAACGGCTATTGTTGTCAGTAAAACGAATTTCACAGCACTCTATAGGAATTTATTGGCCTATCGATATCAATCGAGCCCATCACTGTAAAGTTCATTGTAAACACAATAACAAAACATTAAAATTCACACGCGCTATTTAACATGCCACCGACGAAATTCAAGCGAAACTGCATTTTACTTAGGGTGAGTACACCCGTTTCTGACTTCAACGTTATTTAACAGAAAATATTTTTCTAGCAACAAAAGAACTCAAACAATAAAAATAATATGGTTAAAGTATAGGTACTCTCGTAGAAATTAAAATAATATGAATTTGAATTACTGGGCAAAACAAATTATTACATTTTAATTGACTAATACTTTTAATATGGCAAAAATTATTAAATATTTACCTATTGTGTTTCATGTCTCTTTCTTCTTTTTCCAATATTTATCCTTAATCACCTAAAAATAAAAAATAAAATAGGGTAGAACGGCCCAACTCAAGAAAACTAGATAGACTACTCGTTACAGCATTATTAGCATATAAATTCCAATTATATCCCGACATTTAAAGTTCCGGTAACCGGGCACCTCACCCTGCCCATATTTTTTCATCGCTGCATGAATACATTTCCATACAAAATCAATATCAGTACGTCGTTGGAATTTAATTTTTAAACAATGTATCTACTCTCGCATGACGGAAAACAATAAAGAATGTCTACCGTAAATATTACTCATGTTTTGTAAATTGAATATTTGCATCCTATTTTATTACAAAACAAAGTCCCCCGCCGCGTCTGTATGTTCACAATTCTCTCAAACTACTGAACTGATTTTCATGCGGTTTTGAAAATTAGAATTAGCATTAATAATTTTCTGCAACAGATGGTTACTTTAGGGTTGTCGAACCTATTATGGTTAATTTGTTTATTTGTTGTTTTTAACAATAAACAAAAAAAAACCTATTAATTACATTTTCAGGATGGCATATTATGTTTCTAATTAGCATTTAGCAAGTCTGTGATAAAACGTTTATAAGTAGTTTGAAGTTTGAAGTTTTGAGTAAAATATTTTTAAGTAATTTGTCTAACTAAAGGATGACTGGTAATTACTATACTTAAAAATACTTAAACACATGATAGTATTTATTATAATAACTAACAAATTTTTTCATACATAATCAGACAAATTTGCAAAAACTTTTAAAACTTAAACGACAACAAAAATAATTGCTTTGCCTATTCCTATTCCAGCGGTCTTCAGGGAGGCATTTATCACGCTGCTGTATCTACTATCCTATCTGATTATAAATTATGAAGCACGTATTCACAAGTTTTAAACCGTTGCCATTATACTGACTGGCCACTAAACGAGCTTAAACTGCAGATGAATAAAGGGATCGTGCGGTTATCGTCTAATCGGCTACTATATAAATACTATACATCTACATTAGTACGCCCCTGCGTAACCCTTCGGGAATACAGGCGTGATGGCATGTTATGGTATAATATAAAAACTGATAACTATTGCAGTAAGAAGGACACAATAAACTCTTAAGAAGAGAGAAACGATTCTATTTGTGTTGATTTTGAAGTAGAAACCGCAACACAGACGAAGTAACATTTTCATTTTCACGTGGGAGAGCCATGCTTCGGCACGAATGGGCCGGCTCGACCGGAGTGATACCACGGCCTCACAGAAAACCGGCGTGAAGCAGCGCTTGCGTAGTGTTTCGCTGGGTGAGTGAGGTTACCGGAGGCCCAAACCCTTTTAAAAGGCGGGCAACGCACTCGTGACTCCTCTGGTGTTGCGGTTGTCCATGGGCGGCGGTTATCGCTTACCATCAGGCGATCCATCTGCTCGTTTGCCCCCCTATCCCATAAAAAAAATTAAACTATGCTACATCAACGATTATAACGTCTGTTGATGATGATGGCAATATTACTCTGAAATAGTAAGATAGTATCTTTCTCGAAATGTAAATTTATTTTTGTATGTAACAATTATGTCAATTGATTGATTGTACAATGTCAACATTAAAAATATAATCTTCATAAGTAATAGAAGCGAGTAGTTTTATAAAATTCATATACCTATGTCCTGCTTTATTATTTTTAAATTAAACACCCCCATGCGGCTGTTATACATAAGTTAATATTTTATAACTTTTTTCATAAAGATCTGTAATTATTTGCTTGTCCACCTCTTCAGGAAATACAGGCGTGGTACCTAGTAGGATATGCTATGTTAATTTGAGGATAAACGAAATGAAACAAGAGACCGATATTTTACAAGCATTTTATTTTTCTAATGTGCAAATAAGGTTTTATTCACATGAATAATAAATACTATATCAAGCGATTCCTCGCCTCAAACAACATCTCATATTCAAATAAAATAGATGAATTAGCCATCGCTACTCCGGTTGGCTTACATGACAATACTTCGATAAAAAATACTAGTCATAAAAATGCGCAAACTGAATCATAACGATTGTATACGTGGTAAGGAAATTGATTGCACTCAGTATGAGGGAGCTGTCTACAGAGAAGAGGCGCCAAATTGTGTATTTGAATGGTCGGTGCCGAAAGAACGTAATTGCATCTCTCACTGCTTCACATGTGTTGTTGTCTGAAATAATTTATAAGTCAAAGTCAATGTAAAAAAGCTTTATTTAGACCTCTAAGGACCTGTTTCACGACCTCCGGATAAGCACTATCTAACAGTAAAAATTGGAACAGAATATGTATGTATTTTTGTGTCAGTTAATTTACCGGGAACTTATCAGAAGGCGGTGAAACAGGCCCTAAAATATTTACTTTTGAAAAGTCACAAATAGTTGCAAGATTCCAAAAAGTGGGTCTTATGGAGAAGAGCACATTAATTTACTTATTTTTTTTATACCCATTTATTTTGTCTTAGTAGGTACTTAGGGCTTGATTGGAAAACAAAGTAATAGTGATCAAATGATCTGCAAGTTATGCCGTGGTGAGTTCATTCAGTCATCATTGTTAACATATTCACATCCCTTAATGCCTCGGAGAACTTGTGAAGCTCACTGAGAGCTTCACAAGCTCTCTGCCCAGTTGTCATATTATGTACCCATCACAATCATTAATGGTAGTTGGAAGAATAAAACAGCTGACTTCCAGTATATCCTTAGGATGTCCCAGAAACTGGGTACCAAACATCTGATGGCAGTCGTTCCGTGTAAAATGCTGATTCTCAGACACGCGTGGTAAGACTGGAAGTTGACCTCAATGCAGTTGGGGAAAAAGGGTAAGAGGATGATGAACTGTGACTTAAAGTTATTAATAAATTGTTTCTTATAAAAAAAAACTGCCTTTATGGTCCCACTGCAGGGCAAAGGCCTCCCTACCCTTCTTCCACTCCTCACGGTTTAGAGCCTTCTGTGGTCAATCCTTGCAATATTTCATGTTAGAGCAATAAAATTAAGTTACCTTTGCTTAAAAGCATCTGTTTTGTGATACAAAGCTTTATTTTATCCACTTCCTTTATTACCATTCCTGCCATCACTGAAGGTAAGTATGATGCCATGAATTCATTTATATTCTCAATTCCAATTACTACATTACTCTGTAACCAAACATTGTAGGGCTACATATATCATTTCGTTGGTGAAATTTTATGAACGACAAAATTTCTGCAAACTACTGTGCTTTGAGCGATTTCTAAAGTTATATCCTAAAAACAATTCCAACTGTTCCTTCTTTGTCTTTCTTCATCTTCAGTGCCTATCATAATATTGTGATATGTAAATTTAATTTGGGAAAGTAGAAATGGCACGACATTAAAATGCAATTTCATTTTGAAATATTGGGGCAGGCTTCATACAAGAAAGAAAAAACTTTTATTTTGTACAAGATAATAGAAAAAAGCAAACAAAACATAAACGTGCGTGAGACCAAAATAAGGCGTCAATCCGGCTCTCAAGAAACCAGACGGTTACTATCTAAAAGCTTAAAGTAATGAGGTGCTATGATATTATGGCACAATCACACAATGTTTTTCTTTCAGCAGCCAGCTCTATGCGAAAATCAGCAAAGTCAATGTAGCGGTAAGCTGAAGAAAATAAAAATGTATGCTATTTGATCTGAATTCTTCGAAGGTGTAAGCAAATATTTGTTTATATTTAAATTGAAATTTAATGTTAAGAAACATACTTCGCCCATAGCAATGTAGTCATGAATACTTGTCACAATTTTAGGAAATGCATTCACTGCGGCCATTAACATCTGAAAAATAAACGTTGGTATTTTAATAATTCAGGTATTGGTACTATAATTATTGCTTAAGGCGGATCGTTCACCTCAGACCATACATATTTGTAGGTCTACAAAGCATTATAAGAATCAGAGCCCTCGAAATTTGCAGCACCCGAAAAAGGTGCTTAGCTGTACAATATTATATTTAAGAACCGTATTAACCTTAGTATGCAAATAAATAGTTTGAGTTTAGATTCATGGCAGTAGTATTTGCGACATAAACTATACATTACCTTAACTAAGACCTTTAACGTTTGCTTAAAAATCCCTAACGAGCCAAAAACTTGCTTAAAACTGTGCCAAAGGCCAAAATTTACGATTTACACTACTTTATGCTACAATAAATAATTTTAAGGATAGTTTTAATTCTCAGTTATGAATATTGTATAGTTAATGTCGGAATTACTACTGCCATGAATCTAAAATGTGTTATAGATTTACAAAATGCGAAAAACCAACTGAAATTTTAATTTTGCGAGCTCACGTAAACGCTCGCCAATGATTTTTTTCTCACGCTTGGTAGCACGATTGTGCATTAGAATTTTCCAAACATGTGCTTTGTTTAGAAAATTCTAATGCTAATGTTTTCGGAATGATAAATAATATTATTTTCTTGATAGGTATAAGTCAGATAGAAGTTAATAATATGGCACCTTTAAATATCAATAGCGAATTATTAATAGTAATAATTGCAACCATTATCATTACCAGAGGTTTCATTGAAGCATCAGTTACATGAACAGCGTCCAATAAATGGTTGTAGGTAATCTTGTATTTCAATAATTTCTCTTTCAAAACATCTTCCCTGTGTTCAATTCTTCCTGCGGCTGTAAAATCTAGTTCAAAGCGTTTCCGAAGCATCTTCATTCGGAGCCATAGCGATTCAAACATAATTATTCTTGTAAAGTTTGACGTCAATATTATCAACTCGAAAAACAGCAAATATGGTATGTAAATTAAACAATCGTAAAAACTAACAACTTTTTGAGTAGCACAAGACATTACAAGTGTTGCACACCTTACAATTACTATGATTACAAATAAAATACGAGAGACTGGTATTTCGTCATCTAGTGTTGTGTTATCTAGTGAAACATCTACTGCTCTTATTTTATCCAAGAAAACCAATAAATTTTCGCCACTAAACATAACATTTGTAACAACACTTGACATAAAGTAGATTAACTGCAATACCGTACGAATATACCCAGCGTTATTGATTATTCTGAGATTTTTAATGAACGCTACTACAGTAAAAATCGCACAGTAAGTTTTTAATAACATTGCAATTATAACATTTGTGCTGATATCGTAGTACAAACCACCACACAAACGTGTCCACATTATTGTTTTTATAGATATTATCGATTTTAGGAAACTCATGGTTTTAATTTTTTGGTGCAATTTAAAGTAGGCTATGACCTTTAGCCGTGCCAAGTGGTTGGTACAGTAGGTTGGTAAAATTAATAAATAGTTTTAAACACTATGTTATTCACATATCAATGATTGTAAGCTTATGAAAGTTACAAGCCAATAGTTGGTTGATTTTTTAATCTATTTCATTTTTAGATAACCTTTATGGGTCTTTTATTAAGCTTTTAATACCAACTTGGAAATACAATTCATTTTAATATAGTGATGTAACACGTGTAATATACATAGGTATTAGAGATTATTATCTGACCTCGTGTATAAAAGTACTATATAATTAAACATACCACCACACCCGTATTTCTCAAAGGGGTAGGCAGAGGTGGCCTACTGTACATTACACTCACAGTAAATTGTTTAGGTCTTGGATTTTAGTTTTGTTTCTTCATTATTATCATACGAATTGACTTCTGTTTGATTTAAAAAATACCAGGTAATAATTTTCGTACGAATCTGAATAAATTTCCTTCAAAAATTGCATCTAACAAAAATTTCGTAAATATTTTGATTGCAGAAGTAGATTTTTGTAGCGTTTACGCTTCGACAAACCTCGTGAATGATAATACCATCAGAATTCCACTTTAAATTAGTCCGACAGTAAGCATAACCATCGGATGTTTCTTTTACATAATTATTTGGAGGAATTAGGGTTGTCAGAGTTCTGGCTTTAACTATTTAAAGTCGTCCAAACGATTAGACTCAAGCAGGTATAAATGTTTTTTCTTCTTTAAAAAACTAGTGTGTCAAGTTTAGAATTTCCGGCTACATATGAATCTGTGTCCGGCTTTTTACATTTAGTCTACTTTTTAGTAAAGTTTGGCAATCCTAGTTGTTACGCCAAAGAGGTAATCTCTTTGGCGTAATAACTAGGATTGCCAAAGAGGTTATAGAGTAGATATTGGGAAATTGGGAACATTTCCATACAAAAATGTTGATCCCGATTTGATCATGTTTTCTTTAATAGGCTGACATATGACAGAGACAGAGCCATTTGTTTCCAGCTGGAAAAAGTATACTTAGTAAGTACCTATATTATAGCCTACAATATTTAAACATCTAAATCTTAAAAACAATAATATATAAGTTGATAAAGTGAGCAGAAAATAACTTGAAAAGATGAAAAAAGAGACGGCTAATGCGTAGAAGAGAAGAGTATAGTTGGAGCCCTCTATCACACATCATAGTTCTACCCATCTCTTTCTTCTTTGCTCAAGCTGTTTCCCAGGCCTTATAACATAGACTAATCATATAAATGCGCAAACTGTATCACAGCGATTGTGTACGTTGTGAGGATACCGATGACATTAAGTATCATGGTCATATCTACGGAGTATAGACGACATATTGTGTATTTCAACGGGCGGTTTTGCAAGAAAATAATCGCGTCAGTTACTCTCCCACGACAGCTCGTGCCTAAAATATTAAAAAAATATTATTATCTATAGATTTTTCAATATAACTACCACCATACCTGTATTTCTCGGAGGTTAGTTTCAGGTATACAATTACTAATGTAAGTACGTGTAGCCCGGTATGTTTTTGGTCCCATTTATGTAGGGGGAACTATCTAAATTTGAGGTGCTACTAAGTATTTCATAGAAAAACCCAATAACATATCGGTTGATCTGGGTATCGATTATCGGATCTTGGTAACAGATTGATACGAAACAGAAAACATAACAGATTGATCGTAAGAAAATATATTGCACCTTGAGGAAAGATATAAGCAACCATGTCATCTATATACTAATATATAAAGCTGAAGAGTTTGTTTGTTTGTTTACTTGAACGCGCTAATCTCAGGAACTACTGGTCCGATTTGCAAAAATTCTTTCAGTGTTAGATAGCCCATTTATTGAGGAAGGCTATAGGCTATATATCATCACGCTACGCGGACGAAGTCGCGGGCAGAAGCTATATATGATATAAAAAGCCTTTTTTGAGGCAACAGATATCGTGGGTTGTTAATATAAAGTTTTTTTAATAAGTTACCTTTGCAAATTAGCAGCAGCTTTATAAAAAAAAGTTTCAATTTATCAACCTCTTTTATCACCATCTCAGCGAAAACTGCTGGTAAAAATAGTGCCACAGCGCATTCAATAGCGGTTTCTATAGTAATGAGTATATTTTGCTGGAACAACAAGCAAGCCAACGTTATTCTTCTAACATAAGATGCTGCTGTCATGCCTGTATTCCCCAAAGGGTATGCTAACTTTTTCCTAACTATTTTGGGGTTCATTTCCAGTCTAATCAGTTTTTACCGTGGGAGAGCCCTGCTTTGGCACGAATGGGTCGGGTTGACAGGAGTGATACCACGGCCTCATAGAAAACCAGCGTGAAACAACGCTTACGTTGTGTTTGGCTGAGTGAATGAGGATACCGGAGGCCCAAACCCTTTTAAAAGGAGGGCAATGCGCTGTCGACTCCTCCGGTGCTGCGGGTGTCCAAGGGCGGCGGTAATCGCTAACCATCAGCTGATTCGTCTGCTCGTTTGCCCCTATCCTATAAAAAAATTAGTTGTGGTGTCAACCCATTTTCTGGTTAATACCGAGATCCGGAGGATAGACTGGTGGTCAGGCTTTTAGAGCTTCTGACTACCACTGATGATTGACATAGATGTTCGTATGACAACCTGGTCAAAGCCGAAGCGAGATATCCGTGATCTCGGTTTGTTAAGAACGGTCACCCAACCACACACTGAACGCGGTGAGCGCAGCTTAACCTTGTAGATCAGTTGATCAGCTTAATTATTACTTAGGTATGAGCCTCTCCGGGAGCGGTACATTCACCCAAAATTCGCCGGTATGTTTGTGTCCCATATGATAAGGGGCCAGCTTATGGCCACTCTGAGTTAGTACTATGAGAATGTCCTAGAAGAGCTCAATAACATTTTGCTGGACCTGGAACTTGAACCCGGGCGTAATGGGACTATTTGCTATAATAAAAAATAATCGTACGTACTCCACCCGAAGCAATATACATATAAAAAACTGTCAATAATTTAGGTATTGAAGTCACACGAGCCGAAAATATCTGAAATGTTAGTAATATTAGAAATGTTAGAAGGTACAGTCACCAGCATAAAGAAGTATACACTTACTTATATTCCAAAGGGATTAGAGCACTTAAGTTTCGTAACACTTTAAATCAATGCAATCAGTATCTTCTTTATGAAAAAAATGCTTTTAATTTTGTGAAGTGTAGTTATATATATTTATGGTCGTGACTGTACTAAACATAAAATACCCACACACACAGTTTTTTTTCTCGCAGACACTTGAATTACAATTACTTTGAGTAACAAATCAAAGCCCAAAATAGTTTTAGTTCTCAAATATGATTTATGTAATAAGATGATTTATTCAATTCTAATACTACTGGTATTTACTAGAAATAAGATTTTTACATAACACCCATACAAGTATGTTTTAACACGATGCCTGCAACTTATTAAAATGATGAATTCTTGTAACCTTTCATCAGATAGTACCTACGTAGATAATTACATTGATGAGAGGTTACAGGAATTCTTCTCATTATAGTGAATTATTTGTATTAATAGAAGAAAGTTATCACAAACCCCAAATATTGTCAAGATACTGTCTCTAATCTATGAAGGATTTGTTTTTGAGCATGGCTTCCCAGCGAACTGGTCAATCTCAGCATATCCTGATGGACCTACGTGATAAACTAAAATAAAATTATTACCAGTGGCTTCATCGCAGAGTCAGTTATGCGTGATATATTCAGTAACGTCTCGTAAGTTTTCATAAGCTTTTTTAATTTCTTTTTAAGCAATTCTTCACCTCCAAACCTCTGTGTAATTGTCACGTCACGCTCAAAGTTCTTACGAAGTACTTTGATTCGGTGCCACAGTAATTCGAACACAATTATTCTTGTGAAGTTTGATGATATTAATGTTAAATCAAAAAATATTATCAACGTGTTGAAAGAAAAGCAATATGGCATACTGCTTAACGTTTGAGTAATACAAAATATAACACTTGTTTTAACTCTTGCAGATGTTACAACAGTAAACAAATTCCTAGAAATTGGAATTTCATCGTCTAATTCAGCATGTTCGGCTATTTCTTTTATTTTTGTCAAGAAATCTGGGAAATGTTGCCCATTGTAATAGAGATTGATAGTAACACAGGCTACGTAGTGCACCAAATGGACTATCATACGTATTTTCCATGGATAACTGGTTATCATAATCAAGTATGACCAAAAAATGGAGAACAGTATAGAGGCAATGAGACCGTAACCCATCACTAAGAAGTTAATTAGTCTATTTGAGCTAATCTTAAAGTACAAACCACCACACAAACAAATAAACAAAATAGATTTGACAGAAGCTATTAATTTAAAAAAATACATCGTAATATTCTACACTCTTTGGTATAAATTTTATAAGTTATGTTTTAATTTATAGACAAGACAGTATCGTGGTCCTGTTTATTCTGAACTATTCGTTTCATTTTATTTTTGTACTCACCATTACTTAAATGAACATTAAATTTGTGGCGGAAAATGGATTGAGTATCAGAGATATTTATGGCATCGACTTTCGTACACACGGCAACAAATGAAACTACACAGGATTGGCCTTTAGATGGCCCATATTTCGATGCAATAGGTTGTTTTTTTGAGCAACTGTATACATAGCTTGATATATCCCTGTGTGTACTATTGTATTATCTCTTTCTATTCAAATTACAAATGACAGTTGAAAGAATGGAACAATATCTGCTAATTATATAAATTATTCACTGTTGTGTGCATTTGTAAGTGTAATAAAATTTTAATCATAGGGAATGTTTATACAAATAAGAATTTAAGGCCAAAAATATAAAGTTAAATAAAATATATTTATTTAACAATCATATTTTTAACATTAACATACCATCACGCCTGTATTCCCCGAAGGGTTAGGCAGAGGCGTACTAATGTACACCCACAGTTCGCCGGTATGTTTAGGTCCCATGTAATAGGGGGCGAGCCTATTGCCATTAACCGGGCACAAATTCCTAACTCCGAGCTGCTACTGGGAATTTCATAGAAAAACCCAATAACACTTTGCTCGACCTGGGAATCGAACCCAGGACCTCCAGCGTAGCAGTCGCGGTCAGGACCACTTGGCTATTGAGGCAGTTTTATCATATTTTTATAAACTGTAAAAAAATCAAGGGGCTAACGATAAAGCTATGCTGCTGCTAGCTGATGGTAAATAGTCATCGCTACATATTGACACATGCAACAACAGCGGTTGTATTTTGCTGACTTGCCTGCAGAACTGCAGACTACCAGAGCCGCAGCAACTGATGGAGAGAATTGGCTCAAAAGTCGAATACACGAAGGTGCTTTACGACTCCGATGTAAGGTCGGTCGTCAGCCAGTAAAACCCTAAGAATTCCAACCTCGGAGCAAGATCCTCCATGTTACAAATACAATTAATCAAAGAAACAATTAACATCTTTTGAAATTACTATTTACAATTACACCCGGTTCCCACCTAGTACCGTTCGACATGATGGACGATGCAGGGTGCGTACAGGGCGTTGTTATTAGTCAGGTCGTTTCCATGATTTGTGGTTATTGCTAAATCTAAGATGTAATGGTGCTGATTTTGTTGCAAAATCCATTAAATTAATTTCACTAATAAATGACGCTAAACTATTTTGACGGACATGAGACGGACTTCATGTTTTCATCCCTTTTTCAATAAATAAAAATGATAAATGTACCCATTGTGCCATATTTTATGATTAATAACTTATACTTGACATTAGTTTTTGGTGTACAATAAAGGATATTCTATTCTATTCTAAACTAGCTTCTGCCCGCGGCTTCGCCCCCGTGGAATAAAAGTATCGGGAACGGGATAAAAAGTATCCTATGTCCGTTTCCTGGTTCTAAGCTACCTCTCCACCAATTTTCAGCCAAATCGGTTAAGCCGTTCTTGAGTTATAAATGAAGTAACTAACACGACTTTCTTTTATATATATAGATTATGTTTAAATTTTTATTTTCCGACACTGCTGCAGTGTTCTCATTTCAAATTGGTGAATTTTAAATTTTGTGAATATATCACAAAATTTAAAACAAAATGACAATAAATAACTTGTACCAACTGAAGATACGATGACACGTTAGGTTAGTAAAATCCTACTGACCACTTAAAACATTGAACCCAACTTTGAACAAAAATTAAAACTGCCTTCAAAAACACAAAAATGTGCTAAACAGTTTCGGAAGTCGGTGGTGAAAACCAAAGAACCCTAATTAGTGTAAAACATTATATTGATATAACTTTTTGTGATTTTTTGCATTTTTTATGCTAATTTTTATAAAGTTATATAGTGAAGGAAAAATTCGACTCGCAGGCAGGATTCGAACCTGCGTCTTTTGGCTAGGTACGCCAGACGCTATGACCACTAAACTCGCGAGGTGCGAGGCGAGGGGACTCGCGGTGGCTTAGTGGTCATAGCGTCTGGCGTACCTAGCCAAAAGACGCAGGTTCGAATCCTGCCTGCGAGTCGAATTTTTCCTTCACTATATAACATTATATTGATATTTTTGAAGGTGTAATTTTAAACACCACGATTACCCTTCATTTTGTGTTTTATAACGCAGTCGTGAAAAGAGAAAAACTGAGGGTGAATGTTTATAACATAAAATCATGGTAAGGTTTTTATCTTACTGTAGTTTCTCGATCTGTGTTAACGAGCGATATCTTGATAGTGGCAATCAAGCAGTGTTGCACGACAAATGAGTTGTCAATGACTTCCAATCTAGTTCAGAATATATTATGAAAATAATGTCATAATGTATATTAAGGCTGGTTTTAGAGTCACGCACACACGCTGACCGTACGATGACCGTCGGCGCTAACAGCCGAAATACTGTATGAACGTTTAGGAAGCGTCTTAGAATAATGCGTAGCAAATCAGCGCGTGCTTCACTAGAAGTTCATACATTTCGGCTGTCAGCACCGACAGTCATCGTACGGTCAGCATGACTCTAAAACCAGCCTTAGACCGCACGGCGCGGGCATAATATATACAGGGTGACATTGAATAGAATGCCACAAATTAAAATATAATGATTCTATGTGTAATGAAGAAAATTTAGAACATGACTGTAATTACATGTAACATACCATCACGCCTGTATTCCTCGAAGGGTTAGGCAGAGGCGTATTAATGTACACCCACAGTTCGCCGGTATGTTAAGGTCCCATGTAATAGGAGGCAAGCCTTTTGCCATTAATAGGCTCGCCCCAGAGGAGTCACGAGTGCGTTGCCCGCCTGTTATATCTTTAGAGGATATAATGGTGGCAAAATAAAACTTCCACAAGTAAGCGAAATTGGAGTTTATAAAAATATAAGTAATCGGTACAGAGGTTGATGAGCAAGTGAACGATGACACAGTGTGACCGAACAAATAAAAAAAAACAGTAACCGCCTGACCAATATTTCACACTTCCTAGCTTAATAGTCTGATGCTTGCCGCATAACTGTTTAAGGCGTCAAAGCCTGAACATATTCCCGGCCGTTGAAAGAACACTTTCAACCCTGAAGCTCCTCAGCCGTAGGAAGTTTGCAGAGTCGTACTAGGGCCCGCCGTACGCAGCCCTTGTTGGTAACGATGTCTGCCACTCTGGATATCCCGTCAGATCCGCTAATAAGGCGAAGAACGCGGCCAAGTTTCCAAGCGAGAGGTGGTGCGTTGTCATCTGCTAGGAGCACCATATCACCAGCCTCCAACTTTGACGTATCCTGCAGCCACTTTGTCCTCCTTTGCATTTCGGAAAGATATTCCTTTTGCCACCTTTTCCAGAAATGTTGCCGTATCTTTTCAAGACGTTCATAACGTCGCAACTGGCTTTCCTTTACGTCTTCCAGGCTGGGTGTCGGCAGCGCGTTCAACGGCCTCCCAATGATAAAATGCCCTGGAGAGAGGGAGAGGAGGTCGTTAGGACTGGATGAGAGTGGGCACAAGGGACGGCTATTAAGAATGGCCTCCACCTGTGCAAATAGAGTTGAAATTTCTTCAAATGTGAGATGGCTGTTGCCGATAACTCGTCTTAAAAGGTATTTTGCCGATTTAACCCCGGCTTCCCATATGCCACCGAAATGAGGAGTGTAAGCCGGAATAAAACTGAATGTAATTGATTGCTGACTTGCAAAGTCAGACAGAGGTTCATGATTATTCCGTATAAATGTTCCTATGTCCTTCGCGGCGGCTACAAAATTTGTACCATTGTCGCTGAATATTTCTAATTTTAAAAGGGTTTGGACCTCCGGTAACCTCATTCACTCGGCGAAACACAACGCAAGCATTGTTTCACGCCGTTTTCTGTGAGGCCTTCGTATAACTCCGGTCGAGCCGGCCCATTCGTGCCGAAGCATGGCTCTCCTATGTTTGAACGTTGAACGTCCTTCTAGAAGGCTAGAAGTTAGACAAATGTAGTAATCCTTACGGACAGGATACAGGTTAATATGCAAGACTATTTTATGACTAAATTATATCACACCCTTTCCTTTCTAGGGTAAGTAGAACTCAAAGTTATACCGATGTAAATGGACTTAATAGATCTAACTACTTACGCTTTCCCTTCCCGTACTTGTCGTAATCAACGATTAGATCGTAAAAGAAAATCGAAACTATCACGCCTGTATGCCCAAAGGGTTAGGCAGAGACCAATGAGCGGCTGATCTTTTAGGTTCGGCCATGAACCTGTATTAATGTAATGGCTGCAATTGCGACTATTAAGGTTATTTATATTAATAATTGTTAGCTTCTGTTGACAACTTTGTCTGTGGGGACTTCGGAATTGGGTCCAACCTGGATAAAAAATTGCCTTTTCCCCGAAGGGTTAGGCAGAGGCGTACTAATGTACACCCACAGTTCGAGGCTATTGCCATAAACCGGGCACATATTCCAAACTCCGAGCTGCTACTGGGAATTTCATAGAAAAAACCCAATAACACTGCTCGACCTGGGAATTGGGTCCAACCTGGATAAAAAATTGCCTATGTCTTATTCCAGACTGTAATCTATCTCTGTGCAGAATTTTATCCCGATCCGTTCAGCCGTTCTGGCGTGAAAGAGTAACAAACATCCATCCATCCTCACAAACTTTCGCATTTTTAAAGGACTAGCTTCATATTCATATTCATTTATTTGCTTCTGCCCGCGACTTCGTCTGCGTGGACTTCAGATAAAATGTAGCCCATGTGTTATTCCAGACTATAATCTATCTCTGTGCCATCCGTTCAGCCGTTCTGGCGTGAAAGAGTAACAAACATCCATCCATCCATCCATCCTCACAAGCTTTCGCATTTATATTTAATATTAGTAGGAAGTTTGATAATGGAATCACGGCTGGTTCATGGGGGCACACCCCTATTACTATTGAGCCATGAATATGACATAATTTATGTTGGTATAAGTTCACATGAAGTGCACTTCATTTTTTAAATACAATATTTAAGTCCTATCCTATATGAACAAATAATTATGCTCTAATTTCAGCGCCATCTTTTTTTATTTACGGTAGTGGGTAACATTTTATCTTTAACTTTGACACTGAAACTATATTTAGAACATTTTCTTCATACTCCAGTATCTTTGTTGAGATGTTGAGACGAACAAAACATAACTATTAATAATTTAAATGTAAAGCAACTAACAGGACATAAATAATAGTTTATCGTTGTATTGAAACGGCAGCTGAATGCAGCCAGAGGAAGTGTCTGATGTAGATAACTCTATTTTATGTACAATGTCGCAGCATTTTTATACCACCTGCTGGTGCAGGTATTTATTATATTTGCCTTATACTGTAGGTACTCCTATCACTGATCAGGATTTGTTATAGCTACAAAGGAAGCGAATAATAAGATGACTGCCGATACTAGTTAAGGTGGTGGATTCGATTCCCACCCGAGAAAAATATTTGCTAAAAAAACTAAGTAGAGATTTTAAAATGAAACCACTTTTTAAGGACTTTATATCTTTGTATTGTTTTTCTTTTTAAGAAGTAAGTATACTATTAATATGGGTCGCATATCTACACTAATATATAAAGCTGAAGAGTTTGTTTGTTTGTTTGCTTGAACGCGCTAATCTCAGGAACTACTGGTCCGATTTGAAAAATTCTTTCAGTGTTAGATAGCCCATTTAATGAGGAAGGCTATAGGCTATATATCATCACGCTACGCGGACGAAGTCGCGGGCAGAAGCTAGTTACTGATATTCTTGTTAACCCCTCCTGCTAAGCTAAATGCTTGTGTTACGAGTGGGTTCACGTCGGTAGTGCAAGGGATGGGATTCGCACCGGCAACCACATGATCGCAAGTCCGATAAACTACTTTTTACGGTGTTTATCTAGTTGTATTGATATTATAAGTATAGATTTCGAAATGAAACTACTTTTCACGGATTTTATCGCGTTGTATTGATAGATATTGTAAGTATAGATTAATGGTCGTCTATTACTCTTATGATATTAAATACCTATACAATGTGTTAAAGACCTGTCCGATCCCAAAGGGGGTTATAGGTATAGCAATCACATCAAATAAAATAAGAAAAAAATAATCATTTTAATAAGAAAGTAAATGTATTAATGACTTCAAATTTATGTAATGAAGTATGTTTAGGTCCTATGTAATTAGTGTGAGCCTATTGCCATTAACCGGGCCTAAATCCTAAACTCCGAGCTGTTATATAATCTAAAAGAAAATCCCAATAACTTTGCGCGGCCTAGGAATCAAACCCAAGACCTGTAGCGTAGTCGTGAGGACCACTAGGCTATCGAGGAGTTATTCTCATAAATTAACGATACATTTCACTGCACTCGTTAACGATCAACCAAACTTTTACTTCTATTATCAATCAGCTCAAGAAATTACACGTATCTAAGTACATTTTTTTATGGGATAGGGGGGCAAACGAGTAGACGGATCACCTGATGGTAAGCGATAACCGCCGCCCATGAACACCCGCAACACCAGAGGAGTCACAAGTGCGTTGCTCGCCTTTAAAATGGTTTGGGCCTCCGGTAACCTCCCTCACTCGGCGAAACACAACGCAAGCGTTGTTTCGCGCCGGTTTTCAGTGAGGCCGTGGTATCACTCCGGTCGAGCCGGCCCATTCGTGCCGAAGCACGGCTCTCCCACGTAAGTACTTCACACAAAATATGTAATTATATCGAAATTTTTAGAAAGTGTTGGAGATCTTCTTGTTAACTGTTCGGTTAATGATTATGAATATTAGATAGTCGGTTTCTGTATTGTCATCCGTGCCTTCTCAATGCCTATGGAAGTTCCGCTTTGATGAATCGAAAGAGAAATTGAGAAATTTTGTATGACTGGGCGTAGGTGTGATAAAAATGCGTAGAGGTGACTATTCTTATGTCATAAGACTAGTTCACAACGTAGATGCGGAGAAAATGAATTATATTTCTATGATTTGATGTGCACACTCATGGTAATCAGACGCCCAAAAAGCTTGACAATCAATCTCTCTGTAGAAAAGATTATGCGCGTCTTTATGAAGCTGTTTTGAATAGCCGCTCGGGTAAAAGCGGCTAAATGATTTATGCACAAATATCGCAATAAGTTAGGTCAATAATCGAGGAAAATCTTACGACCTCAACTGTTTCTATGACGAGATTTTATATTTAACTAGCGACCCGCCCGCGGTTTCACCCACGCTGCCCCGTTCCTAAGTCTCATAGAAGTGTGTTAAATAGCTTTAAACCTTCCTCTTGAATCACTCTATCTATTAAAAAATCGCATCAAAATCCGTTGCGTAGTTTTAAAGATCTAAGCATACAAAGGCACAGACAGACAGTGGGACGCGATTTTGTTTTATACTATGTAGTGATTTTACCACTGCGCAATCACCGTAAAAGCCGTGATAGCCTAGTGATATGACCAATGGACTGCCAAGTCAAGGGCCTCGATTTCAAATCCCAGGCACGTACTTCTCCATTCGGAGTCATGTGTGTATTAATAGCTATTAATTATCACGCGCTTAAACGGTGAAGGAAAACATTGTGAGGAAACCTGCATGTCTGAGAGATTTTCTCGACGGTGTGTGAAGTCTGCTAACCCGCACTACGCCAGCGTGATGGACAATAGCCTAATCCCTCCCATTTTGATAGGAGACCCGTGCCCAGCAGTCGGACAGTATAATGGGTTGATAATCTTATGTAACCACTTCAGGTACGCAGAGTCATTCCACCCGAATAAAAATTAAGTATCCACCTATTCGATGCGATCAGACAGTTCATTTTCGAATGATCCACCAATGCGGGTCTTGTATTATTATTTTACATTTGAAATGCATCGGCACAAAGCATTTTGAACATTAATAATGAATAAATATCAAGAATACACTCACTTTGCATCCTCCGCTGCATATTAATGAGATTAGTGATGATCCCAAACTTTCTTTCAGTATCGATAAAATTCCAATTAGTTCTGTACTATAATGTTAATCGATTAGTTCGAGGCGAAAGTGTCGTTGTAAATTGTTATTGATTGAAGCAATGGGTGGTAGATAAAAGTGAGTAAAAATTTTACGGTTTGCTTCTAGTTAATCTGTAATTGGGCATGAAGTAACCCATCGATTTTGCTTCGGAAAGCAAAGGGAAAAGTGAAATGAAAAGTCATAGCTGACATGCTTAATATTTCAAATGTTTATACCTACTTCAAGTATAGTTTTCGAAGATGACTTCGAATAAAATGATTTATTTAAATACGCCAATGATAATATTGTGCATTCTTTAAGGACCTAAGAACCACTCGTATTAAAAATATGATTAAGATTTAATATTATGATATTAAGCTGTTAATATTGATGAATATATTATTACTATTATAATGTTTATCTTTGGAACTGTTCGGAGCTATAAAAACAAACAAGAAGAGAAAAATATTTATCTTCTAATTTGTAAAAC
The DNA here is from genome assembly GCA_947256265.1 of Acronicta leporina. NCBI lineage: Eukaryota > Metazoa > Arthropoda > Insecta > Lepidoptera > Noctuidae > Acronicta > Acronicta leporina. The sequence continues at coordinate 14,514,272 of OX366521.1, forward strand.
TCTCACATGAAGTATCTTTTAACGGTTAATTAAGCAACTACGAGTATAATGTGTTAAACGCTACCACTTAAGAGTTTAATTAAAAGGCCTTAATCGTAATTTATTCTCAGCTTGATTTTGCCAGATAACAGCTTAATGAGATATTTTTTCATGCGTCTCTACTGCAACGGTTCTTTTATTGGAAGATCAATTATTAATTTTATAATAGCCGCATTAAAATATAGCAGTGGTAGAATCGACTAGTCACAAAACCCATAATTTCTATTAAAATAATTTATTTACAAAATTATAGAATGAATGGCAATAAATGACCATTACTATTAAATATAAAAGTTGCATCTTTGTCGGAATGTGGAAAACAAAAAACGGATTTTTATAGGATTTTTAACAATGGAGTGAATTCATGAGAAACGTTGTAGTTTATTTAACATACCTCTGCAACCCTTAAGAATGGGGCAAGGCGGGTGAATAGCTATCAATATATATTAGACAATCAGTAGTACTGCTATTTATATAATTTCATTTATATTTAACTTTATAAGAAAAGAGAACTGACTTTTCGAACAAGCATTTTATGGTGTATCTCAAGAACCGAAGGTTAAACACTAATAAAATTTATACGGAGCTAATTATGAAGTAATATTCTACCAAATAAAAAACAAATATTTAACTTGGCGGAGATATTGTGTAACATACACTTAGAAAACATAAGTAATCGAATCGAAAATCTCTTATTTTTTTATAAATATAATTCAAAGCATTTACATACATACGTAAAGTTACGCCTCTTTTCCGTAGGGGTAGGTAGAGACCACAGACTTTGACTTGCTACGATTCTGACATACCTCTTTAGCTTCATCGACATTTATTAATTTTTTCATACAATTACTACATTTCAAGCATTTACTTTTATACTATAAAATTCGACTTGCTACAACTGTCACTTATTATACAAAATAAATTACTATAAAATAATCTGCACCTTGAAATAATTTAAAAGAAACTATCGATATAATTAACACGTCCATCCCTAGTGGTTCTCATGCTTCGCTTCACGGTCTGCGCACACGGCGGCGGCGTAAGTAGTTATTAGTAAAGGGCAACGTCTTAAAAAACAACTATCTTTAAGGTAGATCTTTTATATTTTTTTATTAACCTATGAATGTAATTTCTCACTGAAGTAAAGGAGTTCGTATTTTTTTAAATGTTTCAGTTCCTTAAGGTTTCGTCATGCAATTTAACTAAAAATATCAATCGTCTTGCCCCCTTTTACATGGGATCTAACTGTGGAGGTATGAGTACGCCTCCGCTTAACCCTCCTGGGAATAAAGGGATGATATCACGGCATGTTATGTCAATTTATTAGAAAACAAACCACAAGACTCCCATTTCTCACTCATCAAAACACAGTCCATTCACGCTCCAACACCTAATGTTTGGTAACCCTACCCCCATTATAAAGAACAATAGCAGATTATAGTAGGAAGTGTCGTTTCGTGGTACCCACACAATGGGCGGTTCGTCGGACACCACAATGACAATCGTTACCGATTCATTACAAGAACAATATGTACTAAGAATTATCGTGAACAAGAATTGACGGCGAAATAGATCTTAATATATGTAGTAGGTTCTTTGAGATTTTTTTCTTGCTGTAGGTGAATATGCACTTGTATGTGTGTAATTAAATAAAAACATCACCTAAACTAAAAATCCATTTGGGTATAATAATTATAAATTTCTCATAAACAAATTTCAAACAATTTCTCATACCCAGATCCGGAATAAGTGATTCCGGGTTTGGGTACCTTTAAGAAATTGTTTGAAATAACCCGAATAACTATTCGCAGGTCATATAAATATTTGTTCATTGCGAGCATCGTACTCACAATCCGTAGCACAGAAACCGACTTTTCTACCACTGCGATCGGTTGCAAATCGATTCATCAAATATTTTTCTTCAATATGTATATTCTATGTATAACATTTTGATAGTTAAAAGGTTGTAAGTGTACCTTTACACTTTTTGGGTGTCTTAACGTTTAGAAACCTAATATCAATAACCATGCACAAAGCCAAAGTTCGAGCCGCTAATGAGAATTTCATACAAATAGCCTATAGAACTATTAGAGCTGGGAATCTAACTCAAGACCGGTAGCGTAACAATCGCGTTTCAGACCACTAGATACTAAAATTTTGAAATTAGATAATTCAATTTCTATTGGCTACTGAAACCAAATGAATTCCCACGTTTACAAGTAACTGGAGCTCTCAAAAACCGTTGGATGCGTGCAGGATTGATGAAACCAGATCAATTTTGTGGGGCAATCACTTAAACCAGTTTTTATCGATAGAATGTTGTTGATACATAATATTTTTATCGAGTACCAGATAAATTGTAATCACTTTCGCATCACTATGAATTGGTATCAAAATAGAATATATTGGAAGATTCCGATTAAAGTTATCTATACTAATATATAAAACTGAAGAGTTTGTTTGTTTGTTTGCTTGAACGCGCTAATCTCAGGAACTACTGGTCCGATTTGATAAATTCGTTCAGTGTTAGATAGCCCTTTTATTGAGGAATACTATAGGCTATATATCATCACGCTAAGACCAAGTTACTATTCCATGCGGACGATGTCGCTGGGAGAAGCTAGTTATTTATATGATTTTTGATGAAATTGGGTAGGTACGTGCTCCACTAAGAAAGTAATTGAAGGGTGATTCTTTATTCTAAGTACCTAGATATCGATTCACGGTATGTAATCTAATCTAAATATTATTATATTTATAATTTAAAATATTATTGTGTTAAATAATAATAAAAATCTTTGAACATTTTTTTATGTATGAAGCTATGAACGATTTTGGCGCTTAATCATTTTCAATTTGCAACTTTGAGTAAAGTGGATTTCAAAGCCATCCTAAAATTACTCAAAATATTGCTAAGTATATTGGTAACATCATATTCCAAATAATGGTCCTAAAAAGTGACCCAGTGAGTTAAAAGTTCACCTAAGTGATAAATAAATGTCACTTACCGGAATTATTATTTTAGTTATTAATAACAGCACAATTGGACATAAATGTGTCAAGTGACAATACACCCACCACTACTTGCGCCTCACGACCACTTAAGGACAAAACTAAGATAAGCCTATCTACCCTGAAACAATAGCCTAAGGTCACAAAACGAATGTCAGCACAGAACATCAGACTCTAACAATAGCTCTTTGTCAAATGTTCCCACACGGTAATAGTATAACTGTTTCCTTAAGTATCATCGAGCACAAAAGTGAACAGTGAAAACAAATTAGTTTCATTGACAAGGTAATTGATTTTCGAAAACTATAGTGTATTCATGAGTTAGTATTGTATGTATTGGAAATGGGTTAGTATGCTTGCAGGCTGAAAACTTATTTTTTAGAAAAGGTTTGATTCGTAATCTGGGTTAACAAAGATTAGAAATCTTCATTAAATCAGCCTGAACAAATTGTTTTTTTTTATGGGATAGGGAAGCAAACGACCATACGGATCACCTAATGGTAAGCGATAACCGCTGTCCATGAACACCCGGGCTGCAACACCAGAGGAGTCACAAGTGCGTTGCCCGCCTTTTAAAAGGGTTTGGGCCCTTGTGACTCCTCTGGTGTTGTGGGTGTCCATGGGCGGCGGTTATCGCTTACCATCAGGTGATCCGTCTGCTCGTTTGCTCCCCTATCCCATAAAAAAAAGGATACAAAAGTAGAACTACCTACATAGAAATCTCATTTTTACAAGCGTGCGTGTAACCCAATTAGTTTTCTAGGCAAACTTTCTGAAGTTACTTTTTCTTTACACGTTTTTCTAGTTAACCTAAATTGTTAAATAGTAGACAAGTTAGCTGGTAACTTGTTAAATAAGCTCGTATTATGAGAACCTGTTACTCACTTGCTGCGATCAGTTCTCTGATGGTTGTGCTATTTTTTGTTCCATGTTCAATAATAGGAAAAATATAAAGCTTTATGTTTTATACTAAAGGCGTCTTAGAGTACATAAAGCTATGTAACATACCATCACGCCTGTATTCCCCGAAGGGTTAGGCAGAGGTGTACGAAGGTACACCCACCGTTCGCCGGTATGTTTAGGTCCCATGTAATAGGGGGCGAGCCTATTGCCATTAAGCGGGCACAAATTCCTAACTCCGAGCTGCTACTGGGAATTTCATAGAAAAACACAATAACACTTTGCTCGACCTGGGAATCGAACCCAGGACCTCTAGCGTAGCAGTCGCGCTCAGGACCACTTGGCTAATGAGGCAGTTAAAAAAGCTATGTATCTTTATTGTATTTGACATTAACGCATTTCCAAAGATATCAAATTCAGTGATTTATTTACTTAACAATTAACCATCCCTTCGCCAATAAGCCCATCTTATTGGCGAAGTCTTTAACAAGGTCAGGTGCCTAGTACTCGCAATCGGTGCGTATTATGAGAAGATGTTTGAAAGTGCCAGAAACAAAAGAAGTATGCAAGATTCGTAGCAAGTGGCGGTCTATAGTTTCTGCCTACCCCTGTGGGAGAGAGGCGTGAGTGTATGTATGTATACACAAAGATTACCATTGACAATCTATCTGCCATAACTCAAAGAAAAAAGTTAATGAATTATCTTAACGCTTTTGTTATTGACTGTATGAGAATGAATCCAATAGAAGTTTATACCAATGAATGGTATTAAGAATTTTGTACGCGACTCTAGCATTGATTTTAGTTAGTATATATTACAATTTCCTACATTTCTGTTGCGTTTCAGTTCCTATTGTATTAATTTATTTAATGTTTCACCTGAATGGAAACGGGAACTTGCTAGCATGAATAATTTTGTTTTAGTGACTCATAAGACCATGTAAAAGTCGTTTGCTAGATGAGAATTTCTCTCAATACAATAAGCTACCTGACTAATTATTTTTATTGTCTCATCATAAAGTTCATAGAGAAGCCCCACCAAGTTCATAGCCAAGTAATTACTAACCTGATCAACACTGATTTGCAAGGTTGTGTTGCGCTTGCCACGGTCAGTGTGTGGATGGGTGACCATTATTAACACATTGAGACCCCTCCGTACCTCGGAGAGCACGTAAATCCATCAGTCCCAGTTGTCTTACGAACACCTATGACAATTGTTAGTGGTAGTCAGGAGCCCAAAAAAGCCTATCCTGTCTATCCTCCGAATATCGGTATTGCCCAGAAATTGGGTTGCGGAGGTCTGATGGCAGGCGCTTCGTGTAAAATACTGATATTCAGCCGCATCTCTGTAGACTGGAAGCCGACCCCAACATAGCATAACATAGAATAAAGTTCACAAGAATTTAAAAAATAGATAGCCTGTCTATTGCCATTAACCAGCTATAAATTCACATACTACACATTTTACTCGAAATGGGAATCATTCTTCGCTCAATAATTGATAAAAAGGCCAATGAGGTGGTTCCCAAGAAGTTCCAATTAAACATTACTTGAGGTTCAATCATGTTACTTCTAATCATTCAGAACTATCAACCTAATTATATGTCCAATGGCCAACATTCCCAAGTAGACTAGATCACTTGGCTTAGATATACAGGCTGTCCCATTTAAAGTGGTCTAAATGAAAATGTATAATTGCACTATCTTCAGTATGGTGATAGGAACCTATCACTATTAACAGTCTTTATGTACTCGTATTTTACGTTTTAATTTTATCAATCTATGAGATTCCCAACATACTAAATGATATAAAATACACGCGTTCAAAAATGCGAAATATAACGAAAGAATAAAAATATTTCTTCTGACTTACGAGTGTAATAATAAATATTATTTAATAATTAATTTTCTATTCACAAACATAACAAATACGACAAAAATATTTGAAAAAATATTAACTAAAACGTAATAATTGTCTTAATGTTTGATAAAACAATAATTAAAAAATGCGTCGCAAAATTACCGGAGTTTGTTACCTAAGGACTTTTTTAAACTGGTTTTAAGTGTTAGTGTGTCCAAACTAAAGAAGGTAGTCAACCGTAGCTAAAGGATTCGCATAACTTAGGGCCTTACTGGGGCTGGGACAGCTAGAAACGACTGGACCATAATTTATACTTCCATTTATAATAATTTTTCTATTAAAAACTGATTCGCATCCGTGACACTCACTTTTTAAGGTCCAGTTCAAAATCAACGTCAGGTACTCACCGGTAGCCTAGAATTTTGCAAAGTAGACCTATTTGGCAAACTCTGGGGCGCACTTCTTCATTTTACTAAAATAGTAAATAAATTTTAGTTAGTTTTAGTAAATAAATTGATTATTGTGTTATTCGTTTTATTGTGTTATTATTATTCGATTTATTGTGTTATTATTATTCGATTTATTGTGTTATTATTATTCGATTTATTGTGTTATTATTATTCGATTTATTGTGTTATTATTATTCGATTTATTGTGTTATTATTATTCGATTTATTGTGTTATTATTATTCGATTTATTGTGTTATTATTATTCGATTTATTAAATTTTCTTCTTTTCCATAATTATGGTTATAAATCTACTGACTCGAGGAAGCGACGGGGAAGTGCAAAATTATCGAGACGGAAGTCTTGTATGTCCCCCAAAATATATTTTGGACCACTTCTGTCTAGATCAGCCTGTATATAATTCGAATGACATTCTATACCGGTAATGACGAACCGATTACAGTAATCTTCCGAGTTATATCCAGATGCATGCAATATTATTTGCGAGTGATTTGTACGGTACTTGGATTATAAAGCATTATAATTTAGTTGGGAAAGGAATGAGATACTGGGTCATTGCTCTAGTGGCTGTAAGCGACGGAGTGTGCGGTTTAGAGTTCGATTCCTAACTCTGGTATGGATTATTGTGTTTATAGCGTCTTTGATTATGCGACCAATATTAAATATTAACCTAGTGGTCTTGAGCGCATATGCTACGCTTGAGGTCCTGCGTTCGATTCCCAGGTTGAGCAAAGTGTTATTGGGTTTTTCTATGAAATTCCCAGTAGCAGCTCGGAGTTTGGAATTTGTGCCCGGTTAATGGCAATAGGCTCGCCCCCTATTACATGGGACCTAAACATACCAGGCGAATCGTGGGTGTACATTAGAACGCCTCTGCCTTACCTTTCAGGGAATACAGGCGTGATGGTATGTTATGTTATTATTAATTTAGTCACGAACTAGGCAATCAAAGTTTAAGTACTTAAAAAAAAAGTTGGCGTAACAGTTAACACTTACTATTGTAAAGTAATTGAAGGGTCAATCTAATTTAAAAAAAAAACATAACCCTAACAGGATCGCGACATTTTTTTTTCTAAAGCAAATAACAGCCGTTAGATACCAGGTCACCATAATATCGTAAGAAGGTAGTTGACCGTTACTAACACAAACATAAACTACGACTTTGCCAATTTAAATCAACATTTTCGGTGTCATACACAAGGTCGGTGCTGACGGCAAATTTAAAATTGTTTGACAATGTTATGTATTGCGTTTTGAAAAATTGGTCTATGAGCGCGTTTGAAGGTTTATGAGCGAGATTGATGGCAAAGTTATGTTGGTAAATACTAGAATGCTTCTGTTGGCTTTTCTTGTAGGGATTCAATATAATGGTGTGTCGAACGGGGCTCTTCGTTTTTCATTGTTTTGTTTCTAAAATATTGTATTGGAGAATTTGGAATAAAAACTGCGGAAAAAATTTCAGTTAGCTCTCAGTCTAGGTATTGAAAATAATTAGATTATATTGAGCATTTATTAAGCTTTTGCGAATTTGTAAACTTATAATATACTAGCTTCTGCCCGCGGCTTCGCCCCCGTGGAATTCGGTCAGTCATCACATCCCACGGGAACGGGATAAAAAGTATCCTATTTCCGTCTCCTGGTTCTAAGCTACCTCTCCACCAATTTTCAGCGAAATCGGTTCAGCCGTTCTTGAGTTATAAATGGTGTAACTAACACGACTTTCTTTTATATATAAAGATTTTTTTGTATGTTTTGCTTACATTTGTTCGTTAGGACAGAACTTATAAAATAAATAAAATATAACATAACATTACGCCTACACCCCAAAGGATTAAGCAAAATAATGTATAAAGGAGTATTTATGGAGTTTCTTTCTTTTTCCTTAAAACCTAAAATATTGAACCACGCACCTAGTTTTGTCAGTACAAAAGTTCCCCTATTTTTAGTCTAATTAAAATAAAATATTTGAATTTGATTTTGACTTTGAAAGTGGGTGTACTGTACACTCACAGTGCACTAGTATCTACGTATATTTTAGGTCCCATATAATAAAGGGCGTGCCTATTACCATTAGCCGGATACTAATCCAAAATCCGAGCTACTTTTACGATAATTTTACAGAAAAACGCATTAGCACTTCTTTGCTTTGTATCTTCCACCTGAGGAGGTGGATTGGGAATCGAACTCGGGGACTTGTGTCTTGTTTGTGAGCCTTGTAGCCACTGGATCATGTTGGAGCTTGAATAGAAGCAGCAGGCTAGTCGGATACAATAAAACGAGCGACTTGATCGAGGCTTAGACTTGGACAAGGAAGGCCTATGCGAACGTTCAGAAATCAGATTGAGGACGTTCCGAAAAATGGCTTCGTCAAGAGTACCCTAAACCGACGCTCATGGATGAAAAGATTAATGAGTGTGGATGAAGCTAAAAGAGTCATGTCAGAATCGTAGCAAGTGGAAGTCTATGGTCTCTGCCTACCCCTGCGAGAAAGATGTGTGACTTTATGTATGTATGTATGTATGTATGTATTTAACATTCAATGTGACTGGCATAATTACAACCTTCAACAGATCAATGTGATCAAACTGCCTCATTAGCGAAGTGGTCCTGAGCGCGACTGCTACGCTAGAGGTCCTGAGTTCGATTCCCAGGTCGAGCAAAGTGTTATTGGGTGTTTCTAGGAAATTCCCAGTAGCAGCTCGGAGTTAGGATTTTGTGCCCGGTTAATGGCAATAGGCTCGCCCCCTATTACATTGGACCTAAACATACCGGCGAACTGTGGGTGTACGCCTCTGCCAAACCCTTCGGGGAATACAGGCGTGATGGTATGTTCAACAGATCAATGTGAGACTTCGACAAGTGGTTAAATAGATCAACTCTTCAGACAAAATATAATTTATTAACTATTATTATATACAGAAACGTGTTGCTGGGGAGTTTGTGGCGCCGCTTCTTCTTCCGAGCGAAAACACCAGGAGGTGGTGAAGCTCGGGCGTTTTGGGGACTGTCTATAATGTAAAAATGGCGTCCCAAAAGTACTATATACCTAGTCGTCTATATTGAATAAATGATTTTGACTTTACTTTATATTTTTAAATCGACACACCTGTGTCATACACCTATTCCGAGAAAAATGTGACAGTTGCAGTAGATCACGCATCAAACGCACCGCCTGCGCCTGCGCACGTCCCGAGTGTGACATAACTGTGCGTGCCGACGGTGTCTGCAGTGTGATTGGTGTTTTTATATCCGTAGAGTAACCATAGTATTGGTAATGTGAAGGAATTGGTTGGTAAGGGCCCACCCATAAATTAAATCACATGAATTTCATGATTTTTTTAACCCGTTGATGTCTCATGTCATCACATTTGTGATACTTACCCCTTAGTATGACGTAGCATATTTTCCAATTTTACATGTAGGTATATAGATAGGTGTAGGTAGGTATAGTTATAAATAAGTAATTAAAGCAAAAGGGTAATTTGTTCTTTTTTTATTTAGATTTTTACATGTGACATCACAAACTGTGACTGTGACTTGCCTTGTCACATAATGTCACATTTCGTGGACACGTGTGACACCTAGTGTGATGTACGTGTCCCCTTATGTGAGAAAGATTCGAATATGGTAGGTACATCATTAATCTAGAGATTCGAAATAACTATATTTTAATGTGTAGAAACAAAGTCGGCAATGTGAGAAGAACTGGAAGAAGAAGAAACCAACTCATTCATCAAGAAGTCTAAGCGTGACTGCTGACATAGAAAGTATAAAGGTCTTCCGATGTATTCCAAGGTCAAATTAACAGCTCAGAGCTTAAAGTGCCCGGTTAATGGCAATAGGCTCCCCCTATTACGTGGGTTCTAAGCATACCGGTAAACTATGAGTGTACAATTAGCCAGCCTCTGCCTAACCCTTCGGGGAATACAAGCGTAACGCTGCATAAGCAGGTAAAATATAATAATTAACATTTTAAACGTAAGTACTCACTTAGGCTCTATGAAAGATTGGATTACAACATATTTTTTTTTTGTTCTAGTGACACCAGAAAAAAATATGCCGCTTCGTGAGAATGATACTTCAATTCCCATAGTTACATCAACGTACGTGACAGGTGCGCGGGCGCAGGCGGTGCCTCTGATGTCGTATACCGTCAACCTACTTCGATCATTTTAATGTTATAGAATACTAGTTGTTACCCGCGGTTTCACTCTGATCTTAAAGGACTTTTTGGGATAAAAGGCAGCCTGTGTCCTTCTCTAAGGTCCAATTAACCTTTTGGAACCGTGAAACTAGAATCTTAACGTTTCATAAACTTGTAAAAGCTTTTTTGAAATAAAAATATTAGAACTTCAAATAAATCAAAATGGGTTCAGCGGTTTATGTATGAAAATGTGACAGACAGATAGAAAAAGTTACATTTGCCGAACCCACAATTCCCAGAAAATCCCGAATTGTAAATTCACGAGAATAAGCCTTAGTTAACAGTGATTTCAAGAAAACTAGGATCATGGAATACCCTAACGCATGCTCCAAGACCCCAACTTGAGAAAGAAACTAAGAATGAAAATATTCAACACAACTTTCGTTTTACGTTTATAAGATATGGCCATCGCGTCATGCATGACTAGCTAGATATTTGAAATCACTATAAAGTATATTTGAATACAAACAGAAAGATAGAATATTATTTGTATCAAAAACAAAATAAAACATGATTACGGCCGTCTCTCATTGGGTTAGATAGAATTGAGATTTCGACTTGCTACGGTCATGGAATGAGTTCATTATGCCATATAGATATTATTAGGTCAATAAAAATAATAATATCCTCATTCCTCATATACACGCGCAGAAATTTATTTAAATGTAAGTTTGTGAAAGTTATGTAAATACAGATTATTATTATATTTGCAACAGAGTTTGTTCTCTCACCTCTTTCTAGCTATAGTTACTCTTGTCACAGATAATAGAATACTAGTTGTGAATCTGTAAATTTTGAATACTTGCTAAGAAAAGTTGCTAAAAAAAAAATTGCCGATTAAAATGTTCGACAATAATTGCTATCTTTAGAAAGTTATCTGGTTTAAGATATTTATTTCTCAAAACTGAATACAATAATTCACTGAGGAAAAAGGACTGACATTGAGAAACACTAGATAACTAAATATTGAATGATAAGTGCGCAGCGAGAACATACGAACAGATCATATTTATATGTAGATGTTAAAAATTCATTTGTGTTCACTGTTCCTTTATACCGTTTTAATTGTTACGCATATAAATTGAGGTTGATTACCTACACTATTAAAATAAATATTGTTGAAATATTATTAAACATTCACACAAAATTCACACGAGAAAATTATAGATTTAGTAGCATTTCTTCTACGCCAATTTATCGTTATAAATCTCCAATTTCAAATGTGGAACGAAAGTCTATCGAATGTCACACTGTTTTGCGCATCCTATACCACAAGATCCGTCTTCACTAAACACTTTTCTATATTCCAAATCCATTGCGTGATTCATTAGACTTTATCGAAATGACGTACGAAGGTTTGCGGTAATGTATTACGGAGTATGAAGTAAAGTCGATTTCTAATCAGCTCCGTGATCCAATTAGTTGTTTTCGCGATCGCGTGCCCTCCGGAGAATGCGGAATGGGTGAAAATGAGTGAGTCGCTGAAACTGCAGTCAGTGTCATTTTGTTAGGAAAGTAAACAGAGTTGTGGTAGGATACATGTTTTAGAAAGTAGCAATAAATTGACTAACGATAATTATGATCATGTGAAGTCACAGGTCTCAAGCTCCTCTCCTAGGCTCACTCGATTTTTATGCATATTATTAATAATTAATTAATCAATTATAAAGAAATATATAGAAGAAATGTCTCATGTAAAATATTTTCTCAACTGTCTTCACCGTTGCTATTTTGATAATGAAATGTGTGTATGAGAAATATTGACCTCACTGATAAATATTATGTTTTTCATATAACATAAATAAAAAATAATTATCAGTAGGTACTTAGATATCTCCTACAGCTTCTACTTATATTATATTAAAATTTCATTAATTCTAAGACCGACATCGACATAATAACTCAATGTCTCAATCGGTCAAGAGTATTTTTTGTGCCGCCATATTTTATTTAAGTAGAGCAAAAAGTAAGTATCATTCCGGACCGGTATAGTTATCAATATGTACAAGTTTTTGCCATATCTTTTGGTGTAAAGGACTATACCCAGTATATTGAACCACGTCATCTACCTAAAGCGCCAATATAAGCGTTAAAGCAAAAAAAAATACATTTTTTAGAGATTTGTACCTCAAAAGGGAAAAAGGAACACTTATAATAGAACTTCACTCACTTCTTTGCCTTCTATCCGTTAGTCTGGTTGTCTGTTAAGACCCTTGAAGACGCGTGAAGGTATAAAATAGAAATACTGAAGATTTCGGTCCTTTGGAGCGGCAAAAACAGCTTCTAAGTCAACGCAATCAAAAATGTTGCCACTTACGCCACATATCCAAAGGTATATATAGATACTTCTAGTTGACTTAACATCTACATAGAAACGAAAAACTTAAAGGAATCATTTTGAATAATAAGATCGGTCTATGATCAGTCTATGTATATTAAACATAGCATCTCTCCAGCGGCGAATATTGATAGCACGTGTTGATTTTAGAATGTTACGGTCTACTAGGCTGCGACCTTTATTATTACTAATCTCAAAAATACTTAAACAGTGACGTCATATAAGGAACTTCGTTTTATAAGGCAGGTAGCATCTGGATCTTGGAATTCCCCAATGATTGGGATGAATAGTGATTGACTTATGAAATGCAGACGGCTGCGATCGCTTGGTATAACATATTGATATTCTATACCATTTGACAAGAGTTCAAGTTCAAACGATAAGCTTGCACAAGAATTTATGAATCGTTATGAATCTAGTTGCACCAAGAATGTTATATTATGTGTCTAATACCTACCTATAACATTTTTGAGTAACACCGTTCCAAAAAGTTGATTCCATAGAGAAGAATCTGACTAGAAACTCCATGGACAGTGGACACTCTTTTTTTAATATTTCGCCACACTTTTTGTGTATTTGCCAGTGTCAAGTTTATGGAGTAATCAAGTAATAATATTTCCATAACGTATCTTATATCCGCGACGAGTACCCACTGGCCTATTCCTATTCGAGAATTCAACGACGGTCGACTTTTATGGAGATAATGATATTTGATTTTGTTGTTTCCAAATGTCTTTTTCTGACTGGCACATACGCTTAGATATTTCCAGTCATGGGATTATAATATGGCACCACACTTTTTCTGTTTGCCAGTGTCAAGTATTTAGTTGCCCCATTGAAACGGTAGAAACTTTTTTGAGGCTTCGATGGAGTTTAAGAGTGAACCGAATAAGTCACTATTTTCAATTTTATATAATTTGCCTTCACTCTTACACGTTCACGAACACTTAATGGTTAATTATGCACCATAATTACACATTAAACTTCGGAGAAACTCAAGTTTTGCAAAATAATATAAAATCGACAACGTGCACTTCATTATTTTCCCGCCTAAACTCCTGGATTCTCTTTTAAAATAAGAAGAACATTCTTCAAACAGTAATGCGATAAGGGGCCATCCATAAGTTACTTCACACGTTAGGAGGAGGGGTTGACGAATAATAGCTTTCTGAATTCGAAAGCTTTATGTGATGTCACACGTAAAGAAGAAATATAAAGATGTAAATTAAGTAATTACACTACTGTTTTCCTTTGATTATTTTTAGACGTTAAATTGTAAAATATGTGATGTCACACCAGAATAGGGTATCTCAAATGTGACGATGTGTGACATGGACGGGCGGGAGAGGAGGTAGGGAGGAAATCTGGATGGCTCCTAACAGGATATGTAGACTCTGTTGGTGCCGTTCAAGTTGGACCGACTAAATTAAATTAATAATAATAATTCGGTATAGCGTAATAAAAAACGCGGGAAAAGTAAATGTAAATATTTATTGCTATATTATGGAGATTATAAAGTATAATATTATTATGGTTTAATATAAATTAATGTCTTTATTAAACCAAAGTCGGAGTTATGAAAAATAAATGTCTGGTATAAGACTTCGGCTGATTTAATGGGAACTTTTTTTAAATTGTTTACAAACACAAATTCTCACATACACAAACACCCAGACCCAGAACAAATACATGTAGATCATACAAATATTTGCTCCGTGTGGGGATCGAACCTTCAACACCTGTCGCAGAAGCAGTAACCCGAGCACGAACACTTTCGAAAACGTATTCGTATCGAAATCGAGAATTTTTTGCTGCAAATCTCATTAATACATATGTATTTCCACGTCTGTCTCCCATTGGGGTAGGCAGAGACTACACTTGCTACGATCCTGGCACACCAGTTACGCTTCATCTACGTTCATTAACCTCCTTCTCATTCATATTATTCTCGATTTCGATACGTTTACGACAGTGCTCGAGCTTGGGCTACAGATAGCTCAGCCACTACGCCAAACGTGTCGTCACTGTAGATTAATTCGAAATAATTTTGCGCATCTGAAATTAGTTGTGACGAACGGCCGAGAAAGTAAACCATCCTATACATGTTCTTGCGCAAATACTGATGTTCAGCCGCTTGTGGTTAGAGTGGAAGAGGCCCCAAGCCCCAACATAGTTTGAAAAAGGCTCGCAGGATTAAGTGTTTTTTGTGCAAAATTATATCCTTGATATTAATATCCTAATATTGGTTACCATATTGGTTGGTTACCCTAATTGATTGAAAATTTTCAAAAAAACTATATCCCCAATTGTCTTTACTAGTTTTTATATTAAAATTGACGACTGCAAAACCACTCGCAGACAACTTCAAATAACAACAACACTTTTATAGTATTACTAGCTTCTGCTCGCGGCTTCGCTCACGTGAAGCTATATCAGGTGTAAAAATGGAATAACCAACATTGATGATCTCTTCTTTGTATGGTCCTATATACATCAGGGAGGTCAAGCTGTATCTGAGGATTCGTTTAATTAATTGAGATAAGAAGTTAACCAGTTTTTAAGTTGGAGCATATACTTTCTAACAGTGATAATAAAATTAAAATCTATTCAGTAGTTTTTGCGCCAACCCGTAACAAACAGACAACAGACAAAAATTTTAAAAATCACATTTTCAGAATCCGAGACGTTTATATACCATAACCCACGTGTTTTTTTTTAATATCTTCAATGTACAGACACAGCTTTTTTACAATTTTATAATAGTAGAGATAAGATATAAATTATGCTAATCAGTTCAAAATGTTAAGCTTTCTGTCATCGATCATGATCGTGGCTTCGCTGAATGATTGATGGACAACACAATAGACTGCGTTGCGTCATGAATATTACAAGGCAACGTATTCATATTGTCGTGGGAATGTTATCTAAGTATGTTTATTAAACATGTCTTCGTTTAATTATGAATTTTCGATTGAGAATGAGGGAAATATTTTCTCACAGAATCACGATGACACATCAAGCTATTCTACTACTTAGGTACTGTTAAATTAAGAAATCCCTGTAAGAAGCTAAGGTAAAAAAGGTTTCTAAGCGTAGGGGGTCCACATAAAAAAAAATGTAATTAAGTTTATGTGGAATTAAATAAAGCTTAAATTATTATTATTATTCCATTTATTCAAATATTGAACAAGCGTTCACGTTCCCGCACTTTTCTGCAACACTCGCGACGCGACCGTAACAAGGGCGAGAATATACCAGTAAAACAACGACACGGTGTTACAACTGTATATATTGATTACTTTGCTTATCTAAAATAACAGACATCGCGAGCCTAGTCAAATCGCGGAGAAACTTAACAACAGGGCCCCAGAGAAAGGAACCTCCTAACAATACGCGCTGTATCCAGGAGTACCGCTTATTATTATTATTAGATATTGTATCTCCTTTTACATATCACGACATACCTCCCGTGAGGAAGACACTCGGTCCTTTGGAAAGCTTGCGGGGGGACACAGGTCCAACGCGCAGAGGCCTTTTGAGAACTTTGATCAATATAGGATGGATTATTATTATTATAAGGAGCTAGGGAGGGGGACTAATAGAGACGTGTGACATTATGTGACATGGGTATGAGGGATCGCCAGCTTGGTGATGGTGATGCTAGTAATGTGACGTCAAGGGGTATCACAAATGTTATGACGTGTGACAGGGGGGAGAAGTAAAAAATATGAAATTCGTGTGACGTTATTTATGGATGGTCCCTAATACGAGGTGCGCTAACTAAGCACAAATACATGTCTACAACAGGCTCCAATCAAGAATTTCTCAATATGAAAACCCACTAACACTTATGTTGACCAGGTATCTAACCCAGGAACGTAGAAGACGCTCGGACGACGACAAGACTAATCAAAGAATTATTTTAAGATAATTACCATGAATCAAGATCTATTTAGCGACTCCAGGGGTCGGCTTCCAGTCTACCCAGATGCGTTTAAATATCAGTATTTTACCCGAAGCGACTGCCATCAGACCTCCGCAACCCATTTTCTGGGCAATACCGATATTCGGAGGATCAATAGACATGACTGTCAGGTTTTTTTTTGGCTTTCGACTATCACTAATAATTGTCATAGATGTTCGTAGCACAACCGGGACTGACGGCTTTACGTGCTCTCCGAGGCATGGAGGGGACTGGATATGTTAAGAATGGTCACCCATCCACACACTGACCGCGGCAAGCGCAGCTTAACCTTGCAGATCAGTTGATCAGCTTAGTTATTACAACACTACGACGGATAAATCCTGAATCGCGGAAGTGAAGTATGAAATCACCTGACTGGTTGGAGGATCCTCCCTCTGGTTGGAGTGGTAAAACACCTCGCCTTCCACAAGGCTACACGTCTGCTTAATTCGTGGATAGAAGCAAGATGGTTTATTAGTACCTATGTTACGTTATGTTTCTTTTACAACGTATAAATAGCTTCAGCGGAAATTAAAAATAGTTTACAATGTCATTTTATTGTGCAATTAGTTGAAAACCGATATAAAGAGATTGAGAGATTTCGATCTCTCGTTTATATCGGTTTTAGACGCCTAATTGCTATTTAAAAATAAAAACTGTTAGTTAAATATCTAAACTTGTTCGGTCTTAAAAAATCCGTACTTTTATTACGTGTCAAGATAGGGTTGTCAAAGTCACGTATTTTGCGGGTGGACGCTAAGCGGATTGCAAGTGTGGAACTCAAATATAGTTGGCTTAACGGTCATAGAGATTTGTATCTATTTTTGAAAAATGTTACATTTTGCAGGACTAAATCTGGCTCCCGTTATGGTAGTGGCCAATGTCACGAATCTCATAGGTTACGGTTTTAAGCAAGGCAGCAGGGTATGTAAGACTCGCGAAAATGTAGCATTCGTAGCAGTTCTCGTGGCCCCTCTATGACAGCAGCCGTGGGCAATGACGGAGTTTTTAACGGGTGCGATATGTGGGTGCGCCACATAACTTCACCTTTCCCCGAAGGTGTCGTATGCGCCAGGCATTTTCTCCGACCAAAAAAAAGGGTATGTAAGACTCTTTACTTTATTCTCTGCTGGCTCCCCAGGTGGCGGACGATCCGTGAGGTTTTTCGGTACTATTAAAAAAGGACAAAAATGGCCACTTGATTATAAGATTCACCGACACAGAGCTGCACAAAGTCCCATATTTGTCCAGTTAAAACTGACCTCTGAGTATACGAAAACACTGTATAAGATAGCGGATAAAAGATATAGCGCCGTCAGACTAAAGGGCTTATATGGCACGTTAAGCCAAGTCTAAGGAAGGAAAGAAGAAGCTATTGTATCTAGACAAGGACTTATTTGAAATAGAGTTAGATATATGTTTATTTTTTCCTTCACATGGCTCAAAAATGGCCACCACTTTGTATTAAAGTATTAAAGTCAATTTCTTTTTCGGCTGCCTCAAGCTGCCTAAATAAATCTTGGATATCTTAATTAAGTCTTTGGTTCGATTCCCAAGTCGAGCAAATGTTAGGTATTGGGTTTTTCTATGAAATTCCCATCCCACTAGTCTCCCCCCTTATTAAATGGGATCTAAAAGCAAACTGTGAGTATACCTAGGTACATTAAGGACCTACGCCTCTGCCAAAACCTTCGGGGAATACAGGCGTGATGGTATGTTATGTTATGTTTTTTTTCGGTCAACCCTAACACCATATGTTAATTTTTGACTTTCAACACGGGCTTTATTAACAATCCATCATGATCCATTCCAGACCGGTTACATTAACATATTAAACATTACATCATGCTACTAAACGGACCTATCCATACTTATAAACTTTATCAAACCTGTCACAGCAGTTTTGTATAGCTATACAATACCTATTTACTTCCGCTTATTTCGTCGATAATTATGAAAATGTCGCTTGATTACTAGGGAACGTCGACGCGCGACATTCGACACTTTTGAAGTCCAATCAAGCGATTCTGTATCCTTTTTTTTTAAGTAACACTTAGGGACGTGTAATGGCTTTTCTCCAAGTCCAATCAAGCGTAATTTTTCATATTGGAGTTAAAGTCTGGATGTGGAAAATCCAAATCCTTCTTTGTTTAAAGTAGCACTTAGGGACGTGTAACGGCTTTTCTCCATTGCCATACGTACGTATGTACATTGTATCAGAATCAGAATCAGAATCAGAATGCTTTTTATTTCTCTAGTATTATAAATCTAACATGTCACTTAAAGAATGAATTTAATTTAACAAAGTTACGTGTTCCATTTTGTCCGCAAGGTGGGAGCTTTTGAAACCTATTCTAGTCGTTTCCTCGTATTACATTAGTTATATAAATCTACGTGAGGATAACGATGAAGCAATGGGGATTAGCCCCAGCGGATAGCCGCTTATTACTTAGGAGTGACGCTACGGTCATAGCCTACGCTGTCGGAAGGGGGCCAGTCGTTTGAAGAGCGGCTTGTCCCTATCCTTTTTCTTAATATATTGAATTTCACCTACTCTAGTAGCAAATAGAAAGGGATTATGTTGCCCGTAACGCGTGTACTCCGGGCCTTGTTCTTGTAGCCCCTCGATAGACAGAGATTTTAGACGTTCTATCATGTCGCCGTGGAGATCGTGCGCACGAATGTGCCACGGGTCTTGTTGCAGTATATCCCAGAGTAGATCGGTATCGGTGCGTCTAGGTAACTGAGCGGCACTCTTCAATGCCATTTTATATTGTCTCTCAATTTTGAGCAGGTTTGATTTGCTATACCTCGGTAGCAGTTGTATTACTCCGTAGTCTATCACTGGTAGTAAGCATGCTTGAATAACTAGCAGTTTGACGTCAACGCTTAGCTTTGAGCGGTAGCCTATAATTGGGTATAGCTCTCCTTTGACCCTCTTGGCCTTTGCGATGTTTTCTTTGGCATATTTATTCATCGTGAGCCTTTTGTCCAGCCAGACTCCGAGGTATTTTATTTCATGTTTGAAAGGGATGCGTTCGCCATGAATTTGAACATAGTTGCGGTAGCCTGCATTCAGATTATTGAGTCTAGGTCTCTTGTAAGAGAACATGATGCATTCTGTCTTGTCGACATTGCATTTGAGGCCCCATTTTTTGTAATAGTCGATTATATCAATAGCGGCCCACTCTGCTCGGCGAGTAGCGTGATCCGGTCTTTCAGCTGCGTTAAGTATACACAGATCGTCGGCATACTGTGACAGCATCTGACCTGCTATTCTTTCATTTGGCAAGTCTGCCACATAGAGATTGAAGATTGCTGGGCCGAGTATTGATCCCTGCGGCACTCCATGTGGCACGCGCTGCTCCGTTCCCAGAGTTGTTCTGAAGTTACCCCTTGTTGTCCGGTCGCACAGATAGTCCTCGACCATCTTTACTATATTGTTGCGTGCTCCGGCGTCGATCAGCTTTCGACAGAGTCCCTTGTGATTAATGGAATCGAAGGCTTTGCTGAGGTCCGTTGATATCATGGCGACGCTATGGCCCCTGTCCAGTGCGTCCGTGATGTATTTACCTGTGCGAAGAATTTGCGTTGCGGTGCCCCTATTTCTCGTGAACCCGTGTTGGTGGCTTGGTATTATTTCTGTCAACTCTGTCTCGATGTGATTGAGTATTATTCTCTCGGCCCATTTGCCCAAGATGTTTAGTAGGCTGATGGGTCTATACGATTTGGGATCACTGTGGTCCTTACCTACTTTATGCAGAAAGATACATATACTGGTTTTCCATCGTTTCGGAAAGTAACCTGTCTTGAGTACGTAATCCATGATTCGTTTGAATATCGCGATCATTGTGTCGCCGCCCAGTTTAAGTATGTCGGCTTCGATGCCGTCGGGTCCCGGAGATTTGCTATTCTTGAAGCGTCTCAGAGCTAATCTGAGCTCATGTTTTGATGTTTGATCAAGTGGAGCGAATGGTGTATAAATTTCTGTACATTCATCGCAGGCACTGATGGTGGCTTCCTTAACTATGGCTGTATCTACCATTCTGTCGATGATTTCTAATTCACTGCAGCAGTCGCTAAAGTGAGGCAGTTTCATGATGGGCTTTTTCATTGCTTTTTGTAGAGCCCACAAGCGTTTCCGATTATCTTCGGTATTTTCAAGTAGCTTGGTCCAATTGGCTTCTTTATGTTGGATAATTTCTTTGGCCAATTGATGCTTGCAGGCGTTGTATTGCCTTCGTGCCATTCTCTTAAGATTAGTGTATCTGAGTCGCCAAGCACGCTGCTTCTTAGCGTTGCGCTCGGCTATTCTTTCTTTTATGTGTGCTGGCAGTCTGTCTTTGGGATCCACGATTCTCAGTGGGGCCAATTCATCTAGTGTTTTGATGATAGCCTTCTCTGTTTCTTTGATGTACAATTCACAGTCAATGTTTGATGAGATCTTTAATTCAGAGTTCATGTTGTTAGCAAGTAGCTCTTCGAAAACTTGTCTGCCCTCCCGGGTGCTTTTTATCCATGTGAGATCGCGACTCATTGGCTGTTCATAATCACTGTCAATTAGTACGTCCAGTGTCCACGGGAGGTGGTCTGAGGAAATACACTCCCTCTGCTGACACTTAAATTCCAGTAGCGAGTGATCGTGGTTCACGATTGCTATGTCGAGTATGCTATTTCCTAAACTTGTGGGCCGGGATGGTTTGCCAGTGTTAATGATTCTGACGGAGCTGCGTTGTATTGCATCACGGAGTACGATACCCAGACCCGCGTCTCTGCTGTGATTAAGTTGTCTCATACGTAGGTTTGAGTCACCAATGATGATTGCGCTTTCACCGAGAATCAGCATCTCGAACTCGTCAACGAGGTCTCCCTGTCTCGGTATCGGTATGTAGATGCCTTTGATTGTGATTGTGTCGTTGGTGTACATTGTACATACATCGATATATCATTAAAATCCGACATAAATATAGCTATTCTGCGAATTTCTACCACAACGTGTTTATGGCCATATCGTTCTTTGAAACTGATATATCAACGAAAAAGCAAACAGCATTCATTTATTAACTGACCACGAATCCTCAGACACCAAATTTTGTATTATAGGGTAGGTTATTAGGTAGGTATATGCATCTCCTATGAAAAATATATTAGGGAAGTTCTCAGAGCCATAACAAAAAACGAGATCAATACAAATATAACCACGAAGCCCGGGTAGTATTATGGTATAAGTAGATACAACTTGAGACACCTCACAGTCTTGTGTGAACAGTTTTGTCATACATTATGAGGTTGCTCGAGCGGCACGTGATAAATATCCACTCATGCGCAGCGGGATCTATGCCTAGTGTCTGTTTACATGGCTGCTCATATTTATAGCAAAATTTGTAAATTCTTAGAAAACCACTTTCAGACCCGTATTTAAGCGTATCTACTATATGGTTCCAGAGGAATTTCATCCCACAAAAAGTTAAAGTCAAAATTATTTATACAAAAAGACTACTTACTAGGTGGTACTTTTTGAACGTCATGTTTAGATTACAGAGAGGATATAGGGACTACAGACGTGATTGTATTTATGATACCTGTCTTATCTTTAAGAGACTATGATTCTAAGAGTTTGAATTGGTCTTTTTCTCGGAATTTATCAACAAGGATGGCGCCCTTGTTGCTAATTTCCGAGAAAAAGACCAATTCAAACTCTTAAAATCATAGTCTCTCCGGCATGAAAGATTTATGTACAAAAATAAATATTATTTATCATCATAAGTATATTATTTACTTATATTGAAATCGAGTTACAGTGTTTTTGGCCATGCGAGAATGCATGCCATTTTGCATTCAATTCATTCCATTCAATCAAATAATGTAAACGGACGAAAAACACTCTTTCTTACAAACCTGATTTAAGTGGCAATAATGATATTTATAATATGCGAAAGGTAAAAATGAATTTATAATTTCTCCAATCGATCAGACTTGTCAAGATGGGATAATCCATTATTTTTATTTATTTACTACATGTGTTTTGTGTGAAAGTTGAAACACGTGACGTAAGCACAGAAATATAATATCAAAAAACGAAATCTAAATACATATAATTTGAATATAAATACATAGATACTTAAAGGAAAGTTGAACGCCATCCTTTCCACGTTGTTTTTTTTGTAAACAAGGCAGCAACAGACTATATGGCCGATTTGAATTCGGATTAGATTTGAATTTCGAAGTTGTTTGTTTACTTACTCCGTGATAAACCCGTACGAAAAGGGCGTGGAAAAACGCGTCAATATTTGCTAAAATGTTTATTAAAAAAAACTGGCACTCGTTACATTTCATTTATAAAGTCAAAATTATATCAAATAGATCATCCAAGCTAAAAGCTAGGATTCTCTCCTGATGATCATAAAACCCTTTAAATTTTATTGCATTTGAATCTTAAAATGGTCAATTAAATTAAAAACTTACCACAATCAAGTTAGGATATTCATCATAAGAGCTTACCTGCAAAAAAAAAAACAAAAATAGTTAACACTTAAGACAATATTAAATAAATAAATAATAAAAAAAATATTTATTTTCCACCACATAATAAAGAATAGGTACAGTACAGAACAGAGAGAGAATGGCATTAGACAATAATGATTTATCTGTGGTGGACTGGAGCCTAAACTAGGGAAGCCCTGTATTTCAGGTCTCCAGGACACCCGCCCGCAGTCGAGTTAAAAATTCAATCACACAATTCAATTCACAATCAAGTTACAAAAATCAAAAAACAGAAAGAGAATGCAGTAATACATAATTATGTGCTAACATTATTGTGTTCTGGTTTGAAGAGCAATATACATAGTGAAATTACTGTGCACACGAAACGTGTTTTTTTTTATGGCATAGGAGGCAAACAGACGTATCACCTGATGGTAAGCGATTACCGCCGCCCAAAAAAGTTGGAGACCAAAGGAGTTGCAAGTGTATTGACCGCCTTTTAAAAGGGTTTAGGCCTCCAGTATCTACTTATATATCTATTTATTGATATGATGAAAATGTTAGCACAGACACCTATGTTTATTAGATTTACACAGTTTTAAGCAATAAATATCTTTGACTTTGACTTTAAGATTTTATTATTTGCGTTTTTTTTAAAAAGAACTTGCCTCGCTTTACGAAACTCACAAATATAATTAAGGGACACATATCAGTGGAACTCAGAAATTCTGCCTATGCCTATGCCATGCGGCACAACGGCACTATAGGGACTTAGATTATAGGGAGGCGTCTAATTAAAATTAGATTTAGAGAAATAATACAACTTTACGGATTTTATCGCGTTATATCAGTAAAATCAAATCCCGACGTTTCGGACCCTTTGTATCGTCCATGGTTACGGGCAGCAAACGCAAAGGGTTAATAGATGGAGCTGTTAAGAGCCATTTTACATTTTCGCGAGAATATCTAACATTTCAGTCGCTTAGTTTACCATGTTAGGAAATACTTTGCTTGATTGTTGAAATGTATTCAACTGAACCAACCTTTCGTATTGACACATATAGAAACAGATTTAGAAAAACTAGTTTGTTTATTTTGTGGTAATTAATCTCCCACAACTAGTTTACTGAAAAATCATCGCAGAGTATATTTCGGACTCCAATATCTATCATTAATACTAATAAATAAGACAGAAAAAATACACAAAGCATTAGCCGATATAATCTTGTCGTCACATATACAACATAAATTAATTATAATTAAATTATAAAAAATTTATTATTTATTAATTATAAAAAAAATATAATAATAACATAAATTAGAAAAAAAATAAAGTGCTAAGCCAATTTTTACGTTATTATTGTTATTTTATCCCGATTTTTTGGATAGAATAAAGCGTTATTACATTTAAAAAATTATGACAAAATAAACTATGTCTTTTAACAAATCTAATTCCAAAGTTTCATTAAAATCCCTTTATTTAATTAGAAGTTATAACGTTATTAAAATCACTCTAATATTAGATAAATTACGATGCACTAGCAGGCACCGATTAGTACGGCTCGAGAGCCCGTCGAGGAAGGACCTGTGTCATTTTTTTCCGCGTCCCGATTTACGAGCTTACGTATCGTGAACGCATGATTATACTACGACTGCAAAGTTTTGATACACTTCGATTTTTTTTTATTATTAGGTAAGTTTTTTTTATCAACATGTAGTAAAGTATTATTTTAGTAGTTTATACAATAACTATAATACCTATTTTATATGTAACTGCCGCATTAGCCAAGTGGTCCTGTGCGCGACTGCTACGCTGAGGTCCTGGTTTCGATTCCCAGGTCGAGCAAAGTGTTATTGGGTTTTTCTATGAAATTCGCAATAGCAGCTCGGAGTTTGGAATTTGTGCCGGGTTAATGGCAATAGGCTCGCCCCCTATTACATGGTACCGAAACATACCGGCGAACTGTGGGTGTACATGAGTGCGCCTCTGCCTTCGGGGAATACAGGCGTGATGGTATGTTATGTTATTTTATATATTTATGTTTTATTCGTTTTAGCAATGGGTAGTAAGGGTTCCGTTTACCATTGTATCAAAAAAAGGAAAAATAAACATTTTGCAGCCTTATAGAAAGCAACAGAAGCGAGGTACTAAATATTTATTTTTGTTTGATTCATAAACACAGTAATCGGTGACGTAGTAGTTACATATTATTTATATGTATCTAATAGTCCGGTCAAGTTAGCCCAGAAAATAGTGGTAAGGTTACTAAAATTCGCATAGAGCTGAATTTTGTACGTATGTTCGGAACACCATTATAAATGAAATGTGAAAAGTCCCCATCGATCTGACAATTGCAAAAAAATACTTTTCATGGACAAAGTTTGCTAATATGGGTTTTTTTGCGTTTTTCAGCCAAATGGTAAGTTTTATTATATAACAAAAAGATAGTAGAACTTAAAACAGAAGTTTATTCGGTAGTAGGTATTATAATAATAATTTCTTTTATTTTATAGGAAAATGATCCCTTTGCATTAGACGCTGACCTTCACGAATCATTGGAACTATCGGACTCGATCGTAAATACTTTTAGTACTTACATAATATTACATCATTCTTAAAATATGTTTTGTAACAAGAAGTTTATAAGTAGTAGGTAGATACTATATTAATTATATCTTTTATTTTTTAGGACAGTAACCTGTATATTTTTGTTTAATAAAATAAATGAAAATTATATTTACTTTTATTAATTTAGGTATTATGCTTATGTTACCGTAACCCGGTACTTAGTTAAAAGAGAAAACAGACATCTATTGACAGTACTGAATAGTATTATCAATATAATATTGTCTGTTGTCTCTTTTAATTAATTGCAATTTACGAGGTTTTGTAGACGAATGAAAAAAACACAAAGTTGTACTTATTATGTAAAGTATATATTAATGTATGAGTATATTTTATTATTTAATTTACATAATACAACGTTGTATTCTTTTCATTCGTCTACAAAACTTTAATAGACTGAACAAATAAAATAATTCATTTGATAAATCTCTTTCATAAACCAAGGATTAGAATTTTAACGCGATGGCTCAAGATTGTACAGTCCGTCTCGACACTCACGCTACGCTGTTTGCATTGGGTATGTGTTGGTAGCTACGCACACATACACAATGCTGCCGTCTTTTACCTAAACTCGAGCGCTTACATTTTGTGAAATGGCTCTTAATAAATACAGCGACAAGACACACAACACCTCAGACTGCCAGTACCTTGTGGCGATATGACCATCCACAGTCCAAATTGCACAGAAAAACCCAATAATACTTCCATAGGCCTACAACCGGCCTACTAGAATCCAACTGAAGAACATAAGTTTATCAGCCCTCCTTTAGCATTGGGTATTTAACACGCTTTTATTAGGTCGACCTCTTCTCTTCTCCCTGCCCATGTCCCAAACTATTTGGGGTCGGCGCAGCATGTCCTTTTCTTCACGTTCTTTTCTTTGTTTTTCTTCTTAGGTCGACCTGTATGTAACTATGTAATGGAATCTAAGGTAACTAATTTAACCATCTTCCAAGGATCGTAGCGTCACGAAAATTGTTTATGTGAAATTCTCTCCCGTAATTCGGGAAATTCTTCAACACTAGCGAACTGCCTCTACCTATTCATTCGGGTATACATGCGTGATAATATATGTTATTTATCATTTCACTTTTAGTCCGTTCAAGTTAAGCAGCATTGGAAGCTATTATAGACCTTTCTATTCAAATACTCGCCATTTTTACTTTTTAAGGTCAACCATTGAATGGGAATGAATCGTCAATATTTCCAGCTATCACCGATGACGGGCGATTTAGCGGAGAAAGTGGTTATTGTTCTGTATATGTGTTAGTTTTGTCGGTGATTAGAGGAATGAACGAGTAATGAGTAAGTTAACGCATCTTTGTTACTTTTTTTCTATAGATAATGCTTGCTTTTCTAACGAGGGAGAGTCATGCTTCGGCACGAATGGGCCGGCTCGACCGGAGTGATACAAACCAGCGTGAAACAACATTTACGTTGTATTTTTGTCGAGTGAGGGAGGATACCGGAGGCCTAAGCCCTTTTAATAGGCGAACAACATACTTGCGTCTCTTCTGGTGGTGGTAATCACTTTTACCATCAGGTGATTCATCTGTTCGTTTGTCCCACTATCCCATAAAAAATGCCAATATTGTTGAAAAAAAGTGAAGAGTACTTTTGATTTTATATGGCTTCCACTTGGCCACTTGGCCACCACTTGGCCACCACTTTATTAATTTAATCAATGAATGGAACAAAAATATTTGTATGATATAAAACATGCATACCATCATGCCTGTATTCCCTGAAGGGTTAGGCAGACGTCGGTATGTCTAGGTCCCACGTAATAGGGAGCGAGCCTATTGCTACTAACCGGGCACAAAATCCAAACTCTGAGCTGCTACCGACAAATTAAAATACGTATTTTAAAAAGGAGGATGTTCTCAATTCGTCTGTATTTTTTTTTAATCATACTACTGCCTCGTTAGTCAACATGTGTAATTAAAAAATACATAGATACATAATAGAGTAGATTCATAAAATTTCACATACATAAAATAATTATGTAGACCCAGAGCTGAAACAAATGCTTATAGGCCATACGAATATATATTTTTTAAATTGATTGTATTTTCCTAAGGTTTTAATTTGTGTCTGTGCGTGCGTGCGCGTGTGTATACACTTGAACTCCTCAGAAATTATAATCTTACTGCTGAATTTGATTAAAAATCAGTCTCATGATCGTACGTTAGCCCCAGTCTCCCAGATTGAAAATTCCTTTTTTAAATAACTATGCATCTACCAGCCACAAACTGCGTAAAAAGAAACGTAAAAGGCATCGTAAATGCGTTCCATTACACGAGGGGTGCTGTATCAAAATGGTTGCGGTTTGTTCATTATTATAGTTGGGTTTTCTACAACGCAAAACATCTGAATATCGAGTGTGAAAGTTTGTAACAGATTTTGTTTATGAAGGAGGGTAATGCGACATGATTTACCCGGAGAAAGATTCTCGTTTAAAAATTTGATATGATCTGCAAAGCCTACTTTCATCTACAGCGTGTAGCTTTAATTTGTTGACTTGCAACTAGACTATATACCTAATTAAGTAATTCATCTTCCGAGCCTTTTCCAAACTATATTGGGGTCAGCTCAGCTTCCAGTCTACGCAGACGTGGAGTATGAGTATTTCACACGAAACTACTGCCATCAGACTTCCGCAACCCAATTTCTGGGCAATAACGATATTCGGAGAATAAACTGGTTGTCACACTTTTTTGGACTTCTAACTATCAATTGTCATAGATGTTCGTATGACATCCGGGACCGACGGCTTTACGTGCTCTCCGAGGCCGTGGAGGTCACCCATCCATTACACTGACCGCAGCAAGCAAAGCTTAACCTTGTAGATCAGTTAATCCGTTTAGTTATTACACAGCCACGACCCTCTCTCCTCAGCTAATAAAGTAAATAAGTAAAATAAAAAAATAAGAACTGATTGTGTGATACCGTTTATCCAAACTAATCCAATTCAAAAACATCGAAAACGCCAAAACAGTTACAGATTAATTTGCCGTTATTAAAATTGCAACACACTTTCAAACAAACATACTTTTTGCACACAGCAAACTTAAAGACTCCACGAATATCAGCTCTATTTCCTTTCTCTTAAGGATATTTCCTCACGCGAATATGTTTTTAAAGTTGTAATTTATGTAAGCAACAATAGAAAGTCACGTGGGCGGAATCATGTAATTTAATTGAGCATTCGTGATATATAGTAATAATAATTGCAACATATATGTAACGGAAAATGTCTGGCATTAAATATATTGATGCGCGCTGAGGCGATACAAACGGCTTAACATTACTGCGCATACGCAGAGAGAGATTTATACAGGCTGACTTTCAACTCACCTGAATTTAAGTGTCTGTTATAATTGTAACGGAAATTTGAATAACTTTTTCTAATAAAATTAGTTTCTAAATAGAACAGTTCTGAAATTTTCATACAAATCTTACATCAACAAGCGATTCTCTTGATTATCTTGATTTTTTATTCTACTTTTTCCAACCCATGAATGTGTATTAAAAAGTTAAAACGTACCTATATATTTTTTTATAAATAAATAACATATGGAATGCTATTTATTCCCCTTGTATTCCCCAAAGAGTTAGGCAAAGGCGTAGGGTACTAATGTACACCCAAAGTTCGCCGGTATATTTAGGTCTCTTGTTATAGGGGGCGAGCCTATTGCCACAAACCGAGCACAAAAAACTCCGAGCTACTGCTGAGAATTCCATAGAAAAACCCAATAACACTTTGCCTGACCTGGGGTTCGAATCCAGAATGTCTAGCGTAGCGGTCGCGTTCAGGACCACTAGGCTAATGAGGTAGTTTTGAATTAAATACCTACTACATATTTCGAAAATATTTTAAGTGGTTACCCTATTAATAATAACCCTGGCAATTATTTGAGTTCTGGACGGACTAATAAGGGGTGTACAATGAGAGAGATTCAATTCAAAGTAGATATGTTTTCAAAATAGCCCTACTGAAATGTCAATTTGATTAAAGGCCAGTCTGAGAGAAGGGCTTAACATAGCTTTGTTTCTAACATAAATAGTATGGTGCCACTTTGGGCTCTAATTTGGGGGATTTGACTTCCTAAGACAAAGTTTTTGAACTATTTACGAAGCTCTTTACGATGAGCTATTGTAAACAGAGAACTTTATATTATCACTAGCTTCTGCCCGTGACTTCGTCCGCGTAGCGTGATGATATATAGCCAATAGCCTTCCTCAATAAATGGGCTATCTAACACTGAAAGAATTTTTCAAATCGGACCAGTAGTTCCTGATATTAGCGCGTTCAAGCAAACAAACAAACAAACTCTTCAGCTTTATATATTAAAAGTATAGATATTTTTTTACATAGACATTCTACAGATTAGAATTTATAGACCACCTGCACTTATGTCGTATTTTTCTATTTAAACATCGTTTAAAAGGACATATTTATCTTATGAATAAACACATACAGCCGACTAAGGCTTCCAGATGCAATTATTGCCAGGAATACGAGCAGATGTAACCCCTTAGGGCCTGGTTTAGCATATAAATTGGCGGCATTTTAACCGCCATGTTTGTCGGCCATTTTCTATTATATTCAAATTAAGAACGCTTGGCGCGTTCGTTTTAGAAATGTCATATTTGAATTGGTTGTGGTCCTGTATAATTAGTGATGCTTTTATGGAAGAGATAATGAATAATAAGGTTTTATGATGAGACGTGACTTCTAAAGTTGGATTCACAGGTCGTTAAATTAGTAAATTATGAGAGTCTCAGTAGTCTTTTTTTTTTTTAGATTTAGGTTGGTTTCAGTTTTGTTTTGTTTTTGTTAATAAAGGTGGACATGCTATTTGATACAGTAGTCAGCTTGGAGTTTGGTTATGTTAATAGAATCGTTCTATATAACATAACACATAACATACCATCACGCCTGTATTCCCCGAAGGGTTAGGCAGAGGTGTACTAAGGTACACCCACAGTTCGCCGGTATGTTTAGGTCCCATGTAATAGGGGGCGAGCCTATTGCCATTAACCGGGCAAAATCATCCAAACTCCGAGCTGCTACTGAGAATTTCATAGAAAAACCCAATAACACTGCTCGACCTGGGAATCGAACCCAGGACCTCTAGCGTAGCAGTCGCACTTGGGACAACTAGACTAACGAGGCAGTTCTATATAACATGGGACTTAAAACATAGATGAGCTGTCGGTGTACATTAGTACACCTCTGTCTATTCCTTCGGAAATACCAGTCTGATATGTAGATTTTATTAGACATAAAGAAAGAAAATGCATAAAAAATTGAACAGAAATCAACCTCTATCTTGTCTATGGAAAGACATATTTATGGTCCATGATGGGACAAAAGCACCTGAAGGTACATTTTATGGGATATTCATTTTATGCTATACAAATTATGGGCATTTGCAGCTTTAATTCAAAACAATGTGTTATTTTCAATCGCTCTAGAAATATCCGCAATTTATGATCACGCGCAACTACTTC
This sequence comes from Acronicta leporina, assembly GCA_947256265.1. NCBI lineage: Eukaryota > Metazoa > Arthropoda > Insecta > Lepidoptera > Noctuidae > Acronicta > Acronicta leporina. The sequence goes on from OX366521.1 coordinate 14,545,684, forward strand.
ATTTATTTATTCCGTTTTCTCAGTTCTAAGCAGAAATGACTTTATTACATTTTATCACCGTCATTTACGGGATTTAGTGCCATAATTAAATATTAATATCCCTTAATAAACGGTTGCGTCTAATAGCCTATGAGAACGGTTTATACCGCCATAGATTTAACTTGCCATTAGTTATCATTAACCGAGAATGATCTATTAAAAGCTACTTGATCAGGCGCATGTGCCGCAAAGTAAGTAACATCAGAAGGTATGCTATGACATACCATCACGCCTGTATTCCCCGAAGGGTTAGGCAGAGGCGTACTAATGTACACCCACAGTTCGCCGGTATGTTTAGGTCCCATGTAATAGGGGGCGAGCCTATTGCCATTAACCGGGCACAAATTCCTAACTCCGAGCTGCTACTGGGAATTTCATAGAAAAACCCAATAACACTTTGCTCGACCTGGGAATCGAACCCAGGACCTCTAGCGTAGCAGTCGCGCTCAGGACCACTTGGCTAATGAGGCAGTTGGTATGCTATGATGCGAAAAAGAAATAAGTACAATACACCTTGGCCACACGTTTGGCGCACCGGCTGAGCGATCGATCGGCTTCTGTGCCCCGGGTTGTCGGTTCAATCACCGTACGAAATTAATAATTGTATGTGATAATTTGTATTTGTAAAATCACCCACGGTACAGGAGATACTTACAGTGTAGGACAATATTTTGCAAAAGCCTAAAAAATGCAAAATGGCGCTTATGGAAACGAAACGCTTTTATTAAATTAAAAATTTTTGGTGTTCGAAAAATCTTTAAAGATCGTCTGCCATTTAGGGAGGTAGCAGGCGACCCAAACCTGCCTAACAGAGTTTTTAGCCAGCAACGAGGGTGTTTACAAACCAATTTTCACATACAAACATACACTATTGTTTTGTTCGGGAATCAGTGAGTGACGACCCTAAATTGTAATAACCGAAATGTAATATTAAAATTTACCAGTGTAAAGTCTCCTCAAAGAGACATAGTTATTTATACCAAACTTTAGTTTTATTATTATTGGTGATTGAATAAACAAATTTTCAATTAAATTTTTTATCACAATTTAAATCTTGCGGTTGAAGTAGGACTTCTGATAAAAAAAATATGTGGCAAAGGTGTCTATATTTTGAGACAGAGTTATTGATGTAGGGAAGTTTATTGTTAATAGAACTTAGTTTTTGCAGGGTTTTGTTACTTTATTATTTTAACCATAGATAAACATCTATAAAGCGCCGTTGTTACTAGTGGAAGGTTTATGTTATGACATAAATATCACCGCCAGCCTATATTCGTCCGCTGCTGGAAGTAGGCTTTTCCTAATAAAGGCTACGAACAATCTTCGGCATTTCTCATCCTGCTACGCTACCAGCTAACACTACCAGCTACCAGCTAAAGCTACCAGCTACCAGCTAACGCTACCAGCTACCAGCTAACGCTACCAGCTACCAGCTAACGCTACCAGCTACCAGCTAACGCTTCCAGCTACCAGCTGGTAGCGTAGTTCTTGTGTGGGTTACCTGTGGATCGCACAGGTATGATACATTTGTAATTCATAAAATGCGATTTGGCCCTATACGTAGTTTCGACCCGAAGGAGAAATTCGAATCCCGGCCTCTACTAGATGCCAGTTATATAAGTCATCTACAAGATATGGAGGATATTAACTGCATTCTCAAGTACCATCGCATTTAATTTCCTATGGTTAAGGAAACTCCTATCGGTAGCAGTTTAACGGCTAATGCATCCGCCCATTACTCAACGTGGACATTTTACTGTCTTCCACTGCTCTAAATAGAACCTTGTCAATATTATTTAGTTTTTTTTTGTTTATGGAATGAGGGGCCAAATGAACAGACGGATCACCTGATGGTAAGTGATAACCGCCGCCCATGCCAGAGGAGTCACCTTCTAAAGGATTGAAGTTTCCTCTGAATAAAATAATAAATAATTAATCATTTCATTTTATCATCACAATAATGACGGTAATGGGATAAATGCAGGACTATGTTCATGATTACGGTTAGAGGAAAGGGTATAGATTCGAAAGGGGAACCGGAAAATACTTCAGCCATCAACGGTAGATTGTTTCGCTACTTAACCATTGCGCTACATAGCAGCTCTATGTAGCGCTAGCAATTTTGGTCATGCCTCATCTATCTTCTAAGAGAAATATAATTAAATCTATTACTTAGAGAATTGAGCGACCAATATAAATATTAAATTCTAAAGCGAATAGAGTAATTAGAGAGGAGTTTTAGACTTAATGCTACCATTAATAGTTACTGATACAATTTTCTTCAATCAGTTTATAATTTATTTTAATGTAAATTACGTCAGTTGCCATTTCCTCTTTTTTATTCTTTTTTAGCAAATCTTGGCCAAGACGTGACGATTTTCTATTAATCCTGATGTTGACTGTCTGTTCCCAAAGCCCAAACTAGAAAATAACAATATCAAGTAACAATTTTTAAACCAAACCTGATCGTATCCTGTCCTAATTTCGACATATTTATGTACGTATAATCAAATATCATGGCCTTATAAACCTAGCCACATAACTTCTCTCTCTGCCAATCCTACGCAACCAGTGTTGCCAACAATGATGAGAATCAAACGTCAATTTCTATAATTTCCAACAATTTCTTCACTATTATTTCCGTGAACCATTTTTCTTGCGAAGCGCGCATGGTATGCGTGAGAGTACATTAATTAACTTTAATGAAGATCACTATCTCTCTGCAAAAATGTCTTTTAGCATCGACACGAAAAATTGCAATATTTTAAATGTATTTTCTCTACTAGTATATACGGCCCTGTAAAACTTTGTAGGTACTACCCTTTTTTTTTCAACATAACATACCATCACGCCTGTATTCCCCGAAAAGGCGTACTAATGTACACCCACAGTTTGCCGGTATGTTTAAGTCCCATTTAATAGGGGGCGAGCCTATGCCATTAACCGGGTACAAAATCCAAACTCCGAGCTGCTACTGAGAATTTCATACAAAAACCCAATAACACTTTGCTCGACCTGGGAATCGAACCCAAGACCTCTAGCGTAGCATTCGCGCTCAGGACCACTCGGCTAACGAGCCAGATTCCTAAGTTAAAAAGTATAATACTCACTATCAGTTTGACATCCTATCTTCACGCCTATTGGTAATAAAACCAATTTAAACGTGGGAGAACCATGCTTTGGCACGAATGGGCCGGCTCGACCGGAGTGATACCATGGCCTCACAGAAAACCGGCGTGAAACAACGCTTGCGTTATGTTTCGCCAAGTGAGTGAGGTTACCGGAGGCCCAAACCCTTTTAAAAGGCGGGCAACGCACTCGTGACTCCTCTGGCGTTGCGGGTGTCCATGGGCGGCGGTTATCGCTTACCATCAGGTGATCCATTTGCTCGTTTGCTCCCCTATCCCATAAAAAAGACCAGATCCAGTAAAATCACAGATTGACAGGTTGTTACTCATCCCGCTGTAACTAGTTTCTTTGGTTCACTTTTATGCTCTTGCGCATGGCAATGATAGGCTCATTACACGTCAGTCTGTTTTGCAGTCATTAGAAACATGACTGCAAAACAGACTGACGTGTGACGTGACGTGACGTGACTACGGGAGTTAATATAGAGTCGTTATTATTTTTTATAGTCTAGATCCTACCTGTAAATAATAGATTTTCTATTGAGTACCCTGCATTTACGATGCCTAGACTGCTGTATTTTATGTGATAGGGGTAAAGGAGCAGACGGATCGCCTAATGAAAACCGATTACCGCCGCCCATGGACCAGAGGAGTCACAAGCGCGTTGCCGGCCCCAATGCAGAGCAACGTCTTCGATGGCCTTTAGAAGAAAAAGCTACTCTAAACTACCTGTAATAATGCTCTAATTGCAATAAAACAGTTGATTTGCCTTTACTAAAGCCGAGTTTATATAACGCTGTTTCACTTCCAGTTGTATGTCTCTTAGGGCCTGTTTCATTGTCTTCTGATAAGATCCCGATAAATTGTCTGACGCAAAAATCCGTACAAATTTTAGTTACGACTCGCAGGCAGGATTCGAACCTGCGTCTTCTGGCTAGGTACGCCACACGCTATGCCACCGCTAGTCCCGAGAGAGCTTCGAGGTCATAGCGTGTGGCGTACCTAGCCAGAAGACGCAGGTTCGAATCCTGCCTGCGAGTCGAATTTTTCCTTCACTAAAATAACTTTATAATCTAAGCATGAAAAACGCAAACAAATCACAAAAACATACAAATTTTGTTCCAATTTTGAATTGATCTGGTAGATAGTGCTTAACCAGAGGTAGTGAAGAGGTGCTGGCCCTTAAACTACATTTTACTCCGCAAAGGAAATACTTACTGGCTTAAAGAAAACCCCATATAATCACTTAGAACATTTTTATCTTCTATTAAAGTCTAGCCGGCATGTCCGTCCGATGGCTAATTGCTGACATAGCCTTTTACTGAGCTAACGATATAAATGGTGTAACTCGTCGGCACTTTCCAGCTAAATCATTATTTATAGAAGTAGGTGCTATTTAGATAGGTATAATAAGTATCCATTATTGTATAACTGTATATATCCGTAAGAAGGTAAGCAGGTAGTACCTAATATTATAAAGTTTGGTTGAACGCGTTAATCTCAAGAACGAATTGCAAAATTATTTTTGTGTTGGATTTTTTTTATGGGATAGGGGGGCAAACGAGCAGACGGATCACCTGATGGTAAGCGATATCCGCCACCCATGGACACCCGCAACACCAGAAGAGTCACAAGTGCGTTGCCCGCCTTTTAAAAGGGTTTGGGCCCCCGAAACACAACGCAAGCGTTGTTTCACGCCGGTTTTCTGTGAGGCCGTGGTAACAATCCGGTCGACCCGGCCCATTCGTGCCGAACCATGGCTCTCCCACGTTTTAAAATACGAATAGACCATTCATTGAGGAATTGTTTAAATAACATCACGGTAAGACCAAAAGGCGCCGAGCATATATGAAAAATCTTGCAAAAACACGAGCGAAGCTAGTTGTAATAGAATTAGAGAAAGTAAATAAAGAGACTTATGGCCACTTGCACCAACTTCTTAAATAAAACTTTTTTCAAAACATAAATTTACTATGCAAAATTGTGTTTTGAAAAAAGTTATTGGTAAAAAAAACTTATTGGTGCCTAAGATATTATTTTAGGCACCAATAAGTAATGATGAAAGCGAAGCAGAGACGCTTAAGCATTGGTTTGATTGATCAAGAGGCAAAAAAATATTATAGAGCACATTATATCGCTCAAATGCCTACCCAACTGAAGTTTTAACCCTACATCTTCAAAAACTTTGAAGAAAATCAACCAAAACACTTCATTTCATAACGTCCCCTTACAAATACCAGTTACCTACTTGAAAGTAAAAACTTTTGAACCAAGTAAAAACTATTTCACCGCACCTTGTCCGTCGATCTTTTTATAAAAAAACTCGAACAATGCTAGTCCATACCTAATTACCGGCGACGTACGTAGCTACTGTGAGTTTATTTACCTCTCGACGGAATAGCGCCGTGAGCACAGTTGTTAAAACGGTACCCATTGGCTACCGTGGACCGCTGCTGGACTAGCCTACATATTTTGTGCTGGCAACTTCAGATGTGAAGAGGTATAGCCGAGATTTATTTATAAAATGCTTGCAAACTCCTTTGCTTCCTTTATAAGCTGGAGACATTTCAAATTAAGAATTTAATTTAATTTTTTTTTGTTTTTCAATCAGGCTACGAATTAAAACATTGACACTGATGTTTACAATTCAAATTCCAAATCTATATATATAAAAGAAAGTCGTGTTAGTTACTTCATTTATAACTCAAGAACGGCTGAACCGATTTGGCTGAAAATTGGTGGAGAAGTAGCTTAGAACCAGGAAACGGACATAGGATACTTTTTATCCCGTTCCCGATACATTTTATTCCACGGGGGCGAAGCCGCGGGCAGAAGCTATTTAATATAAATTTAGATTATTTATTGTGTTTGCTGATGAATGGAAGAAAGTAATGCGTGCTTGTCTGGTGTTCTGTGAGAGACAATATGCGAGGGTGTCCACTGTTACATGCTAATTTATGTTAGTTTGTAATGTGTTTAATTATTTAACCATTTACTCAATTTTATCCACAAATTGTTTAACTTTGAATTTAATTTTTCTATTGTATGTTTTTTGGGGGAGGCCTACGATCAGCAGTGGACGGCAATAGGCTGATATGATGATGACGATGATGATGATTGTATGTTATCTTAATGCTTATTTAGTTTTAATATTTATAACTCTATGTTAATTAATGTAATTGGACCTGTGCCGTTTTAATTAACTATAAATAAATATATAAAATAAATTTATTTTAAATCAAGCTGAGATTGCCATTTCACAAAACATCGGCGCGCAGTTTTATGGTATTGACAGTAAATAAAGGTTGTCACCATATTCTAGTTACAAGTGAATAAATCTGGAGGCAAAAATATTTTTCGAAATACTGCCTTAACTACTTATAACTGCCTCATTAGCCTAGTGGTCCTGAGCGCGACTGCTATACTAGATATCTTGGGTTCGATTCCCAGGTCGAGCAAAGTGTAATTGAGTTTTTCTATGAAATTCCCGAAATAAAGTATCTGAATTCAAAATAAAAAAAAAAACCTGGCAGTCACCTCCATTGACTTCCATAATATCTACTATCCTGTTCTATAATAAGAGATTTGAGATCAGAGCTCGCTATAAATATAGGTATATAGGTATATATATATTTTTTTTATTGACATAAATATCTATCTATCCATCTTATTAGAAAGACAGGGACAAATATTCAACGTATCTATTTACGCTGACTTTAATGAACGAAATCCGAATTATGCGAAGACAGTGAAAGTTACTGTCACTTTTAAAAAAACAGAAGAATTTTTATTGACGGCGATCGCGTCGGATTTTAATTGAACGTGTGTGATTGGAAGATTCTGAAATGTCACCACACTTAATTTATTGGGCATTACAAATGTTTCGCAGTTGATTTGAATAGTTAATATTAGCACAGTAACTTAAATGCTAGTTATCTAAAAATATTGTTGCCTAGTGGTCCTGAGCAGACAGACGTTAGATATCCCAGGTTTGATTTCCGGGTCCAGCAAAAAGTTATTGGGTTTTTCTATGAAATTCTCTGTAGCATATAACAATAAGTCAAATAAAACAAATAATAATTTAAATAAGATAATTTACTTTACATGAGATCTAGTGGTGGCAAATTAAAAACAAAAGCATTCACCTCTTAGTTTAATCTACCAAAAATAAAGAGGCGAATTTCGCCTAACACTTCACATAATACAACAATTCTGGTATTTTATGTATTGAACTTACATTTATATTGAGAAAAATGGAATAAAATTCAATGCTTGTAGCGCAGTCCTATTAGGCAGGTGTTACCGAACCCTTAACTACAGTTAAAGGTTTTTACTTTTTACCGCGACGAGTTGCATTCCTGCAGCTTCCTTTGACGTTAGAATTACTTACCATCACGTTTTTTTGCATGAACGGATATAAGCAGTATCAACGTCGGCTTATTATCGCTGCATGTAGCCATTTGTAACTGATTTATCTAGCTTGAATGCCATTTAGTAAAAAAAGATAGAATAAAGCTATTAGACTTGTCATCGTGCATTCATAAATACAATTTATCTATTTATTAATTACCTAAATAATTTATTCATTTATTAATCACATAAATATCAATAAAATTTATGAATGTAGGAATTAATAATTATATAAAAGCGAAAGAGCAAAAATTACTTTCTTATCAATCTTGAAAAGTAGGCTAACTGGTAGGTTTTTAAAGATTGTAAGCATCCTTTAAGAAAGGATTTAGGAAAAACGGGATTAATGCGAATAACACTACCATGCAGCATGATTGGTCTGATTGAATTTGGTTTCAAAGAAAAGAAAAAGTATATACCGATACTGGTACCGATGCTATCCACGGTAGAGACGTGCAGGTGAATAACCCGAGCGGAACTTCGCACCGAAAAAACCTCAAAACATTGACCGATTTATTCGATAAGGTTGTCAGTCAAGGTAGTATTCTATTATCTGTGGTCAAGCTAACATTTTCGACTATTTAATTAATAAAAACAATTAAAACTTCTAAACTTTTTGGGTTCACTCCTAAACGCGATCGAAGCCTCAATAAAGTTTCTACTGTTTTATTGGGCAACTTAATACTGGCGAACACAAAAAGTGTGGTGCCATAATACAATCCCATGATGGGAAATATTCTTTGAAAATATTACTTGAATACTCTAATATTTGACACTGGCAAATACACAAAAAGTGTGGCGCCATTATAAAAAGAAAAAAAAACTTAAAGTTTTTTCTTTGCTTTTCAAATTCAAATTCAAATTCCTTTATTGTGGATCATAGGTAGGTACACCTACCTATGATCCACAATAAAGTAATAAAATATAATAAATCAATAAAATAAATTAATACACTACCTTTTGTCGTTTTAGAGAATGTATGTCATACTGATTTCTGACACTTACGCGAATATTAGACTTTGAAATGAATAGTACTTAATTTTAAAACGCCTCAATATACCCGTAACCATAGATAAAATAATGTCAATACAATGCGAATCAATTCCGAAAAAAGTAGTTTCATTTGAATGTATGTCAACTAAAATGGCGAATAATATTTAATTAATAAATTTTAATAAATAAAAATAGACAGCATAATTAACCGCATTATCATACCTATTATTTAATCATCTTACAAATTCACGACACACTTTAAAATTCTCTATTTATACGCTGGAATGGACACCGCTTTCAAAATTCGAACTAAATAAAATAATTTGTGTAATAAATAAAATTTTAAATGTAATTTTTAAAACGAAAATAAAATAAAACGAGAGCAATAAATATTTAAACCGTTAAAACGAAATAGTTGATTATTATAATATCGTTATTTTTAACGATAATTGTTATAAAACAAATACCGTTAAGAGTCGGTGAGATGTTTTTTTTTAATTACTTTCACACGCGATCCATTTCGCGATAATAATGTGTATCGTAATGATTGTGATGGAGAGATGATTATTATGACGTATCCATAGTCATTCTGTGACTGGGAAAATGTTATATTATGTAAGCTATTTTTAAAATTATGTAGGTACCTATGAGTTTCTCAAATGAGAAAATTGTTAGAAATATTAATTTAGTCATTACTACAATGACACAATATTTTTATTTGGGTGTTGGTAATGTATTATTGAGGTTAGAATCAAAAGATCTACAAAGGTTAGAAGAACGACAGTGTATTTTTGAAGCAAGCTAATGTATTTACTGCGTCATAAGTCTAGTGGTCCCATGCTACCGCTATGCTAAAAGTCTTGGGTTCGATTCCCAGGTCGAGCAAAGTGTTATTATAATAATAAATAAATAATAAATATTCTGGGACATTTTTTACACAGCACCATCTAGCCCCAAACTAAGCAAAGCTTGTACTATGGGTACTAGAGAATGGATATAATACTTAAATACTTTTTTTTTGTAAATATATACTTATAATACATAAGAAACACCCAGACGAACACAAATCCTTATATTCATCACATACATTTTTGTGTTCTGTGGGAATCGAACCCACGACCTCATGGTCGGCAGTCCGGTACTCGCTAAACCTAAAGCACTAAACCACAGAGGTCGTCGTTTTTGCGTGTTTCTATGCGATTTGTACTCGGTTAAAAGGAAATAGGCTTGTCCTAGGACCTGAACATATCGGCAAACTTTAGGTGTACTTTACTACATCTCTAACTAACCCCTAAGGAAATACAGGCGTGATATTATGTCTCTTCTAACGAAGCGAGTGTGAGAGAGAGAAAACATTGAGTACAAATGATAATTGTTTTTCTGCATGAGTATTTATCTGGGTTCCCACAACCTACTTTAAACAATGTTTTCTTGTATAAGTAGACAGTAATTATTCTCATTTATCAAAGTAACGTTTAAGATACAAAATAAGTTTAATACAACAAACCATAACGCCTGTATTCCCTGAAGGGCTTAGCAGAAGCGTATTCACTACTAACTTACTGGCTAACTACCTTAGTAGCCCATTGGTCCTGAGAGCGACTGCTACGCTAGAGGTCCTGGGTTTCGAGCAAAGTGTTATTGGGTTTTTCTATGAAATTCCCATTAGCAGCTCGGAGTTTGGAATTTCTGCCCAGTTAATGGCAATAGGCTCGCCCCCTATAACATGGGACCCAAACATACCGGCGAACTGTGGGTGTACATAAGTACGCCTCTGCCTAACCCTTCGGGGAATACAGACGTGATGGTATGTTATGTACCTACTCATTAACACAAGATCCAGAGAAAGCATCCCTTTGCGATGCATTGACCAAGTGAAAGTTCTTCCTTAAATGAAAAGAAAAAGAAGAAAAAAAAAGATGACGGGAGACAATTATGTTAAGCACGGCTTAACATAATTGTCTCCCGTCATCTTTTTGACACTTATGACCACAATTACAAGAGAAGAGTACACGACTAAGAAGAAGAAAACTCATGCCACCGTTCCGCCGATATATTTAGGTCCCATGTAATAGGGGGTGAGCCTATTGCCATTAACCGGACACAAATCCAACCCAATAATTCATTATTCGACCTGGGAATCGAACACAGGACCTCGAACCAGGGTAGATTCATGGAATATGGATTCACTGGCACACTACACTGGCATTAGTGAAGTGACTACTTTATCCGAAACGCTAAACGTGAAATCCTACTAATACTATAAATGCGAAAGTTTGTGAGGATGGATGTATGTTTGTTACTCTTTCAGATCGGTTCAGCCGTTCTGGATAAAATTTGGCACAGAGATAGATTGTAGTCTGGAATAACACATGGGCTACTTTTTATCTGAATTCCACGCAGACGAAGTCGCGGGCAGAAGCTAGTCATTTATAAATAATGTGTACCAATTTTTAGATACATACACACACACACACACACAATGTTCTATGTACTTACCAACTTTTTCATCTTTCTCCCAAAGGGGTAGGCAGAAACTATAGACCGTCGCTTGCTACTACTTCTTGAATACTTCTTCCACATTCATACATCTTCTTATTTCACCAATTTGATATTTTAATTAAATTAAAACTATTTCATTATTCGCTACCATTGCTCTGGCTAGATTGGATAATAATTCTTAAATTATCTGTATCGAAAGTCAATGGCAATATCCGTACCGATATTAACCAAATAAATAACGTAACAGTAACCGCTACTTATCAGTAACTAACTAGGTACCAGATAACCGTTATTCGTTGCCGCTTTATCCAACGGGAGTGGTTACTTTCACCTGACATGTGAACTCATCAATCAAGTTTACGAAGCATATTGTATCAAGTAGTAATACTATATTTAGTTACTGCCTCGTTGTTCTAGTAGTCTCAAGCACCGAGATTCGAGGTTCTGGATTCGATTCCTAGGTCGAGCAAAGTGTTATTGTATTTTTCTATAAAAATCTCAGTAGCAGCTTGGAGTTTGGATTTGTGCCCGGTTAATGGCAATGGGCCTGCCTCCTATTATATAGGACCTTACAGACGACCTGTTGGTTAACCTAAGTGCTCCTAATCATTCGGGGAATACCGGTGTAATCTCACGTATGAATGTATAAAAGATAAGTATAGTTACTGCCTCATTAGCCAAGTGTTCCTGAGCACGACTGCTACGCTAGAGGTCATGGGTTCGATTCCCAGGTCGATCAAAGTGTTATTGGGTTTTTCTATGAAATTACCAGTAGCAGCTCGGAGTTATGTATCTGTGCCCGGTTAATGGCAATAGGCTCGCCCCCTATTACATGGGACCTAAAACACCGGTATGTTTTTTCGAACTGTAGGTGTACATTATTACGCCTCTGCCTAACCCTTCGGGAAATACAGGCGTGATGGTATGTTATGTTATGTAAGTATAGTTATTACAACAGCCATTTAAAAAAAATATTCAACTACACAAATTCGTAGGCTTTTTGATTATATTAATTATAACAATTTCATTACATTTTAAATTACCCATTCAAGGACACAAACATTAATAGAACGATTACTTTTTTTTCAATCAATCAAACGGACGTAAGCAGACCATTAAACCCCATATTTAACGGTAGTTAAATTGACGAAATGCTGTGCAATCCGCCCCTTAATTGGAGTTATGTCAATAGTGCCGTGATGGTGTGTTGAAATTGTCATTATTTATCTAAATATTTATCAAATAAAGCTCAGTTGAGATATTAATCGAAGTTTTTTATTGACCATTTTAAAGTCCTACTTTTGGGACACGGTTCTCCTCTCAGATTGACAGGGGTTAGGCTATGGTCCACCGCTCTAGCATAGTGTTGTTTTCAGATTACTCGCTGACATTTCCTTACAAAGGTTTCAATCGAGTGATAATAAATAATTACATATTTATGAATAAGTTGTCTTAAAAAAGTCAGAAGTGTGCGTTCAAAGTATATGCTTAATGATGGGTATCTATTTGTATATTCATAGCTATGAATAAACAAAACTATGATAATCGACAATAAGCCGAATAATTAATAGCTTTATAAGTTAACTAGCTTCTGCCCGCGACTTCGTCTGCGTGGACTTCAAATAAAAAGTAGCCCATGTGTTATTCCAGACTATAATCTATCTCTGTGCCAAATTTTATCCAGATCCGTTCAGCCGTTCTGGCGTGAAAGAGTAACAAACATCCATCCATCCATCCTTACTCACAAACTTTCGCATTTATAATATTAGTAGGATAGGATAATAATTTTATTGATTAAAAACATTTCTAATAAAATAATAACTAGGTATAAAAATAGATAATAATAAAAAAAGTTGAATTTATTTTCATTGATAAATTTAGTGATATTTATTTTTGTAAATACTTAGATCTTTTAAAGACATTTTTACAAGTCAATGTTTTAGTATTATTTTTTTACTAGATGGCGCCTAGTACCTATTATTCATTTTTGTGATTATATTGTATGTCTAATGATTCATAAATTATTATTGTTTATTCTTAACGATCGGACAACCTTAACGCAATGTAATCTCATTGCGGACTACAGTAGGTACTTACTTAAATTAATAACTCTTCTCTCCATACTTATGATCCTAGCCCACCACAAGCTGTGGACATGATAGCCATAGAAAATACCATAAGAAACAGTTATAAGCCATACTAAAATAGCGACACGTAGCCTGGCGAACCTTCACATATTAAAATGCCTATGACTATAGCCGGCGTCAAATCATAGTTATGAACTCAGATGTGTTCTGACGTATCGATAGATAATTTTCTTATTAAGTATTTGTTGAGAATATAAACACAGTGTTATGTTATGAAAATATGTCAGATGATAACATCTCATTCAGTAACATAATATATAGTGTTGATCATTGGTTTTGTTTACATAAATTTAAAAATAAATAGATAATAGGTATATGTTTATAATTTTCTTAAAAATCTTGATGTTTATAAATATTTACGACTTATAAGCTATAGTTTTGTGATGTGAGCATTGGACTGCCAAGTCAATGGTATCGCGTTCAAGTTACGCCCCTCTAACTTTTCGAAGTCATGTGTGTATTAATAACTACCTAATTATCACGCACTTAAACGGTGAAGGAAGATGCATGCCCTAGTGATTTTTCCGACGGCATGTAAAGTCTGTCAACCTTCATATTAATGGCGCTATCATCTTTAATGTTAAGAAATTAAACTCCATATGTCCATCCATACTTTAAATTATAAATGCGAAAGGAACTCTGTATGTCTTTTAAGTTTCCTTGCCTAAACCGCTAAAACAATTTTGATGAGTTGTGTAACAGAGATAGATTGCACCTTCTAGTGTCCAAAAGTCCTTTAGATAAAACAAATGCGGGCAGTTCATTAGTAATTAAAAATAATATTTAAATTAAAAATCCCCTTAAAAACAATAAAATCATATGTGCCAAACAGTTTCGGAAGTCGGTGCCTTTGAATTGTTTGAATCTTTTGTTTTCGTCACCGACTTCCGACATATCTCTCATGTCTTTGTTTTTGAAGGCGATTTTACTTTATGTTAAAAGTTATTTTATTGCAACATTTTGAGTGAGTCTATAATATAATCTAACGTAGCTCGACGAAGTTGTAATTTATTCGCTCAGTACCTACGTGTAATTGTATTTTTTCCTGAATTTTGTGTCCTTGGGAGTAGGCATAATGATATGAAAAAAGACATCCAAATCGATCTGCAATTGACGAAAATATCGATGGACATTTCATACAGACGAACATAGAACCTACATCTTTTGTGAAGCCGGTTAAACACGACACTATTACACGAGTTCTAAAGCCGGAAGTCGGTGGATTTTTTACATAAATATCCATTATAAGCGTCTGTAAATTATGGAAACAGCGTGTTACACAACTTTGACTAGATTAAGTCATAATTATACATGGTTGGCGGTTTTCTTTGTGTAGATGGTCGATGTTAATTCTTTCTCTTTTATGCTCTACCTTCAGTTCCTTTGATTGCCAGCTAAGTTTTTTTAAAATCAAGCTTACGGCCCGCCTGGTGATAAGCAATCATCATAGCCTACAGGTGTATGCAACACCAGGGGTGTCGCTCGCGGGTTTCCGTGCCTGTAAAAACCTTTCACTCCTCATTGTTTCACCCTTTCAGTCTTTTGGGAAAACCACGACAGGTAGTTTATTCCACAGCCTTATTGTATGTGGCATGAAGTTTCTCTGGATCCGTACAGCACGCGATGATAGTGGTTCTAAGGGGTGAGGTTGAATTCACCACTGATGGTGAGAGGTGCGATCATAAAACTGCTAGGTTTAATTCCTTCATAACAGCTTCGAGTCTGGTCGTGTCCTCGGTTAATAGCATGTTTAGCTCCTAGATTATGGTAAAATTGAAGGCAAACGAGGAAGGGGAAGACTGAGACGAAGTTTTGTGGAACAAGTTTTCATCGTTGGAGAGCCATGCTTCGGCACGAATGGGCCGGCTCGACCGCAGTGATACCACAGCCTCACAGAAAACCGGCGTGAAACAGCGCTTGCGTTGTGTTTCGCTGGGTGAGTGAGGTTACCGGAGGCCCAAACCCTTTTAAAAGGCGGGCAACGCACTCGTGACTCCTCTAGTGTTGCGGGTGTCCATGGGTGGTGGTAATCGTTTACCATCAGGTGATCCGTCTGCTCGTATGCCCCGCCCCCTCCTATCCCATAAAAAAACAAATGAAGGATAGCGTTGCGATCGAGTTGCGATCGTTGAGATCGTATCAAGAGGTAAGGCGGAAGCAGAAGATAGAGAGCAGTGGCGTTTGATGCGATGATATGTTATGCTGGTATACCAAGGTGTTTTTCAATCCCCGCGTGCCCTACCAATTAAACGGAAGAAAAAGCGTGAAAAATATCACCGTTTAAGTTTCCAAGTATTTACTTAATTGGGCAAGGTTACGTGTTACACACGGTAAAGATATACGCGTAAAACTCCATAAAATTTGTTTATTATGGTAATTTATAGAATAATGAAATTTGTTATGGTATTTGATACTATGGCGTAAACTTTTTAAGATATATAATATGAGAGTTTATCATCATTATGTTAGAGTTTTTAAAGAACTCATTGTAATATTTCATTACGACGGCGTAGTGGCTGAGCGACTGGCATCTACGTTACGTGTTGTGGGTTTTATTCCCGCATTGAAGAAATATTTATGTTACTTCCAGGTAGTTGTCCCAGGTCTGGGTGTTTTTGTATGTGATTATTTTTTAAAAACGCACCCACGATATTGGAGATAATCATAGTACCAATGTTATATTATCGATAATATTCTTTATTTACACCAAAAAACACACCCTTTTAGAGAGGGTGGGGTTAATATTAAGGAGGAATAGTTGGGCTGGCAGCATAGGAGACAATAAGTGTGATGCTTAAACACCACCGGTCTCTTCACTGCCAACACAACGCTTCCTCGCGGAGCTCTGGCAAACTTGCTCACCGTTAGGAACACAACATAGCGCGGAGCTATGTTATTTGGCTACGTTTTACGCTTACTGCTAGGTGGAGGTATTTCCCCCTCTTAAATAGAAATAACATACTATCACGCCTGTATTCCCCGAAGGGTTAGGCAGAGGTGTAAGTACTAAGGTAGCCCCACAATTCGCCGGGATGTTTAGGTCCCATGTAATAGGGGGCCAGCCTATTGCCATTAACCGGGCACAAATTCCAAACTCCGAGCTGCTACTGGGAATTTCATAGACAAACCCAATAACACTTTGCTCGACCTGGGCATCGAACCCAGGACCTCTAGCGTAGCAATCGCGCTCAGGACGACTTGGCTAGAAATATTCAGAAATAAATCTTTGAGATAGCTACATTCAATAATAGTATAGCCTTATCCCTCTTATTCTGAGAGACCTAATACCTCTCGTAAATAACTGCTACATATTCAAATATATATAATACATATATATATAATCAACCCATTATATGTCCCACTGCTGGGCACGGGTCTCCTCTCACAATGAGAGGGATTAGGCTATAGTCCACCACGCTAGCCTAATGCGGGTTGGCAGACTTCACACGCCGACGAGAAAATCTCTCTGGCATGCAGGTTTCCTCACGATGTTTTCCTTCACCGTTTAAGCGCGTGATAATACGCACATAACTTCAAAAAGTCAGAGGTGCATATTCAAATAAATGTGTAAAATAATTTATGACTTTTATAGCTTTCTCTAATAGTGCGAGCAGTCTCCGCTTTGGTTAATTAATTATGAGAGAACCTGTTTGTGTATTATGATTTATTTAGCTACTTAAGTACGTAAAGTGTTCAGTTATCATAAGTGCATTTTTCATGTGGGAGAGCCATGCTTCGGCACGAATGGGCCGGCTCGACCGGACCACGGCCTCACAGAAAACCGGCGTGAAGCAACGCTTGCGTTGTGTTTCGCCGAGTGAATAAGGTTACCGGAGGCTCAAACCCTTTTAAAAGGCGGGCAACGCACTTGTGACTCCTCTGGTGTTGCGGATGTCCATGGGCGGCGGTTATCGCTTACCATCAGGTGATCTGTCTGCTTGTTTGCTCCCCTATCCCATAAAAAAGTGCCTTTTTAAAATACAAAAACAAAACATCAGAAAAGCATCAGAATTCTAGCACATCAATTATTTGTAGGAAAGAGGAAACAACACAACTGGTTTATAAAAAAATCACGTAAGTAATATTGCGATTCCAAATAGGCCTCGCGTGCCAAAATAGTTAGCAATTAGTCGATTCAGACATTAAAGCCGTTTTATTCGTTCAACGCTTTTTATTGTTTTGGACATGAACTCTTTAATTGGCAAGCCTCGTTAGGCAGTAAAAATAGAATATAATACTCTTTAGTCCACAGCAAAAAATAGAAATAACAAAAAATTTAAAACATTGCCTTTTTAACGGCATAAGGGGGCAGACGAGAAGACGGATCGTCTGATTGTAAGCGATACCGCCACCCATTGACACCCGCAACACCAGAGGATTCGCAGGTGAGTTGCCGGGCTTTTAAAAGGGTTTAGGCCTCCGGTATCCTCACTCGGCGAAATACAGCGTTGTTTCGCACGCCGGTTTTCAGTGAAGCCGTCACTCCGGTCTAGTTGGCCCATTCGTGCCGAAGCATGACTCTCCTACGGTCAACAATAGTGACTGAAATAAACATAAACATACCATCACGCCTGTATTCCCCGAAGGGTTAGGCAGAGGCGTACTAATGTACACCCACAGTTCGCCGGTATGTTTAGCTCCCATGTAATAGGGGGCGAGCCTATTGCCATTAACCGGGCACAAATTCCTAACTCCGAGCTGCTACTGGGAATTTCATAGAAAAACCCAATAACACTTTGCTCGACCTGGGAATCGAACCCAGGACCTCTAGCGTAGCAGTCACGCTCAGGACCACTTGGCTAATAAGGCAGGCAATGTACTCCCACGGTTTGCTGGTAGGTTTTGGTCTCATATGATAGGAGGCAAGCTTATTATTGGTTATTGCCATTAACCGGGCACAGATCCTAAACTAGGAGCTGCTACTGAGAATTCCATAGAAAAACCCAAAAACACTGTTCGACCTGGGAATTGAACCCAGGATCTCTAGTGTAGTAGTCACTCACAATACTACTACTAGGCTTATATAAAGTAAAATTTTATAAATGTAAGCATGGATGTTCAGAATTTCAAGATGAAAGATTATCACTGAAATTCTGACGTGGACGGCTTGTCCGATTAAACTGTTTTTTATCTGTTATGGTCATAATTATTAGGACAAGACATTTATGAAAGTTTATATCGAAAAGACAATAACAACAAAGCAATACAAGTGAACACCTACAGTTAAAATATATAGTTAATGTATAATTCATAAATATATATATACATACATATGGTTAATATATAGGCAAAAAAAATATGTTACACTAGATAGTAATGCATGCATACCACACTTAAATTACATTATTTTACACTTTTTAGTACATAAGTAGTCTTGTAAAGTGAAATTTGTACAATTTCTTAAGACAATAAAGAATCTTTAAACCGAAAGACGGCGAAAATTTACGCTGGAAAAGTAGCGCATAGTTCCTTTTCAAAATAATATCAATGCATTTAACAACTCGAGTCAGTCAAACATAAACAAAGAAAGTAATCAAACCTCATTTACATAATACTCACATCGTATAACTCACATTTCGTTACTAAGAACATCCCACAGTTGGGCAACAATTCCCGTTATCGTAAAGTCAATGACCAGACGCAGTTATTAAGATCATAATTATTTTCAAATATAATTTAATAACATCTGTAGCATATATGATTGTGTATGTGAGAATTTGTGTTCACAAATGCATCCACAATACAGGAAAATCCTAGTAAGCTTAAAAAAATCGTGTCTTCGGTGTATTGGTCGTAAGTGCTGCTACTGAGTATGAGGTCCAGGGATTCGATTCCCGGGTCAAGTAAAGTATTATTAGGAGTTCTTATGCAATTCTTAGCAGTACCTTGGAGTTTGGATGTGTGTGGCTCGTCTCTAAATACATGGTAGATGGGGTCTTAAATCAAGGGCAATCTAGGAGCTAATCAGTAGGCATGACGCTACCTTGCCCTAATATATGCGCGTTGGTATGTCTTATGATTGAAGTACCTGTATTAGGCTCGCCCCCTATTATGTGGGACCTAAACATACCACTGAACTGTGGGTGTACCTGAGTACCTACACCTCTGCCGAACCTTTCGGGGAATACAGGCGTGATGGTATGTTTATGTTACCTATAATACCAGGTAGTCTAAATAAGGTCAAGATCTGTATTTAATTTTTAATTAATTATATAATTTTATAAAATTATCTGATGGAAGCTGACCCTATCTTAGTTGGTGAAAAGCCATAATAATTAATAGTTTATTATAAAGTAACATACCATCACGCCTGTTTTCCCCGAAGGCTTAGGCAGAGGCGTACTAATGTACACCCACAGTTCGCCGGTATGTTTAGGTCCCATGTAATAGGGGGCGAGCCTATTGCCATTAACCTGAGCACAAATTCCAAACTCCGAGCTGCTACTAGGAATTTCATAGAAAATCCAATAACACTTTGCTGGACCTGGGAATCGAACCCAAGACCTCTATCGTAGCAGTCGCGCTCAGGACCAATTGGCTAATGAGGCATTATCAAAAGACTTCAATTTATTTTATTACAATATAGCTAAATGAAATGTAGTTTCAAATAGAGATAGAGAAAAGATCAGACATTACAAATCATGAATCACAATTTTCTCTTGGAATAACTAGAGCTTAGAAAATAATGCTGTAACTAACTACAATAACTACACGCACATGCCACACAACCCATTTAAAAGAAAAAATCAAAAGCATTGATGCACATGGGGATTCCCCGAGGAGACTCTGACCCTAGTTGATGAGAAATGGTTGAAGAAATTGAAGAAGACAGAGAAACTAATAATGAAAGAAAATGAACAGACCCAGTTTCTTGAAATAAATCAAGTGTATTGATTAATGATATAGCTGGCTTTGTTTAAATTGATGTAGAAAGCTGTAAGTATTGAAAGCTTTTAGCATTTTTTCTCCAAGATGTCATTACAACTGCTACGAACCTGCTAACCGTTAAAACCACACGTTCAAACAAATATTTTTAGATATAGGTGTGATAAAACTCACCTTAACAAAAATTCAGCGAAAGCAGAAAAAGACAGTAATATCCCAAATCACTAAAACACTTTATTCACTACACAAACACGCACACATCTTTTACCGATTTCAAGACTCGCGACCGACGTGCGCCCGCGCAGCTTGCGACTTTGCGACTGGTTCGATGTCAAGTTTACGGAGCTATTCGGGTTATGTCGCTTCTGTGTCGTTGGTATACACCGGTATTATGTTTGAGTGTTATGTCAAGAAATATAATAGTGTTCATGGTACACTATTTGTTAGTAGTCATTCCATTTTCAACCTAAGCTTGATTGAAAATATAATTGCTTAAGCCCTAAAATGTGTTACAATTCGAGTATTTTTGTTATATTTTTTTCGTTGTTTCAATAACGAATGTAACAGCATATTTTAATCCTCATGTTTTAGTTTTTAGGTGAAATTTAAGATTCTCGTAGTAACATACGATACCATCACGCCTGTATTCCCCGAAGGGTTAGGCAGAGGCGTACTAATGTACACCCACAGTTCGCCGGTATGTTTAGGTCCCATGTAATAGGGGGCGAGCCTATTGCCATTAACCGGGCACAAATTCCTAACTCCGAGCTGCTACTGGGAATTTCATAGAAAAACCCAATAACACTTTGCTCGACCTGGGAATCGAACCCAGGACCAGTAGCAGTCGCGCTTAGGACCACTAGGCTAATGAGGCAGTTATTCTCGTAGTAATGTTTTAATTATAGTTATTCTCGTAGTAATGTTTTATTTTTATGGGATAAGTTAGGAAATGAGCGGAAGTATCACCTGATCACATTCAACAATGTTTTTCTCTGAAACTATTGATTAAAACTATAAGATACTAGCTTCTGCCCGCGACTTCGTCTGAGTGGACTTTAGATAAAAAGTAGCCCATGTGTTATTCCAGACTATAATCTATCTCTGTGCCAAATTTTATCCAGATCCGTTCAGCCGTTCTGGCGTGAAAGAGTAACAAACATCCATCCATCCATCCATTCATCCTCACAAACTTTCGCATTTATAATATTAGTAGGATTATGCTGACTGAATCTTTTAACACACACATTTATCTAGACACTAATACGACTTTTACTTACTTATAATATTTTAACATTTGAATAGATGTTCTAGAAGAAAATTATTTGATGCTCGCAATTACTGTACTGTAGGATACTATTAGTATTTACTTAATGTTTTATGAAGAGCACAAATAGTTTATATGAAAGAGCACGCAATGCTAGTAAATATCCTACCAGTGTTTGGGTCTCACATATTCATGATGGAATACGGAATAGACTGTTTGCTACTGACCTTATAATGTGAGGGGTGGCTAGCCAGGCGGAACAGGAGATCCTACCACCAAGTAATCGAAGATTGAGGAGTAGGACGAATAAAACATAGTTCAAGTTTAAGTTCAAATGTTTTTATTTATTTTACGTGGGAGAGCCATGCTTCGGCACGAATGGGCTGGCTCGACCGGAGTGATACCACGGCCTCACAGAAAACCGGCGTGAAACAACGCTTGCGTTGTGTTTCCCCGAGTGAGTTGAGGTTACCGGAGGCCCAAACCCTTTTAAAGGCGGGCAACGCACTTGCGACTCCTCTGGTGTTGCGGGTGTCCATGGGCGGCGGTTATCGCTTACCATCAGGTCATCCGTTTGTTCGTTTGCCCCACTATCCCATAAAAAAAAAGCTTTTACAAGCGTTTATGAAACGTTACATGATTCTTGCGATAACAAGATGTGTGTACGTTGAGGATGTCCAAGTTTGACCGAGATGAAGATTCACGTTATTTGCATGCATAATATACCATCATGCCAGTATTCCCCGAAGGATTAGACAGAGGTACTAGTATTCTATTATCTGTGACAGAGGTGTATTATCACAGTTTGTCAGTATTACTATTTGATTATTAAAAATCTTAGTATACCGTTAATCTAGGTTCCTGCTCTACTATTATTTGTCCAAAATACTGTAATACAATACATTATTATTATTTATTTATATTTAATTACTACGGTCACAACCAATTACAGTAACTAAAACTTTAAAAAAGACAATTATAACAATCATTAAAATAAACAAAGTAAAGTAAAAATTAGGTTAACCATCATCATCATCATCATCAACACTCATAAATTCCTCTCACAGTACTTCTGACATACCTATAAAATCTTCGTCCACCCATCAGCAAACAGATCGCCTATTGGATTAGAATCCAAGAGATCATTAAGCGCAGCCAGAGTGCGAGGAATTGGCGACTTAGCACGTGCAACAGTATGACATAGAGGCATGGCAAAGAGCCTGTGCTTTTTGCCCCGGCAGTAATTGTCTGGGACAAAGAAGCGCGCCAGCACATGAAGCAGATCAGGGGCATCAATGCGCAACGGAGCGTCTTGCAGGCTATTGTGAGCTGATCTCGAGCTCGCCTTACCTCTAGCGAGTTATATCCGAGGCAACCCAACCCAATACATGTATGAGAATTCAATTAAGGCGAAGGGCGGGCGTTTTGAGGGCTGTCTATATTGTAAAAATGACGTTCAAAAAGTACTACCTAGTAGTCTATATTGAATAAATGATTTTGACTTTGACTTTGACTTTGAATTCTTAATAACTATATACCAAGTTTGCAACGATTTTCCTGTCCTTTATTTTCAGTGAAGTAGTAGAAGACGAAATGGTACGATAGAAACCTAGATTAATGCTATCTCAATCCGAATACTAACAGAATTTGATAAAAAATTGTTTGGATTACGATTTATTTTGGAATTACGTTTTTGTGGGCAATTCTAGCTCCACCGGACCCTTAATTAACTCATCTTAATTATAATTTATGGCGTGATTATGTGTCTGTCTGTGTCTGTGTGTGTGTGTGTATGTTTATTGATATTGATGATGATTATTAACATAACATACCATCACGCCTGTATTCCCCGAAGGGTTAGGCAGAGGCGTACTAGTGTACACCCACAGTTCGCCGGTATGTTTAGGTCCCATGTAATAGGAGGCGAGCTTAGGTATTGCCATCATCAACCGGGCACTAATTCCAAACTCCGAGCTGCTACTGGGAATTTCATAGAAAAACCTAATAATACTGACCTGGGAATCGAACCTAGGATCTCTCTAGCCTAGCAGTCGCGCTCAGGACCACTAGGCTAATGAGCAATGATGATAAATCAACCGGAAATTAAAATCGTTGAACCCTGAACGCGAAATAGTGTTACGCGCCGACGGATCTTAAACCTTAACTAATAGTCTGTTGATTTAGGAAATGACACTTCCTGTTAGCCGTTTACCTTGACCTTAGAAGTGCATCATTGCATCACTGGAGCAAATAAGTGTCAATTTACTTTGACACGAAAAGTTTGGAACAGTAGCGAGACGTGAATTTTTTGTTAAACATTTTACATTGCATATTAAACTTTATCTGATACTAGCGGCCCGCCGTGGCTATCACGGGTGGAGAAATTCCTAACTATTTTTTCAAAATATTTTATAGCCTATGTTAATCTGGAGTAATGTAGCACTCAACTGCCTCATTAGCCTAGTGGTCCAGAGCGCGACTGCTACGCTAGAGGTCCTTGGTTCGATTCCCAGGTCGAGCAAAGTGTTATTGGGTTTTTCTATGAAATTCCCAGTGGCAGCTCGGAGTTTGGAATTTGTGCCCGGTTGATGGCAATAGGCTCGCCCCCTATAACATGGAACCTAAACATACCGGCGAACTGTGGGTGTACACTAGTACGCCTCTGCCTAACCCTTCGGGGAATATAGCCTATTGCCATTAACCGGGCACCATTTGCAAACTCCGAGCTGCTACTGGGAATTTCATCGTCATTCCCAATAACACTGCTCGACCTGGGAACCGAAAACAAACCTCTTGCGTAGCAGTCGCGCTCAGTTCTGGTGTCTAAGTGCGCTACTTTATCGAATCATCTTGTACGTAACTGTTTCTCATATTATGGGCTTTTTGGAATAAAGATTAGGAACAAATGCATGTAGAACTAGTTATTTATTGTTTGTCTTTAAATTTCAACGAAGTAACGTTATTTTATCCTGGTTAAGATTAGTTAGAATTGTGTGTATCTGATGGTTACATTCCAAGTAGGCAGGAGATCGTCAGTAACTGCGTTTTTCGAGAAACTGTAAGAACGAAACAGTCGCTTTTGTGTAATGGTTTAATTGCGACTAGTGTGCTAGATTCTGGATTCGAATCTCAGGTCGAGCTATGTATTATAGGATGTTTTTTTAAGGCACAGTACCTCTTTCATGGGCTGATGATGGCTACTGTAGTCATTTTAGTTAACCACGGAAATGATTGCTTGTTTTCTTTAATTTTCATTTGCAACATTTCGCAGCTTGCTACTTTTCTTCCGTAAAGAATTTTCAATTAAAATCATTCATCACCACACTTGCTATTTTGTTACTTAAAATGCGATTTTAATAAATTGCGATTTTTTTATGGGATAGGGGGGTAAACGAGCAGACGGATCAACTGATGGTAAGCGATTACCGCCGCCCATGGACACACGCAACACCAGAGGAGACGCAAGTACGTTGCCTGCCTTTTAATAGGGTTTGGGCATCCAGCATCCTCACTCACTCGGCGAAACACAACCTAAGCGTTTTTCACGCCGGTTTTCTGTGAGGCCGTTGTATCACTCCGGTCGAGCTGACCCATTCGTGCCGAAGCATGGCTCTACCACGCTAAAAGAGGGTGATAGAGTTTGCAGGTGTGATGCATGAAATTTTCTTGTGCTTTTTCACATGTTCAAAAGTTTCATGCCTAGTTTTAGTGGGTAAAAATACCACAATACCCGTTCTAATCCCCAAAGACCCAACTGGTCTTTCCAAGGTTTCCCAACGATATAATAAAAGCAGTCTGTATTTTTATTTGTTGCTTGTAGCTAGTAACAAATAAAGACTACAAGTTATTTTAGTGAAGGAAAAAATCACCTTTAAGACGTAAGTTCAGAATGTGAAGGCAAATTTCGACATGGCAGGTAGGACTCGTGGTGGCTTAGAGGTCATAGCGTCTGGCGTACCTAGCCAGAAGACGCAGGTTCGAATCCTGACTGCGAGTCGAATTTTTCCTTCACTAAAATAACTTCAAAATCTTAGCATGAAATTTTTTCATACTAAGATTGCTAAGATTAATGATTTTTGATGCAAAAAAATCACAAAAAGATAAATAAAGATTACTTCTTACTTATATTGTTTTGCTTGTATTAAGTAAAGTAAAACCATTCACGCGGAAAGACGGTGGAAAGTATGTAAACATGAAATCTTCGTCTCACCGGGGGGCGAATATGTATACGGCAAAGGCGAGGCTATACTGTAAGCGGAAGCGGTAGCGGATTGATATTGTAGTATCTTTACTAACTAGACCTTTTCCCGAGAGTTTGTATGTGTGAGTTAGTATGTCATATGGGTGAATAGATACTCTCATTGCTTACTGCTTATAATTTCATAAAAAATCCAATAACGCGCCAATCAAGCGGCGGTAGCCTAATGGCTAGGGCGTCGGACTTGCGATCATGTGGTTGCCGGTTCGAACCCCACCCATTGCACTACCAACGTGAACCCACTCGTAACACAAGCAATCTAGCTTAGCACGAGGGGTTAACAAGAATACTAGTAATGTGCGAACCGCATTGCTAGTAAGCTTTTTTTTAAAAAAAAACACTGCTTGAGTTGGAAATCGAACCCAGAACCAGGGGCTCAGAAACTGCGCTTGAGACCACTGAGGCAGTTTAATATAATAATGAACTCGAATATTTAATGTTTCCTATTTTATTTGGAGATGTGATCGGGCTACATGTATGCCCCTTCCGGGTCGGACCGAGTTTTTTAAGCATAGTGTATAAAAAACCTGTAAGGTGACTAAAGAAATAAAGCGTATATTGATGTATAATATACATGCCTGCTTAGAAAGTCCAAGGTTGGGACAATATTATTTTAAATGCAGCATTCTGCAACTACTTTTCAAGGTTCCGTGATCTATGTTGGCCAATCCAATAGATAGCGGATTGTTTGTGTTGAAATCAATGGATTATGATATCCTTTTTGTGAGTGTTAAGAACATTATGCTTATAAATTTGTTTGTTTTTGAATCTAATTAAAATAAAATTAATTTGTTTATTGACTTATTTATTATTATATGTACCAATACTAGCACATAAGGTGAACATTATGCTACATGACAATCTCTACCAATCAACCTTTGGGTTCGAAATTTATAATATTGCACATAATGGGCACGTGAGAGAGCCATGCTTCGGCACGAATGGGCCGGCTCGACCGGAGTGATACCACGGCCTCACAGAAAACCGGCGTGAAACAACGCCTGCGTTGTGTTTCGCCGAGTGAGTTGAGGTTACCGGAGGCCCAAACCCTTTTAAAGGCGGGCAGCGCACTTGCGACTCCTCTGGTGTTGCGGTTGTCCATGGGCGGCAGTTATCTATCTATCCCATAAAAAAAAGATATATGAGTGTTAATTAAGAACATTATGCTTATAAAATTGTTTGTTTTTGAATCTAATTAAAATAAAATTTATTTGTCTATTGACTTATTTATTATTATATGTACCAATACTAGCATATAGGTAAGGTGAACAATATGCTACATGACAATCTCTACCAATCAACCTTTGGGTTCGAAATTTATAATATTGAACATAAATATTTGCAGGATTTTTATGATTAAGATTTCTTTATTTCTCGAACGGGCGCCATCTTGGTACCTATCCAAAACTGGCAGATTTCAATCGATTTTCAATTTAATCTCCAAATAATAGAGTTTATTATTCATTAGGATAATTTGACAGTTCGTGGTAACTTGATGTGGTCTTATCTGTACTTACACAAAATGCATTATACAATATTATAGGTACAAATTTAAGCCCGCTCCGCTTGTGGTGCCACCGCGTCCTATCTAACCAATAATTATAAAACCAATAGGCGTCGAGCAGCGGCTTCCAATCACGCGATACCGTTGTGTTTATCTGCCATCACAAACAGCTTCAGGAATCTCCATATTTTCACGCAATTTAACGCGTTTTATTGATATAATTTTAATTATGATTATTATTTTCTAGATATCTAGGGAGCGGTTAGAAGCCCCCTTTGAAACAGTTGGTTTGAAATGAAGTTGTAAATCATTCTCTTTGGTCAAGCGAGAACTCAATCCTTCCCGCCCCACGCAATAAATTTCTGGCAACGATCTTGTTAATGAACATTGTTAATTCTTGAAAATAAATATGATTTAAATATCGTATTGTTTCAGTTGGTCTGAATCCGAAAAGCATCTTCAAAGTAATGCTCAACCTTAAAAAGGTAACGAAACGTTACAGATTTTTTTTTAAATGCCTAATTCGTGAGTAATGTTGATTTAAATTCTCAATAGTTTGAATTCAAACTCCGTTAATGTTAATAAATTCGCCCCCTATTACATGTCACCTAAACATGACCTGTAGGTAGACTTAGTACATATACTAAGTATTATTAGAGCTACTTAAAATTTTGAAAAACAATGTTAGAACGCTTATATAATATTATAAATTATAAAGTCTGTTTTTATAGTCTGGAGGCTTTGGGAATTTCATACGACCTACACGAATGTCCTGCTGATCTGGTATTGTCGCCACGGGTCGTTGAGCTCCCTAAATTATGGTTGAGCTACACGATGACTGATGCTTGCCGTCAGTCAGGACTGGTCTACTCAAAGCTGCTATAGTTCTTCCTCAAAAGGCCATTTCAGACATTGCCCAGTTTTGTCCCACTCACATAATAATATAAGCGTTATTCTATGTCTGGACTTTAAAAGGAACCATGATCCTCTGAGGTTTTCCGTGTTTCTTTTCTCAGTGGTCGTCAGTTAGGAAATGCCGAAGCCATCTAGCTTAATAAAACCGGCCATAAGTCCGAATCGGACTCGCGCACCGAGGGTTCCGTACTTAAAAATATTTTTATTGTATGATGTAACTAAAAATGTATGGTTTTCGCAATTTTTCTTCTACTATGCTAATGACGTTGCTTCCTTCGTATAGAATTTCAAGATTTGGAGTTCACGGGAAATACCCTGTAGGTTTTGATTCCCTTGCAAGTCGAAAATTTGCAGCATAAATGGATGTATCTTTTAATTGAACGCAATTAAAAGATACATCCATTTATGATTTAGAAGTTTGATTTTTTCACAGCGCCAAGAGACAGTAGACCTGAGTATTTGGTATGAATTTCTTGAAGCTGAATAATTGAAGCTTAATACCTCCTTGCGTTCCTGAGAAAAAGGGTCTTGACTGACAGAGAGACAGACAACAGAGTGATCCTATAAGGGTCCCATTTTTTTCTTTTGAGATACGGAAACCTAAAAACCAATTAACCATTGACTTGTAAAAATGTCTCTAATGATCTACTTACCGAAATAAATATCATTTCATTACACTAATATCCCAGTACAGGGTCAGGTGGGACGATTATCGGAAAATGACAATGACGCGGCAAAATATGCTGATATTATATTGGTTTTAATAATTTAATCACAGGACATCATCATAACCATTAAACGATAATTTATGTATAGAAATCTGGTAAGAAAGTAGAAGATTTCTACCGTTTTGTGAAGCCTAAAACCTTAACCACAGAAGCCACGAAGGTGTTCGATCAACAAAGCAATATTGCCCCTTCAAATAAGCTATTTCGCGGAGCAATAACAAAACTAAACGATGAAGGTTTCCGGGAAAGTTTACCACAAAACGGTGTTCAAGAAATCGCTTCATTTTGAAGAAGACAATAAACGGTCACCTATTGTTATGAAACTATTCGAGAAAAAAATATTTTGAACTGATTATTTTAGTGAAGATTGCATGATTGCATTGATGCGGGTAGGATTCGAACCTGCGTCTTCTGGTTAGATACACCACTATACCACCGCTGGTGTATCTAACCAGTAGACGTACAAATTTTTCCTTCACTAAAATAACTTTATAATTGCATGGAAGATGCAAAAGAAACAGAAAAAGAATTGGAACCGATTCTCAAAAAGTGGACATCGAAAATAATATTATAGACCTTTCATTAAAAATAACGTTACGTTTAATATTCCACTATAATCTATCTCTCTGCCAAATTTTATCCAGATCCGTTCAGCCGTAACTATTTTGATTTGAATCCACACCGGAGCTGAACCGCGTTTCAAAGTACGAATATCAGCCTAACCCTCTAGCGCCATCTATTAACACAGCTTAAAACTACTTCGTTTTAAACTAAGTCAGCTTCTACCAGCTCAAGTGAAAGTGAAATAGCGAAAGCTTTACTTGGTTCATCGTGAAAGGAATTTAGTTTATCAATTTACCGCAAGATGGCGCATACTTAAATTTAGCGCCAAGAATTACTTTTAAATACAAAGACAAAAAATAGTAATACTTTTTTTTATGTAAAGGGCTTGTTAAGTAACCATTTGTGGTGATGGTAAAGATATTGAAAAAATTGGGTTGAGTGACCCCAAAAAACCATTAGCAAAGTTCAGTGGAAGGACAATCATGATTTCCCCTCCCATATCTTTCCTAAACAGCGAGATCTTATTACAAAGCGTGAAAAAATACAACTGAGCAACTGTGCTGAAAACATATGATTTATATATGTCTTAGTAGAATTGTATAATTCGCTATTTTACATACGCTCAAACGCTTTACAAAATAGCTACAATTAAGAAGTTGGTGCAAGTGGCCCTTAATATAGCCTAATAGGTCCCGGTTGTCTCAGACAGCATTTAATTATATTATTGTCATATACCTAAAAATTAGTATCTATACTTAGTGTGTAGTGGTCCTACGGGTACCCAATTCCTAGGTAGAACAAACTGTTAGTGGGATTTTCTTTGAAAAAGCAGCAGCTTCTAGTTTGGGATTCTCGCCCAGTTAATGGCATTATGTAACGGCAACCCCTTTTAAATAGAACCCAAACATACCGGCTAACTGTGGGTGTGCAGAAGTATACCTCTGGCCAAGCGTTCGGGGAATAATAGGCGTGATGTTATGTACTTACATACATAGACTTACCACAAAAGTTGGCTTTGAAGTACTGATGGTCGGGTATTGTGATACCCGCTAGAAGAGACCTATGCCCGGCAAGGGACGGCTACAAGCTAATTGATAGATCTAGGATTATCATGACAGTTTTTTGAATTCAAGAAGGCGGGTACGTAAAGATTACTACATGTTGTACATGTTATATAAAATCCCCGCCCGTCTCTGTCTGTCTGAACGCGATAAACTCTAAAACTATCGAACAGATTTTCATGCGGTTTTCAATAATGGGCGGAGTGATTCATGAGGAAGAGTGTAACTATTTTAACATAGCGCTGTTCAAGTTCAAATGTTTTTATTTCAAATACTTAAGCTTTTACAAGCGTTTATGAAACGTTGTGATTCTAGTTGCACGGTTCCAAAAGGTCGATCCTATGGAGAAGAATCCGGCAAGAAACTCCAAGGACACTCTTTTAAAATAAATAAATTACAAACTTCAATGGTACAATATTGCGATAACAAGATGTGAGGATGTTGAAGGATGTCCAAGTTTGACCGAGGTCGACTATATTAAACGAAGATTCACGTTATTTGATAACCCGATGTCATCTTATCTTACATATAATAAGAATGTAAGTGAGCCGTGTCTGTACATTGCTTATATTTACAAAAAAACTAATTTGGGGGACTCAGAATCGGTAACACAATCCATTTCTATTATTTTTGGAACTTTTGTCTGTCTGTTTGTCTGTCGGTTTGTCTGTCGGTTTGTCTGTATGTTTGACCGCGCATCAAATGATAACTACTGAAGAGATTTGGAGGAAGTGGGCAGGAATTCATAGCCTGTTTCTTGGATTAACATTTAGGCTATTTTTAATTCAAATCGGTTCTCTCTATCAAAAGTTATTAACATTTTAACCATTAAAAACGCTGAATTTTAAAAATAACCATTGAAGTCAATTTACCGTTCAAGTAATTCTGTATTAGACTAGCACGGAACAAACATTATAACAGAATCAAGTAATAAAATTAAAAAAAAAAACACTTAAAGGGACTAAATAAGATAAAACAAGAAAATAACGTAGATCAATCAGAAACCATTATTGTGACCAGGAATTGATTATTAGTACAGTTATTCTAACTCTACTTACACAGGGAATCACGGGGCGTACATAGGATTTATCCAGCGAGCACAAGCCGGTGTAAAAACTAAATATTTGAGTAGATTATAGAAGTAAACAAAGTATGACAACTTATTTTTTAGCGGACTAACACGACATCGTTATTACCTCAATGAAATTTGATTCGATAACAGGTGTCATTTTGAGTTGACAATTTTGACAATTTTTTTTTTTTTATGTGATAGCAGGCAAACGAGCAGACGGATCGCCTGATGCAAGCGATCACCGCCGCCCATGGACACCTGCAACACCAGAGGAGTCACAAGTGCGCTGCCGGCCTTTTAAAAGGTAGTACGCTCTTTTCTTGAAGGTTTGAAGGTCGTATTGGTCCGGAAATACTGCATATTATTGTTTTCTTCTTTAAAGCATCCAGCCATATAGTAACTTATTTTATAATTTGAAACCTCCATAGTATAGATACAGTGCGCACACTTTATTTGAGAAAGTAACTAAAGAGTTTTGCATTTATTCAAATAATTGAATAATATACCATATGAAGTATAATATTAATTAAAAAAAAATGCAACGTGCGTTAATCTTAATTTACTGACGCCGAAACAGTTAGGTATTTGAGATTTTTGTATAAGTAGGTTTGTCTGTTTATATTTCCATGCTTCATGTCAATACCACGTGAACAATTTTTTGAAATTAAGTAATTTATAGGTCAGAAATACGGTATTTAGAGGTCCATGGCGCTAAGTGTATTACAAATATGGAAAATCAAATTTATCGAGGTGGTTAGTTGACACTTGGAGAGGACAACGTCTCTCAGGTCAGCTAGTTTCTAAATAAAAAACTATGTGGTAAAAACGCACACCATCAAAGCGACAAATAAAACTAGGTGTCTACTTAGACAAGCCACAACGTACACACATTTACAGTTTCTGTAGTGGTAAACAATACTTTCCATATGAAGACATCTCGATATGTAAATAATATGGAATCTGTTAAAGCTATATCCATCTACTTATAAGGTTCCTACTATAGCTACTAACTGACCATGAAAATTAATAAGCTTATATTAGTCTCTAATAATCAACAGTTTCATTTTGCCAGGGAGGCCGCAAATGCATCCGTATCTAACGACAACACATTCTTATCGTTAACGTAGTCCTTGGTTTTGTAATAGGCTTTCTTAAGAAGAACAGATTTGACGTGTCTTTTAAATTTCTTGCCAGTGAGATCGGTGACACATTTTGGGAGTTTATTATAGAAACGCACACAATTTCCTAGAAATGATTTATTTGTTTTAGTTAGTCTAAATTTAGGTACCACTATTTTATGTTTATTCCTAGTATTAGCTGAAGCTAGTAATACATACAGGTGTGATGTGAACATGTAGACAAAGCTAATATCATAATACCATCACGCCTGTATTCCCCGAAGGGTTTGGTAGAGGCATACTTATGTACTCCCACAGTTCGCCGGTATGTTTAGGTCCCATGTAATAGGGGGCGAGCCTATTGCCATTAACCGGGCACAAATTCCAAACCCCGAGCTGCTACTGGGAATTTCATAGAAAAACCCATTAACACTGCTCGACCTGGGAATCGAACCCAGGACCTCTAGCGTAGCAGTCGCGCTCAGGACTACTAGTGAGTATCATAATAAGCTTGCAAAAACACGTTTTGATATTTTTAATTTGATTTAAAGCTTTTATTTCTTCATATTTCGTTCGAAGCGTTTCCTTTCATAAATCCCTTTGAGTCCTTTCTGAGATTAAGAAATATGCTTCTTATCTTTGAAGTCCTGCTAGTGGCCTTTAAGATATTAGCCACTAAGTTTGTCTGGAAATAGTGTTTGTTTTTGTTTGTCTTAGGATTATACTTCACATAGATGTTTTATTATCTTTTTGTATTTTTTTTCGACATGGCAGGTGGGACTCGCGGTGGCTTAGAGTTCATAGCGTCTAGTGTACCTAACCAGAAGACGCAGGTTCGAATCCTGCGTGCGAGTCGAATTTTTTCTTCAGTAAATAGATATGCTTACAACAAACAAGACCAAAATTAAGAAGGTATGTTTCTAACAACGTTAAAAAGGTATTAAAGAAACAAAGTCAATCGAGCTACAAACAGACGCCAGTGTGTGCAGATAACCGCTATTTAACTTCAACAGACTGGAATTTAATTGTTTTGGTGTGGTACAACAAGGTATGGTCACAGTTACAGCGTGTTTAAGACTTGGACTTGGTGAACTTGGTAGTCTAATGGAGAAGGAAAAAATCGTAAAAAAAACCCGCATGCCTGGGAATTCACAACGAAAAGCGGCGGTAGCCTAATGGCTAGGGCGTCGGACTTGCGCTCATGTGGTTGCCGGTTCGAACCCCACCCGTTGCACTACCGACGTGAACCCACTCGTAACACAAGCATTTAGCTTAGCACGAGGGGTTAACAAGAATACTAGTAATGTGTGACCCACATTGCTAGTAAGCTTTTTTTAAAAAAAAAAAAATTGTGAAGTCTGTCAAATTCACACTAGTCGTTGTGCACTGGCGTACCTTCTTATTCTGTAAGGAAGACCGTACCCAGCAGTGAGACAGTAAATGGATTAGTAAAATTGAATCTTTTGGCAAGAACTTAATTAGATGACGTTCGTAGGATCTAATGATCTTCTCAGTTATATCTTCACTTTTGAATGTAAGAATAGCGCAAAAAAATTCACCGATTTCCGTTACCGATGTGTATCTGAAGGCAGTATTTACTTGATTGCATGCTTCGGCAGCTTCATCATAAACTTTGTTTGTGCTTTCCATCAAACAAAAGCCGATTTTCTGCATAACAACTGCAGCGTGCTACTGCGATAATTTTCCATTGTGTAGGTACAGCAAAAATAATAAATTTGAAAATGAAGTATAATGTATTTCGCTAGTAAAATCCCTTCTTACCTCGTACCGTGACTACTATTTTATACGCTATAAATTTGCTGAAGTATTCCCGCATAAATACCATACCCCTAAACTTTTGCAGAGGGGTAGAAATAAAAAATAAAAGAGTCCTCCTAACACTGTTGAGTGCGGGCGTTCATTACGTAATAGCTCTAATAGTAAGCTCCAACTCCACTAAGCCAATGAAACAAAAAGAGATTTTTAGATTCTCCAAAAGCATTTGAAACGGGTAGCTATGTTACTTTGTCTATAGAGGTCACTAGGTGCAACTATGTAAAGAGGTTGCGGTATTCAATTTTGTAAAATGTAGGCAATTTCTTTTTATCCAGCTTTTTCCTGACCAGTCAAGTCAAGTGTGACTCTGTGGGGATGAATATGAAAATGTTGTGGTAAACACCATTTGCTCACGTGGTCAGTGTCAACCCCCATCTTTGCATTGTTTATGCTTAACGGATGCGGATGTGGAGCAGAGTCGAAAACTATGGCTCACCTCCTATCCTGTCCTCTATGCCTTAAAATCTGAAGTATAGACGACCTCTGTGCTGCCATTGACAACTCTTTAGAAGTGGCTGTTTTGGGCGAAGTGTATTTTAATTAAACGAAGAAAGTCGTATCCTCGACATGAAGAAATAGAAGCTTAACGTCTATTGCTTTCCAGTTCACGACACTGATGGGGTGATGAAAATAGATGACTAAAAATTATCCTCAAAGAAGTGTTTATAGGGGGAAGTCAACAGCCTCAATATTGAGGAAGACGTCACTTACAGGAGAGGGATAAATTTGTTTTACATGAATTTAAATAATTGGGTCAATCTAATTTTTGTTGTCACAATATTTAACTAAATCACAAGTTAGGCGCTCTAGTTTCTGTGTGAGATGAAAAGGCATTTCTGTTTTAATTTACCCTTATTAAATACTAGCTTCTGCCCGCGACTTAGTCCGCGTAGCGTGATAATATATAGCCTATAGCCTTCCTCAATAAATGGGCTATCTTACACTGAAAGATTTTTTTAAATCGGACCAGTAGTTCCTGAGATTAGCGCGTTCAAGTAAACAAACAAACAAACAAACTCTTCAGCTTTATTAGTATATAGATTGGTGTGTTCAATATAATTATCATACTACATAACAATACGAAATCAGACTAAAGTGATGGTTTAGTTAGTGGGTATACTATTTTTTTCGATAAAAATCCGGGGACAATTTTCCTCTGAGTTACGGACTTTGGAAATACTTAAAAAGATAAATTACGTCGAAATGTGCTGTAAATGCTAGGTTAATTTATTTCGGGTATTTTCTTAAGGCGGATCGTTTTCGATTCGATTTCGTAAGGCGACCCAAAGACACTATTCCACGAGGACGAAGTCGCCGGCACAGCGTGTGTTATAGATCTACAAATTGCGAAAAACTAACTGAAATTCGAATTTGGTGCTCTCAGGTGGACAATCAGCCATAATAGGACGTCTTTTGAGAAAGAGTCGAAAATAGGTGTCGAAAAAGTTGATTCAACAAATTAAGTGTTCTTTCTTGGGTCTTATAGCCATCATTATTTTATTTGTAAGGAGTTTAAAATGAATGCTCACACACTCGCTCAGTTTTGAGTATTATTTGCCCGATAATATCTCTGATTTCATCAATGTTAGTACATAATTGCTTAGCGGTAGTTTATTTGGTATATCTACCAACGCAGACGATAGCAAAAAATACTCATTAAGGCGAAGCAGTAACAGAAAATCTTTAAAAGCGTATTTGCTTGCCGCCTTTCCGGTGTTGCCGACTACCACCTTGGTTACCTAATGGTTTAATTATGTGCCATCCAGAAGATCAAATAGAGTCCTTGGTCTGGCAGCCAAACTCCTATCCGTCTGTTCTCCCTGGATAAATTGCTTCTTACCTGGAATGAAAAAAATATCAAGGTTAGCAAGTATTGATTTAAGCTGTAACAGAAATTCACGATTGATAATAAATATTAGGGCGGATAGACATAAGACTAGGTCACTCTTTAGTTGATATATATTTTAATCTTTACATGAATTTCAATTTTCTCTTATAAATATGGCCCATAGAATTTTATTGGTCATAGACTAGTTACCTAGATGGGAAATTTAAAAGTAATTAAAGCATTTATTTTACTATATCACCATCCTGCGACCCTTTTCCTAAATATGTTGGGGTCGGCTTCCAGTCTAACAAGATGCGGCTGAATATCAGTGTTTTACACGAAGCGTCTTCCATCAGACCTCCGCAACCCATTTCTGGGCAATACCGATATTTGGAGGATAGGCTGGTGGTCAGGCTTTTTTGGGCTTCAGACTACCACTAACAATTGTCATAGATGTTCGTATGACAACCTTCTCTGAAGCACGGAGGGGTCTCGATGTGTTAAGAATGGTCACCTATCCATACACTAAATGCAGTGAGCGCAGATTAACTTGCAGATCAGTTGATCAGCTTAGTTATTATTTAGCAACTAGCTCCTTTATTTGACTATATCTACATACAAATTTATTTAGAATTGTCAATGATTATATTAAATAGTTGCCCGGCCCGGATTTGCCCGTTTTCCCGTAGGAATGAAGCATTTTGCCGCGGTAAAAAGTAGCCTACGTTCATCAGGGATAATGTCGGCTTCTAATGGTAAAGGAATTTTTCAAATCGGTCAAGTAGTTTCGGATCCTATTCGGTACAAACAAACAAACGAACAATCAAATCATTCCTCTTTATAATATTAGTTATATTATATTTATAGTAGGAATAAATAATTATGCAATACCGAAATGACAATAAAAAAGTTTCAAATCTATGTTGATATCCGAACAGCTTAGTAATAAAGTCTAGCTGGAATAAAAAGAAATTACTGTATACAGAAAAGTGTTGCACAAGAGTCTCTCAAGATAATTGCCTAGTGCTTATTAGTTTGTCGCAAAGGAAATTGGATCTCGGAGCAATTCTCGTTGCTGTTACCTTTATAGCCTTTTCTAGTTTTTATGTATTTAGGTATTGTTTAAGTGCTTCAACGTTTCCTGTCCTGTATATCGGACTCGTACATAAAAAAACTGAAGTGAAACCCACCTGACACAATCATGGGCGCACTCCCTCAGCTGGCAGTAGCTGCAACTGCATGTGGAGTAGCAGGATCCTACATCAGTGTCAGCCAGGCTGACTGACTCGAACCTTTGGGCAAGACCCTCGCCTGAACTTGGCTCCGTGTGAGAACCTCGCCATCTGAAATCGTTGATGAACAGAGTTAAATTGTCATCATCAACTTTAGCAACCCATCTGATCTCTTCCACTGTTAACGAACCCTATTTATGCAGTAAAAAAACAAAAATAAAATTCGACATTAAACTATTCGACAAAGTTCAAAGTTCAAACGTTATTATTTCAAGTAAGCTTTTACAAGCGTTTATGAAACGTTATGATTCTTGTTGCACGGTTCCAAAAGGTTGATCGTATGGAGAAGAATCCGGCAAGAAACTCCATGGACACTCTTTTAAGTTACAATCTTCACTAGTACAATATTGCGATAATAGGATGTGTGAGCGTTGAAGGATGTCCAAGTTTGACCGAAGTCGATAATATTAAACGAAGGTTCACATTATTTGAGAACCGGATGTCATTTCAAAACAAAGACTTAATTCAATGATTTTAGTAGGTATATGTGTATTGTTAACTATTTGTGTATTACTATATAGTTCTATTAATCTAACATCTAATTTCACCGCAAATACCAGACATGCTTCTAATTGAATTCGGATGTGTGGTATACCATCAAAGGGAACATATA
The DNA here is from genome assembly GCA_947256265.1 of Acronicta leporina. Lineage (NCBI taxonomy): Eukaryota > Metazoa > Arthropoda > Insecta > Lepidoptera > Noctuidae > Acronicta > Acronicta leporina. The sequence continues at coordinate 14,583,841 of OX366521.1, forward strand.
TACCTACGTATTATAGGAGCTCAAAATGTAGTCTCTATACCTAATAATGATACTAGAATACAAAGCATTTAGATTCTCGTGAAACGGATAATAAAAACGAGAAGCCAATAAGGCGACCCTATTGACAAAGCCGGCCAAAAATCTATACTCCGCTACTGTATTTTTTTTATTGGATAGGGAGCAAACGATTTGACGGAACACCTGACGGTAAGCGAAACCGCCGCCCACAGACACCCGCAACACCAGAAGAGCCGCAAGTGCGTTGTCGGCCTTTTAAAGGGTTTAGGCCCCCCCGGTATCCTCACTCACTTGGCGAAACAGATCGTAATAGCGTTGTTTCATGCTACGGTTTTCTGTGAAGTGGTATGGCTCCGGTCGAGCCGGCCCAATCGTTCTGAAGTAAGGCTCTTTCACGGAATAGAATGAGGCTGGTGCAATAAAAAAACTAGTTATAATTAATTACCTGGCACTCTTAGAGTCAACATGTTCGACGACTACATTCCAAGTCCTGTGTATTAAGTACAGGAGGAATAGTACTCTTGAGGACTCGGCGTGAGGAGGTGGTTCTCGTTTCCGAGGTGGCCACTTGCGGCTGGCGGCGCTACTGAGCGCGCTCCCCATTTCAAATTTTGAATCAGTTCATTCTTAGACGATGTCTCGGTGGGTGTTGACGTGTTCTGAAAAATACATTTTTAATATTGTTAAAACAATCTGATTCAGGTTTAGTTAAAGTTGTATTTTTTTCGACTTTTACCTTACGTAATATTTGAGCGGTTTTTAAAGTAAAATACTACGTATTTAATCTTTTATTCTTGTTAATCCACTCCTTGTTTCAAACTTTTTAAAGATGTGAAAAATCGTTGTATGGAAGATAACACAAGTTTTATCACTGTATTTTTCCTAATAAAAGAAATATTTCTTTCACACATAATTCTTCAATCTCTCGAAAAATGTGAGTTACTCGCGCGTAAGGGTTTCCGCATCATCAATCATAGAAGCATTTCCTTTGAAGCATATGATACATATAAGTACAGTCAGCGCCAAAAGTCGCTGAACACGATGCAATCTTCAAAACGTTTTTACATCATTACTAACCAAAAAATTCTGACCTGAGAAGTTAGTACCAGTTTTCTGCATATAAGAACGTTTTGAAGATTGCATCGTGTTCAGCGACTTTTGGCGCTGACTGTACTTATAGCTTTTTCTCAATATTTAGAAGCATCAATAGGAAATAAGACTATAGACTGCCAAGCTAGATATCTCAAGATCGAAACAAAGGTTCCTCGACTTTTGAAAAAAAAAATGTGCAAACATGCATACTTATCACGCGAAGTCGACCACGTAGTTAAAGTCCCATGTAATAGAGGGTGAGCCTGTTGGCAATAACCGGGCACAAATCCCAAACTCCAAGCTGCTACTGAGAATTTCATAGAAAAACCAAATAACACGACTTCTCGACCTGGGAATCGAACCCAAGACCTCTAGCGTAGCAGTTACATTCAGGACCACTAGGCTTTTCACAAGCACTTGCGAATTACAAACGCTAAAATGGCAGTAATTTTGACAATACCTATAACACAATTATAGCTGTCGTTATTTGTTTAACGCAATAGTAAACTTAGGGCCACTTCCACCAACTTCTTAAAAATGTTTAATTTTTTTTTAAAAAGCTTACTAGCAATGCGGGTCGCACATTACTAGTATTCTTGTTAACCCCTCGTGCTAAGCTAGATTGCTTGTGTTAGTGTGTTGTGATCGGTAGTGCAATGGGTGGGGTTCGAACTGGCAACCACATGATGGCAAGTCCAACGCCCTAGCCATTAGGCTACCGCCGTTTCAAACAATTATATTATATTTAAACACAATTTTTCATACAAATTTTGTGTTTAAACAATTTAAATACATTTAAAAGTTGCCCAGTGCAAGTGGGCCTTAGAATAACTAGTTTAAATTAAAACAATTTCTTCAAAAAAATTCATTATGAAGTAGATGAGATAAGCATCCCCTTTATGAAAAATGTTTATAACTACGAAACTCGATTATTTATACGGGGGATTGCAATAAACTGGAATTTATCTACGCTGAGCTGTATAATCTGGATTTTTATTACTCTGTGCCGTAGAGAAATGATTTGGAGCGATGTAAGTTGGTTTTGCTTTTGTAATTTCTGTTTTTTTTTTATTGACTTTTTGTGTCAATGTTCTTTTTTAAAACTTTTACGCAAAGTAATCCAGAGCTTAGGAATTTCATCTTATTGTCAAATGTTGGATGATACTTCGCGAATATTAGACAGAGTTATGGTCAAAATCATTTATTAAGACTACTAGACTACGTAATTTTTACATTAGGTATAGCAAGCCGTAAAACGCTCGCCTTTCATTGAAATTAAACTACTTTTATTGTATTAATATTATTTACTACCTGTTGCTGTAAAAGATTCGAAACGTCGGGAATTAAATAATTTCAACACAACACGAATCCGTAAATAGTAGTATAATTTTTGGAATCAGTCCTCAATTTGACAAAAACATCGGTGAATCTACGAGTTCTATATTCATAGAACTTTTTTGACATGATTTAAGGCATTATTGTGGGACTCAAATTATGTTTTTATTAGTTTACAATCATACTGCCTTGGAAATAATTTCTCCTTAGGAATACGCTAGGTAGATGGATATCTTCATTTCAGTTCAATTCCATTGTGAATTCTGTGACGTCAGTTTGACATTTTGATTAGAATTGATTTCGCAGAAGCCCGTGTTCATTCGACTTTGATAGAGACTGATTGGATTGGACAAGATTGCTCTGAACATTGCTACCTCAGCATTTCGAAACACATTTCACTGATTATCAAAATTCATAGGTAGGTATATACCATCTGTAACAGAAATTTAACAACAGTAAGAGCAATATTTGTAAGTTTGTAAGTAAGACAAATTGATAAAAAATTTAAAAATCACATTTTTGGGTTCACTGACGCTTATATACGCTAACCCAGTTGTTTTTTTAATAGGCAACTTTAATGTACCGACACAGCTTTTTTAAAATTTTATAATATCTAATAGATATTTATGAGATTTAAAAAATATAATTATTTAACCTACTGTTAATGCCTTTACTTTGTCCATATATCGTGCCCACCCTCCACATTAATTATGTCTCACTGTAAAAATAATGGACAGAAGTTTTTGTCAATGGCAACTCCACGGACTTTGATTTAATTTAAAAAGGAATTCGTCCATTGTACCATATCATGCTATAACCGAATTAGGAGTGTATCAGACGTGAAAGGAATTCAATACTAGGGCAAACTGTTATGGTGATGGATGTCACATGACTAAAATGCATAATAAATTAGTCGTGCTAGATAATATGCGATTTTTTGTAAACGATACGATTTTCAAAGATTTCAATAACATAGCACGGAGCCATGTTATTTGGCTACGATTTTCTGCAAAATGGAGGTACTTCCCCGATCGGGCAGCTCCAATTGTGAGTGGAATTGGATAAATTGCACTATGCCCTACCGTTCTGAATATTTTTGAAAGAAAGAAAGAAAAAAAAAATTGAGCCTAAAACTAAAAAACTTAAGATAACATCACACAAGTTAAAGGTGTACTAATATGCACCCACAGTTCACAGATCCCACGTTACAGAGTGCCAACCTGTTACGACGTTACCACAACCTGTTACGGGCACAAATCCAAAATCCTTCAAATTAGTACATTTCTGCCTAACTCTTTTGGGAAAACAGGTGTGATGGTATGCGTACCTAATGTTTATTTTTTTACCTCAGGTAAGATTCAAACCTGCTTCGTCTAGTTTAGTACTCTGGATGGTACACAAATACATAAATCCAGTACGATCATTGCATCATGATACGGTATAGTATGCTGTGTCCCTAAATCATATTCATTCCCGCTTTTCATTAAAATGTCCACTGAAAGCTATTTTAGCTGACTGTTAATGCATTTTTTATGGACATGTCACTCCAATGCGGTTTTTATTAATGAATGGAAATATTTGAAATGGTTCAATAGTGGTTTTTAAAAAATTTAAGAATTCAACTCGGATTTCGACTCGAAACCGATATTATATTTATTTATTTATTTATTTGTATAAAACATGGTATACAGTTGTTACATGAGTTAAGGATAAGATCATACATGTTTAGCTTAAGACTAAAGCATGCAAAATGATTAATAGAGCATATGCTCAAAGTATTCCTTAATGTTATAAAAATTATTATCATTAAGCCACTTATATAAGTGGATTTTAAACAGTCTGCTATTCAATAACTTAAGTTTACATGGTAATGAATTATATATACGTACAGCCATAGCTAAACAGCTTTTATTATATATTGTTATTCGAGGGATTTCATCTAGAACAAGTCTCATTTTATCGCGCCGATTCCTAGAGCTTACATCTGCTGCAGTTTTGAATGAACCTTTGTGTTTCTGTAAAAACATACATATTTCATACAGATATAGGGAGGGTATATAGGGTTTTTAAATATTGGTCGACAAGATATGTCCGGTGGAATGCCCTGATTAGCTCGTACACATTTCTTTTGAGCGATAAATGCTCTGTTTTGGTGGGTGCTATTTCTCCATACAATTAGTCCATATCGCAGCGAGGACTCAACATACGCCTGATAGGACATTACAGCTGTATTAACATTTCTATTTAACTATTCTATTGTAACATTTCTAATCCGTCTAAGTGCGTATACGAATTTATTGATTTTATTGCATACACTATCTACGTTAAAAAAATAAATCACAAAAATATTTACGACTAGCCTCTGCCCGCGACTTCGTCCGCGTAGCGTGATGATATGTAGCCTATAGCCTTCCTCAATAAATGGGCTATCTAACACTGAAAGAATCTTTCAAATCGGTCCAGTAGTTCCTGAGATGAGCGCGTTCAAGCAAACAAACAAACAAACTCTTCAGCTTTATATATTAGTATAGATTAGTATAGATTTAAATTTACCACGCGATGGTGTTTACAAAAAAAAACAATAGCTTGTTTTAATTTAGTTGTGAATTAATCAACGAAATGGAACAGAATATGTAAATATGTATCCAAAACATCCAATCTCCAAAAAATTCTATCCATCCACAGTCCAGCCGCAGCAAGCGCAGCTTTGATCGATTTGTAAAACAGGCTAATATCATTACAGTATCCACGTAATGTAATCCGACGATATAACTATAATCTAGACTAACGCGACATAATGGCTTGATGCAGCAAATATTGACCTGGCCATTAAAGCCATGTCTATTTGTGACCGTTATAATAATATTATTTTCTTCGTTATTTTTAAACAAAAAAAGCTAATGTAGTCTTACGGTTAATTCGCCCACCAACTAGGGTAGTAGACTGGTTTATCATTTATTAAACACTAGCTGACCTGAGAGACGTTGTCCTCTCCAAGTTTCAACTAACCACCTCGAAAAATCTGGTTTTCTATATTTTTAATAAACTTAGCGCCATTGACCTCTTAATACCTTATTTCTGACCTATAAATTACTTAATTTCAAAAATTTGTTCACATGGTATTGACGTGAAGCATGGAAATATAAACAGACATACCTACATAGATAAAAATCTCAAATAACTGTTTCGACATCAGTAAAGATTAACGCTAGTTGCAATTTTTTTTAATTATACATACTTTTGTAGTATATTCTTTGGGTATATTAATTATTTGATTTAATGGAAACTCTTTAGTTTCTCAAATAAAGTGTGCGCACTGTATAGATCTATACTATAGAGGTTTCACATTATAAAATGAGTTACTATATGGCTGGATGCTTTAAAGAAGAAAACAATAATTGACAAAATTGTCAACTCAAAATGACACCTGTTATCGAATCAAATTTCATTGAGGTAATAACGATTTCGTGTTAGTCTTCTAGAGAATAAATTGTCATTCTTTGTTTACTTCTTTACCCTACTCAAATATTTAGTTTTTACACCGGCTGGTGCTCGCTGGATAAGTCCTATGTATGTCCCGTGATGCCCTGTAGAAGTAGAGTCAGAATAACTGTACTAACAATCAATTCCCGTTCACAATAATGGTTTCTGATTTCTTTGTTTTATTTTCTTGTTTTATCTTATTTAGTACCTGTGAGTGTATTTTTTAATTTTATTTCTAGATTCTGTTATAATGTTTGACCCGTGCTAGTCTAGTACGTAAATACTTAAAAAGGAAATTTGCTTCAACGGTTATTGTTCAAATTCTACGTTTTCAATCGTTAAAATGTTAATAAGTTTTGATAGAGTGAACCGATTTTAATAAAATATAGCCTAAATGTTAATCCAAGAAAAAGGCTATGAATTCCTGTCCACTTCCTCCAAATCTCTTCGGTAGTTTTCATTTGATGCGCGGTCAAACATACAGACAAACCGACAGACAAATCGACAGACAAACCGACAGACAAACAGACAGACAAAAGTTCCAAAAATAATAGAAATGGATTGTGTTACTGATGCTGAGTCCCCCAAATTCGTTTTTTTGTAAATATAAGCAATGTACAGACACTGCTCACTTACATTCTTATTATATGTAAGATTACAAACAATCTTATTTAAAAATATAATACGCATTCTAAAAAAGTAATATATTTTTATCGATGGCCAGTCGCCCGTTGCACTTGGCCCTAGGGGAAGGTCCAACATTGGATGTCCGCGCTGGGATCGCGGATGATGCAAGATTAGTAAGAAATTCTTTTTAAAATGAAGATAGCAAAACATACGCAGGCGAAGCCACGCGCATATATAGCGGCTCGACCGGACCGCACGGCCTCACAGAAAACCGGCGTAAAACAACGCTTGCGTTGTATTTCGCCGAGTGAGTGAGGTTACCGGAGGCCCAAACCCTTTTAAAGACGGGCAACGCACTTGTGACTCCTCTGGTGTTTCGGGTGTCCATGGGCGGCGGTAATCGCTTACCATCAGTGATCCGTCTGATCGTTTGCCCCCTATCCCATAAAAAAAAACAGCGTAAAACAAGTCTTCGTTGTCTTTCGCCGAGTGAGTGAGGTTACCGGAGGCCCAAACCCTTTTAAAAGACGGGCAACGCACTTGTGACTCCTCTGGTGTTTCGGGTGTCCATGGGCGGCGGTAATCGCTTACCATCAGTGATCCGTCTGATCGTTTGCCCCCTATCCCATAAAAAAAAACAGCGTAAAACAAGTCTTCGTTGTCTTTCGCCGAGTGAGTGAGGCTACCTGAGGCCCAAACCCTTTTAGAAGGCGGGCTACGCACTTGAGACTCGTCTAGTGTTGCGGGTGTCCTTGGGTGGCGGTAATCGGCTTACCATCAGGCGACCCCTCTGCTCGTTTTCCCCCCTAACCCATAAAAAACCTAATTCTTAATGCAAATGCACAACCACTTACTTCAAAGCTTGCCCCAATTGGCTCCGCTCCAATCAGGTCGGCGGCATTGCAAACATTCTTAAAGACAACGAACTTTTTTCTTTAAGGGTCCGGCGAAAGCTGTATTGCCCATACAAACGTAAAACGATATAGGGCATAGTGGAATTGAATAATTCCACCCACAGTTGGAGCTGTCCGACTGGGGAAGTAACTTGTAGAAAAGCGTAGCCAAATAACATAGTTCCGTGCTACGTATTTCGTCTTTTAAAAGAGCCGTGATAGCCTAGTGATATGACCATTGGACTGCCAAGTCAAAGGTCTCGAGTTCAAATCCAAGGCACGCACCTCTGACTTTTCGAAGTTATGTGCGTATTAATTGTTAATTATCACGCGCTTAAACGGTGAAGGAAAACATCGTGAGGAAACCTGCACGTCTGAGAGATTTTCTCGATGGCGTGTGAAGTCTGCCAACCCGCATTAGGCTAGCGAGGTGGACTATAGCTTAATCCCTCTCATTGTTAGAGGAGACCCGTGCCCAGCAGTGGGACATATAATGGGTTGATTATGTGCTAAGTATTAAACAGTATTTGTTTTAATTTAGTTCCTAGCGGTGAGCAAGGTCGCCAGAGCTCCGCGAGGAAGCGATGTGTGGGTAGTGGGAGGGATCAGTGGTGTTCAAGCATCACACTTTTTGTCTCCTTGCCTTACAAAAAAGGTGTGAATTATGTCGATTTTTACAGGTTCGGTAATGCACGAGTGATACTCCAGGGTGTTGCAAGCGTCCGTTACATAGGCTACGGTAACCGCTTACCGTCAGGCGGGCCGTATGTTTGTTTGCCAACTCAGTTGTTATAAAAAAATACCCTAAATAAATTTTAATTCAAACGCAATTTAATCGAATTGTGTCATATTCGAATTCGGATACCGTTAATTTAGGTTAAATTAGTAAAAGTTATAATACATAACATACCATCACGCCTGTTTTCTCCGAAGGGTTAGGCAGAGGCGTACTAATGTACACCTACAGTTCGCCGGTATGTTTAGGTCCCATGTAATAGGGGGCGAGCCCAGGAACTTCATAGAAAAACCCAATAACACTTTGCTCGACCTGGGAATCGGACCCAGGACTCTTGCGTAGCAGTCGCGCTCAAATAAAAATCAATTCAGATTTTTGGTAGGTACACTATAGAAAAAGTCACACCTACCCGGGTAAATTAACTAGTCTGTCACATACTAGATCGCAAGCTCGGGGAAAGTGCAGTAAGTGCGGAACCTGTTAGAAAGTACAAATACTTCTTAAATGTGCCCTATTAAGACGTAATGAGGTAAGCAGTACTCGAGGTTGATGTTTATACTGACTTATTAAAAAATAGTTAAATAATAAGCCTACCTTCTGTTCCACTGCTGAGCACGGATCTCCTCTCAGAATTTTACCGTGGGAGAGCCATGCTTCGGCACGAATTGGCCGGAGTGATACCACGGCCTCACAGAAACGTGAGGTCACTATTTTAGGTCAGCCGGGAGCTACTTAGCTTACTGCGAAACCCGAGCTATTGGAAAAACTAAGTCTCGCAACTCAGTTCTGCTATCGTAAAAAGTTATGTTTTAATTATCATCTCACTAGCTTCTGCTCGCGGCTTCGCCCCCGTGGAATTCGGTCGTTCATCACATCCCACGGGAACGGGATTAAAAGTATCCTATGTCCGTCTCCTGGTTCTAAGCTACCTCTCCACCAATTTTCAGCCAAATCGGTTCAGCCGTTCTTGAGTTATAAATGGTGTAACTAACACGACTTTCTTTTATATATATAGATTTCTTTTTAGTAATCTAAAAAGGTAATCTTTCTCATTTTATTTTCCAGTAATACTACTTGAGCTTCAGCTAAAGTTTTTCTTCAAGCCCATGGTCTTATATCTATATGGGTTTACAAAGTTATTTATGCAGTTGGTGTATCTTGAAATTTGGAAAATCCCAAAAATTTTCAACATTGCGAATTTGCAAAATATTTTAGTTCTTCCTTGATTTAGACATTGAACACTCATTGTATTCTAAATATGAAGCTATATATTATGTCTGAAGTAGAAGTGAAGTGAGTGTTTCAGTCAGTGAGTGAAATTTTAAATATACCGTGCTTATACAATTCCTGCATGGTTATTGAAAATTCAGGCTTCTAGTTTAATCCACAACGAAGTTATAGGGTCTCGAAAATGGGTTGAACTGCTTCGAGCAAAGTACGGTGGTAAGGCCGTGCCGCTCATTTTCCTCGACTTTGAGGGGCACTACCATGCCCCTAGATAATTGCGTAGCTAGGAATTAAATGTAGTTTTTTATACGACCTAAAAATAATAAAGATCTCAATTCGTCCCTTTATGTTATTCATAATTCCAAAGCCTATATCCCGAGGGTTGCACACGCTGCATATCTTGTTGGCCTATATCGCCCCCGCTAATATCCGTGCCGACATGTTAATACCATTCAATTGACAATTTATAGCTCATTGTTGTTCAAAGATTTACGCTCAACATTGTTCTGGGGATTGTGAATTAATTTCTTAACACTGTAATCTGTTTCCAACAGAATTTCAACCCTATTGTACCGTTTTAGGGTAAAAAAATTAAGAGTAAGATAACGGTAGATAAGATTTTTAAGGATATTAAGATGTTATTGTGGCCGAAATTAATATTTTAATTGATCTCCTCAGGTTTTTTTCGTCGCGGAAAATTTGAATCCATTTGTTTTTTTTTATTCACTTTCAGATCAATTGCATTTACAAATCAATTGCGTTCTTCCTTAGCAAGATAATTCTCAGAATTTAATGAAATACAAAACTGAATGGGTTTATTTATTAACAGTAATTCTGATTTTGATTTACAGAATATTATCGAATAGATAGTTTTGATTGAAATTCTCGGAACTAACGGTTTCTGGGCGGTCCATTATGTAGATTCGAGCGAGGTTTTTATAGTAATGTCTTTGATGCAAATGAATACTGTACATTCAAATTATCTTTCTTATGGAACAATGTATTAAGCCGGATCTAGGAAAATTATATACAAACTGAAGCGATTAAAATTGGTCTTCCAATGATAAAAAGTTTTTTCGATACATTATTTTGTTTTTCTGATTATTTTCTTCCAGTCCATCCAAAGGTTGTCTGGAAGAGATCGCCTTGTGCGATAAGACCGCTCTAATGTTTTTATGTTATTTCTATATATAATATTTATGTAATTTATGTAATAAAGTGTATATACTATTATACTATACTATTATTTTATACATGCGGATACCTTGAAAATAGTTGTCTCGGGAAATGAACCCGCAACCTCAGGAAATGATTTGCCATTGCGTTTTTAAATTGGCATGATCTATAATTTTGTTCTCTTGAAAGGTTTATATAGACCTTAAATATTTACTGCCATGATCTAGAATAGAAAAGATAAACACTACTCTTCAAATTATCCTTACATTAATATAAAACAAAGTCAACAGCCGTGACTAAAAACTACTGAACTACAAAAACTACTGAATGTATTTTCATGCGCTTTTCATTAATATACATATTCACGTGGGAGAGCCATGTTTCGGCACGAATGGGCCGGCTCGACCGGAGTGATACCACGGCCTCACAGAAAACCGGCGTGAAACAACGCTTGCGTTGTGTTTCGCCGAGTGAGTTGAGGTTACCGGAGGCCCAAACCCTTTTAAAGGCGGGCAGCGCACTTGTGACTCCTCTGGTGTTGCGGGTGTCCATGGGCGGCGGTTATCACTTACCATCAGGTGATCCGTTTGCTCGTTTGCCCCTCTATCCCATAAAAAAAAGACGGAGTAATTAATGAAGAAGGTTTAAAGCTATTTAACACATAACAACTCTTAGAAACAAAATTAAATAAGTTTTCAGACACATCACATTAGTTTTCAACCAGAAATACCAACCTAACATTAAAAAGCCTGGTATTTCACCTGCAATATAAAAACATTTTGGCTGCAGTGCTACCAATCTGAGTAATGAAGGGGTGAGTTTTGGCAATGTTCCCAAATTTGGATCACGGGTACACTCAGGTTGAAAAACTAAATGCTCTAGTAACTATGGTAAAGTATAACTTTTCAGGAAAATGTATATATAATTATTGTTATTTTAGTGCAAGAAATATTCGCCTCGCAGGCAGTATTCGAACCTGCGTCTTGCTCGGTATGACCTCTAAGCCATGTCGAAATTAGCCTTCACATTCTGAACTTACGTCAGTAACATCTATTGAAAAGCAAGTTACTTTACCTCTGAGCTCAACCGACATGACTTAACTTACGGTTAGTTCTATGTCGTACCATGCTACCATACCTATTAACTATCTTTTTGTGTTTTGTTTGCATTTTTCATGCTAAGATTATAAAGTTATTTTAGTGAAAGAAAAAAAAGAAGTGAATGTGCAAGAGGATTTTAGATACCGTTTTTTTTTTTATAAAATCTTACTAGCAATGTGGGTCACACATTACTAGTATTCTTGTTAACCCTACGTGCTAAGCTAAAATGCTTGTGTTACGAGTGGGTTCACGTCGGTAGTGCAATGGGTGGGGTTCGAACCGGCAACCACATGATCGCAAGTCCGATGCCCTAGCCATTAGGCTACCGCCGCTTTGTTATTTATACGTTATATTGTGCAAACTGTCGGCGTCGAAAGGTAAGAAAATTATAACCTCGCAATATAATTCTGTTTTATCAGAAAAATGAGTATTTTGTGTTCAATTAGTGTTTTTAATGTGTTAACCAAATTCATAACCAATAGATTGATGTATATTTTATATACTTTTAACGCTATTTTACCAACATTAATATTTTTTTTATATATTTTTTTTTATTATACTGAATCACGTCCAACTTTTTTCGACAAATTGGCACCTATCGTGCAGGGGGTTTATTGCAATAGGCGCGCCCCCTATTACATGGGACCTAAACTTGCGAGCGAACTGTAGGTGTAAATTAGTATCTACGCCTCTGCCTAAACCTACGGGGAATACTGGCGTGATGGTATGTCATATCATACTTGTAGGTACAGTATAACAGAAGTTGTTACTATTCATTTTAGGAGTTAGGCCTTCGAATATCTAATAATAATTATGTCCAATCAATTTATGTTATTAGATTATAGTACTTAATATTAATTGTACAACACTAGTTATGTAAACCGGTACCTATAGTATTAACTACTGTTATTTATCGGCTCATCAATTATAATCGGTCAATACTGGTCGTTCAACCTGTTATCTTACTCGTTCATGCATTCCAATGACACACGTATGGTTGTGTAGGGTAGTAATACGATACGCATGTCTGTGTGAAACCACACCTACGTGGCTACGTGAAATGAGGGATTTATTTAAACTCTAGTGCGGGTTGTCCGACAGCAGGCTTCCTTACGATATTTTCTTTCACCACTAAAGTAACTGATACATGGTATTAGATCTTTACCTATATTGCCGTTTTGTATGAAAAAATTTAAACGATTTTTTTCATGTATTTTTTATTTGTATTAATCGAAGTAATCACCCATGCAATCTATGCATCTTTGCCAACGCAGTGGCAGTTTAATGATGCCCTTCTTAAAGAAATCAGCTGGACGGGAGGCAACAAATTCTTCAAAGGCATTTTGTACTGCCTCTCGGGTATTGAATTTTTTTCCCGCCAAGAAGTTATCCAAATTCTGGAAAAAGTAGTAGTCTGTAGGCGCAAGGTCTGGTGAGTAGGGCGGATGACGGAGAACTTCCAACCCCAGTTCTTGCAACTTGGAGACCGTCTGCTGTGCAGTATGAGGTCGCGCGTTATCGTGCAGGAGCAGCGGAGACGAGCGATTGACCAATGCTGGTTGGAGATGTGCCAGCTTCTCCATCATTGTGTTCAGTTCTTCACAGTACACATCTGCAGTAATGCTCACCCCGTTTAGTAAGAAGCTGTGATGAATCACATCGGCGCTAGACCACCAAACAGTGACCATTACTTTTCTAGGGGTAAGTTTTCGTTTAGGGCATTGTTTAGGTGCTGAACCAGGATCCAACCAACTTGCTGAGCGTTTTCGGTGATCAAACAGAATCCATTTTTCATCGCAGGTAACAATGCGGTTCAAAATTCCTTCATTTGTGTGTCTGTTGAGCAGTGTAAGGCACGTTTCGATGCGTTATTCGCGCTGGCGATCATTGAGTTCGTGGGGCACCCATTTGTCAAGATTTTTTACCTTGCCAATTTGAAGCAAATGGACCAATATTGTTTTGACGCTAAGGTCCGAAGCTGCTGCTAATTCAGCCGTCGATTGTGTATCATCTGCTTCCACAATCGCCTTTAATTCGTCATTGTCGACTATTCTTCGGACGACCGCGAGCTTCATTTTTCTGGTCGAAATTCCCAGAACGGAAGCGGGCAAACCAATAACAGGTGGTGCGTTGGTTTGTAGTATTAGCTCCGTAAACGCCATTGATGTTGCGTGCCGCTTGTGCCGCGTTGCTGCCACGACGGTACTCATATTCCATAATTACTCGAAATTTTAACGTATCCATGATGACGAAAAGGATTGAAATGCGATGAAAATGTAACACTAATCAATAAACAAATGACTACTTTTGGAAAAAGAATTCCATGTTTTTAAAATAAAATTAATTTGAAATTAGAATTCTTAGCCAAACAAAAAATATTTTGATTTGAAATGGCCAGTACTGCAGAACGGCAATTTCATAGGTAAAGACCTATTATTAATGCGTTACAGGTACTACCATCATCTACTTGGTTTCAAAAAGGTCAGGTGCGTAATACTCGCAACCGGCGCGTATCTATGAGAAGATGTATGAATGTGGCAGAAGCAAAAGAAGAATGCAAGAATCACAGCAAGTGGCGGTCTATAGTTTCTGCCTACCCCTGTGGGAGAAAGGTGTGAGTGTATGTATGTATGTACTTTGTTTAGATAAAAGTTTACAACAAAAGTTGAAAGTGTAACTTATAATTGAAAAAAAATCACAGATATCATATGGCAAATAGGTCAAGCTACTAATTTTACGTATGCTACGACAAATCACACTTCAATTAACATCACTATTAGTTTACTTTATAGTGGAATAAATACAGACTCGGATAAATACACTGGTAGGTAGCAGCTAAATCCGAAGTTAAACTCCTTTGATAATAATTCATTTATAATATTATTGTTAGTAGCACAGTAATACTATAGTAAGAGTGATATCTCTGTGAACGAAATTTCATTGCAAACGAAAGTAGCACCCTGTGAAAATTCACAGGGGAAATCACTATGAAAAGATTTTTTTATATAAAATTGACAAATGAAAATGAATTAAAAGTAGCAATCATTTACAGGCCTACTAAGTATTAAGCAATAGCGTCGAATAACAATAACAGAAATACAAAGAAAGTAATGATGTGCCGTGAGAAACTTAGATAAACTAGATTTTATAAATAAACAATGACGAAGTAAAATAATGCTTATCGTGAGAAGCGTCATAATCATCAATGGATGGGAAATGTCCACTACAGCAAAAAAAGGCTTCTTATTATGGATATTTTACAAAAGTTTAAAGTTTAAAGTTTTTTTTCTACTGTAACCATACTATTGTGTGTATTTTTCGGGATTATATAATCACTAATATGTATATATCTTTTTGCGTTCGAAGGAAAAATCGACTGTGGGCAGTGGTCAAAGCGTCTGGTGTATTTAACCCCTTCGGCTTCGGCTTCACTAAATTAGCAATTATATGTATAATAAATCCTCATTAGCCTAGTGGTCCTGCGCGCCACTGCCACGCTAGACGGCCTGAGTTCAATTCCCGGGTCGAGCAAAGTGTTATTGGGCTTTTCTATGAAATTCTCAGTAGCAGCTAGGAGTTTGGAATTTCAGTCCGGTTAATGGCAATAGGCTCGCCCCCTGTTACAATATAACAGCGAACTGTGGGTGTACTTTAGTACGCCTCTGCCTAATCCTTCGGGGAGAGCGGGCGTGATGGTATGTAAAAAATAAAAGTCACCGCCACGCTGAGTTTGTCTTTGTTCAGGCTAATCTCAAAAACGTTTGTACCGATTCTCATATAGTTTTCACCGATCGATTGATCTGGGAATCTGACCTCATCCTCAGCACCTGCGCTTGCGATTTCTGAAATGGGGTCCTAGAACGTTGAAAAGGTTTCCCAAGTTATTCAGATCAAAAATCTAACTCTTTAAACTACTTTCTATCTCTCCAGCCCATGCTGATGTCCCATGATGACCTACATTTTGAAGATAGAAAGTGTCAAGCGGCGTGAGAAAAAAAAACGAGTTGCTAAGTAAACTGTTGAAATAATAGTGGATTGAAGATATGGTTCTTATCGTGAGAGACTACCTGTTGTACCTTTTATTATTAAGATTTTGATGATATGAGAAGTTTTTTCAGTATGGAGATAGTTTTTTAGAGCCGGACTGAGAGCGGTGATCTTATCTTGTGTAGGGCCGAGGCAGCAAGGTCTCAGTGCACTTCGACTCAATGAGATCTTCGACCGAACCTTCATGTTGTATATTATTTTGATACATACCATCACGCCTGTATTACCCGAAGGGTTAGGCAGAGGCGTAATTATGTGCACCCACAGTTCGCCGGTATGTTTAGGTCCCATGTAATAACCGGGCACAAATTCCTAACTCCGAGCTGCTAGTGGGAATTTCATAGAAAAACCCAATAATACTTTGCTCGACATGGGAATCGAACCCAGGACCTCTAGCGTAGCAGTCGCGCTCAGCGCTAGCGTAGCAACGACCACTCGGTTAATGAGGCAGTTTATATATGATATGATGTTATTTTTTCCTTTTCTTTTTTATTAAAGGAATCTTAATTATTTTTTGTTGTGTAACGGTGGTGTTATTCAAGATATTGGCTGTATCAATACGACCAATATAAAAATAATAAAAACTCAAAAAAAAGTAAATAAAAAAAGTCAGCTTTAGAAATTTGCCAATAATTATATGGCTACAGATTATTCCCTGCCCACCCATCCACAAAATAGATCGGCCTACACATATAGAAACTTAGCAATTACCATTGATGTATTATGTACTGAGCATTAGCGAGCACTCTCTCACACACATCCATGCAAATTATCCTACATGGCCAGTCTACCTTGGTAAACTAATAACGTACAAGGTGTTGATTTATATCTGTAACAGTATTTTAGGGAAAATGCAAAAAACTGTGCGTAATTATATAAAGTTTTATAAAAATTATAATTTTATAAAAAAGAATAAATCATCACCTCAAAACATCCCGAAATGTCCTGTAGGTACCCCTGAAGGGTTTGACAGAAGTGTGTACACCCACAGTTCACTATGTTTAGGTCCCATGTAATAAGGGGCGAGCTTATTATTACTATTTGCGGGCACGATTCCCAATGCGCTTCCCGAGTGGGTCTTCCCCGATAGATCAAATCAAATCAAATCATTTATTCAAATCTAAATACTTAGGTACTATATTATTATTATATAACCTACTAGCTGGTACCCGCGACTTCGTCTGCGTACTTTATACAAATCGCAATAAAAGGTAGCCTATGTCCTTTCTCAGGGTCTAAAGATTGTCTGTGCCAAATTTCATCAAAATCGGTTGAGAGGTTTAAGCGGGAAAGCGTAACAGACAGACAGACAGAATTACTTTCGCATTTATAATATTAGTAGGGATTAGTAGGGATAATATATAATATATAGTAGGGATGTGTCGTATCGCTTAACATCAAGCGAACTGGCGATCAAGCATAAGCCTACCAAGAATAAAAAAACAGAAACAACAAAAAAGAAAGAGAAACACCCAATTACACTTTACTCACCTGGGGATCGAACTATATATATACTTACCTATAATATAATAATATATTACATATAATATACGTATAGGTAAGTAGGATAATGTGTTTTTACCAAATACCAATTTTGGCATACCAAATTCGGCTTCGGCTTCGGCATCGGCTTCGGCATCGGCTTCGGCATCGGCATCGGCTTCGGCATCGGCTTCGGCTTCGGCTTCGGCTTCGGCTTCGGCTTCGGCTTCGGCTTCGGCTTCGGCTTCGGCTTCGGCTTCGGCTTCGGCTTCGGCTTCGGCTTCGGCTTCGGCATCGGCTTCGGCTTCGGCTTCGGCTTCGGCTTCGGCTTCGGCTTCGGCTTCGGCTTCGGCTTCGGCTTCGGCTTCGGCTTCGGCTTCAGCTTCGACATTTATTTACGATTTTACGTATTTTGTTTATTTAAAGCGGCGCGGTGGTAGGGCGTCGGACTTACGATCTTGTAGTTACCGGTTCGTAACCCACTCGTAACACAAGCATTTAGCTTAGCACGAGGGGTTAACAAGAATACTATATCTTCTCTACTATTATAAAATTTTAAAAATGCTGTGTCTGTACATTGAAGATATTTAAAAAAAAAATCAAGTGGGTTAGGGTAGTTAGTTAGTTAGTTATATAAAGGTGCCCGAACCCAAAATTGTGATTTTTAAAATTCTTGTCTGTTTGTCCGTTTGTTACGGGTTGGCGCCGAAACTGCTCAATAGATATTAATTTTATTACCACTGTTAGAAAGTATATGTTCCAACTTAAAAACTGGTGCACTTCTTATCTCAATTAATTGAACGGATCCTGAGATGCAGCTTGACCTCTCTAATGTATAGACACCCATACAGAGAAGAGATCATTATTGTTGGTTTTTGAGCTTCAAGCTTCAAACTTTGAGCTTTTCGGCTAAAAACTAAAACTGATTATACAGTTATGAAAATTTCGATCCGTTTATTCCGATACTTCATTGACTTTTACATTGACTGTCATCGACTTTGACTTCGGCTTCGGCTTCGGCTGGGCTTCGGCTTCAGCTTCGGCTTCGGCTTCGGCTTCGGCTTCGGCTTCAAAAGTCAAAGTCAAAGTCAAATGTTTTATTTCAAATAAACCAGTAATACAGGTACTTTTGAAATGTCAAAAACTAGGTGCGCGGTTCCAAATAGTGGGTCTTATGGAGAAGAACCGGCAAGAAACTCCATAGATACTCCTTTCAACAAAGATTATAACATTGATTTATTTTACAATTTAGTTGTTATAATGTGAGAATCATGCAGCTTGATGTGCTGATAACAATTGAATTAATAAACTACGATCAATTGCCTTCCAAAGAAAAGAAAAGTGATTACCATAGCATGTCAAGAGCCGACCAGTCCCGACAGACGGCGCCCGTTCACGAGCATGACGTGTGTGTCAGCGTCGTCTGACTCAACCATGTTGTAGGGAATAAAACGACCCGACACACAACGCCACCATCAGCAAGACTTCTTAGTGAGCATGACATGCTCTGACTACTATGCAACCAACAGGCTTGATATACGTTTAAACGACAGGTAATAAATAAATGCAACATCATAGCCTACCTGATACTCACATTTTACAGACAATTTATGATCATATAAATAATAAATAACAATAATTATATTACATGTCATATGATAAAATGTATAAAATTGCAAAGCATGTCAAATTTTTGCATTGTAATAACAAATTAGTAACAATGGCACAATATAGATAAGTAGGTATAGATAGGAATGTGTAAAAAATTATATCATATCAAGTGACTAATGAACTTGTGGAGCTGGACCAGCAGTTTTCCAGGCATTTTTATCTACAAGATAATCCTCTAATTTGTAATAAGCTTGCCTGCACAAGGTACGCTTTACAAATGTTTTGAATTTATTTTCTGGGAGTTTTAAGATTAACTCTGGAATTTTGTTATAGAAACGGACACTGTACCCCATAAAAGAGCTATGGACTTTAGCGAGACGAAACAGTGGCTGCATTAATTTCATTTTATGTCTCGTATTATACTCATGTACTTCACATTTTTTCGTATGTAGGTGTAAATTTTTTCTAACGTACATTATGTTTTCATAAATATATTGACACGGCACTGTCATGATATTTATTTCTTTAAAAAGTTGTCTAAGAGAATCACGACTACGCAAATTATAAATGGCTCTTATTGCTCTTTTTTGCAATATAAAAATTGACTCAATGTCTGCAGCGCGACCCCAAAGTAATATTCCATAAGACATTATGCTGTGGAAGTAGCTATGATAGACCAGTCTCGCGGTTTCTACATCTGTAAGTAGCCTGATTTTTCTTACTGCATAAGCAGCTGAACTCAGGCGTCCTGCTAGAGTCCTAATGTGTGGACCCCATTGAAGTTTTGAGTCAAGTTTGATTCCTAGAAATACAGTTTCCTCAATGAATTCAAGTTTCTCATTATTTAATATTACGTCATGAGTTCCACTGTTTACATTTGGCAAGGTAAATTTTATGCATTTAGTTTTCTGCCCATTTAATACTAAGTTATTAACTGTGAACCACTCATGCACCTTGAGAAGAGCGTTATTAATATCGTCGACTTTGGGTAAGCGTCTATCTAGTTTAAAGATTAATGAAGTATCATCAGCAAATAACACAATCTGAGATCCCTTCTGACACATATAAGGTAGGTCATTTATATAGACCAAAAACAAGAACGGCCCTAAAATTGAGCCCTGTGGTACGCCTATTTTTACTTTCGAGCCAGATGATTTAACCCCATTTATCTGAACTTTCTGAATTCTATCCTGCAAATACGACTTTATTAGATTTATAGATTTTTTTTTAAATCCGTAATATTCTAATTTAAGGAGTAGAGTTTCATGATCTACGCAATCGAAAGCTTTGGACAAGTCACAGAATATGCCCACAGCATCCTGTGAACCTTCCCAAGCATCAAAAATGTGTCTTATAAGCGTCACTCCAGCGTCGGTTGTATTGCGCCCTTTGGTGAAGCCATATTGCTGATCATGAAAAAGTTTATTTACGTTGAAGTGTAACAACATTTGATTAAGCATAATTTTTTCGAAAATCTTACTAAGAACAGGCAGGATGGATACTGGCCTAAAGTTTCCTGGCTCTTTGTTATCTCCATTTTTAAACAGAGGTATTACTTTACTTTGTTTCATTAGATTCGGGAAGGTCTCCTGGTCAACGCACTTGTTAAATATTTCGGCCAGTTGGGGTGCTATAGTATTAATTATACCACTACAGACTTTTACCGACAAGCCCCACAGATCCTCGGTTATTTTAATTTTTATACTTTTAAAGGCTTTTATGACCGACTCCTGGCTAACATGCTTAAATTTAAAAGTTACAGGACAGACAACTACATTTTCTTTAATTAAAGCAATAGAAAGTAAGGGAGAAGAGCATAAACCTTCCGTAGTTTTTAAAGGAATGTTTGTAAAATATGTTTCAAATTCTTGGGCTACATCAGCATCTGTGTTTATGAGACTTCGGCTTCGGCTTCGGCTTCGGCTTCGGCTTCGGCTTCGGCTTCGGCTTCGGCTTCGGCTTCGGCTTCGGCTTCGGCTTCGGCTTCGGCTTCGGCTTCGGCTTCGGCTTCGGCTTCGGCTTCGGCTTCGGCTTCGGCTTCGGCTTCGGCTTCGGCTTCGGCTTCGGCTTCGGCTTCGGCTTCGGCTTCGGCTTCGGCTTCGGCTTCGGCTTCGGCTTCGGCTTCGGCTTCGGCTTCGGCTTCGGCTTCGGCTTCGGCTTCGGCTTCGGCTTCGGCTTCGGCTTCGGCTTCGGCTTCGGCTTCGGCTTCGGCTTCGGCTTCGGCTTCGGCTTCGGCTTCGGCTTCGGCTTCGGCTTCGGCTTCGGCTTCGGCTTCGGCTTCGGCTTCGGCTTCGGCTTCGGCTTCGGCTTCGGCTTCGGCTTCGGCTTCGGCTTCGGCTTCGGCTTCGGCTTCGGCTTCGGCTTCGGCTTCGGCTTCGGCTTCGGCTTAGGCTTAGGCTTAGGCTTAGGCTTAGGCTTAGGCTTAGGCTTAGGCTTAGGCTTAGGCTTAGGCTTAGGCTTAGGCTTAGGCTTAGGCTTAGGCTTAGGCTTAGGCTTAGGCTTAGGCTTAGGCTTAGGCTTAGGCTTAGGCTTAGGCTTAGGCTTAGGCTTAGGCTTAGGCTTAGGCTTAGGCTTAGGCTTAGGCTTAGGCTTAGGCTTAGGCTTAGGCTTCGGCTTCGGCTTCGGCTTCGGCTTGGGCTTGGGCTTGGGCTTGGGCTTGGGCTTCGACAGTTCCGACGATACCAGTAGTTTTGTATAGATCCAGGCATGTACTTGTACGGACCTAATCGTTGGCATCGCTAAAAAAGATCGAAGTATTGTGTATGATGTTGCATCGATACATTTAAATGTTAAAAATAATTTTCAAAAAGTAGTAATCTCTACTTCATACTCATGTTTCTGACTTTAACTTTGTCTAAATGACAAAATCTTACAATAATGCACTTACAGTAATGTCGTGACATTTATCGATTTTAAATGTCACATTAGTGTAATGTCAAATGCTTGTAAATGATCGATAATCATGATATTTGGTAATCATAATCATTGTACATAATTATATAGGTACTGTAGAGTACGCTCCAAGAACGCGATATTAGTATAGTTTGACTGGTTGGAAGCAAATAAGCAACCATTTTGATTTTTATATTATTACCTATATGATTGAAGAAGTGTCTAGTCTGAGAGTCTTGACAGACTCGTCTGCAAGGGCTAGGGCTTCGCCCCCTAATAAATACGAAAGTTAAACAAAATAACTACGTTTCATTGTCTACCAATCCTGGTGCCTTACTGTACATAGCTTAAGTAAAAATGTCCAGTGTCCAGTGTCCTGAGGGCCCTTTTTGAGAATCCTACCCCTTGAAGTAGTCCTCATGTTTTATCATCAGCCTACACGTGTCCACTGGTGGACGTAGGCCTCTCCTAGTGAACGCCACACAGCCCGATCTTTGGCTTTCCTCATCCAGTCGATCGATTTGCGGAAGTAGCTGCCTTCCGCAAATCGTCACTCTACCTGGCCAGCGGGTGCCCTACACTACGTTTGCCTAGTCTACTCTACTCCACTCGAGAACTTGTTTGCTCCAGCGATTGTCGGTTCTCCGACAGATGTTACCGTTGCCACTTCATCTTGCTAATTCTTTGAGCTATGTCGGTAACTTTAGTACTATGACGGATAACCTCATATTTATTCCTCACCAAAAACTGAGACGGTCGTGGCAAATATAAGGAAACTCATGGCCTAAAGTGAAAAGAAATACGTCAAGTAGATCTTGAGTTTTATGCGGATACACAGACTGAAAACAATTCTAAAAATCATTAATTTGGCTTCAGACTTGCCCAATTAGTCTCCTTCATTTTTGTTATGGGGCAAACAAGCAGATGAATCACCTAATGTAGCGAAGTAAGCGATTACCGCTGCACATGGACACCCGAAACACCAGAGGAGTCACGCTTGCCGCCTTTTTAAAGGGTTTGGGCCTCCGGTATCCTCACTCACTCGGCGAAGCGCAACGTAAGTGTTGTTTCACGCCGGTTTTCTGTGAGGCCGTGGTATCACTCCGGTCGAGCCGGCCCCTTCGGGCCAAAGCATTGCTCTTCCACGTTTAAAACTCAACGTTTTAAACGTTTCACTTTATTTTTTAATCACAAACACGACTTACTACAGATTTTTTTAAAACCAAATCAGCCTTACAATTGATCTTAATAGGTCCCTTTTTTAACCAGCCTTGATCACCGATGCGTAGAGATCAAGGTTCAATCCATGACTCTGTACTTTTTGTTGCCATTATGCGAACGGTGATACTAATTTTGCAAGTTTAATTACATCTTGGGTTAATTTAAACTGCTCGAAGTAAGTTTTAATTAAACTTACAGTACATAAAGTTAAGTTTATGTTCATTTTAAGTTGCGGAGAAAGCGAGCTTGAGTTTCTTATGTAGGTACTGGAAAAAATTTAGTGTTTGAAAGTTAACATCACTTGAAAGACGTTACGTTTGGTATAGAGGCTGAAAAATCGGCTTCTGCGACGAATGTTTTGGTACACAGAGAGTCTAAACCGCTGAAAAGTTTTTGATACAAAATGCCAAGAAGATTGGTTAAGCTCCTTTGTGTCAAAAAAAGTAAATAGACCTACTGATTTCTGAGAATAATATTAATAAAACGCGATAAAATCGCAGAAAG
Source organism: Acronicta leporina (assembly GCA_947256265.1). NCBI lineage: Eukaryota > Metazoa > Arthropoda > Insecta > Lepidoptera > Noctuidae > Acronicta > Acronicta leporina. The sequence goes on from OX366521.1 coordinate 14,607,285, forward strand.
CAGTTTCATTTCAAAGTATTTAGTCCTTTTCGGAACGCCATCGCCAGTGTATACGACGGTTTTTTTTTTTATCTATTAATTTTTTTTCATAAGACGCTTAAGTTATCTTAGCTAAAGTTACATAACCTGCCTCAATTATAGTTTAGTGGTCGTGACTATTGAATATGTGGTCCTGGGTTCGATTCCCAAGTCGAGCAGTGTTGTGAGTTATTCTATAAAATTCTCAGTGGGCGCTCGGATTTTGAGTTTGAGTCGGCTTAATTGTGATAAGGCTACTACTAAACCAACTTCCAGTTAAGTACTTATACTATAAGTACATACCTACTTAAATATTAAATCGTAACTGCATTGTACAAAATAAAATTAAAACTTCCATAACAAAAAAATATTTTTGATGCTTCCGGCGGCCATCTTTTACCGTCTTCCGAACATGACCATTCGAAATTTGAATTTCAAATCGCGTACGCCAACGGTTGTTGGCATTTGACAGCCGACCCGGGCGGTTGCTGTCTGGTCACGACTGCGATCGCAACTGCGATTCTGAAGGGCCAGTGGACTTTATTGACAGCTGCTTTAGCAATTACTGCCTCGTTAGTCTAGTGGTCCGCGACTGCTATGCTACAGGTCCTAGGTTCGATTTCAAGGTCGAGCAAAGTGTTTTTGGGATTTTCTATAAAATTCTCAGTCGCAGCTCGAAGTTAAAATCTGTGCCGGGTTAATAGCAATAGGCTTGCCCATAGAATAAAGAATTTCCGTCGGTTCGCCCCCGTATTACAAGGGAACTAAAGATACCGGCGAACCGTGGGTGTACATTTGTACACCTCTGCCTATCCCTGCGGGGAAAACAGATCCATTGTTTATTATTTAGGAAGTTTTTTTTTGTATTTAAGTATCTATATCTGTACTGTACTGTACATACTACTGTAGCCTTAGCACGGAAAACTATCGAATTCGTATCGTAAACGTATCGAGTTTTTTCTGTTAAAAATCTCATACTTATCTATATATGTATATAAAAATCAATTGCTGTTCGTTAGTCTCGCTAAAACTCAAGAACGGCTGGGCCGATTTAGCTGATTTTGGTTTTGAAATGTTTGTGTGAGTCCAGGGAAGGTTTAAAAGGTAAGTAAATATAAAAAAAAAAAATTCTGATGCGGTACGTAGTTCGCCGGGTCAGCTAGTATTATATACATATTTTCACGCCTGTCTTCCATAGAAACTATAGATTTTTAGTAGGCAGAAACTATAGATTTCCACTAGCTACGATCCTGGCACACCACTTTCGCTCCATCTACGTTCATTAACCTCCTTCTCATAAAAAATATTCTCGATTTATTTATCTTAAATATGGCTTAATTCGATTTAAGCCATATTCTATGTAGCTATTAGCTGTTGTTAGCTTCGACAAAGCCCCCAATTTTTTAAGCTATTGTCGTCGTTCTCACAGTTTGCACTTTTTTGGTAAATAATGTTATTATGGTAACTATTTAAGTGTTGCAATTAGTATTTTCAATAATGTGCAAATAACTAACGACCTCTGTGGTTTAGTGATTCGAGTACCGGACTGCTGACCATGGGTCAGGACCATGGGACTGGTCGTGGGTTCGATTCCCACAGGACAAAAATTTATGTGATGAACATAAGTGTATTTGTTCGTCTGGGTGTTTCTTATGTATTATAAGTATGTATTTACAAAAAAATATATATAAGTATTATATTCATTGTCTAGTACCCATAGTACAAGCTCTGCTTAGTTTGGGACTAGATGGTGCTGTGTAAAAATGTCCCAGAATATTATATTAAAAAAAAACTTTGATAATCAGAGGCGTCTTAGATTTTTTTTTTACAAAAGCTTACTAGCATTGTGGGTTGCACATTACTACTTAGTATTCTTGTTAACCCCTCGTGCTAAGCTAAATGCTTGTGTTACGAGTGGGTTCACGTCGGTAGTGCAATGGGTGGGTTTCGAACCGGCAACCACATGATCGCAAGTCCGACGCCCTAGCCATTAGGCTACCGCCGCTCTGTTTTCTGAGATTTGAACTTTCAACGAAAACGAGAGAGAACGAAAGAGACGAAACGAGACCTTAGACTTGGCAGTTCAATGGTCATAGGTACCACTAGGCTGCTGTTTGTCTGCAATAGGTTTTGCCCTTGTTTATAAAGCCCTATGTAACCTCAAGATATATCTATAACGATCCTATGTATGTTCTAAAATACTATTCCTTTCTTTAAAAATATTGCAACATCAATAATTCATTATGAATGATAAAAACGTGATCATATTTTTTTACCGTAAAGCCGTATATCACCAAACATTCTACATTTAAATCGCATTCTAAATTTAAAATCAACCAATTAAAAAGCGTGATTTATTCATAGCTTTTTAATAAAACCTGTATTGATGATACTGTTTTTTCTTGTCTGCAGTATTTGGGGCATAGCTTGGTTCACTTTTTTAAAATTGGTAACACTTTAATGGCTGTGAGCTGTTCTTTTGAGAATATTGTAAAGGTTACGGTCGCTATAGTCTGGGGTCGAAACGACAACAGGGTGACTTTGAACAAACCTGTGATTTTAGGTGATACTAGCTTCTGCCCGCGGCTTCGCTCACGTGAAGCTGTATCAGGAGTTAAAATGGAAAAACCAACATTGATGATCTATTCTTTGTATGGGCCTCTATACATCAGGTAGGTCAAGCTGTATCTTAGGATTCGTTTAATTAATTGAGATAAGAAGTTCACCAGTTTTTAAGTTGAAGCACATACTTTCTAACAGTGATAACAAAATTAAAATCTTTTCAGTAGTTTTTGCGCCAACCCGTAACAAACCGACAAGAATTTTAAAAATCACATTTTAAGGTTCGGCGACGTTTATATACCATAACCCACGTGTTTTTTTTAATATCTTCAACTAGCTTCTGCCCAGGGCTTCGCCACCGTGGAATTTGGTCTGTCATCACATCCCACGGGAACGCAATAAAAAGTCCTATGTTCGTCTCCTGGTTCTAAGCTACCTGTCCACCAATTTTCAGTCAAATCGGTTCAGCCGTTCTTAAGTTATAAATGGTGTAACTAACACGACTTTTTTTTATATATATAGATCCACAGACACAGCTTTTTTACAATTTTATAACAATTTTATAATTTATAATAGTAGAGAAGAAGAGAAGTACAGTTTTGAAATTTTGTACATAGATTGTTTACATAAAAGCACATGTCTCAGGTTTCGCATATACAAACTAATGTTGTATATAGGCATCAATCCAAATAACAAAAGTTGTTGAAGGTTTTATAAAAGAAAAACAGTAATATATATGTAATTTATAATTTTTGCATTATTAATTATTAACGTTGTTTTAGAGAAGGAAAAAATCGACGGCAGGCGGGATTCGAACCTGCGTCTTCTGAAAACCAGAAAACGCAGAAAACACCAGTTACACTAATGAGGCAATCTATCCTAGTCTCTTTCACTACCTATACTATTCTACGTTGTCTACGTTAAGCCTTGGGCAAAAAATCTGCCGAATTAAAAACAATTAGAACTGCTAAATTAGCCTAGTGGTCCTGAGCGCGACTGCTACGTTAGAGGACCTGGATTTGATTCCCAGGTCGAGCAGTGTTATCCACTAAACCACTGAGACCGTCTATGGATGTATTTAATAAGTATGCCTCTGTCTAACCCTTCGGGGAATGCAGTCGTGATGGTACCTATATTATGTTTTTCCGAATTAAAAATTAACTTAGTGATAGATTCCTAGTTTGCTTCCTTAGTGATGTTATGATTATGATTCATAAATCTAACTACCCAACCGCGTCGAAGCGAAACAAACTATTACGCATTACTTCCTGTGTGTATGTTTTTCTTTTGCTACGTTCTCGTAAACTCCTGTATCATTTTCAACAATGAAGTGTTGATGTTTCGTTGAGGAAATCATCTTTTGTTTGGGTTGATAAAAGATGATTATCGATACAGTGATTGGAAATTCTGCCTATAAGCTGTTATTTGATTCAGGAAGGTTACATTGGATTATAGGCTAATGGCAGATGCTAACACGGCAGGCATACGGAGATAGCGGAAGAAGTGAAGAGAGAGGGAGCAAATGAGTAGAGCTCGACTCTTTCCAAAAATATTGGTCCTTAACAGTGGACATGGAAGAAGAATGATGAGGTCTTTTCCAGGGGGACAGTATAGGCCTACCTATTATAATGGCTAATGTATTTGCGGACATTTTCTCACACTAAAATTCTGTCATTTTTGAAAAACGTTGCCCCAAACTAGGATTATCTCCTGTTATCGTGGGTGCGTTTACAAACACAAATTCTCACCTGTAGATCATACAAATATTTGCTCCGTATTGGGATCGAACCCACAAAACCTCGCAGAAGCTGATCGCTCAGCCGCTACGCCAAACGTGTCGCCATATTCATTTATTTTTAGTTTATTAATTAGATTTATTTCATACTAGATCTTTTTTTAACATAAAAATAATATTCATGGGCACGTAAACTATAACTCGCCAAAGTTTCATCCCAATTAGACGTACCACACACTAAGGGACATTCAACAACACAACATACCATCACGCTTGTATTCCCGAAGGGTTCGGCAGAGGCGTACTTAGTGTACCCCCACAGTTCGCCGGTGTCGTCCCACGTAATAGGGGGCGAGAGTCAATAACAAAAAAAAAAAAATTTTAACGTGGGGTGAGGACCTGGTGATCTGTAATACAGGTATTTTCTATGCCTAACTCAGACACCAGCTCCTCACAATTTGTTAATTAAGGAAACATTTAATTATATAAGATAACAATGTAAACTTTTTATTGTATGGAGAAAATAAACGTTTTTATTATTATTTATATATTATTTCCCTACATATCCCTACCTATCTTAAATTCACATTTATCAATAAATATCTATCTTGGGACGCTAATGAAACCGCGGGAAATAGTTTTATTATAAGTTGAACAGTTGTGTTATTAATACGTTACGTAGGTAGTAACAGATTTTTTTTTGAAAAGCATCAAATTGACATCGACGCATCAATTATTCTTGTTTATTTATTCGTAGTCAGCGTGTTTTATGCATGCAAATGAAAAAAATAAGTTACTTCATACCTCCACAGAATAAAATTTTATTCACAAATACCGCCAATTTTTCATTTTTTTTTTAACACCACTTTAATCCAGTAATAATCACAACACTAGTTATTTCATTAAAGTTTCACAACACAATACATCAATGGAAACTCAAGTTCAATTTTAGTATATTTCAATTCGTTTGTTTTCGTTGTCACAATTCATTCGTTCACGAGAAAATTGAGTGAAAGACGAGCTGCCGCGAGTGACCTAGAGATACTGATACGAACGGGTGGTGCGCGCGCGCCGCTCAGCATTCGAAAACACGGTTTGTAAACGGATGGGAAGGTCTTGATCATTTAGAAGTAAGCTGTTTGACCAATACGATTTATAACACTGTCTATAATAAATTATCTGAAGTCGTATCCTACATAATTAGTATTTTTGTGAATCTCCTGAGGTCATTAAATATTAAAAAAAATCATTTTTTAATATGATATGAGATAGTGAGGCAAACACGTTAACGGATCGCCTGATGGTAAGCAATTACCGCCACCCATGGACTCCCGCTATTGCATTGCCCGCCTTATAAAAGGGCTCAAAAACAACGTAAACGCTGTTAAGGTGACAACATAATATTATTTTAGTTTTAGTCGATTATGATTATCCTACTTTTCATGTCAGTTATCAAAGTCTATTCCTTTCATTGCGGTATTAAGCCATTCAGTACTCAATGGCGTCCTGGAATTTTTAAAGTCATTTGTGAAGTATCTCTCGATACGCCCTTTGATGTAGAGTAGTATAGTAATAAAAGGTAATATAGACCGAGTTACTTGCGCATTTAATATATAATGATGGAAGTATGTCTTATGAATTGAGATGGATGGAGCGGCTGAGTGATCGGCTTCTGCAACACGTGTTGTGGGTTCAATCCCAACATGAAGCAAATATTTGTATGTGAGAATTTGTGTTTATAAACGCACCCACGATACAGAAGAAAATCCTAGTGTGGGGTAATGTTTTTATAAGAGAAAATGAAGAGAAGAAATGGATAGATGATGCATGCGTGCCATCAGATGTGACTGGTCTACTCAAAGCCACTACGGTTCTTTTATTCAAAAAGCCATTTCAGACATTGCCTTGCATTGTAACTCACATTTATAAATATATTTGCTCTAATTACTGTCTGGACTTTAAAAGAGACCATGGTTATCTGAGTTTGTTTCGGCATTTCTTCTCAGAGGTCGTCAGTTAGGAAATGCCGGTGCCATCTAGTTAAAAAATTGTATGAAAAACATTGACTTGTCCTTAAAAGTGTCCTTAAAAGATCTATTTACAGAAATAAACATTATTTTATCATTTATCATTATCATTTAGATAAAATTAAAGGTGTTTTGCCAAATTCGGCCACAAACTTAAATTTCTAAAGCTTTAACGTAACAGTGCATGTATGTACAGTAAATAAATCAAGTATCAACTATCATAGTTCATCATACATTTTCCCACTAACCGCTAAGCAGACGACTGCGCACGAGTTTCTACCGGCCACACGCCGATGTAAACAATTAACACATTGTAATTGATTTATTTCACATAACTACTATGCTGTATTCATAACTGTTGTGTTTGAAATTCAAATGAGCCGCGTTTTTTTTCGTGTCAAAACTTTTTTATAGTGTAACAATGAGATGCCATTTTATGGAGTTTTATCACAAAATAAACTTATTTTTACGGGATGGGAAATTCATATGAGTATTCAAACTGCGTTAGTCTAGTGGTTCCAAGCGAAGTTCTGGGTTAGATACACAGATCGAGCAATATGTTAATGGGATTTTCCATGAAGTTCTGAGTAGCAGCTTGGAATTTGGGATTTGTCCGATTAAAGGCAATAAGCTCGCCCATATAAAGGCGCTATGGTATATAATAACATAATCTACCCATTATTATTTTATTTACCATTATTATATCAGTAACACAGATTTTACTGCTGGTGTGATAGTAGGTTTATTCAAAAAGACTTTTTTTTTACCGTGGGTGAGCCATGCTTCGGCACTAATGGGCCGGCTCGACCGGAGTGATACCACGGCCTCACAGAATACCGGCGTGAAACGACACGTTGTGTTTCGCCGAGCGAGTGAGGATACCGGAGGCCTAAAACCCTTTTAAAAGGCGATCAGATGATCCGTTTGCTAGTTTGCCCTCTTATGGCATAAAAAATGACTATTCAGCTTTTTGGGCTTCAGACTACCATTAACGACTGCCAGACTGGCAGAAGCGTACATTAGTACGCCTCTGCCTGTGTACATTAGTACACCCACAGTTCACCGGTATGTTTAGGTCCCATGTAATAGAGGGCGAGCCTATTGCCATTAACCGGCCATAAATTCCTAACTCCGAGCTGCCACTAGGAATTTCATAGAAAAACCTAATAACACTTTGCTCGATCTGGGAATCGATCCCAGGACCTCTAGCGTAGCAGTCGCGCTCAAGACCACTTGGCTAATCAGGCAGTTTATAGGGTAACACTAGCAACTAAATGGCAGTGAACCCAAACATGTTCATACATCCTGTGAGGACTGTAATGGTTGGTCTAGTGCCCTCGAAGTGTTCGCCTTCGCGTCTTCTAACGGTAATTAGCTTACTAATGGAGGGTCCAAGTTATAGAAGATGGGAAGACTAAAGAAAACTTAAGCGTTTTCTATACTTTAATAGAAAACGCTTTGACGACGACATCATAAACGACATGACATTGTACGGACTTCAGTCTTAAATACAAAAAAATACGAGAATATATGCTAAACTGCTGACCTCTCGAAGTCACAGCAACTAAGCTAAGCAATGACCTGTTTTTTTACACGCATACGACGCACAACTTTTCCACATAACATTACTTTATGATATTCAGTCTTGTCTTGGAAAATGTGAATGGACATTAGCATTTTTATTTATATTTTGTTGTATAATTATAATAATTTATTACCTACTGTATGTACCTCTAAACCACAGTACCACAGACCACACCATATTTTTCTCTAATAATAGCGTGGACTTATTGGTCTTTGGCACCTGGTCCATCTATGACATGCTATGGTATGCCACAGACTATCTAGAGGTATATATAACATTGATTAACCCTTAACCACCTACCACCGGTCTCTGAGACCGCAACGTATTTTTAAATTCAAATATTTCGATCTGAATGTGAGGTACGACAGTGCGCGTCTATATACCTTTTCTACATACACATCAGCACCGCGCTAGGGCTCGGCGAATGTGGACGTGCGCGCGTTTGGCCAGGGTAAGTAAAAATATTTCGTCAGCGGTCTATGTGACCGCTCGTAGGTGGTTATGTGATTTTTTTTCACCCACACGATTTGTTTGTTTTAGTGAAAAATTGATAAAAACTATGAAAATATAGAAAGTAAAATAAAATAAAATAAAAATGGTTGCAACAGAAGATGTCAGATGACGAGGTCATGTCAGACGAAGATTGTAGTGACCTGGGACCCGATTCGGTCAAGTATGCTGTTCATCGTGAAGACTGTGAATCCGAATCTGAGATCGAGGGTGATGATGATGCAATTTCGGTGCAAGACAGTTTATCTCAGGCAGAATCAACAGGTACAGTCAGTCTCTTCAAGTCCAAGATTATCATCTAGGGCCTCGAATGAGACCAATTCTTCGGATGCTGATACTGCAAGTTCCGCGAAAAATTGTGAATATTTGGGGGTTGCAATTTTGTTGAATTTGATGATTAATGTTTCGTTTTTTTATTTAATTTTATAGTTGGACTCCTTAGTTTATAGAAATAAATCAAAAGAATTAGATTTTTTAAGTTCCTCTATCATGAGATCTCTTAATTTAAGAAGAGTATATTTTTGTGTAAAAACTACTAGTCTTGAAAGATTATAATATATCTCAAGATTTTATTATAGTTTATGTTATTTGAAGGTCTGAAATAAAATTCTAAAGCTTAAACAAGTATTTTACTCATTTAAATCCTTTCTTGATACCATAGAACCCGAATTTAAGGTGATTTTTCATGAGCGGTCTCCAGGACCGCACGTAGGTGGTTATGTTACAGAAATAGGTGGTAGGTAGTTAAGGGTTAATTTTAAGGTGCACTCGTGTTTTCTTTTTTTTTGTTTTAACTTTTATAGCGTCAGAGATACGAGTACCTACGTAAACCCAAAATAAATCATTGTAAAAATTTAACTTTATCAACTGTGTTACTATTCGGACTCGGATACCATTAATCTAGGTTAGGTCTATTCTAGAATCCTACAGTTGAGGCCCAGGAGTCTCTTCCTGACCTGCGCATCGAATTGCCCTTTCATACGTAATAACAAAATAAATCGTAATTAAATTTGAGATTAATCGAATTGTGTTTTTATTTGGATTCGGATACCATTAATCTAGGTTCCTATTCTAGAAGCCTAGAATTGGGGCTCAGGAGTCTCTTCTTGGCCTACCTCTTCCTAGCCTTCAAAATCTGTCAGTTTTGTCATTTAGAACCATTGGCCAACCATTTTAACATAATAGTAAGTAATAAAATACTAGACTTAGGCCCCTGTAGAACGCTTTTGACTTAGACCAACGTTAAACTAGTAGCAACTAATAAGTACTAATTTAAACCTCCACGAGTTGTTTTACTTAAGTAATCACGGTTTTTTTTATGGGATAGGGGAGCAGACGGATCACCTGATGGTAAGCGATAACCGCCGCCCATGGACACCCACAACACCAGAGGAGTCACAAGTGCGTTGCTCGCCTTTTAAAAGGGTTTGGGCCTCCGGTAACCTCCCTCACTCGGCGAAACACAACGCAAGCGTTGTTTCACGCCGGTTTTCAGTGAGGCCGTGGTATCACTCCGGTCGAGCCGGCCCATTCGTGCCGAAGCATGGCTCTCCCACGTTAATATTTCCACGTATATTTTACATACATACGGATTACACAGACCTATTTTTGAGACTTACTCCCCTTTTTATTTAAACTTCTGGCTACGGCGGCTACCACTAGGATTTGTTCCTATTTTACGGATTCGTTTACTTATTTATACAACACACAATACTTTTTATTCGTTTTTTTTAATGAAAACTTTTTTAGTGGCGCTGTGCACTTTTTGTGATGTGGAAATAATCTATTCATCCAAATTTATTCCCTAACCATTCCAAAATATCAATAATGCACAGTTTTCACTTCTGCCGGCACTCCCGGAGTGTAACCCGTTTTTTTACTTAAACTAGCATTTCTTTTTCATATTTAAACATTGCAATATAGGTACCTACTTAATTACTATGTACTTTTGAGTACAACACCGAAATACTTTTTTTTATTATTTCCGTAAAAATCTGAAAACAGAAATAATAAAAAAAATGATTCTCTGAGTTTGTTTCGGCGTTTCTTCTCAGAGGTCGTCAGTTAAGAAATGCCGGCGCCATCTAGATAAAAAAAATGTAAAACATTGACTTGTAAAAGTGTCTTTAAAAGATCTATTTACAGAAATAAATATCATTTATCATTTATCAAAGTATTTTTTAACGACGACATGTTTGGGGTAGCGGCTGAGCGATCGGCTTCTGTGATACGTGTTGTAGGTTCGAACCCCACACGGTCTGGGCGTATGTGTAAGTGAGCATGTGTTTGTAAAGGCATCCACTATACGGGAGCAAATACAATTTTTCTAGTTTTTTTTTAATCCAGTGAAAGCAAAACACAGCTTAAAATAAATCCTATTTCTTTTTGAGCGCCAAATAGAAGTCAAGCAAGACAGATTGGTGTTTATATCACACAGGTCTTGCAATGAAGAACTATGTTTAACATCCGTGACTGAAGGAGAGTGCAGACGAGCGGCAATAATGTCAAGTAGACAGAATCGATTCTTAAGTAAGTTTGTAAAAATAAAATTTAAAATTCACGATTGTCATGCTCAAATTGCTGGAATTACCTCAAAATCTCGCATTTTTTAAATATGATAAAACCTTCATAGGTTTTATATTTAGCTCCTAATAACAGTGTTACTGTGACTAAGAATTGCTATTTTTTACTATGGAATAGGGGAGCAAATGAGCAGACGTATCACTGTGTAAGTGGTGGTGGTGGCCGTGGTATCACTCCGGTCGAGCCGGCCCATTCGTGCCGAAGCAAGGCTTCTCCTACTTGAACATTTATGTTTTTCCACGTTTTATAATATACTAGCTTCTGCCCGCGACTTCATCCGCGTAGCGTGATGATATATAGCCTATAGCCTTCCTCAATAAATGGGCTATCTAACACTGAAAGAATTTTTCAAATCGGACCAGTAGTTCCTGAGATTAGACTAGCGCGTTCAAGCAAACAAACAAACCAACTCTTCAGATTTATATATTAAAAAAAAAGTAAAGTAATAGAAGTAAGTATAGATATAGATTTTTACCGAGTTTTATTCTTATACTCAATATTCAAGGCGGCGGTAGCCTAATGGCTAGGGCGTCGGACTTGCGATAATGTGGTTGCCGGTTCGAAACCCACCCATTGCACTACCGACGTGAACCCACTCGTAACACAAGCATTTAGCTTAGCACGAGGGGTTAACAAGAATACTAGTACTGGGCGACCCAGAATGATGGTAAGCTTTTTAAAAAAAATAAAATACTAGCTTCTGCCCACGACTTCGTCTGCGTAGCGTAATGATATATAGACTATAGCCTTCCTCAATAAATGGGCTATCTAACACTGAAATAATTGTTCAAATCGGACCAGTAGTTCCTGAGATTAGCGCGTTCAAGCAAACAAACAAACTCTTCAGCTTTATATATTAAAAGTACTAGATTCTGCCCGCGACTTCGTCCGCGTGGCGTGATGATGTATAGCCTATACCCTTCCTCAATAAATGGGCTATCTAACACTGCAACAATTTTTCAAATCGGACCAGTAGTTCCTGAGATTAGCGCGTTCAAGTAAACAAACAAACAAACAAACTCTTCAGCTTTATACTCGTAATCTATATATATAAAAGAAAGTCGTGTTAGTTACTCCATTTATAACTTAAGAACGGCTGAATGGTGGAGAGGTAGCTTAGAACCAGGAGACGGACATAGGATACTTTTTATCCCTTTCCCGTGGGATGTGACGACAGACCAAATTCCACGAGGGCGAAGCCGCGGGCAGAAGCTAGTATTAGTATAAATTATAGATATAGAAGTATAGATAATAAACATAACATACCATCACGCCTGTATTCCCCGAAAGTTTAGGCAGAGGAGTACTTATGTACACCCACAGTACCGGTATTTGTAGGTCTCATGTAATAGGGGCCGAGCCTATTGCCATTATCCGGGTACACATCCCAAACTCCAAGTTGCTGCTGAGAATTTCATAGAAAAAGTCAATAACACATTGTTCGACCCGGGAATCGAACCCAGTACTTCTTGCGTAGCATTCGCGCTCGGAACAATTAGACTAATGAGACAGTTTTTTCTTGTAAATTGAAAATGGTTAGAATTATTTTAAGCGGCGTTTTTATTATTTTATTGTTTAAGCGGCGGTAGCCTAATGGCTAGAGCGTCGGACTTGCGATCATGTGGTTGCCAGTTCGAACCCCACCCATTGCACTACCGACGTGAACCCACTCGTAACACAAGCAATCTAGCTTAGCACGAGGGGTTAACAAGAATACTAGTAATGTGCGACCCACATTGCTAGTAAGCTTTTTTTAAAAAAAAAATATTAATATGTAGAACAAGGTTTCGATATGTCACAAAACCTTTACGAGTGTGATAGGAATTGCTTAACATTTCTTCTTCTCTACTATTATAAAATTGTAAAAAATCTGTGTCTGTGCATTGAAGATATTAAAAAAAACAAGTGGGTTAGGGTATATAAACGTCTCCGAACACAAAAATGTGATATTTAATCTTCTTTGTTTGTTACGGGTTACGGTTTGGCGCAAAAACTACTAAATATATTTAAATTTTGTTATCACTGTTAGAAAGAGTGAACTTCTTATCTCAATTAATTGAACGGATCCTGAGATACAGCTTGACCTGTCTGATGTATAAAGACACATACAAAGATGTTGGTTATTTCATTTTTACTCCTAATAAGCTTCATGTGAACGAAGCCGCGGGCAAAATCTAGTAACATATAAATTTAAATCGTGCGTTTTAGGAGTCGTAAGTCTGTTCTCAACAACTAAGGGAAGTGGTTTACTTAATGCTGATGGATTCAGAGCCAGGCTGCTTATTATTTATGAATGTTTGTTTCGTTTTTCTTTGTCATCTTAGCTGTTAGCATTTCTAGGTTGAGGGTTGAGGCAAGAATTTAGCGACAGAGATTTATTTGTTTACTAGCGACCCGCGCTGCCCCGTTCCTAAGAGTCGTAGCGTTATGTTATATAGCTTAAAACCTTCCTCATGAATCATTCTATCTATTAAAAAAACCGCATCAAAGTCCGTTGCGTAGTTTAAAAGATCTAAGCATACATAGGGACAGACAGCGGGAAACGACTTTGTTTTATAATAAGTAGTGATAGTGATGTGTTAACTACAACAGCAAATGTACTTGTTGTTTCTACATGAATGGTCTCAATTCTTAGTAGTTCGGGTTTTGAATTTGTCCCCGGTAGGTATATGGGCAATGGGCTCGCACTTTAATATTTCACACTTAAACTTCATCTGTATAATTATTATCTATACAAATCTATAAGTATAATTAAATAAAATTGGATTGTCTGTTTGTAATATCAATATAACCGCTTTTTACTAAGTGCATTTGGGTGTAGTTATACACGGTAGGTACATACAGCAAAACATCAATTATTAAAATTTTTGTCTGTCTGTTTGTTACGGCTAATCTCTTAAATGGCTGGACCGATTTTGACGGGACTTTCACTGGTAGACAGCTGATTTCATCATCATCATCATCATCAGATAAACAGTCACGCCGGGGTCGCGGGAGCGAAAGTTAGCCATTGCGCATACTTATATGGAAGAGATTAGGGTTATTTAATTTACAATCCGATGTTTCATTTGACGCCATATTTACTATAATGATAGACAATAACGCGCTGCACGCTGTATTGAAGAACGTAAAACGTTCTTGCATTTCCGCGTGTTGAAATGTCACCATTATGCAAAACTGCTGAACATTGCTACATAACAAAGCTGTTTTGTAAAACAACGAATTATACAATTTTAAGTTCAGTCCAATATTTCCATCCTAAGGTTGCCTGGAAGAAATTGCAGTTAACGATAAGGCCGCCTATTGTATGTTTTTTTCTCTCAATATGTCCTGTCCTATGTTTAATTTGGTGTACAATAAAGAATAGAATAAATAAATAAATATTTTTGTATTTTCAATCACATTAGATAAGCCATACTAAAAAAGCTATACATAAGAAGTAAGAAAGTTTCATAATTCATATAGTAAGCCTAAAATGAAAGAAAGAAAGAAAGAAAGAAAGATCGTATCTGTCGGTTGTAAAACAATACAGGAAGTGAATAAATTATAGGCAGTATTCCCATCAATGCTTTCTCTTAAAGGAACTAAAGTATTACTAGTAAATTAATAGAATAATAATTAAAACGGTATGAATCACAAGCAAATAATACTTAAGGTTATACTGTGAACGTTTTAAATTACATAGCCGTGCAAACACAACATTAACAAATAAATCTCGAGTCTAGAAATTTGAACTTTATTTCAATGCAATAAAGGACTTTGTGGAATAGATTGACTTTCCAAAAAATAGTACTAAATCAATTTTAAAAGTCCGTTCTCTCCGCGAATAGTGTGAAGTTTTCAAGAAAAGTTTAGCCAGACTCTTTCCGGTAGCCATTTATAGCCAGTAGCCACTTCAGAGAAAGTAATTTGATGACTATGAATGTCTATAGAGTGATTTATTGTTCTAGAAATTTAATATAATTTTGAAATGGAGTTCAGTCGCTTAGTTTACAGTTCTGCAAACTGCTGATTTCTTCATTTTTTAAAGGGGGAAATTCTACCATCATACTCAACTTTATTGGGTTGTAAATTTTCATAGATGATAATTTGATAACCAGGACTAAAGGCTCTCAGAGGCGCGTTTTGCTAGAAATAGACAATGAATCTATAGATAACAACTTTTTTCGCCGAAAATCGAATTTTCGAGAAGCTTTAAAACCCTGAGAGCCAGGCATTGGCACGAATGGGCCGGCTCGTCAGGAGTGATACGACAGCCTTATAGAAAATAGCGTAAAACATCGCTTACGTTGTGTTTCAAACTCAAGACCTTTGACTTGGCAATCTAATGGTCATCTCACTGGGCCTACATAATCAGTACTTTAATTTTTAAACGGAAAATACGAAAGTAACTTTTTTTATCGATTTAAAAAGGAGGTTTTCAATGTTTTCTGTGTTATGATATATATTTATTATATGATAGTATAATAGTTCCATATAAATTTTGTTGTTGGTGTCAGCCCATTGGTTAAAAAGGTAAATCTCAAAACAATTTGAAATCGATCTTTTCGAAGATCTAACCCAATTTTTTTGCATGATATCTCGAGCAGCTAGTATAAATTCTAGAGCAATCTCTACGGAAGATGAATTTTCGTCATATAATATTTCATCTTAAGTCGCAGTCTATCTTCTGTTGCTATTTAGAAGTCAGTACATCCGCATTACTTACGAGGATATAGTGTTGCAAAATAAGTACATGGTTTGATTTAAATTTGAAGAGTGCGGTATGGGGATTTTATAAACGAGCAGTCGGATCATCTAATGGTAAGCGATTACCGCCGCCTTTGGACGCCTACAACACCAGAGGAGTCACAACTGCGTTGCCCGCCTTTTAAAAGGGCTTAGGCCTCCGGTATCCTCACTGACTCGGCGAGATACCGCACATATACCGCACTCAACTTCCCTTACCCAAAGGCTCCCAAAGTTGACGTTACCTCGAACCATCTCAGCAAACTTCCAAAGTCGGGACTCACCTATGCTGTCATGAAGAAGAAGGCCAATAACCTTAATAAACAGGTCAGAGAGTCGCCTTAGGGTGAAATCATGAACAATTTAATTAAATTAAAAATTCAACCATTTTTCCAGGGCTGGTAGAAGTTACTGATAGCAATGTACAATAATGTACTTATCTAAGTCTTTCAAGTTCATATCTAAACCCGTCGAGAAATTATGTTTTCTCTTCCGTAGTTGGTGTATGACGCTTTTTCGTATAATTCGTAGACCAAACAGCAGTGATACACTTACCTTAAACAGCGTAGCTGGATATGATAAATACACATATTAAAATAAAAGCACAGCTTGTAGTTTCGCGTTACAACCTGTTCGAGTTTAAATCACACACTATCACATACCGATTCAAAATGTTTTTACAATATATTCTTGACTTTAACAATAATACTACCAGTCCACGCGCAATTGAAATATCACATGAGACAATTTAAACAAATTAGCACAAAAAAATGCGTTGTTGCCAAGTTCAAGCAAACATGGCGATCGACCGCGCATACGCTACCAACTGTCCAACCATTTTTATAATAATAAAAATGAGGGTAGACTCACATTATTCTACTAGTCTATAAAACGGGCCTCCTTTGGTTTGATTCTAATCCGTAGTGGCGGGAAATTTGAAAATATTTGTTGATAAGGCGTTTGTGTTGTGACATTGTTTTGTTTTTTCGTTTCGTAAAAGCGTTCCTATTTCGAATATTATTAAGCCACGTTTCATTAACTCCGAGTAACTTCCCGATAAATTACTCGGTAGGTAGATAATTTCATATAAATTCTGTTCCATTTTTGAATTTATTTAGGTTTTTCAATTCTTTTTCCTTTCACAAAAAAATACTAATTTTAATTTAATTCAAATTTTAATTACCCGGAGGACGATTATGTATTTCAAAATATTATACATATATTATGTATAATATTATACATATATTATGTATAATATTTTGTCTATGCTAATCTGGAATAATGTAGTATTCAAATGGTTAAGATATTTTTTAATCGGCCCAGTATTTTTATTTTTTACATACATACCACATACATACCAATCTTTCTTTTTTATAATATTAGTATAGAATAACCGTTGCTCACTGTTTTACTTGCATCTCAAAAGACTTGGTGACAAAAGGTGGGCTATGTTCTTATTCTAAAGGCCAATCTATCTCTACATCAATATTGGTTTAGCGGTTTCGGGCCAAAAACAGAACAAAGAAATAATTATATTATGTAGTTTCTATTACTACTATGAATGGGAGCATACACTGACTTCTGTAACACAGGTCTCTGAACCTAGTCCAGGAGACATGGAGTAATGTATATTTACCTTTCTATCTAAGTATTTAGATAAAAATTAATCCTTATTGTGTTTGTTAATGTAAGGAGAAGGTTTTTATAAAAGAAAAATTAAGTAAGTTGCGTGGAATATTAGAAAATTAAGAAAACGTTATTAGAATATTTTTTTTATCTATATCTATACTCTATCCTTTAATATATAAAGCTGAAGAGTTTGTTTGTTTGTTTGCTTGAACGCTCTAATCTCAGGAACTAGGTACTGGTCCAATTTGAAAAAATATTTCAGTTTTAGATAGTCCATTTATTGAGGAAGGCTATAGGCTATATATCATCACGCTAAGACTAAGTAACTATTCCACGCGGAAGAGCGCGAGTTGCGAGCGTCATTAGTAATACCAATTCAATATTCATAGATAAGATAGGACAACAACTGTCGGGTCAGCTACTCTGTGTTTAAATTTTCTTGCAGGCCTTACCTTGAGTTAATCTGCTTTTAATTTTGTATTATGTCGTGTAATACCAAGCTTATTGGTTCACATTAGGTTACTGACATCCATTAAGCTGCATTAAGAATCTATTCTATAATCAATAAAGTGCATTTTCGTGTAAAAGGTGCAGCATCTGATATGAAATGCTGTTCACGGCTCGCATCTGCATTCGATACGTAACGTTATACTCTATCCGCGCACGCGATGAATTTCAAATAGCTCACTACGTCACATTGGATGTGTTCTATTTCAAATTATAACTAAGTATCTATTGTTAGAGTACCACAAGTTTTATCTTCATAACCAAAATTGCGGCAAATTTTGCCAAGCAACTTGGCAAAATTTGCCGCAATTGGGTTCTTTTTGTCTGCTTTGCTGAACCCTAAACTCTGCAACGGAAAGGTTTAACAGTAGTAATAAGTCGTTGCAGTAGTCTTATTTCAAATTTCGCCAATGGATAATAAACTCTAATATTTGAAATATAAATTGAAAATCGATTGAACAAAATTGTCATTTTTGTATAACTTGATATGCTGGTGACTGTATTAACAATATTATAAAAAGTAATAAATTTTATTAGAGAATATCCATTAAGGTTTTTGTGCGTCCCTTGTATATTGGACTATCATTGGGAACCATGCACCTGACTTAATATTTAAAAAAAGTAGGTATCTTGTAATGCAGTTTGAGTTTAGAATAAAATGCAATTCCTATTTCATGATTTACGGGGGATTTACGTTAATATACAACGATTTCTTTTTTTAAAATGAATGCGATAATAAAATATAGCCTAGTGATATGACCATTGGACTGCCAAGTCAAAGGTCTCGAGTTCAAATTCAAGGCACGCACCTCTGACTTTTCGAAGTTATGTGCGTATTAATAGTTAATTATCACGCGCTTAAAACGAAGGAAAACATCGTGAGGAAACCTGCATGCCTGAGAGATTTTCTTGACGGCGTGTGAAGTTTGCCAACCCGCGTTAGGCTAGCGTGGTGGACTATAGCCTAATCCTTCTCATTGTGAGAGGAGACCCGTTCCCAGCAGTGGGACATATAATGGGTTGATTATATTATTATATAATAAAATAATAAAAAAATGAGACACAAATCTTTAAAAAAATGTATAATAATACTCTTACATCTCTTTTTGTATCTAAATACAATATTTACAAGCTTAATCTCATTACTAGCTACAATTACAATAAACTCACGTACTATACCAATTTTCATTTGTCACTTAAAACCACATCAGTGATTGTGCCCATCGGTGATGGGTGGCAGTGCTAGGCAGTGAAATAGCTGTTGTTGAGTATTTCATATTAATAAAAGTACAAAAAGCTTCGGTTTGCTACTTAAAATTATTATTATATTGATACAGTCCCAAAGATACATAATTTTAATCCATTTTGATACCTTTGTCGAGAAAAATATAGAGTGTAACCAGTTTTAGATCATAAAAATCAATCTGAAGGCAGGAATGTTTCACTGTGTGTAAGGTGGGTATAATTCTAGATAAATATATGATGTATAACATAAAAATACGTATACATAATCTTTTTTGGAGTATTGGTAAAAAGGCGAGTTAATTTTAACATGAATATAAGTCCAAGTTGATTCTTAAGATCTTTCAAAGGGTAACATGTTACTCATATTAGATGAAATCGTTTTATATAAATGAGTAGTGTCCATAACTCAAAGAATCAAAGGGATAGCCTTAATGATGATTCTTAGTCTTTCAGGAAAAGTTTTTAATTGTGTACCTTTGGGAAAGTAAATAAACTAGTCTAAGAAATATAATTTAACGATACATACAGCTAAGAAGTTTCAGTTATAATGTTAAAGAAATTTACATTTGTTTATCACACAATTCCTTTCATCCACTGTCCACGAAGCCAACTAACGCCAATAAATAATGTAATACAAAAGTAACTAAAATATTGGTGGTCTCTCCTGTTTCTGGTAAATTTGAAGAAATATTTTATGGAGAATTTTGTTGGGATCATTTCAACGATAGTTCAAAACTACCTACGTTTACTTAAAATAACTGGATCAAAATTGAATTCTCCATAGAATTATGAGTATTGATTTGTTAATAAATATATAATGTATGTATGTATTATAGTTGTATGTCTCTAACGTCTGCACTACTGTGATTGGCAGTTTTAAGGTTCAATTATTCAGTATTTTCTTGACCGCTATTTTTTTCCATATTCTATTCTCATCGGCCGTCACAGTAACACTCTATAAAATGGCGTATACCTTTCTTAAATAAATTCCAATGTCGATATAATACAAAATAAAAACAATCTTACACACCCCTTGCAAAAGTTTACGAAAAGAACCTTGAAGTCAATATGTCATCTAGATAAATCTAATTTTGAACACTATGTATTTATAATTATTGCGATTTACATAGCTACAACAGAATCTAAAAACACCCAACATCACCTAAATACATCAACAAATGTTTTTAAAAACGTTATTCTTATGCATGAATGGAATAGTTTAAGTACTGTAGTTTACTTCTATTTGATGGAACGCTTATCGTCGAGCGGCGGGTGCTTGTGTGTGATGAGTGCATCCTTCTACGTTTTCTGGCCAATCACATACATTTTCATTGGGGTTAAACACCAAGTTTTGTGGGCAAGGCATGTGGTGTTTTCTTTCTCCTTCACACATGTAGTACATGGTGCAATCAGCTTTGTCAGGATGGTAGGATATGTGGCCATCTTCTTCTTCGCAGACTACTTCGTTGGCTAAAATAAGATTTTAGTGTTTATTAAAATTTTAACAAATACTTAATTCTACCTATATTATTTTCGAATGGTTCGCTACTTTCCTTTCTTCTTTAATTATTTATGAACAAATATTTTGATTAATAACCTAAGTTAGGAGCTCCCGTTGGTTCTCTCGTCCAATATTTTTTATAATATTTCTGAATAATTTAATTTTCATGTTGTCATAACCAAAGTTAATCAAATCTATTTTTTAATAAAAGATAAGATTAGATACAAAATACTTACGATCTTTAGTAGTGTATTGTCCATTGGGGCTGGATGATTCGTAGGGTCCGTCGTATTCCAGTCTTACTTTGTAATCTCCTAGTTCTTGTTTCATGGCAGTGATAAGTGGATATTTGCCAGTACCGCAGGATCCTCTGAAGTCGTCCATGTCGATGGACCAGACCATGATACCTCCAAAACCTTCTTCTTTCAACCAGGCCATCTAAAATATTGAAGATAGTTTTGTCAAATTATCATTCTGATTTCTGATACTTACGCGACTTTATGACATTGAAATAAAAGTACTTTTTACCGATTCTACCGCGTTGTATTGATATGATTTTATTTTAATTTAATTATATCATTGTCAATTTTTGTTTTTGTATACTTAATCTTGTGAGGGTTATACAATAAAACTTTTTTCTTACTTTCTTTTGATGTCACAGAATCAATAGCGTTATTACCAAAATACGAGTGGTTTTCAAGTAATGACTAAAATGCTACTTGTAAACTTCAACGTAAATCATCGACTGTTAATATTGTTGAATAATTATTACATATTTTGTAATCATAAATCGTGTCAAGCTTAGCAAAGTTTCTCACCTTAGTCTTCAACGATCTCTCATCATCAAAGCCAACCCATTGGTCATCTCTGTAGGCGAAGGGTACCATCTGTTCGTTATCCCACACAAGGGTAGTATTATCTTCACGGAGAAACTCGCAGATTTCATAGTATGACATGAAACCAGCTTCGTTGGTGAAACGTCCTGCAGCACCTGTAATAAAAACAGTTTTATTTTATGGTTATACGTTAGATTACATATAAAAACTACAGGGGAAACGTTATGTGGATATAGAAAGCGTTCGCCGCTCAAAATGCAGTGACCCGCAGGTGCACACTTCAACAGTTCATATCTTCAAACTACTGAACCGATTTTGATGAAACTTGCACTGTTCAAGTCAAAAGTAACTTAATAATAATGTAATAAAATTAGATTTCTACCTAATTTGGCACTTCTGGGAAGAAGACCACCTAGACTAACCTATACAGAAATTGATACCCGATTTTATCCTGATTTTAAGGAGGATGTTAAAAAGAACCATTATAATGAGTTCATTGGTTTTTAATCCACGTTATCTTCATACCTAAGGATCGCAATAATGGACTTACCACCTCCAGATGCTGGGGCTCCGATATCAAACTGTGTGTCGTTGATCAACGTGAAAGATCTGCCGTAAGTTGGCATACCAATCATCAGCTTTTCTTTAGGAGCACCTTGACGGACCCATTCACGGGCTGAGTAATCCTGAAAGAATTGTGAATATTAATATTATTTTAAAATTATGTCATTGTTAAAATTGCCTCATTAGACTAACTGCTACGCTAGTGGTCGCACGTCGAGCAAAGTGTTATTATGATTTTATCTAAAATTCCCAGTATCAGCTTGGAGTTTGGAATTTGTGCCCAGTTATAGCAATCGAGCCTATTGCCATTAACTGGGCACAAATTCCAAAAAAAGCTGGTACTGGGAATATTAGAGATTTTTTATCCTCTATTACAGGGTACCGAAAAACATACCGGCGAACTGTGGGCATACACTAGTATACACAGGCGTAATGGTATGTTATGTTTTTAAAAGTGCCTCATTAGCGTATCTGCTACTCTAGAGGTCCCAGGAGTACAACTCGGAGTATGCCCGGCTCGCCAGCTCGATTATTACATGGGATCTAAACATACCCGCGCACTGTCAGTGTACATTAGTACACCAATACCTAACCCTTACAGGGACATACAGCCGTGATGGACGGTATAAAGAAAAGTATCCCATAAAATTTTAGAGAATGCACCATAAGCCCCAATTTTAAAGCAAACAGGACTTCAAGTAAGGACCAAAAAACTTTTTCCTCATTTACATACATACCATCACGCCTGTATTCCCCAAAGGGTTAGGCAGAGGTGTACTAAGGTACACCCACAGTTCGCCGTTATGTTTAGGTCCCATGTAATAGGGGGCGAGCCTATTGCCATTAACCGGGCACAATTTCCAAACTCCGAGCTGCTACTGAGAATTTCATATAAAAACCCAATAACACTTTGCTCGACCTGGGAATCGAACCCAGGACCTCTAGCGTAGCAGTCGCACTTGAGACCACTAGACTAACGAAGCAGTTTTCCTCATTTAATTCCTACTAATATTGTAAATGCGAAAGTTTGTGAGGATGGATAGTTGGATGTTAGTTACTCTTACACGCCAGAACAGCTAAAAGGATCTGGATAAAATTTTGCACAGATAGATTATAGTCTAGAACTCTAGAATAACACATGGGCTACTTTATATCGATGTCGGACCCAATTTTGAATTCCACAAAGGCGCGGGCAGAAGCTAGTAAAATACTAACTCATCTACACAATTTTATAATTTACTATGTCCTGGTCTATACGTACCACAGTGAGTTTCTTCTGGTAGCTGGTAGCACTCTCGAGAGGGAAGAGGGGGCTGTTGTGTCCGACCTGGCGCTCCCATTGACCGTGGAAATCGTACGTCATTACGTTGATAAAGTCCTGCAAATTTGGTTTCAGTGTAAATAAAAAATCTTAATACAAAATGAGAACTTTATCTTTATTTATGTAAATATAAATCCCCATTTTCCTTGATCACTGCATCACGCGTGACTGGCTGGACTAATCTCGCTTATTCTTTTTTTTTTGACGGGCGTTAACTTTTCTAACCTTAATATAACCTTTTTTTAAAACCTTATGGCATTTGACATACCTATAATTCATAATTGTCGGGTCAGCTAGTACTTAATAAGAACTACTTCAACTGTTAAATTTGAAAATGATACACATCGATATCGTGCTAAGACATTAATGATAGGCGTTCTATAAAAATAGACAGTGTAAATTATTCAAGGTCGTAGGCAAAAACTGACAGGAATTCATTTAGAAGTCTCAAACCACCAATAAAAAAATAATATTGTCCAAGTACTTAGCAAATATAAAATACATAATACTGGTAAGTCTTGGGGAAAAGGGTGAAACAAAGCAATGAGCTTACCAAATATTTAGAGATCTCGGGTACATCATAACCGGCGGCGATGGCTTCAAAGGAGGCTGGTACTGCAGCAGACAGTAGGAGTCTTGGCTGGCCTGAGGTCTTGGCTTCACCTTCAAACGCTAATCGGAGCTCCTTGAGAAGAGAGACGAAGGCTGCACGGTCGTCAGCTCCTCTGAAAATGGGATCATTATTGATTAGTCAAACGGATAAACAAAAAACCTTTAAATACAAAATGTTTTTTGCTAATTTAAAAGATATTACTTTTTTTTTTAATCTTTATTGACAAAAAAGGAGATTTGATCAAGTATGATCATGCCATCTCCATAAAGATATTACTTATAACCTAGTTAGTATCAATGGTAAAATGGATTGGTAAATCTATTATGCATTTCGAAATAGACAAAAAAGAGAGATTGCAACTGAAACAATAACAAGTTAATTATTTAAAATAAAAAACAGCAAGGTAACGTAGTTTAAATCAGGCTTTCAATGAATTAAAAAAGTAGATCAATGTGAAAAATTGCAAGCAGAGTTAAATTTCTGTAAAACACAAGGCCCACGCCACGTCTGTCTTTCTGTTCGCGATAAACTCAAAACCTACTGAACGGATTTTCATGCAATTTTCACTAATAGACGAGTTGATTCATGAGGAAGATTTTAAGCTATATAACATCACGCTACGACTCTTAGGACCGTAGCAATACGGTATAAACTGCGAGCGGGTCGCTAGTTATTAATATAATTTAAGTTCCATCACAATTCATAGTTCACAAGCATTGAGAAATATATTGCAACAAACATTGGCCAAACGTCCTTGAATTAACTTCTATCAACATATACTCAATTTCTTAATATGTTCCTAATTTCATTCAACTTTTAAACCTTTTGACGAAACTTTGTGGTAATCTTAGGAACCTTGAATTTTCACAATGGGTTGATAAAGTTTTGCCATAGACGAGATTATATAACGGATTAATGCCAGAAATGTGGCCAAGCGTGTTACTTAAGCGAGACATATAATTAAGTAATAATGACACTTCATTAATTATTTAAATTATTATGTAAGGTTTAATTTGGATTTGTGTCTATTAATTAAATGGTAGAATTAATTCATTAAAAAGCTGAGAAGACACTTATGATTTATTAGAGTTATCCATTTACGGCCATTTAGAGGTAGGATTTTGACATTACTTGTATGGAGCTTATGTCAAGTTCCTATCTATAGTAAGCAAATCTACTGACCGATTTTTTATTCGGACCGATTGTTAGTCCTTTACTGACAGATAATATAATATGTACTATTTTCCGTTTTAATTTTTTTATTTGCTTTCACTTACAATTTATTAAGCTAATTATTATTCTTCTTCATTAGCCTTTTCAATTTCGTCAATTGTAGCTAAAGCATTTTATAATACTTACAAGTACGTCAAGTATATTATTAAGTATTCTGAAAATCTTACCTAGGGTATTCCCAGTCTACATCCAACCCGTTGAACTGGTAGTCCCTGAGGAATTCGATGGCTTCATACACGAACTGATTCATACGGAACACGTTGGAAGTCAGTTCTTTGAAGGGAGTGGAGCCAAAAGCCCATCCTCCGATTGCGAGCAGAATCTGATGATAAAAAAGTTCGGTAATGAATATAAATGTAACAATGAACTGTCTTAAGAATCTTCATAGCCACTGACACAATTTTTTTTAAAGGATTGTAGTATTTTAAGTAGCCCTCAGGCAATCCAATCCCAAGAGAGGATGAACCATTTCTCTTTGCCTTTGAGCATCAAAAGCAAATCAATATCCATCATCCTCCGAGCCTTTTCCCAAATATGTTGGGGTCGGCTTCAAGGCTAACCAGATGCGGTTGAATATCAGCATTTTGCACGAAGCGACTGCCATCAAACCTCCGCAACCCAATTTCTGGGCAATACCGATATTAGGAGGATAGACTGGTTGTCAGGCTTTTGGGCTTCTGACTACCGCTCACAATTGTTAAAGATGTTCTTATGACAACTGGGATCGACGGCTTTACGTGCTCTCCGAGGCATTGGGGGTCTCGATATGGTATGAATGGTCGCCCATCCACACACTGATGGCGAGCGCAGGCTTACATTGCAGATCAGTTGAGCAGCTTAGCTGTTACTTAGCCACAAGACCCTCAAATCAATACTAGCATAATCAGAGAGAGGGTTTAGGGTTTAGTACTCAAGTCAATGCAACAATGTCATAAATGTCAAGTTACAATGTCATGATTGTAAAAAGATACGTATACTCATATTTTCGTTTGTTGCTCCTGTATATAAGCTTACCTTCAAGTTAGGGTTTTTCTCTCTCAAGGCCACAACTTTGTCGTACATTTCAGCGTCTTTCTCGTCTCCTTCAGCCAGTTTGTGATCCTTGAGGGTTGCGAAGGCGTAGATGACGTGGGTGCAAAGAGTTGGGTCAATGCTTTCAGGCAGGAAACGACCAGCAGACGGTCTCTTAGAAGACCAGGAAGTCAGGTAGCAGAGGATTTGTGGCTCACGCTCTGTCAAAAAAAAATACTTAGAAATTACCTTCATAAAGCACATATATATATTTTTAAAAGCTTAATAGCAATGTGTATCGCACATATGCATTATTTTATGTCTGGAGTGTAAAAGAGACCATGATTCTCTGAGTTTATTTCGGTGTGTCGTCATTTAGGAAATGTCGAAGCCATGTCTAGCTATAAAAAAACAAACCATTGACTTATAAAAGTGTCTCTAAAGATCTACGTACAGAAATAAATATAACTTCATTACTACGAGTAAGTATTCTCGTGGTACCTATATGATGTAAATATGACGACCTTCACTATTCGCATTCCATTAGATTACAAAATAATGAATTAGATTGTAAAAATAAACACTCATAATGATTATTAAGTACCATATTTATAACACGTAACGACTGACTCAGTATGTGGAGAAAATAAGATTATAATACTTCATAACAGCATTATAATTTAATATTAAAAACTTTCCATCTCGAACATGTTTAAATTGCGTGAAGCTATAAAAATATAAACGTAAAATATTTAGCTTAAGTTAAGGTATTTGAGTGAGATTCACTTTTGCCAAGTAACAAAAAATGTAATTTATCTCAAATTTAATTTCCTGTTTGACAATTACAAATCACTTCTAAATTTCTCGGTTATTTTACTGAATTGTTAGTCTAATCCACTCATCACTATCATATCGCAATTTGGTATTCATAAGATTTTTTATTAATCGCATCAATCAGTCAAGAAGGAGCATTCAAAGTCTAATCAACATTGGAAAGTCAATTTTGATTTTTAAATATTTTGCCAAATAATTAAACGCTCATTTACTTGCGTAATTCTTGGCAGATTCAATTTTAAAATTGGTATATTAAATGTTGACTAAAATATGATATAAAATAAGTCTCAACAATAGTTATTCCAACTGTGTAATAAGACATTATATCAATTGAGTTCTGATTGCTTCATTCCCAAATTTTCCAACGACAGACTAAGAAAAGCCACACTTTCTATTTTAACTCTGTCTCAAAACAACTTCTCGTGACCCAAATAAAAAGGTTCCTTCAAGAAGAATACTTAAGAAAGTATAACATAATGCTTAAGATTGAAAATATGTTATTTATTACATTCTCCCCACTTGAGAGGCCGTAAAACTCGTGCCTACTTGTTAAGATCGGTTGGCAATGTCATAAACTTGACGGCATTAAATCACAAACCCCATTTGGGGCACCTTACCAATTTAATCAGACCTTCCCTTGCCGTCCCGCATACTCAAATGTGTCGCCAAAGTGTGTGCGAACTCATTTTCAGAGATCTCAAGATTCTGGTTACTGGTACCACTTGAACGTAAAAGCACTCGATGTTTCAAACTTTTAGCAACTATGTCACGAATTGTCGACTTTCCTAAGCCGTTTCTTGGCAACAACAGAGGGCCTAAGATTGACCCTTGCGGTACTCGGTGTAACGTCGAGCTTTTAGTGTCAAATACACTTTCTATTGTTTTTGCTCCATCTGGTTAGAGATTTCTACCAAGAATGTTTGCTAATGGAAGTTTATGGGAATACATTTTTGTTTGGTGTGACTTTATTTTTTTGTTTTCTTATTGAAAGGGCTTCAAAGTAATTTGTAGCGATGTAATTTAACTTGGGGTTATTTTCCTTTTGTAGATATAAACTGTAGTACTAACAAGATTGAGTCTTATGAACATCAAGAATGTTCACAGGTAGTTCTACACTTCTCCTAACCCATTTTCATTTGGTAACCCTCACAATTTTGGTGGGGTGATATGAAAGCTATACTAAAATGTGTACCTTTCACTAAACATCCTAAAATACTACACGTGAATCTCCAAACAGCAAACTGTCGATGCATGTGCCAAGTGAAGCGTTAAAGACTCAAAAATATCTTCCATTTGCTTTCAGACATTGTTTATTTTGCCCGATGTTAGAAAATGGAATTTCCCAAACATGTTTACATCCGAGCTTTGCGCTTGACGTGCCCAAAAGAGTTTTGCTAAACGAAATCGTAAATTTATACGCTTTGAATTTTTCGAAGATAATCCCTGCGTTTTAAGATTTTACGAATTTAGCCGTCTTCTAAAAGTTGTAGCCTTTGCAGCGAAGTTGGAAAATTCAGTATTTATGAAAATAATTAGGAACTTTTGTTGCCTACTGGGCAGCTTTTAGCAGGATGCTCATAAAATATTGGGTCTGTCAGTCGTGCAATGATTGATAGATTTGTTAGAATAAATTTGAAGTTATTGAATGACAATTTCGTCACAGTAAAATCGTAGACTTGAGGCCCTGAATGATGGCAGTATCAATTTGGTTATACCATCATATAATTTTGTGACTAGAAAATTGGAATTATTTTATATTAAGCCTCTTATTACAATTACGTAGGCTGATAAATTGCTGGTGACATCATCAATTACGCAATAGCTATCGGAATTTTCGATGATAATAAAAACAAAATTTTATAATGTTAGAAAGTTAAACTGTTTGAACTAATTATAGATAGCCATTGTGGGCTCGGTAAATGGCGCCAATTATAAACATGTGAAAGTGGTAAATGCTGTTAACATATTTTTTATTTTGTCTTAATGTTAAATTACATAGAAGCTTACATTAGTTAATTGGCAGATAATAGATCGTATACACTTTTATACACTTTTAAGTTTCTGGTATATAGGTACCTCCACGATCTTTTCATTTCTTTTTGTTTTGTATGTTTTTCATTTTAATTTTTTTTTTTTTTTTCATCTCTATTAATTGACTGCGGGAGGGTCCTGGTGACCTGTAATACAGGTTGTGCGTAGCACAAACCTACATCAGGCACCAGTCTCTCACAAATTTAGCTTTAGATATGTTACATTTATTATTACATAAGCATGTAAAGTAACTGTTGTGATGGGAAAATAAATATAATTTATTATTATTATTATATTATAATAGATAGTTCCGGCATAAAACGCGAAACAAATATTCAAAACACAATCCACGCCACGCAGACCACTTTCGACTAACATTCAATATGACAACGAAGTAGGAATTAAGTACTCTATATATGACAATATGGCATTTTAAACCCCTCGTATGTCTGAATTAGAATGACCAATAAAACTATATTTTTGTAAAAAAACAGCAACAAACAGCAAACAGTGTTCAATAATAACTAACTATACCCGACAAATCATTTATTGGGTTTAAAATTAAAATTGGAACTATAGGAAAGTGTATATGAAACAAAAAACTTACTATTCTTATCAATGGCAGCAGCATTCTTATTTTTGATGATGACACTCTTGACTGGCTTGTTCTTGACCTTGGAGAGGACGTCGGAGAGACTGATCTTAATTGGCTCAGGCTTCTCGGTGATTTCGATGAGAGCACTGGATGCAACTGAAGCCCAGTCCACGTCTTTAGCGTCCTTACCACGAGAGATACCGCGGAGTTCCTCTCTGACAAGAACAATATTAATATTAGTAGGAATATTTAAGGCTTATATAGCATCTTTGGTGCTGTGGCGACCAATTTGATTTACGGTTATACCCATTAAATATATCTAAATAATATTTCAACAATGTAAGACTGTCTCATTAGTCTAGTGATCTTAAGCACGACTGCTATGCTAAGGGTCCTGGTTTCGTTTCTCAGGACGAGAAAAGTGTTATTGGAGTTTTCTATGAAATTCTCAGTAGCAGCTCGGAGTTACGATTTGACAATAGTCTCGCCTCCTAGTACATGGGACCTAAACATACCAGCAAATAATTGGTGTATATTAGTAAATCTCTGCTTATCCCTTAGTTTACACCATCACGGCTGTATTACTGTATTAAATACATACAATTTAAAAGTTTTGCCAATTTTTGTGACGCATTAAGCTAATTTTTTTTATGGGATATTGGCAATCAGGGAGACAGATCCTCTGATGGTAAGTGATTACCACCGCCCTTGGACACCCGCAAAACCAAAGGAGTCGCAAATGCGTTGCTGGCTTTTTAAAAGGGTTTGGGCCTCCCGTAATAGACTCACTTGGCGAAACACAACGTAAGCGTTGTTTCACGCCGGTTTTCACAGATAACCGGCGTGAAACAACGCTTTCTATCACTCCGTTCTATCGCAGGTCTATCACTCCGGTCGAGCCAGCCCATAAGTGAAGAAGCATGGCACTCCCACGGTGATTTTGGCTTTTTGTTAGTTAGCTTTTCTTGACTTACCTCATAGCACCAATCAGAGGGTATTTGACCTCACCACCGCACACGCTTCCACTAAAGTCGTCCATGTCAACTGTCCATACCATAGCACCACCAAAACCATTGTCCTTAATCCATCTGAAAACGAAATAATTATTGCCTTCATTTTTGAATATA
This sequence comes from Acronicta leporina, assembly GCA_947256265.1. NCBI lineage: Eukaryota > Metazoa > Arthropoda > Insecta > Lepidoptera > Noctuidae > Acronicta > Acronicta leporina. The sequence continues at coordinate 14,638,080 of OX366521.1, forward strand.
TGACATTCAATTTTCAGACGGTTTTTTGATTTAGTTCTTTCACGTTCTTTCAACTCCAAAGGCTCATTAGTTAGAAGTTAGCGTAATGTTCTTTTGGTCTATTAAAACTTTACCTCATCTTATTCCTGATAGATTTCTCATCATCAAAACCAATCCATTGATCTCCATTAATAGCGTAAGGTACTTTCATTTCGTCGTCCCATATGTAAGTACCACCGTTCTGCAGGATTTCACATACCTACGAAAAAACAATAAATTTAATTTAGTTATTCTTTTTTTGATAAAAACTTTTTGTTACCGCACTTTTGTATCTAAGTAGATAAATATTTAAAAAGAACAGAAATATTTCATAGACACATATTCATACCGATATAAACACACGCTCTTAGAATATCAATGAAAAAAAGGAGCAAGTTTGTACAACCTGCCCACCGAGTCCATCAATCACTCGCCCTTGCAACCAAAGTTTTTACACTAATACTAATATCATAAAACCCCATACGAAAACAAACAATCATTAATAAACCCACAAAATGTTGTAAAACATTGCCTAAATCAACCTCACTCAGCTAAAATAAATCTCTCTACTTTGTAAATCGCACACCATTCCCAAATACGACGGCAGAAACACCATTCAACAACCATAAATCACATCATACTCGGAGCAATATTTTTTAATTATAATAACCTCGTAATAGGCGAGAAAGCCTCCCTCCTTTGTGTACTCGCCAGCTTTACCACCCCCACTGGCTGGAGAATTCACTTTGAACTTATTAGGGTTGGAGAGGGTAAAGGTTCGTCCGTATGTTGGCATACCTGAAAATTATGTTCGTCATGAAAATGTTCTTTGGAATTGCCTTTCTTGGAAATTCTCGGAGATTTTGGTTAATTTGTAGGTACTGTGGGATGCTTAGATTATGAAGACTTATAAAATAAATAAGAAAATAGTATAGTACTAATTTGAGTTACAAAATATTCGTAAAAAAGTATTACGTGAATTAACATAATTATTATATTTTTTATTATACCATGGTTTTGTTTTCGTTTATGCGTATACAAGTTTAAGCAACAACCAATAAGTTTTTTATAACTTTATTTAGCTATTTAGTTCACATTACATATCTGTCATCGATTAACAACTCACCAATGATAAGTTTCTCTTTGGGAGCTCCAAGTTTAACCCACAAGTGGGCAGCATGGTCAACGGATAATTGTTTTCTCCATTCGGAATCTGAAGAGGGGGAGTACAGAGGAGCATTGTGGCCAGTCTCTTTTTCCCATTTGCCGTGGAAATCGTAGGCCATAACGTTGATGAAGTCCAGGTAACTAAGAAAAATAAATAATTATTATATTGATCTTAGTAGCTATATAATTAATTAAATTATATTGCCTGACCTGATTACATGTTATTAGAGCAAGATTCTAATATTAACCCATTAAGTCCAGTATAATAGAATTAATGAAAAATCTATTCCCTTATCATCCGGGGGCTTATAAGGGCGTTTCTGATTTAATTAATACTATTTACCTACTAATAAATTGCTATATTACAATATGGAAATAGGCTTGTCCCTTATTACGTGGAACTCAATCATACTGGTGAACTGTTGGTGTATATTAGTTCATAAATATTTTACCCAACCCTTCGAGAAAAAAAAATCTTAATAGTGTATTAAATTATCTTTATAAATGGATAAAATATTATGTATCCATTCACTGAATAAATCACATTTAGATTTATCTTTTCATGAAGCAATTAATGCTGACTATTTTGCCTGTGAGCTGGCATTTAACGTTATGCCTACATTAAATCACGAACAAAAATTATTGTAAGAAATAACACATAAATCAAACTCAATATTGGAAGTACTCTAGGACTTAAGTAAAATTCCCATCAAAACTTTGTGACGGCAAATCTAAATTTAACACAATAGACATCAAAAAGTGACAGCAGAGATTTATAAAAGACAAAATTTAAATGTTTCTGATAGACATGTCAAAAGAGCGATAGGCACACATCAAAATATACGTGCCTAGTTTGACAAAGATAAATCATCCTATTCCCTAACATTAGGACCAAATTTTGCAACCCTTACCTCAAAGCCATAGGGTGCAAATTTATACAGCTCATACTTAATAAACGATTCCGGTAAAGTTGTAACTCGCACAATGTATTTGAATGTGGGAAACCGAATGGAGTGAGCTGAACAATGTTAAAAATTTATTAATAAGAGAAAATTTCGCAATTCTCGTGTGACACTGGTTTTTCTACTCAATATTAATTATTTGGGTCAGTATTTAAATACGAATGAACCTCGGGGAATTATTATCTCAGATTCTAGTTTGAAAATCTTTTAGGGGTGAATGGATGTTTTGCGAAATAATTAAATCATATTGTAGAATACTGCTACTGATAGCGTAGAGCTAGCTGATAGGGTCCATTAGAGATGGAGTTTTGTTTCATATTTTGTTATGCATTTGTTTTAATAAGCATTATATTCTTATTATTGTATTATTAAGATAAAAAAGACACAGTGATAGAATTCACGGCACCAAATACTTACCTAGCGACAGCAGGTACATCATATCCTCCCTTGATGTTATCAGGACCAACAGGCACAGCAGCTGTGAGTAGCAGACGTGGTTTCTTAACTTCCTGGGCTTCAGCTTCGAAGGCTTCTCTCAATTCTGCAACAAAAGATAAACAAATTTAATTATTTTTTCGTAGCCATTTCTATCTATCCCACTGCTCAGGGAAACTCTTCCCCCAGGTCGTCCTGGTACTCTTTCTGCCTAGAAAGAGTTGATGGGATGACTTATATTCATACGTCCAGGGCTGGTTTCGGGCAGAATAAGAATTATCTAACATTAATTCTTGTTTGCATAGTCCCTGACTTAAGACTTATATTTTCTGATCTTTATATACGTGGTTATACTTATTGATGGAATATCCGCAGGGAAATGAGAGCTACTGACATAAGGTTTCCGCGGTACAGGCCATAGTCTATATGTATGTAGTGTATATGATAAAACTTATTCTTTCTACACGTATAAACAAATTGCGTCGTCTCATAAAGGTTTCGAACCATATATGTAAGTTTTCGACTATTCGTTTTCAGACGGACGGGTACTTTTCTCAAAGTCTAATCATACAGAATATGTAAGATAAGAATTATATATAATTAAAGTTGTAAGTATATACCAAAAAAGAAAGGCATTATGAGTCATAAAAGTTCGTAAAAAATTGGTGTTATCTCATGCTATAAACTTGAGACGTAGGTATAAGATCTTTGTAGAGCTGTTTAAAATGCCAGTACTGGAACCAGTAAATTCATTTGATAAGGACATCCATCAAAAGCCCTTTAACAAAGATCGTATGCATGCACTAAGGTAAATGTACTAATATACAAATCAATGTAAATACCGTTGAAGCCACAGATTTCTAACTAAGTATAACTGACGTTCGATTATCTCCGCGTAAACAAGGAATGGAATTGAATTCTCGCCTTAAAACAAATCTGATGTTTCCAAAGTTCAATCTAGACAAAAAGTGTCTAAACAGACTGCAATTTAGATAGCCTGGAGTTATTACAACAAGGTTTCAGTCAGTAAAGGAATTTTCGAAAGGTATTCCTCTCTAAATGTAGCAAGGACATTGAATGATGTGGCACTTGATGTGTATTAAGGCCTACTGTCCATGAGATCTGTATCGGGTCCGAATGGAGACGAAGATTTTTTTTATAACACTAAGGTGGCTAATAACCATACGGCTCGCATGATGGTAAGAGATTACCGTAGCCTTTGCAATACCAGGGGTATCAATCACGCGATGCCGACCCCGTAAAAAAAATCCCTCGTATTCTGCAGTCCTTTGGAAAAATTTCGGTTGAATCTGAGCTGAATATCTCCTCTCAGTCTGAAGAAGACTATGTTAATATTGAATGCTTCATCTCAATCCCTGTTTATGCTTTTTATCAGGAAAGCCGGAGTTAAATCAAACTCGTTCTTTTCAAGAAAAAGGTAGAAACAAACAGATTTTAATATGGAGTAGACAATTCATATATCTTTCCGAGCTCAGCTCTTACATGTAGTTGCACACATAATAAAACTGTTTTGGCAATGGTAACAGAATCGCCAACGCACCGGTGAACTGTGGGTGTACATTAATACATCTCTGCCTAACCTTTTGGGGAATACAGGTGGCCTTACATATGGGGTGGTAGGTTCACAGGCAGAAGAACGTATTTTTTTGATAGGTACTTGTATTCTTAAAATGTCGTCAGAAATGTGTACTACGCTTCTATTGCAGTTCGATATTTATATTAGGCTGCAAAGCTGTCACAATATATTTTAAGCAGTTGTAATGTTACGCTTTCGTGGACAGCAAGCCTAAGCGTAAATATACTTGTGTTAAGTCTTGATTGCTTATTGTTTTATTGGAAGTACGAGATTCAATTGTTTTGATCGAGGAATGTTTTCAATGGAACAGAATCGTGAATGATTCCCCCGTTGTTAAACTTCAGAGCTATTTTAACGGGATGAATAGAAGCTTAAGAAGAATAATACTTTGTTGGGGTATACTTTACTCGATTATTTGATACTGAAAATTGTTGTATAACAGTTAATGAAATGTTCATTTCACAAACGGAGGGGGCAGTGAGGTCCTTAAAATGTTTAAGTTTTGTTTTATGTGTTACTAGCTTTCGCCCGCGGCTTCGCTCACATGAAGGATTTAAAAATGGATCCCAAAAATAAGTAAAATAATAAAAAACCAACAGTCATGATTGGAGAGGTCAAGCTGTATCTCAGAAGTTCACCAGTTTTTAAGTTGGAGCATAAACATTATAACAGTGGTAACAAAATTAAAAGCTATTAAGTAGTTTTTACTCCAATCCATAAAAAACCGATAAACAGACAAGAATTTAAAAATATTTTTTTATAATACATTTTTGGATTTGGAGACGTTTATATACCCCTACCCACTGGTTTTTTTAATATCTTCAATGTACAGACAGCTTTTTTACGATTTTATAATAGTAGAGAGATTTCTTTTTATATCTATTCCAATAAATTAAATTAAAGAGTCTGTTCAAAATAATAACTAACAAAAAATATTTGTCTGTTTGTTTGTTTGGAATTGTATAGACAGTCAATGTGAATTATAGACCTAAGTCTATAGTTATTTAAAATTTATGAAACACAAATAGTTTTCATATCGCACGAAGGCTTTGGCCGCCATGATTGTGAAAGGATCCGCAGTGAACGTCCGATGATCTTGTTAACCTCGATTCTAATATGTTTTGAGACTAACTTCATAGTAACTTCCGATAGGGTAAGCAGGATCTCAGCCTAGAGCGTTATGAAATACTCTATGAAGTTTATCACGCCTGTTTTCCTCAAAGGGTTAACATACCATCACAAAATAAATAATAATAAATAAAAATGGGACCTCCCATGTAATAGGGCGAGCCTATTGCCATTGCCCGGGCACAAATCAAATGACAATGCTTGAACTGGAAATCGAACTCCGACGCAGCGCGGCAGTCGATTACAATCGAACATACACGATACATACGATACATTTTTAGTTAATCTATCTTCGTACTTACGACGATCGATAGTCACAAAACAACCCAAAATAAAGTATTCTTAAAAAGTTAGACTCAAAAAAAATTTAGTTCGCACAGTGGTGCGAATTTAAAATCCTAGACTCTAGAACATGCCAACAAAATGTAACTGTATTTTTAATCAAATTTAAATATCTAAATGCGGACACTGGCCATGTGCCACGCGTAACTGTAACACTGGGGACCTACGTCTTAAGAATTCATATTTTATTTTATTTTGGCACTGATTTTTTATAGGAACACTGTGCATGCGAACGTTGGGTTGTAAAATTTTACTTGAGTATGTATGAATGAAGATTTTCTATATTTTGGAATTTGATTATATAATTTTATTCATAGCGACAGAGAAGCAGACGAATAAAAACTGTCTCAATAGCCAAGTGGTCCTGACCGCGACTGCTACGCTAGAGGTCCTGGGTTCGATTCTCAGGTCGAGCAAAGTGTTATTGGGTTTTTCTAGGAAATTCCCAGTAGCAGCTCGGAGTTACGAATTTGTGCCCGGTTAATGGCAATAGGCTCGCCCCCTATTACATGGGACCTAAACATACCGGCGAACTGTGGGTGTACATTTACACCTCTGCCTAACCCTTCGGAGATACTGGCGTGATGGTATGTATGTAATAAAAACAAAAAGGAACATTCTCACATATTTTCTTAAATGCATTTATGACTATCAGAATATAACGTAATAGGAGACGCTTGTACTCCCCGAAGGGATAGGCAGAGGTGTACTACTAATGTAACTACACTCACAGTTCGCCGGTATGTTTATGTCCCACTTAATAGGGGGCGAGTAAGTTGCCATTAACTGGGCACAAATCCTGAAAGATAAATTAAAACAGCCAAACAGTAATATTACGTAATACAATTTATTTTACAAATAAATAAAGTCATAAGATAATAACATTTATTCGGAATGGCAAATAAATTTTATTTATTTATTCACCCGGAAACACAAGAGCTTTTTTCGCGTTAATATTTGTTGTCTTTGCCTCATTTTTTTATTTCCTTTAATACAGTCCTTTTGCTAAATAAAAAACGACATTTTCCTTAACTGTATGTAGGTGTTACTGAAATAAAATAAGAAGTAAAAATATCAACAAGGAAAAATAAACCTGATTTAACACAACATAGGTACCTAGTTAAACATTTTTTTAGTTAAATAATTCCACGCACATTTGATAAAGAATTTTATGGAATAAAATTACTTTTTATGGGTTATTAGCTTCTGCCCGCGACTTCGTCCGCATGGAATAGTTACTTTGGGCTAATGGACTTTTTTAGAACTTTTAAATGGGAGCAATTCTGTCATACATGATTTTTGCGAAACTTTGTACGCAGCGGAAGCTCTCAAAGGATAAAAACCCCGATTTTGAAAAATTCTTCATTGGTGCACCGCTCCCATTGGTCTTAGCGTGATTATATATAGCCTATAGCCTTCCTCGACGAATGGCCGGGGCTGTCTAACACTGAAAGAATTTTTCAAATCCGACCAGTAGTTCCTGAGATTAGCGCGTTCAAGCAAAGAAACAAACAAACTCTTCAGAATAGATAATAAAAAAATACCTCATTAGGCAGTGATCGTAGGCGAGTTACAATTCGATGACGAAGTTGAGCAAATTATATTTGGGTTTTTCTATAAACATTTTGGAGTTGGGTCTGTCCGGGTCATGACAAAAGACATGAGAAAAACATACCAGCGAACTATGGGGTGTACATTAGTACACCTCTTCCTAACCCTTCGAGGCCTGTACCCGTTAAAACCTTACCATATGTTTTTAAGAGATTTTTTTGTGATAACACACACAACACAGCCTCAGTCTACCTCATTACGAAAACAAGCGTGAAATCGTAACCATAACATAACCATTACATAAATGGTAAACAAAAAAAGAGAAAATTATGTAAACGCTATACTCGTACGGTCAGCAAAACCATGATAAGTGGCTGTGTTGCAATTAATAAATTATTTTTTTCACATGTATAATTCACACTGGCACGACCGTGGCCCACATTGTTGTGGCCGCCAGTGGTCGCAGCGTGAACTTTGTACGGTTGGCAAATAAAGAAAAAAGTGTATTAATAACACGAGTTTGTTTTTGTGCGGTTATTGACTTAGGTATAGGTAATCATCTCATTCCTTCAGTGGTTTCAAGCTCAATTTCTGAGCGTGAATTTCTTTTTAAATGAAAAAAAAAAGAAAAATATTTATTTTCTCAGAAAGTTTTACACTATTGGTTGAGGCCCTAGATCCCACACTAGGATTCCTTGTGCCGTGGGATCTAGGCTAAATAAATAAATAAATTCTGCGACATTTTACACATCACCATCTAGTCCCAAACTAAGCAGAGCTTGTACTATGGGTATTAGAAAATGTATACAATACTTACTTATATCCTTTTTTTTGTAAAGACATACATAAAATACATAAGAAACACCAACCCACAGGACACATTTTATGAAAGAAGTTGGATTTTGTCCCTTAATATACGGGAAATGTATCATACATTATTGCTACACGTCAGTCTAATCAACCGGAGATACAGACTTGATGATATTATAATAATTATGATAGGTATCTTTAAAAACGTGAATTAAACAAATAATTTATTAACATAGCTTTTAAAAAATAAAATATAATTCGTCATTGTCTCCAAAAGAAAACAAGTTATTTTTTTTTTAATTATTTTATTTGCATTTCTTCTTTTAATTTGATTTAATTTTCTTAATCTTATGAACAGGTGAAATAAATTATAAATTTAAAAAATTGTAACAATATTATTAGGATGCCGTTGCTAACCATATGCACAATAAATAAACAAATTACTAAAAGTGCAACTTAGCATGCTAACACTCTAGTTTAGCACATTTATAAAAAGACTAGCTTTTGCCCGCGGCTTCGCTTACCAGATGCAATATTAGGGTTAGAAATGGATCCCAAAAATAATTTAAAAACCAACAGTGATGATCTCTTCTTTGTATGGGTCTCTATATATTAGAGAGGTCAAGCTGTATCTCAGGATTCGTTCAATTAATTGAGATAAGAAATTCACTAGTTTTAAAGTTGGAGCATATACTTTTTAACAGTGATAACAAAATTAAAAAGTACTGAACAGACAAGATATTTGAAAATCACATTTTTGGGTTCGGAGACGTTTATAAAGCCTAACCCACTTGTTTTTAACCTACGTTTTGTCTACGTGGGAGTTCAACAACATTTTTTTTAAAGCCTTGCCTCTCAGTAGAAGTTTCTCTCAGTAGATGTGTGTGTGTATATACAAATATTTGTTCCGTGTGAGGATCGAACGTACAGCGCATTATTTAAAAGCCGATCGCTCAGTCGCTACGCCAAACGTGTCGTCGTGACTATAACGTAAGGAAAGGTAGGTAACCCATCCATACATGATCCCCGGCACGCGCAGATCGTTTGATCCCAACTTCTTAAATATGTTTAAATTGTATTTAATCACAATTTTTCACAGAAATTTCATGTTTAAATACAATTTAAACACATTTAAGAAGTTGGTGTAAGTGGGCCTAAAAGTAGTACTTTTATAATTAAAAAATAATTATTCTCATCTATACTTAATATATAAAGCTGAAGAGTTTGTTTGCTTGAACGCGCTAATCTCAGGAACTACTGGTCTGATTTGAAAAATTCTTTCAGTGTTAGATAGCTCATTTACTGAGGAAGGCTATAGGCTATATATCATCACGCTACGCGGACGAAGTCGCGGGCAGAAGCTAGTACTTAATATAATTATTAAAGCTGAAGAGTTTGCTTGTTTGTTTGTTTACGACTGGTCCAATTTGAAAAATTCTTTCAGTGTTAGATAGCCCATTTATTGAGGAAGGCTATCATCACGCTACGAGGACGAAAACGCGGGCAGAAGCTAGTGAATTATAAAACCTAACTCTTCCTTACTGTCTAACCTGGACATTGAACCCAGGAACTGACGATCAGCAACTACGCTTTCAATTGTTAACAGCAAATGTACTTATTTTATAATTATCCGTTTATTTTTTTGGCCCTGCAATTTAATTAGTGTGATTACGAAAATAAACGCATTTATGGGTTAGGACGGTTGCGCAAGAGTACAGTGCGCCACGCTATGCTGGTTTTTAGGCAAGTTTTTGTTAGGCGGGCTGCACGCGATCTTAGTAACCAATCAATCATTTTTTCGCAATTACAACCGAATAAAAGAAACTTCCTCCGAGTCAAACTTCTGAATCATTTTTAAATTTTACGAATCGATTTATTAATATTTTTTTCTCTTAAACTTATAACTTTTAAGCATTCTATCATTTATTATAAACTAGCTTCCGCCCGCGACTTCGTCTGCGTAGACTTCATAATTGTGTCCGACCTAGATAAAAAGTAGCCCATGTGTTAATCCAGGCTATAATCTATCCCTGTGCCAAATTTTACCTAGATCCGTTCAGCCGTTCTGGCGTGCAAGAGTAACAAACATCCCTCCATACTCACAAACTTTCGCAGTTACTCGTATATTAGTAGGATCTATGAAAAATAAATAGAAGTGTCGTGTCTGTTTGTAATATTAAAATAACCGCTTTTTACTATGAGCATTTAGGTGTATACACGGTACATATTCCAAAACATTTTTTTTCTATTGCTACACTAGAGGCTTTGGGTTCGACTCCCAGGTCGAGCAGTGTCATTCGGTTTTGTAAATGATTTTACGGAATTAGTTCCAAAGATTCACCCCAATCTATATATATAAAAGAAAGTCGTGTTAGTTACACTATTTATAACTTGAGAACGGCTGAACCGATTTGGCTGAAAATTGGCGGAGAGGTAGCTTAGAACCAGGAGACGGACATAGGATACTTTTTATCCCGTACCCGTGGGATGTGATGACAGACCGAATTCCACGGGGGCGAAGCCGCGGGCAGAAGCTAGTCTTTATATATAATTCTTCTGTACGTGTGTGTCACTCTAAATGGCTGGACCAATTTGAATGAAATTTTGTGTCTATATTTGAGTGGGTCTCCGAAAAATACTTAGTAAGAAAATACTCTGGTTTGATAATACAATTGGACCCGGTAGGTCCGCTGCAGTTGGGTTCTAGGATTTTATTTATTTTCTGGGTAGGGCAAAATCTGCTCGCCCTGCTAGCATAAAAATAATTTACTTAATAAGTATTAATGACTGCCTCGTTAGCTAAGTGGTCCTGAGGGCGACTGCTACGCTAGAGGTCCTGGGTTCGATTCCCAGGTCGAGCAAAGTGTTATTGGGTTTTTCTATGAAATTCCCAGTAGCAGCTCGGAGTTAGGAATTTGTGCCCCCTATTAAATGGGACCTAAACATACCGGCGAACTGTGGGTGTACTAAAGTACGCCTCTGCCTAACCCTTCGGGGAATACAGGCGTAATGGTATGTTGTTTTAAGTATTAATGTCTTTAAATGTATGTATTATTTGTCTCATATATATATATATATATATATATTTTTTTTTTTTTTTAAAGTTTACTGGTAATGTGGGTCGCACATTACTAGTATTCTTGTTAACCCCTCGTGCTAAGCTAAATATGCTTGTGTTACGAGTGGGTTCACGTCGGTAGTGCAATGGGTGGGGTTCGAACTGGCAACCACATGATCGCAAGTCCGATGCCCTAGCCATTAGGCTACCGCCGCTTCAATTACATTATATTTCATGTCAAACAGCCCATTATTTTCTTACATAGCCATATTTAAAACCTTACATACCTATCTACGTTTAGCAGACATAACCCAGTTTCCTTATAGAGTTATTTCCGCGCGGAACTTCCAGTGTGTTTCTTATAAAGCCTCTTAATCAATACGTAATTATTAACCGATGGTTTAATCGATAATTGTATAATGGTCGGCAACGCGTAAGTGACACGTTTGGTGTTGCAGACGTTTATAGGCTACAGTTACTGCTAATCATTAGGCGGGCTGTAAGATTGTTTGCTACTTCAGTGGTATAAAAAATGGTGTTTACGGTATTTTTTTTTTTATGGTATAGGTACGTATATGGATAATACGAGCAAACGGATCACCTGATGGTAAGCGATAACCGCTGCCCATGGACACCCGCAACACCAGAGGAGTCGCAAGTGCGCTGCCCGCCTTTAAAAGGGTTTGGGCCTCCGGTAACCTCAACTCACTCAGCGAAACACAACGCAAGCGTTGTTTCACGCCGGTTTTCTGTGAGGCCGTGTTATCACTCCAGTCGAGCCAGCCCATTCGTGCCGAAGCATGGCTCTCCCACGTGATTAATTATAGTCCAAATATTTTTGCGACTTGCGACTCCTCTGGTGTTGCGGGTGTCCATGGGCGGCGGTTATCGCTTACCATCAGGTGATTCGTCTGCTCGTTTGCCCCCCTATCCTATAAAAAAAGGTTGCAAATTTTCTAAAATCTTTTAACCTTTTAAAAGCTTAAATGTTTCTCCGTACATTTTGCTCCAATCCAAAAATGTCTAAAAGACTTAAAATTGCGTGAAATTGGGCTGACATTGGATTCCCAATCTCTTCGTGTGCGCTTTCCAGTAATTCCACACAGTAATCAATGTAAAAGCGAAAGGTTTTGTCTGTTTGTTAGCGACGCGTTATTAAGAAAGAAAGAAAGAAAGAAAGAAAGAAATGTTTAATCACTATAAAAACAGCGAGTACATATAAACACAATTAATTGAGTTTTATACTGAACTAGCGACCCGCCCGCGGTTTCACCCACGCTGCCCCGTTCCTAATAGACGCAGGCTAAGTTAAATAACTTAAAACCTTCCCTTAACATAACGGTGAACTGTGTAGTAGTTAGTACACTTCTGCCTAACCCTTCGGAAAATGTACGCGTGACGGTATGTTATGATTAACAGCAATAGGCTCGCCCCTGATCTAAACATACAGGGGCCCAAGTCTGCTATTTCAATTGCCTCAGAATGACCGTCCAATGGCACTAAATGACATAAGAAATGACAGATTTCGTAGACAAAACTGTCAAAAATCAACAATTTTGAAGTCACTGAATCACAATTCTGACACAACTAAATAGTAGACTCGGCACCCAGGTGAACTGTGGGTGTACATCAATATACCAAAGCCTACCCTTGGGACACCGGTATGATGGTATGTTATATTTTTGTGAAAAGTTATAATTATTGGGCAAATTTGGGTTTATAAAGATAGGGCTCATGAGAGACATACGAAATCTCACAACATTTTAGGGTAGAAAGATTAGGTTGTTATTTTTGTATATTATATGTTTTGATGGGATTAAATTTTCTCGACGCTTATCGCTTTCACTGGCGCCACACATTACATCTTGTTCCGCCAATGTTTGATCGTGCCTTTGATTGAAGTCTGCACAATTGTTCGGGACTCAGTACCTCAGTGTTTGATAACACAACGTTATTGGCTTGTATACAAAGCCACTAATATTAACTTAGTTGGTATCATTAACTATGAAGATCCCTGAACTAGATTGATGTCAGTTTTGTTTGGCCCGTAGACAAAGGCATACATATTACATCATCATTGACGATTACAGTTGTCGTCAACTGTAATCGCCAAAGAGAACAGATCGAACAGAGAAGAAGTATACCAGTTTTTAAGTTGGAGCACATACTTTCTAACAGTGATAACAAAATTAAAATCAATTCAGTAGTTTTTGCGCCAACCCGTAACAAACAGATAAACAGACAAGAATTTTAAAAATCACATTTTTGGGTTCGGAGACGCTTAATCTACTCTAACCTACTTGTTATTTTTTAATATCTTTAAAGTACAGGCGCAACTTTTTTTACAATTTTATAATAGTAGAGATGTAGAGATTCGATTAGCGTCCATGTTACTTGTTGAGAAGGTTAGTTACCATACGAACACCGATGACAATCGTTATGGAACATCATGACTTTAGATCCTGCCACCATGCAAACTTAATTCAAAAAGTTGTTTTGGGGTCCAACAAAAAACAAGGAACAAAATAATGATATCATTTACATAGAAAACGATCTATCGAGTGACCTTAACTAAATGTCACGGTTAAGATGCATGAATGAGTCAGAAAGCTTTTTATAGCAAAAACATTTAAGTGACCGGTTATATGAGATTTATTGCGTCCGATAAAGGGAAACTTTAATTCGCAGAGTACGACCAAAAAGTTTACGTATTTTATATGTTTTTTGCTCTTCAGCTATCAAAATGAAACACTAATTGGTTTTGGAGTATTATAGGTTACTATTAAACTCGTAAAAGGTATTAAACTCGTATCCCTTAACAAGTATGTACACATCCCTTTACAAAAAACAAATCAAAATTGTTTCAGTAGTTTTGGTGTGAAAACGGAACAATGAAACAGACAGATTTATATTTACATCATACTAATTACCGCTTTTGATAACACCACAGGAGATTTCGTTCATATAGTTACAGAATTTTGTATGATTATGCATGAAAAATAAGCCATGAAGTAGATACATTACAAATATTTTAATAGACAACAAATTCAATTCTATACTGTGAAGGAGACTGCAATTTTTTTTTTTAAAGCTTACTAGCAATGTGGGTCGCACATTACTAGTATTCTTGTTAACCCCTCGTGCTAAGCTAGATTGCTTGTGTTACGAGTGGGTTCACGTCGGTAGTGCAATGGGTGGGGTTCGAACCGGCAACCACATGATCGCAAGTCCGACGCCCTAGCCATTAGGCTAACGATGCTTTAAAATTTAGATTATAATATATCTATACTCTATACTTAATATATAAAGCTGAAGAGTTTGTTTGTTTGCTTGAACCCGCTAATCTCAGGAACTACTGGTTCGATTTGAAAAATTCTTTCAGTGTTAGATAGCTCATTTATCGAGGAAGGCTATAGGCTATATATCATCACGCTTGACCAATAGGAGCGGAGCATCAATGAAGAATGTTTCAAAATCGGGTTTATTTCCTTTTGAGAGCTTCCGATGCATGCGCTGCGTAAACGATTAAAGTTTCGCAAAAATTATATATGACAGAATTGTTTCTCTTTAAAAGTTCTAAAAAAAAGTCCGCAACAGCATATGTCTATCTTTTACCGTTTTTATGCTAACTTTGTTCTAAAATTCGTTTCTTTTTCCTTTTGAGAGCTTCCGATGCGTGCGCTGCGTAAACGGTTAAAGTTTCGCAAAAATCATATATGACAGAATTGTTTCTCTTTGAAAGTTCTAAAAAAAAGTCCACGACAGCATATGTCTATCATTTAAGGTTGGCTCACTATAACCTTTTTTATGCTAACTTTGTTCTAAAATTCCAAATGCATTATTTGCGTAGGTGTTTTTATAAACATGGTATTATTAATCCTTATCCAAATAAATACGTTATTCATCAGCCTTTAGAGCGTTTGTTTTGTATCCGTGCGGACCGAGCTCGGACCCAACAAACGCTCTAAAGGACATATCCTCATTTAGCGTTCTTTTATTATTCCTGTTCCCGTGACATATTTTACTAAAGTTCCGCTCGGATACTCAATACTCAATTATCAACTAACAATATTGGCTATATCTTGAAGTGAGCTTCAATCAAAACATACTACAAGCCGCTGAAGGGGATCATCATCTTCTTACCACCTGTAAGGAGATGATGATCCCCTTCAGCTTCCAGCCACCTGCCAAGTTTGCTTGAACGCGATAATCTTAGGAACTATTGGTCCGATTAGAAAAAATCTTTCGGTGTTAGATAGTCCATTTATTGAGGTAGGCTATAGGCTATCATCCCGCTAAGACTAAGTAACTATTCCACGCGGACGAAGTCGCGGGCGGAAGCTAGTATAATATATTATAATATAGATCTACACTTTATTAATAACATCAGAGTAACAAAAAAACAACGTTTTAATTAAAAATATTTGTTTTATTTATTATTAACTAATGAATACTCAATTCGAACCCTTTTTGTTGACATTGTACGAACATGACCTCTAAAACATTTATTTTTCTTTTCTAATTCCAAGATTTGCTAAAACGCAATTTTAAAATTGCACTACCTATACATAAACATAGTTAATTAATTTAAAAAATAATGATGATATATGATTATATGGATTTGAAAATGCCAAAGAGTTATGGTGTAATAATTGTTTTCAAATTAGAGGATTTCCCGCGACTAGCTGTCTTCCGCGGTTTCACTCGCAACCTAAAGTGACGTGATTAATAATATAACCTAAGTTGATCTATACTACTTAATATATAAAGCTGAAGAGTTTGTTTGTTTGTTTACTTGAACGCGCTAATCTCAGGAACTACTGGTCCGATTTGAAAAATTCTTTCAGTGTTAGATAGCCCATTTATTGAGGAAGGCTATAGGCTATATATATATATATCACGCTACGCGGACGAAGTCGCGGGCAGAAGCTATCAAGAATAATGGTGCTTTTCGTAGGTGAAATAATTTTTGAAATCGGTTCAGTAGTTTTTGAGTTAACCCATAGGAAAAAAATTACAAACTTACACACAATCAAATCTTTCCTCTTCTATTAGATTATTACAAAGTCATCTTGATTTCTCACTTTTAATTTAATGGATTAACCGTGACTAAGGCAATATCATCATGACTCACTAACAAGAACCATTAAGGGCTTAATTACACTCCCCAATGAAAAATAGTTTGGGTTACATATACCATCACGCCTGTATTCTCCGAAGGGTAAGGCAGAGGCGTACTAATGTACACCCACAGTTCACCGGTAAATTTAGGTCCAATGTAATAGGGGGCGAGCCTATTGCCATTAACCGGGCACAAATTCCTAGCTTCGAGCTGCTACTGGGAATTTTATAGAAAACCCAATAACACTTTGCTTGACCTGGGTATCGAACCCAGGACCTCTAGCGTAGCAGTCGCGCTCAGGACCACTTGGCCAATGAGGCAGTTTAGTTAGGGTTAAGTTGTATATTTTGCCATGCCAAATTAATGGGGTTGAAACTACCAACTAGCATTCGTTTAATTAAATTCAACTAATAAAGAACCAGTTACCTACTTGTTAAAGGCACCAAGTTTTTTCGAAAAACTAAAAAAAAAGGATTAAGCTCAATAAGCTCATACTACTCTCTGCCTCATCAACCTAGTGGTTGTGAGCGTCACTGTTATGCTAGAGATCCAGAGTTTTAAACCAGGTAGAGCAAAGTGTTATTTGTTTTTTTTTATACTTAGTAGCAGCAGCAATCTATAAATCCATTATAAGACCTGTCGTGTTGTATGGATCAGAGTACTGAGTCCGTATTATGACGTGTTATTGCCAACATTTTCCGATTGAAAGAGAGGGATGCCGCTCTACAGATCATATAGCGCTATCCCATTCTCACAACCTAAAACTGATGGGGATAACACGTCGTAATACAGCCCCTGGTCCGTTAAAAAGATGGATTAAAAAAGACTGCATGCAGTGGAGATGAGAATGTTAAGGTGGATGTGTGCAATGACTAGAATGGAAAAAATAAGGAACGAGTATATTTAAGGAAGTCTGGAAGTGGCGCCATTGACAGAAAAGCTGAAAGAAAATCGTTTTTCTCGGTATGTTATGAGAAGGGATGAAACGCATGTGACTAAAAGAGTGATGAATATGAATGTGTAGGGGACAGAGGGGTAGAGGGAGACCGAAGAAAAGATAAATGGATTGTGTTAAGGCCGATATGATGGGAAAGGGAGTGAATGGTGAGGCGAAGGCTGACAGGGATGAATAGAAGAAAAGGACATGCTGCACCGACCCCATATAGATTGGGACAAGGGCAGGAAGAAGAAGACTCAGTAGTGCAGTTGTGCACAGGGCTCGCCCCATATTACATGGAACCGAATCATACCTGCGAACTAGGGGTGTACATTAGTACGCCTCTGCTCTAACACTTGGGTAACACAGGCCTGATGGTATGTTTTTTATGTTAGTTTAACAAAGTAATAACCATTTTGAATTTCACAAAATATACGCCATTTTGGAGATATCAACCAAAATCTGCTATATCTACTCGTATTGTCTCAAAACGGTGAACTTATATTATATCATACAATGATAATTAATGAAGCAAAAACTGACAGATTTGGAAGACAAAGTTGTCAAAAATCTAAAATTCCAAAGTCATAAAATGTCGATTTTGGGATGCCGGTTAAATCTAGGGCACAAACTATGATAAAGTTTGCATAATACCAGGCTAAATCCTCACAGTTCGCACAAAAAACTCTTAAAACAATGTCTTCGTGATTCACCTAATTTTAGTTGCATTATAAGCCTACAATCTTTTGTCCATCTACAATATTTCGAAAGGCTGATAATTTAGTTCTAAGCTTTTGGTTATGACTAGAACACGACTAAGAGTTGTCGTGACAGAGCTGTGAAGAAACGTGCCGTGGATTTTGATGTTACAAAGGACATTAGGGATGGGAAATGAAATTAGAATTTATCGATAATTAGGTCTAAATTGATGACATTAAAATAATAACTAATGTGCATTAAGTGATCCTGGACAAATCTACAGTTACTTAGATGAATTTAAACACAAAGTATTTGTAAAATATTCCTTTAAGTATACTGAGTAGGCATTACGGTAAAACTGTTAAGATCAAAATACTATGAATATTTAATATAAAGATAAAAACAGTCATTAATATTGAGTAAATGGATACTGCCGAACCGCTTTAATAAAGATAATAACGTCCCATCATTAGATATAATAACAAGCTTGTCGGGGAAATTAATGACCGTCATATGTCTTCATTGACATTATTTTATGGATGTCGATGACATAGAGGAATAAAGGTATTTTAACCAATACCTAGTCAATTTCTACGTTGTTGACTTACTCGTTTATAACGCCTTTTTTGGGTTCTGTGGACAAATTAAGAACTAACGACGTAAAAAATGGGGGAAATATAGTCTTAAAATATATAAACAATAATGTAATGGATTCTTTTCAAATTAAAGAAATTTATAATTTAATCTTGCTACAATTACAAAACCTGTATCATTCAGTTCAATTATTATTATTCTTATTATCAGCCGTGATAGTCCCACTGCAGGGCAAAGGCCTCCTTTTCCTTCTTCCATTCTTCCCGGTTGAGAGCCTTCAGCATACAACCCACGCAGTAAGAGTCAAGCTCATCCCGCCATCTCATTCTGGGTCTACCGCGATGTCTTCTGGTATTCTGTGGCATCCACATTGTCGTGGTTTTTGCCCACAACTCATCAGACATGCGGCAGATATGTCCAGCCCAGTTCCATTTGAGGCTATATTACAATGGCTATATTAATATTCCTCCACGACCTTTAGATTGCTAGAAGACCACACACATTTTACGATGCCATAATTTGACATCTTTTCTGCATCTCATATAAGTAAACTAGCATATTTAACTGCGTCAACTGCCGAAGGTTTATTATGTCAAACATAAGTTAATTCTCATGTCACCTTGACCAAATCACATAAATGGTAAGAATTCGAATCAATACAACAATCGATTTGTCTGTTATTTATTATAATCCTGACCTTATTTTGTAAATTGATTGACAAAGCAATAAAGATGTATTCTAATGCAGATTTTAGTATAATTAAGTTCTATTAGATACTGGTTCTTTATGGAGTATATTGGCGCTTGTAAAATCACATTGTGTTTATCATTTATGACTAACACCATTAACGCATTAAGCCACCATAAATAATTTTTCGTGTTTGAATAATAATACTTTATTGTTTTAAAAATATTATTATCCCATTAATCAAAACTTTTGTTTTTACATCCACCTCTCATAAATAATACCCATTTGGCAAAATTGAAAAAATAAAATAAACATGACCCAAAAATGTACATATATATTTTAATAAAAGGCAATTAAGCAATACGCTGCATAGTCATAAATAATAGTTATAAATACCGAAAATATATCGATAAACAATTTTTATAGTAACTACACCACTGGCGTTGCCGGCGACAGGTGTAGCCGAGCGGCGGTAGCGACATGGTCTATCGATATATCGATAAATTGTATTTTGATAGCGGACAGTCTTACAATAGCGATAGAAGTGGGATTATTTTAATAATTTCAATTAATCATTGATTTAAAATTTGGATATTAATCTAGTTTCATAGTATATACAGAATAATAATAATTTAGTCACTACTTGTCTATATCATTTTAAATTGTAATATCAACCTTCTAAACACTGTAGAATTCAGTAGGTAATTAACACAATACTAATATTGGGTTTTAAATATTTAATTTATTATTAAATATTTAAACTGCCTTATTAGCTAAGTGGTCCTGAGCGCGACTGCTACGCTAAGGGTCCTGGGTTCGATTCCCAGGTCGAGCAAAGTGTTATTGGGTTTTTCTATGAAATTCCCAGTAGCAGCTCGGAGTTAGGAATTTGTGCCCGGTTAATGGCAATAGGCTCGCCCTCTATTACATGGGACCTAGACATACCAGCGAACTGTGGATGTACATAAGTACGCCTCTGCCTAACCCTTCGGGGAATACAGGCGTGATGGTATGTTATCTTATGTTGCATTAAATATTTAATCCAAAGGAAGCTATGCTAACCCTCTATGGTTTGTAACGACACACTTGAGATATAATGGGAAGATCGATCATTAAATATTCAAAACAAGTATCACATACTACCGCCATAATACTACGTGATGTACCGCCATAACTCATATTAGTCGTGCCCAGTTGGCAATAGGCGCAGCCCCTATAACATAGGGTCTAAAACATACACCTCTGCATTGACGTCAAGGGAATACTGGCATGTTAAGTTATAATAGATATTAAAGCAGGTAATATTATTAAGGATATAAAATATTCATATCGCTGTCCCTTCGAACGATTCTAAAGTCTATGGTAACAACAGCCACCTGAATGCGGCGACCACAGTTCGATATTTGCCAATATTTAGAAGATCCACAGTGCGCGGACAGAGATATTGCAATCCGGGTCAGATTACATTTAAAATGAATCTCAGTATAGCGGTAAAATAGCGGAAAACTACGGTTTTCAGTTACAATAAAATGTGGGAAAGAACAAATGCTTTTAGCGGTTTTGTATTTGTGAAGTGGGATTGAAATCTTTTTGTGTAGGTAGAAGATAGGTATGAATAATTGTGTCTATATTTATAAATATGTTATCTTAAAAGGTTGTGTTTATTTCACATAGATAAATAAAAAAAACAGTAATATATTACTAATAAAGGTATCAATACTATACCAGTTACATACAAATGAAACTACTCGTAGTATTAGAGCAATGCCGAGGGCAAATGTGATTTTTAAATTTTGTTTAAGGTATTATCAAACCTTAGGGCCAGGGGAGGCAACGGGGATACAAAGATCCGTTGTGCAAAATATTGATATTTCCATGTTCCGCATATGTCGTAAATAACATAACATTACTACATTAAATAGATCTTCAGAGAATCCAGAAGTCAACATACTTCGAGTACCAAAAAGCTTTTGTTCTTCCGGGACAGAACTAGCTAAAAAGACTTAATGTTTAACCCTTACCTTTCAACAGCAGTACAAAGTTCTTCTTGTCCTCACCACCCTTGGGGTACTCCCAGTCCACGTCGAGACCATCGAAGTTTCTGTCGCGAAGGTACGGGATGGCGGAGTAGATGAACGTCTGGCGAGCGTAGCGTGTTGCTGACATCTCCTTGAACTTCTGCGTACCGAAGGACCAGCCACCTGGGAAGAGATATTTATACATAATTTTTCAGAATTACTAAACTGGCATATATATTTGACGACCTCTGTGGTTTAGTGGTTCGAGTACCGGACTGCCGACCATGAGGTCGTGGGTTCGATTCCCACAGAACACAAAAATTTATATGATGAATATGAGTTGTGTTCGTCTGGGTGTTTCTTATGTATTATATGTATGTATTTACAAAAAAAAAGTATATAAGTATTATATCCATTGTCTAGTACCCATAGTACAAGCTCTGCTTAGTTTGGGACTAGATGGTGCTGTGTAAAAATGTCCCAGAATATTTATTTATTATTTATTTATTTATTATAAGCACTTTGCTCTCTATAGTTTGACGTAAATGAAGAAATTTTTGTCCAAGAGTTTAATAGGTAAATAAGTAAAGACAAAATATATAAAAAGGTAGGAACTTAAGTTGATAACCTTAAAACTTGTTTACACTGTAATGTTTTCTTCTTATTTACGTAAAATGTTTACTTTGGGACTCATTTACATCGTTGAATAGCTGAAGTTTACGCGTTAAGTGTCTTAAGATGGATGAAAATAAAGTTAAAGCAAATAGGCTTGGTTCAAATTAAATATTCATAATAAAACAAGACTACGAATATAGGCTGCTGGTTGAGTGGTCGTAAAAGCAGCTAATGCCTGAGGTCTGATTTCCTTGTTGTAACTGTTCACAGAATACGGGGTACTTTGTGTGCTAAATAGACTTCTATTTTTGATTCCTTCTCTTCTTTAATATTACTCGCCTAGTGGCAGCGCGACAGCTACACTAGAGGTCCTGGGTACTTATTGTTTTTTTAATTCTCAGTAGCAGCTCGGAGTTTGGGAATTGTGCCCGTTTAATGGTAATAGGCTCGCCCTCTATTCCATAGGACTTGAATATACCGGTGAACTGTGGGAGTACATTAGTACGCCTCTGCCTAAGCTTCTGTATCTATTTCTCTTCTTTGATAGCGTAAGTTAATTGGATATGTCACTAAATTCAACCTAACAATGAAACACGAACTTTCATTTTTGAAACTCAGATTTATTCATTTTACCGTCAATAGAGTAAATAGAGATTTAGTAAGTAATGCTACTTGCTACTAATATTATAAATGCAAAAGTTTGTGAGGATGGATGGATGGATGTTTGTTTCTCTTTCGCGCCGGAACGGCTGAACGGATCTGGATAAAATTTGGCACAGAGATAGATTATAGTCTGGAATGACACATGGGCTACTTTTTATCTGAAGTCCACGCAGACGAAGTCGCGGGCAGAAGCTAATTCAATATAGTTATCTAATCTGATGACTACGACCTGACGCTGTAGCTAGTGTCTAGGTTCACCACCGCCCTCTGCATAGTAGGTACCGCCTAAGGCCATGCCCCCTTTGTCCTGCCATACTACATCACAGTTTCAATATGGTAGGTATTTTATAAATGTTCAAACACAGATAAGTATGCTTCTACAAGTATTGAGCTTATTATTTTCTTATATAGCTACAAAGCCAGGCGTTCAATATCTATTATCTAAGTCAAATTTATCTCACACATATCTACAAAATTCACAGCACTAATTACCAGTTAACAAGAGCAAATTTTCGCAAGTGTATAGTGAAGTGAAACGGCAAAAAATCATATCGATTTCTTTAAGCGTTCTTGAGTTGCGACACAACAAACATGTAGCTCTCGTGAAAATAGGCGCGGTTTTTTGTAGGCATTCCCGTGAAAATAGGTGAAAATGTCGCACGAATGCGCTTTGTGCCGTGGGAAAGGCACCACGGTGAGTTCGCACATGGCTAGTGAGGGGACGGGTTTGTTGATAGCGATGTTTTTTTTAATAGAAAAAAATTACATTAGTATAATAAACAGGTGTTTAGCCAATAAAACGAAACACAGACCTAGTGAGTTTTATATAATTTGTCCTATAACCTATGACTTGTAAATGTTACTTGTTTAATCATTTGTTTTATTTTAATTTGAATCCGGAATATTTATTATATATTTTTATTTTGTTTGAATTACGATATGACTTATTTATAAAACATAAAGATTTTCATGTTTCTAGACGACTGTGATATTTAAACCGTTAACATTTAGTTATTAGAAAGTTATTTTACCATAAAAACTTGAGTCGTATTTATTTTATGTGTTGATTGCTTCAATTGGTTGATTGAACGGCTAATGATTGATTGAATCGAGCGTTATGTAAGCAATATACGTGTATGAAAGTGAGGTTTATTGTCTTTTATTTTTTTTGCAATGTGATTCGTGTTTACATAATATATCAAATGTTATTTTTTTGGCTGAATCTTTTGGAACTATAGCTTCAATACTGATATTGCGAAATGTAGGTCGATAGTTTTAAGTCAATATTTCTTTAAAATTTTATTCTTTCTTCTGCGAACAGTTATAATTATATTTGATAGGTACCTCCTTTATATGGTTAAGGAAAACATTAATAAACCTGAGTATAGTAAAATTAACATTATTTATTGTTTTGTTTTGGTTATTTTATTCATGATTTGAATCACTTTTAATTTTATCGATACGTATGTGCGCAGCACTAATCTATCGATTTCAGAACTGTGTGGGGTGAATGTGATATCTCGTGTATTTTGAATGGTCTATTTATCCGGTCGGATAATCAAAGTGTTTTTGATAAATGTGAAGAATGAAGAGCTTTATAGATACAAATAATTTATGATGCGTTTTTCGCAATCGGTAATGCTTTCCCCATTTTACCAAATGGATTGGGAAATAATGTATGAAGGTTTATTGAGACATTGATCTAATGGGGTATTATTCCCACTGCATCTGCTCAATTGTTTATTCATGAGAGTTTGGATAACATTATTCTAGCAATAGATATTATCTGTGACCTCATTTCCTCGATAATAATAATAAACTAGCTTATGAAAATCTAATGCATAATTTTATCATCCAATTATTTAACATTTAATATTAATTATGTTATCATGCATAATTTATTGGTGTATTTAATTAAGCATCTTGCAAAATTGAGTTAATGAGAGACTAAGATACCAATCTTATGTGAGATTGAGTCTTTATGTGAGCGAGACTGCATCTTAAAATTGTTACAATTGTATTCATGCTTATTTTTGTTGCTGTGTCATATTTTTGTTAACATAATATTGTAGCTACGAATGCAATAATTAACATGTGTTGTAAAAAAAGCATATCCTAAGTTCCGTATTTTATTTTCATACTTATTATTATTTCAAACTGCCCCAAATTCAAGTTAGTCAGTTCAGAAGATTTTTTAAGGTGCCTAATTTAAATTACTTTTATACATACCAATAGCCAGCAGGGTCTTCAGCTTGGGGTTAGCCTTTTTCAACGCGTTGATTCTGTCATACAATCCAGTTTTTCCATCCTTAGTCTCGTCATTGGACTCAAAGGAGCTGAGCTTGCCTTTTTTCAACCAGCCGAATGCGAAGATGACGTGGGTGCAGAGATCAGGCTGGATGTCTTCTGGGGTGAACTTGCCGATCTTCGTACGGTATTGAGACCAGTTGGTATAGTAGCAGACAATCTGGGGAAAGAGACGAGCAGTGAGCATTGTGATGAAGCAGTTGAAATTAATATTAGACCTTACATAATCACCGAGAGGGGTAGGTAAGAATTGAGTGGGTTCTATTTAGTAGATAATAATTTATTTCTATTTATTCAT
The DNA here is from genome assembly GCA_947256265.1 of Acronicta leporina. Classification (NCBI taxonomy): domain Eukaryota; kingdom Metazoa; phylum Arthropoda; class Insecta; order Lepidoptera; family Noctuidae; genus Acronicta; species Acronicta leporina. The sequence continues at coordinate 14,663,088 of OX366521.1, forward strand.
TTAATTACTCATTAGCCAAGTGGTCCTGAGCGCGACTGCTACGCTAGAGGTCCTGGGTTCGATTCCCAGGTCGAGCAAAGTGTTATTGGGTTTTCTATGAAATTCCCAGTAGCAGCTCGGAGTTAGGAATTTGTGCCCGGTTAATGGCAATAGGCTCGCCCCCTATTACATGGGACCTAAACATACCGGCGAACTGTGGGTGTACATCAGTACGCCTCTGCCTAACCCTTCGGGGAATACAGGCGTGATGGTATGATTGATGTATTCATTTAATTCAGACCAAATTATCCATAATCTTGTTAGTAGGTAATACTTAGGACTATATAAATAATCAAATTTCTGCAATCACATTACATTTATGCAAGGGTGAAACTTTAAATATACATAGTATGAATGCATGATTTATGAAAGAAAAGAAAGAAGAAAGAAAAAGTTTTTATTTTCGTCCTTATGACGCACAACAAACCAAAAATACCTATGAAAAATACAAAAAATAATAAGTACTTATTATAAAACTTACTATTTATAGGTTGCCTAAAGATTACCAGCTGGCAACACAGCCAACTACTTTTATTATAGATTTTTGTGTTGTCTATGAACAAAACGAAGGAGGTACCAACACAACAATAACATAATGTTAGTAAACTTATCACATCAAAAATGACAATAGCGGAATATTAATAACAAACAATCAGACAATATTGGAAATTGGTACCTAAATAGTTTATAGAAATTTATTAATTTAGTACAGAGTAAAAACATGAAGAGGATGTGCGCCATCTCGGTACGAAAATTAGGTCAACGCTCAGCTTAAATGCTGTGGTGTCGCAACTAAACAACACCAACAGCGCTGGTTTTCAGCGATGACCCTGGTGACGCCTTGCGTCTACCGGTCCTGTGGAGATTGTGTTTTATCGAAATTAGAAAAAGAACAGAAATAAAACTAACTGTGTAAGTATATTGATAGTTTTTTTTTTTTTGAGAAGTGATATTGTGTTTACTATGTGTGTAGTGCTAAGAGATTTGTGTATGAATAAATAGATAGTAGTGGTGATAAAGAGTTGGACCCACAGAACAAAAAGACCGACATCCAATGACAGACATTAGTTCTCAATACATATTATTCATGGATATAAATATTGTATCGATTAAATGTTAACGGCAGCTGCGCCATGCATGACTAACGTGACCATACGTCCCGCTTTGGGCGGGACAGTCCCGCTTTCAGGCAGTCTGTCCCGGTGTCCCCCGCGAGGCTGAAATTGTCCCGCTTTTGCAAACACACCAAATGATTTTCCTTCCCCACATGGTTCGTAACCTGTTGGGAAAATTACAAGAAAGGGCAGAAGAAGAAGCAGCAGTTGACCCGCAGAATGTAAAAACTACGGCGGCTGAGTTTTATAAAACAAGCAAAGAATACTTGGAGCAGTGGTGTCAATTTAACACAGAACTAGAAGTGTTTGAATGGGCAAATTTAACAAAAGTGCCTGGGAAGTGGTACAGAAAGTGCTGGATTTACTAATTACGCAAGGATTTATTAGCAGCAGCCAAGATACGAAAGTCTTTGACGAGTTTTCACTTATTTTAAACTTTGTGACAGATGAAAAGATCTCTGGCTGGAATGCCGAGAATGTTTCTACTGAAAATCGTTGGGTCGAATTATTCCAGCACTTTCGTACCAATAATCTGAATTTAACAAACTTTTCCACGATTATTGAGTACATTATGTGTCTGCCTGGAAGTAACGCACCTGTGGAAAGAGTTTTTTCTCAAATGAACAAAGTATGGACAAGTGATAAAACACAGTTGAGTGTCGCAGTAATAAAAGCTATTTTGATTACGAAGATAAATATAAATAAATCATGTACTGAGTTCCACACTTATTTAAAAACAAGACCCGATATTTTAAAACAAATTTATTCAGCCGATAAATATAAAAATAAAAACTAGAATTCACGTCACTACTTATTTGCTTTGATTATTTTGAGTTATTCTATGTTCTATAGGTATTTAAAAAACTTGTACAACACTAAAAAAATTTATCGAAAGCTTATGTTATTTTCATATTTAACTTGGGATACACATATAATGCTCGTCAATTCGTAGAATGACTTAATAAAAATGGTGACTATGCGACTATTTTAAGCTTATTATATACAGAAAATCCAAAGAATAAGAATCTATTAATTATGCTTAAAAAAACGGTGATAGCTAATAATTAAACCGTTGGGTTTCCACGCCACAGGTCTAGAGTTCGAATGAAAGGCCATACACCTCAGACTTTTTGTAATCATGTGCTTGCATATTAATAGATATTAATTGACAATCGCCTAAATGGTGTAAGAGAACATCGTGAGGAAACCTGAATGCATAAGAGATTTGCTCAATGTTGTGTGAAGTCTGTTAACCCACTATAAGCCAGAGTGTCAGAATACAGCCTAACCTGACACTCTGAGAGGAGGCTTGTGCTTAGCAGTGGACAAGTAAATGGGTTGATGATGATAGAATTTTGTTTCTACTCCCAATTATTTTGATGTTAATACAGTTGAAAGATTAAAAGCTTTACTGTTTACAGATACTTATAATAAAGAAAGTATACTTTAGCAAGTTTCATAGAAAGTGGATAAATACCATCACGCCCCCCATGTACTCCCCGAAGGGTTAGGCAGAGGCGTACTAATGTACACCCACAGTTCGCCGGTATGTTTAGGTCCAATGTAATAGGGGGCGAGCCTATTGCCATTAACCGGGCACAAATTCCAAACTCCGAGCTGCTACTGGGAATTTCATAGAAAAACCCAATAACACTTTGCTCGACCTGGAAATCGAACCCAGGACCTCTAGCATAGCAGTCGCGCACAGGACCACTTGGCTAATGAGGTAGAAAGTGGATAAATGGCTTAAATAAATATCATGACGGAATGCCACTTCACGTTTCCTTTAAAAGCTTAGGGTTAGTCTTCTTTTACTAAAAACCTTACGCGTATTTTTCTAGATTCATAACTAAACTTTACTAAAGTTTGATATCAGGCTCTCAGCTTTATGACCCACTCTTGTATATTTCTTAAAAATACTATATCTTATAGCTATACATTTCAAAATTAAAACTTTAATCTTGACAAGGTTCTCATTTAGAAAGCACACGTCATGTAGGTATATTATTTTCTACAAACCAAAAAGACATTTGCCAAACATTAAACGTATGAAATACTATTAATATAATCTTCTTGGCCTTTATTCTCGTTGGAATAAAGTTCAAAGATGCCGTATAAAAATTCCACAAGTAAGCAAATACTCATTTTGAAGGCTAACAACTTTACTTTTACGTTCGAAAAGCTCACTCATATCCGTGTTGTACTATTCTTTTGCTACGTTATATTCGCATGTCACAAATTTACTGCAACGGTTTTATTCCAATGGTATAAGGGCTAGAATTCGTTGTTTGTTCTGTTTCTTATTTGTAATCGTAAACAAGTGCCATGTATCTCGCAAGGTTCAATTCTCGGTCCGTTTCTTTTCCTGTCCTATCTGTTAGAAGGAAATACACCTCTTTTAATTTTAATAGCGACATTTTAATCTGTTCTATAAAGTTTTAATTAATGTTGGGGAAAATATACTTTCTAAATGCTTTTTAATATAATTTTAAATTGATAATTGAGAGATAGTAGCAGATACCGAAGTTACTTTTAATAGCATCCGTTTAACACCTGCACGTTCTAGTAGTGACATCGTAACTTTAATATTGATTGTCAGGGGTAAGTGATTCATTAATTACTAATTACTACATTACTTATATGCGTTATTCACAGTTTTTTTTATGTATATAAATTGGTAAGAAAAATTAAGTCATTGTTTTCTGTAAATGAAGTGACTAACAATAATATTATTATGTAGGATATTTATATCGGTTACTTTGTCTAATTTATAAGTTAATCTGCATCTTTATGTTGATATGGTGGTTTGTTTGTATAATAATGTCAAAAAAGGTCATTCATACTTTTCCACTATAATGGGTAGATTTTTTTTTTAATGGGTAGTGTTTTTTCTACCATCCTTAGATGTAAAATACCGGTACCATCGGCTATTAAAAATAATCTAATTAAATTTTCTTTCAAAAATAATGAAATGACTTTAATTAAACATTCTAGATATTGTGTGACCTCTGTTAAATTATTTTAATGATGTTACAGCCACAGTTTGGGTACACTGCTCGACCTGGGAATCGAAGCCACGTCGTCTAGTGTGCGGTGTGCAGTCTTTGCTTTTCTATAAATTTAATGTTTTTATTTGTATAAATTCTGTACTAACCTTATATCCATCTTTGTCTTTATGGTGATCAGTAGTGACAGAATTATCAATAGCTGCCGATGATTTTCTGCTGGCAATGTTTGGTCGTCCACGTATCTTGGGCCTGTTGACGCTAGCTGATATGACCTGGTCGGAGGATCTGGATACGCTGGATGTCACTGAGGTGGACGGTTTGCTAGGCTTGCGGAGTCTTCTGCGAACGGCTGTGGAAGAGGAAGATAATAATAAAGATATTTGAGATCATGATGTAACATAGCATACATAACACATTATGGAGACTATCGGCGTTGTGGTTCTGCGCCACGTGTCTGTCTGTGATCTGTACACGGAGCAAATATTTGTATGACCTACAGGTATTTGTCCAGCCAGGTATTTGGCGTTTATCTATGTCAGAATTTGTGTTTGTAAAAGCACCCACGATACAAGAGAAAATCCTAATGTTTGCCCCACATTACGTTTGTATTTGTATATTACGTTTGTTTAAAAACGTAAGTAAGGGAGAAAAAATCTTATTTCCTATTCGAAGGCAATCTAGGAATGATTCAACATTTAAGAAATCTCTTCAAGTCACATTACTAGAAGTAGTTCTCTAATATACCATCACAGTTGTACCTCCAAGGGGGTTAGGCAGAAATGTACTTAGGTACTGATCTACACAGTTCAACAAAAAAATAGGCAGCAATCCAACTTTTGAGCCTAAACCTTGAGCTAGTACTGCTACTATATAGAAAAAACTGTATGTCTCAGTTTTTTTTCAGCTTTTGGTTTACTTTGAAGTACGTTCTTAGAGATTTTCTTTAAAAAAGTTTTTCTTTGTCTTAGTTACTTCACAAAATCTATCAAAAGAAAAGGAAGTCCATTCTTTTAAGCAGTGCAAGGTCTCATTAGACATGTTCTATTGAGAAAGATCTAATTTGAGAAACATTTATGAGTTATGCTGACCTCTTTATGTACAAAGCGTGACACATCAAATTAGAACATAACAGCAGACTCGCATTACAAAAGACCGTATGATGATGAACAATTGCTGTCCATGATAGCATCATAATAAAGACATATTACAAAATATGTCTTTGAAGAACAATAAACTTTTAAATGAACACGGTGTCATAGGTTGGTCAGATCAGCGACCTATGATCCAATATATTGCCAACTGCGAATACCTACATGCGGTTGAAATAATTATATGAGTCTGAACAATGTCTTTTTTATTGATTAAGTGGCCAAACGAGTAGTAGAACTACCGGGTAGTAATGAGTGATCGTCGCCCATAGAAACCTGCAACACCAGAGGAGTTGCTAATGCTTTACCGACCCTTAAGTATCCCTACGGGCTGCAGACTGCCAGAGCCGCAGCAACTGAGGGAGAACCGGCAGGAGTCAAAACACACACCAAGGTGCTTTATACTACAGACTCTGACGTAAGGGTGGTTGCCAGCCAGTCTTACCCAAGAAGTACAATGGGTTATAGCTGTTACCTGACCCACCTTAAAAATTTACGAATTTGAACCCTCTGCTTGTGATATTACGGGTTATTCAATTTGTATGAGGTAATCAGACTAGCGCTACTCGATGACAAATAAAATAATAATACAGACTACCTACTAAGCAATTTTGATCTTTAAAACAACGACCTAGGTCGTTGTTTTAAAGCGACTTGTTCAAGATAGGCAAATATTATAAACTACAGTTGTGCCAATTTGATCTTTAACACGTAACGTTAGGGTAGGTAATCTTTGAATATAGTTTTGTCACATGATTGAGGAGTTGTTAATTTCAATAATACTTGTTAAGGTGATTTGGTCTGGTGGTTGCAACAGTGTATCTATGTTAGCATGGTTATGAGTTCAAAACTAGTCCTGCGCTTCTTTTAGCTTTTTATGTTTATAATATTCAAATATATTGTTTTTTGAATTCCAAATGTTTTTATATGATATTTAAATACTATTTAAATAAAAATAACAACAGAAATGAAAAACATTAATTATTATGATAACGATTTTATTAAATATAGAATACACAATTACTTGTCATAGTTATATAATTATATATATACTTATATTAAAAAGCAAAAACGTAAAAAGAAGTTTTAATACTTATGGAAGCTTGATTTTTTTGATTAAAGTTGTTACTTACTAAATATTTTCTTTGTTTTAAAGTTGCCTATAAAATACCCATTTTTATTTTTAAAGTAGGTAATTAATCTAATACATACCTACTTTAAACAGTAGTCAATGTAGTGAATCAACATGTTAAATGTTTAGAAATATAAATAATATTTCTATTTTTATAACAATAACATCACCACATAAACTATTATACCTACTTTAAAACTTATGTGACAATAGCACTATACTTTGACTTTGTTTTTAAATATTTATATAATAATAGTTATGATCGCAAAAGGACATGCTTAATTACTGTAAGAAACACTTCCTTAGAAATTGTGATAACAACAATTGATTTGACACACTGACACATAAGTATTGTTAACTCCAGTGGAGCACCATCTCTTTCTATAATTTGTTGCAAGGGGCTTCGCATGCCGCACATCATGTTTCAGCAAGCATTACTTCCTCTCATCAGTTCCCATGTTGAAGTCACAAGTTGTGCCAAATTTTCTTTTGTCCTGACTTCTAATGAATCCCAATTTAAAATCATTTGACCCCACAAATTTTCTATTGGGTTTAGGTCAGGCAGGGCTTTTAGATGGCCAATTTATTGTCTTGACACCTTCTTGCTGGCCAGCCAATTTTGCACCACAGCAGCTCGGTGTATGGCGCAATTATCTTTCATGAAGAAAATATCCGTGTTGTCACGTAATATTTCCAAATATTACTTAGTGACTATTAAATCGGCCATTTCCCGTTCTTCAAAACGTCTCAACCACAATCTGACGGTATTTCTCTGAAACAAAGAAGGCATATAAAAATAGGTTTGATTAAAGCAATAGCTAGGTATAATAATGAAATTTAAAATTATAAAAATACACTTACTGCTATATAAGTCTGCTAGCAATTTCTCTGATGCCAACATTCTCATCGTGTAAATAGTTTATTTTGTATTTTAAATAATCACAGACAATGACATGATAATAAAACTACTACAAAACATAAATAAAAAAATTGGAAAAATACGTTGTTTTTCACAATTTAGTAAGGCAAGGTAAAAAGTGTTCGCGCGTAGTCACTGCAATTGTGCGTAGACTGGCTTTAGCTTTGTTGTCACGGTTTATTTTTATTTTCCTACCCTAAAACTTAGTAACATTTGAATACCAGTTTTATAATGAACGCGTATTTGTCTTTCATCTACCCACTTATTACAAGTTAAGTGAAAATATAACCAAGTTAGAAACTTTATATTTGGAGAATGTGTCCGTCTATAGTTCTTTACAATAATGTAAGAAATACTTCTTGAATAAATTCTAAATTGAAAACAAAATAATATACGCCATGCAGGATTTGAACTCGCATCTTGCTCGTCTCAGTCTTACACACGAACCACAAGACCAGATCTACTTGTGTGTATTAATTAAAATAAGCTATTAGTAGCAATGACACTAATTATATTATCGAAGATAAACCTTTAGTCTTACAGCATAAAAATCTAAATTGAATAACAAGTAGTTATAAATATCCTAACGCAAACGTTTTGCGTATCTGTATTATTATTGTATTCGTTCATCGAGTAGCGCTAGTCTGATAAACTCATACAAATTGAATAACTCTTGTAATGTAACAGGCAGAGGGTTCAAATTCGTCCGTTTTTAGGGTGGGTCAGGTAACAGCTATAACCCATTGTACTACCACCGAGGAGGTTCAGATATTTTCTCGCCTCTTACGAGATGCCTATCTGAGTGGCAGTTAAGGTATGCTAACCAGTCCCTATAAGAGAAATACTTAAAACCGTCATATTTGTATGCGTAGGATTATAAAATTTCATATCTCTGCTGTTGACCAGTGAAGTGTTCCTTTATCTGGAGCTAACCCTGGATGAGGTTATTCAAATTCAAAATTCAAAATTCAACGGTTATGCTTACCGTTGCAATTGGAACTGAATCATCATCATACCATCACGCCTGTTTTTCCCCGAAGGGTTAGGCAGAGGCGTACTAATGTACACCCACAGTTCGCCGGTATGTTTAGGTCCCATGTAATAGGGGGCGAGCCTATTGCCATTAACCGGGCACAAATTCCTAACTCCGAGCTGCTACTGGGAAATTCATAGAAAAACCCAATAACACTTTGCTCGACCTGGGAATCGAACCCAGGACCTCTAGCGTAGCAGTTGCGGTCAGGACCACTTGGCTATTGAGGCAGTTCAGGAACTGAATCAACATAATTATAAAAAATCAGGAGGAAAGAGATTTAATTCACCTTGTAAGATTTTATCCAAACAAACATTGCAAGCTGATTAAAATCTTGTACATAACTAATACAGATTTCTTGAAAAAAGAAAAATATGTTTTCTCTAGAAAAAATACTTCTGGCAAGTCTGTTATCGAAGTAATTTCTAGAAAGCAGTACTTAAACTAAAAGGTAGTCTTGACATCAAAGACTTGTTCGCGTTCACTAATTTTTCCGTTAAATTTAACTTCAAAGGTAAGCCGTATTGCGTAAGTTGGCTTAATCTATATACTAATATATAAAGCTGAAGAGTTTGTTTGTTTGTTTGTTTGCTTGAACGCGCTAATCTCAGGAACTGCTGGTCCGATTTGAAAAATTCTTTCAGTGTTAGATAGCCCATTTATTGAGGAAGGCTATAGGCTATATATCATCACGCTACGCGGACGAAGTCGCAGGCAGAAGCTAGTGATCTATATGTAAACGTAGATGAAGCAAAAGTGGTGTGCCAGGATCTTAGCAGGTGGAAATCTGTAGTCTCTGCCTACTCTAATGGGAGACAGGAAAAATAAGTAAAGCGCCGAATATAGAGCGAATTTCCGGGAACCTGTATTTATGTTATTGTAACGTTTGGATAGGCAGATAACTTAATTATTAGTAGACTAGCTTCCGCCCGCTACTTCGTCCGCGTGGAATAGTTACTTAGTCTTAGCGGGATGATAGCCTATATCCTTCCTCAATAAATGGAGTATCTAACACCGAAAGATTTTTTCTGATCGGACCAATAGTTCCTGAGATTATCGCGTTCAAGCAAACTTGGCAGGTGGCAGGAAGCTGAAGGGGATCATCATCTCCTTACAGGTGGTAAGAAGATGATGATCCCCGTCAGCGGCTTGTAGTATGTTTTGATTGAAGCTCACTTCAAGATATAGCCAATATTGTTAGTTGATAATTGAGTATTGAGTATCCGAGCGGAACTTTAGTAAAATATGTAACGGGAACAGGAATAATAAAAGAACGCTAAATGAGGATATGTCCTTTAGAGCGTTTGTTGGGTCCGAGCGGACCCAAGCTCGGTCCGCACGGATACAAAACAAACGCTCTAAAGGCTGATGAATAACGTATTTATTTGGATAAGGATTAATAATATCATGTTTATAAAAACACCTACGCAAATAATGCATTTGGAATTTTAGAACAAAGTTAGCATAAAAAAGGTTATAGTGAGCCAACCTGAAAAGATAGACATATGCTGTCGTAGACTTTTTTTTAGAACTTTTAAAGAGGAACAATTATGTCGTATATGATTTTTGCGAAACTTTAACCGTTTACGCAGCGCACGCATCGGAAGATCTCAAAAGGAAAAAAAAACGAATTTTAGAACAAAGTTAACATAAAAACGTTAATAGTGAGCCAACCTTAAAAGATAGACATATGATGTCGCGGACTTTTTTTAGAACTTTTAAAGAGGAACAATTCTGTCATATATGATTTTTGCGAAACTTTAATCGTTTACGCTGCGCATGCATCGGAAGCTCTCAAAAGGAAAACCCCCGATTTTGAAACATTCTTCATTGATGCTCCGCTCCTATTGGTCTTAGCGTGATGATATATAGCCTATAGCCTTCCTCGATAAATTAGCTATCTAACACTGAAATAATTTTTCAAATCGAACCAGTAGTTCCTGAGATTAGCGCGTTCAAGCAAACAAACAAACAAACAAACAAACAAACAAACAAACAAACAAACAAACTCTTCAGCTTTATATATTAGTATAGATTAGTATAGATGACAATCACATGAGATCTCTTAAACACTGTCAGCCTAATTAGTGTAGTGGTTCTAAGTGCGACTTCTACCAGGTGAGCAGTGTTATTGGTTTTTTAATTGTCCGTACCAGCTCGGAGTTTGTTTATGATCGGTTACTGGCAAGTAAAAATATTGAGATATTTTCAATACTTTTAAACGTTTAAGCTTTCAAATCAAATGAGAAATAATGTACTGTGAAAGGTGTACCAGAGTTATTTAGTCACGATGGACACGCGATAAATATGAATTATATTTATTTGACAAATGATCACATAAAAAGTAAATTAAATGTACAATCAACAAAATTGTTAAGTGTACAGGCTATATTAACAAACATTTTGTAATAATGTAACGTTAATTACTTCTAAAGCTAGCTAAGCTCTGAAATTAGCTACCTACCTACTTTATGTACCGACCACCTTCATAAATCCCATTTATATGACGAAGATATCGTTCGCTGCTTGAATACCAAACTCTTTTGTCGATTGTAAATAGAATTATCGTTTTTTTTTTATGTTGTAATGCATTTAAAATAAGAATACGTAAAAACATTTAGGAAACTAAAGGTGTCTGAACATTTCTCTAATATGTTCCGAGTAATAAACTTGGTGTACATACATTTTGAATTCCGAACGCCCGCCCTTATGGGACATATTGTAACTGATGGTATTGAATCCGAACACTGGAGTTCAGACCTTGCAGATAGAATGGTAAGGTCGAATTCTACGTGTTAGATTAATATATTTTTCTCACAAAAGAAACTGTTTTAATGTATGAGTTTAGCCACGCTGTTTGTTTTGGAAAACGCTCGCTTTGTCCGGGGACATTTTAAAAAGTTTATTTAGTATGATATACGTTTAGAGATAGGATCGGTTGACTGAGTGAAGAGGTTTTGCACTTTGGAACTCATTATTTTGGAGTTTTTACGCTTGATTTGTGACTCCATGGAGTATTCTATAAGTAAGTGCCACGCCAAAAGTTTGAAGGGTACATGGTTATTTTGGTTAATAGTTATCAAAGGAAAACTTTAGTTGAAAAAGTGTACTAGAACAACGTGACAAATAGGACCCTAGACACCTAGAAAAGAGACCGTAGCTCAAGACTGAGACAATACAACTGAAGTTTGTCTCCCCTTATGCGAAGGGGGCCGCAAAAGGCGGCCCGCCACTGCCGGGTCCGCGGACGAATGCTACAGCGCTCCCGTAGGCCCGGCACCAAAGTGGTGTCGCGAAACGCCGAGGTTGGTTTTAGTCGGTAGATCGCTCTTTTCAGAGCGGAGTCCGACACACCCCACCGCTCTCCCCGGAGTGGTGGATAGTGCATAAAGCATTTCCAACCCCGTCAACAAAAAAAAAAAAAAAAAAAAAAAAAAAAAAAAAAAAAAAGGGCCAAACCCTTTAAAAGGCGGGCAACGCACTTGCGACTCCTCTGGTGTTGCGGGTGTCCATGGGCGGCGGTTATCGCTTACCATCAGGTGATCCGTTTGCTCGTTTGCCCACCTATCTCATAAAAAAAAACCATCAGTACAAGCACACCAATATTGTTAATGTTAGAGCTTACACTTATAGTCTAAGGCCCACTTGCACCAACTTCTGAAATGTGTTTAAATTGTATTTAAACACGAAATTTCTATGAAAAATTGAGTTTAAATATGACTTAAACACATTTAAGAATTTGGTGCAAGTGGGCCTAAGTGTGAGAGCGCTTAAATATAATCGCACTCACACGTATACACTGTATGTAATGAGTGTAATATCGTTGTCTAAACATAGCTAACTTATAAAAAAAACACGTTTAAAGACGTACAAATATTTGGGTCAGCGCAGTCACTGATATTTTTCATACCTATCGATCAGTCATAAATGGCATAAGGGGATAACAATGTTTTTTTAATAGCCTATTTTTTAATAGCAATTTCTCCTTCCAAACCTTTTTATACTGTGCTGCAGATGTAGCAAAAACCAGCCAGTGTAACCTCCTCCCGTCTTATTTCTCCTATTAATTTGGTTTGAAATAAAACGAGCGTGTACAGCTATATTATATTATAAAATAAAATATACAAAGTTGAAGTGGAGGCACACAAATATTTGTGGGTCGTGGGGTTAAGGCCGTCCGTCATTTTTATCACTCGAGGTGCGAGTGATAAAAATGGCAAAAAAGTGACAAAAATGGCCAGATGGCCATGTTTGTCATCAAATCAGACTAAGCAATCGGGTAGAGTAAGTTTTCTCAGTAGTATGAAAATTATTTTCCTTTCCTCCCAGAACTACCAGGTGAAGGAAAGTAAGAAAGAAAAATAAACTAGGACAACTTAAAGTGCGGTGCAGAACAAACTTCGTACTTCCTCCGCTTGTTAGCAAGAAACGGGAATTAAAAAAAAAACTTCAAGAGGTTTTATACGAAGAATCACGGGCATACCACGAGAACGACTGGTACATTTATTACTTGGTCGAACAGAAATCACCGAATACAAATTTACTTTTTCAATAAATAAACCGAAGCAGAGAGGTGCGTTGACGCGATGCGATTAACAACCACCCCACCAGTTTACCCTTGATAAACATGAAAGGATTTCCATAAAAAAATCAGCGTCAGTATTAATTCCGTGCGCGTACGGCTTCAAAGCTATCACGCGCACATTTTAGACAAATCAGACTGAACGTCTGCTCTTTCATGAAATACATAAATCTCATGTGAAAGAATTGCATGGATATACCCTTGGTTTTTTTTACTTTACAAAGAGCTACTAACATCTATTCATAAAAATCTCAGTGTCATGGTGATTGTGGTGTGTGCTGTCCTCCGAAACGGATAAACCGATTTTTATGTATATATATGATAGGTATGAGAATAGGTCGTAAAGTATAATTTCATATCGCTAGGTAATAGATGTTTTGAAATTACAGTTGGACTCGGTAACTACCGAGTCCAAAACGGTAACCGGGTTCTAGAACTTTATTTATTTTCCGGGAAGGACAACGACTGCCGGGCCCGCGTAAGTGTATGTATATTTCTCAAGCCTAATACATAGGCGACAATATCAACTAAACAGATTTATTCAAAAAGGGGCATCTAAAAGTACCTATATAAATTTACATAACATAACATACCATCACGCCTATATTCCCCTAAGGGTTAGACAGAGGTGTACTAATGTACACCCACAGTTCGCCGGTATGCTTAGGTCCCATGTAATAGGGGGCGAGCCTATTGCCATTAACCGGGCACAAATTCCTAACTCCGAGCTGCTACTGGGAATTTCATAGAAAAACCCAATAACACTTGGCTTGACCTGGGAATCGAACCCAGGACCTCTAGCGTAGCAGTCGCGCTCAGGACCACTTGGCTAATGAGGCAGTTTAAAGTATATTTTGGAAACAATTTGTTAAATCAGCAAATCAAATATCAAAACTTTGTAAACAAAGGTCATAAAAACAAGTTTCGGGTAGTTGAAAACATGTTTCGGATAATAAAAACATGTTTGAACTGCCTCAATAGCCAAGTGGTCCTGACCGCGACTGCTACGCTAGAGGCCCTGGGTTCGATTCCCAGGTCGAGCAAAGTGTTATTGAGTTTTTCTATGAAATTGCCAGTAGCAGCTCGGAGTTAGGAATTTGTGCCCGGTTAATGGCAATAGGCTCGCCCCCTATTACATGTGACCTAAACATACCGGCGAACTGTGGGTGTACATTAGTACGCCTCTGCCTAACCCTTCGGGGACTACAGGCGTGATGGTATGTTAAAACATGTTTCAAATAATCGCAACATGTGTGTAAGCTTAAACGACTTGACACATTTGTTTACCTAACACGCACCGAGCTTCCTTTCTCGTCCGTCTCAAGGTGCACTGGAGTAATTAAAATCAATTTACACAACCAATTAATATGGGCAGCAGCAATAATTTGTGTAGATAATGTCGTATTTGAATGTTTTGTTTTATGGGTCTAGGTTTCAAGGTTAATTAATTTAGCTTCCGATTGTGGAATCGTAAATTAATGTAGGAACAAGACTAAAAAATTGTTCGAGGTTTTTTGACGAGATTTTTTTTGACTGGAGTTTGAACCCTTAGTTTGCATGATGCGAAGCAAGGTATAAAATGGACCCTTTTGGGCTCTGGATTTGACTCTGGCTCTGCTATATACGGGACGAAACTTAATAAACTGCCTCATTAGCTTAGCGGTTCTGAGCGCGACTGCTACGCTAGAGGTTCTAGGTTCGATTCCCAGGTCGAGCAGTGTTGTTGAGTTTTTTATGAAATTCTCAGTAGCAGCTCGGAGTTTAGGATTTGTGTCTGGTTAATGACAATTAAGGCCCGCCCCCTATAACATGGGACCTAAACATACCGGCAAACTGTGAGTGTACACTGCTGTAGTACGCCTTTGGCTAACCTTTCGGGTAATACAGGCGTGATGGTACGAAACTTAGTAAAACTGTTTGGTGCTGCTTCTTTTATATGAGGTAGCCAGATGGTTCACTAGATTCTACCAACAAACGTATTAGGTTTTCTGCGTTACATTTTAACCTCACTTTTTCGGCGAAACACAACGTAAGTGTAGTATTACGCCAGTTTTCTGTGAGGCCGTGGTATCATTTCGGTCGAGCCGGCCCATTCGTGCCGAAACATAGCTCTCCCACGATGAAAAACGTGGACTGTGTTAAGTAGGCTTTTGCCCAGAAGCTGGACAGAAAAGCGGCCACCTAAATAATAAAAAAAATTGGGTGAGGTCCACTCAAAAATCAACGCCATAAAAAGCTGTGTTTTTAGGTAAATAAATGGCTGGATTATCTGCAATATATCTCCGGGAGCCATGTCCAGCTAGGACTTGTCAAAGGATACACGTATAACCATAACTTTGAACTTCAAACAAGCCAGTAGATATATATGTATATATATGCAACATAGGATGTGCTTTCAGGATCTGCATAAATATGCAAGTAGGATACATCTGCCGGAACCGGATGTGTTTTTGATTTGAAATGGCAAAAACTATTTGGGTTTCAGAAAATATACAAAAATACGTGCTGTTTTAGTAGGAATACCTATTCTTTTAATACATTTTGCAAAAACATTTGTTTTAGGTCCTGTCTAAATAAGTTAAACTTGAAATAAGGAGATTCTCAATTCCACTGTACCTATAGGTATATTGTGTTTATTATTTTTATCTGTGTGCATAAATTGTTTATTTTTGAAAATATAAATTGAATTAGGAATCTCATTTGTGCACAAAAAAGAACTCGATCTACTATTTCGTGTATTTCATAGATTTTTATAGACACAGACAGATCTTTGCTTCGAAAAATTTGAAGTGTATCGACGGACGCGAAGTAGATACAACCAGATTCAAAACAAATATATATTCGAAAAACAAATTTTGTGTCTGTCTCGGATTGGATCATACCTCGGCGCTACGGTTGTGCCGAGGTGATCATCTTGAGTGGAAAAAAGATGAAAATCATTTACATAACATAACATACCATCACACCTTTATTCCCCGAAGGGTTAGGTAGAGGCGTACTAATGTACACCCACAGTTCGCCGGTATGTTTAGGTCCCATGTAATAGGGGGCGTGCCTATTGCCATTAACCGGGCACAAATTCCTAGCTCCGAGCTGCTACTGGGAATTTCATAGAATAACCCAATAACACCTTGCTCGACCTGGGAATCGAACCCAGGACCTCTAACGTAGCAGTCGCGCTCAGGACCACTTGGCTAATGAGGCAGTTAGTTCAGTAAGAAATAAAAATATAATATATCACGTACTGTATTCCCCGAAGGGATAAGCAGAGATATTATAAGGTACTCCCACAGTCCGCTGGTACATTTAGGTCTCATTTAGTTGGGGCTAGCCTATTGCCTTTAACTAGGCACAAATACCTACAAACTCCGAGCTAGAAACACACTCTTCGTTCTGGGAATAAAAGCAAAATAAACGAAATGTTCAGTCTATAGAAAACAAACCAATTGAAATCTAGTTTTGAAATCCGAACAGCGAAACCGTCTATCAAAGATATTTTAGCAAAAAACAGTCCTGTTTTCGATAGCCTATAAGCATTCGTATATTCCTTTGTCTGTTTTGGGAGCTTGTTGCTAGTTTTTAATGGAATTTTTGGAATCTGTTCTATAACAGCGGACCTCACGTTGATAGAAAATAAACAATGTTCGGTATTTGAATTTTTTGTTTGAATAACGAACGAATTCTGAGAGAAACAAATTTAATGGTATTTGAGCCAATTATAATAGAGTATTCGTTTTTTGAGCGATAATTTATATTTCAAAGAAACCCATTTAGAATTATATAGAGTCAGATTTGTCGTTACAAAGTAGTTAATATTTAATCAGCATTAATCATATCTACACTAATATTATAATGAGAAAATATTATATTAAAGATTAAAAATTATTTCACTAACTGAATGCTACCTACAATGTTACTCAGTGATAATCACTGAATAACATTGTAAGCTATTTTTTTTATGGGATAGGGGGGCAAACAATCAGACGTATCCTGATGGTAAGCGATAACCGCCGCCCATGGACACCTGCAACACCAGAGGAGTCGCAAGTGCGTTGCCCGCCTTTTAAAAGGGTTTGGGCCTCCGGTAACCTCACTCACTCGGCGAAATACAACGCAAGCGTTGTTTCACGCTGGTTTTCTGTGAGGCCGTGGTATCACTCCGGTCGAGCCGGCCCATTCGTGCCGAAGCATGGCTCTCCCACGTGAAGAAATAATTATATGCTATATTGTTAAACGAGTTAAAAATGATGTCACTTTACGTCATAATCGTAAACCAATGTCACTTTCTTGTACTTCTGGTCGTCCGACATTAGAAAGGGCGACTTGGGAATCAAACCCAGGACCTAGCGTAACAGTCGCACTTATGTCCATTAATCTAATGAGTTCGTTAACATGATGTTAAAATAATGCTTATTAATTAGTCTATCTATCTCAAACAACAGTTAGATATATACTCAAATGGTTTAAGAACAAGATAACATAACATAACATACCATCACACCTGTATTTCCCGAACGGTTAGGCAGAGGCGTATTAATGTACACCCACAGTTCGCCGGTATGTTTAGGTCCCATGTAATAGGGGGCGAGTCTATTGCCATTAAACGGGCACAAATTCCTAACTCCGAGCTGCAACTGGGAATTTCATAGAAAAACCCAATAACACTTTGCTCGACCTGGGAATCGAACCCAGGACCTCTAGCGTAGCAGTCGCCCTCAGGACCACTTGGCTAAGGAGGCATAAGAACAAGATTTACATCTAAAATGGCTTAGTATGCTAATGAAAAGATGGGAAGTCACACAAACAGCATGCGTGAATAGTTTTGGGTTGAACATCCTAATTAAATGATTAGAATATTCTAGAAACTGATTCGATAGGCGATTTAGGTTTCATACCTTAAATTTCGAGTATAAATTGTTGATTAATGGAGAATTGGAAGCGGCGGTAGCCTAATGGCTAGGGCGTCGAACTTGCGATCATGTAGTTGCCGGTTCGAACACCACCCATTGCACTACCGACGTGAACCCACTCGTAACACAAGCATTTAGCTTAGCACGAGGGGTTAACAAGAATACTAGTAATGTGCAATCCGCATTGCTAGTAAGATTTAAAAAAAAAAGATTCTGCTTAAATTAGACAAGTCGAGATTGTAGTTCTGTCTATATTTAACCTGTAAAATCTCCTTATAATTCATAATAAAGATTTAAAAAAACCTGAGCGCGAGAACAGTTCTCTAGATATGATGTTAGAGGTCCTAAGTTCGATTCCCATGCCACGATTGGCGAACGTATTGTCATTGCCGGGCCCAAATTCCAAACTCCGAGCTGGTACTGGGAATTTAATAGAAAGACCCAATAACACTGCTCAGCCTGGGTGTCGAACCCAGGACCTCTAGCGTAGCAGTCGCACTCAGGAACACTAGGCTAATGACGTAAACTTTAGTTTAAAAGATGCCTTCTCTTTCAGTCTGTCTCATATTTTCATTATTTTAGATCCCTACTATTTTAAAATTGTAAAAAAACTATGTCTGTATATTGAAGATATTAAAAAAAAACACATGGGTTATGGTATTTAAACGTCTCCGAATCCGAAAATGTGATTGTCTGTTTGTTACGGGTTGGCGCAAAAACTACAGAATAGATTTTCATTTTGTTATCACTGTTAGAAAGTGTGTGCTCCAAATAAAAAACTGGTATACTTCTTATCTCAAATAATTAAACGGAACCAGAGATACAGCTTGACCTCTCTAATGTATAGAGACCCTTACAAAGAAGAGATCATCACTGTTGGTTATTGAGCTTCAAGTGAGCGAAGCCGCGGGCAGAGGCTAGTATTATATATTATTATATAGATTACTTACTCGTAGAGTCTGATGTAGGTGCAATAACAGCAACAACCAGTAGGATTGCGACCGCCCACCGGAGCAAACTTGGTGGCCACTGAAACAACAAAATTAATCATGAATATTTAATATCCAATTAATTTCCAAATCATATTCTAATCGAATCAGATTTCCGATGAACCTTCTGAATAATAAATTCGAAAACTGAATAATAACATGTTCCATCGGGATTAATGAAAAACCTTTCCTTAGTACAATCAGCTTATAAGATAATTATACAGGCAGTTAAGAATATCTATCTTATATATATAAAAGAAAGTCGTGTTAGTTACTCCATTTATAACTCAAGAACGGCTGAACCGATTTGGCTGAAAATTGGTGGAGAGGTAGCTTAGAACCAGGAAACGGACATAGGATACTTTTTATCCCGTTCCCGTGGGATGTGATGACAGACCGAATTCCACGGGGGCGATGCCGCGGGCAGAAGCTAGTATGTATATAAAAGAAAGTCGTGTTAGTTACTCCATTTATAACTCAAGAACGGCTGAACCGATTTGGCTGAAAATTGGTGGAGAGGTAGCTTAGAACCAGGAGACGGACATAGGATACTTTTTATCCCGTTCCCGTGGGATGTGATGACAGACCGAATTCCACGGGGGCGAAGCCGCGGGCTGAAGCTAGTATATTATAAAAATAGAACATGCGATTTGTGTCAAAACGTGCATACATAACTCTTTTGCTGAGCGTACCAGCTCTTAAATGTTCTGATCCCAAACAACAAAATTGGATTCATTTGAACTGTACCTCAAAGTGGGTTAATAAACTGTTGGAATATAAATTTGACATAGTATCATCACGTTTCAAAGTTAGACTAAGTTGAACACTCATAAATCGCCAATTTTGTTTAAAAGCTGAGCAAAGGTTTAATTAGGCCCTTAATATTATAAATTCAAAAGATATTATCAACTTTTTGTGAAGAAGATTTCAAAGAGTATTAGAGTAACACCATATTATTATTTAATGAACATATTTTTTACATCAGACGAAACGCTGCATAAATTTATAACATAACATACCATCACGCCTGTATTCCCCGAAGGGTTAGGCAGAGGCGTACTAATGTACACCCACAGTTCGCCGGTATGTTTAGGTCCCATGTAATAGGGGGCGAGCCTATTGCCATTAACCGGGCACAAATTCCTAACTCCGAGCTGCTACTGGGAATTTCATAGAAAAACCCAATAACACTTTGTTCGACCTGGGAATCAAACCCAGGACCTCTAGAGTAGCAGTCGCGCTCTGGACCACTTGGCTAATGAGGCAGTGGGATAAATTTACACAGTCTCTTATATAAAAAAAACTTCAACCTTCAAATATTTTTTAGGAAAAATAGCATTTCATATTCTATATTCCAGAATTTTCTAAAATACTTGCATGAAATATGCGGGCAAGGTTGTAACAAAATATATATATATAATATTTTTGCCATATCTTGTCTCTCTCTTCACTTTAATATTTTCGTAAGTGGTTCGTGCGACAGGACCTTTAGGACAGGTCCCATTTTTTGAAGTGACAATTTCTTTAGCAGCCTTGTTCACTTTTTGGGAAGGGTAAAAAATGTTAAAATCGCGTCAGGACACGTGACCTGATCGAAAATTCGTAAGACGGTTGTAATAGTTCTGAAGTGTTACATTTTTAATGTAGGTAATACTCGTATAAATTGTCATGTTTGTGTACGATAGCGCAATAAATGAATATTGTATTTTACCACATAAATTATAGTACTTTTATACTGATAACTAAAGCACTTCGTGCGAAATTATTCCTTAACCATTCCAAAATATCAAAAAGACACAACGTTAATGTTCAAGTATTCACTTCTGCCTGCACTCCTGGAGTGCAATCCGTTGGTTTCTTACTAGAAATTGATGTAATACAAAAATATCAACAGGATTGTGATAGCATAGCCGTTACATATCAATTAAGTATCGCAAAAGATCATATTTATGTATAACAAAATTATCTTCACATGATATTGTAAGTAATTGCAAGTCGAAGAGATACCTTAGGGCTTTTTTGTTATTTGTATGCATATTGAACACCACCGCTGAGTGACGTCATACCGTCATCTAGGCCCCACTGAAAATCAGCGCTGCAGCGACTTAAGGCGCTGCAGCATTACGCTGAGTGGGGACCTTATTGCTATGAACAGCGGCGATGTGCGGTCGCCAGCACATCGGGTTATACAGAACTGTCAACTTTCTACGAATGATTTTGAACCTTAAATTGTTGATAATTATATGATACAAATCTATATTTGTATCATATTATACATGTAGAGTTTATATATTATATTTCATAATTTTAATATTTTTATTCATAATTAAGTACACCAACACTACCCACTATCTGTCTGATTCTTTTCTTCCAGTCCATCCAAAGGTTGTCTGGAAGAGATCGCCTTGTGCGATAAGACCGCCCATTGTGCATTAATTGAAGCTTTATGTTATTTTTATAATTATGTAAACGTTGTGTTATTGGTGTGCAATAAAGTGTATATACTATAATTAAGATCAAAATTGACGTAGAGGGTTTGACATTTTGTGGTGGCTTGATGTGCTGGCCACCGTACCTTCTGTTTGTTTAGTTTTAATATTTATTGTTACTTGTGTCTATATGTACTCGCTGTTTTTATAGTGATTAAACGTTTCTTTCTTTCTTTCTTATACCCTCTTCTACTTTCCAATTATTCCTCCCTTCTTCTCTAGACATACATTATTTTTACTATGAAGTATTTGATCCTTGCCTCTAAGAGCCGGACCTTGGGAATACCTAGGATTATTTCACAGTGCAGGGTCCGTATCTTGCAGTTTCACAGCAAGGGTTGCTATACATCATTAGGGCCTCATAAAATCTTACGTGTAAATCTACTAAGTACTATTCTTTATATCATATCAGTATGTTTAGGTTCCCTGAATTAGGGGCGAGCCTATTGCCATTAATTTTGAAGCGGCGCTAGCCTAATGGCGTTGGAAATTCCGATCATGTGGTTTCCGGTTCGAAAAATACCCATTGCACTACCGACGTGAACCCACTCGTAACACAAACATTTAGCTTAGCACGAGGGGTTAACAAGAATACTAGTAAAGTACGACCTACGTTGCAACCTAACTATCCTCTTTTTTATTTTAACTCGAGTCTAAGCTGCGAGCTACTTATATTTTAATTAAACAACACACTGCTCAACTCAACAACCTTTTAACCTCAACAGTGCTTACAAACACTGGAACTAATGTCACAGCATGGAAAATAATAAATGGTTCTTCCCCGCTAACCGCTCTCACTGCAACCTTCCCTCCACTTCAAGATTACAGTTTCAGTTGGCCGTCAACACGTCACTGCTATGAATAATGCAGCAGCGAGACGCGACCCCAGCATTGAGATTATACAACATATAGAATACCTACATACTTTTATATCAAATATGTAGGAGATGTTAGATTTCGTATCGACCGGTGTACTCTTTTTAAACCTTTTGCCATCCAGTACTGGATGTAAGTCTGTTCATATGACGACATTTCGACTCTCGAGCCACCTTGACTAAATAGTCACGCCATCTAATTTTTTGCGTACCGATGTATCTGCACTGTAGGATTTTCACCGTAGAATTTTGCCTTTATCTATCTATACTAATATATAAAGCTGAAGAGTTTGAAGTGCTGAAGCTGAAGAGGAACTACTGGTCCGATTTGAAAAATTATTTCAGTGTTAGATAGCCCATTTATTGAGGAAGTCTATAGGCTATATATCATCACGCTACGCGGATGAAGTCGCGGGCAGAAGCTAGTTTAAAATAACTTTATAATCTTAGCATGGAAAATGCAAAACAAATATACAAAAATACTTATATCTTTCAATTTTCACTAACCTAGATGCATTGATTTCAGTTTACTGTATGAATGTGTGTGCACTGTGAAAATGGTGTATTTGGAGAACAGAATCACTGCCACCGTATATACAACCGTATTGATTTAATAAGCTTTGCGATTGAACACATAAGCCCATTGTTCCCGCGAACTGACAGATACCTACGTTACTGGATTTTAATCAAAGGGTATTCATATCTGATGCAAGTTTAACAGGCTACATTTATTAGGGCCTGTTTCACCAACTCCGGATAAGCATTTTCTACAAGATACATTAAAAAATGGAACAGAATATTGTATGAATTTTTGTGTCAGATAATTTATCGGGGACTTATCAGAAGGCGGTGAATTAGACCCTGCGTTCAGTTCATCACATACTATCACGCCGGTATTCTCCGAATGGTTAGGCAGATGTGTACTAATGTACAGCCAAATGTAATAGGAGGCGAGCCTATTGCCATTATTTGGGTACAAAAAACTCTTAGCTGCTACTGAGAAAAGGGCCATCATAAAAAGGCCCTATAGCACGTTTGACCTGGAAATCGAACCTAAGATCTCTAGCGTAGCAGTGGCGCTAGGCTAATAGTAATATAGTAAAGACAGTTACACGATGTAATCTATACATCTATACAAATAAATAAAATTGGAGTGAATGTTTGTAATATTAAAATAACCGCTTTTTCCTAAGTGCATTCGGATGTATACATGGTACATACACCAAAACAACATTTTTAAAAAAATTGTCCGTCTGTTTTTTCGGGCTTATCTCTGAAATGGCTGGACCGATTTTGACGGGACTTTCAGTGGCAGAAAGCTGATGTAACAAGCAAATGAGGCTACTTTTTTTTAAATAATACGCGGACGCAGTGGCGGGCAAGCTAGTGCTGTAATATAACAACTTTGCCTGGAATGATACGCTTAAATCCGTTACAACCATTGCTCTTTACTCGTCGAATCTATTGAAAAAGCTGTCATTGCTGTCCTCAACTTCGTTAAACATACATCTATCATCTGAATATCATCTGAAGAGTTTGTTTGTTTGTTTGTTTGTTTGCTTGAACGCTAATCTCAGGAACTACTGGTCCGATTTGAAAAATTCGTTCAGTGTTAGATAGCCCATTTATTGAGGAAGGCTATAGGCTATATATCATCACGCTACGCGGACGAAGTCACGGGCAGAAGCTAGTAATTGATAAAAGGAAACTTCCAAGAATTTGTATTGAAAAGTTGTTTCGAACTTGAATTTCCATCATCTAAGTTAGGACTTGTTTGTCAGATTAATTACTTTTCATATAATTAGCAGCTCCGAGTTTGGAATTTGTGCCAAATGGCAATCGGCTCACTCTCTGTTACATGGGACACTTACGAACTGTGGGTGTACATAAGTACGCCTCTGCCTAACCCTTCGGGGAAAACAGGCGTGATGGTATGTTACCCTGCGAAGACTACAGTACTGTTGTCAACGCATGCATCAAACGCTCAGAGTAATTGTCTTACTTCAATGGTCAAACGCATGGTAGTGTGTGTAATGTTTTTTTTATTAATTCAATTTATTTTTTGAGCATTATTATAAAATAATATTAGCATTCACATTCATAATCCTTAATGTGCGCAATATGCTTAAAAAGTGGTACAAAGTTATCTCTTCGCGTATTATTATTAGTAATTAAAAGCAACCAACGCCTTAACACTGTGTAATATGTTACACGCTCGTGTTACACGTTACACGAAGTTTTACACGTTACACGATCGTGTTACACGTTACACGAGTTTGTTACAATTGTGTCACCTGCACCGGCTCAAGTTATGTGAAGCTCTATATACACTAATTACGGTTTTAAAAGAGGATGGCATTTCAAAAGTTTATTTTTATTTGTTTTTGTTTTTATTTGAATAGGGCTGTTAGCGAGTTTTTTTTTTGTTTATGTAAATTAATTTTTGTGTACAGCTTCAAGCAGCTGCGGGTCTTGCGAAACTTCAGTTTGACGAAGTTGGAATGAAATAGGAATTGGATTTTATTGTACTTAAATAAAAAGTCTGTGATGATATGGTAGAAGAAGTTTGTTGGATTAGTTTGTTTTTACCCGACTATGAAAAACGAAGGGAATAAACCGAAAAGTATGAAAGAAGACAATTTTCCCTTGTCCAGCAACAGTGGTGCCCAGCTTATAGCCGGAATATTGTCTTGTTTCATACTATTTAGTATATTTTTTTTGTTGTCGGGTTTTATTACGAAAATGATACGCAATAATTTATAAAACTAAGATGCCTATGAGAAAATAAATAAAAATATGGGTATTACGCAATTCTCCCAAAATCCCTTTTCAATAACAACAAAAAAAGTAAAGAAAACCAGTCCTCATTATAATCTGAAATATGTAGTAGGTAAATCAATTCCATTATTTCTGTTTCACGACTTTCTTAGAAGTTCGAATCCCTCCAGACAATTTTCATAATTGCGTAGTTTCCAATAAACTGAAATAAATCTTTCATAAAATATATAACGGCGGGGAGACCGCGGAATTATTTTTAGGAACCGTGACGTCAGCATTGCTGACGTCACGATTCATTTCATCACTGTCCATTTCGACTTATGGTAGGTAAGAACTCGTGGGTAACTCTTAAATCAATCCAATTACAAGGCAAGCCAATTGCTACAACTTTTATTTGGTTCTAACGCTATCTAAATTTACCAATGTTATTAGTTCCTAAGAAAACATACAAAGAAACAGTTTTAACAAAATAGAAAGACACCGCTATTTTATAATAAGCAACAAAAGAATAGAGTAACACTTAACTTATTCGCTGGACGTCCGCTCTGGTCGGCTGCTCGAGCAAAAGTGCCTCCAGAGGCGGGCCGCCCCACCGAAGCGAAGTGTCAACAAAAACAAAAGTCAAACGTCAGAACGAAACGTCATGAACGACATGAACTAAACGCCATAAGTGGCGCCATCTTGTGACCGACTCTAGGTGAATGTTATACAGACGACACAACTTGGTCAGTAATGCGTAACATTATAAATGGGCTTAATAAACCATTGAAGTAAGACATAATAAACCAAGTTGTATCGTCCGTACGTTCCACAGAATGCAATGGTTTTTGTCGAAACTTTACAAAATGAATAAATCAGCGAATTCAAAATCTTATAAAATTAGGTACGTCACAGGTTTATCGTTTCTACAAAAAGATAAACCTGTGTCGATTGTAAATACATTTGGGAACTATAAAAAGATCAGAATTAGAGTAAAACACATTTTTAAACTAGGTAAATATAAAAATAATGATCTAATAATTTCGCTGCGCCGACATATAATATGATCAACTTTTTGAGTTTTGAAGCCGTAATGCTTTCAATAATATTAGTAACGATGAATTGAAATCGTGGGAGAGCCATGCTTCGGCGCGAATGGGCCACCACGGCCTCACAGAAAACCGGCGTGAAACAGCGCTTGCGTTGTGTTTCGCTGGGTGAGTGAGGTTACCGGAGGCCCAAACTCGGCGGGCAACGCACTCGTGACTCCTCTGGTGTGGCGGGTGTCTATGGGCGGCGGTTATCGCTTACAATCAGGTGATCCGTCTGCTCGTTACCCCCTATTCCATAAAAAATAAATAAATCTACATGAATCTGCTTAGGCAGAGGTGTGCTGTGTTAGAATTACAGTTCATCAATTTTGTGAGCGAAAAGTAACTTATTCGCTCATAATATAGGCAATGCCTAGAGTAAAGCTAGCCATAGCTAAGTTATCGTTAAGCTATCGTTAAAAAACGAAAACGAACGAACGCCGGCAACGATAGCTTATTCAATTAAAGAGAAGTTTATATTAAGATATCTTTTATTTAAGGCCTATTGCTGTTCTTTCGACGTCCACTGCTAAACATAGGCCTTCCCCATAAACATCCACAAGCACCCCCATCGCGTTGAAGTTAGTCCCACACTGCGTTTCCCGGTGTTGTTACTAGACCTAAATCTAAACGAATATAGAAAAACCTATTAATACTACTCACCACTAGCAACAACTGAAGCAATTAAAATGAAGTCAGATTCCCAAAAAAGACTGACTGAGAAATAACTTAAATAAAAGTACTATAGTCATTTATTCCACGTAGCTAAAAATAGTGCAAAATAAGGACAACGCCAACGGCGCTTTTAATTTAAAATCACTATCACACCGAACAATAAGGGTTGTACTGATGACAGAAAAATTATGACAAATGAATCCATGTTCGAGAAAAAATATATTTTTTCAAAAAGTTTCTGTCTGGTTTTTAGTAACTCCAAAAATGTAGGTCAATATAATATTTGGAGACGTTAGAAAGGTTAATGGCGACAGTCTGTCTGTCTCTAAGTCGTGAGTTCTTATTTTAATCTTTCATTTTAGTTTCTTTACATAAATTATTATGACGCTTTTTGGTATGGAACTCACACGTAACATCAGGTTGTTTGTATCAATGTTATTATATCAATGTTCAATCTAACATTCGAATAATCGTACAAATAGAAGTTGCCATACAATTTTGTATTGTCTGATTAATTTTTTGCTTTCATTAATAATAATATATAATATATAATATATATATAATATATAATTTCAATAATATATATTTTCCATACATTATCTTTTTCTAAATTCGTTGATTCAAATGACAGATTGCAATTTCTTTATTTATTTTGAAGTTTTTATTGAAATTGAACTATCATCTGCTATTATGATACTAGAAAAATCATCAAAACAAAAGGAACATACATAAAATAATGATAACATTGTCACAGAAAAAGGACACTTATCTAAAATAATATGAAAGCAACAATAAGCTCGTTTGTTTTGCATTAGACTGAAATAGTGCCTCAAAACTTGTATAGCACCATCCCTCTCGCTCGATCTGTTCAGAAATTACATATAAAAATTATTTCTCGATTATTCTGCGCACCGTACGCGACAGTACAAATATTAGCACCGTGTCCGAGCCCGCAGTAATTTATTAAACGCGTCATGCACCACGAGCTATCGCAGTAACAGTGAAAAATGGATCAAATTGCTTTGTGTTGGTTTACGCTGGCTATTACGACCGGTCGCCATGGTAATTGAGCTTGTTTGAGTAAGTAATTGAGAGGCGTATTAGTAGAGAAGTCATGACTTTAATTGGAAAAAAATAGATGGAGGAGAAAGACAATGTAATAGGCGATACTGGAGCCGAATATATGATTTTTAGAATTGATGACTGTATATCAACTTATAATTCAAGATCTACTTGACAGATTTCGCGGGCGGAAGCTAGTGGTTTTTGATAAAACAATATCTCAATTATCTTTAACAAAAAAAGAGTAGGTATATTTATGTTACAGTCGAAACTCATAACCAGTCAAAACCACTTTTGACTTGACTGTTTTTTGCAGTTAAAAGTACTTTTGACCACGTCCTTAGTTAAAACACTTTTGACTGGTTATGAGTTTTGACTGTAACGTAAGTATACATGTTACTTATCGATATATTCCCAACAGTATCAAGAAACAAGATTTTCTTCCATGAAACGGCTAAAGAAGTTTGTACACTCGAGTACGTAGGAAAATCTCGTCTGAATATTGATTGATTGTTAGAGCTTACAAAAAACATGTTGACTAGAACCAATACGTGCCGTCTGTAGACTTGTATTACTAAAGAAGGACCAATAAGGTCAAGATAACCAGTCAACGATATCGTATTTGTTTTACTTTATGTAGGTACGAGAACTTACACAATATATCATGATGCATTTATTCCTCGATGAGTAACATGCACGGTTCGCCGATATGTTTAAGTCCCATGAAATAGGGGTTGAGCCTATTGCCATTAACCGGGCAGATATTCAAACTACGAGCTGCTACTGCTACTGTGAAATTCTTTCACAGTAAAACCCAATAACACTGGTCCACCTAGGAATCAAACCCAAGATATTAAGCTTAGTAGTCACGCTTAGAACCACTAGGCTAATGACGCAGTTGATGTAGTAAATTATCGCTTAATGAATACTCGTCTAGAAATTGAGTTTTGATTTTCCAAGCACAGAGCTTCTTGGGCTCAAATTCGATCAAAGCCTAAATTATACTAAAGCCTGAATCTTTCCTTTTGGCTTCGTAGTTGGGTAAATAGTATTAACTAGGTGAGCAGGAAGGTTGCCTAATGGAGTGTAAATCAATTTAGTAGATGCTTGGAATTCAATGTATCAACGTCGAGTGATTCATTCCAGGCATGACAGATGGCGCTGGAGGTGAGTCGTTTTTAATACATTATTATTGGCTGTTATTTTTTCTCAGAAAGTGAAGAAAGTGAGTGCTATGATATTATGTAGTCAGTTTTTTTTCTAATATTTAATAATATAATAATGTTAATTGGAATATCTACGTAACCGTGGCCGTGTGTTTAAATTCAAATAGAAACAATACTGAGGCCCACTTGCACCAACTTCTTATATGTGTTTAAATTGTATTTAAACACGAAATATCTATGAAAATTTGTATTTAAATATGACTTAAACACATTTAAGAATTTGGTGCAAGTGGGTCTGAATCTGCAAAGGGTTCATACACGAAATGTTTTATTAAAAAAAACAACAATTTCGACAAATTCAATTGCTTCAAAGACAAAAACTTTTTTCTTGTACCTACTTGAATGTTAAATTCCCTACGTTTAAATATAGAATAACGGGAAAAAAGCGTTAAATAAGTAAGCAGCTTTTCGGAAAAAATAAGATTTAAAATACGAAAATGGCTCATGGCAAGAAACCTTTTTGAACGCATTATTGCAAATGTTAACCCTCCTGTTGCCACTAAAAGCTACATTAGGAATATAAAAAGGGTACAATCTTTACCAAAACGTTTAGCAAAGATACTTCCGCGACTTAAATGTGTTTAGACTATGTGAAGACTATCGCTTTTAGAGGGCCCTCTGACAGCAGTACTCAATATAACATAACATACCATCACGCCTGTATTCCCCGAAGGGTTAGGCAGAGGCGTACTAATGTAGTACACCCACAGTCCGCCGGTACGTTTAGGTACCATGTAATAGGGGGCGAGCCTATTGCCATTAACGCCCGGTTAATGGCAATAGGCTCGCTCACAAAAACAGAAAAACCCAATAATACATTGCTCGACCTGGGAATTGTACCCAGGACCCCTGGCGTAGCATTCGCGGTCAGGACCACTAGGCTAATGAGGCAGTACTCAATATAAATAGACTACAAATTAGGTTGCTACAAAAAAGGTTAGTTAAATATCTTTTTGTGATTTTTTTTTGCATTTTTCATGCTAAGATTATAAAGTTATTTTAGTGAAGTCTCGTAGGCAGGATCGAATCTGCGTCTTCTGGCTAGGTACGCCAGACCTCTAAGCCACCGCGAGTCCCTACTACTACGAGACGAATTTTTCCTTCACTAAAATAATTAAGTTTAGTTAAACTTTTATTCCAGCTTAAACAAGAGTAAGTAATAAATCCGTTTCGCTCTTCCAACCATAATTTAATTACAGTAACTTTTGCCTTAACACAAATGATAAGAAAAGGAAGTAAAGGTATCGCTAACGAACACACAGTAAATTGAAACAAGCAACAATTAGCAAGTTGTTCGCACAGTGTATCAGCGTTTTACTATTGTGGCACGCACGCGCAAGGTCGAATGAAAGGAAAAGGCGCTGGATACAAAAACATTACAGAGTAGCAAGACACAGAGGCAGCAATTTGATCTAGATGTATTGTTTTTGTTGGGTTTTAATTTTAATAATATATAGAGTGGCGTAGGTTTGTATTTGCAGTATGTACAGACTAGTTAGATACAGAGAGATTAAGTAGCTTTTTGAATTGATATTCTTAAAAAAAAGTCATGATAAGGTTCTGTACATACTACTACGCTCATACCGATTAAAACTTAAATTTATCTTATTTTTGGTATTTTTATTACACTAAAAGTGATGATAAATAATATTGCACGAATGAAAATTTATTAATAATTTAATGATTTATTAAAATAAACGTCACGTAACGTTTGAAAACATTTTCATACGTCACGCACACATTTAATTACTTCAGGCTGGTGCGGGCCTAGTTTATCTCGATAGTCTTTATTATTAGTATTAAATTATTTATTTGAACTTCACTGGTATATTTTAAGTCCCCTGTAATATGGGAGAAACGTGTTGCCATTAACTAGAAAATTAACCAAACTCCAACCTGATTGTAAATATTTCATAAATAACCAAATTATGTTTTATGTTTTGCTTGATTTAGGAATCGATCCCAGGACCTCTAGCGTAGCACTTGCGCTGCCGACCACTACACTAATGACTGTTATGGTGCTTTATTTCAGTCAGACTAAAAGGAATTTTTAAATAAAAAAGTAGTTAAAAAAAGAGTTAAGCTTAATAATCATACAGATACTATGCGGAAGTTTGAATGTAATTATTTACCGGTGAACTTACCACAGCAGAGACTGAATGTGACATGGAACAAGTAGCGTGCGTCATTTACAGAGAAGTGGGTGTCATGAGAATTACCTACAATAAAATAATATATTCTTTATTTTAAGTACCTATTCACAAATGTCTAAGGTTAAGCTAATTTTAAATACTAGCTAGTATATGTAAATGTATGAAGGATAGTATACTTTTGTACTACTACTACTACTAGTAGCGGTTAGCGCTGGTTTGATTCTCACATAAGAAAAATACTCGTGTGTACTCGTTTCGCATCTGGGTATACTTTTTATGTTAATTATAATATGTTTATAAAGTACCCTTGCGACACAGAGCTTGTTCCCTAGTACAGGAGCTGCTTTTTAAAGAGAAAAGAAGCTACAAAGGAAAAACAACACTGTCATTCTAATTTATATTCTTTGGTATGATAATATTTACACGTGGGAGAGCCATGCTTCGGCACGAATGGGCCGGCTCGACCGGAGTGATACCACGGCCTCACAGAAAACCGGCGTGAATCAACGCTTGCGTTGTGTTTCACCGAGTGAGTTGAGGTTACCGGAGGCCCAAACCCTTTTAAAGGCGGGCAACGCACTTGCGACTCCTCTGGTGTTGCGGGTGTCCATGAGCGGCGGTTATCGCTTACCATCAGGTGATCCGATTGCTCGTTTGCCCCCCTATCCCACAAAAAACAAAAGATAAACCAGGTGCAAATTTATTACAAGAAAAAAATGACATTGGAATTTGTTTATTAGTATGACATCGATAAAATGTTATCCTAATAAAACTAATTTCAAGTTTCGTAAATATTGGTACCACAGAAAATATCAAAAGCAATTTAATCACTTAATCAGGTTGATGACTAACAAGTATGAAGTTTAAACACTTCGCTTTCCCCAGGAAGTAGTCACAATAGTCAATAAATCTGGGCGTCTCATCTCGTGGGCGTTTGTCGGATTCCCTCTTTATTGCCGACGTGTGATTGTGTCATTTTATTGGCCAATTATGTAATGTTAAACTTTGATTGTGTTAGCAGACTATTGTATAATGTTTAATCATATGGTAATAACGTTTCGGGAAATAACAAAGCTTGTTGAATGGTGTAAATAGATGAAGATACCACCAACAATTTTAATAGTACCTAGGTAGGTACTTTGACTTCAAAGTGAAGAAGATTTTCACTGGTAGACACATAATACAACTTAATTCCAACTGGTTTTCCTATATAAGTAAAAATAAATAAAACATACAAGTTTATAATACCTAATAATGAACACTTTATTTCGCAGATATGTCTAAGTTTCATGTAGGCGAGCATATTGCCATTAACCAGTTACAAATCAAAATCCGAGCTGGTGAACTTTCTGTGAACTGAGAACATCACGAAAATTCCATTAATACCTAAGGCACTACTAATATTAGAGTTACCTAATAATATTTTATTATAATCTCTGCGGTAAGCTACTCTGTATTTGATCGCCTAGTAAGGTCATACGCTGTATCTAAGATAAGGTTTTCGTAAAAATTATAACAACTATGTTTTGTAGCATGCAATATAGCTATTTTTATATTAAGTAGCTAATAAACTTATACTTTGTGTTACTTTTAGATTTTGTTATTAGTTACAGTAGAATATTAATTTGAGGTAACTAGTCTGACAGCCTATATTTTTTTATGGGATAGGGGGGCAAACAAGCAGGCGGTTCACCTTATGGTAAGCGATTACCATCGCCCATGGACACCCGCAACACCAGAGGAGTCGCAAGTGCGTTGCCCGCCTTTTAAAAGGGTTTGGGCCTCCGGTAACCTCACCGACTCGGCGAAACACAATGTAAGTGTTGTTTCATGCCGGTTTTCACTCCAGTCGAGCCGGCCCATTCGTGCCGAAGCATGGCTCTCCCACGATGAAATAGTGCAGTTGGACAATAAAAGCTATATAATACATATCTAGGAATAGAAACCGGAAGCCACACTTAATTGCCGGAATTATGACTACTAAGCTAAAGAGGCAGGGGCATATTAAATCAGCCCCTATTACTGAATCCTCTAAGTCGTGAATCTCATAGCCGTTATTATAAGACAAGGAAAGGTCAGTACAGTTTTTAGTCGGTATGAGTCTGACTTACCCTGCCACCTGACGACGAAAAATAAAGAAAAGAAAGAAAGAAAAAGCTTTTATTTTCGTCCGTGTGACGCACAACAAACCAAAAAACAAATCACAAAAAAAATAATAGCAGTTTTAGTTAGTACCAAAGATGTATAAAATGTTTATTTATTGTAATTATATTGTCTTTAAATATTATTTACAATAAATGTACCTATTATCAATCAACACTCATACCTATAATAACAATATTAACCACATTAATATGTATGTATGTACCCATTGAAAAATAAGGGATTCAACAAAATCCGCAAAAACTAGTTTTATTTCAAGACTAGGTAATACCTACGTACGGTTTTGGATAAACGTATCTAACACCTAATATAATCGTGACCATTACAATTAAGACATATTTGAATGACATTGTTTTGACCTTTATTGCTGTAACTACATTAACGGCCGCACTCACAGATTTCAATTAACATTTAACCGTCATTAACCTGAAGGAGTAATAGCCTATTGATATGACCATTGGACTACCCAGTCAAAGGTTTTGAGTTCAAATCCAAGGCACGCACCTCTGACTTTTCGAAGTTATAACATACCATCACGCCTGTATTCCCCGAAGGGTTAGGCAGAGGCGTACTACTAATGTACACCCACAGTTCGCCGGTATGTTTAGGTCCCATGTAATAGGGGGCGAGCCTATTGCCATTAACCGGGCACAAATTCCTAACCTCGAGCTGCTACTGGGAATTTCATAGAAAAACCCAATAACACTTTGCTCGA
Source organism: Acronicta leporina (assembly GCA_947256265.1). Classification (NCBI taxonomy): domain Eukaryota; kingdom Metazoa; phylum Arthropoda; class Insecta; order Lepidoptera; family Noctuidae; genus Acronicta; species Acronicta leporina. Next base: position 14,697,169 of record OX366521.1, read on the forward strand.
CCTGGGAATCGAACCCAGGACCTCTAGCGTAGCAGTCGCGCTTAGGACCACTTGGCTAATGAGGCACTTTTCGAAGTTATGTGCGTATTAATAGTCAATTATCACGCTCTTAATGATTATTATTGATAGTTGTTATTGTTTTCTCGACGGCGTGTGAAGTCTGCCAACCCGCATTAGGCTAGCGCGGTGGACTAATCTTTCTTATTATGAGAGGAGACCCGTGCCCAGTAGTGGGACATATTATGGATTGATTAAGATGTCATCGACCTACCGGACCAGACGGGATACCTCTCAAAAGGAGAGCGATTAGGCTACAGTGCACCACGTTGGCCTAGTGCGGGTTAGCAGACTTCAGACGCCGTCGAGAAAACAATAACAACTATCAATAATAATCATAAGGTACTTAAAATTTCCCTTGTATCACATGTTAGGAGATGATTAAACAGAAAAAGATTTCCATATACGTATCAATGTTGACAAATTTTCTTCTCATGATTTTTCAGTTCTTGCTAGCATATAAAAGGCCCAAAGTGTGTACCCACTTCTTATACCGGGCATACTTACACACATACATACACTCACGTCCGTTTCCCATAGGGGTAAGCAAAAACGACAGAACGCCAACTTGCTACGATTCTTGCATACTTAGAAATCATTGGTTAATGTTTCACTAACGTAAATTAGTAGCTATGAGTGCGGCGATAAAGTAAGTCTCGGAAAAGCTAAGGTCTAAATCATTACCCCATTTAATCATAGAGGTAAAAATAATTACCGCATTATGGTCATTGACCTTGCTTTCCATGTTCATTCACATGTACTTATAAAAGAGCGTAGTTTATCATTATGTACTAATGTGTGCTTTCAAGGAAAAATACAGTACTTTCAATGCTATCTAATATTAGAATAAAATATTGTTATATTTAGTCATTAGTTGCAATCATGTAGTGAAGACATAGTTCTTCTCACTTCTAACTTAAAAGCATTTAAATTTTACTAGCAATGTGGGTCGCACATTACTTTTATTATAACTATTCTTTAAAGACAATCTTATGTTTAGAGTGGGTTTACGTCGGTAGTGCAATGAGCGGTCTTTGAACCGGCAACCACATGATCGCGCCACTTCTACAACGTTTGATTCATTTGACCGATTGATTCGTGGTTAAATAATAACTTTGCTGATCAATTTTATTGGTCTACAAGGTTAAACTGCTCTTACCATGCTCAGTCTATGAATGGGTGATCTTTCTAAATCGCAAAAAGCCTGTCAATTAGTAACCACCACCGATATTGTGAGGATGATATCGGTATTACCTAGAAATTATATTGTGGAGATCTTATGTCAGGCTCTTCGTGTAAATCCGTCCCCATCTGGATATACTGAAAGCCTCTTGATCACATTTACGAGGACCTTGATGAACTACGGTCCATTGCAATCACTGGACCCCAAGGGGTAAGTATTTTATAGCATCCTAGTTAAAGGTGTGACCGCCATACTACCTTGGTCCTATAACACTTGCAAAATAGACCATTTTTGAATTCATATTGCAGTATTAGCCTATTAGCGAGACAGTAACAAATATATCAACATCTTTCTCTCAAGATACCTATTTCTAATTACCAAACACATTATGACATTCATGATGTCAAACCTGTTTCTAATTACAAAACGGTTTTTTAACTAAACAGCTGTCATTAGCACATCACTATACGGCATTTAGTGATGGACAAATGAATTTCGGCATCCGAAATGTTGTCCAGAATTATCGATGTTTTTTGCCGTCCCTAATGTTTATAAAGTTTTGTGTAACAACAGAAATTGCTTGTATTTTTTGTTGTGATTTAAATTGGTCCATGTCATATTACTTTTAATTGAATTTTGGTACCAAACGCCGGAAGGTTTTTTACAACATTTTTACATTGCATGGCATTTTAGGTTGTTTATTTTTTATTTATAGTATTGCTCTATCTAAGATATATTTTTCGTATATTCGGTTTACATTATGTCACATGCACGATCTACCCCACTTAAAACAATTATTGTCAGTAGGCCATATCAATATTTGTTTTACGGGAGAAATACACGACCGTAGACGACGAAGCATATCAGCTGATTGGTCAAACATTGTCGCAATCGAGCCATCAATTCTGGCCAAAGTAAGAGATAATTCGTTTTTTTTAAATAAAGCTACCATCTTTCACGAAGTTAAGCATTCAACTTTCTACGCTTTCAAAGTCATTATCTTCTATTTCAGGAAATAATCTATTTCATCACCTTTGTATTGTATTTGATACTAATATAACGCGATATAATCCGTAAAGTTGTTTTATTTCAATATGTCTGATATTCGCGTAAGCTTCAGAAATCAATATTTCATCACCATTCATATTATTTCTTATGTCATTCCTAAATGCTATGTACACCGTTCCACTGCAAAGACTTGCAAGTGATATAGACGCGGGCGTGTTCTAATGCCTGTAAGACTGCAGTATCGGTACCAAGATAGCACATTTAGCAATACCGCTCTAGAATTCCACTTAGTGTTATTATTTCATTCGTTACATTAATTTTATTATAGTGTTATGCTTTGCAACGGTTAAAACACTTTTTAGTAAATATTTATGTCGAATTTTCCTTAAGAGACGAGTTAATGGACTCCTGCATTAGTCTAGTGGTCCCAAGCGCGACTGCTAAGCAAGAAGTCCTGGGTACAATTCCCAGGTCAAGCAAAGTGTTATAGAGTTTTTCAATAGTGATGGTGATGACGTAAAGATCAGATCTAGAATTAGAATTCTAGAATTTATTAACGCCAACAATCCAAATTAGCTTCTATATCCACTTAGGCGATCCAACTAAATTATCTTTTCTTGCAACCCGTTAATGTCATCCATTTTCCAAATACAACGCGGTAATCAAAAACACATTTAATTCTATGAACTTTCGTAAAAAAGAGAAAAACTTTTACTAAGGTTTGGAATTTCGGCTGGAAATTAAACAGTGCATGAAAAAATTTGGTCGTTGAATTTTCATCAGAGCAGAGGTTTTAAAGTGCAACAACATTAGGTCCAATGCCACGACAGATAAATATCCAATGAGACGTTTTACTGGACTCTGCAGCTTGAAATTGTCGTGGGCTAGTGATGGGGTATCGATTTTTTAAATTCAATTATCGATAGAATATAGTCAATTTCAATCAAAACTTCTCAAAATGTAAATAATATTGACTCTTGTCTTTATCAATATTTAAATTAAAAACACGAAATTATAATAATATGGAGTTTTATACCTAGTCGTTAATATAATTATAGTTATTCTACGTGCAGAAATCTCAAATATATTTCAACATAAAAATATACGGAAATTTTGTTAGGTTTATAAAGTAACAAAATTAACGTTATTCAAAATTAAATAATTACTATTTTTTAAGACGCATAGATCCAGGTCTGGTAATCTAATGATTGATTTCAAATGAGCTTTGCACAAAGTTATGCTCAAAGACCTTATAAATACATGCTGTTACTCAACTGTATAGTTACAATACTCATAATTGTTTATGTAGTTTTTGTAATTTTTACTACACATTTAATTGCTTCTAATGTTTCATTGTTAGTTATTGTGTAATTCAATGTTTAGTCTTTGTCCATTTGGGACTTATGTTTTCATGGCATTAATATTACGAAAATAATTATCATATTTATCCCCTAAAATACATAAATTACTTTATCGATATTTTTCTATCACCTTTATCGACATTCCCACATACTTTTGGCCGAAAGGCATTGCGGAACACTGCGGTGTTGCTAATTCAAAATGTTCGTCTATGAAACATTCAGTAGGTGCTCTAATGAGTCCACTATTTTATATGCCCTAGCTCTTGCAGCCGTAATTGAGGGGACAAAATAGCTCAATAAAAATGATGTAACAACACTTTGTATTTAGATGTTTCAGTACTGCGGTAACTGTAGATATGAGATTTGTGCATAAACTCTTCATGTATAAAGTCTTAATAAATGTAATGAAAGTAAGGAAAGACACTGAGAAAGTACCGAAAAGTCAATATTTTGAACGTGTTTAATCGACCAGACCTGAAAGACGATTTTCAGATCCAAAAATATGTAATCTCATGGAAATAGGCATGGAAGAAACTAAACGGTTTCGTCAAGTTTTGACGGAATGGAAAACCTTCTTTCTTATAATAAGTCGATTAAAAAGTACCAATATTGATAACAAACTCTGTGTACGCCACAATAATTAACTTCCACCTTGTTAACTTCAACAATTTCACGCCATGATTCAGTTTATTTTTTTTCTCGACAACATGATTTTCTTTACTCTAATAAACATCTAACAAATTGCCGCAAGATAAACATCAGACATTTCTCTTTGATACTCGTAAAACATAAAAATGGCCGCGATAATTAAAAGCTTTTCCATTTCCAATTAAATATGAAAATGTTCTACATTTTACGAACAAACATCTACAGAAGGTAGATATTTGAAATGTTTACTTAGAAATTGACAAGTGTTACAATTGTGATAAGTAGAGCGTGGTGGATTCCGACACGCAGGGGACGGCGCACTGTGGTCCAAATCGTGCGCGGATGTGAACAAAAAGTTATTATTTTTTGCATTCACTTTTTCTATGATAATAGACTTGTGGTCAAGTTTTCTTTTTATAATATTCGTTACGCGATAACTGTAATCTTGGTCTTTCTAATGTTGCTCCAAAAGTAAGTGTTTTGGGAGCAAAATAATTTCCCTTTAAGATTCCGCCTACGTCAAGAAAAAATATTTTTTTAGGTATCCAGCTCTTTTCTCATCTGAGTTAATAATGTTATTTTTTTACATAGATCGATTATTGCCAAAAGCTTTATATTAACTTAAGGTAAAACAAAAAAAAATTTTTTTTTATTGTTGTCAAAAGGAATGTTTTTTCTAGTGGTCTCCGGACTAGATCTCGCCAGTCACTTGCACAATTTGCAGTTTGCAGTTTGAGGGTTTAAGTAGGATGTCACTTTGTACTGTAATAATTATTTACAAAAAAGGGACCCACAAAAGAAAAATATAAAAGTAAGTAAAGATTTTTTTACAGCAAAACCTCCTTATTTTTCCCAAAATGATACCTAAATTGATTACCTTACCGCGAACACCCGACCATTATACTTTGTTTACGATTCAGAAATAAGACAGAGGGCTCACTGGCATACATTCCTTTTTCTTCCCAACCGTTTGTATACAATTTCATTACGCGGAAAAGTATTCGAATTTCGGTAATGTACTTTTTTGTCCCCATGTGTGTGTTTTTGCGCACTGTGCTTTCAGTGTTTTAAATATATTTGGGAAGGCGGTGGACTTATGGATGTTTCGTGATGCTTTTAACATAAAATAATTGTTACTGTTAGCTTTGACAGTAGATACAGACAACAAAGTAATTTGTTTTTGTGACTCCATCTGCATTAGGCTGGCCAAAAATCAAATACCTAGATGCTACTAAAACCTTCGTAGAAAAACTCGACCTTGAAATCCAACCTAGTTAGATCAAAGATAAAAGGCAGGCAGGATAAAAATGAGGCAGTTTTCAAACCATAGAAACTTATATATATATAACTAGCTTCTGCCCGCGGCTTCGCCCCCGTGGAATAAAAAGTATCGGGAACGGGATAAAAAGTATCCTATGTCCGTCTCCTGGTTCTAAGCTACCTCTCCACCAATTTTCAGCCAAATCGGTTCAGCCGTTCTTGAGTTATAAATGAAGTAACTAACACGACTTTCTTTTATATATATAGATATAGATATAACATACCTTTAGCGTGCGTGACAAGTAAAAATATACACTATGACCAAATATGAGGTCTTAAATTTCTAGTAACCTAGATCTGAATATTCAAAACTGATTCGAATATTATACGGTAAAACATGAAGGCATTTTTACCTTTTTTATTGCTGTGCTAGGGTTACCAAGAGAATTTGATTTTTAGTCCCTGAAAACGCCCTTTCAAATAAAAATTCAGGAGTTGAAAAACTTTTTGACCACGTTTTGTACATTAATCTGCGCTGAGAATTTCAGGAGCCAGTTTTCAGATGCTATGTACTTTGTGAATTGGATTTTTTTCCATCGAAAAATGATAGAACGATTTGTTAGTCAAGTTTTTATTGGGTATATTTTTCATACTTTTTTGATAACTTACGGAAACGATTTTTCGAATTGATGGATTAAATTATTTTCTTTCTTCAGAGTACGAGATATATTTTTGACTATAATTTGATTATTTTGACACCAATTCTTTTATCTTCAGGAATACTGGGATATAATATAGAAAGAGCTTTTATTTCAATATACTTCATACATAAGGAAATTATAAAACAAATATTTCATATAATTATCTAAGATTGCCTCATTAGCCAAGTGGTCCTGAGTGCGATTGCTACGCTAGGATAGTTACGGAGGTTCTGGGTTCGATTCCGAGGTCGAGCAAATGTTATTGAGTTTTCTATGAAATTCCCAGTAGCAGCTCGGAGTTAGGAATTTATGCCCGGTTAATGGCAATAGGCTAGCCCCCTATTACATGGGACTTAAACATACCGGCGAACTGTGGGTGTACATTAGTACGCCTCTGCCTAACCCTTCAGGGAATACAGGCGTGATGGTATGTTATATAATTATCTAATGATCACAGAACGTAAGATGGCAAGCAAGAGGATTAATTTTCAGTTCATCATCATTCCCTTAAATCAGTATGTCTCTGCCTAACTTTGAGGAATTTACAAAAAAAAAATATTCTACCTCCACGATCTACTATTCTTCTAGAAAAATCGAAGCCAGGAATTCCAAAGTATTACCTATAACAAGGTGACTGGCTAATTTGCTTAAGTGTTACCTTAAGTGTCTAACTACACCAATCAATTGCCTTTCTAAAGTCAAATAATTATTTTTATAAAAATATTCATACGTTCATGAAACTAAGTTTCACGTAACAGCAGCTCTATTGCACTTTTGTGCCGGCATCCAGTGCGTTTAGCAACTCATGCGCAATGCCAATAATTTGCTACAACCGACTTATTGGTTATGTGCTCCTTTACTCATTGTTTTTTGCGGTTATGGAATGACATTGGTCAAGGAGAAATTAACTAGAATATTCTAGTCGTGCGCCTAAATTGTTACTTCATGGTAATAGGCTCGCCCCCTATTACATGGGGCCTGCGAACTGTGATTGCTTATGTTACAGACAAAACTTATGGGTCAAAGGTAATTTTAACTGATAGTAACTTTAACTGCGAAGTGGAGTCAAAAGCACTTCATAACCAAATTTTTTTATAAATATACTGACCGCTCTTAACAGGAACTAGAACTCCTAGTATTAAAATCATGGTGTGATTTTAAAGCTCCATAACACATACCATCACGCCTGTATTTCCCGAAGTGTTAGGTAGAGGCGTACTAATGTAAACCCACAGTTCGCCGGTATGTTTCGGTCCCATGCAATAGTGGGCAAGCCTATTACCATTAACCAGGCACAAATCCCAAACTCCGAGCTGCTACTGGAAATTTCATAGAAAAACCAAATAACACTTTGCTCGACCTGAGAATTGAACCCAAGACCTCTAGCGCATCAGTCACATTACACAACATACGAATAGAAATGAAACTCTCTGTACTCTGAAATTATTAATTCTGCTTATTAAACATAGCTAACATTGCGAAGACCGAGCCATTTCTTGTAAAACTGCATAGCAATTTAAATGATCAAAACCACTTAAAGTTTTGATACTTTGTTTGTTCTGAAGCGGCGGTAGACTAATGGCTAGGGCATCGGACTTGTGATCATGTGGTTGCCGGTTCGAAACCCACCTATTACACTTCCGACGTGAATCCACTCGTAACACAAGCATTTTAGCTTAGCACGAGGGGTAAACAAGAATACTAGTAATGTGCATTTTTTTTTAAAAAACTTACACGATAATGAAGACTCCTGAAAGCCTGAAAGCGGTTTAAAAAGCAAGAACTACACAAAATGCCAGCTATTTCGGCAAACGACTCACAATCTTCCTTTGAGTAAAACTATTTGCGGAAGAAATTTCAGAAACTCGAAACATTGTTTTGTTGAAGTTGTATTCTCACAGTATTTTCGTTTTCCCAAGGTATTCTTAGGCTAGGTTCGGCAATTTAGTGCTATTATCCAACCTGTTACACGACCTCTTTTTATGAAAGTAAAAGTGGTACAAGCAGACTACTTGGTTACGTAATGTTTGGGCTGTCTTTGTAGAGTAATTAATAGTTTAAACTGTTCGAAACCATACAAGATCTTAACGCCAAAGTTGTCATCGAGCTCGATAGATGGCGTTGGGGTAGAATTAGATCGCGATATGGTTTCGTTACCAAGATTTGGTAGGGTCAAGAAATTGTTTAGTTGAATAAACCAGCTAGAACAGTATACAGTTGAGGTTTTATTTAATTCCCTTAAACTAGTATACACATCAGGTCAACCTACCAATTACCACTTCTTGGTAAATAAACAAAACTGTTTTGGAGTTACTTTTGTTTATGTCTATGGGCCGGACGAGAATTGAAATTTGTGAGGCAAAATTTCTCTCCATGTCCCGAGGTGAAATTTGAAATATAACTTTACTGCTGCAAGAATATATTATTTATATCTGTACAACGGATACTGTCAAACGTGGAGAGCCTTCGCCGCGTCGCAAGACATCGTTCAAAAAGGTCGGTGAGATTTTAATTCATGCCCATCCCATCCACGACTCACCTCGCCGGTCCAAAAGTACCTATAAGGCATTTCAAATTAATGTAGCTGATACTGAACATAGTGATATTGATATTTATGTGCAGAGGTATTAATTATCGCCCGCCTCTAGAAGGTTTCACTATTTTTTTCAAATATGTAGTGATTCTGTCAATGCGTAGTAGTAGTAGTAGTAGTAGTAAGTAGCAGTGGCCTAGAGCATAGGCTAGGGCGTCGGGCTTGCGATCATGTAGTTGCCGGTTTGAAACCCATCCATAGCATAACCGACGTGAACCCACTCGTAACATAAGCTTAGCTTAGCATGAGGGGTTAGCAAGAATATTAATGTGCGTCCCACATAAGTAAGCTTTTTAAAGAAAAAAAAAATGCCTAAGTCTAGTCTAAGTTGAACTTTAGGTAGTAGTTTAGTAAAGTTGTATGACAAAAATGAACCGATGACTGGCTGGTCTTTATTTTATTTCTGGTTGTTGCAGCTCTCCCAGTCAACCTTAGACCATGTTCTTTTCTTCTTTTTATCCTTGTCAGCCGCTTCCTTATTTATCGATTACCGACACTACATATAATTCAAGGGGTCTTCCATCATAACTACCGTCGGTCTTGACACATTCATCTTGTTTTTGATCTCTGACTTGCGCTGTCCTTTCATATTCAAACCTATAGTTGTTTTAGTCACATGTGTTTCATCTCTCTTAAGCACTTGACATATATCAAAGAAACGATTTTCCTCGTAAAGTGTCTACCACTAGCTCCAGTTTCAGACTTACTTCTTTAGGTTTTAATTTCCTGTCTTACCTAAAAGAATTAATGTTTAAGCCAGATAATATATAATAAAATTTATCGGATAAGCATTGTCATGCCATCTTTGTCCTCAAAATCTAGACACATCGCAATACAATTTCAAAACAATCCGCTCGAAGCAAACGGCCGAAATAGTTCCACATCTGGTACAAGTTTACGCAACTAGTCGTAAAGCAAATGTCACCAGCGGACGAGCTTGTTAAACCAGAAGTTCCGTTGCAAACACAGTGTCACTTCGAGTCCGTTTCGATCTTGTTTTGATTATAACTGTACCTGGAAGATAGAATTATTGTGCAATGGATACTGATCTCATTCCGCTCTTACAAGTATCACTGTCGGATTAAATACTTAATACAATTTAAATATTGCCCAAATACTGATTCAATCACATTTTGTAATCTTGTTTTAATTGGCTACTCTAATATTTTTTTAGCCTTACAAAAATGTTGACCATAAATAAAACTACCTCAATAGCCAAGTGGTCCGGACCGCGACTGCTACGCTAGAGGTCCTGGGTTCGATTCCCAGGTCGAGCAAAGTGTTATTGGGTTTTTCTATGAAATTCCCAGTAGCAGCTCGGAGTTAGGAATTTGTGCCCGATTAATGGCAATAGGCTCGCCCCCTATTACATGGGACCTAAACATACCGGCGAACTGTGGGTGTACATTAGTACGCCTCTGCCTAACCCTTCGGGGAATACAGGCGTGATGGTATGTTATGTTATGTTAAATAAAACCCATCAACAAAAACAAAATAAAAATTGGTTCAAAATAGAGAAGCTATAAACATATATTTAAATTTTGTGCTACACCGAATGTGTCTTATAGAGACATTTGTCGTCACAACTCACTGAGCCATTCAAATCATAAACAAACACTCATTTTGCGGAAAAAGGATAGCATCTCCTCTCAATCCTCGCCAAAAACTTTAAATGCCTTTATGTTGGAACATTATTAACCAATTAAAATAAGAATTGTATTTATTTAAATGTATCAATGTACCGTAATCATATCGTGAGTCCTTGTTTATAATATGTATCTGTGGGCGCACATTTATTTATTTATTAAGTGCTTATAATATTCTAGCTATTAGTACTAATTTAATTTTTTCCAATTTCATTTTATTTTAAGTTCATTGCGTGGTAATCGTGTCGTCGTCCGTGGCATCATTATTCTGGCCCTATCATAAAACCAGCGCTGTGACATCTGAGCATATGCCGGAATGTCACAGCTTTATACTGAGATGGGGACCCTTTTTTAGGCTCGCGCAGGGTTGTGTTAATTTGTAGTTATATTATTTATGTATATACTGTTCTGTGAGAGACTTTAAATAAACATTTACTTTCTTTCTTTCTTTAATAAGCTTATTATTTTAAATACAGAGGGTGTCTCATAAATAATGTCGGTTTTCAATGTTCACTTTGTTTATTAAGTAATCATACAAAAAGAAAGCCTTAATATTCAAAGTATAGCCCATCATATTCTATGGTTTTCACCCAACGTTCAGCAAGCTCTTTGAGACCTTGGTAAAACCATTCTTTGGGCTTAGATGCAAAAAATTGACGCACTGCATTTTCCACATCTTCTTTTGATTCATATTTTTTTCCACGAAGAAATTTCGCCATGGATCGGAATAAATAGTAATCTGACGGTGCAAGGTCCGGACTAAATGCTGGATGTGGTAGGAGTTCAATACCAAGTTCTTCTATCTTATCCCGCGCAACTTTCGCAGTATGTGGTCTAGCATTGTCTTGTTGTAAGCGCACCCGTTTTCGGTTAACTAAACCTGGGTATTTCTGCGATAAAGCCTCATACATTCATGTTAGCTGTCCGCTATATATCTCCCGCATTGATAGTTCGACTAAGTATCTGGAATGATTTCGAAATACACTAAACCTTCATAATTCCACCAGACACAACAAGACTTTCGGCTCGAATCGTCCTCTCTTTGCGACGGGTTCTGGTAATTGTCCTTTGCTTAACCACTGATTTTCCATGCTCGGGTTGTTTAAATATATCCATTTTTCATCGCAAGTAACAATGCGTTTAATAAAACGATCATCTTTTGGCAGGGAAAGGAGCTGTTTACACACCTCTATTCGACGTTTCGCTTGAATCTCGGTTAATTCGTGTGGCACAATTCGACAACTTTTATAGATCTTACCTAACGATTTTAGGTGGCGGTGAATGGTGTCTTTAGAAGGTCCAAGGGAGTCCGATAATCGGCGAGTGCTAGTACTAGGTTGGTTTTCTACTGCTTCCTTTGTAGCCTCAATATTCCACACAGGTGGACGACCGGAGCGCGAATGGTCTTCAAGCGTCAAATCTCCACTTTTCTGTGCCGTTCGTTCATTGACCGTTCTTCCCCTTCAATTTCACATATTTTCCTTGCTGCCGCGGTTGCTTTAAACTTTTGTTTCCAATAATGTCTTAACAACACACGAATTTCATATTTATCGCACTCCATACAATTTTTTATCAAAACGCACTGCGCCGTCAATAAACACAGACAGAATGATTAAAATAAAGGAAAACAACTGTACTCTTCATAGAACTAGAGATTAGTCTTAACAAGTTACGACATGTCTAAATTGAGGCGTAGGAATTTTTAGATATGAAAAGCGACATTACTTGTGAGACACCCTCTGTAAATCAACACCAGTCACTACTACCCAATTGTAACTATACTTGGAGAATAGAACAGTTAATAGAAACTTTAACAGCTTAAACTTTTTATAAGTTAAGCTGGCTGATAGTAAGTAATCATCACCAACCATGGACACCTACAGCATCAAAAGGAGTTTCTAACCTTAAGAGCCCCCTTTTGTCGATATTATTATGACGTAAATATCTATACATAGATATCAACCCAACCTTTTCCGTTCACACTGTATCCAAATTATATCTGACTCCAGTCTCAACTGGTTTGAAAGCCTACGCCCATGGCATAAATTATTCTTCATAGCCAACTTCCGTCATATAATATAGACGTATAATTACATATTTCTAAATTCGCGGTTGATTAATTTAAATTCATATTTTATGAGAGCGTGTGAAGGTTGTATCAGTTATAACATACCATCACGCCTGTATTCCCCGAAGAGTTAGGCAGAGGCGTACTAATGTACACCCACAGTTTGCCGGTATGTTTAGGTCCCATGTAATAGGGGCGAGCCTATTGCCATTAACCGGCCACAAATTCCAAACTCCGAGCTGCGACTGGGAATTTCATAGAAAAACCCAATAACACTGCTCGACCTGGGAATCGAACCCAAAACCTCTAGCGTAGCAGTCGCACTCAGGACCACAAGGCTAATGAGGCAGTTCAGTTATCTAGTTTTAAAATCAAGTTATGAATATGTTTGAGCTATTTTTTTCACGTGGGAGAGCCATGCTTCGGCACGAATGGGCCGGCTCGACCGGAGTGATACCACGGCCTCACAGAAAACCGGCGTGAAACAACGCTTGCGTTGTGTTTCGCCGAGTGAGTTGAGGTTACCGGAGGCCCAAACCCTTTTAAAGGCGGGCAGCGCACTTGCGACTCCTCTGGTGTTGCGGGTGTCCATGGGCGGCGGTTATCACTTACCATCAGGTGATCCGTTTGCTCGTTTGCCTCCCTATCCCATAAAAAAAAAAATCATACCCGTGGAGCTAAGCTGGCAACTCAAATAGCTTATTTTTTAAATTTTTAGGTGGATTATGAAATATTACTGACATGTTTCCACAGCGTTTCATATTTAGCTATCAAAACGTTATAATGTAGATACTATACTATTGCCCGGGGTTTCCTTCGTATCCCTGGACAAAGAGAGAGATTCCCTACGATGCAATTAACTTCCATACGAAATTTTATTTAAAATCTGTTCTAGGGTTTGGGTGTAAAAAGTTAACAGGCAGACAGTTACTTTTATATATTTTATAACATTAAGTATGGAAGTATTTTAGTATATTATAAATATCGCATTTAATTTAATCTTACTGATACGTAAAAAGCACTGAATGTATAATCGGGTTTCGGGTTTAAGAAACTTTTAGAATTTCATTCAATTAAATGAGAACACAAAATACATTTACAACATTTGCTGAGCGGCGTAATCAGAGAACACAACAATTCACAATAATAGTATCAAGTAAAAAAAAAATTGTTCTAGACTGAGGGTAGTAAATACTTTTTGTAACATTGCAGTTCTATGATCGTCAATACACGGATCAAGCGTAACTAGATGTGGTATGTTTGGTGAGCGTAGTGTAGTTAAAGTAGTTGTGTTATTTATTGACAACGCAATGTTTTAAATAATGTCAGACGAAACACGATTAAGCTTAATTAAAATGCAAAATACAGATAATTTTGATAATGTAGGTACCTTAATTACATGACACCAAAATAGTATAGGTTAATCAAGAGATAAACCATTGATAAAATAGTTCAATGCGTCAACAAGACCTAAATTCATTGAGTGCCTATAAGTCACCATTCGGAGACCAGAAATACTAGGTAGGTAGGTACTTGTACTTATCTATCGTTACGGTGGAGTACGTCTGCTTACCTGTAAAGAAATAAACAAATATTAGAACTTAATCAAGAGTGGAATAGCTTAAAATAAAGGAAGACATTTATTTAATGAAGTGAAAACTTCTGTAGCGGCGTTGTGCACATATTGGAATGTGTAAAAAATTTTAAACTCGCACAAACAGGAAACATGACCTGATCGAAAATTCGTAAGACGGTTCTAATAGTTCTGAAGTGTTATTGTAATGTTTGTGTAGATAGCGCAATAAATAAATATTGTATTTTACCACATAAATGATAGTACTTTTATACTGATAATTAAAGCAATTCGTGCGAAATTATTCTCTAACCATTCCAAAATATCAAAAATGCACAACGTTAATGTTCAAGTTTTCACTTCTGCTGGCACTCCCAGAGTGCAACCCGTTTTTTTATAATCTATACTAATCTATACTAATATATAAAGCTGAAGAGTTTGTTTACTTGAACGCGCTAATCTCAGGAACTACTGGTCCGATTTGAAAAATTATTTCAGTGTTAGATAGCCCATTTATTGAGGAAGGCTATAGGCTATATATCATCACGCTACGCGGACGAAGTCGCGGGCAGAAGCTAGTCTATACTAATATGAAAAGCTGAAGAGTTTGTTTGTTTGCTTGAACGCGCTAATCTCAGGAACTACTGGTCCGATTTGAAAAATTCTTTCAGTGTTAGATAGCCCATTTATTGAGGAAGGTTATAGGCTATATATCATCACGCTAAGACCAAGTACTATTCCACGTGAACGAAGTCGCGGGCTGAAGCTAGTGTAATTAATATATATTGTCATGTTTGTGTATGATAGCGCAATAAATGAATATTGTATTTTACCACAAATGATAGTACTTTTATACTGATAATTAAAGCAATTCGTGCGAAATTATTCCCTAAGCATTTCAAAATATCAAAAATGCACAACGTTAATGTTCAAGTTTTCACTTCTGCTGGCACTCCCGGAGTGCAACCCGTTTTTTTTATAATGCAATAAGATGAAAATCATATGGGCCGCCTGAAGGCAAGCGGCAACCACAGTCTACAGATGCCAGTAGCACTAGTGATATCACTTGCGCCTTTGTTAGCGTGTAAGTAAGTCTCATAACTCTCATAACATACCATCACACCTGTACTCCCCGAAGGGTTCGCCAGTATGTTCAGTTCATAGTGGACGAGCCTATTGCTATTGACCACAAATCCCAAATTCTAAGCTGCTACTGAGAATTTTATAGAAAAAACCCAATAACAATGCTCGACACGGCTTTGAACTCAGGACGTTAAGCGTAGCATTCGTGCCCAGGAACACTAGGTCTGATATGGTCAGTAATTTGACCGGTATTTTAACTTTTCTCCTTCCTTTTTTTTGTATAGTCAAATGAAGTTCCATGGGAGCGCCGGAAAGTGTAAAATTAAAAAGAAATTTACCGTCTAGCCATGATCATAGATATTCATACTTTTGCACATCTTTTTATACTTTTGAATTTAAACTCCTTAGAAGATTCTTTAACGCTAAACATGATTTTTTATGGCATAAAGGGGCAAAGGAGCAGATGGATCACCTGATTGTAAGCGATGGCCACCACCAGAGGCCGCCGCTCGCAACACCAGAGGAGTCGCAAATTCGTTGCCCGCCTTTTAAAAATATCTTCTTATTATATACTTCTGCCCACAATTTTGCCTTTTAACACCCAACATTGACATTAATGTTGGTATAATTTCAAACTAATAGATATCCGTAATTGGTCAGTAGAGTGAATAAAATTAAAGTAACTTGTGACTCACTCTGACAACCTTGATCGTGAGGAATTTTGCAATGTTCAAATGACGTCAATTTATCTAAAAACGAAATGAAAATAAAATTACACCTGCATGACTTTTTTTGTTCTCATGATCTTATGGCAAAAACAAAATAATCGGTGCAAAATGTAAACACTGGGTTTTGACTTCTTGCAGCAAAATAAAATAAACTTAATAGAAGACATAATAAGTCATAGAATATATTAATATATTAAAAAGAAGAAAAATAAATAAAAAGAAATAGCAATAAATAGAAATGAAGTTATTACAGCGCAAAGTATAGAAAGCATTAACCTAAAGTTAGATAAAAACCCTACAGAGGCTTAAATGGAAGCCAATAATCAAATCGTTAAATAATACAATAACCAATTATTATGATAACGGACAATTATACGCCCTACCTATCTTCTATAAATTAATCAATTAGAAATTCTATTATATCTAACTGAACATTATAGCTTAAAACTTAAGAATTCCAATAACAAAGGTCAAAAATTACCAAATTAACATTCACAATTACTAAAACGATCATTACCTTCAAATTATTCTAGATTTCACGAGATATGACGGCAAAATTAATTTGGTAATCTAAATTCACGTTCTTTTTTTACACCATTCAAAAATCAACTCAGCCTTGTATGTTATAGGATTCAATTTCTAACAGCATGGTGCCTAAGACTTTCAATGTTAAAACCAAAGTGAAGTTTCAATCTTGTTGAAAGAATGTAATACTTAATAGGCATAAAATAGAGTCTAAAATGACAGTAAAACTATAGTTGTAAATGTTTCCGGTAGAAACAATGGTGAAGGATATTGTCCAGTTTATAATGAAGATCGGAAGTAATATGATCGTCACGGTTTGTTGATTAGGATACGTAAGGACAGGTTTTGATTTATTTTTATTAGTGTTAAGGAAGTATCCAAATGTATTCATGTTTCCAATTGCGTTTCAATTTCTAAACAATGCTTATTTACTATATTTACTACACTTGCTAGTGTTGTTACTATAGATAGACGTTATGGCCATCTACCAGTTACGTCTATAACTTGGACCAACTTAATAGGTAACGAGGAGGCAGCATCATCTATTTGACAAAAATATTGAATAACGCTATACTTAAAACAAAATAAAGTCATATATAATAGATAACACCTTGATACGTAGAATGAGGAATTGATATCTTAAAGAAATAATAAGCGTACTGTAGATGAAAATAAAACAATGGTATTGGAAGCTAAGATACTTTCACTAAAATCAACTCTACCCTTGATCTCTATTATGAAGGAAAAAATAAAACAGTTGGCAGCCAAGCTTTAAAAAGGATAGCAGGAATACAGGCGTGGCCAAATTTAATTATCGTTAGACCACCAATATAGTTTGGTTTTAGATTGAAGTCAACCCAAAATCTAACACATGTTGTGAAGAGTTACTTTTACAGAAAATTCTTAGGAGGCTCAGAAGATGTAAATCGACTGACCATTAGAGGCCAAGGAATGGTTGACGAATTTAGATTTTAAGCTTTCAGACAAATTGTAATAATAATATATAAATAAATAAAATGAAAATAGGTATGATATAGTAAATTTTGTGTACCATCCTTTGCTAACTGCATCAAACCGATCCCTTACCCTACCTATGTTTTCCGTTCCGGACCACAGAAAAATAATATCGAGGTAATGGTCAAAGAAACTAATGTTGGCCCAAAGAGATCGGGGTCAATAAACTTTCGAAGGTCCCTGTAAAGTCTCGGTTTGAGCCTTTGAGCCTTTGAGACTGTTTTGATTGGACGACTTTTTAGATCGGAAAGGAGTCGTTGGGGTATTCGATGATTTTTTTAAAGCAATACTTGAAACGAATAAAATATAATCTAGCAACGTATTTAAATTGCACAATACAATGCAAGTTTACGAAGCTATGATTTCCAATGATGTATATTTTCATTATTGGTATTATTAACTATTAAGCATACATCTGTTTTCTACAAAGACATTCGTGTCCTAAAAAAATGCAGGGTCATAATTAACACTTTGCATTTAATATGTTCCAGAATAAGCCATGTATGATTAATAATTATGCTACATTTGGTTTGATAGGTTCTCGAATTGACTAAGTACCTACTGTTAACAGTACCCTAGTTTAGTGACGAATCTTGGTCATTCTGCGTGAATCAGATCGCTAATAATTAACAAAAATGTAAGGTTGGCAGCTGTTAGTAATTTTAACATTGAGACGTTCAACACCTCAGTCTACCCGTGACCACGGATGCTGTAAAGGATCTTAATCCTTTACAGCATCCATGTCTAATCCAAATCTCCATAAAAAGTAGTTTCATTTCAATGTCTAATATTTGCGTAAGTTTCAGAAATCCAGTTTGAGTATTACCATTTTCGTTCAGTTCTATTTACTACAGCATCATAATCTTCTTTTAAATCAATCTCAGCTTTGAAAAGTCGTGTAGATATCGTGTCGTAAGTAGAAAGTAAGCCGTTTGTCCCTCATACAGCATAAGTTGGACTTTTTATGTTCTCTCCTTGTTAACTCACCGGAAAGAAATTCTATAGAATGTTGTTGTGGAAATTTTAAACTTATTCTTTGAGACGTAGTGACTTGCTTGAATTATTGTTTTCTTTTTGTATTTATTTTGTTACGGTTTTATGAATTACTGGGTGAGTAAGGACCAGTAAAGCCCTCTCAGGCTCGCACACAATAATACCTTTAAAAATCACGTTAGCTGTAACATTTGAATAACTTTTAATTTTAACACTGTGGCTATGATTGTTGGTTCTTGACAATTCGACAGACTAGTTTGGTGAACTATGATGGAACGTCTTATTAATAGAGTCGCAAATTTTAACCTTTAATTTGGATATATATCTGCAGCAATGACAAGCTTTATGAAATCGAAGAATTTTTTTTTATTTTTAAGTTAAGGTTCAAAATCATTAAATGCGAATTAGTTACCAAGTATAGACATAATTTGAATCCTCGTTGACTCAATGTGTATTTATTGGTAGCTATAAACTTCTGTAGCTGTTATTCGTAACTTTTTTATTTTTTAGCCATATAACCCCATTATTTATGTGCTTTTTATAAATAGGATGTAGAATTAAAAGATGCTGTGCCATAAAAACTTCACAAATCATAAAATTACTTACGAATTCTAGTGAATAGTTGACTTCATCACTTTGTTTGTCTTCTTTAAATATTCGTGGTATTTTTATCACTGTTAAATAATCGTATTTTAAACCTCCGTAATTATTTTCAGAAGTAATGAGCGAGACAGGTACGTTTTGCAGGTCGAGTAAACTGTTATAAGGTTTTTCTATGAAATTCTCACTAACTGCCTCATTAGCCAAGTGGTCCTGAGCGCGACTGCTACGCTAGAGGTCCTGGGTTCGATTCCCAGGTCGAGCAAAGTGTTATTGGGTTTTTCTATGAAATTCCCAGTAGCAGCTCGGAGTTAGGAATTTGTGCCCGGTTAATGGCAATAGGCTCGCCCCCTATTACATGGGACCTAAACATACCGGCGAACTGTGGGTGTACATTAGTACGCCTCTGCCTAACCCTTCGGGGAATACAGGCGTGATGGTATGTATGTTCTCACTAGCAGTTTGGTGCCCAGGTTCCGCTTTAATTAATATACTTCTGATTAACCCTTTCGAGAATACAGGCGTGATGGTATCTTTAAGCTTCTAAATTCTGTTCCACTTTTATGAATTAAACACACCTAACCTATAACTATAACTGCTAACAATTCTAACTTCTCTGAAGAGAAACTTCACAGTAGGCAGTAAAATAAATTCTTACTCTTAAGTGAATTGCGCGTACTAGATTTCTTTAACTTTCTATAACAATTGATTTAATTAGTTTGAGATATATATGGCCAGCTCTGTAAGTGATTATTCATTGATAAGATTATAATTATAAATAACTTCGTTCTCATTTTTTGACAAGGGAAATAAATAATATTTTGCAGCAGTATCTACTTAAGTAGAAACTGCAACATAAAATTAATCAAATCTAGAACATCTATGTGGCCTACGCAAATGTTCTACTGATCTGATATCGTCATGCAATGGATTGTTCAGCTCCGTATATTATGATCGAGTCTTAAAATGACTGATGCATGCATACTGCCAGCTGGGATTAGAGGATAATGGTCTACTGAAAGCCGCCATGGGTCTTTCCATAAATGGCCATTTCAGACCTCATCTTGCAATAAAACTTATATTTTTCTGAATTTATATCGGCAGGTCCGTCAGTAGCAGTATTGATTGATAGATAGATTGTAATAGTATTGATGCTTTAGCAAGAATCTATTAAATAACTTTATTTTGTATTTATCATTAATATTAATGTTGTTTTTTTATTTGTATTGAGATTTAGTCATATTTCCCCAATAGCCTCATCATCATTATTAGATCGTTGTATTGCAACCTAGATCTAACCCAATTCTTCCAAATATTTCGTAAAAATACAATATCTCACTATCAATCTTCCTTTTTGTACCAAAATCAGTGTGAAATTACTTACAATAGACAACCCACCATAGACACAAGACTTAACAACCGTAGCTTTAACAATAAAAGCTATTTCATTCTCAAAGTCTAATTTAGTTTGTCGACCAAACACTAGGTTATCTTAACCATGGCTAAGTAACCGGTATCCGACACAAAAGTAAAATAACCGTTATGATGTTCACAATGTCCTTGAAAGCTACACTTTCTTTTTTACTCCACAGCCTCACTGTGTTAGTATGTCAGCGTGCTTCTGTATACACGATAATATTTTTTGATTCTTAATATTAACGATTATACAGGATGAAATTGAATAGATGTAACAAGTTATAATTTATGATTTTATGTATAACCAAAAAATGTAGAGCGCATGATTAGGGAAAATAATTATACTTTTTTATTTTTTGTAAAAGGGTTTGGCCAGGTCTCGTACGCCATTACTGCTACTTTACTAGTAATTATAAAATATCCTGTTTTCATACCGGATGGCCCTCTAGCTGGCATCATTAATATTTATCTATAATGAAGTTAACGAAGTGATTTGAGCATCTTCTGTATTTTATAGTGTAAATCTGTATGTAGATTTACATTAAGGAAATTATACAAGTAGAACACATGGTTCTTATTCTTTTCAACAAAGGAGATACATTTTAATTGTATCCCACGACGATAAAAATATTGTATAATCTTAATAAATTAAAATAAATCTTAAAATATTCATCTTATGTAAAGAAATTAACCCAAAAAAGTGGTTGCTTTCTGTTTTCTGCAGTGAATTTGAATGCGAATCACGTTCAAAACCAGTACACACATCTGCGACTCTTCAAAAGGACGTGGTGTTTATAAGATATATTATTTGTAGGACAATCTTTGACATCATATCAGATAATATCAACAGTGAGTGTACCAGGATGACGGCCAACAGAGCGAGTTGGCGGGACATCGTGAGGCGAATAACATCTGCCCCCAACTGACACATCTACATGACGGCCATGACCGCTCTGCCAAGAGCGAATCGGCTGAGAAGAAGAATATCAACAGGATTTTATAAATATCGAAATACTTTCTACTCATAGAGGACCTTAGGGAATTATGTCCCTATCTCATTCTTAAACCATCAGCATCATTGGTAGCTCTTGTTATGCCCACTACTCCCTCTCTCTCTATCTCACAATTACTTTCATTTATTTGCAATTTCACTTATGCCAAAACAGAATTGCTACGATAGAACCTACATTGAGATATTAATTTTATCGGTCTGAGAATATACAATGAATTTGTAACGATTAACAATTTCTATCTTAATTATTTCCAATATAATTACTAACACAGCAAATTGAGATGTTCATTTGTTCCGTTTCAATATTCATGAAGTTATACCCAACAATATTTTTTTCTGTATCATTAAAATGTATGGTCGCCAGCAGTTCTTGGCATCTAAAACTATTAAATTTCTTAATCAATTTTTAAACATAATCTCCAAATATTAGAGTGTATTATTCATTTAGTTATTTTAGTGAAGGAAAAATTCGACTCGCAGGCAGGATTCGAACCTGCGTCTTCTGGTTTGATACACCAGACGCTATGACCACTAAGCCACCGCGAGTCCTACCTGCCATGTCGAAATTTTGCCTTCACATTCTGAACTTACGTCTTAAAGGTGACGTCAGACATGGCAGGTAGGACTCGCGGTGGCTTAGTGGTCATAGCGTCTGGTGTATCAAACCAGAAGACGCAGGTTCGAATCCTGCCTGCGAGTCGAATTTTTCCTTCACTAAAATAACTTTATAATCTTAGCATGAAAAATGCAAAAAAATCACAAAAAGATATGTATTATTCATTGATGAAATTCGACAGTTTGTGTTAATTTCATGCGCTGGCGACTGTACCAACAAAATACCTGGAATATTGTGAAAAAATTGAGAAGCCAATCTTCTAGTCAAACAGTAACCGTTGATAATTATCTATCAGGCATCCTTTCAATCTAATTTTAAGGCTGCCAATCTAATGAAAACTTATGAAAGCCGTAATTAAAATCAAGTTTGAACACAAAGGCTACCGGAGACGTACGAAGCTTCAGTTAATAAAATACTTAGAAAACAGTATTCTTTAGGATACCCGATATTTGATGGGCTCTTCATTAGCGAGGAGAAGAAGATATAACAGAAGTTTAGGTATTTTATATAGTGATGAAAACGCCGAAATTGAAAAAGTATTTATGCAGGATAGACTGCTTGGAATACATTTTTGACGTAGCTAATTCATTATAGACAGCCTGCCCTTCATCGCCTCATAGTGTTTTTGCGGGGAAAGAGAAACGGTGCAACGAACTCTCTAAGAACACATTTCTGTTAGTTATCACATTTCACGTTAGTCATTACATTTCTAAAGTGTTAAAAGTTACATAAACATCGAATATTAGTTTTTATTAAAGTATTTAATTAATTTGTCAGTGCTCGATATATGCCAGCTGACGCACGCGTTATTATATTATGACATCGAAGTTAACACTTGTAATAAATGGCGGGTTATGTCGGACTCATACCGACTAAAAACCGTACTTGCCTTCCCTTGCCCTATAAGGTCATGGAATTCGTGATGTGCACCATCACCGAGACAGCCTGTGGTAAGCATAAGCTGGACCCCTTCAGTCACGACGCTGGCCAAGTCCAAGCTCCGAAAGTTCACACGCCTTAGAAAATCTCTTAAGCATCAGGTTTCCTCACAATGTCTCAGTTGCGTAGTAACAGTATGTCCTAATATGTAGTACCTAATAGTTTATATTTCGTTTAAAAAATATATAAGTAGAGTAACGTCCCTCTAGAAAAATTGACAAAGAGCCTCCTAGAATGTAAGATTTACGAATATTCCCACGAGATTGAAAAAAAAAGTAGACCATCATTTACGTTTTACGTTGAACATACGTAACGTAAACAATTATATAAAAATGAAATTTCAAACCTGAATACCAACTAAACTCTATCAAAATCAATATTGCCGAACCCTTCATAGTAAACCTTAAATGTTTGCAATACCCAAAGACCCCCGGACATCACTTAAAACCTTGCTTAACACTTACGCAATAGGTAAACGACATACTTATGTCATTCGGTTATGTAAGTAGGGTCAGTACTCCGACAATGTAAATGATAGTATATATTTTTTTATTTCAATTAAGGTAGCTACTTAAGTAGGTCGTTATGTAATTAGCTATGTAAGCAATAAATGTATATGTGTGAGGAATATTCACAACAGCGACATTCTGCAGTTCGCTTTTTCCCATGGCATCACCACCGTCTCGGACAGGGCCGGATCTACCGTATGGCTTTTTGGGCTTCAGCCCAGGGCCCCGCTGATTATATGGATATTATATTATAAATTAAATATTTTACTGTCTAATTTTTTTCTAAACTTTGAGTAATTAGGTGGGCCCCTAAGTAGTATTAGCCCAGGGCCCCCTAAACTCACAGTCCGGTCCTGGTCTCGGAGTATTATGCATAGCAGTATGCAAGAATCGTAGCAAGGGACGGTCTATAGTATCTGCTTAACCCTGTGGGAGAGAGGCGAGAGTGTATGTATGTATGTATCTGTACCTATATGTGTGAGGAAAGCTACTGTTACTGTACGATTTAATTAGGACCATCATATCAATTTTAATTGACGCATTTTCATTAAAAATACTAACACGTATCTGGAGACAATACTGTCGCCAAAATGCAAACAAGAGTAGTGTTGGTTACATTTCTCGAAGCATATTTTTATTTTATTTCTCTACCATGTAAAAATAAGATTAAGAATCTGTAGAAATTGAAAAACTATTAGTATTAAATATGAAACTAACTTTGCCTGTGTCTCAGTCTGTTTTATAGTACAGAGATAGATTGGACCTTAAAGAAGGACATAGGCTCTATATGACTCAAAAAACCTTCGAGATTGGAATGAAATCGTGGGCAACAGCTAGCTTCTTATAATTATATTATCAGTAGATATATTTTTATCCTTATACCGAATCACAGTCTCAATCAAGATAGGACTGAACTATATCTTCTGCCCTTATCTTCTCAGCGCCCAAAGGTAATTAAGTCAGCTGTTTAATCAAAAAGTCGGATGAAGTTAATTTAATTAGCCGTAATTCCGCGTAATTGGATCTTTGATGTAACAACATAATTAATAGCACGGAATGACGTCATGGGGCTCCCTGTTAAGGCCATAAGTTATTATGTTAAAGAAGGTTGTCTCTTTAATTGGAGCTGTGTTGTCGAACTTTTTTATATTGGTCGCTGGGCGATGCGACTTATCTGTAACTTGATAGTGATTTATGATTTTGTGCTTATTACCCGACTATGCGAGAAGGAGGGTTATGTTGTCATGTGTAGGTTATATTTCTTTGTCACGCTCAGTAGCCTAAATGGCTTGATGCATTTTAGCCTGGGAGGTGTCGTTAGATTCGTGTCATTTTGTCATCGGGTCCAAAATAGTATCTGTAGATATACTGAACGGGTTAATTCTGGAAATCATAAATATTCTGTATTTCCAGTATTGCAAAAATACCTTTTCACTTTCGAAATTTCGTTTATTGAAAAATATTGAGATAGCTTATAAAGTTATTTGAGCGAATGAAAATTCGCATTGCGGGCAGGATTTGAACCTGCTTCTACTTGTTAGATACACCAGACACTATGACCAATAAGCCACCACGAGTTCCACACGCCATGTTGAAATCTGCCTTCACATTCTGAATTTACTTCTTAAAGGTGACGAATTGCTCGCAAGTCGAATTTTTCTTTCACTAAAATAGCTTCATAATCTTAGCATGGTAAATGCAAAAAAGTTAAAAAAATATAATAAGAAAGCTTTTTATTTTAATCACATTTTTTTTTTACTTTAGATGGAGATGGCGGGATGAATTGGACTCTTTTCAGAGGGGCTGGTCCCTGGCAGAAGTCGACATAGAGAAGTGGAAGAAGAGTGAGAAGGCCTTTGCCCACAGCGGGACACTAGGGCTTTTAAAAAAAAAAAAACAAAGCCCATAGTGTGACTGCCTCATTAGCCAAGTGGTCCTGAGTCCGACTGCTACGCTAGAGGTCCTGGGTTCGATTCCCAGGTCGAACAAAGTGTTATTGGGTTTTTGAAATTCCCAGTAGCAGCTCACAGTTAGGAATTAGTGCCCAGTTAATGGCAATAGGCTCGCCCCCTATTACATGAGACATAAACATACCGGCGAACTGTGGGTGTACCTACATTAGTACGCCTCTGTCTAACCCTTCGGGGCATACAGGCGTGATGGTATGTGTTATGCTAATATATTTTTTTAAATATGAGATTAGAATAGGCCTAATGATTATACTCAAGCTATTGTGTAGCTTACTTATGCAGCAGGGGCTGATCTAAAAGCTATGGCTCTTTCTTGGCTATGGCTCTTTCTTCAAAAAGTAAGTAGTAAATATAATTAACAGCTCTACTGAACCATTTGATGAAACGGCGTGATGATAAGCACACGGTATTTTAGAATATTAGGACTCGAGAAAACCCTGTTCATCATAGTAATAAGTTAAACAACTTTACTGAAATACATGTTGATTTATAATCCTAAGTACTTCTCCTACTTTATAAATTCGAAAGTTTGTGAGGATGGATGGGTGGATGTTTGTTACTCTTCCACGCCAGAACGGCTGAACGGATCTGGATATAATTTGGCACAGAGATAGATTATAGTCTGAAATAACACATGGGCTATTTTTATCTAGGTCGGATCCAATTCTAAAGTCTACGCAGACGAAGTCGCGGGCAGAAACTATAATATTATGAAGAATAGTCCAAAAGTTTCTTTTATCGATCAAACGGGATACAATCTTTTGAGAAAGCTGAAACCAAACCCCCATTGTGTAATGTGAAAGCATACCACTCAACCAGGCCGCCATTTGATATTTTTGTTTTCGCAAATTAACCTTAATTTAATTTTAATGAGTTTGCATATGCATAAATTGCTTGTTTTTGTATTTAAAAAGTGAGGGGTCAAGTTATGGTGGACGGTTCCTTAATATGGATCTAGAGACCAGTGTAAATTGAGCGGTTACAAAAATTTTTATTTTACAATTTTCTGATGTCGGCTACGATTACTGAATAAATGATTGCACTCTGTAATTAATACGATTATGTTTCACTTTTTTAATAGTTTGATGGACTGATTTCTTCCTCCGATTGCGAGATCAAGTATCGTATAAGAAAATAATAGGGGAATACAGGCGTGATGGTATGTTATGTTATGTTAAAATATTCATAATCCAAAAGTATTACGTTAGGATACCTTATCAAAATTAAATCCTATTAGACAATCATCTAATACTATTGTGTAATTTTTTTTTATGGGATAATGGAGCAAACGAGCAGACGGATCACCTGATGGTAAGCGATTACCGCCGCCCATGGACACCCGCAACACCAGAGGAGTCACAAGTGCGTTGCCCGCCTTTTAAAAGGGTTTGGGCCTCCGGTAACCTCATTCACTCGGCGAAACACAACGCAAGCGTTGCTTCACACCGGTTTTCTGTGAGGCCGTGGTATCACTCCGGTCGAGCCGGCCCATTCGTGCCGAAGCATGGCTCTTCCACGTGAAAAACATAAACAAAGCAATAAATATATAGGTAGTTTTAAATACCTACTGATTTGACACTTATGGCGTTGGGCGTTGGTAATAAAATCGAATAAGGTAGATAGATTAGGAGAAACCAAATTATTTTTGCAGTTCATAAATTAAAATCCAATCAAATTTGAATCGTATTTGGTTGAGATACGAACGTTGTTTTGTTTTTGTAGTGCCGCGTGCCTGTTTTTTTGTGTATTGCAATATATTGGTCAATGTATGCTACCTACTATTTATGGGTGTACACTGGACTCGGTGTGCAATGTCCGTCAGCGTTGTGTGTTGTAATGTGCCCTCGCCTTTATAATTTTCTATTGTACATGGCAGGATGGATTTGTAAGTATCACCACATACTTTGATATCTAACTTCGATCAATTCATTGACATATCGGCTTTTCTCACACACACACACACACACACAGACACATACACACACACACTTCGCTATATCACTATCTTAAAAATATGAAAATTATTAAATTAAATTCTGCTTTCACAATTTATATGATGTATCAACAATATAGGTAATTTTTTTTTTGTTTTAACAAAAACTTGTAGTTGTAACAATAGGTACTGGAAGAAGTCACTGACTCCTGAAACACAGGTATCCTAACCTAGCTCTGGAGTCTGGGTTTCATCATTATTTGTAACAGTTTTTGACAATAAATTATTCTTATTCTTATTCTTTTATTTTCTCTAACTTTTCACGTGCCAAAGCATGGCTCCACATCCTCACAGAAAACTGGCGTGAAACAACGCTTGCGTTGTGTTTCGCAAAGCGAGTGAGGTTACCGGAGGCCCAAACCCTTTTAAAAGGTGAGCAACGCACTAGTGACTTCTCTTATGTTGCAGGTGTCCATGGGCGGCAGTTATCGCTTACCACCAGGTGGTCCGCCTGCTCGTTTGCTCACCTAACCTACAATCGCACATGTTCACGAACATTTAAAAAATAACCAAAATAAATCATAATTCAAACACAATTTAGTTGTGTATTTATTAATCGGATTTTTATACTGTTACTCTAGGTTCCTGCTCTACCATTTCATCCAAAATACTTCACTGGAAATAAATGTAAGCGAATGCAATTCTTGATAACTTCACCAAGTTTGCAATGATTTTCAGGTCGTTTATATCCAGTGAAGTATCTGTAGTAGTAGATGAAATGGTACAGTAGGAACCTAGATTAACAGTATCTCAATACGAATAATGTGATTGGGAAGTGATGATTAAAATTCTTGTCTGTTTGTTACGGGTTGGCGCAAAAACTAGTGAATAGATACTAGTGGTTAGATTTCATATTGTTAAGTATCACTGTTAGAAAGTATATGTTCCAACTTAAAAACTGGTGAACTTCTTATCTCTTTCTTCTTCTCTCTGATGTATGGAGACCCATACAAAGAAGAGTACATGACTGTTGGTTTATGATTAAACTAGCTTCTGCCCGCGACTTCGTCCGCATAGCGTGATGATATATAGCCTATGGCCTTCCTCGATAAATGTGCTATCTAACACTGAAAAAAATTTTCGAACCAGTAGTTCCTGAGATTAGCGCGTTCAAGCAAACAAACAAACAAACAAACTCTTCAACTTTATATATTAGTATAGATATAGATTATTTTTGGGATCTATTTATAATCCTAATATAGTTTTATTATTATTGAGCGTAGCCGCAGGCGAAAGCTAGTTATTTATAAAACTGCGGCCTATATTCTTCGGGCCTTATTTAGAAATTACAAACGAAAGGCAATGAAATTGCCATTGAATTGTCCAGGAAATTCTTTACAACGTCGTAAATAAGTTTTAATGAAGTGCTTCCGACGTAACAAAACTAGACACTTACACTTTGTAATTAACGCTAAAAGTAATTTAAATAATTATGTCTATTATACGAAATTAAAAGCCTAGTCTTTTTAGTCAAGATGTTTCTAATTAATTCTTTGTGAGTGTATTATCTTTTAAATAGTAATTAAGAATTACTGTTTTTGGTTTTTTTGTTGTGTCACGTAATAGCATTTCTGCTTACCTCATTCCAATAAGAAAACGGAAACAAAGTCTGAACATACCTGAAAAAAAACAAAAAAAATATTAGTAACTTAAAATTCTATTACAATTAGAAAAGAAAATTGTACGTAAGAGGCGATTTCATTATTCTAAACACAATTATTTTGATGCTAATTTATTGAATTATTAATTCATAAACTGAAGTAAGTATTTATGTTTTAGAATTATAAACTTAATTGTTTTCAAGAAAAAGGTCGCATTTCTTTGCAATTGTATTTTATTTAGCGCCTTTTTCTTCACTTAAAGGATAGGATATGAGAATGAAAGGATTTATTTACACTTAAAAACTAACTTAATCCACATTCTGGTAGAGTCGTTATTTGAATGTGGTAATTTGATGTCATTCTTAGGCCCACTTTTTAAATATGTTTAAATTGAATGTAAACACAATTTTTCATAGAAATTTCGTGTTTAAATACAATTTAAACACTTTTAAGAAGTTAGTGCAAGTGGGCCTTAGACTCTGAATCCAACATACTGGTCTTTATCGCCTTTCAAGCCTTCAAGAGCTTACGGCGACCTCTATATGCTTACGTCACATCCGTTACTGATAGAGAAGTTACGCTCTACCATTGGTAACAATTATCACTGGAGTCCGTGTGTTGAATAATACGAAGGTTAAGCAACAGTTGGTCAGGTCTCAAATCGGAGTTATGTGGACATAATGTAAAAAAAAATACGTGCATGAAAAATCGATGACATTGCAGCTAAACAAAGACTGGGCTCAAAACAAATATATATTTTTTAAATAATATTGTTTATGATTTATGTCGATAAACACGGTAATGACCATCAGTTGGTAAATAATTGGGAGTTTCTGATGCAGTGCCGACCATTAAGAGCTCCAACGCACAGCAAACTGTTGGAGCTGCAGCAACCAAGAGCTCTTACGCGCAAAAGTTGGCACACATTCCTAGGCGCTTTACGACAGACTCCGACGTAGAGGTGGTCGCCAACCAGTCCAACCCCAAGAGCTTTCGCGGACAAAATTCGACCTCTCCATGGATTTGAACTTGCGTACTTTTAAAATGTTTCAGCCGTGTTTGCAGTCACTAGATTAACGGAATAAAGGCTAATTACTTAATTAATAAATTAATTGAAATGCGAATACTTAGGAAGTGAGTCAAATTTAATGTATGTGGGAAATATTTCGACTGCCGGCGGAAGTGGCGCAAATAGCTGTTGAGGTCGATGTATGATGTATTAAAAACAAGTAAATTACTCGAGGGGCTCGTGGCTAAGCAATAACAAGGTTAAGCTGCGCTAGTCGCGGTCAGTTTGTGGATGGGTGACCATTTTTAACATCGCACCCGTTCTTCTCGGAGAGCATGTAAAGTTATCGGTCTCGGCTGTCAAACGTACCCTCCCCCGGTTTGATGGGTAGGCAGAGGTGTACTATAAATGTACAACTGTTCACCGGCATGTTTTAGGCACAAATTCAGACACCGAGCCGCTAATGACAATTTCAGAAAAACATCAAGAAGAATGATGTTTTTCTGAAATGAATGAATCGAACCTAGGACCTGTAGCGTAGCAGTCGCTAGTGAGACCACTAGACTGATGAGCAGGAATCGGAATAAAAGGATTAAAAAGCAATTAATCCATCTGCCTCATTAGCCAAGTGGTCCTGAGCGCGACTGCTACGCTAGAGGTCCTGGGTTCGATTCCCAGGTCGAGCAAAGTGTTATTGGGTTTTTCTATGAAATTCCCAGTAGCAGCTCGGAGTTAGGAATTTGTGCCCGGTTAATGGCAATAGGCTCGCCCCCTATTACATGGGACTTAAAGATACCGGCAAACTGTGGGTGTACATTTGTACGCCTCTGCCTAACCCTTCGGGGAATACAGGCGTGATGGTATGTATGTAATCCATGTTAGGATTTAGTTTTGTCATTTGGTATGTACTTAAAAACTCAAGTTATTCCGATCTCTGCTGATAAGGCGGTTCCTGAGTTAATATGGGTTCCCAACATAGTTCGATAAGCTAACAGGATGGAAACTATCGATAAACATACATATACATGGAACCATGAAGGTCTGTGACTTGCGCAAAAGCGACACATCAAATAATGTCGCCTTGCGTACAAATTAAAGTTGCGCCAGAGACTAACAAAATGTAGGATTTCCACACAGCAAAGACTATTTTAAAAAACTACAACCACCTATTGTTAAAATCACTAAATATCTTTATGTATTTAACATTTTTTTTAAGGAAAATCTTCCCTATACTAGGATCAAATTATATCTGGCATCGTTCGTTTTGAACCTATTAATTTACGTCCCACACTAGGACTTTTTCCTGCATTTTCTTTCGGTTTATAATTTGCAATGCGGTCCCAACTGCTACTAAATTTAATGCGGGTTCCGTCTTGTAAGCTAGTAAATAAACTGCATTGCATTTACTTATGCAGTGACCTTTACGAGGGACCTTTGACCCCGCTCTTAAAGGCTGGACGAGGTGTCTTCGATGTGCAAAATGGTGACGTGTGAAGAGAAGGGAAGTAAACATGAAGATGGTTATTACTGTGGTACTAGATATTTAGACTTTAGACTGCCTCATTAGCCTAGTGGTTCTGAATCCGACTGCTAGGCTAGGGGTCTTGGGTACAACCATTTAATACCTATATTATAAAGCTCATTTGCCTTCTATCCCATAAAAAAGCGCTTAAAATGATGTGATTATTTCTTTTTATTCTACAATTTAATTAAAAACAAATTCGTAAAAGAAATATGGAAAAAAAAATCATCAAGATTTTTATAATAAATTCGTATAACCACTAATAATTCACGCTAATATCACACTTAACAATTTAACTGCTAACCTATTCAAATATATCTGTAATTCTCAATTTTACACAGAATCGTTGACATACATTATTATGACATTAAAAATCGTAATACACAGTGACAAACTAACATACAGTGTCCTTACTGAGACCCGACGGCCTTGTATGCGCGTGCGCAAGCTTTCAACACCAAGTTACTCAACAAACAACCATTGTAAGAAGAACTTCTTGTAATAGTTGTATTCAATTTGCAGACGGGATCGTCATAAATTTGTTGATACAACCACTGTAAATTGAGCTTGGCCGGTAGAGAATTTGGAGCAAATTGGTTTAATAAAATTCATGGCTACTTTTTTAATAGGATTAAGTACAATATTGATGAAAATATATTGGACATAACCTTCGTTAGTCTTCTAGTTATTTATTTAATACTACTGCCCGCGACTTTGTCCGCGTAGCGTGATGATATATAGCCTATAGCCTTCCTCAATAAATGGGCTATCTAACACTGAAAGAATTTTTCAAATCGGGCCAATAGTTCCTGAGATTAGCGCGTTCAAGCTAACAAACAAACAAACTCTTCAGCATTATATATTAGTATAGATGTTACGATGATTACTATGTGTCTCTACAGAGCGGCTAACATCAGACCTCCACAGCCCAGGAGATCAAACACTTATTTTTGACCCCAATGTTCTTAACTTCCCTATAGGCTATGATAGGATACTTCTATACACCGACAATTTGCTAGGTATGTTTAGGTCCCATGTAATAGGGGGCGAGGCTAAGACAAACTCCGAGCTACTACTGTGAATTTCATAAAAAACCCAAATGACCTGGAAATCGAATCCAGGACTACTACTGCTACTGAGCATTTAATAGCAAAAACCAATAACACGACTCGACCTGAGAATCGAACCTAAGACTCCTAATGTAGCAGTCTCGATTATGAGGTAGTCATCGTTTTCAATATTCAAATAATATGTACGAAATTGACACTACTAAGTATTGACGCTATCAATGCTTATCTTCTGCAGTTTCTCTTCAAGATTTCCTTGATATAAAAACTTACTCGTACATTCTAGATGACTCTATTCCTTCTAGAACATCTCACAAGCAACAGTTCGATCAGTTTGCATCAGACACAATACAAAAGAGACTGGACATTGTCGATGGAGGCCTGGTTATATTGGTCGTACTCAGCCAGTTTCGTATCAGACAAGAAGTTTGGTATTTAACTGGCCGATTGAATAAATCTTATTTCTACATTGTTTTGACGTTGAAGGAAATTATAGAACATTTTAATAGCCAATAGCGGATGAAATAGTTAATTAGAACATTGCTTGAAGAAATATTAAAAAAAGTAAGCTAAGTAGTTGGTCCACGCCGTTTCACGTGTATCTAATAAAAAAAATTGAAACAAAACTTGGCCTATGTCCTTCTCCAAGTTCCAATCTATCTCTATACCAAAAGTTATCAAAATTGGTGCAGCGGTTTCGGTGGAAAAATGTTACTAATATACAGACGTGTTACTAATATTTTTTCACGTGGGAGAGCCATGCTTCGGCACGAATGGGCCAGCTCGACCGGAGTGATACCACGGCCTCACAGAAAACCGGCGCGAAACAACGCTTGCGTTGTGTTTCGCCGAGTGAGTTGAGGTTACCGGAGGCCCAAACCCTTTTAAAGGCGGGCAGCGCACTTGCGACTCCTCTGGTGTTGCGGGTGTCCATGGGCGGCGGTTATCACTTACCATCAGGTGATCCGTTTGCTCGTTTGCCCCCCTATCCCATAAAAAAAAAAAGAAATCAGACAGAATTACCTTTTGAATTATATTAGATTGGGTTAGTTTGGACGACTTTTATGATTCTATAGTCTGTATATACTAGTAGATATCTTGACCGATATACAATTTTAGCAGAAAAAGAACGAATGGGCCGGCTCGACCGGAGTGATACCACGGCCTCACAGAAAACCAGCGTGAAACAACACTTACGTTGTGTTTCGCCGAGTGAGTGAAGATACCGGAGGCAACGCACTTGCAACTCCTCTGGTATTGCGAGTGTCCATGGGCGGCGGTAATCGCTTACCATCAGGTGATCAGTCTGCACATTTGCCCTCATAAAAAAGCCTAACTGCTTTTAATCGATCACATAATAAAACTGTTTGGAGAAAATTCCAGTAACATTGTTTGACCTAGAAATTGAAATTATTTATGCATACTTTAAATACCTTAAGTTTTAACAAGCATGAAACAGGCTAAAAAACTACAAAGGTTTACTTGATTCAAAGAAAATTACACGTGGGTGTTTTAAATTCATTCTTGTTGTAAAGAAGAATATTTACTTATTTACATTTGAAACATCCAATAATTTCATATGTCACATAATCATCTTTTTTTTTATGAGATAGGGGGGCAAACGAGCAAACGGATCACCTGATGGTAAGCGATAACCGCCGCCCATGGGCACCCACAACACCAGAGGAGTCGCAAGTGCGTTGCCCGCCTTTTAAAAGGGTTTGGGCCTCCGGTAACCTCCTTCACTCGGCGAAACACAACGCTTGCGTTGTTTTACGCCGGTTTTCTGTGAGGCCGTGGTATCACTCCGGTCGAGCCGGCCCATTCGTGCCGAAGCATGGCTCTCCCACGTGAAAATCTATCTTAATATCATGTCTCCGAATGCGGGTTGGCAGACTTCACATGCCGTCGAGAAAATCTCTCAGGCATGCAGGTGTCCTCACGATGTGTTCCTTCACCGTTTAGCTCGTGATAATTAAAACGCACATGACTTCGAAAAGTCAGAGGTAAGTGCCTTGGATTTGAAGTCGTTACCTATGACTTGGCAGTGCAATAGTCATATCTCTAGGACATCGCTGCTTTAATAATGGTTTGGACATGTTGAGAGAATGAATGAAAGACGATTAACGAAAGGAATTTATAAGGCGAATATCAGCGGCAACGTCAGAAGAGGTCGTCCTAGAAGGACCTACACCGATCTTACTGGCGAAGTCCTTCAAAAAGGTCAGGTGCGTAGTACTCGCAACCGGCGCATATGTATGAGAAGATGTATCAATGTCACAGAAGCAAAAGAAGCTTGCAAGAATCGTAGCAAGTGGCAGTCTATAGTTTCTGCCTACCCCTGTGGGAGAAGGGCGTGAGTGTATGTATGTATCACTGCTTTAATTACATAATATTTCACACTTCTAGGTATATTCTTGACACAGAACAAAATTGCCTAATTAATCTAGCGGTCCTATGCGCGACTACTCCACTAGAGGTCCCAGTTTCAATTTCCTGGTCAAACAAATGGTATTGGGTTATTCTATGAATTTCTCAGTAACAGCACGGATTTTGAGATTAGTGCCCAGTAAAAGGCAATAGGAGCGAACTCCACATGGGACCTAAATCTATCAGCGAACTGTGGAACTATACTCCTTTGCCTAACCCTTCGAGGAATACAGGCGTGATGATTTATGTACCTATTACTTATCCACAAGCCTCGGTTTGCACATACTATATCCATCTTCATATTAACCACACTTTTAATAAGTAAATTAATGTTGAAAAACATACACAAATATTTCTTCATCCTTAACGAAGTGCATTCATAAAAAAAAACATATTTTTTTTTAGAAAAGTCAAGGCCACTCGCCTGACATCTTGATATAAAACTATTCAGCTAAACACAATGAGACATTTAGTAATATGTTAGATATTCATTATTATAAATTGACGCTACTCTAAATTACATACATAATTTGTTAATTTTCAAACTA
Source organism: Acronicta leporina (assembly GCA_947256265.1). Taxonomy (NCBI): domain Eukaryota; kingdom Metazoa; phylum Arthropoda; class Insecta; order Lepidoptera; family Noctuidae; genus Acronicta; species Acronicta leporina. The sequence continues at coordinate 14,732,842 of OX366521.1, forward strand.
GTCTATGTATTTGCCGCGACCTCGTATATTATTAGTTTATTGCATCCTCTTCAAAGTTACAACAATTTCGAGAGGCTACGGAAATATAAGTTACTGTCCCGCATGCTAGTTCTTTTAAATACATTATTCTTCAGTTAATTTACAGTGCTTTTAGTATTATGATTCCCTATTGCACCAAAAGTGACAAGCATATTATAGATTAATGTTGCCAGTTGCACTTTTCTAGTAGTCTCAAGTGGCCAGTATTTCACAACTTAAGTTTTGCAAACCAATACACAATAATGTTTTTGGATATAATAATATTATGAACCTAATGAAAACTGCCTCGTTAGTCTAGTGGTCCCGAGTGCGACTGCTAGAGGTCCTGGGTTCGATTCCCAGGTCAAGCAAAGTTTTATTGGGTTTTTCTATGAAATTCTCAGTAGGTAGCAGCTTGGAGTTTGGAATTTGTGCCCGTTTAATGGCAATAGGCTCGCCCCATATTACATGGGACCTAAACATATCGGCGAACTGTGGGTGTACCTTAGTACACCTCTGCCGAACCCTTCGGGGAAAACAGGCGTGACGGTATGTTATGTTATGTTAGATAATTGAAATTACATTTTAAAAATAATAAGTAATGGTTGCGTAACCTCTCCTAAAATCCAATTTTTTTAACAACGCCCATGGACGTAAATCCTGAGTCTTCCAGGAAACGAACTACTAAAGAGAAACTAGTACCCAATGTTGTTAAGTTTATGCAGAAAGGAGCCATTAACGAGTAGGCATGCTACTAGGTGCTAGCAGGTATGATGTTGACTTAACTTTCGCCAAGTTTAACCGATACTTTCACGAGTTCAACGAGGTTAATATTGAGAACCATGCTGCGTTTGATTTTATTGTTTTTGTTACCACTTTCATTGTATTTTATAGTTTTCTGGGGATGTTATACAAGCTTGAACTATATTGAATTAGAGTAAAGAAACTGGGTAACATTATTAAAAAACTAAATGTAATACTTTTAATTTATATTTAACCGGAGATGCGGCAGATCAAGGGAAAGATGGCGGTAGGTCCTGCCTGGATGTCTGGAGATTTGAAAAGAAGTAGGTACCTAACAGCGAAAAATATTTAACACTGCTTGGCAACAGAACTAAATATGGTGCTAATATTATCTTTGTCAATACTCTTAGTGTCCTTTATTATGAGAACATAATGACTGGTATACATTAATTAAACAAATTTTATTATAGAACTAGCTTTTGCCCACAGCTTTAAGCTGATAGGTATTAGGATTAAAAATGGATACCGAAAATAATTTAATCTGAAACCAACAGTGATGATCTGGTCTTTGTATGGGTCTGCATACACCAGAGAGGTCACGCTGTATCTCAGGATCTGTTCAATTAATTGAGTATGATATAAATGCAGTGAACTTAAAAAACACAATACAGATATTGTATATATTACATTATTGATTGTATAAAAGGTTTTATTCCTCTTCAGACATTAATTTCTAAAGTTATTCAAGTCTAGGGTTGCCTAACGTCTGACACTCTGCTCCTTTCACTACTTAAAGGTAATGAATGATCTTTTCTGATCTTTTGAACTGGCGTTTGCAACTGCAAGTAGGTTATAAATAGGGAACGCACCTGTAAATGCTTAGCTTCGACCTGCATTTATATTTATTATAGCATTCAGTAAGATAATCTTTATACAAGATTAAGCTTCGTTCGAATTAAGATATCTCAGTAGGTATCGTAACATCATCGTCATTATCAGTCTATATCAATCTACTGCTGGACCTAGGCCTCCCCCAATGTCCGTCATTTCACCGTCTTCGGATTGTCACAACCAGCTTCCACCAGCAAGCTTTCGCAAATCATCACTCCATCTTACCGGAGGGCATCCTACACTAACTGACGGGTCCGCGGAAGAATGCTACAGCGCTCCTGTAGGCCCGGCACCAAAGTGGTGGCGCGAAACGCCAAGGTTGGTTTTAGTCGGTAAATCGCTCTTTTTAGAGCGGAGTCCGACACACCCCACAACTCTCCCCGGGGTGGTGGATAGTGCATAAAGCATTTCCAACCCCGTCAACAAAAAAAGGGCGTCTTACACTACGTTGGCCGAGTCACGAGAACATGTCTATCTCAGTCCCGTTTAAATAATCTAAATAGATTTTGAGAGATCTTTTCGACAGACGTATTAATGAGTATTATCAGTTTTTATACAAGACAGTTACGCCGACAGACGTATTAATCGGTTTTTATCTAAATATTTTTTTATTTAGATAAAAACCGAAATATATGTCTGTCGAAAAAATCTCTCGTATTAATCGGTTTTTATCTAAACCGATAAACCGAGTCCGTCGGCGTAACTGTCTTGTATAAAAACTGATACTTTTACGTCTGTAGGCGTGTAAGGAAGTCAAACTATCAATGCGTGTCTGCGACTTTTACCGCGGCACCAGTACATTGTCATATAATAAATACTTATACGTAACTCATTACGTGACATTTTTGCGATGTCGTAAAAATGTCGCGTTGACTCGTGGGCCGTGGGACGGGCGCGTGCGTAAATACTTACTAAGCCTATATTATCTAATAATTATCTAATGTTACTCGAAACTATAATATACCCATCCTTATTATGTTAATATCAATAAAGCGAGATAGAACTAAAGATAGTACCCATTTTAACTGTCTTTTAGCTAATGAGCGTTTGAGAATAAGGGGATTCGAGTTCAACATACATAAATAACTACCTACGTCAGTATGGGATCATAGAAGTGTATTTATCTACAATTATCGTTCACCTGTATGTTTTTAAGTCCTACATCTCTACTATTATAAAATTGTAAAAAAGCTGTGTCTGTACAATGAAGATATTTGAAAAAAAAAATCACGTGGGTTATGGTATATAAACTTCTCCGAATCCGAAAATGTGATATTTAAAATTCTTGTCTGTGTCTGTTTGTTACGGGTTGGAGCAAAAACTACTGAATAGATTTTAATTTTATTATCACTGTTAGAAAGTATATGCTCCTACTTAAAAATTAGTGATTTTTTTATCTCAATTAATTAAATGAATCCTGAGATACAGCTTGACCTCCCTGATGTATAGGCCCATACATAAAAGAGGTCATCAATGTTGGTTTTTCATTTTTACTCCTGATATAGCTTCACGTGAGCGAAGCTGCGGGCAGAAGCTAGTACTTAATAATAATCGAACTTATTGTCATTTATCGAGAACAAACCTTAACGTCCGATTGTTACTGAGAATTTCTTAACGGAAAAACCTAATATCACTTTACCTACCCTAAGAGTCGATCTGATTAATATTTTTTTGAGGTTTTGAGATGTAAGGCTTAGTCACAAACAGGAAGGAAAATTAAAACAAAAGCTTGATGCCTTCAGAGACGCATACATAATTATAATCATGACATTTTACCATATGGATTGGCAGAAACTCCATAATGCTACTTGGTTACAATTCTTGCATAGGTATTTCTATTGCTTCGTTCACAATCATACACCATCCAGCATCAGAAATTACTATAAAAGACTTCCTAAAACCACGTCTATGTTTATTTTAGTGAAGGAAAAATTCGACTCGCAGGCAGGATTCGAACCTGCGTCTTCTGGTTTGATACACCAGACGCTATGACCACTAAGCCACCGCGAGTCCTACCTGCCATGTCGAAATTTGCCTTCACATTCTGAACTTACGTCTTAAAGGTGACGTCAGTAACATCTATTGACAAGCAAATTACTTTGCCTCTCAACCGACACGACTTACCTTACGGTTAGTTCTATGTCGTACGATGCTACCATACCTACTAACTATTTTTTTTTGTGATTTTTTTGCATTTTTCATGCTAAGATTACAAACTTATTTTAGTGAAGGAAAAATTCGACTCGCAGGCAGGATTCGAACCTGCGTCTTCTGGTTTGATATACCAGACGCTATGACCACTAAGCCACCGCGAGTCCTACCTGCCATGTCGAAATTTGCCTTCACATTCTGAACTTACGTCTTAAAGGTGACGTCAGTAACATCTATTGACAAGCAAATTACTTTGCCTCTCAACCGACGCGACCTGCCTGCGAGTCGAATTTTTCCTTCACTAAAATAAGTTTGTAATCTTAGCATGAAAAATGCAAAAAAATCACAAAAAAAAAAATAACACGTCTATGTTATTATTCTGTGAACCATTTCCCTATGGAGAGAGGACTACAATGTGTGCTTTCCCTCCTACCAAGTGGATGATCCTGCAAACGGCTGTTTAACTTGTTGGACCACAGATCAAGGATGACAACAGACGTCTGTATAAGCAATTTTACGAAGAAACTCGACAAATATTGCTACCGCAATGCAGGACTCTTTCCATGATTAGTCAATTGCTTAATGACTTTAAAAGTTAACTTCCTCACGCAACAGATGTCGCTACATGTCTATGACTCAAAAACCAACCTATCAAAATTAAAGGTTGTAATATAAAATCGATTCCGTCTAATATTTTTGCGAGACCTCATTGAGACGTACTCGAGACGGATTCAATATCGGTCCAATGGATCTCAAGAGGTTGTTTATAATAAATAAGTCCTAAATTGATATTTGGTTGATTATTCAAGATCATTTCGAGAGCTTTCGAAATATCCATGAAATAAAAATGTTATCGTTTTTGTTCTCTTAAATTGAGTATTGGCAAATAGCTTAGCTATTTTCTTGGTCCTCGTGCGGTTGGATTCCAATCTGTTTTTTCTGACCGTAGTAATAATTAGTACTATTTTGCCTAACCTTTCGGGGATACAAGGATAATGATATGTAACTTTAACCCTTTTTATAAGCTTGTATTTTCGTTTCAAATCTATTTAATAAATCTTATAGTGACTGACAGAAAACGTAGGTAGTTACTTATATCTTAAACTTGTCATGTCTAGAAACACGCAATCTTGCTTATAAGTTCTTTAAATATCGTAGGACGAGATTTTGGGATATTCTTAGGGCATTGAGAAAACGAAATCATCTATGTAAAAAGAAAGAAAAAAGATAAATTTATTTACGTAGACAAGTCACACACAACATTTGTATTTTTAAATCAGTATTCTTTATAAAAGGAAATTATTTTACCTCCAATAACATTTGTAACAGTATTATAAAAGGTTCCCAAAATCAGGTATTAAAAACCGGTTAATTCAATAGATTGCATAGCAATAAGTGACTAGTCTCAAAACCGGTTCTCAAATTGTCTACCAAACAAAAAAAAACTGACCGATTAACACCCGGTAGTCTTCTTAACTACGACCAAAAACCAATAATCAATTAAATGTTATATAATTTTATTTAAATAACAATCAGTTATTAGAAAAAAAACAAACGATTACCTAAGTAACAAAAGCATATTCGAACGCAGTTGCAATTATCAAAATTGAATCACGATGCTAAATTTTGAAACTGGTTGTTTGTTATGTAATATAATTTATAAAAAAAACAGCAATCAAACTATTATAGTTTACCGCAAAACGTTACTAAACAGGTAGTTATGAATTTTCATATTTATTGTTTTTTATATGATTATGCAACAATTGCAACATCCACTGTTTGATGCTAAAACAAAACGATTTTTGAGGCCACATCAAATTGTTAGAAGGAATTTAGACATTTTAAAATGAATAGAAATCATAGATTTACATCATTTTTAACCCAATAGGCTAGGCACGCATTATATTATATGCTAACGCGCTTAAACTGTGAAGGAAAACATCGTGAGGAAACCTGCATACCTGTGAGATTTTCTCAATGGCGTGTGAAGTCTGCCAACTCGCACTACGCCAGCGTGGTGGACTAATAGCCTAATCCCTCTCATCCTGAGAGGAGACCCGTACCCAATAGTGGAGCAGTATAATGGGTTGATTACGTTATGCTTGGCACGGATCTCCTCCTCCTCGGGCACACTAGCCTACTGCGGGTTGACAGCGTTTGTGCGCAGTTAATAACAATACGCCCCCTATCATATTTTGGTACATAAACATGAGTGTACTTTAGAACACCACTACCTAATATTTCAGGGAATATAAGCGTATGATATGTATGTTTAAAAAATTTAAACATTGACTTATGAAACTGTCTTTAAAAGATCTATTTATAACAAATATTTTTATTAATTTTGCCGTTTAGAAAATTCCAGATACCCAAACAATGTTCTAACTGCAAAACAACATCCCTTTATCAGAATGCCCACTCAATTAAAATGCAAATTTTTGCCCATATCTTAATTTTTTTACGATCGCCCCTCTGACATTTTGCAATTATTGGTAGCCCTATGAACAATTTGAATAAATTAGCGATTCAAAGATTGTTTAACGGGCGAACATCTTCGTTATTAAAAGGTTAAGTTGATTCGGTGACGTCATATTGACAACAACTTAAAACAACTTAAATAGGCATCCATTTATATACCTTTTTCAAAACATAAAATAAATCCGGTATTGTTTATTTAACTACTTTTTGTCCCACCTCCCCTAACTCAGTCCAGGATTTTCTATCTTGGGTTTCTTCATACAACGTTGGCAAAAAGCGACCGAAGTCATTTCGCCGAAGTCTCCTAGGCCGACCTCGTCCACCAAAAGCGTAGTGAGGTACTAGCTGAGGCCTTTTCTGTCCATCCATACACAACTAAGCCAGTTATTTTCGAAATCATCTGAGTATATTACGGTGAAGGATAACTTCGTGAGGAAACTTGCATGCTTTAGAAATTTTATCGAAGGAGAAGTCTACTAACCCGCATGGGCGAGCCTGGTGGACTATAGCCTAACCCCGTCTCATTCTGAGAGGAGACCCGGACTGAAAGACCCAACCAGCAGTGGAACAGTATAAAGTGGAAGAGATTGACTGCAATACACAAGCTCGATTGGATGAAGGCCCGGCTCGCTCCACGTTACATGGGGTCTAATATACCGTCAAACCGGGGGTGTAAATTAGTACAGTACAGTACATCCTATCTGCAGTGTACACCCCTGTCTAGCGCTTTAAAGAATACTTGCTTGATGATATTAATGCAACGTAACCACATCCAATATCCTTGCTATTCCGTGTCAGGAACAAGGCGATTATGTAATCACCACTAATAAATAACCATTTTTTGACGATAATCACTCTGACCCCCAAACACGATTAGTTACACCTACCGTATGTTAAATAACTTGTAAAAAACAATTTTAATTTGTGTTTCGATTTTTGGGATAGATTTGGTGGGTTCTTTGGTGGTGGGTTTTGTTTTTAATTCTTGATGGGTTTACGCTTGACCGCCAGTTCGCCCAGTTCATTTGGTTCTCTTCTGTAAGGCCGGTTCACAATATCAAATCTGTTAACAGATTTGGTTACTAGAGGTAGGATTTTGACATTATTTGTATAGTCCCTCTAGTAAGCAAATCCACTTCTTTTAGACCTTCGCAACCCAATTTCTGAACAATATCGATATTCAGAAACTGCTTTCTTTGGGGATTCTGGTTTCAACTAATGACTGGCATAGGTGTTAATATATTATGACAGCTACCCTATATCTTTTATATATATAAAAGAAAGTCGTGTTAGTTACTCCATTTATAACTCAAGAACGGCTGAACCGATTTGGCTGAAAATTGGTGGAGAGGTAGCTTAGAACCAGGAAACGGACATAGGATACTTTTTATCCCGTTCCCGATACTTTTTATTCCACGGGGGCGAAGCCACGGGCAGAAGCTAGTATAATATAATATGGGCCTACGGCTTGACGATTATATACTCTCCGAGACACACAGGGCCGGAGTCATCTCTTTTTTTTTGCGGTTGTCAAACGAGCAGACTAGCCACCTGATGGTAAGTACTCGTCGCCCATGGATACCTGCAACACCAGAGGAGTTGCTGATGCGTTGCCAGCCCATAAGAGCCCAGTAATAGCGCAATGGGAAAACCTAAGGAGAAAGATCATTCCATATCTTACTCTACGTGTGAAGAATTATCACCTATCCATACAATGACCGTGGTAAACGCAGTTTTACCTTACAAATCGATTGATCAGCGTGGTTATTATTTAAGCGAGTTCTTCACTATAACCAGACCTATCATTATAAAACTATAGGTACCCTTAAATAGTATATTTTTGTCCAATTTGCATAATAACTCCCACTGTATCACATAAATTATTATTTCGATTAAACATGTTAACTTGAACGATACGTTTTCAACTCTATCAACTCAAAAATAAAGTAAGATTTCCATTATTGATAATTTTAGTAGGTTTTCGATGGATAGGATGCCAAATGTCACGGCGTTCAAGTCGGTTACACAATGTTCCTGATGTGATATCTATCTTGATATTCGTTAAAGATAATTGGTATATTTTGTTCATGTTTATTGTATTAACAAGGGACAAACAATTACATACAAGGACTTTTATAGGTAACATGATGCTAACAGATAATCTTAATCTCTACTATTATAAAATTGTAAACAATTTATGTGTCTGTACATTGAAGATATTTAAAAAAAACCAGTGGGTTTACGGTATATAAACGTCTCCGAACCCAAAATGTGATTCTTAAATTTCTCGTCTTGGTTACAGGTTGGCGCAAAAACTACTGAATAGATTAAAATTTTGTCATCACTGTTAGAAAGTATGCTCCGATTTAAAAACTGGTGATCTTCTTATCTCAATTAATTTAACAGATCCTGAGATACAGTTTGACCTCTCTGATTTATACAGACCCATACAAAGAAGAGATCGTCAATGTTGGTTTTCCATTTTTACTCCTAATATAGATTCATGTTAGCGAAGTCGCGGGAAAAAGCTAGTTATGTATAAAAATAATTTTTATACATAACTAGCTTTTTTTTTGTTCTTTTTCTTCTTATCGTGTCAATGGTCAAACAATATTTGAGTGATCTGAGGCCACCTCAATGGCGTTAGGTGTGTCTTCGTAGAGTTCGTCCCTGGTTCAGGTATACGGCACTAAATGTGTTGCTGAGCGCAAAAACTACGGAACAGATTCTCATGCGGTTTTCACAAAAGGACAGAGTGATTAATGAGGAAAGTTTTAAGCTATTTAACATTACGATATGACTTTTAGGAAGGGGCAAAGCGGGTGAAACCGCGCCTGGGTTGCTAGTTTTTAATATAAACGTAATTTCTGTATGACCTTTTTTGTCCATATGATATAAAAGTAAATTATAAATCGACGGAGGATTGATTTTAATTCAAAACGAACAATGGTAGAACAAATTATATAATACAAACAAGGAACAGAAGTTTAAATTACATACATACCATCACGCCTGTATTCCCCGAAGGGTTAGGCAGAGGCGTACTAATGTACACCCACAGTTCGCCGGTATGTTTAGGTCCCATGTAATAGGGGGCGAGCCTATTGCCATTAACTGGGCACAAATTCCTAACTCCGAGCTGCTACTGGGAATTTCATAGAAAAACTCAATAACACTTTGCTCGACCTGGGAATCGAACCCAGGACCTCTAGCGTAGCAGTCGCGGTCAGGACCACATGGCTATTGAGGCAGTTTTTGTCCATATGATATAAAAGTAAATAACAAATCTACGGAGGATTGATTTTAATTCAAAACGAACAATGGTAGAACAAATTATATAATACAAACAAGGATATGAAGTTTGAAGTATTATAGTTATACAAGCCTTTGTATAGCCGCTGAATTGGACAGAAGATTTCCCAACTGACGCCAACCTCCAGTAGTTAGAGAGGCACTTTGAAGAAGAAGAAAAAGCATTTGTGGGAGTCGTGGGTATGAGTAAGAATACATGTCCTCTCTGCTATGCAGATAGGCACCTCGTAAGATACGAAAAAATAACAGAATTATATCAGAACGTTTTTGCGTTTGACTGGATGGCCACCCTTAACGTCAGAGTCTGCCGTAAAGCACCTTGGTGTGTGATTCTGTTTCTGGCAGTCTGTAAAGCTCTTAAAGCTTGGCAACTCATCAGCAACTCCTTTGGTGTTGCAAGTATTCATGGTCGACGATGACTGCTTACCATGAGGTAGCTCGTTTGATTGTTGACTGAACATGGCCACAAATCATTGAGCTTGTCAGGCAACCTGTGTTATATAGGACGAGAAAGATTATCCTTCCCTATTACTGTGCGAATCTGTGTAATTGTAATTTTCCATTCAGAAATCTATCCTGGTATTCAAAGAGCAGAAGCAAAATTATTGAATTACAATAATAATAGGAATAAGGGGGCAAATGCACAGACGGATCACCTGATGGTAAGCGATTACCGCCACCCATGGACACCTGCAACAACACCAGAGGAGTCACAAGTGCATTATCCGCCTTATAAAAGAGTTTGGGCCTCCGGTATCCTCACTCACTGGGCGAAACACAACGTAAGCGTTGTTTCGCGCCGGTATTCTGTGAGACCGTGGTATAACTCCGGTCGTGCCAGCCCATTCGTACCAAAGCATGGCTCTCTCACGTTAATTCGAACAAATTAAAGATTTATTGGTGAAATTGGATCGAGTTGCAAGTATCGGCATTGCACACAGTAATAGCCAGCTTCCTTATTCCGTATCAGTAACATGCGTACTGCTGTCTCTTATTGCGTAAGCGCCTTCATCAAACAGACAGACAGTCCATCGCAATTAAAGCACGATCAATTATTTATTTCCTAGATTCTTTGAATATTTTTAGGGTTACAATATATATGATTATGCTTAAACTGATGCAAACTCAAGTATTTAACATTTGGAGGTGCAAGAATGCTTTAGAGGAAATTATAATAAATTCATATGCATACCTACTGAAATTTTTATAGAGAACTCAATAAAACTGCTCGACCTGGGAATAGAACCTCTGGAGTATCAGTCACGCTAAGATGATGATATGAGCGATACCTATGATGGGAGAGGGAGTGAATAACGAGACGATGGCTGACGGGGATGAATGGAAGAAAAGGACATGCTGCGCCGACCCTATAGATTGGGACAAGGACAGGGAGAAGAAGGAGTTTTTGAAGGCGATTTGACTTTTTGTTAATTATAAATTGTACTTCTGTCTTATTTCTTTGCTACCATCTCATCATTTGCATATAACAACAAAAACAACAGCTTAAAATTGAGCGTGGCGCATCGTTAATCAGATTACCCGCTCCAATGAACAGCAATCAATGATTTTATTACTTGGAAAATATTTTCATTTTCCACGCCCGTCTGGGAAAACGAGAAAAGCAGGGTGCATGAACTATTCTATGAATGAACCATTTTTTAAATTGCATTTGCCAGCGCGAGGATTAAATGACTTTCCCTTTGTTCCACTCGCTATGTATTTCTGAGTATTTTTAAGCTGTTTTGAGGGTTACGAGGTAATTTATATTTTGTTAGCAGACTTGCATGTTATTAAAAAACAGAAACATCATTGCACAGGTTTTCCTACGGAGTTAGTCAGATCCGTACTAAAGTAGGTACTCGCAGTTCACCGGTATGTTTAGTTTAGGTCCTAAGGCATAGGGAGCGAGCCTATAGCGGTTAACTGGGCACCAATCCTAAACTCGAACTACTACTGAGAAGACAAGGCACATATTTTGTTTATTTTATGGTAATTTAAAAAAAGAGGACAAATATCCCAATTTCTGTATCGCTTTCCATCGTAAACAAAAGAAAGCCAACTTTAGCTATATTGATCCTTTAAATCTTCCGAGGGGATCATGGATTCCCCAAAATTCCACATAAGGGGATTTCAACTTGAAACTCATTGGTAACAATTCAAACTCCACTATAGTCCACAATCTTCAGGAAATCTCATGGGAATGGGAAACGTGTTTGATGGGAATCCCAATAAGTGGGCCAATGTTTTAAAAATAAAGTCAGATTTGATCAAATCGTTTTGTCTCTTTTTTTAAATTATAGACCAAACGTAAGTGTGAAGAGTACAAAAGATAGAACGGAAAATATAATGACTTATCTATACTAATATATAAAGCTGAAGAGTTTGTTTGCTTGAACGCGCTAATCTCAGGAACTACTGGTCCGATTTGAAAAATTCTTTCAGTGTTAGATAGCCCATTTATTGAGGAAGGCTATAGGCTATATATCATCATGCTACGTGGACGAAGTCGCGGGCAGAAGCTAGTTCATTATATTTTCCGTTCTATTACACTTATGTGTCAATGCATATACAAATTCAAGTTCTAATTTTAAAGACGGCTCCAATTGTTTTTTTTTTATATGAATGTAGATAGCAAACAAGCACACGGCTGATGCCTGATGGTAAGCAGCAATATTATATGCTGGTAACACAGTAGTTATCTACAGCGCGTTGTCATCTCGAAACCTGAGTTTTTAAGTCTTATACGTCCAGTCATTTCACTGTAGCAGGTGCTTCCAAGTTCTAGGTTCCAGGCTCTAAGGGCATTCGCCTGTAATATAACGTTACAGATTCGAGCATTTATTGACCAGTGAGGGAGGATAACTGAGCATTCCAGTGCACAACTTGATGAATGTAATGCTCAAAATCGAACCTGAATGTTACAGGCAAAAGCTCCAGTGAGGGAGCACTTTTACTCGTCAAACAGGAACACAATAAGATTAAGTAGCACATTATTGCTTAGCAACTGTATTTAGCTATGCGGTGGTACAACCCCTAATGAACTCCAACACCGAAACCACCTAAAAACCTTGAAGATATCACAGGTAGATAATAGCCAGCTAGCTAGTTCGTTTTCACCACGATTTACGCATCGACAGACAGACCAGCCAAGCGTAGTGTACACTTGCGACAAGTATTATTAGATATTATAGGCACTTGTATGATAATGAAAATTCTATCTAACCGACGTCAAAAAGGAGGTGGTTCTCAATTATACTGTATGTTTTTTGGACAGGTATGTTTTCGATATGTTTGCCAACCATGAACTGATTTTGATACTGTTATATCTACTTCGTATTGGTGTCTATATAAATCCGGTTTGTGTTTCACCATCGTTTTTGCAGATCACCAAATGATTGAAGTCGGTCGGATAAATAAAGGAAAAAATCCTAACAACGTAAATTTGTAGCAATACCATAGAAAAAACCATACTTTAGAAGCACTATGTAGAGTAGCATTATAGTCAAACACTCAACCGATAGCTCGTGCTATCTCTATCGCTTTTAGACAAACTGACTGGGACGGCATGAGGTTGAGCGTCGTCTTAAAATTGAGTATTTGGCCATTAAGCTTCTTTGTATAGCGCCAGAATTAAATAAGTAGTCTCCCAATATAATGTATCAGCTATAATCGACGATATCTATTGATACACACATCCTCAGTGGAACAATACACTTGGTAGCAACTGTTGAGCAAACAGTCGTTACGGTCTCGTTGCGTAACCGTGTCGAAACGATGCCGTAAGGACTGGGTGAAAGGGATCCCTGGACTCGGAAGTGGGGGAAAGAATGGACATAGACTGATGAGAAAACTGAAACCTTTGAAATAGATGAAGGGGTTGTTGAACCCTTTTGAATCGTATGTCATATCCAGTTATAGACATATTTGGCAAAACTTATTGAATAATCTATGAAATTATTAGAAAATAGAATTGAAATAATATATTATTTCAGAAAGTTCATACAAATAGTGTACATGTCACAAAAACTGGTAGCTTGATATTAATAACAACACTTCTTCAGAGCAAGACAACTTTAATCATTTGTACCGGGAGAGGTCATTAAATCGCGGAGAAACTTAACACCGCGATCTACAAATATGACGTCACGGCACAGCGACATCTCTTATCAAAAAACATAAAACAAATTCATACTTCGAAAACTTAACAAATAGTTCTACAGTAAGTTCACTCTGTATTTCTGAGATTTTCCACAGGTGGTCGAAAACGGGAGGGCCTAAACAAATACTACAAGTTATATCATATTATTCATTTTTTTTATTGATGGGCTCGAACTAAGCTAATCAGACATTTTTTTATCTTAAGACTTGGTAGTCCAATTGGTCATAACACAAGACTTGATAGCTTTACAATCTGCAAGAATTTTAATAATAAACATTAAACTATTTTAGATATTTTCACAACCATATTCCACGATTATGGTTCGATTTTACTCTCAGCATTACAAAATTCACAATTAAACCAAAAACATTTAGCTCGATACAATTTAGAAGCTTTACAATAAACCGGCCTTTCTAAGCTGAGAACCTGATAGCCGTTGCACCATGCCATGGCATAACTGTAATAGTGGTTGCGTAGCACACGACACGGCACAGTTTTTAATATAAATGTCACTAGAATCTGACAGTTTTATTGTTCTCTATGGGCCGAAATTAATAAGCTATGTCTGGACTAGTATACATATCGTGTACGGATGGAAGAGTTTTTTTTAAAAAAAAAGTTTACTAGCAATGTGGGTCACACATTACTAGTATTCTTGTTAACCCCTCGTGCTAAGCTAAATGCTTGTGTTACGAGTGGGTTCACGTCGGTAGTGCAATGGTTGGGTTTCGAACCGGCAACCACATGATCGCAAGTCCGACGCCCTAGCCATTAGGCTACCGCCGCTTTGTTGGAAGTTGGAAGGAGCCGACCTCGATCAACAAACAAATTGCGGCCGTTCTCAAAAAAGGTCAGGTTAAGAGCACCCTAAACCGACGATCATGCATGAGGAGGTTAATGAACGTAGATGAAGCTAAAGTGGTGTGTCAGGATCGTAGCAAGTGGAAATCTTTAGTCTCTGCCTACCCCAATGGGAGACAGGCGGGAAAATATGATGAATATGATGATTGAACATTAGGAGGGGTGCTTAATTTCCCCGTGGTTCTAAAGGAATCGGTACAACAGGTCCATTACATTTGGATCTTATGTCAAATTTCAATCTCCAAAAGCAATCCAGAGATAATAATTTGGGCTGTATGAGTGAAAATTTTAGACACGACTAAACCGATTCCACTCCAACGATTAGAACATTAACCAGCACCTCCATAAATGGGGATTAAGTGATTCACCACAATGCGATTGCGGAGTACCAGCACTAATCCCATGTGGTAAATGAATGCCCACTTCACGGTGGAATGTCTAAGTTCACAAATATACAGCTGGCTTAAAACTTAAAAACTTTGATCCGTGCACGATGATTGCCATAGGTATATATTTAGAGATTAAAAACATTATTGTCATCATTAATGACAATAATGTTTTTAATCTCTATAACATTAATGTCATCATGATTAAAAACATTATTGTCATCATTGATGACAATAATGTTTTTAATCTCTAAAAGATTGAAGAATTTTTGGCTTGTGTAAAACAGATGGTGGTATTTTTAATGAAATATTTTTTTTAACTTTCAACCGAAGATCTCTCTTGGAATAGGACCTCCAATATGACAAAGAGATAACTAACATACCATCACGCCTGTATTCCCCGAGGGGATAGGCAGAGGCGTAGGTACTAATGTACCCCTACAATTCTCCGGTATGTTTAGGTCCCATATAAACATCACAGCCAAACTCCGAGCTGTTACTGAGAATTTCATGAAAAACCTTGCCCGATCTGGGAATCGAACTCAGGACTTCTTGCGTAGCAGTCACGCTTAAGACAACTAGGCTAACACAAAACAGATAAACACAAAAATTATGCCATAAGCATACCATTCTACCAATATTGTTGTGGAACACAAAATCTATTCAGAAGGGCATACCCCAATAGAAACGTGTTAAACAAAGAAAGTTTGTTCTTGAACTAGTTTTAACTGAATATGCATTAGTTACGCAAAAACATAACTAATGTCTTCATTAAAAATTATAATCAGCTTGCAACCCGAATTATGTTGGGCGGGAGAGTTGAATGCAGTGCTTTTAAAAATGTTGCGAGGAATATTTGTGAGACACATATTTTGTATACTATATTGAATTGCTGTTAATACCTATACAGAATTCAGTAGTTTTTGCGCCAATCCGTAACAAACAGACAACATAACATAACATACCATCACGACTGTATTCCCCGAAGGGTTAGGCAGAGGCGTACTAATGTAACAACCACAGTTCGCCGGTATGTTTAGGTCCCATGTGATGGGGGGCGAGCCTATTGCCATTAACCGGGCACAAATTCCTAACTCCGAGCTGCTACTTGGAATTTCATAGAAAAACCCAATAACACTTTGCTCGATCTGGGAATCGAACTTAGGACCTATAGCGTAGCATTCGGGCTTAATACCTTTAAATATTTGAGCCAGCTATTTTATTTAACTAATACCATTATTAGATGTAGGTACTTTAATTTGTCAAAATCTAGCACGGAACCAAATAAAAACCAAATTATACTTTGCACGACCTGGGAATCGAACCCAGGACCATCGGTAGTCACGCTTCTATAACTATACGAATGACACACAGTTAAGACAATCTTAGGGTTATTATTAAGTATCAATGTATTTCTACAAATTAGTCGTTAAATAGTTTAGAATCTTATTCCAAAGCTATTATTAAACCTCCATTAACTAATGACAATTTAGCTTAAATACCCGTCTTTTGCTTTATAATATAAAGTACAGTAAGACATCACTAGAGAAAGGTCATTAGCACGTAAGTCTAATTACTTTTTTATAGTATAGACTATAAAAAAGTAATTTTACTTACGTATTAGGTAACTGCTTCATTAGCCAAGTGGTCCTGCGCGACTGCTACGCTAGAGGTCCTGGGTTCGATTCCCAGGTCGAGCAAAGTGTTATTGGGTTTTTCTATGAAATTCCCAGTAGCAGCTCGGAGTTAGGAATTTGTGCCCGGTTAATGGCAATAGGCTCGCCCCCTATTACATGGGACCTAAACATACCGGCGAACTGTGGGTGTACATTAGTACGCCTCTGCCTTACCCTTCGGGGAATACAGGCGTGATGGTATGTTATGTTATGTTATGTAGTAGGTAGTAGTAGTAGGGTTTCGTTAATTACATTCTAATTGAGTCAGCTTATTTTTTTAAAAATATTTACTTATCACAAAAAATAATAATTATATTGTTAATAATTGGGCTGGAAATGCGTGTATTAATTATTTAGATGAATGCAAATTTTAAATAAATCGCAGGAAATCATTATCGGCTTTGAATTGAACTACGAATAATAATTTCAATTGTGCCGAATTGTACTTAAATTTGTTTTGTTTATATAATTGAAAATAAATATTTGGAAACTGCCTCATGACCTTACCTAGAGGTCCTGGGTTCGATTCCCAGGTCGAGCAAAGTGTTACGGTGTTTTTCTATGATATTCCCAGTAGCAGCTCGGAGTTAGGAATTTGTGCCCGGTTAATGGCAATAGGCTCGCCCCCTATTTCATAGACATAACCAAGTACGCCTCTGCCTAAGGCTTCGGTGAATACAGGCGTGATGGTATTTATGTATAAAAATATATACAAACTATAATATCGGCAAATCCCAAACTCCGAGCTGCTACTGACGATTCATGGAAAAACCTGAGACTAAGGAATAGATTCCAAGATTAATTACACTAACGAGGCAGTTAATATGTATTTTATAATTATAATATCTATATGCACAAGAAAATCCGAACTTAAAACAAATATAATGTAAGTATATTTTTGTAGGTCGGCTCAATCATGTTGTAGGGAATAAAACGACCCAAGACACGACTACTTCATCAACAGGACATTTAAGTGAACATGACAAGCAAACCGCCTGAGAAATGCAGGACATAGGTAATGTAATTATAGAGTCGGCCTCAATATAGATGCTAGATCTAGCATCTAGATGCATCATCAACAATATTATAATGGAAAACCAATTGAGGTATTATAATCGCCGTACTAAAAAAAATCTTAAACCCGGCTACCATGACACAAGAAAATATTACTGTATCATCTTTCTATACTACCCTTTATTTTTCGTAGTCGGGTAAAAATGTCGCCAGAGCAAGTTCTGTTTAGAAACATTTCAATATTACTTCTAACTACCGTACTAACCTAATTCCCTATACTTTCAACCACTTGTGCGCACAGTACAGTACGATTAATGTTCCCATAGATCTTGAAGCTGTCTGCAAAGCTAACCGAAGTAGACCAATGTATAGAAAACACGTCCATTGCTCGACTTGTATGCAAGATATTATGTAAAGTGGGTAGTATAGGAGCGCTGGACGCAATCCATGTGCCAATATGTGAGGACAACATAACAGTAAATGAAGGAGATATTTATGTCTCCAGTTACATTGACGTCTAGTTAACGCAATATATTGTAGGTCGACTGGAACTTGAATTCAATAATAAATAGTTTGTCTTATATTTTATTGGAACGTTTACATATATAGGTAATATAAGTATATGTAGCTAAATTCTTCCTACTTATATTATAAATGCAAAAGTTTGTGACGATGGGTGGATGGATGTTTGTTACTCTTTCACGCCAGAACGGCTGAGCGGATCTGGATAAAATTTGGCACAGACATAGATTATCGTCTGAAATAACACATACGACTAACAACGCTACTTTTTATCTAGGTTGGGCCCTATTATGAAGTCCAAGCAGACGAAATCGCGGGCACAAGCTAGTTAACTATAAAATTTTATCAGTTTCAATTTTTTAGTAATTAGGATTATTTTTCTCAATGTTCCTCCATAATTTTTGTTCAAAAAAGAGTGTTACAAATTCTAAACTAAAAGAGCTATGAGCCAAACTTTCTCATTGTTTTTCAAACTCAAACATATGCTTTCTAGTTCCTAACACCTGTATCATAATAGCACGTACGAAAAAAACTGAATCAACGGCGCATACACGGCTGCGCGCTGCGCGAACGAACGAGCCGATTTCTACAAGACCACTGTTCACTTTCACTGGGAGAAACTGAGTCTTTTTGTTCATTGTCAGCGCTACAACGCTTACCGATTTCAAATAGCGTACCGCAAAGGATTTCGAATTTGAATTGAGAACAGAATAAGGCGCTAAATTTGAATTTGGAGTTGTAAAAAGGCGCTACATTTAAAAATGAAGCTGCAATAAAGGCGCTGAATTTGAATTTAGATCGGAATGAGTTCGATGTTTTGATCACTTGTACATTCTAGAATATGAATGAGAATTAAAAAAATATGAAAATAAAGTAAATTCGTAATGAATTAAAATCAATATTTTTGAACAAAGAACGAATTGGAACAGAAATAATTTGTGTAAAGCTTATTTATAAAGAATGAGTCGCAAGATTGTGACATGTTAAATCTTGTTTATTTTTTATGCAAAAAACAGGTTCAAAAGGTCTTGGACCTTGTTTTTTATTTTTAAAAAGTTTAAGGTGATTTAAAATTAAATGGATGTTGAAGGCGATATAAAGTGCGAAACAAGAAATGTAAATCAGGATTTTACAACACAAAAACAAGTATTGAACGTGAAAAAGTATGAAAGTTTAGTGAATTTAGCTGTTGAACAACTTTTTTAGGAACATTTAGAATTATTTAATATGCAAATTACTTATAGTGTTTTAGCATTTATAAAATATTAGAAGTTATAATATATAAATTAATATTGCAATATGCAATATTAGTAGTCAAGAAAACTTTCTAAGAACTTTCTAATTTTAATAAAATATTTTGTTTAGAGTCTTATATAAATGCTCTTTTGGATTTTACGTAAATAAAAAAAAACATTTCACTTAGGTACTTACCATTTTTACGGGTTCCCACGAAAATCACAATGCAAAAAATAAATTACAAAAACAAAATATCCGCACAACACAGTACCGCACTCAGTACAGTCGATCACAAAAGCACGAGACAATAAAAAAATATCACAAAAAGTTTTTTGTTCGTTCACTTCGCTATAATAAACTAGACTCGTTTAGACAAATTTATATAGAAATCGATTGATATAAAGACATGTCTGTCCTGTCGTCTGTCCGGTTTGAAAGACAGTCGTGGACTGACCGTGCGACGGAAAGTCTTGCGTTTCGTAGTTCTTGGTTATTCAAAGCTGCGCTCGCGCCGATATGCGGACCTAACTGTCTTGAAGCTTTGTCTTGAATTTTGATAGGCATAAAAACGAGAGTGCTTTTTCAATGCATAATTTTATTATTGTTCTTTTAATAGTTGGAAATGTCTATTTATTTTAGGATTTTTAAACATCGTATTTTGATATGGAAGTGAAATGTAAGGATGCAGATTGATAATTATTATCTATTATTGATTTTTGTCATTAATTCATATTTTTTCATTTTACTTTTTTTTTAAATCTTACTAGTAATGTGGGTCACTTATTAATGTTATTCTTGTTAACCTCTCGTGATAAGCAAAATAGGTACTTAAATATGTTACGAGTGGGTTCACGTCGGTGGTGCAATATTAGGTGGGTTTCGAATCGACAAACCACTTAATATAGTTCGTATCACAATAATTACCTCTTCATCAGCCTACGTTCGTCCACCGCTGGGTGTAGGCCTTTTAGTGAACGCTATAGACCCCAATCAATAATAAAAATAACTCATAATACCAATAATTACGTAATTATTTCAAAGTATTACCATTAATTTTTAACAACATGTTTGGCGTAGCGGCTGTTCGATCAATCCCTATATGGAGCAAATATATGTATGACCTATAAGTAGTGCTCCGGGTCTGGGCGTTTGTGCATGAGAATTTGGGTTTGTAAAATCACCCAGGATACAAGAGTAAATATTAGTGTTGGACAACATTTTTTCCAAAAAAGGAACAAATAAAAATAAATTATTATGACAAGCAATTAAGTAACGTAATTTATACCTTAATTCCCGGGTCGACACAAAGATATACTTACTATATCAAATATATGATAGAGTTACAAATAGCAGTATTATGTTAATATAACGAGGTAGTTACTTGAAGGTCAAAGTGTCGAAACAGCGGATAACATTTCACTGGACTTGAATTACCAAGAACAATACACTACCTAAAACAATTTTTGAAAAAAGAAGTAATTATATTGTAGATACTGGTCGAAATAATTTTGAAAAAAAAAATCGTTATATGTGGTAAATCTGCATAAATTTTATAGATTTTATACGAAACTTCAACATTTTGAATTTAAATTAAGAAATAATTTTACAATATTTTTAAAATTAGTAGCAAGAGACAAAACGTTAACCTATTTCATTCCTTGCTCGCACCAGCCAGCACCTAGCTGGTGGATTTAAATTCGCCCATAAATAATTTAAATCATGATCCAACCGTCCCTAGCTGTTCTCCAGTAACGTCCTAAGCCTAGGGGCGGAGTCCTATTAAAGGACTCCTTTGGCTGCGGTTGCTAATATGGTCCCGACTAGAAGTCTTCTTGGTGCTTCACTATCTAATCCGCCTACATTGTTGAAGTTCCCTCGCACAAATAACCTTGCGTTTATGACTAAAAAAGTTTTAAAAAAATCTCTTTAATAATAATTATTGTTCACCAGCCCCGGAGCTTTACTAAGAAGCGCTGCAAGAAATAATTATTGCTATCTACTAATTACTAACAGAGATCGCATAGCGTACCTAAGAGAGCATTAAACAAAATATACTATGGGGAATTTTGCACGAATAGGAAAAATATAATCATTGAGGGGAACACCGCGTGTCACTGTCATAAAATCGTAAGTTACTAAATTAAATAATATCTCAATTGTGCAAGATTACATTGCTTCTCTTTTATTTGAAAACGCAATAACTGTAACTAAATTTAAAAAATCTAATTCGGATTCTAAAGTTAAACCGTCTGCGGATTCTTAGAATGAACTCCAAGTATCAAGATCACTCACGCACATAATTCCACGCGTATTTGTCAAAGTAAAAATCAGTTTGGTTCCTTTCACCCCTTGCTTATAAGCTGTAGGTGCAAAAGAGACAAAAAATATCACATTCAAAACACGACTGCAACACTCCATTAGTTCTGTCAATTCACTTATTAACAATTGTAATTTAAATCAGCGTAAACATTCTTGTAAGACGTTCCTGGAGGGACTTACAAAAACAGGATCTTAAATTTTCTATAAGAATTTTTGTTTGATCCCGTTATAGGGACGATGTAACTTTTTGGAACAGTTGTTAAAATAATTGGACTACAGTTTTCAGTTTAAGTTCAAAAGCTTCTTCATAGAAGCGGCGGTAGCCTAATGGCTAGGGCGTCGGACTTGCGATCATGTGGTTGCCGGTTCGAACCCCACCCATTGCACTACCGACGTGAACCCACTCGTAACACAAGCATTTAGCTTAGCACGAGGGGTTAACAAGAATACTAGTAATGTGTGACCCACATTGCTAGTAAGCTTTTTAAAAAAAAAAATGTATAAGCTTTTAAGAGCACCTATGAAATGTATGAATGACCTCAGGTGTGAGTTTCCTAAAAGTTGATCCTATAGAAGAAGAACCGGCAAGAAACTCCATGGATACTTAGCTATATTCAGTAGGATTTTATAAAACGCGTCTTAGGTATAATTTACAGGTAATGATAACTTTAATATAACTTTGATAAACTTTAATGTTTATGTTGATTTTGAAGCGTATTTTATGATCAATTAAGTTTACCGTTATGGTATAACGATAACTGTATATTAATAGAGTTTAATGTTAATACTTTACGCAGGTAAACTGTGTAGCGTAAATGCCTACCCCATTGATGTAGTGGTTCCAACTGCGGCTGCTGAGCTAGATGTCCTGGCTTCGATTCCCAGGTTAAGCAAAGATTTTCAATGAAGAATTTTACTATGAAATTCTCACTATTATACATATTTCGATTCGCCCCTCATTTCACGTGCCAGTGAAAAATGGGACTCATGACCTCATATTTTTATTTGAAGCGGCGGTAGCCTAATGGCTAGGGCGCCGGACTTGCGATCATGTGGTTGCCGGTTCGAACCCCACCCATTGCACTACCGACGTGAACCCACTCGTAACACAAGCATTTAGCTTAGCACGAGGGGTTAACAAGAATACTAGTAATGTGTGACCCACATTGCTAGTAAGATTTAAAAAAAAAAAAAATAGGTCTAAATTTACCTAAGAATGTGAGCTGAATGGAGAAGATTAAGAAAATTGTCAGGGCGTAGCTACCATCCTATTAGCCCCAAGCAAGGAGCCCCCGTGAATCCAAAGCTGGGACTCCCTACAGACTGGCTGGGACTCCCTACAGACTGGCTGGGACTCCCTCCAGACTGGCTGGGACTCCCTCCAGACTGGCTGGGACGTTCATGTCGCGGAAGAACGAATGACACAGGGCCCTTTTAGAGCAAATTACGCCACTGAACGTTGTGATAGATTGCCAGAAATCATCTTCACTAAATGTTGGAAGATTGCCAACGACACCTAGAGAAAATTCAGATTCCATACACAAAGTCACTTTCCATGCTTAAAATCATGGAAGTTAAGCTATTAATTCATTGGCGATTGACCAAAAAACTGGAAATGTGTTTTGCATCGTAAAACAATCATTGATTCATGTCATAAGTGAAAGTAATGTTTCCGACAATTTAGTGCTTAACCAAACATTGTGTGTTTCCAGTCATAAGTTACGTACTAATTAGTCTCAGTCAGCAGAGATTGGTATTATATATACATGCCATGTTATTTTAGCTATACGTACTGTCCATTGCTGAATAAAAGACTTCTTCATATTCCATCCTATGGCTTGCTGCCACAATGTCATCCATAGAGGCATCCATAAAGGGAAGGCATCCTAATTCTCAAAAAAAAAAACTCAATGAATTATTTATACATCATGTACTTATGTATAAATAATTCAGTTTTCGCTGGGAAGAAGAAACGGCGGAACAAACTCCCCAGCAATACATTTCTTACTAAGGCCACAGATAATAGAATACTAGTCTAAGGCGTTGCACAAAGTAGAATTCAAATCGTTGTTTGGGGTACTTACCTACTTAATAATTTATTCATTGCTACATGTCAGCTGGCGCACATTATTCTCGTTTTATTCTGATTATTATTAAAAAAATCTAGCCTATATTACGTAATAATTTAGACTAAAATTACATAGGTATTGAATAACTAGGCTTTAAAATACCCTGACCCTAATATGTTCCGGCAGCGTGCAAGACAATATTTGCGGTATGACCGACTTACATAAGATCGGTTATTGATTCTGATTAGCCATGGTATATTATGATTAGGAATGTACATACTATCACGCCTGTATTCCCCGAAGGGTTAGGCAGAGACGCATTCATGACACCCACGATTCGCCGGTATGTTTGGAACCGCGAAAAAAGTGGAGACCGCGACTCGGCAAACGTAGCGTAGGACGCCCTGCGGCGAGATGGAGTGATGATTTGCGAAAGGCTGCTGGTGGAAGCTTGATGCGACAAGCCGAAGACAGGGTGAAATGGCGCACATTGGGGGAGGCCTACGTCCAGCAGTGGACTAGTATAGGCTGATGATGATGATGATGATGATGATATACATAATAGTAGATACCTACCATAGTTGTATTCAAAATTCCCGAGAATTCCTTCACACATTCTCAACGTTGACAGATCGGGTAGCTAACTTATATATATTTTCAGCTGCCTCAGTAGCTTAGTAGTCCTGAACTTGACTGCTATGCTAAAGATCGTGGGTTCGATTCCCAGGTCGAGCAAACGGTTTTTCTCAGTAGCAGCTCGGAGCTTGGCATTTGTGTCCGCTTAGTGGCAATAGGCTCGGCCCTATAACATTGGACCTAAACATTCCGGCGAACTGTGGGTGTTACATTTTAGTATGCTCAAGCTCAACCTTTATTTCTTTATCAAGAATGCAATGCCGGCTCGACCGGAGTGATACCACGGCCTTACAGAAAACCGGCGTGAAACAACGCTTGCGTTGTGTTTCGCCGAGTGAGTGAGGTTATCGGAGGCCCAAACCCCTTTTAAAAGGCGGGCAACGCACTTGTGACTCTTCTGGTGTTGCCTGTGTCCATGGGCGGCGGTTATAGCTTACCATCGGTGATTCGTCTGCTCGTTTGCGCCCCTATCCCATAAAAATTGCTCTTAAGACATTATATAATTACAAATCAAAATAATCCATGTAAGTGATGAAACACTTAAAATCTAGCAAAACCGATCGTAATGATAATAGTGATTAACATAACCATCGAGACACAATCGTCAAACAAGATTCAAGTATTTGCCCAACTATGCTGAACTACGAGAACTTAAGACCCCTGGATAGTTCTAAGTTTCTTTGAAAATGTACTGAGCTGAGAGGTCTTGATAACTGGTCCAACACTAACCAACGCAAAGACCTGCCGTCCTTATGGGCGTGTGTGTAGATGGAGGGTCTTTTTAACTGGTGTTTTAAAACTACTTTCACTCGGTACATTTTGCAACTGACCTTATTGTGAAGTTACTGGGCAGATTGTGACAATTATATCGGTGCAATGCATGTAGGAAATGATGCTAATTGTATCACATACGAGTATTCAAAGATGGCGTCGATTGTGTCGAAATGAGGCGATGACAATAAAGGTGTAGCGGGTTCTTTAGAAAAATAATATCTACTATACATAACGTACACGAATCTAGTATTTTTATGTAAAGAATCTATATACAAAATTTAAAAACTGTATCACGAGAAATCACAAAGTTATAAGCTTCTTATGGTACCTGGGGCCCAAGTCTGCTATTTTAGTTGTATCAAAATGGTCATTCAATAGCACTAAATGACATAAGAACTGACAGATTTCGTAGACAAAACTGTCAAAAATCAACAATTCTGAAGCCATTGAGTGACGATTTTGACACGGCAAAATAGCAGACTTGGGGCCCTGGTTGTCCGTACAAAACATGTCTCCCCACGTCTGATTACCCGCCTAGTATCGCCCTAGTGCCGCTATAACCTTGTGTTGTGCGCATATAGTAGTGGAAAGATACTTAGGCCCACTTGCAATAACATCTTATATATATTTAAATTGCCCTAAGTGTCACTCGGTGCCCCACTTAAAAGTTTTTTAAATAATTTTGGGACAAAATATAACATGGTGTAAAAATTATTGGAATTGATTCAGTTAGTTATTCTGGAAAAACCATATTCAAGTTTTGCATTTACTAAAAATAACGTTTTATGTACATATAACATTATTTTCGAACGAACGACTTCGCGGGCCCAACTATAGTAGTAAGTCGTCGTCATCGTCAAAAAAAACAGGTCACAAAAGGTTTGAACACCAATAAATTATCCTTAATTTTTGAGAGTTTTTCCTGTTACTCCAATGTTATTAATATTAAATCTAATACCGGTTACAGGATTAGACTCGCTAAAAAAGAAAGAAAATACTTACATAATTAGGTATCTACTTAGGATTTATTGTCTACGCCTGAACGCAGCCTTTCTTCATATTACTATATTTACGAACGCACCCTAGCAACATCGCTCGCTGCGGGCTTCACGGCGCAGGAACGCTACCAACTTCACAATTTACACTGGAACACCGCCATTTTGTCTCGACACAATTGTAATTTAACAGAATAGAATAAACCTTTATAACATACGGTGTGATCTTTTTGTATCGCCCACATTTATTTTAAGTAGCAACTTATTTCTACTACCGTCAATTATCTGCACTAAGTAGTATGTTTTGCCTAAAAATGTGAAGTTGTCGTGTTTGTCACCATAACACAACAGAAAGAGGAATATATAACTACTCATCCATCCATAAAATAATTATAACTACTTATCCATTTCGAAGTGCGAAACACCGTCAGTGTCTTTGATGCATCGCATTTGCGTCGAGATCACGACCCGTACCGCAAACTGCAATCACCTAATCATTGGGCCAATGAAATAAACATAACAGTTTTTTTTCTGACAGAGCAACCCTAAAATTTCATGCTCGAGATGCCACAGGTGTCTTTGAACCAATCGTACACACCTGTTACTTACAACATTTTACGAAATAAGGTTTTAATAAACTTCAAAGTGTTCCAAATACGTAATATTTAAGTATTTTTTGAAGCGCCAAAATTGTGTCACAAATGAACAAACAGAAATGTTTTGATCTTTTAAGAAATTTTTGGCATTAAATGCTTGCTATTAAGTGAAAAGAAAGTTTTTACGCAAGAAATCATGATGACGAAGCCGGATTTTACAATCTGACAACCACTGAGTAGACACTGAAATAAATTTTATCCTAATAATATCATAATATGAGTACCTACATATTTTTTAATTTGGCGTAGCAGCTGAGCGATCGGTTTCTGCGTCACTTGTTGTCGGTTCGAGCCCCTCACGGAGCAAATATTTTTAAGACCTACAGCAGATAGTTGTTCCGGGTTTGGGCTTGTGTATGTGAGAATTTGTGTTTGTAAGAGCACCCACGATACAGAAGAAAATCCTAGCGCGGCGTTTCTTCACAAAGGTTTCTTCTCGTTAGAAAATGCTAACGCCATCCAGTACTAACACACAACATACCTTCACGCCATTGATCCTCGAAGGGTTAGGCAGAGGTGTACTAAGTACATCAACAGTTTATCGGTTTATATAAGTCCAAAGAGCTAATCTTGAGAATTTTATAGAAAAGCCCATTAATACTGCTCGACCTAAGAATCGAACCCAGAATCAATTGCGTAGCAGTCACGATAAAGACTATACTAGACTAATTATGAGACAGACTGGTAAATTTTATGTAACATTATGAACTTTTAAAAATGCCTTCTTAAGATCTATTTATTGAAACAAATATAATTTAACACTCTTTTACTTACCTATATACCCTATACTATACAGAATTATCAAAAAAAAAAAAACCTATACTAGCGACCCGCCCGCGGTTACACCCGCGCTGCCCCGTCCCTAAGAGTCGTAGCGTGATGTTAAATAGCTTAAAACCTTCCTCTTGAATCAATCTATCTATTAAAAAAAACCGCATCAAAATCCGTTGCGTAGTTTTAAAGATCTAAGCATACATAGGGACAGACAGCGGGAAGCGACTTTGTTTTATAATATGTAGTGATGATGATGATGAAATACCTATGAAATCAAATCCGATTGCTCTCAACCCAGGCTCTAATTATAAGAAACCTATCATCCAAGCCTTCATTGAAATGTTTTTACGTACATGTCGTTAACTCCTCAAGGCGATCCAGTGGCCGCGTTGTTAAATGTCGGTTGCAATCAGCATTATGATTTAAAACAGTTTAAAAAGGACTGGACTTAGTGACGATGTATCTTATATATATATATATAGTTCGTGTAGTGTCCATGGAGTTTCTTGCCGGATTCTTTTCCATAGGACCAACCTTTTGGAACCGTGCAACTAGAATCATAACGTTTCATAAACGCTTGTAAAGGCTTATATGAAATAAAAACATTTGAAATTTAACTTGAAGTTATTTTAGTGAAGGAAAAATTCGACTCGCAGGCAGGATTCGAACCTGCGTCTTCTGGCTAGGTAAGCCAGACGCTATGGTGGGACTCGCGGTGGCTCTAAGCCACCGCGAGTCCCATCTGCCATGTCGAAATTTGCCATCACATTCTGAACTTACGTCTTAAAGGTGACGTCAGTCCTTTCAGTAAAAACTGAACCTGAATAAAATTTGGACAGGACCATGTCTGTCGGGTTATCTTATAGTTAGCGGTAAAAAAGAAACACTTCACGAAGACTAAGAGGCATAATGAGATGGATTCTATGGATGGAGTAGCACTTTCAAGCGATCTTAATGCATTCAATACAAAAAACAAGAGTTCTAGTTCTTAGTATGAAATGTTCAAGAGTTTTTTATCCAATCCATTTATCCGATAAAATCCAGTAGAATATCTGCTTTTGCTTTTCCGATAGTATTATGCAGTGGCAATTTCCACTGCATTCGATTAAAAAAAGAACAAAAATTACCTATCGTTCTTAATGGAAATGCAAAGAATTCCTTTTAAATTGAGAAAATAAATAAAATGCGCTTCGTGGAGATTTTGTTTTTCCTTGTAAGTTTACTACGTTATATATTTTTTTTATTAGAAAAATTAGGGGTTATTAAATTTAATTGGAAACTAGCTACTGCCCGCGGCTTCGCCCCCGTGGAATAAAAAGTATCGGGAACGGGATAAAAAGTATCCTATGTCCGTTTCCTGGTTCTAAGCTACCTCTCCACCAATTTTCAGCCAAATCGGTTCAGCCGTTCTTGAGTTATAAATGGAGTAACTAACACGACTTTCTTTTATATATATAGATATAGATTTAAATGAGCAATCCCTTAGCCAGACATGAAAACATGGAAATAAAACCAGGTACTTACGCTCTGAACCTTCGCTTGTGACCACTAGAATAGTGATGGCGAACTGGAGAATGGAACACGTGCCATTTACGGCACATGATAAGACATTTTGGGCAAAACTTAAAATTATCGTTGCAAAAAAATTAATTGTTTCAATAATATACCTAAATTTCCTGCGGAATATAATATTGGAACAAAAATATTTTGCGGATATTTTTTTACGGATTTTATCGCGTTGTATTAATATTATTTAATTCCCGACGTTTCGGATCCTTTACAGCATCCATGTTCACGGGCAGACTGAGGTGTTGGACGTGTTGATGTTCAAATTAGTAACAGCTACCTTAAATTTTTGTTAATTATTAGCGTTCCGATTCACGCAGAACGAGCTCACCGTATCCTTCGGTCTTGCAGTTTTGGGCTTGGATTTAGATGTTATAGATTCTATAATGGGATTCCAAGCAGCTGGTTAGACCCAACCATCGTCTCTATTGAAATTTGGGTGTTTTTTGATTTCAATAGCCTCACGAATCATCCTGAGTAGGAATCGGTTTTCTTTTGCGAGGACTTGTGGTTTATCAAATCTGATAAAATCTGTAATAAAAAAATAGTTTTATTTCAATGTTTAATCTTCGCGTGTCAGAAACCAGTATATTTTGCTTATCTTCGGAATTTAGGTAGGTTTTTTACCTACCTTTTGTTCTTTTATTTATAGCAAGGTCGACACTGTGATATGGTATTCTATAAGCTTCGACGCTTATGAAACACAATACCAACACCAGTGGTAACCCTGACGCGTTATCATCTTGACATAGAAGTCACACTAGACTTAATCTCTACTATACCTCAGTTGGTAAGTCTCTCATATGCTTAGTAAATTCACTGACTACATTACCCTTCAAGCCGGAACTTAACAATATTATTGCGGAACTCAGCAATATAAGGATTCGGAATGGTAAGTAATCACGTCTCATAGGCGCTAGCATAGCATAGCAGAGACACTTGTGCTGCGTACAATACTTCTCCCTTATGGTTGCTCTCTTTGGTTGGAGGGAGAATACACCTCGACCCTCCATAGTGGTGATCCCGAATCAAAAGTGTCAAGTGTCTCTATACACTCAAGCGTTGCCATCTTGATATATCAGTTTATCTTATAATTATATCTGACTTTTACTTTTATTACACTTCAAACCGGAACTTAACGGCAGAATATTAATATTAAGAAAAGACTATTTGGAGGAGCGACGTGTGTTGCCCCTCCAACCAAAGGGAGGATCTTCCGACCAGGCGGGTGTTTTTGCCTGGTGGGCCACGGCCCGACGGTTGATGTCAGGCGGTTGTATATATGCAACTAGCGTTGCAAACTTCACTTGCGCGATTCAGGATTTGTCGAAGTTTCTCTATGTAGCGCGATAGATGTACAACAACTATTTCTTACAAAAGTTTGCTAAAAATGAATCAGAAAACTGAATCCAACAACAGTTCTATTATCCACAGTGGCATGATTCACTAAAAGAAATGCTCACCAATCAATTTAGTGTTATTTCATCGAATTCTCAGTGAAAGTCCATTCACTAGTGACTCACAAAGGTTACAACTGACCTTTAAAACAGGTGTATTTCCTTCCTGAATGCTGCTCTTTCGAAAAGTTGTTTATTATGTAGACTTTAAAATAAATAATATAATGGTTGTGAAGTGCTCAGCAGAATTGGAAGGGGTATGATGTAGATATTTATGTTTAGTATTGAACAAGTTTTATTATTAAACAACATTTATATCTATGTTTTTATATCAATTTTACATACTAAACAATCACTATTTTGTGTAATTAGTTAAATTTTGAGGAAGTAGGTATAATATAATTAGATATAATAAATCTTTTTTAATAATCTCTAATATCTTCTTCTCTAATCTCTAATAATATAAAATTGTAAAAAGCTGTGTCTGTACATTGAAGATATTAAAAAAAAAACAAGTGGGTTAGGGTATATAAACGTCTCCGAACCCAAAAATGTGATTTAAAAAATTCTTGTCTGTTTATCTGTTTGTTTGTTTGTTACGGGTTGGCGCAAAAACGACTGAATTGATTTTAATTTTGTTATCACTGTTAGAAAGTATATGCTCCAACTTAAAAACTGGTGAACTTCTTATCTCAAATAATTAAACGGAACCTGAGATACAGCTTGACGTCTCTAATGTATAGAGACCCATACAAAGAAGAGATCATCACTGATGGTTTTTATTAAATAATTTTTGGGATCCATTTCTAATCCTACTATAGCTTCAGGTGAGCGAAGCCGCAGGCAAAAGCAAGCGAGAGATATTCTTTTTTATGCGATAGGGGAGCAAACTAGCAAACGGATCAACTGATGGTAAGCGATAACCGCCGCCCATGGACACCCGCAAAACCAGAGGAGTCCCAAGTGCGTTACCCCCCTTTTAAAAGGGTTTGGGCCTCCGGTAACCTCACTCATTCGGCGAAACACAACGCAAGCGTTGTTTCACGCCGGTTTTCTGTGAGGCCGTGGTATCACTCCGGTCGAGCCGGCCTATTCATGCCGAAGCATGGCTCTCTACGTCATGAATATTGAATATTGCTGAGGTACCAATCCAGATGAACTTCATGAATTATCCTATCAAGTAGAACTACCATAAAGTTAAATTTCCCATATATAATATACCAGCTAGCCACTCGAGTGGCCGGTATTACCCACGCCGGCGCAGGCTTTCACGGCAAACCGGTACTCTTAGCTTATTGGTACATTTCCTGCACTAAATGCCGACCCATATCCGCTTACAACTCAGCATTGGTATCAATGGACTTAATATCAATGTATTCGAGCCATAATTTAAATAATTTGTATTTGAATTGTAACATTCATATATCGTATATTGTTTCTGCCTGCCTCTATGGGAATAAAACTCAAAATTATATTTAAAAAAACCTTCTTTGACAACCCTCAACCAAATGACTAACAACACATAATGAGAAATGCTTTTATTCCGTACAAGAATATCTAAACTGTAAAATATAATTAACAATTTCACTGCTGACATTGTTCTTTTACCCTTCTGTTGGATTCTGTTTGATTGATAGTACTATATTGACATCAAGAATGGTATAATATCTATTTGACATTTAATCTTATAACATCTAATTTGATTATTATGTACCTATTGTTACGAGTATATCACATTAACTTCTATTCAATTCTGTGACATTTATTTATTTGTAGGTATTAATTGACTATTATCAGTTTTTTTTTTTATAATTTGCTGATAAGTATTTGGTATTAAAGGAACTTGAATAATGTTATCTGAATGTTTGTAAGCTGCGATTATACTTCGTTAATTGTGCTATGATCTTGAATAAGTATATGTAATGAATCAATCAATATAATATGAATTGTAATACAAATCGACAAATATTTGCATGCCGTATTATGGTAAATGTGTTGAACTATTTATATATTTATATTACCTATAAATCAACTATATGTACCCATATTTATGCAAATAAACTCATTTCATTTAATTTCATTTCATACTCGCTATCTACAAGAAAATCCGCCAGTGCTGTCATTTTTTTTTCGTCTGTTTTGAATTATTCTACTTTTTTTTTTATAAAACTTTGATCCCACACTAGATTTTTTTCCTGTGGCGTGGGTGCTTTTACAAACACAAATTCTCATATACACAAACACCCAGACCCAGAACAACTACCTGTAGATCAGACAAATATTTGCTCTGTGTGGGGATCGATCCCACAACGTGTTGCAGAAGCCTATCGCTCAGCCGCTACGCCAAACGTGTCTCCCCCCTACGGATTGACTACCAGAGCCGCAGTATCCGAGGGGGAACTGCCTCTTACGCGCAGAAGTCGAAACACACACGAAGGTGCTTTACGACAAGCTTCGACGTAAGGGTGATCGCCGGCCAGTCAGATTTCAAGAGGTGCTACCACCGAGCAAGTCAGATATTTTCTCGCCTCTTAAGAGATGCATATTTGGAAGGCAGTTAGAAGGGTTAGTAAGGAGAAGGGTTAGAATACTATGCGGAGAACTTGGTGCAGTACATATTTATCACCACAAATGTTAGCAGGTACATAATTACCCACAATCAAAGGATATTATATAGGATAACTGCCTCATTAGCCTAGTGGTCCTGAGTGCGACTGCTACGCTAGAGGTCTTGGGTTCGATTCCTAGGTCGAGCAAAGTGTTATTGGGTTTTTCTATGAAATTCCCAGTAGCAGCTCGGAGTTTGGAATTTGTGCCTGGTAAATGGCAATAGGCTCGCCCCCTATTACATGGGACCTAAACATACCGGCGAACTGTGGGTGTTCGCCGGTATGTTTAGGTATTAGTACGCCTCTGCCTAACCCTTCAGGGAATATAGGCGTGGTGGTATGTATGTATCAAAGGATATGAGTCTATATATGTCCATGACTAGATTTTTTTATGTGAACGACCTCGCCTGTCGGTCCGAACGCGAAATGAATGTTAGATAATATTTATTAATGTCGTCTTATTATTCGAGTGTCATTAGACCCCTCTAACTCAGGCAATACTGATAGCTTAACATTACATATTATCACGCCTGTATTCCTCGGGCTAGGCAGAAGTGTAGGCAGTAATGGACATGCATTAATAGTTCCCCGGTATAATTGGATCCCATGTAGGACTAGGTAATGGAAGGCCAGCCTATTGCCATAAATCCATCATAAGCCTTCAGATCACCTTAGGCTTTGTTTAAATGATCTATAGGTGTTTTACTATCACTTATGGATGAGCAAAACTAGGTGCAACTAGTGTGTAGGTAATATTTTTTTTTATCTTATTGGAGGCTTGAGACTGGAGCAATAACACTGATCATTCGATTTGCAAGATTAAGCTGTGCTTACCGAGGTGATTTTATAAATAAATAATTTTTATTTCAACAAAAAACTTTGTAGTACAATTTTTACTTAATTTCTATTACATAGAGTGAAGTTGCATTAATATTAAGATGGACTCTATACTACACTTATGGATGTCATACTGTTTCCCTTGCTAGGCTAAAACATAGCCTATGTTAAGGAAACGCAGTTGCTACCCCCCAAAATCAAGTACACTGTTTACTGTTATTGTTATAAGTAGACTAGGACATAGTTATTCGTTTGGTGAGTACTATCATAATATAATAGGTAACTGATTTTAGTTTGGGTGTGTTTTAAAAGCAAGTGTGTGTATGATGTGTGACAGAGTGCAAGTGTGAGGATTGGTGTGTGTGCGTGTGTGAGTGTGAGGGTGTGCCTGTGTGTACGGGTACTTGAATGTGTGAGTGTGTGTTTGAGATATAGGGATGGGTGATAACGAACTCATCAAAAACCAACCCTTCACACTACGGAGAGAATGTTAAGAAGATCCCGGTTTTCACAGGACCACCTAAGACAATGATTTACTATGTTTGTAATTAGTTTAATCATACGATTAAACTCAGTACCTACATCTGGTTATGCCGCAAGACCCCAATATAGTTAAGAAAAGTTATTATAATGATTCCCATCACACTTGACATCATGTAACCTATTCAGTCATGGCCTTTTTATATAACAAAAGCAATTTTTACGTTAGCAATAAAGTTGAAAAACCTGTCATCATTGTGTCAAGTTGACGTTACAATAAAATATAAGTTGCCGTATACATTTGTCTATTTATTTATTGCAAAAATGTCTCGAAAAACAATCGATAGTGTTGTGAAAACCAATGTAGTCGTTGAAGTCGACCCTTTGGAGTGTCCATTTCGAGAGTTCAGGGATAATGAACTGCAAATCGATACTTGGGGTTTGGTAAATTATTTGTCTAGTATTCAGTATTCATCGTACATCTGTGATGAAATGTTTTATTGCATATCAAAACCCAAATTGCTGACGTATCCCCAGTGACAGACCTAGCAAAACTTTAGGTTGGTGCGAAATCTCAGTGTCGAACCTCCAATTCAGCCGCATCTGGTTCAAAGTCAAAGTCAAAGTCAAATGTTTTATTTCAATTAGACCAGTAATACAGGTACTTTTGAAATGTCAAAAACTAGGTGCGCGGTTCCAAATAGTGGGTCTTATGGAGAAGAACCGGCAAGAAACTCCATAGATACTCCTTTCAACAAAGATTATAACATTGATTTATTTTACAATTTAGTTGTTATAATGTGAGAATCATGCAGCTTGATGTGCTGATAACAATTGAATTTAATAAACTACGATCAATTGCCTTCCAAAGAAAAGAAAAGTGATTATCATAGCATGTCAAGAGCCGACCAGTCCCGACAGGTTAATCTGGAAGTCGACTGGAAGTCGAAAAGGCTCTGAGGATTATGGAGATAGATAGAGACATGAGGAGAAATCTTTTGCCCAGCAGCAGGACACATCAGGATAATCATTATCGAAATTAATTAATACAACATTACTTGAACGCGATTTGATTTGAATCGAATTCGAATCCTAAAACCGTACTCCTTTTTCAATTAAAGGGCCCAGCAGCATTCAGAGCACATACGTTACCTGTAAAAGTAGCGACGAAGCCGACTCACGATGCACAACATCAATGCTGGGTGGATGACCAGACCCAGCCACTTCCAAGGTCTGTACGGAGTTACCTGCATGGCTGGATCAGAGCGGAAGAGCTCTCAATGGATAGGTGGAGCGCTGAAGTTGTTGTTTTCGATGTGCGAACTTTTTTATCGTGAAGAAAAATGTTTATTCTAATTAATATCATCATAATCATACCATCACGCCTGTATTCCCCGAAGGGATAGGCAGAGGCGTACTAATTTACACCCACAGTTCGCCGGTATGTTTGGGTCCCATGTAATAGGGGGCGAGCCTATTACCAAACCCAATAACACTTTGCTCGACCTTGGAATCGAACCCAGGACCTCTAGCGTAGCAGTCGCGCTCAGGACCACTTGGCTAATGAGGCAGTTACCACTTGGCTAATGAGACAGTTATAATAATCTAATTAATATTGTAAATGTTATTTTAATTTCATCCAATTAGACCACCATAGCAGGTACTTTTAATAGCAAAATACTTGTCGATCATGGTCTTGCTATAAAAAAGACCAATGCAATCTTTCACATATTTTTTTACCCTAAAATGATCCCAAACTCTGTTATTTCCAATGATCCTTGGTTGGCCTAAAAGATTGCCTTCCTATTTTATATAGGGGGCGAGATTTAACTCCGCAGTAGCCGCATTTTGGCTGATGGTAAGACAAGAATGAGTAATTATGTCACTTGCAGGAGAATGGCGGAGGCAAAATGTCAGTAGCTGACATGCAGTTGAGTCACGCTCAAGTTCTGTTCCGATCAACGTTTTGCAGACGAGTGCTGTCTGTTTGCTACATTCTAGAAAGAGTCGAAAGCCTCATAGTAAGTAGACCATCATTACCATTCGAAAAGGGTTTTTTATGGGTTAGGGGGCAAACTAACAGACCGATCGCCTGAAGGTAAGCGATTACTGCCCATGGACACCCGCAACACTATAAGAGTGTCAAGTCCGTTGCCCGCCTTTTAATAGGATTTGGGCCTCCGCTATCCTCACTCACCCGGCGAAACAACGTAAGCGTTGTTTGACGCCTGCTTTCTGTAAGGCCGTGGTAATACTCCAGTCTAGCCGGCCTATTCCTGCCGAAACATACCTCTTCTACGGTCAAAAATATATGATTATAAGCTTAGCGTTTTTCTGAAAAATGTTGTAGCTTGCCCGTTCCACCTCAGTATACGATCTGACATGTATTGAACTGGTGGATCTAGTGTATGAGCCTCCTGATGCTAAACAGGCTTTGTTTATTAAACTGCAACTGTCAAAAGGTCACAACTACCTCCAATGTGCTCCTCTATTACGGCATTGCGATCGTCGTCGTTCTGAAGTTAAAAAGCATCAGATACATAATTTCATCCAAATATCCAGAATGAGGAGTATGCTTATCTCATCCTCATGACGCTGGTATGATTTTTAGTCCCATATAACATAGGAGGCGGGCCGATGCCATTAATTAGACAAATCTCCAAGGACCGAGCTGATAATTAAAAAAAATTGAACACGGCTAGACCTGGTAATCTAACCCAGGACCTTACATTCAGCAGTAATAGCGACCACTAGATCATTGAGGCAGTCTTTTATTACATTTTAGGTGGAACATCAATGGGAGATGTTTACATGTAACTTCGGCCCCGAAGGTTGGAGGCCAAAGTATCATATCTACTCCCCTGGGATCAAGCCAGGGGGCGGCGTAGGGCACAAGCCTGTTCTATCTAAAAATGGTGAATATATGAAATATTAATGTATTTTATATTTTAGATTCATAAATAAATGGTGAGTTACTTGATTTTCGTGGACGTCAAAGTTTTGGTTTCCAAAATTGGCATTCTTATGGGGAAACTATTGTAGAAGTACTAAAAAATTATCTTACGTTAAAATTATTGAAACTAGTTAAAAACTACATATAAAAGTAGACTGAAAGAAGTATTCCTTCTAAATAATAAGTAAATATTAGTAAAAGCTGAATGTGTATTGATTTTGAACAGTCTTTCCAAAATATCATTATTTTGTATTTTTCTTCGATAAAACTTGGAAAGGATTCGTCAAAAATTGGGGGCCCTAACAGGTGAACACAGCCTTTTTCTACAATTTTAATATGAGGAGCAATTGCATTGAATTTTTGTAAAGTCAGGTGTCTGTTAGTAATGTCTGGGAAAAATCTAAAATTTCGCATTTGGAGGGATTGAGGTCAAGGCCAATAGAACTAAATTTCCGTTTTAAATATTTTAAATCTTCCAAAACTGTTTCTGCATCACCTCCTAAGCCGTCATCTAAATACCATACGTTGAATTTTGAATTTAGTTCCTTAATAATGGGATTTATTGCCAAACTAAAAATGACTGGCCCCAGAGGGTCGCCTTGTTGACATCCGACGGCTGATTCCAAAAGATCGTCCATAAACAATAATTTAATAAATATCGAATTGGTCATATTTATGACGTAACATATTTAAGACAAAAATTGAGGGACGTCTCTGTTATGCACTTATTTAAATTTAAAGATAAAGAAGATGAATAGAGATATTCGTACCCCAAAACAGTAAAGAAGTGATGAAATAATCAACTTTTTTGCCAGGATGCTACCTCGTCCGTCTCTTCTACCTGGGCGCCTGGCGGTGTATCTGGGTCAGTGACCAGGTTCCAGTAGACGCTTCTGGATCCCCTTTGCTGCCATTCTCACCCCTCCTGACACGTCCTCCTGCTAAACCAGGCTCGAAGCAAATACCTCACGCTGTGACTTCCAGTGTGGTTTATTTGTGGCCTTTGCTCGTTACAAAGGTGAGTGAAGCCCAATTTATAGGGAAAGAGTTTGTGAGGTGAGAAAGAGGTTTCGGCAGCAACTGTTCTGATGTTGATGGGCTGCGAATACTACTTGCCATCAGGTATAATCAATAACAGAAGCCGACATAATCAATAAAAAAAGAGTCCCGTCCCAAAGATAAATTATCGTAAGAGTATAATTATCTAGAAACTGCCATAATAAATTAGTGGTAACAAGCGCGACTGCTATTCTAGAGGTCCTGGGTTCGTTTACGGTCGAGCATCGGTTTACATGTTAAACTTTTAAAATATTTTTGGGACTAGGTACATATTTATAATATGGTGTAAAAATTATTGGAATCGATTCAGTTACTTATTCTGAACAAACCGTAATCAGGTTTCGCATAAATACTAAAAATAATGTAAATATACATACATTCATGTTAATAATGGCAGTTTTGAAACATTCATAATTATATTTCGATTCATAATATATTATATTTCTTATCTTATCTCTACTATTATAAAATTTTAAAAAAGCTGTGTCTGTACATAAATATATTATAAAGAAGATATTTAAAAAAAAACAAGTGGGTTAGGGTATATAAACGTCTCCGAACCCAACCGAACCCTTGTCTGTTTGTTACGGGTTGGCGCAAAAACTACTGATTAGATTTTAATTTTGTTAGAAAGTATGTGCTCCAAATTAAAAACTGGTATACATCTTATCTCTAATAATTAAACGGAACCTGAGATAGGTACAGCTTTACCTCTAATACCTTGACCTTTAATATAATATATGAATCGAAATATATGAATTTGTAGGGAAAATCATG
This sequence comes from Acronicta leporina, assembly GCA_947256265.1. Classification (NCBI taxonomy): domain Eukaryota; kingdom Metazoa; phylum Arthropoda; class Insecta; order Lepidoptera; family Noctuidae; genus Acronicta; species Acronicta leporina. The sequence goes on from OX366521.1 coordinate 14,772,191, forward strand.
TATTGAAATACATCAATTCAATAACGATAGTTATATGCGAAAACCATCAATTTTGGTATCATGTAACGATGTTGTGTATAATCTTTCGGATCTAGGTAAAACACATTTTCTTTTTCACAAGGAAAAATTACACACTTCAGTTAGTTAATAAGCGAGTAAAATTATTACCTTTCTAGTACAAAGAGAAGTAATAGACTTATAGTTACTTTATATAAATAATAGTTATAAGCCTTCTGCGCTACCATCAGCTGAGCGGAGTCATTTATCGCTTTGTAATATCGCATCGGGTCGTCTTCAATTCACCTAAACTCGACGATCTTTTGTCGGCAAACAACCAGTTTTTTTTATGAGATAGGGGATCAAACGAGCAGACCTGATGGTAAGTGATAACCGCCGTCCATGGACACCCGCAACACCACAGGAGTTACAAGTGCGTTGCCCACCTTTTAAAAGGGTTTGGGCATCCGATAACCTCATTCAGTCGGCGAAACGGGCATGATGTGACCATACCAGCGTAGCTGTGCGTTTTTTGACGTCGCGCTCCTGGAGCGCTGATAACAGATAAGGGGTTATGATATTAACTTGCTTCTTATAGTAATCCGTCCGGATATCGTTGGTAAAAAACAAATGTGTTATAGGGTACGGCCACTCTTCAAACCTACTTAAGTTTTACCTCAATATATAGGCAATTGTAACGGCATCAGTAAGAGATGATAGTTGGCCGATCAAGTAATCGTTCAGATTATTGAGATAGAGATTTAAGAGAATCGGTGGTGGTTTCCGGGTGGTTTTATTTGCTACGGTTACTTGCCCATAAAAATGGAAACACTTTTCTACGCTCAGCTCGCTCATTCCTCGCCCATCTCTCTATGGGACCTTAAATCGTCGAAGTAACTGCTCGTTTATTGCAAAATAAATTGGAGATTTATACCTACCCCGGTTACCGCAAACGTTGGCGATGTAATCGGCCGCTGTGGTTCCGCAGAATTCCTAACGAGAAAGTATTCTGATGGCAATAACGCAGGAAAATGACTTGATGGATGTCAATTGGGTTATTTTCTTAGTAGCACAAACAAATTACGTAAGGCTGTGTCTTGTTGGGGCTCAAATATTTGTAATTTCTTTGAGTAGGTGCTTTGTGGTTGTAGTTCAAGATGGCGACAGTATTTTAATCATTAAGTGCGTAGAATGATATTATCCATCATATAACACATACATCACGCCTGTATTCCCCGAAGAGTTAGGTAGAGGTGTACACCCACAGTTCGCCGGTATGTTTAGTTCGCTTGTAATAGGGGGCGAGCCTACTGCCATAGCATCATATAAATCCAATATATCTCTGAGTCTAAGAGTCACGCATGTAAAATGAGTTAATTAAGTATTTGATTGTCAATGTCACACACACATGCAGTTTTCTTGATACAAAAACATCATCATACTTGCTACTTTCTTACGAAAAAGTAAAGCAGAGATCCACCTTAGAACAACAAGTGTGTTTTAGTTGCGTTGGCTCAAACCGAATTCCTTGTTTTTCTTTCTCTACAAACTCAAACAACTCCAAGCTACTTATGTACTTACTTCATAGTAAAACAAACTAGCGCCTACAATTATAAACATTCATGTCACGCGAGCGACTAATTGCTAATCAAAATCAAACAGGCGCTACTCAAACTGGCGGCGCCTGACATGAATTCTGATGAAGATACGGACTGCGTCGAAGACGAGCTGATGAAAGAATTTGATATAATGCATGCTCTTACTGGTGGTATGAACATGCGCTATTATGTACCTGGTAAGTAATTGTATTGAAGTGTAGAAAATACGTGAAGGGGAAAAATCTACAATTTCAATTGTATCAGAATGGTCGTCCAATGGTTCTAAATGGCATAAGAACAGGCAAAACAGTAAAAAATCATCAATTAAATACTTAGTAGACTTGGGATTAGGTCATTTCAGGGGAGGTCCGAGTTCTGGGTCAGATACAAAAAACATTTAGGGAAAGGGAGCCTTGGCCTTGAGGGAGACAATAAAATTAGCAACATATTATCTAAAACTAGCAGCAACACGGCTACTGACCGTGAATCTTTAGGTTCGACTATCAGGGCGAGCATTATCTCTGTAACAGATTGTACTTCAGATTTTTGGCCAGTTAAAGGCAAAAGGTTCACGCCGTCTAACATGGCACGGAAAAATATACGGGGCTACGTCGAACCCTTCGGAGAATTCAGGCATGATGACTTCTTGATTAGATTTCAACGACCTTTGGAACCGCATCATAGCTGAAGTGCCGCTTTTTTCATGGGATGATGATGACGAGACCCAAGCCAGCACGATCAAGTCTAGAAGCACTAAGAAGCCAACAGCTAAGGATGCAGCTGTTGTAAGAGTAAGTGGCTTTATAATACAAACTGTCACGCCTGTATTCGTCGATGGGTTAGCAGCCTAAGAGCAGAGGTCATAATACATGCACTTACAGTTCGCGGGTATGTTTAGATCACATAATATAATAGGGGACGACCCTATTAGGTATGTTTTTTTTATAAGTTGCCCTACACTTGGGTTAAAATCATCGAATCCAAGATACAGCATAAATCCTGTATCTTGGATCCGATGAATGCCGCATTAACTCAGTGGTACTGAACGCGACTGCTACGCTAGAATTTTTGGGTTCGATTTCCAGGTAGTCCAAGTCCAATTAACGTAAGTTTGGGTTTTTCTGTGAATTTCTCAATAGCAGTTTGGAGTCCGGATTTGTGTCCGGTTTTGCAATAGGCTCGCCCCAGCGATCGACTCATAACCCCTCGTATATACCCCCTCGGGGATAATCTTACGTGGACATATATTATACCAGGAAAGCTATGATGATGAAGTATCTACATCACACACATTCAAAAAACTGTTCTCTATACTAATACTCACCTTAATTATTCCACCTAAATTATATTGATATGTAAAGCCAATTTAGCTTCATGGCAACGTCTGTCTTTGTACGAAGGACTATCAACTGCCAAAACACAGGCCCACCTAGTTTGGCGGTTGATTATCTATATTGTATGTACCTTTAGCCGTAGTCTATATTTAATGTATTTTGTTTCTGTGTTTTTCTCTGTTATTTTTATGGTGAGAAATAAATAAACTTATAAACTTATCTTACTTTAAGGACTTATTTAGTTCTTAGGTTTGAAGGGCCATGTAGTCAGTAAAATGAGACAAGTACTGTCGTCTATTACTCGTTATATTTAAATATCAATGATTTCAGCGGAGCTGTTTGACGTACGCTATCATTTACGATACTAAAGAATACCCACCGTATCACCTACCCGGGATAACTCCTGGACATGAGATGTGCCTACTCATCAGTATGGCAAGAGACCTCCCGCTGAAGAAACCGTTACCAGAACCAGGTAGATATTTAACTTCTAAATGTTCATTTGCAGTTCAGTAATAAAATATTAGCATTTTATAAAGAGCTTCCAATGAGCACATTTCATTTGTTCTCCTAAGAATTTATATTTTTTACTTAAGGCTTAGTAACTTAAGTGACAGTGGGTGGGGCACATAGGTCAGAGAACTGATGGCAGCAAGGATAAAAAGGTTCTCAAGTAGAGACCATGCACCGTTTTACATGCATGGTCTACAATGTAGGCCGCCTGCAACGAGACGGACATATGACTTGGTTAAGGAGAGTCGTTGGATGCAGGCAGCATATAACCGGCCCTTGTGGAAGTCTATAGAGATAGCCTTTGTTCAATAGTGACGTCCACTGCTTATGATGATGATATTTTTAATAAATCAGCACCAGTCTCCGTGAACTATCCATTTTTTGGTGAAGTAATACACCTCTATCTAAACCTTGGCAGAATACAGCTATGATAGAATTTCACTAGTGAATATTGGATGGTAACATTTTCTGTTATATTGTAACATGTACTGCCTCATTAGCCAAGTGGTCCTGAGCGCGACTGCTACGCTAGAGGTCCTGGGTTCGATTCCCAGGTCGAGCAAAGTGTTATTGGGTCTTTCTATGAAATTCCCAGTAGCAGCTCGGAGTTAGGAATTTGTGCCCGGTTAATGGCAATAGGCTCGCCCTCTATTACATGGGACCTAAACATACCGGCGAACTGTGGGTGTACATTAGTACGCCTCTACCTAACCCTTCGGGGAATACAGGCGTGATGGTATGTTTATGATGGTATGTTTGTTTGTCCCAGAGGTGTCTCTATGGAAGTACTACCGCTGGGTAGACTGGGCCCGTCGTCACGGCCTATACGAGGCCTACAACTGTCCACGGACCAAGTTCCTCAAAGTCAACGGCCTATTGAAGCTTTCCTATGCTCCCCATCTCTTGGATGTCGAGAGCACAGAATCGGTAAGAAAATCACATAACTATATTGGTCAAATCTAGAAAACAGCCTCATTAATCTCGCAATCTTAAGCGTGTCTGTTGAGCATTTAAAGTGGTATTGGGTTTTATGGGAGATTTTTCAGTAGCTACTCTAATTTTGTTTACTCTAAGTTTTCTGCCCGGTTAATGGCACTAGGTTCGTCTCGTAGCACATGAGGCTTTAAATAAAGAATTGGAATACTGGAACTTCAGGGACTGTAAAGGATAATCTTGACGACCTCTGTGGTTCGAGTACCGGACTGCTGACCATGAGGTCGTGGGTTCGATTCCCACAGGATACAAAAATGTATGTGATGAATATAAGTGTTTGTGTTCGTCTGGGTGTTTCTTATGTATTATAAGTATGTATTTACAAAAAAAAAAAGTATATAAGTATTATATCCATTGTCTAGTACCCATAGTACAAGCTCTGCTTAGTTTGGGACTAGATGGTGCTGTGTAAAAAATGTCCCAGAATATTTATTTAATTTTTTATTTTAATCTGTATAATCATATCAGTTTATAGAAGAATATTGGGTAAAGTGTCTTTTTACTATTGACGTCGGCAAAAAAGCATATCACTGTTCGTGTACATTTGCAATATTCCGACAAGTTATTGTTGCCTCTAAAAACCCTGCGTACATGCCGTTTGAGAGACTATTTATTCGACATCTAAGTTTACGCAGTAGAAAATGCGATAGAAAACTTAACACTCTTAGACTCAGTTACCATGAATGTGAAGGCACCAGTGTCAGAGACACCAGTTTGAAAAGTTCTTTGAATAACGCCCCAAAGAACATTCGATAAAACGCACATAGAGAGCCAACTTCTCTTCAAAAACTAAGGGCGCCTAGATCGTCTGTGAGTTTCGAATCGAAATAATTTCGCCTAATATTTCTTTATTTATTACTTGCTTCTGCCCGCGACTTCGTCCGCATAGTAAGATGATATATAGCCTATAGCCTTCCTGAATAAATGGGCTATCTAACACTGAAAGAATTTTTGAAATCGGACCAGTAGTTCCTGGATTAGCGCGTCCAAGCAAACAAACAAACAAACAAACTCTTCAGCTTTATATATTAGTATATAGATTTTGCACTTTATTATTTTCATTTGTCTGTAGATTACCCTTGGATTTATAGAAGAACATGTGAAGAGTAATGCTGTTTCGGTAAGATTTTTTGTGATCACAAAAGTCAAAGTATCAATATTTAAATAGTTAGTTTACACAGAATTGTTTTCACTGCCAAATTTCTTTCTCGTACCCTTTCCCAACTATTACCATTATTTTCGTGATGAATGTCGTAAAAGTTCACAAAGAAATGTTTCAGAACGTTTAATAAAAACTCCTGAAAGTAGACAGTACAGTATTAAGTTCCGTTTTTTTGTACACATAAATATTTTAAACAATTTTACAGGCCACTAAAGATGACGACGAAAATTATATGTCATATAAGAAAAAAGAAAAAAAGACTAAAGAACAGCAAAAAGCGGCATTAAACGCCGCATTCTTGATGTCACAGCAAATGAGAGAAGAACTAAGAGAATGGATACAATTTAAGCCGGTAATTACTTTTATATAATTACTTGCTTCCGCCCGAGACTTCGTCCGCGTAGCGTGATGATACATAGCCTAAGCCTTCCTCAATAAATGGGCTATCTAACACTGAAAGAATTTTTCAAATCGGACCAGTAGTTCCTGAGATTAGCGCGTAAACAAACAAACAACCAAACAAACAAACAAACTCTTCAGCTTTATATATTAGTATAGATGACAGAAACACTAACTTAATAAAACCAAGTGAAGGCTATACGGCACCGTTTGTAGTATACTGAAGAAAATTCTAGTGGGCCAAAGTTTTTTTTTTAATAAATTAATGTTTTTCCAAAAATAAAGATTTAGTTGTGTTCCAACCAGACTGGTCTACAGTTACGGGCAAACGACGGGCTTGAAATAGGCGGGAGAAGGCCTTTGCTCAATTCTGGGATACTACGGGCTAAAAATAATAAATAAATAATAATGATTTTTGGAAATTCACATATGAGTCACACCGCACATCTATAAGTAATGAAATTAAATAAATATCAATATTTAATTTTCAGATCCATCCCTTAGTAAAATCTATTCAGGTGGTGTACTACCCATCCATGTTTGGATACACGTCGGCCGGCAGCAACCCCCCAATCAGAGTAACTAAAGCTGGCGCTCCAAAAGTTACAGATATACACGCACCGAAATTAGCTCCCCTATACCTCCAACTAGATGGTCTTCAACAAAATAAGCTGAGAATGTCTCTCAATACCCTTCATCCAAGAGTTCTTTTATATTCTGGCGCACCAGTAGTCGATTTCATAGAACCAGCTCATTTATTGCTCGAGAAAATTGAATGGTTTAAAGACACGGAACTTCCTCTTCCAAAGGCTTATATCAAGACTCGGGGGTACGAAACGGTTGAAATAAATTTTCCACCAGGGAGACACTTTTTTAGGTATGGTATGATTCTTTTCATTTTATATAAGACGTTTTCTTTCGTATTCTTCTTATTAAGGTTCCTATCGGTGCAGTACCTTCCACTTTTAACAGCTAATCTCTCATAAAGACTTTAAACTCCCATAAAAAAATACTTAAGGCGGATCGTTTCGCTCAGCCGACCAAATTCAAATTTCAATTGGTTTTTCGCTATTTGTAGGTTTATAACATATTCCAGATTCCTAGCTGTAGTAATTTTAGCTACAATATCGATTAACAAGCAAAGTTTTTAATGCTCAGTTGTGAATATTGTATAGCTAATGCTGCAATTACTACAGCTAGGAATCTAGAATGTGTTATAGACCTACAAATCGCGAAAAACCAATTGAAATTTGAATTTGGCGGGCTGAGCGAAACGATTGTTACTCACTTTTGGTTTCTAAAATTGTCAAAAAAGGTATCAAATCATATCTCAAGACATTATGCAAATTAAAAAAAGTTATACACGCTTTCTCTTACCAGGATCTGGGTTCATTCTCGAATGCACTGGCATATAATGATGATCAGTGAATCTACACTGCTCCTTGGCACCAGGGATCAGATACAAGGTGCTGCTGTTCGGGAATGTCCTTGGGCTTCTAAATTCCTCTTGAATCTTGGAGCATCTTTCAGTAATTGGATAAAAGTAACCCGATCCAGAGAAAGCATACTGGCTGATAGGGAATTTTTCAGGTGAGATTTAATATTATGTTTTTTTCCTCTCTCTCTCAAACTCCCTTCGTTATCCTGACAGTATCGATGTCCGCAATCTAAATATGCTTCGATGTCATGAAGCGCGACTAGTAAAATCACATTGTTTAAAGCTTCTTGACTCTCAGGGCGCCACCAATGCGCATATTTATATATTTATTTTTTTACATGATTGATGGTGATTTAAGAAAAAATACCTACTAAATAATTCTTTGACAGGTCCTATCTACCCGATTTACCTTGGGATAATAAAGTAGTAGGTCACAACCGCGCTCTCTTGCACTGGATGTTCAGACAAGCACTCCAGGCTCACTTATCAAGACGTCTGACTCAAACAGAATGGAAAGCTTGTTGCAATGTTCTGAGAAAGTATTTCTGCGACCCAGACTTTGGCTTTCCTGACAAACCTCGGCCACCAAGATCACTCAGAGAAATCGCAGACCTCGATGTCTGTGACTGCGTTATGCCAGAAATGGAAGAAACGGAGTTTTTAGAAGAACAGTTAGGGGAGACAGAACCGGTAATTTGTATTTATTTATTGTTATATGGGCAAGCTATGATGCCAACCTCAAGAAAAAATTTGACAAACGGAAGAGTTAAATGGTGAATTGATAAGATAATAATTTCGTTTTTATTCCACCACTACTAAACCGCCTGCGGTTTCACTCGCGTTGCCCCGTTTCTAAGAGTCAGCGTGATGTTGATGTGCTTAAAATCTTTCTCATTCTCTCACTCCGTCTATTAGTGAAAATCACATAAAATCCCTTCAATAATTTTTCAGTTTATAACAGACCTAAATTTCCAGGCGGACGAAGACAAACCCTTGATTGAACCAGATGTTATGGATATGCTATTAAAACCGCCAAAACCGCCAATCGTTTCCCAAGTCTGTGAGCTAGCTACCGAAGAGATACCCTGTGGTGTGCTGAAGAATGAAAGGGAAAAGACGATCAGGAAGCACGAGGCTGCTATTGTTCTGCAATCCCATTGGAGAGGCACTTGGGCAAGGAAGTGCCTGAATTCACATATTGTATTTACTCCCGATGTCACTAAATATGTAAGTAGACGTTGAGCTTTGTATTCAATTAAAAAGAACGGCACCACGCTAGGATTTCTTCCTATTGACACATATTGTATAAGTGATAGAATTGTATAAATATTTGTTACGGGCGAGAGTAGAACGGACAGAGTGATCCGAAGTGTAGAGACGTATTGCTGTTTGTTATATAGTAATGTAACTTTCTTTATTCTTTCTATTTTTCGTCTCTATTTTTTCTTTTTCAGATGCTAGAAAATGCTTTCGGAAACATTGACGCATTGTCAAGTTTGATGAACGAATTCTTTGGGATGTTTCCTGGAACTAAATATGCTTACTCAGTAGCTTCAGGTTTAAGTGGAGTTTACGGTTTACAACAGCACAGTGGAACTACTCAAGTGACTCCTAAATGCAAGTGGGTCCCATATTTCCAAGGAGTTTTCTACTGTCATGCTCCTGTGAAGGTCCATTTTGATGTCCATAGCAGCATCGCTCATAGTTCTCTAGCTGTTTATGATAATGATACTGGATTCCAGCTGCCCCAGGCTTATAACACTCATATTACGTTTGATTTTCAACCCAATTATCTTGGGTAAGTATTTCTATTATTTAATCATTATAGTTTTCAGTTACAATGAGTTATTTCATCGTTTAGGGTTAACTACTCGTATGAAAATTTAATCAACTTTTCAAGAATCGTTCATGCCTTGGCAAAAATAATAGCTATTCAGCAAGTAAGTAGGGAAGCTGACTACCCATTTTAAACCAGAATATCATATCTCGTCACTCGTGGAGCCTCTATTGATGAACCCGCAGAGACAAATCCAAACATTAGTCAAAGTTTTTTTTATGTCAATAATCAAATTATATTACAGATACACAGTCTTAGGCCACGGATCCTTAAAGCAGGTCGCTGGCATCTACTACGACGTTCACTGGCAGCTCACAATCATGTCCTGCCTTGATGGTGCCTTCCACATCTGTGACAACGATGACCCTTGCAGAGAACTGCACCTCCCTCATAGCTACAAGTTGCACATCGACGAGATTTTCCTGCCAAACCGAAGGAATATATTGGGTGGGATTCAAATATCCGTGACGAAGCATGAATCTGTGAGCTTCAGGGCTGCCGCTACATCACCTGATGTATGTAATAATAATAAATTCTTGTACTCTATCATCCTCTTAGGTTTTTCCAAAGTATGTTGGGATTGTCTTTCAGTCTAACTAGTGGAAAATGGAAGGTTAAGGTAAACTGGTAGCCAGGATTATGACTTCACTCAACATTGTCATAGGTTTCCATATATCAAAAGGCACCAACGGTTATTGTAGCTTACGTGCACTCTAAGGCATTAGGGTAATCCCCTCCATGGTTCGTTTTATCAGTTTTACGAATTATGTATTTTATATATGGGCATTTGAATTTATTATTTATTTTCTCTCGCAGTTAGAAATGGAGGCAATATTACGCTGCATATTACCAGAAGGCGGCACTGAAGAGATATCAAAATGCTCTGGTAAGGGCGAGATTTATTGGCCGTATATACGACTGGAAGCAACCGACCCACCAGTCAAGACCAGGTCCACTTCACACGGTAATATGGTACGTTATATAATTGCGGCATCTCACTTTCCATCTCGTTATCGACGCTATTCAAGTTGCCGTTGACCGAAACATCATCCATCGTTTACTCTCCCATGGCTGAGCACTCAGATGTCCTCTCAAAATGAGAGGAATTAGTTAGCCAAATCCAGTCCACCACACTAGTCTCATGAGGATTGGCAACTTTCACATGCCGTTCAAACAATCTCACAGGCATGCAGGTTTCCTCACAATGTTTCCTGTTGCCGTTTACGAATGTTTTATGAACGAAACAGATGACGAAAAATCATCCGCGAATATGATTTCTAGACCACGACCGTCAGCACTGAGGAGTAGAACTTCAAGAGGAAGGTAGTAAACTACAGAAATCAGTTGGAAGATAGTCCTGTAGAAGTGAAGTATAGATAATATCTGATGATGACTGTGTCTGTGAGACTGGCAGGACAAAGCTCCCGCGCCGGTCAAGTAATACGCACAGCTTAAAACAGTGAGCCTAGAAGCGTGAAATTTTGCGCGGCAGTTTCTTATAGAACATGGGTAAAGTAGGAGCGCGAAGACGGGATTTTGGGAAATTTCTTTGGGATTGAGAAAAACAAGATCATTGCAGTTAAACAGCTGATATTCAATAAAGTACTATAAAATCAGTTGTAGACTGACACAGGGGTAGGCAGAAACTATAGACTGCCACTTGCTACGATTTTGCATGCCTCTTTTGCTTCTGCGACATTCATAAATCTTCTCGTATGTATGAGAAGATTTATGAATGCGCTGGTTGCGAGTACTACGCACCTGACCTTTTTGAAGGACTTCGCCAATAAGATCGGTGTAGGTTTTTTATAAAAAATCCTTATATATTCAACAGAGTGAACGAGGACTGGCAATGACAAGTGCTCGTGCCTTGAATAGGTCAGGGAAGCCTAGTAGAGTATCTCCGTCTTCTAAAAACCGATCAGCAATAAAGGTATGATTTTATCACTATTTGACCTCTCACTCCATCAGCAAAAGAAAAGAGAAAGAGGTGCGAGCCTATTGCCATTAACCGGACACACATCCAAACTGTAAGCTGCTACTGAAAATTTCATAGAAAACGCTTAGAAGTCGTATTTTAAAACAATCACAATAGAGACACAAGAAGAGAAAATAAAATAGATTTAGCAGCCAGATTGTCTAGCCTGGAACATTAGTCGTTGAGAATATTTTTGTATTTTTTTTGCATTTTCTATAAAGTTATTTTAATGAATTTAAAAACTCCACTTGCTCACAGTCACTGTTTGATAACTAACATCAAATACTTACAAGACATTTCTGTTTTAAATGCTTAATTTTATTTGTAGCTAAAGATAGAAGGCAGGGGGCAGCCGGCAGGGCTTGAAGCGAAACTGTATACAATTGAGTAAGTTATTTTTAGTAAAACTTATCTATAACTCGGGGACTTCACCACAGACTAAAATACACTCATATTCAAAATAAATAGTAATCTATGGATCACGACCTCGAATAGTTATTGAACTTAGGACACTCGTTGCAACGATAGGATGAGGTGATCACTTTAATGACAACATCACTACATGAATGAGTACTTTAGGATAGATTTTGAAGGAAGAACGGTTGCGATGGTTGCAGTCAACCCCCAAGAGAATTTACCACGAACAATTCAAATATTTTCTCGATTTATAAAAACCTCCCTGAATAGCAGTGAGGAACAGTAACTGTATTCTAAGCCATCTCCACAATGAGATAATTATGGTGACGATCTATAAATATTTGACACAGTAAATGGGTATTCTAAAGTACTCATACTCATTTTTGCGCGTGAGAATTAGTTCAGTCAGTTCCGCCTCTTGGTAGCTGCAACTTTGGCAGGGCAACCCGTAGGTCCGAGCTTTAGAGATCAGTAACATATTCGGAACTCCTCTGGTTTTCAGGAGTCCATAAGTAGCCAAGTCGTGTATATAATATGATGAGTGTTTATGTTAAACTATTACTTGAATGAGTGTATAAGTTAAATTATGTTTAGTAATCACGTTAGTTACTGGACCATAAATAACATTTAATATTTGTATTGTCCTGTAAGTGAACAATGTATGTTCTTTTTGGATAAAATAATCTCTAATCTCATAAGCGGCTATTACTATGACTTAGGATCCGGTGGTTTATCTACTTTTGTACCAATATAAGCTACTAAAAAGATCAAATGTTTAATAAGGGGTTTTATTTTTTCCAGGGTTGTATGTCCTCAAGGTTGGCCATTAACTCTAGTTCAATGGCAAAGGGTAGATGAAGTGCGTAACACACAAGAGGTTGCCAAAGTTGAAATACCTCTAAAGAAAGCAATCAAGGAAAAAGAAAAGGTAAGTACTTTGAAATAATAAACATAACATGTCATCATGCCAGTATTCCTCAAAGGGTTAGGCAGAGATGTACCAAGATACATCTACAGTTTACCGGTAGGTAGGATCCCATAGGGGACGAAGCTATTTCCATTACTTGGTAGAAATCTAAACCCCGAGCTGATCGAATCGGGACTTGCAACTGGCCTGGCTGAACATATATTACTTGTTCAGACAGCAAAAAAATCTTACCCACTATCGTCCTTGACACATCGAGACCTCTCTGTGCCTTGGGAAACACGTAAAACGGTGGTTCTGGTTTTCAGATCAACATCTATGACAATCGATTTTGACAGTCTGACCGGCAATCTATCTTCTGGATATCAGCTTTGCTTAGAAATTGGGTTGTTGAGTTCTGATGGCTTTCGTTTCATGTAAAATATTATATTCAGCCGGAATTGGTTACACTGGAAGTAACTATCCCGAATGAGGAGAATCAGACTTTTAGGGGTCCTATTCGTGGGAATGACTGCGTCTGAGTTAGGCTGCACGGTCTGGTCGTGGAAGGTCATAGAGGTCCCTCAATCAAAGTCCGTATACCTTAATAAAATTTGCCCCGTAGCGACAACCTTCCGTTCGGACCAGTGCACAGTAACTGCTCCGAAGTTCATTCTTCTCGTTTGCGTACGATTTTGCTTATCTAGCACTCCATCTTTCACGCTTACATTGTGTTTCTACACACTTACTGCCGGGCTACAGGCAAAAACAGGGCTATAAACAATATACATAATACATTATGAACTTTTTTCCATTGAACTTTAGACGCCAAAGCCAGGTTCTGCAAAAGACAAAGAGAAAATGCCCGTGGTGTTTGCAGTCCATCAGCCACAGCCGGGTGATGCCTGTGTGGAGCTGGAGTGCGCATTAGCAATTGGCGGTGGTGCTCTAGCCAAGAGAGACGACGAGAGGGACTTCGAGTTTGCTAATGCTAGAAGATTGTGGGATTCTAGGGAGCCTGGGAGGAACCAAAGAGGGGCGCAGATCAGGTTAACAACAATGAGGAATATTATTTTTAAAACGTACCATCGCTCATATTTCCTATTAGCTCGTATGATTAAGTTTCAGGTAGAGGGGGAATATTATTTTAATAAATTAAAAACAAACTGCCAGATGGTCCAATTTCGAAGTCGTATTTTCTGAGCTTATGAAATACAGTTTTTTTCTCAGGTCGAGTAGAGTTGTTGTATTCTGTGAAATTCTTAGTAGAAATGATGTTCGGAGTTTTGATAAGTGCGCGAATATTACCCTTCAAACCGAATACAATCTCTCACTATAAAAGAATCGTAAAAAAGTTGTGTCTGCACATCGAAGATATTAAAAAAAACAAGTGGGTTATAGTATATAAATGGCCCCAAATTCAAAAATGTGATTTTGAAATTCTTGCCTGTTTGTCTGTTACGGGTTGTTGTAAAAACTGAGAGATTTTCTCGACGGCGTGGTAAGTCTGCCAACCAGCATAAGGCTAGCGTGGTGGACTATAGCCTAATCCCTCTCATTGTGAGAGGAGATCCGTGCCCAGCAGTGGGACATATAATGGGTTGATTACATTAGAAAGTATATGCTCCAACTTCAAACCTGGTGAACTTCTTATCTCAATTAATCGAACGGATCCTGAGATACAGCTGGACCTCTATGGTGTATACAGATCCATACAAAGAAGTGATCAATCACTGTTGATTTATAATTAAATATTTTTTGGTTCCAAACAATAGGTCTTATGGAGAAGATCCAGCAAGAAACTCAATAGATACTCTTTTAAGTAAATAATAGATGCACGTGAGATTTATGACATTCGCCACGACCAGAGTTCTAACACCTAAGAAAGTTGTTTTTTGTTTGTTTTAGGAAACAGTTCCGCACTGAATTCCTAGAAGCACCTCCACCGGCTCCAACAGACAGTTATGTGAGCGCACCTGAAGACGTAAGTTAACAAAAAAAAAATACAGTTCTTCGTTACTTATGCTAACTTACAATAAGCTTACATTAAAAATGTATTAAGTGCCAAAATGGAGATCTACGCTAGAGTGCGTGCGACCGTGTGTTTTATTTCCACATTAAGAAAAGTGTTTTTGGGTTTTCCTATGACATTTTTAGTGGCAAATTGAAGTTTGAATTTGTGCTCGGATAATAGTAATAGGCTCGCGCTGTACTACATGGGACCTAAACATACAGCTGACGTGTAGGTGTAGCTACCTGGCCTATTGCCATTAACCGGGCACGAATTCCAAACTCCGAGCTGCTACTGAGAATTTCACAGAAAATCCCTAGAACACTTTGCTGGACCTTGGAATTGAACCCAATAACAATACCCAGTTCCAATTAAAAGCCTTTTGTAGTATTTAATACATTTGAGCAAAAAGTTTCAGGAGGCGACTATGTTTGAGGGTACTGAATACGAAGAAGAGAAAAGTAAAGAAGATAAAAGTGAGTAAAGAGTTGTTATTTCAATAATAAATTTAATATCAACACCTACATACTTTAGCATTTTAGCGTTTCTAACATTGTTAAAAATATGTGATACTTAATGATTATTTTTTCATAAACATCAGAGTGAGTTGATATATACTCTCCTCTCAATTCTTGCTTTCTGTCGAATATCGATATTGATAATTTAACATCACTTTTAAAGTGTCACAAATTGGTGTAATTAACTCTCTCATCGACGTTTCGGCGGCTTTATAAGACAAAAAGAGGTCTCAACGTGCTAAAAACTGTCACCCATCCTTTGAAAGACAGCAGCAAGCGCAACTTAACCTCACAGATAGATTGGTCAGCATAGGAATTACCCAAGGACGAGGCCAACTGAACAGCAACTAAGACTTGAAATTAAGCTACTTTAGTTCTATAATTTAAAACAAATGCTTTTTACAGAATCGGTTCAAGAACAACAAGGACAAGGGCCAACTCCTGCTACAGAAAGCGGCAGTTAGTGAAATAATCCTTATACGTATATTATAAATGCGACCCTGTCTGTTTGTTACATTTTCACGCCTAAACCGATAAACCAATTTCGATGAGTTTTGTTATAGAGGTAGACTGGACTTGGAAGGCCATTTGGACAAAAATTCATTTGGGATACGGGAGAAACCGCAGGAAACAGCCAGTCTTTAATAATGTAGTAGTGTTTGCATTTTTTTGTCAGGTTAAATAAAATTAGCAGCGTAAGCTTAGCTAAAGTCCAATCAATAAGGGGTTTTCTCCTTTTCTCATCCTTATCTGGGGTAACCCTTTTTTAATTAATGTTGAGTCAGTTGGTCTACCGACTAGAACAGATTCAGCCTCTTTGGTGTAGTCGTGTTTAGACCACGTCCGTGCCGTGTATGTTCGGACAGGATTTCGATCAAGTCGAGCAATGCTATCAAGTTGTTCCCCCTAGCAGCTCGGCATTTGAATTTGTCCTTGAATAATTGCAATAGGTTTGCTTCTACAAAGGAATATACCGGTAATCTGTGGGTGTTCCTAAAATAAAAATAGTGCGCTCCCCATCCAAAGGGAGGATCGTCCAACTGGGTGTTTTGCCTGGCGGACCATGGCCCGAAGGTGATATCGGGCTTCTCTATATATATGAAAAATCCACGGTAGATGTTGCTTGCGCAATTCAGTATGACTGAAGATCCCTAAAGATTTTCCAAATTGCCTTTCTCTAATCTACTTATTTCCAACTGAAAATTGGATAACTTTGTTTCCAGTGCTTGAATTAAGTACGGAAAGTGAAGAAGAAGCACTTTATCTGACCATGCCGGACCAGCTGCGAGATAAATTCATACCTCTCTACTTCTTGCCTTTTTGTATGAAGGAGAAGGTTGAAGAGATGAGGTACAGTCGCCATCAGATATATTGTAGCAGACAAGGTGACCAAATACTTCTGAACAATTTAAAATGTCAATAAGTTCCATACACTACAAGTTAGCATTAATATCTGAACATTCATTACTTCAATAATATCTGAGCAAATGCTTGTCAATAATTTATATACATTTTTTTTATTTAGCCTGTGTTGTCCCTCGTCTGAGCAAAGGCCTCCCCCATTTCTTCCATTTCTATACATTTATCTAACCATAAATATTAGGTCTTTACCAATGAAATTGCCGTTTTGTATGAAAAAATTTAAACGATTTTTTTTCATGTATTTTTTATTTGTATTAATCGAAGTAATCACCCATGCAATCAATGCATCTTTGCCAACGCAGTGGCATTTTATTGATGCCCTTCTTTAGTTTGACATTAACATTATATCAGTTGCATCTTAAACAAATGATTTTCTATACAATTTTTATTACCTTTCCATCGTATTTATATCACAAATAGTGTTTGGTTCATCTTATAATTACGCAGTAACATATTAAGAAAACTCAGTGTTTGTCTGCGTAGATACACTTGACGTTATAAGTGTTCAGATATTTATGGTTAGATAAATGTATAGAAATTATTGACAAGCATTTGCTCAGATATTAATGAAGTAATGATTGTTCAGATATTAATGGTAACTTGTAGTGTATGGAACTTATTGACATTTTAAATTGTTCAGAAGTATTTGGTCACCTTGTTTGCTACAATATATCTGACGGCGACTGTACGCAAAATATCAAGTAAAATGGAACAACATTCAGCAAGGCTAAGGCTAAATGCAACTATTATCAATTGGTCTCTATAAGAATCAGAATCGAATGATCCGCCTAAGTAGTAGAGTTAAATAATCCACCTGGGTAGGTGGATCAAGTGATCCGATAGTAATAACAGGCCTAGTAGAATAATGACTTAGGTATAAGACAGGTACGAAATAGTTCTACCGTAAATGATAAATTCCTCTGCACTAGACTAACGAGGTAAAACAGCCTCGTCAGTCTAGTGGTCCCAAGTGCGACTGCTACGCTAGAGGTCCTGGGTTCCATTCCCAGATGAAATTCTCAGTAGCAGCTCGAAGTTTGGAATTTGTACCCGGTTAATGGCAATAGGCTCGCCCCCTATAACATGGGACCTAAACATACCGGCGAACTGTGGGTGTACCTTAGTACACCTCTGCCTAACCCTTCGGGGAATACAGGCGTGATGGTATGTTATGTTATGTAAAGTATATCAACTAATATGAATAGAATTTACTGCTTAAGATAAAAATTATTTTCCAGTGTCCTCGTATCTCCAAATATGGCAGAAGCAGCTAAGAAGGATAGGCAAGCACGCATGGAAGCGGCCATGGAGCGTATGCGTGAGTTGCAGATCTTCAATGAGGAGCACGTCTTGGGAAGGCAGAAATATCGGTGTCAGGTGTTGGAGAAACTATTTGTAGGTAAGAGGAAAAGAATTTTGCTTGCAAAACAACGATATGATTGAAGAGGTTTCTCGTGCCTAAGAACGAAATCTACAAGAAACTATTTAGGATGCTTCGGGTGAGCCAAATACCTTCCTAGGAAATAAGTGATCGTTTTGCTTGGCAAATTTGCTTGCTTCTTTTCTTAACGCTATTTTGAATACAGTGATGTGTGAGTAACGTTCAATATACGATGTGTGCCCGCGCCCAGTGCCACTATGGCCTGCCGTGACTTGTATTGGACGCGTATAATTGCGGAAAGATACTAATGTCGCTCGGTGTCCGACTTGTAAACTTTTTTAAATTATTTTTGGGACAAAGTATAAAATGGTGTAAACATTATTGGAATCGATTCTGTTACTTATTCTGAACAAACCGTATTCTATATAAATTCAGCATATTTATCGTACTTCAATAAAAAAAAAGTTTCTTGCTCATTCTCAGTCATTTTCTAAGCTGCTGTTTTATATGTTTATTTTCGCTCATCTATTTCATACAAGATGCATTAGATCCAAATTCTCAAATTCTCATTCTAGATGCAAACATGTGTCCACAATTGGTAGAAGTGATGGAACAGAGAGACGAAGCTATCGCCCAAGAGATTCTCAATAGAAACCTCTCCGCGACGAAGAAGAAGCATGAAGCAAAGAAGAAGTAACGAAGATAGAGAAAGTAAGAGAAGGTATATTCAAGTGGTTTGGTTAAGGATTTATGTTTGGTCATAAGTTATTTTGTTTCGTTGTAAGTTTTATTTTTGTTAATTGTCATTCTAGCGCATTCTGTAAGCGTGTTGAAATAAAATGTCAGGAAATTGCAAGACGTTTTTTAAATCCATCAAACGACCAGACGGCTTGCCTGATGGTATGCGATACAACAGCCCATGGACACCCGCAACACCGGAGGAGTCGCAAGTGCGTTGCCGTTCTTTTAAACGGGTTTAGGCCTCCGGTATCCTCACTCACTAGGCGAAACAAAACGTAAGCGTTGTTTCACGCCGGTTTTCTGTGAGGCCGAGGTATCACTCCGGTCAAGCCGTTCCTTTCGTGCCGAAGCTTGGCTCTCCCACGGTGCCTATTCTAATGGCAGGTACTAACCTAACCATCAACCGTGTTACCCAAAAGGTTTAATCCTCGAATACTGCTTAAGTTGTATAAATTAAATGGTTAACAGCTCCATAGATAAGTGTTGAAATGAAATGATGAAATGATATTTATTTCTGTAAATCTTTAGAGACACTTTTACAAGTCAATGGTTTGTTTTTTTTTTATAGCTAGATGGCTTCAGCATTTCCTAACTGACGACCTCTGAGAAGAAACACCGAAACAAACTCGGATAATCATGGTCTCTTTTAAAGTCCAGACAAAAAATAATGCAAATAATGTGAGTGGGACAATGCAGGGCAATGTCTGAAATGGCCTTTTGAGGAAAGAACTATAGCAGCTTTAAGTAGACCAGTCCTGTTACCATCATCATCAGCTTTTTTCGACCCACTGCAGAGGATAAGCCTCCTTTTTACGCCATTCTTCCCTGTTTTGCGCCAGTTTCATCCAGGTCTTTCCAACACACTTTATGACGTCATCAACCAACCTTGCCAGTGGTCTCCCTACACTCCTTGTACGCCTCTCAGCCACCATTTCGTCAGGGACCTACTCTGTCACATATACAAGTGCCTGCCCAACGCCACTTGAGTTTAGTGACCATATAATTATAAAAAAACGAATGATCAAAATTTAAAACTTTTCTACTAAAATATTAATGTTATCATTAGAAATATCCCAAACATTTTGCTCCAATAACTAATACGAGCAAACTGTAATAAGAACGCCTACAACCTACATACTTATTTTAAAAGCAATTTTCAATAAAAATGTCGCCTCAGAATTTCAGCTTGTAGAATAAGGACATGGCTACATGAAGTGAACAGTTTTCACGATATTGGATCACGGAACAGGTAATGTAATTCAAAAGCGATAGGTTAACGTGTCCCCACGTTATATAATGTGGAACTTTGAATATTAGGTTTAGCTACAATAGAAAGAAGGAACGTGTACCTACTAGCTGCTTTAGTGTAGAGTAAAAGATGGTAGTTTAATGATATCATCGGGAATAGTTCAATATCGCGTATTTATTACTTCACTATATGGCCTAACTTTGAATTAAATAACATTGAAATTATTGAAAAATAAGCCCTCCAGCTCAGTGAGTCCCTGACGAAATGACCAGTCTCAATTTCAAAACCTCTGACTTTTCGAAAACAACTGTCTTTCAGGCCTCTGAATACTGTAATATTTCACCGTTTCAGACTGACCTGCTGTACTCTGTTGATCCTAAGCGCAACTGCTACCCTAGAGGTTCTGGGTTCGATTACCAGGTCGAGAAGTATTATCGGGTTAAGTCTCAGTAGCAGCTCGGATTTTGGATTTGAATGGTTTTAATGGTTTTATTTTTATATTTTTTTTCTATTTCGACTGTACCTACTAACATAGTTTATAAGGTACCATTGTTACTAACCATGATTCGATCTCAGTAATCTGAAAAACAAATGAATTGCATTGAATAAGCTCGCCCCCTATTATATACCGGTGAAACTGTCCTCTGTCTAAATATAAGGGGAATACAGACGTGATGGATATCGATATTCTAGAAGAAAATGCTTTTGAATTTCAGTGAATGTTACTTTTTTTAACTTGTACAAGCGGCCTTCAAAGTCATCTAATGGTATATACTTACCTACAATTTTATATTTTACTATCGAAATATAAAACTGCTAAAGACGCCATTAGGGAAATTATTTGGTTCCATTAAATATCACTTAGGTGACAATTTTGTTGGGAGCCGTCAGATTGCGTTAAATATTAAAAAGAAAGAAAATGTCATGTCGAGAGTTTACTTAAAGCTAGAGTGGGGAAAGTGATTGTTGAGAAAATTGGAGGAGGCTGCTAAGTATTTTGCGTTGTTGAGCGGAAAATATTAGGGGAAGCAATAACAATAACGCTAATGTAATCTGAAAAGTATTAACTTATTCATGTATACAAAAAAGATAGAACAGGCCTATGTTTGAACATTCTGGGTATTAAAGAACAACTAATATAGTCCCAATGACGGTTGGCTACTATTTCTTAGATTTTTAAATGCATTTATTTGCTATGTATTCCCTTTATAAAAAATAGTTAAAAGTGCAGATAAATAAACAAATGTATAAAAGGAATTACAAAATAGTAGATTGTTACACAAGGGTGGAAAGGAATCAATTCCCATAAGAGGTATTTAGACGCCCGAGCGCAGCGAGGGCGGCTATAGTCCGAGTAGGAATTTATGTCTTTCACCCGAGTTAAGCACTCTACTTTTCATTTCGAATATAAGGAAAGTAAAAAAAAAGTAGTTTTTTGTAAATATTTATTGATAATAGTAACAGTATTAATTATTTAATTTTAATATGCTATTAATCTTTAAAATTGAATTTTAAATAATTAATAAAGCAAAATAGTAACAGTTTCGATTACTGTATTTGCCTCGTCTTTAACAAAATCTGGGGTTAACATGTCAGAATCACTTGAACTCAATTTTAATAAAGATTTCGTTACCCGAAATTGGCACAAAGGTCAAACTAGTACCGCACTACAAAAAAATAAAAAATATCGTTAAAGCAAAAGTTAAGTTAGTGTCCCGCCAAATTATATAGTGTCATAATCTATTTAATTTTTTAATTATGGAACACACCGCGTCACTAGCCGTTTATAAACACACAAGACCGCAGCATTTGTTTTCTTAATTATGTTAGATTTCTTACAGCTGACTGCCTAACCTATATTTATTCTATTTTTAAAATTATTTTCAACCCTAGGGAGGAAAATAATTACTATGAGTTATTCCCGCCCAAGGGTGGGAAGTAGCATTTTCCACCCGCTATTCAGATAAGATAAACACTACTTTCCGAGTATGAGAAATGAAAACATTGTTTATTTAACTGGTTATGGTTATGGTGTTCCTTCTTCTGTGCAATCTTTCTCGTTACCAAATTTTATCGAAATTGGTTAAGTACTGTAGGTAATCAGTAAATATAGGAATATCACTAGGGACTTATGTCCGTTTATTACAGTATCGGTCAGTCGGCAGTCGGATTTCATCTCGAGTCCTAGAAAACTAATAAATTCCAGTGATCCACGTTGCCACGGCACACTATATGAAAGCCGCCTGCAATACCAGATATTAGTTCTCAATCTCGCGCAAAGAGTAAATAAAATCGACGAGTAAGATACGCAACACCTTAAAACTACCTATGCCCTTTTTGATGTAGTTCTCTGCTTACCGAGTTTGCTAGCCAAATATTTCAACAATAATAATGGTTATTTATGATTGCAGCTTTTATTGTAAATTACCTACTGAGCAAATGAGGTTTAGCATCTGACTTCTCGAGTAGATACTGCAAGAGTGGTCAGTGATCAGGCGGTCCGTATGCTTGTTTGTGGTTATATAATTAGGTAATAATAATAATAATTGGCAAATATAAAAACCCAGGTCTTAAAAACCCTTTCTCTTTTAGTTATGTGACATTAGAAAGTATTGGATACTTTTTAGACTGGGTTTCCAAATGCATTGTAATATAGTAGAATAGAATAGAATGTTCTATAATGCACACCAATAAGTTATGTAAAGTACAGTAACCAAAACATTTATTACGAAGGATAAACGGGACACTCGGAGGACACACGCGGGGAACTGCCTCATTAGCCAAGTGGTCCTGAGCGCGACTGCTACGCTAGAGGTCCTGGGTTCAATTCCCAGGTCGAGCAAACTGATATTGGGTTTTTCAGTAGCAGCTCTGAGTTAGGAATTTGTGCCCGGTTAATGGCAATAGGCTTGCCCCCTATTACATGGGACCTAAACATACCGGCGAACTGTGGGTGTACATTAGTACGCCTCTGCCTAACCCTTCGGTGAATACAGGCGTGATGGTATGTAAACGGGACACAAACAAAACCATATTATTAGATAGTAAGTAACAAATCGTTTAGTTTCATACTTCAGCCTGACCGCTGTACATTTCCAAAACTCTGACATCTAAGGACAGTCCTATCTGCAGATATGTATTCTATCATAATCTTCGTTTCCACAAAATCTGCACGGATCACGAGTGTTATTGGATTCTGTGAGGCTCGTCCGCCGGACAGATGCGGTTATTATCATAACGGATGAGGAGGATTTGTACCAACACGCCGCTCTTGATTAAGTAGTGTTGCGCTTACAAGTTGGATGGTGTTAAAGATTGTTTACCGTGGAAGAGCCATGCTTCGACACGAATGGGCCGGCTCGACCGAAATGATACCACAGCCTCACAGAAAACCGGTGTGAAATAATGCTTACGTTGTGTTTCACCGAGTGAGTACCGGAGGCCCAAACTCTTTAAAGGCCGGCAACGCGCTAGCGATTCCTCTAGTGTTGCGGGTGTCCATGGGCAGCGGTGTCGCTTGCCATCGGGCGATCCATCTGCTCATTTCCCCCCCTGTGCCATAAAAAATGGCTATAAAAATAAATAACAAATCAATAAAGTAGTTTTATTTCAATTATGATAATTATGATCTCTCCCATTCAGTTCACTTTTAAGTCCAGGTAAAAATACATATGAGTAACAACTTGTACCGCAACTTAAACTTAACTGTGATACTAACATAACGTAAGTACCTACTTATGCATAATATGTACAAAATGTTGCACCTTTAAGTACTCCGTGAATAGTTTACAAAGCAGTACGTACTTGTTGAGACAGATGTTAAGTGGACTTTGATGGGCGGCTGCTAATGGTGGTTCATACGCAAGAATCGAGAGGACAGCGATTTTAATATTATTTTTACCATTAGGTACGTACAATCACAATGTACGTGCAAGTACAGACGCGCATACTACAGTACTTTGGCCATGTCTCTAGACTTGATAACAACTCAATCGAACGGCTGGTCGTGCAAGGAAAAGTAGAGGGAACCAGATCACGTGGCAGATCACCTATGCGCTGGACTGATCAAATGAAATCCGCAGTAGGAAACCGTGTGTCAGACTGCACCAGACAGTCTGCAAACAGAGAAAGATGGCAGGAGATTGTGAAGAGAGCTGTGTCCGCCTCTAACACTAAAGTGAACGCCTCAACGTGACCACGACCGCTCTGCCAAGAGCGAAACGACTGAGAAGAAGAAGAAGACGTACAATCATGCCTGTATTCCTTAAAAGGATTCCAGGAGCTGCCTGCGTGGAGATGGAGTGCGTGTTAGCAATCGGCGGCGGTGCTCTAGCCAAGAAAGGGACTTGGGACTTTGCTACTAGAAGGTTTTGGGGTTCGAGAGAAAGTGGAAGAGGAAAATGTCATCCCACGCGAGTTAACAAAAGACTCAACTTATCCCGTTCAAATGGGCATTGGCTCACAGAAAACCACCGGCGTAAAACAACACTGTTTACGTTGTGTTTCGCCGAGTGAGTGAGGATACCGGAGGCCCAAACCTTTTTAAAAGGCGGACAACGCACTTGCAACTCCTCTGGTGTTCCTGGAGTCCCTGGGCGGCGGTAATCGCTTACCGGTAATACGTCTGCCGTTTGCCACCTTATACCTTAAGAAAATTGTACCCCTATAAAAATATAGGTGACTAGCTTCTGCCCGCGACTTCGTCCGCGTAGCGTGATGATATATAGCCTATAGCCTTCCTCAACAAATGGGCTATCTAACACTGAAAGAATTTTTCAAATCGCACCAGTAGTCCCTGAGATTAGTGCGTTCAAGTAAACAAACAAACAAACTCTTCAGCTTTATATATTAGTAATAGAAGTATAGATAGCTGTTCACGCGCTGTTTCCTCTTCCTTGGACCACAACCTTTGCCATCGGCTGCCACTCATTATTACAGAACGCTACGAGCTCTGCTCATCTTAGAGGAAATACTTAGCAACTCGCCAACTCATCACACAAATTGTTTCACTTAAATACTGCTAAGTTTCTTTCGTGGTTTCGAATTCTGTTTATACACATTTTCAAGTTCTCTTCGATTATCTAACAGCTAAATGATTTATGATTAAAGGAAATATTAAGGTAGTTAACTAGTGTATTATTTATTCACAATATTTTGTATTAACTCACAAAGCATATTTTGAGATAATTACCGGATCACGTAATTTTATCAAACAATCTATACTCTATATATACTAATATATAAAGCTGAAGAGTTTTTTGTTTGTTTGTTATATAATTTACTTTACTTTACTTTATATATCATCACGCCAAGTTACTTTTCCACGCAGACGAAGTCGCGGGCAGAAGCTATACTTAATATATAAAGCTGAAGAGTTTGTTTGTTTATTTGCTTGAACGCGCTAATCTCGGGAACTAGACTAATCTATACTAATATATAAAGCTGAAGAGTTTGTTTGTTTGTTTGTTTGTTTGTTTGCTTGAACGCGCTAATCTCAGGAACTACTGGTTCGATTTGAAAAATTCTTTCAGTGTTAGATAGCTCATTTATCGAGGAAGGCTATAGGCTATATATCATCACGCTAAGACCAATAGGAGCGGAGCATCAATGAAGAATGTTTCAAAATCGGGATTTTTCCTTTTGAGAGCTTCCGATGCATGCGCTGCGTAAACGGTTAAAGTTTCGCAAAAATCATATATAACAGAATTGTTCCTCTTTAAAAGTTTAAAAAAAAAGACGGCGACAGCATATGTCTATCTTTTAAGGTTGGCTCACTATAACCGTTTTTATGCTAACTTTGTTCTAAAATTCGTTTTTTTTTCCTTTTGAGAGCTTCCGATGCGTGCGCTGCGTAAACGGTTAAAGTTTCGCAAAAATCATATATAACAGAATTGTTCCTCTTTAAAAGTTTAAAAAAAAAGTCCGCGACAGCATATGTCTATCTTTTAAGGTTGGCTCACTATAACCTTTTTTATGCTAACTTTGTTCTAAAATTCCAAATGCATTATTTGCGTAGGTGTTTTTATAAACATGATATTAATCCTTATCCAAATAAATGCGTTATTCATCAGCCTTTAGAGCGTTTGTTTTGTATCCGTGTGGACCGAGCTTGGGTCCGCTCGGACCCAACAAAGGCTCTAAAGGACATATCCTCATTTAGCGTTCTTTTATTATTCATGTTCCCGTGACATATTTTACTAAAGTTCCGCTCGGATACTCAATACTCAATTATCAACTAACAATATTGGCTATATCTTGAAGTGAGCTTCAATCAAAACATACTACAAGCCGCTGAACGGGATCATCATCTTCTTACCACCTGCCAAGTTTGCTTGAACTTGAACGCGATAATCTCAGGAACTATTGGTCCGATTAGAAAAAATCTTTCGGTGTTAGATAGTCAATTTATTGAGGAAGGCTATAGGCTATCATCCTGCTAAGACTAAGTAACTATTCCACGCGGACGAAGTCGCGGGCGGAATCTGTGATAAAGCTAAAACGCCTATCCAATACTATGTAGGTACCTATACCTTCTTCACTTAAACATAAATACGCTAATAAACTACGCCTATACCTATTTTAACTTATAGAGAATTAGAATAAAATTTAAACCTACTTCTAAAATTATTACATACCATCACGCCTGTATTCCCCAAAGGGTTACGCAGAGGCGTACTAATGTATTTTTTTTAAAGACTAAGTATAATTTTACGGTGAACAATTCCGTCATACACGCGACGGAAGCGGAGTAACTTCTCCCGTTTTCCCAACATTTCCCTTCACTGCTCTGCTCCTATTGATCGTAGCGTGATGAAAAGTATACTATAACCTGCCCAGGAGTATGAAGAATAATTGTACCAAGTTTCGTTAAAATCCGTCGAATATGTGGTTTTTGTTTCTATAACGAACATACAGACAGACAGACAAAAATTTTACTGATTGCATTTTTGGCATCAGTATTTATCAATAATCACCCCCTGATAGTTATTTTGAAAATATATTTCATGTACAGAATTGACCTCTCTATAGATTAGTTATTAGATATGTAGGTATAGAAGAATATTAACATAGGTTATAAAATATTTAAAAAAAAGGGATATCTCCACCCGTGCGAAGCCGGGGCGGGCCGCTAGTATAATATAAAGCTGAAGAGTTTGTTTATTTGTTTACTTGAACGCGCTCATCTCAGGAACTACTGGTCCGATTTGAAAAATTATTTCAGTGTTAGATAGCCCATTTATTGAGGAAGGCTATTATTATAGGCTATATATCATCACGCTACGCGAAGTCGCGGGCAGAAGCTAGTATTTTATAAAATAACTCATCTTCTAGTAGGCGTAATAAGATAAAAAATAGGCCAGATTTTAAGTTAGACCCCCAGCAATACAACTGTGAAAACTGCATTTAATTGCGGGTAGTAGTTATTGTGTGTTGGGCGTACAAACATACAGACAGATAGACATGTACAGACGGAAAAAAAATGTGGTAGGTAGGTATCTTTTTAGGTCTTAGAACTGGTTAGAGCAGCGGCCTACCTTCCTATCTTCTATCGTTAAGCACTATTACAAACCAGTTCTCATTTCCGCTTGCTACAATCGGTAGTTCGTAGAGGATCGCATCAACAGTGCCCCCTGTGGTTGAAGGTATCCATGGCTGCAATGACTACTTATCTAACTACCCTCAGGTGGCTCGTGATCTTCCATAAAATAAGATTATTGAGCCTTAAAGTTTAGGAACGTCTATTTTAGAACAATGAAAAGTTTTGAAACGTCGTGTGTTCGTATTGCAATACAGATAAAATCCGTAGTCGGTTTCATTTCAATGTCTAAAATTCACAATTCATCTAGAATAAATTGCATAGTATTTATAGTTGACGTGGAAGAGCCATGCTTCGGCACGAATGGGCCGGCTTTTTTTATATTTTTATACCATAAAAAAAGTTATTGGGTTAAATGAAGGTTAGAGATTAAATACTTAAAAGGTTCCAGTTTTACCTTTAAGTTATGAAACCCAAAAAAATATAATTACCTTTGGCTGTATAACGATAACGTGATCATTTTTATGATAAACTAGCTTCTGCCCGCGGCTTCGTCCCCGTGGAATTCGGTCTGTCATCACATCCCACGGGAACGGGATAAAAATCCCTATGTCCGTCTCCTGGTTCTAAGCTACCTCTTCACCAATTTTCAGCCAAATCGGTTCAGCCGTTAAGTATAAATAGTGTAACTAACACGACTTTGTTTTATATATATAGATGGATATAAAATGTATAGACAGCAGTCATCTCTCTTGTAGTGTTTGTGTTTATCATTTTCTATATCTATTTCATAGTTATGATGTCACTGTCTCAAATACACAAGTATAAGCGGACAACTTGTCTTGACAGCTGTCAGTTACGAAGTTGGTAGTGAGACCATGCCTTTATATGTTCCGAGAGACATACCCGGTGGTGGACGGGACGAAGGCTGTGCTTGGTGTATTGGTGAGCCAGTATAATAAACATATATTATGCGGACCCTACATCTCTGTCTCTTACTCAATCGCAAAACGATTGCAATAACACGTCCACGATCTCTGTTATATTAATATTTTTTCATGCTTCGTATACCAATATTTCCTAAAAGTTAAGAATACCTTTTGATAAAATTCGACGCATGTCCGTGAAAACAGATTTTTCTTGAGAACCCATCAAACTTT
Source organism: Acronicta leporina (assembly GCA_947256265.1). Taxonomy (NCBI): domain Eukaryota; kingdom Metazoa; phylum Arthropoda; class Insecta; order Lepidoptera; family Noctuidae; genus Acronicta; species Acronicta leporina. The sequence continues at coordinate 14,800,780 of OX366521.1, forward strand.
GCCCACCATCTTAATTGGGGAAGCATCGCGTTTTACAGAATTTTCCTTATGTTGAACTGTAATGGGCGCTGTCTTGACAGAGGTTAACGATGATTTTTATGTTTTACTAACTTGTGTCAGTGACTTCACCTGCGTAGCTATTTGAATTATAATTTATGTGCTATTCTAATGTATCTTCTATACTAATATATAAAGCTGAAGAGTTTGTTTGTTTGTTTGTTTACTTGAACGCGCTAATCTCAGGAACTGCTGGTCCGATTTGAAAAATTCTTTCAGTGTTAGATAGCCCATTTATTGAGGAAGGCTATAGGCTATATATCATTACGCTACGCGGACGAAGTCGCGGGCAGAAGCTAGTAAGTTATATTACTGTTAATTACGATCCATACAGTAGTTCTTGCGTGGAAGAGTAACAAACCTCACAAACTTTCACGTATATAATGACAGTTGGTTCATGTAAAATTATGATATTAATTAAACTCCTTCCTCTCTCTTTATGACACTCTCTAATTAAAAAGAACAAAGAAGACTTCAGTTTTAGCTTTCCAACTTGAATTACATTTTCTTAATTATTGTATAGCCTAGTGATATGACCATTGGACTGCCAAGTCAAAGGTCTCGAGTTCAAATCCAAGGCACGCACCTCTGACTTTTCGAAGTTATGTGCGTATTAATAGTTAATTATCACGCGCTTAAACTGTGAAGGAAAACGTCTTGAGGAAACCTGCATGCCCGAGAGCTTTTTTCGACGGCGTGTGAAGTCTGCCAACACGCATTAGGCTAGCGTGGTGGACTATAGCCTAATCCCTCTCATTGTGAGAGGAGACCCGTGCCCAGCAGTGGGACATATAATGGGTCGATTATGCTTTATTATATTACAGATATGTCACTTAGAACACACGTCTGAGCTACACATCAAACTTTATACCGATGTAGTTTAATTGGAAATAGTGGCCACTGAACCAAACGCAGGATCAAACTTTAACATGATCTTACTAGGTTTCAAAGACACATCATTGTTCCAAGCACAGACACTTTCGAAAACGTATTCGTATCGAAATCGAGAATAATTTGTATGTGAAGGAGCTTAATGAACGTACGAGTAGATGAAGCGAAACTGGTGTGCCAGGATCGTAGCAAGTGTAGTCTCTGCCTCCCCCAATGAGAGATAGATGTGAAAATATGTATATACTAGCTATTGTCCGCGGTTTCGCTCACCTGAAGCCATATTGAGATTAAAAATGGAACCCAAAAAATTATTTAACCAATAACCAGCTGTAGTGAGCTCTTCTTTGTATGGGTCTCTATACATCAGAGAGGTCAAGCTGTATATCAGGATCTGTTCAATTAGTTGACATAAGAAGTTCACCAGTTTTTAAGTTAGAGCATATACTTTTTAACAGTGATAACAAAATTAAAATCTATTCTGTGGTTTTTGCTCCAACCCGTAACAAACAGACAAGAATTTAAAAAATCACATTTTTGGGTTCGGAGGCGTTTATATACTCTAACCCACTTGTATTTTTTTAAATATCTTCAATGTACAGACAGCTTTTTTATACGAATATGATAGTTGTTTGTGCTTGGGCTACTATATGATACATACTCGTAAATGGATTTGGCTATTTTATTAGTGCACACGCTAGACACCCGCACTTGATTAAAACCGGTACGTATAAAACACGATAACGACGTCAAAATTGTGTCCACAATGGCGTTATTTAAAAAATTGAAGGTATTAGAATCAGTCACAGTATTCTATGAAACAAGGTATGCTAATTTAGTATTTTATTTATTTCTCGTTACCTATGTAAAATCATAACACAGAGGCGGACTTAATGTGTAAAGAATTATCTACCAGTCTACCTTTGGGTGAGATAGAGATAGACATTGGTTGGTAGACATATTATATAGTGTTTCGTTATATATACCTATACCTAATCATAGTAGATAGATCCACACATCTTGTTATCGCAATATTGTATCAGTGAAGATTGTAACATAATTTATTTTAAAAGAGTGTCCATAGAGTTTCTTGCCGGATTCTTCTCCATAGGATCAACCCTTTGGAACCGTGAAACTAGAATCAAACTCATCAAACTCTAGAATTCATAAACGCTTGTAAAAGCTTATCTATACTAATATATAAAGTTGAAGAGTTTGTTTGCTTGCTTGAACGCGCTAATCTCAGGAACTACTGGTTCGATTTGAAAAATTCTTTCAGTGTTAGATAGCCCATTTATTGAGGAAGGCTATAGGCTACATATCATCACGCTACGCGGACGAAGTCGCGGGCAGAAGCTAGTTTGAAATATAAACATTTGAACTTGAACTTGAAAGAGAAAATCTAAAATGAATGCAATTTCTCGCATAAAAACTATCGCCACTGTAGCACAACCCGTTATATGCAGAATGCACTGTTATAATGAACTCTAGCCCCGAGGTGCCAGTGCTTAATTGACTCCACAACTTACACTGTCATCACAGATTAGACTTTCATATTGCTGCAATTTATTAGGATTTATCGCTGGCTGTACTGTGATGGCCATTTTATTCTTTTTTTATGGCATGGGGGAAAACGAACACACAGATCGTTTGATGGTAAGCGATACCGCCGCCCATGGACATCCGCAACACGAGAGGAGTCGCAACTGCGTTGCCGGTCCTTTAAAAGGGTTTGGCACTCAGGTATCCTCACTCACTCGGCGAGACACAACGTAGCGTTGTTTCACGCCGGTTTTCTCTGAGGTTGTGATACCACTACGGCCCATTCATGCCCTAGCATGGCACTTCCACGGTAAATATCTATATCTATACTTTAATACTAGCTTCTGCCCGCGACTTTGTCCGCGTAGCGTGATGATATATAGCCTATAGCCTCCTCAATAAATGGGCTATCTAACACTGAAAGATTTTTTCAAATCGGACCAGTAGTTCCTGAGATTAGCGCGTTCAAGCAAACAAACAAACAAACTCTTCAGCTTTATATCTATATTACTTAATTACTTAATAACTGAAGGAACTGCCTCATTAGACAAGTGGTCCAGAGCGCGACTGCTACGCTAGAGGTCCTGGGTTCGATTCCCAGGTCGAGCAAAGTGTTATTGGGTTTTTCTATGAAATTCCCAGTAGCAGCTCGGAGTTTGGAATTTGTGCCCGGTTAATGGCAATAGGCTCGCCACCTATTACATGGGACCTAAACATACCGGCGAACTGTGAGTGTACATTTCTACGCCTCTGCCTAACCCTTCGGGGAATAAAGGCGTGATGGTATGTTTATGTTTACTTAATATATAAAGCTGAAGAGTTTGTTTGTTTGTTTGTTTGCTTGCTTGAACGCGCTAATCTCAGGAACTACTAGTCCATTTTGAAAAAATATTTCAGTGTTAGATAGCCCATTTATTGAGGAAGGCTATAGGCTATATATCATCACGCTAAAACCAAGTAACTATTCCACGCGGACGAAGTCGCGGGCAGAAGCTAGTTATATAATAAAATAACTCTACGGATCTCCTTCCCACTTCAGATTCAGAGTTTCCGACGTCGCTGAAAAGACTAGCAAGCTGAAGTGGCAGTTAGCGAGGCCCATAACGTAATATACCATTACGCTAATATTGCCCGAAGGGATAGGCAGAGCTGTACTAATGAACATCAACAGTTTATGTATGTTTCGGTCTGATGTTATAAGGGGCAAGCATATTGCCATCAACCGGGCACAAATCCAAACAGCTGCTAATGAGAATTTTATAGAAAAACCCAAAACTAATTTTATCGACCTGGGGATTGAACTCAGCACGTCTAGAGTAGCAATCGCGCTCGGGACCACTAGATTGTCTTTGGGGTTTTCTATGAAATTTTTAGTAGCAGCGAGGAGCGAGGATTTATTATTTTTTTTATATCACTAAGGTGGCAAAAAAGCTTACCATACGGCCCGCCTGATGGTAAGCGGTTACCGTAGCCTATATGGATGCTTGCAACACCAGAGGTATCACTCGCGCGTTGCCGACCCTGTAAAAATCGTATGTCTGTTACGTGAGTTCAAAACATACTAGCGAATTGTGGTGTACATTAGTGCACCTCTAACTAACCCATCCCTTCGGGGCATACGATGTGATAGTATGTTAGGCACAAGGCCAAAAATATGATGAACCTTTTTGCGCACACAATCAATTTCAGCATAGTCTGTACTGTACATTCTTCTCCATATTCATAGTCTGGGTTCAAAACTGTGTTAAATCAATAGTCCAGAGTGAGGAGCCATTGTGTGAGACCCTTGTCAGCGAGACGGCACAACAATCATTGTCACAACAATTGTTTCGAATAGGGCTGACAGCTTGACATTAATACATTATTCGATTATTAATGGAGGAATTATTTCAAAACAATAATTATTATTTAAAGAAAAAAATAAAGATTTCTTTTTATTTGGTACAGCACCATGAGACACCACTTAACATTTAAAATCAGTAAAAGGGTAGAAAATGAAAAAACTAGCTAAAATAAACTATTAGGCACTACTTCGACGATCTCTGTGGTTTAGTGATCCGAGTACCGGACTGCTGTGCACGAGGTCGTGGGTTCGATTCCCACAGGACACAAATATTTTATGTGATGAATATAAGTGTTTGTGTTCGTCTGGGTGTTTCTTAATATATAAGTATGTATTTATAAGTATGTAGTATAAGTATGTATTTACAAAAGAAAAGTATATAAGTATTATATCCATTGTCTAGTACCCATAGTATGTACAAGCTCTGCTTAGTTTGGGACTAGATGGTGCTGTGTAAAAATTATTATTATTATTATTTACTTACATAATTATCTTTTGGTGAATTTGAAATTTATTATCCATTGACGCGTCTCCGCATTCATTTGTCGGGTATAAATCAGAGGATGCATGTTTGAATTTTATTTTTAATTATTTTTTTGTTATTTGGGTACGACTCCTAACCGAGACAAATCTATTGTGCGATTTAATAATTAATTGGCTTAAACGGTGAAGGAAAACATCGTGAGGAAACCTGCATGCCTAAGAGATATTTCGACGGCGTTGAAGTTTGCCAATCCAGCGTGAGGACATGCTAATACTTGTGATTCTTAGAGAGGAGGCCCTTGCCCGGAAAATCTTGTCATTCTAAATGAGGAGACTTGTACACAGCAGTGGGACAGTATAATGGGTTGATTTTTTTTTTCTTAAAAAGCTTACTAGCAATGCGGGTCGCACATTACTAGTATTCTTGTTAACCCCTCGTGCTAAGATAGATTGCTTGTGTTACGAGTGGGTTCACGTCGGTAGTGCAATGGGTGGGGTTCGAACCGGCAACCACATGATCGCAAGTCCGACGCCCTAGCCATTAGGCTACCGCCGCTTAATTATAATTATTAGGTTACATATTAGTATTTTACACCCACAGTAGGTACTGGTCGTGTCGGAGATTTATCCTTGATCAGCTTATGGCAAAATTTTGCTTCTATTACCTGAAACCGAAATAATAATATCGTAGTTTTTTTTATTTATTTTAATATTTCTCTAAATTAAAATGTGTAAATTGATGCGACAGCCCTATAAGTATGAGGTACAAAACTCGAAGTGATACAATACGCCATACAGTTGCCATAAGTGAACGTAATACGATACAACTGTATGCACCAACATTATATACCTCAATACTACCTTTGAATAATGTATACTGTGACTTATAATAAACAAAATAGAGTTGCTATTTGATTGCATTAGTTCAAAGGTACTTATGTCATTTTGTTTTTTAATAAAAAGCTGCTCGGTTTATTCTCTTGAGGTGTAGAGAAGTAAATTGTGAATATACCTGATTGAGCGATTGACTTAGCAGTTGATTTACCGAATTAGTCGCAGAAAACATTCCCAGATGCAAGGCAAGGTCCTTTGACCCCTTCAATGGTCGCAGTTCAGGTCCAGCGAACGCAAAACTACAGCCCAACATGGTCCCATGGCCGTAACTGTAGGGAATGGAAAAGCAAGTGCGATTTTGAGTCGGTACCAGACCAACATAACCGACGCTCCTTGAAGATTACCTATTCTATAAAAAAGGTAACACTCCCGAAGTAAATAATACTTTCACGAAACATAAGGCTTGATTTCCTCCTACGCTGAAGTCGGTCGGTCGCGTATGTCGGTAGAGTATGCACCGTCGCGTCGGTCGCGTATGTCGGTAGAGTATGCACCGTCGCGTCGGTCGCGTATGTCGGCAGAGTATGCACCGTCGGTCGGTCGCGTATGTCGGTAAAGTATGCACCGTCGCGTCGGTCGCGTATGTCGGTAGAGTATGCACCGTCGCGTCGGTCGCGTATGTCGGCAGAGTATGCACCGTCGCGTCGGTCGCGTATGTCGGTAGAGTATGCACCGTCGGTCGGTCGCGTATGTCGGTAAAGTATGCACCGTCGCGTCGGTCGCGTATGTCGGTAGAGTATGCACCGTCGCGTCGGTCGCGTATGACACAGAAAATCTGCCGCGCACGTCGGTGTCGCTGTGCAGTGTCCCATAGAACGTTGTGTATATTTGTACATCCGATCAACGTACGCGACCGACGGCAGAGCAAATCAAGCCTAATAGACGCTGTCATATGAAAGCCTAAGACAGTCATAAGTCAGAAGCCCAAAAAGCCTGACAATCAGTCTATTCTTATTATCCAAGATATTGGGGAAGCTTGGTTGTGGTGAATAGGGCTAAGGAAAGCAAGTACTGTTTTTATTCGGTATGAGTCCGATATACGCTGCTGTTTCTGATTTCCCATACTAAGTGCAGATGGACTCACGCACGAAGGGTTCCATTCTATAAAAAGGGCAAAAAAATCACATTTGTTGTATGGATTAAATATTTGTTTTATTTTAATTTATTATTAACTGCCTCATTAGCCAAGTGGTCCTAAGCGCGAATGCTAAGCTAGAGATCCTGGGTTCGATTCCCAGGTCGAGCAAAGTGTTATTGGGTTTTTCTATGAAATTCCCAGTAGCAGCTCGGAGTTAGGAATTTGTGCCCGCTTAATGGCAATAGGCTCGCCCCCTGTTACATGGGACCTAAACATACCGGCGAACTGTGGGTGTACATTAGTACGCCTCTGCCTAACCCTTCGGGGAATACAGGCGTGATAGTAGAAAGAAAGAAAGAAAGAAAGATGCATTTATTGACACAAACATTAACAGGACCATCAATGACAAATAAAATAAACAATATTTATAATTATATGTTAGTGCCAAAAGGGCCATCAGCTCAGCTTAATGCTAAGTACCAACTATAAGGACTGGTATCTAACGCTGGTTTTCAGCTGCGACCCACGAGTGCGATACGCTCAAAACAGAGACATGAACATATTAAAAAAAATATACATAATAAAATATAATAGCGTTAAAAATACATAAATAACTAGTGTATATTTAAGATAAGTGTAAGTGTGTGTAAGTAAATACTGCAGTTAAAAACCTGAAAAAGGGTAAGATAAATAAATTAAATTATAATATAAAAATATATTTGATCAAGAATTAAAAAGGTAGTAGAAAATTAAATAAGTACTTATTGAAAAAAAAAGTATTATGTTATGTTAATTTATTATTTATTTTTTCAGAAGAAGGTAATCATCTATTTTGTTCTCACAATACAGAATATTTTAGGTAGGTATATAAGAACACATAGAAAAAGAGAGAAAGTAACATAAGAAAAAATATTAACTAAAACCTGTGAATGAGTCGCTTCGAGTAAAATACTGATATTCAGAGTTTCAAATGCATCTATTTAGTACTGCAAGCCGGCCCCGAGCCCCCGACAATATTAGGAAAAATCTAGGTTTGTGGTCGCCAGTGCGAGTACTTGGCTTTATTAACCAGGGCAAAAAATAAAATGCTGAGTAGCAACCCGAAGTTTGGATTTGCAGCAATAGATTAGATCAATAAGCATATCAAACAGATACCATCATCAACAACAGCAGAAAAATCACAAAAAGATAGTTAATAGGTATGGTAACATCGTACGACATAGAACTAACCTTAGGTAAGTCATGTCAGTTGAGAGGCAAAGTAGCTTGCCTTTGAATAGATGTTACTGACGTCACCTTTAAGACGTAAGTTCAGAATGTGACTTAGGCAAATTTCGACATGGCAGGTGGGACTCGCGGTGGCTTAGAGGTCAGAGTGTCTCGCGTACCTAGACAGAAGACGCAGGTTCGAATCCTGCCTGCGAGTCGAATTTTTCCTTCACTAAAATAACTTTAGCATGAAAAATGCAGAAAAATCACAAAAAGACCATCATAATAATATCAAGTTAATTAAACTCTATGAATTGAAAATTCTTGTTCTATTAGTTCTGCTTACCCAATTAGTGATTATTAGCACGATATTATGTATTTATGTGGCAACGGTGCTACATCACGCAAGACTTACTCATCCGGAACCCGACCTCAGCACGTATTGCTTAACCGCAAACATACGGAAGCTATTGTGTACTGTTAAGTAGCTTTAACACCTGATTACGCGGAGCTACGTAATTTGATAGTTTATTGGAGAAAGAACTGGGTTTTTCGCAAAACAGGGCTCATATTATCACGCCTGTATTCTCCAAAGGGTTAGGCTTAGGTGTACTATGAGGTGTGTAATGTACACCCTAATTTGCTGGTATGTTTAGATCCCATGCAATAAGGGCCGGACCCCGGCACAAATCCCAAACTCCGAACTGCTACTGAGAACTTCATATAAAAACCCAAAAATAAAAAAAGAAAAGAACTCTAGCGTACCAGTTATGCCCAAGACCACAAGGATAATGAGGCAGCTTAATGTTGCCAAAAAATAAAATGCTCATGTGTTGTCGTTTATCATGTTACATAAGACTATATTGCGTAAAAACTAACAAGACTTGGAAATCAAATCCTAGACCACAAGAATCACTAGTAGTAACCACAAAACCAAAGCAGTATATTAATACATCACGTTACATCTACGAGTATACTAATATATAAAGCTGAAGAGTTTGTTTGTTTGTTTGCTTGAACGCGCTAATCTCAGGAACTACTGGTCCGATTTGAAAAAATCTTTCAGTGTTAGATAGCCCATTTATTGAGGAAGGCTATAGGCTATATATCATCACGCTATGACTAAGTAACTATTCCACGCGGACGAAGTCGCGGGCGGAAGCTAGTAGTACCATAAACCTGTACTTTGCAGACGTATAATATGAAGCAAATAAAGTCACTTATATGTAATTAAATTTTGAGAAAGGTAGGAAAGAAGGAAGTAGAACTAGGTAGCATAGTGGAATTGAACCATTCAACTCACACTTGAAGCTGCCAGACTGGGAAATCACCTACAACCTTGCAGAAAATTGTAACCAAATAACATAGCACCGTGCTATGTTGTGTTCCTAACGGTGAGCAAGGTCGCCATAGCTCCGCGAGGATGTATTGCCAATGAGGAGACCGGTGGTGTTTAAGTAGGTATCATATTTATTGTCTCAGCTGCCAGCTCAACTATTCTTTCTTAATCTTTACCCCACCCGTGTTGTTCACGTGGGAGAGCCATGCTTCGGCACGAATGGGCCGGCTCGACCGGAGTGATACCACGGCCTCACAGAAAACCGGCGTGAAACAACGCTTGCGTTGTGTTTCGCCGAGTGAGTTGAGGTTACCGGAGGCCCAAACCCTTTTAAAGGCGGGCAGCGCACTTGCGACTCCTCTGGTGTTGCGGGTGTCCATGGGCGGCGGTTATCGCTTACCATCAGGTGATCCGTTTGCTCGTTTGCCCCCCTATCCCATAAAAAAAAAAACCCTGTCAAAACCGTTGTAAAAAGATTATTACAAGGGTTCCTACGCGCGAGTGATACCCTTTGTGTTGGAAACGTCTATAGTCTACGGTGCCCGCTTACCATCAAGCGGACCGTATGCTTGTGCCACCTAGGTGGTATAAAAAATAGGGTTGAAATAGTGCACTGAAATTAAATGGAATCCAAACTTAATAGGTTCGCCTCCGATTACGTCGGACCTAAACATATTAGCGACCTGTATTAACTATTGTGACTATTCATAAAAATATAAAATGTCTTATGAATAAATATTTTTATTATTAAGTACTTGCAATAACACAATAATATAAAATTAATAATAATAAAAGCCGTGATAGCCCAGTGATATGACCATTGGACTGCCAAGTCAAAGGTCTCGAGTTCAAATCCAAAGCACGCACCTCTGACTTTTCGAAGTTATGTGCGTATTAATAGTTAATTATCACGCGCTTAAACGGTGAAGGAAAAACATCTTGAGGAAACCTGCACGTCTGAGAGATTTTCTCGACGGCGTGTGAAGTCTGCCAACCCGCATTAGGCTAGCGTGGTGGACTATAGCCCAATCCCTCTCATTGTGAGAAGAGACCCTTGCCCAGCAGTGGGACATATTTTGGGTTGATTATGTTATGTATGTTGCAATAACACGTACTAATAAGGTCAAAGATCTCAATTGTCCGTAATTAGAGCCGGGTCAGTAGGGTAAGTGGCCTTATACGGCTTCTGATCTCGACAGATTACATTTCTAGTTGCCAACGAAAATACCTATTGAACATATTTTTCCTTAAATGTTATCGTAACATTGATTAAAGCGTGATAACCAGATATTTTCTTTTTTATGGAATGGAATGGTAAACAATTACCGTCGCCTATAAACACCCGTAACACCAGAGGTGTCTCAAATGCGTTGCCCACCTTTTAAAAGGTTTTGCGGCTCCGGTACCCGTTCGGCGAAACACAACGTAAGCGTTGTTACGAGCCGGTTTTCTGTGAGGCCGTGGTATCATTCCGGTCGAGCCGGCCCATTCGTGCTGAAGCATGGCTGACAATGTACAAAGGTCATGTCACCATTGGATTGCCAAGTCGTAAGTCTCGAGTTCGAATGCAAGGCACACCTCTGACTTTTCCCACGTGCGTATTAATAATTAATTGCTCACTCACTTAAAGGGTGAAGGAAAACATAGTGAAACCTGCATGTCTGAAAGATTTTCTCGACGGCGGCGTGTGAAGTCTGCACCAGGCCAGCTTGGTGGACTAACCGTTTAATTGCTTGTGGAAACCTTCACGGATTTCCGCCACAGAAATGACGACCTTGAATAACAGACTGGGCCCTGCGGTTACCTATAAATATTCTACCACTAACATTCTGAATGACCCAGCTGCAACAGCAAGACGAGATGATCATAATAAAAGCGTTCACCCATCCACGTACTGACCGCAGTAAGCGCATTTCGCATATCGACCAACCCACCCAGAAAATGAGCTCCAAAAACATCTACCTCTAGCTAAATAATTACTTTTTTTTTTATTACTGATAGGCTTACGCTTGACCACAACTTGCCTGATGTTAAGCATCGAAGTGGTCTACGATGGAGCGCGCTTGCCTAGAAGGTACCTATTCACTCTCGTCTTGAAGACACCCAAATTGTAGGTCTCAGGGAACAAAGATTCCGGTAACGAGTTCCACAATAGAGCAGTACGCTCTATAAATGTAGACGCAAAACGTTTCGTGCGAGATTTAGGCACTTCCACCATGTAGCGGTGGCGCCTTGCCGTAGCTCTGCTCGTGCGATAGTGGAACGGGGATGCTGGAACTATATCATGTAGTTCCGATGCACACTCTCCGAAATGTAACCGGTAAAAGACAGAAAGACATGCAACTTTGCGCCGATGCTCAAGGCTTTGCAGTTTGGCATTGCAACGTGCATCATTGCCAATTAGCTTCTTGGCTCTCTTCTCAATGGACTCCAATGCCTCAAGCTGGTATTTAGCCGATCCATCCCAAAGGTGCGAACAGTACTCCATGCACTACCGAACCTGTGCTTACACTATTAATTGCCCCCTGGGTGCCTAGATCGAAATAATTATGATCACAGTCTATCAAAACTGTCTATAAAGGTTGATAGTAAAATGTATGTATGTATATGTTTGTATGTGTATGATAGTTTGCACCTGCAATACTACATGCATAACACGAATCATTTACCTGGCGCCTCTGTGAGGATGGTGTGCGTTTCCATTGTGTAATGAACTGGGGCCCAAGTTCACTTTTTATTATGTATAAATCAGTGACAGTTTTCTCTACGAAATCTAGCAGTTCTTATGTCATTTAGTGCCATTGGCGAATACATACATACATACGAAAAGTCACGCCTCTTTCCAGGGGCAGGGAGAGACCACAGACTTCCACTTGCTACGATTCTGACATAGGTACCTCTTTAGCTTCATTGGCGAATAATTTGATACAATTGTAAACAGCAGTCTCCAGGTAAAAAAAAAGCTTTAAAATCAACATCTTCATACTTAAATAGCATACTACTCGTTCAACGACGAACTTCTAAAGAAGAATAGGTTTTGTAGGTACTTCTGACTATTTCAAACATGAAACGTCTACCTTGAAGTGAACATTTGCTGTGAAATTAAAAAAAGTGATGTTGTCTATAATTCATAGCGTATTCTAAAAGTAGGTATATGGGGCTAGATAAGTTTCAATCTAATGTTAGAATAAAATTACATTATTATGAAAGACTGATTTATCGAAATATTTTGATATTTCTATTAATTTTTTTCGATTTGTTCGATATTTCAAAGTCAAAGTCAAATAAGTATTTTTTTTTTTCAATTAGACCATTATTAGTATCTTACTTTTGAAAGTTCAAAATCCAGTTGCAAGATGGCCACTGCAAATTGTTTACAGATCCTCGGGATACGTCATTTGGGGTAGCTTGAACGGCTAACTTGCTCATCTGTCATACAAAATCCCGTGAGACAATGCAAACACACTTCACTAACCTAACTCATAATACTAAACGGTCAATATGCATCCACCGACAGCGATGAGACTATACGGGCGTGTATGTGTGTGTCTATTAGCTTTGCATGTGTGCCAGGCCCTTGTTTGAGTCGGCTGGTCGGTACAAGACGGTATGTGAGAATTCTTGAATTATTTTTTCGAATTATGTTAAATTTAGAATATGAGACGGAAATATTCCGTCCCATTTTAGTACCACATGTGTGTATGGGCCTTTTGGTATGTGAGTGATTGGTGAAGTTCAACGTGCTGGCCTATTACAGGTCAGTTTTCAAGATTTTTCTTCAGGATTCAGGAATTTTTTAGTTGGCATTTTTACCTATAATATAGACTTCCAATAATAAATAAACAGTCATTAAAATTGATCTTCACTGATTCTTATAAAATTAAAAGTTTACGGGATTATCTGGAGTGGGTTCCTTAATGGTAAAAGACTGATGTCTTGGGTATATTATAAGAAGCGCCTATAATACAGACAATGAAAGTATTCTATAATTTATATGATAGATAAAGCAAATTTCACAGCAATCGATGTACCAAATAAAAAAAAAACATGGATAGTTGAATGAAAATTCATTAGAAGTACAGTTTCTAATGCTGCACCAATTCACGCAATAATAGAATGCAAATTGACATCTCTTTATTTTTAGCACTGCAAAGCTAGAATATCAGAAGTTGCATGATACATTCTTGGTCAATTAGAGCGTAGAACGCGGCAGCGGGCATACGAGGCCTGTTTTATAGTGGCACTGGCACTCAAGGCAGACGGTACGTTATTCATTACAGTACAATTAAAAACAAACAAGAAAACACGAAATTAGCAAAAACAATTCCGATAATCTCAACTAAAACGGAAACAACAAAAAGTAACAGAAAAAAGTTTAAATTTCGAACGCGCTCGCCAGTTTGGAAGTAGTCCGTTCTAATCCGAGTTTTGAAAATCGAATAGGATGGAAACACGAGAGGAGTTTCGTGTTTTGGAGCTCGTGGATACTTTGTTGTGTATTTTTTGTGTATGTGTATGGGTGTGTCCATTTGTATGTGTGAGTTGAGGGCGGACGGGAGCTTATTGAGGTAATCGAATTAGTGATAATTAAATTAGTTTTGCGGTGAGTCCAGTAAGTCACGCAATGAAAAATATAGGTTGAATATTTGACGGCATTAAGTCTTATTTGAGTGTGTATGTTTTAATTTCTACATATTTTTGTGTATAACAATTTTATAAGTTTCCCGTTGTTCTCATGTAAGTATTGTAGAAGTTGTTCAATTAATTTTAGTTTTATTCAGTAATTTATAGATGTGTCCATTCCGTAAATTTACTAAAACGTCATATGCAAAATACCAATTTACTCTGAATAATTTTAATCAGTAGGTATTCTTTTTCTATTTTTTTTCTCATTATGCATAAAAACACAATTAAAACGAACTTTAAAAATTACCTGAATTATTAAAAAAGCTGCCTCATTAGCCAAGTGGTCCTGAGCGCGACTGCTACGCTAGAGATCCTGGCCTTAATGATAATGCCTTTCTTAAAAAATGCAGTGTAGGACTCCCTCCAACGAGATATCGAAGGCCTAGTAAAAGAAGCTGGGATTCTCAAATTATTTCGAAGAATATGAGGTTTACACTGGTTTCAAACTCGTTTTTTTTGTAGGATAGGGGAGCAAATTAGCAGACGGATCACCTGATGGTAAGCGATAACCGCCGCCCATGGACACCCGCGACACCAGAGGAGTCGCAAGTGCGCTGACCGCCTTTTAAAAGGGTTTGGGCCTTCGGTAACCTCATTCACTCGGCGAAACACAACGCAAGCGTTGTTTCACGCCGGTTTTCTGTGAGGCCGTGGCATCACTCCGGTCGAGCCGCCCATTCGTGCCGAAGTATGGCTCTCCCACGTCAATGATTCAGATTTTATACGTTTTATACGATTTTATGCCGGCTCTATCGGAGTAATAGATACCATGGCCTGACAGAAAACCGTTAAACAATTCTTACATTGTGTTTCGCCGAGTGAGTGAGGATTACGGAGACCCAAACCCATTGAAAAGGCCGGCAACGCACTTGTGACTCCTCAGATGTAGCAGGTGTCCCTGGGCGGCGGTAGTCGCTTACCATCAGGCGAACGATCTGCTTTTTTGCTTCATATACCATTAAAACAAATCCTGTCTTGGCAATCCATAGATATATCACTGTTATAGTTAAGCACCCTTTTAGCTAAATGAAATTCTTGACAAAATCCATTGAATAGTTTTTGCTTATTAGTAAAGCAGAAAATATACGAAAAATGTTTTTCGTATTTAAAGGCAATCAGGGGTGGATGGATCCAGCGTTTGTGTTCCCTTTTATGTTTTTTTAATTCATGTCCACCAGACATGAGATTTAAAAGGGAGGTTAGACTAAATATCACGCCCCAAATACGGAAAAGGGTAGGCAGAATCAGAAGTCTACAATGAAGCGAAATTTATATTTTGTTTTCATTAGAAGGTCATTGTCATAATTTGAAGCGGCGGTAGCCTAATGGCTAGGGCGTCGGACTTGCGATCATGTGGTTGCCGGTTCGAACCCCACCCATTGCACTACCGACGTGAACCCACTCGTAACACAAGCATTTAGCTTAGCACGAGGGGTTAACAAGAATACTAGTAATGTGTGACCCACATTGCTAGTAAGCTTTTTAAAAAAAAAAAAAAAATTAAATAAGTATTCACTGCATTCGCGATCTACCTATTTTAATACCTATAAAATATACGTATTTCGCTTGTTTGGACCATTCAGTATCTGTTGGACCCTTAAAATCAGTGTGAATAAGTCGTTCAGCAAATTTAACACTATATCCATTAGACGCCATGAGCATTATCATAATAAAATAGCTCTAATAAGCAGTGCTTATTAGAGCTATGATAATATGTTGAACCACTTTTTTGATCGATCTATTTTGGTACTTCTTAATTCAAACACAATTTAATCAAATTATGTTATTAAATATCGGATTCAGATACATACCATTTTATCCACATTAAAATCTCTCGTTTTTTGGGTGCGTTTCCAAACACAATTTTTACACACATAAATACCCAGATCCAGAATAACTGTAGGTCATACTAATATTTATTCCGAGCGGGGATCGACCCAGAACCCATGGCACAGAAGACGATCGCTCAGCCACTACGCCAAACGTGTCTTCAAATAAGTTACATTTAAATACAATTGAAATGGTACCCATAACCATAATACCTATGGCTCGACTCCCATGGGGAAGAGCAGACCCCAGGGCATCGTATAGTTCCTTTCACCTTGATAACAATGGCGGCTATTACCATAAAAATAATTAATTAAATTCATCGTACGTTGACTTGAATAGATGGGTTCATGGCTAAGTTATTAACTAAGCTGATCAATTGATCTGCAAGGTTAAGCTGCGCCCGCTGCGGTCGGTGTGTGGATGGGTGACCATTCTTAACACATCAAGATACCTCCGTGCCTCGGAGAGTGTCTTAACCCACTCGGCGAAAGTGTCCACACCCATTCGTGCCGAATCATGGCTCTCCCAAGGTTCGGAAAATTCAAAAACCAACAGTGATGATCTCATCTTTTCATGGGTCTCTATACATCAGATAGGTCAAGCTGTATCTCAGGTTCCGTTTAATTATCTGAGATAAGTAGTAGGTATACCAGTTATTAGGTTGGAGCAAATACTTTCTAACAGCGATAGCAAAATTAAAATCTATTCAGTATCTAGTTTTTGCGCCAACTCGTAACAAACAGACAAACAGACAAGAATTTTAAGGTTTGGAGACGTTTTATACCCTAACCCACTTGTTTTTTTTTTAAATATCTCCAATGTACAGACACAGTTTTTTTTACAATTTTATAATAGTAGAGAAGAAGAAGAGATGAAGAGATATAATATATAGAAAAGAAATATTAATTGTTTGTGTGTAAGAATTTCGCGCCGATACAGAAAACTTTTGTGGGATAACTGTTAAAAAAAACTGAAATAAAGAAAATTCATTCAGCCATTTTTACTCAAAAATGCATGTAAGCCGTACTTGAAGCAGGCTTTAGAATTTACTGTGTAATAATTACTTCCTACTCAGGCCAACTTCCGTAAATTAGTCTCGAGTATAATAAACGTAGGTACGTCTACTTTTGTTTTAGTTCTCTACTTTCCTGCGAATTAATCCTCTGTGAGGTTCTATTTAAATGCTCTAAAAAAAGAAAATACCTATTAATTTACTACATCATACATTTATATGTTGCTGCTATACATAGAATCATTATGCAATTACTTAGTTCATCAATATGTTGTTATTGTTTAGTTGATTAGTATGCCTCTGCCAAACCTTTCGGGGAATACAGGCGTGGTATGTTATGTTATGTTTTTTGTTTTATAATGTTTTAAAGATGCATGCTGCGTCATTTAGCCCAGTAGTTCTGAGAGATAGATATTTTTTTTCATCATCATTTCATTTTCATTTTTCATCATTTCAACTGCCTCGTTAGTCTAGTGGTCACAAGTGCGACTGCTACGCTAGAGGTCCTGGGTTCGATTCTCAGTTCGAGCAAAGTGTTATTCAGTTTTTCTATGAATATCTATGAAATTCTCAGTGAAAGTTTCAGCCCGGTTAATGGCAATAGGCTCACTCCCTATTACATTGCGACCTAAACATACCGGCGAACTGTGGGTGTACATTAGTACGCCTCTGCAAAACCCTTTGGGGAATGCAGGCGTGATAGTATAAAGATGCATATCCCTTACTCGAAGAAAAACATTTTAAAATAATCATTTATCTCAGCAATGTAAATAATATCTATAACGCGATAAAATCCGTAAAAAGTAGTTTAATTTCAACATGTAATTTCTGCACAAAGCTTTATGGATTTATTTTATAGAGATTAATTTGTCCTACAACCCCTTCATGAGATCGTAACGTAGCCAGTAACCCTATAAATAATTGTACAGACATCGGCCTGGTACAATTTTATTATATGTAAGTACTAGCTTCTGCCCGCGATTTCGTCCGCGTAGCGTGATGATATATAGCCTATAGCCTTCCTCAATAAATGGGCTAACTAATACTGAAATAATTTTTCAAATCGGACCAGTAGTTCCTGAGATTAGCGCGTTCAAGTAAACAAACAAACAAACTCTTCAGCTTTATATATTAGTGTAGATGTATATATAGAAAAGCTCGTCGCGAGAGTGTAACTTTTAGGACAAAATGACACTCCCGTCCTTCATTATTTTCTTCATTTGACATCGCTAAGAGATGTTCAAAAATTCATTAGAACAATTATGTTTCAGACGGCAGTAAGCTCTAAAGCTTAAGCTCAGACGACAGACAGTAAGCTCAGACTTCGGCAATAAGCACCAATTATCAAAAAGGTAAGATGCTTAAATTCTGTTTTTGCACAAACGTTTGTAATGGGCAAAAGTTCAACTTTTAGACGACATTTTTTTTATGGGATAGGGGGAGCAAACGAACAGATGGATCACCTGATGGTAAGCGATAACCGCCGCCCATGGAATGCAACACCAGAGGAGTCACAAGTGCGTTGCCTGCCTTTTAAAATGGTTTGGGCCTCCGGTAACCTCAGTCACTCAGCGAAAGACAACACAAGCGTTGTTTCACGCCGGTTCATAGAATATCTTGGTGTGTTTTGGATTTTGCGTGTAAGAGCGGTATAAAACAACTAGCGGTTATGTAATATCGCGAATTATACAATTTAACTGCGAAATATAGGTACATTACCCTAAAGGTACATTAATATGTGTAACACTCTTTGTAGTATTTAATAAACAAGATGTTGTTTGTTTGTCAGCATTCAGTCTGTAGCCCAGATGCCCAGCTGTTTTTTGTAAACTCTTTTTTTAATGGGATCTTAAAAAAGATAGTTTATTTAGAACATTGCGTTTCTTTCTTGACAGTAAAGAATTGATGTAAATTTGCCCACGGCTTTGCTTACCGTTGAATTAATTTAGTTGAGATTCTTCAAAAAGGTTCGTAGTACTCGCATCCAACAGGCGTGTATGACAAGATGTATGAATGTGGATGAAGCAAAAGAGGTATGCAAGAATCGTAGCAAATGACGGTCTGTAGTTTCTGCCTACTCGTATCTAATAGTACGCTTGTCTCTCAAAATGGAAATTTCCATGCTGTAAGCTTTTTTTGAGCAAAACTAATAATATTATGGTAATTGTCTGGGTCAAGCTAAAGATCTTTTAAATTTCTACTATTATAAAATTGTAAAAAAGCTGTGTCTGTACATTAAAAAAAAGTGTGTTGGGGTATATAAATGTCTCCGAACCCAAAAATGTGACTTAAAATTCATGTCTGTTTGTTACGGGTTGGCGCAAAAACTACTGAATAGATTTAAAATTTGTTATCACTCTTAGAAAGTATGTGCTTCAACCTTAAAACTGGTGAACTTTTTATCTCAATTAATTGAACGGATCCTGAGATACAGCTTGACCTCTCTGATGTAAACAGCCCCATACAAAGAAGAGATCATCAATATTGGTTATACCATTTTTACTCCTCATATAGGTTCACGTGACCGAAGCCGCGGGCAGAGGCTAGTACTAGTATAAAGAGGTTGTATAGTTGAATAGTTTATATTTCTTCTCAGAGGTCGTCAGTTAGAAAATGCAGGTCGTGAGGCTTTTGGGAACGGCACCGCGGTCCCGAAGACCATCTATAAATACAATATCTACAGTATTTTAACAAACAGACAATAATTTTCATAATTATTGTCTGTCACATTTTTGGGTAAAAAGGAATAATTCCCAATTTATTCCTTTTTACCCGACTATAACTGACTAATGTCTATATAACGCGATGAAACCCGTGAAAAGTTTTATTCAGAAGGAATCTGAACTGTTGCTTGCGAGATGCATGAGTGGAAGAGAGGGTCTGTATTCTAACCTAGTACAATTGTACATCACATATATTTAATTTAAATTTTTGTAAACTGATTTACCATCCGTTCGTGATTATAGGTCTGGTTGAAAACCAGCACCAGGCACTCCGTCTGGCTTATGCTGAACCTGCGCCGTTTCGGCGCCATTTATATTAGATTATAATTAATTGTAGATAGTGTGCTGAATAAACCATTTTTCTTTCTTTCTTGTTTCTAACCCGTCCGTCCATGAGGCAAATTACTGGACGATCAGAACTCTGTCTAGTCATGTTTCTGTGAATCATATTATTGTGATTCGATGACAATTTTAACCCCCCAGTTTAAAACTCCATTAATTTCCCATACAAACGTAATACCAAATTAAATCGTAATTCATACATACATACCATCACGCCTGTATTCCCCGAAGGGTTAGGCAGAGGCGTACTAATGTACACCCACAGTTCGCCGGTATGCTTAGGTCCCATGTAATAGGAGGCGAGCCTATTGCCATTAACCGGGCACAAATTCCTAACTCTGAGCTGCTACTGGGAATTTCATAGAAAAACCCAATAACACTGCTCGACCTGGCAATCGAACCCAGGAACTCTAGCGTAGCAGTCGCGCTCAGGACTACTTGGCTAATGAGAGCAGAGTAAATCGTAATCAAACACAATATATTCAAAGCGTGTTATAATTTGGCTTCCGATACCGTTAATCTAGGTTTCTGCTCTACCTTAAGTGTTATTACTATTAATGATATCTTTTGAACATTTAGACCGTGTGACCTCATCATATAAGTCACTCATAGCCATGGCTAAAGGTTAATTTCTTTCATTTAAATCAAGATTGAATAATTTGATTTGATTGATTGACAGAGAAAAGGCAAAGGCATTTACCCACCAGCCTAAGGTTAAACGAGTAAACTGGTTTGTTAAACTTAATCACAACGTAACTATTACAGTAGGTAGGCACTAGGCAGCTTGGAGATATAAATGCAATGCTTACCTGATTTTCTGAAGTAACTTGCATTTTTTATGGAATAGGGGGGCAAACTAGCAGACGGATCACCCGATGGTAAGCGATTACCGTCGCGTTTTTTTCAGGCTAACAATTGTCAAAGATGTTCGTATGACAACCGGGAACGACGGCTTTACGTGCTCTCCGAGGCACGAAGAATGGTCACCCATCCACACAATGACCGCGGTTAGCGCAGCTTAACCTTGCAAATCAATTGAATACTTAAATATCAAATATACCTATGTATCATTCACCACTTCATAATTCACAATTCCACCAGTGCGAGTATCTGAACGCTTCTCATAATCGCTGTACAGCGCCCTCTGTGGATGCCGTCCGATAATAAAGAATAATGGTGTACAAAACACCAAGAACTACCGGGCATTACGCTTTAATTCATTAATTTTTCAACTGGTCCAACATTCAAAACTAAACCTTAACTGTAGAGGAATAAAGTTTTAAATTCTAATGTGAACGCGCTAACTAACTTTGCGCAAGCTAACTTCAGTGTTCCTAAAGGGGTTGTCATAGAAACTGTGAAGTTCTGCGCGCGCATCACCCACACATTCACGCCTACGCACACATCGATATGTTCCCCTAGCGCAGGAAAGAGATAGCGCTATGCTACAGGTAATAACAAAAGTGTTGAAAACAAAAACAAATTGTTTAATATTGTCCTAATTAAGCCAGAACTAAGATTAAAATGGGCATAAAGGAAAATTTATGTTATTATGAGGTAATAGGAAATATGTATTATCAATATTTTTTACCAGCGCTACTATTACATATTTTGTTTAATAGCACAGCATGTTTAATTGAAAGTATTTCTTACCTTTCAACAATTACGAACATTTGATTTCAATTGGTGTATTGACAATAGGTAGCTAATTAATTTACATGTGACTGTGTGATTTTGTGACCAATCTTGCTTTATAACAATAAATACGTTACTTAATAGGAAAACTAATCACTTATTACAAGTATTGAGTCATTATTGTAAAGATAACCTTAATAAATATGACGTACAATTTGCCATACCTATCATCATATTTAATTTTCAGCGAGACCACTCTGTACACGACTGTACACGAGTCGTCCCTCACTTACACAGACATCGTATACACTACGTGTACTAACTATGTGTGCGTGTTTTACACCACAGATTCTGCGCGATGGACCCTAGTATTCTTGCAGCCATGGACAAAGAAGCACTCAAAAAGCAGATTGAAAACATGAAGTACCAAGCGTCTATGGAACGCTGGCCGCTTTCAAAAAGCATTGCTGCGTGAGTAATTCTTTATTTAAAAATTTAAAAATAATAGTAGTGAGTGATGCCATTAATGTGTAGTGTAAGGGAACCGGGAGTCGCCCTGTGTGTGTGCAAGGGATAATAGTGCTTTTTACAACGGTTCAAAGGTATACATTTACGTGGTGGGCGTGCGACGATTAAGGGATTATGTATGCTGTATTTTTTCTATTTTATTGATGTGAGCAGTCTGTTTGTGTCGATATTTATCAAGTGTTTTTTTTTCTTTGTTATTTTTTTTAGTCTTTCACTAAAACATCGAAATGCAGTACAACGATCTGTTCGCGACTGTTAAAATGTGTCATATTCGTCCTATTTCGTTAATTCCTCTATTGCTAATTGCTTCGTCATATTCTGAACTCATTGAAGCGTCTACGTTAGTACCATTCATTTCTAGTGTAGCTGCAGGATTAATCAATAATTTTATAGCCCATACTCTGATATCTAACTATGTGTAAATCCCCTGTTTCTAATTGCCAATGTTTTCCCAACATTTCGGTCTACAACACAACACAATGCCAAATCGATAACAAACATTTTACTCACCAACAAATTCTTTGTGCCTAAACTACTGCTATTTTGTACCTTAATGGGTAAACATTTTGGTACAGTTTTGATTGCTTTTAAGCACCCTAATACTTCTGTCAATAAATTTTCGTGACAGGTGAAAATGACGTCACTTTGAGCGCTGACTTTTTTTTGGGTTTTATCATTTCTTTATATTGTGTGACTTCATGAGTGTGTTACTTCTAATTGTGTATTATTATATCGAAAAATATCAAACATAACAAAGTCAATAGGTACAGCTCAAATCCATTTGTTAGGTTAAGTTCAAACACCATTACGGTGGTCAAGAAAAACCTAGGTTTTAAAAAGGCCTTTTTTGTTAAATGAGACTAGAAAGTCATGGATATATTTTCAGTTCAGGTTCTATTTACAGTTTAGCTTAAAACGATATTTTGACACAAATAGGAACTAGTTTTTGATATGATTGACACAGTGACAGTGAGACTGTAAGGTATTTTAATGATTCTATTCTATTTATAGTTTTTGGCTATTAATTTGGTGGACAATTTGCAAGTTTCTTAACATTATAAATTATACAAGGAAAACTCATCATTAATGTCAATTTTTTTTGACAATGTTCTATTTGAGATTCACTAAGAAGTCCAGATCATGTGGACCCCTAAGTGATAATGCTCATAATAATTATTATTCTCAAACCGTCATAGTAAACATATTACGTGACTTTTGGTCAAGGTATTTTCATCTTTGCCTTATTTAACAGTTTCAAGTTCAAGAAAACGTTGAAAGTAAAATTTGTTGTGCATAGTAACTAGTAATAAGTATTTGAAGTTAATTATTTATTGTTACATTCATATTATACCTATATGTCTACAGCCAAAGGAGTAATTATGAATGTGTCATAATTAACCACAATCATGTTTCCTTATTATGATTATACTAGCTTCTGCCCGCGACTTCGTCTGCGTGAACTTTAGAATTGGGTCCGACCTTGATAAAAAGTAGCCCATGTGTTATTCCAGACTATTATAAATATCTCTGTATCAAATTTTATCCAGATCCGCTCAGCTGTTCTGGCGTGAAAGAGTAACAAACATCCATCCATCCATTCTTACAAACTTTCGCATTTATAATGTTAGTAGGATAACACATAATATTATTTGTATTTACGAAGCCATATTGTTTGAAAAACTAATCTTAATAGTAATAGTTTAAAGGAAGTTATTTTTAAACTCATGCAGCATTACTGTATAATATGACGCCATAAAATTACGTCTTTTTTAAATTAAAATAATGATATGCAATAAAAAGACAAGACAACATTGTTTATATTTGAACAGTTTTGATCGAAACAGGCTATCTATATACTAATATTCTAGAGAGGAAAGATTTGTATGTGTGTGTATGTATATAACTAATAAACTCAAAAACTACTAGGACGATTTCAAAAATTCTTTCATCATTTGAATGCTACATTATTCCAAATTAACATAAGCTATAGAATATTTTGAAAAAGTTAGGGATTTCTCCTCCAGTGCGAAGCCGGGGCCAGACGCAAGTAGTAGGTATAGTTGTCTAAAATTTCTAAATTCATTATCATTACGTACCTATTTAAATAGGTACAACACTCTCGATTAAATCCCAAGAAACTCTTATTTTGTATTGAAAATCAAATTCTTAAGAAAACAAACTGCCTCATTAGCCTAGTGGTCCTGATCGCGACTGCTACGCTTGAGGTCCTGGGTTCGATTCCCAGGTCGAGCAAAGTGTTATTGGGTTTTTCTATGAAATTCCCAGTAACAGCTCGGAGTTTGGAATTTGTGCCTGGTTAATGGCAATAGGCTCGCCACCTATTACATGGGACCTAAACATACGGGCGAACTGTGGGTGTACATCGGTACGACTCTGCCTAACCCTTCGGGGGAAACAGGCGTAATGGTATGTTATGCTATGTAAGTGTTATAATATCATTATAATAACAGAAGTATAGTGACTGAGTGTCATAATTATAGTTTTTTACGATTGCTACTAATTTTCCAAGAACATGGCTAGGGCGTCGGACTTGCGATCATGTGGTTGCCGGTTCGAGCCCCACCCATTGCACTACCGACGTGAACCCACTCGTAACACAAGCAATCTAGCTTAGCACGAGGGGTTAACAAGAATACTAGTAATGTGCGACCCGCATTACTAGTAAGCTTTTATAAAAAAAAAAAAAAAAATAAGATGACTTATCTGTGTATCATTTATCATTTTGTTCGCTTAAAACTAATATAAAAATGTCACGTCTTTTCTTTTGTAAAGCATGTATAATGTGATACGTGCAGTTCGCATCGATAAAAAAATGATTATCACTTCACGTAATTAATTGCAAAGACTATGTATGAGCTATTGTCTTGTACACCGGGATTCGTACAGAAATTGCTGAATTAATAAAAATTGCCCAGCTATTATTGCATAACCCTAAAGTATCTTCCACGGGATTAGAATCGACGATTACAAATATAGCCTTTAAATACACAGCAAAAGCCATATTTCCACAAAAAATGTATATGTTATCACAATATTTCTATTTTATTGGAAGTTAATCTCTTGGTGAGGTCAATGTCCGAGGATACATTAAGCAATCCACGTTAACTTAAAATGAAGCATTTTGAGCCCTAAGTCAGGTGCTTAAGGAGCTAATCTAAATACCACTAAGTCACGAAAGTTATCGCATTTAATAAAAATAATCATATCTGATGAAATATTATGGAATCCATTAGATAAAGAAATAGTAATTTCTGACACTAACGTGAATATTAGACATTGAAATGAAACTATTTTTTATGGAACAATCAATACGACGCGGTAAAATCCGTAAAAAGTAGTTTCATTTCAATAATTATTTAATTGTGTCACGGTTATTAATTACGGTCGAGCTTACCCCTTTCAAATTATCTGCTATTAACCTACACACGCAGCAACACAAAGGCTAGAATCTCGTGATTCGTCCGCCGAATACTCAAAAACGTTGTTGAATTCATAAAGATGCCTTTTCCTGTAATAACATAACATACCATCACGCCTGTATTCCCTGAAGGGTTAGGCAGAGGCGTACTAATGTACACCCACATTTCGCCGGTATGTTTAGGTCCCATGTAATAGGAGGCGAGCCTTTAACCGGGCACAAATTCCTAACTCCGAGCTGCTACTGGGAATTTTATAGAAAAACCCAATAACACTTTGCTCGACCTGGGAATCGAACCCAGGACCTCTAGCGTAGCAGTCGCGCTCAGGACCACTAGGCTAATGAGGCAGTTAAATTTCCTATAATACTTAAAATATTACACAACTGTTCAGTTTTATTATACTTGAGAATTAAATAAAATTGTTAAAAAAAATTAAGTTAACATTCCTTGTGCAACATAACTACGCTAAGTACTCTTTCTTTGGCACTTCGTTTGAGTTCGATTCGAATCGGAATAACTTTCATGCTTTTCTAACAGCCAAACAATCGTGACCGCGTTAAGTAACGTCAGTAATTCCCCACTTTCTCTACGTAATTTTTGATTGATTCATAATCATCCTCATCCTATCCACCTCATCATAAAGTGCGCCATTTCAAACTGTCCTCGGCATATTGCATCCAGCTTCCTCCAGCTTATAAAACAAAAAATGGTTTAGTAATTTCCTAATATTCTTCATTCTATCTGCAAAAGCATCCATGTTTGACAGGACAAATGTTTTAATTTTCTGTTTAATTCGCAATTTTCACCATAAGAACATATCTTAGGCCTCAACGAAAATATGAAAACAAAAATTAGCTGAATTGGTCTAGCTATGCTCAAGTTTTGCGCTTAGAAACACGTTTGGCGATTAATTTTTAGTTATATATTTAGATTTATATATATTGAGTTCTTTATTACCAGCTATTAGAACAGTTGGAGTCTTTTTTAATCCTAACTTTTTTTCATCAGAGAAGCCAGATTCTGTATAACTTATACCCAAGCTATACAGAATCTTTTTTCAACGTGCTTATCTATGCCATCCTTCCTTCAGCTAAATATCTCAGCGTTGTGCTCATTCAGATGAGGTATTCTATTATTAGCTTTGAATCACACGGCATCATCCTATTTGTTATGGAAATATCCCACAACACCTAACCAATCTATCAAAAGTTATCTAAGATCTAAAACAGTTTTTTTCTTTCATTCATGTTTCCGTTATTCGAAATATTTTTATGAAAGCGTGCGGTAACAGACGAGCGCGCGAATCGATGGTTACCACACTCAAAACAGATTGACTAGTACAAACAAATGCCGCTGCCCACGCGCATTGGTGTTGCCAGATCACGTTGCAAGTATCAAATTAGGAAAATTAATCGCATATTTCTCTACACTGATGTCTTTAGTACAGGTGAGTACGTAATTTGATTGTCACTTAATGTCAAGAATTAAAAGATTAGGATAGCTGGCGAGTTTTATAACATTAATAATTCCTTGTTCAGTTATATAAAACTCCCCTTCTGTTTGTCATAAAACAGCTGTAATATTTTTGTCATGTGTTCAGAGAAAATGAAAAGGAATTAAGACTGATATAGGCAATATCAACAAAGTTATATATATATAAATTGGAAGGGCAAAATTATGTATACATTAGGTATGTAGACGATATTTTCCTGCCCTGTTAAATCTCAATATCGATACCTGAATATTATTGTAAAAACCCTAAAAGTAATTTATGGCGAATGGATCGGAAAAGCATTAGGCTCTATACATCGAATAGATACTAAAACTCAGTCAATCGTAAGCCATTACCTTAATTCGACTTATAAGGTGCTTAGTACAGCTCTTTTCTATTTAATTTCTTTTACTATTTCTGCCTAACTGCCTCAATAGTCAAGTGGTCCGGACCGCGACTGCTACGCTAGAGGTCCTGGGTTCGATTCCCAGGTCGAGCAAAGTGTTATTGGGTTTTTTTATGAAATTCCCAGTAGCAGCTCGGAGTTAGGAATTTGTGCCCGGTTAATGGCAATAGGCTCGCCCCCTATTACATGGGACCTAAACATACCGGCGAACTGTGGGTGTACATTAGTACGCCTCTTAGGCAGAGGCGTACTAATGTACACCCTTCGGGGAATACAGGCGTGATGGTATGTTATGTTATGTTATGTTACTATTTCTGTAATATGATCTTCTTTAATAATAGCAACATTATCAGGCTGTAACAGTATTTTTTGCTAGATGCGGTGCTTCACTCATTCCCCTCCTACTTACTTACCTAGCATACAGCCAGATGATCACATTTTTGCGTTTGCCGACCTATTAGAGACGTTAGGAACTTAGGAACTTCCACTTAGACACTTAGAAATTCATGGTCAGTTCTGCGGCTAATATCGCCAGCTTCTTCCAAATCTAATTAGAAGCGGCGGTAGCCTAATGGCTAGGGCGTCGGACTTGCGCTCATGTGGTTGCCGGTTCGAACCCCACCCATTGCACTACCGACGTGAACCCACTCGTAACGTTTAGCTTAGCACGAGGGGTTAACAAGAATACTAGTAATGTGTGACCCACATCGCTAGTACTTAAGCTTTTTTTAAAAAAAAAATATGTGTCAAGCTCATGTTTTTACATTAGTATTCCTTCAAACCACTTTCTTTTTGATGTTATTAATTCTGTAGCTATCATTGTTGACTTAACACATCACAACACAATGTCATAATTGGTTCTTTCAGTACTAGACGAATAGTCTCTCTCTTTCTTGATTCACGTTTTGTTATCAGTAAATGCTCTTGCTACATTTCTGGTTAGACTTCTGGCAACACAGTTCCAATCAAAACAACTGTCAATACACGATTAAGTGCGCTTGCGATTGCGTATAAGGAGTCGTTCTATATATGAAAGTGCCTTGTTTTGCTTCTATCAATAGGTTCATTATTCTATAATTCCAATAGACTTACATTATAATAAGTACTATAGTTATAAAAATGACTATCTCACTAGTCTAGTGTTCGTAAGCACAACTGCTAAGCTAGAAGTCCTGCTTTCGATTCCCAGGTCGAGCAAAGTGTTATCGGTTATTCCATAAAATTCTCAGTAGCAGCTTGATTTTTGGATTTGTGCCCTGTTATTAACTATAAGTTAGCCCTCCAATACATAATATGTTAAATGTGGGTGTTCATAAGTAAATCTCTGCCTAAACCATCGAGGAATACAGCCGTGATGGTTTATATGTTAATAAAGCATATAAAAAGTCCCGTACACATAAAAAAAATACAGTTTCAACCAAAAAGATTTCGCACGCTGATACAATCTATAGTTCCCACAGTTACAGATTATAATGAATGGATATTTGTTATCTGTACGGAATGCTGTGAATCTGCATTATGATTAGCTCCCATCATTTTACTAAGTATCTAGTAACTGAGCGACCCAACTCTGGCTCAGGACAGCTGATGTAATGCGTCGGTAGCCTAATAGCTAGGGCATTGGACTTGCGATCATGTGGTTGCCGGTTCGATACCCACCCATTGCACTACCAACGTGAACCCACTCGTAACACAAGCATTTAGCTTAGCACGAGGGGTTAACAAGAATACTAGTAATGTGTGATCCACATTGCTAGTAAGCTTTAAAAAAACTATATCCTAAATTAGTTCCTGTAAACAAAAAAAAACAACGGGTTGCGCTCCGGGAGTGCCGGCAGAAGTGAAAACATTATCAGTATAAAAGTACTATCATTTATGTGGTAAAATACAATATTCATTTATTGCGCTATAGTACACAAACATTTATAATATTAAAAAAATAACTAGGGTTCTTTCTTCAAAAGGCCATTTCAGACATTGCCTTGCATTGTAACTCACATAGATTATATTTGCTCTAAGTACTTTCTGGACTTTAAAAGAGACTATGATTCTCAGAGTTTGTTTCGGCATTTCTTCTCAGAGGTCGTCAGTTAGGAAATGTTGTTAAAAAATATATGAAAAACATTGACTTGTAAAAGTGTCCATAAGAGATCTATTTACAGAAATAAACATTATTGATCATTTAACACTCCAGAACTATTACAACCTTTTGTCTTACAAATTTTCGATCAGGTCACGTGTTCTGACGCGAGTGTAACATTTTTTACCCATCCCAAAAAGTGCACAACGCCGCTAAAGATTTCACTTCAAAAATGATTTTTCCCACAACTGAGACCGAGACAAAATAAACTTTCACGTTGTAAATTTTATTTCATTTTAGCATGTATTTCCAAGAACGCTATAAACAACCTATACCAGAATAAGCGCAAGATCTGAAGTTAGTTTTTTCAGAATCGATTAGGGCCTACCGCAGTATCCTTAACAACTTGCTTTCAACTGTAGACTATCCAGATCTGTAGATTCAATTTTAAATCTACTCCGTTGTTACTAGTTGAAAGAGTTCCTATTGTCAAAGCCACCACTGCTAGTGCTGTAAACTGGCTTTTGCAATTGCACAAACAATTGACACAGGTTTCTAGAGAAACCTCCATAAGCTGTATGAAGTTTTGTCGAATAGAGAACATAGGAAAAAAACTGCGCGCTTGACGTGTCTGTTCGGATTTTGCCAGACTTTTTTGGTTTGATCAACTGACTAAACAAAGATATAAAGACATGCAAATGTAATTATGCATTGGGCAAGCAAGTTCTGATATTAATATTCATCAATTCACCTGACAAGTGTTTAAGGCATCAATGTTTCGATAGTTTTAAGCTAGAGAATTTTTTTTTAGGATAGGGGAGCAAACGCGCAGGTCGATCACCTGATGGTAAGCGATTACCGCTGCCCATGGACAATTGGACACCCTCAGCAGGACATTTAAGTGACCATGACAAGCTCAGAATGCGGGCACAATATTTTACAGAGAAATTTATGTACTTAAAACTGCCTCAATAGCCAAGTGGTCCTGACCGCGACTGCTACGCTAGAGGTCCTGGGTTCGATTTCCAGGTCGAGCAAAGTGTTATTGGGTTTTTCTATGAAATTCCCAGTAGCAGCTCGGAGTTAGGAATTTGTGCCCGGTTAATGGCAATAGGCTCGCCCCCTATTACATGGGACCTAAACATACCGGCGAACTGTGGGTGTACATTAGTACGCCTCTGCCTAACCCTTCGGGGAATACAGGCGTGATGGTATGTTATTTTATGTACTTATACAGATTGCTACATCAATATCTGCACTATACTCACACTTTACAGTTTGAAATAAAACTACTTTTTACGGATTTTATCGCGGTATATTGATATTATTTAATTCCTTTCCGACGTTTCGGATCCTTTACAGCATCCATGGTCACGGGTAGACTGAGGTGTAGGACATCTCAATGTTAAAATTACATCTACCTTACGTTTTTGTTAATTATCTATTAGTATTTCTTTCTACCCGTGACCATGGATGCTGTAAAGGATCCGAAACGTCGGGAACTACAACGCGATAAAATCCGTAAAAAGTAGTTTTTTTTTCAATGTCTAATATTCGCGTCAGTACTTGAGAGTTTTTTTATTATCCTCTGAGTATATCCTGTTTATACCGTTCTCTTTACGTGTATTGTAATATCTGTAGTGCAATGACGTCACCGTCACGCACATGTATCGTGGCCTCGATTTGGTTTATCAATAGTTAATAATATGTATACTTCGCCAAACACGGTTTGTTGGAGTGCACTTTATTTAAACAGTTCTGAAACATGTCTCGTTCCAATTCAAAAACAGTGTTGTTTTTTTTTTAATTAAAACCACTTTACAGATTATGTCGGGATTTTTTTTGATTCCCAGGTCAAGCAGTGTTATTGGATTTTTCTATGAAATTCCCAGTAGCAGCTCGGAGTTTGGAATTTGTGCCCGACGATGTGGGCAATAGGCTCGCCCCCATGGAACTAAACATACCGGCTAACTGTGGGTGTACATTAGTATGCCTCTGCCTAACCCTTCGGGGAATACAGTTCCATCCCCATCATCTTGATGGCTGGCAGTCCACAACTGTGCGTTTCTCTAGAAACTTTCTGCCTCGCACAACAAAATTGTGGAATGAACTGTCACCTGTAGTATTTCCGGACCAATACGACCTTCAAACCTTCAAGAAAAGAGCGTACTCCCTTTTAAAAGGCTGGCAGCGCACTTGTGACTCCTCTGGTGTTGCAGGTGTCCATGGGCGGCGGTGATCGCTTACCATCAGGCGATCCGTCTGCTCGTTTGCCTACTATCACATAAAAACAAAAAACAAAAAATACAGGCGTGATGGTATGTTATGTTATGTTAAATTGTAAAGTGGTATTATTTTAATATTTCCAATATTGAAATAAATAATACAACACCAGAGAAGTCGCACGCGTGTTGCCGGGCTTCGGTATACTCACTCACTCAGCGAAACACAACGTAGGTGTTGTTTCACGCCAGTTTTCTTTGAGGCCGTTGTATAACTTCGGTCGAGCCGGCCCATTCGTGCCGAAGCAAGGCTCTCACGTAAAGAGGACGAAAGCCTATTCCCATTAACCACAGATCATCAAAAACCCAAACACGGCTCGGTCTGGAAATAGACACAAGGATTTTATTTAGTCATAATTTTGATTTGATTTAAGTAGTCATGATTACGACCGCTAGACTAATGGATACACCATCACAATTATTAACATTTTAATATATTTCAATAACTGTAGTCAATTTCATCATTTGATTTTTTTTATCTATGGTAATAATTGTCTATGGAACTGTCAACGTAGCACGATTCGAGCGGGTATAAGGCCAGTTTGGTTCCGGCTACCAAATTGAGAGGATACTTGAACAAAGCATAATAAATTAATTGATTGATGACTAAATGATTGATTGGGTCAATCCTTTAGTTTTGTAATTTCGAAATAATTCAAAACCATGGTAGAACTGTCACCTGCAGTATTTCTTGGTCCAGAAATATACGACCTTAAAACTTTCAAGAAAAGAGCGTACTCCCTTTTAAAAGGCGGGCAACGCACTTGTGACTCTTCTGTTGTTGCGGGTGTCCATGGGTGACGGCGATCGCTTACCATCAGGTGATCCGTCTGCTCGTTTGCCCGCTATCCCATAAAAATCTATCATAATTTATAGAGCGTGATATTCATGATTATTTAGCTTTTAAAACAATTCATCTCTTTACACCGAGTTTTTATACGATTAAAATTTATCACGGCAAACCGGCCAATTTCAGATACGCGTATTTACTTCGACCTAACTGTAACCAATAACTTGATTCATAGTTTGTCGAAGCTCCCATTGAGCAACCTGATGGGGGGCCTTATCAGTTATCAGTGGCCTGATTATAGTTTACTGCATTCTTATCAAAGATCGATAAAAGTATTGCAGATCTACGTATTAAACTTATCTACAATATTTAACTTTCGAAAATCGATTATGCTCGGCTTAGTTAAGGTTTAGAGGCTGAAGTTGTATATACATGGAAAAAGCTTTTGTGTTAGCTTATTGAACTTAAGATGTAGGTATCGAACCGAAGGACGCAAGTTCGAATACTGCGAATAGAATCGAAGGTGTTGTCATAAAACTACATTTTACAGATTTTATCGCGTTGTATTGAGTTATTTTAGTGAAGGAAAAATTCGACTCGCAGGCAGGATTCGAACCTGCGTCTTCTGGCTAGGTACGCCAACTTGCCTTTCAATAGATGTTACTGACGTCACCTTTAAGACGTAAGTCACAGAATGTGAAGGCAAATTTCGACATGGCAGGTAGGACTCGCGGTGGCTTAGAGGTCACATCGTCTGGCGTATATTTTAATGAAGTAATACTATTATTAAAATAATACGTAACGTAAATATTAAAGTAATACGTAATTTTAGTGAAGTTTCATGCCAATATTAATAGGCATGAAATGTGCAAAAAAAAAACAAAAAGCGTTGTATTGATAGTATTTCATGCCTAACGTTCAGCATCCATCATGAGCCCTTAAAAATTGTTTTATTTCAATGTTTAAATCGATGGCTTCGCGTCACTTGGAAACCCTCAATACAAATCAAATAATATTGTAGCTAAGGATGTAACAACCTATGCTGATCATCCACCAATCCGGAAGCTTAAGTAAATCTTGCCACGATCAGTCTGTGGATAGGACAAACTTGGACATTAATCTTCAATGTCACACACAACACATCCTGTTGTCGCAAAATTGTACCAGTGATTTTTTTTTATGAGATAGGGGAGCAAACGTTATGTAAAAGATGATGCGTAAAAATAAGATCATGTGTGTATTAGGTAGTATAAGTTTAAAATTGTAAAAGAGCAGAACGCCTACAAACTGCTTAGCAGTTTGGCGATGAAAAGTTTGTGAATATGTATTACCTACTATGTATATGATAAAAAAAACGAGCAGACGGATCACCTGATGGTAAGCAATAACCGCCGCCCATGAACACCCGCAACACCAGACGAGTCACAAGTGTGTTGCCCGCCTTTTAAAAGGGTTTGGGCCACCGGTAACCTCATTCACTCGGCGAAACACAACGCAAGCGTTAAATTTTTTCACGCCGCTTTTCTGTGAGGCCGTGGTATCACTACGGTCGAGCCGGCCCATTCGTGCCGAAGCATGGCTCTCCCACGTGAGCCAATATTCTAACATTATTTATTTTAAAAGAGTATCCATGAAGTTTCTTACCGGATTCTTCTTCTTAAGATCAATCTTTTGGGACCGTGCAACTAGAACCATAATGTTTCATAAACGCTTGTAAAAGCGTATTTGAAATAAAAACATTTGAACTTGAACTTGAAAGGTGAGCTAAATGAGATTCGGACAATGACAGACTAAGCAACACAGCTGTTACATATAGGCCTTTTTCTGCTAACCTACATCCAAAGATATCAAGATCCCAAAACTCGAACCGTGACCACAGCACTTACCATTATTTACCCGAACGAAACCAATACAAAAGCTCATAGATTTCCCATCTCATGGGAATATTTCCCATTATTTATATCGCCATAATAAGCCTCTCTCCCCATTGGTTATATTTCATCTTTACTAGATTTATGGCTTCTGTTATTCAGAAAGTTGTAAGTGAAAGAATTTTACAATCTTTGTGTTTTTTTCTATAGCAAGCATTTTATGGGCTTCAATATACGTGGGCCCTTTTTATTCAAACCCATTTTACATGACAGTATTTGTAGTTTATCAAAAAGAAAATAATTACGATTGATTGATAATAAGGCTTCTGAGCCACGTGCTGTGGGTTCGATCCCCACACAAAGCAAATATTTGTATGACCTACAGGTAGTTGTTTCGGATCTGGATGCACCCACGAAACAGGAGAAAATTCTAGTGCGGGGCGTTGATTTTTTAGGAACAGAATGATCCCTATATATTTTGGTCAGCATGGATCGAATGGATCTCCTCTCAGAATGAGATGGCTATTAATCAATAGTCCACCACGCTATCCTAATAAGGGTTGGCAGACTTTACATACCGCGCCGGTAACAAAATCTCTCAGGCATGCAGGCTTCCTTACAATTTTTCCTTCACCGTTCAAGCGATGCAAATGCTATCATCAATACGAATTCAAGACATAAGACAGCAGTCATATTATATTCGACAGTTACTGTTTTTTTTTCATCTATATTATTAGCGATAAAATTAATATTATTAGTGATAAAATTAATATTATTAGCGATAAAATCCGTAAAAAGTAGTTTTATTTCAATGTATTTTTAAATAGCTGTTACCCGCGACTTCGTTCGTGTGGTATTTAACAATAAAATTATCGCTAAATAATAAAAAGTAGCCTAATTTACTCCTTGTTACATCAGCATCTGTCTGTGCCTGAGCTATTATCTGAAATTAATATAACTGTACCTAGATGCACCACAACTAGATCTAAACGCAAAATAAACACCTTTGCCATATCCTCATTTAGAACCAACCTTAGCCAAACTGCCCCCTTTAATCGATTAATGATTAATTACAATACAATTAACATCTCCAAGAATATTGATATACTTTCAGACTCATTTCTCCAATTTCGCAAAAAGATCGTACATTCTGTTGTTACAGACGAATCACCTACTTAAACATAGCTGTGTTATTAATAAAATAAAAAATTCAATATCTCTTTCTTCCAGAACTACTTATTGCACTCGCTAGCAAGTTCTTAACCCATTAATGTATAAGTGTAGATATTTAATTTTAATTTTCATATTTTTTTTTCTCACTTTAATATTTAATTATTTATTCCATTTTGATATTTAATTTGTATTTAATTTTGATATTAATTTAAATATTGGATATGATTTCGATTTTGTGAAAATGCTGTGTACTTCTATAAGTGACGAATTCACCATAATATTATATTAATGTTCCTTTATGTTGTATTGAAATAGTGGATAAGTCGTTGGAGTACCTATCAAATAAATAAAAAATAAAAAATCTGTCAGTGAAAGTCCCGTCAACAACGGTCCAGCCACTTCAGAGATTAGCCGACAAGAACAGAGAGACAGACAAAAATTTTAAAAAATGTTTGATACGTATATGTGCCCTGTATTCATTCAAATTCACTTAGTAAAAAGCGGTTATTTTAATATTACAATCAAACACTTCAATGTAATTTATTTGTTTATATGACAAAATCACTTTTCTGTATTCTACAATAATTAATGCTTTTAAAACGTCACTTATAGAATTATTCTATTCAGATACCATTAGCTAACATGCGCTTATCGTTCTACATGAAAGGTAAATACAGTTACCTCATTATAACCTAATATGATTTATACTACAGCAAAGCATAACACTATTAACCTAATTCTTTTTCCTGTCTCCGCTCGTATTATTAGATATATTTTGCTTTTTGCTGACTCGTTTTTCCTGGTCGCACTGACTGTTGACACTAGGATTGGTGATGACGAAAATGAACCTACATACGAAATGGTGTGTTACGTGATTGTATATTTAGCTTAACTTGAGGCTTATAAGACATACCGTTACTCTGAGGAGTGAGGCCGAAGCTTTTTTTTATAGCACAAGCTGATATGTCTCGCCCGTATAGATTAAAAATCGCACTTACCTTCATTTGGGTTAAAACACACAACCATTATAAGATCACAGCTCATCCAGGGCAGAGGTCTGTCTGCACGCTCTGGCATCTCATGCATCTACTGCGGATCAGGAGAGGGATAGATATTTATCTTTCTCGTTCTACTACCTCTTTTGGAAGCGTAACTTGCACGCACCAGGAGACGGCAGCTTCCAAAGGGCTCTCGGCCTCTCGTTCAAGACCATAAATCGAAGAACATAGCTCAAAGATCAAAGATCAAGGCAGCGAGAGTATATGCTCAGTAACCACACTTTATATCGCTAAACTAAAGAATCAGTTTATTAAAAAGAAATTTAAAGCAGACTAGATAACTTCTTGGCTTCTTGGCAAATACTTGTGTTCTTCTTATCGAACCGACGGCCAACGGAAAGAGATCTTGTCTTCTTGTCTTGTCTAGTTTTCATGTGTGCAGGTATAGGGGTACGCCGGGCAAGATAGCATGTGGGCCATATCTTCCACTGCATCACACCTACAAAATAATAGTTAGTTCCTCGGGAGAATCCTCTTAGTCCCAGGTCGGTCCGTACACAAAGTCTGTTGAGAGACTTCCAGGTTGCCCCGGAAAGTCCATATCCCCGTAGGAGTTCCGGGAGTGTTCGTTATCTTAAACGATAATTTGTGTAGTCGATCAAACACACTACTAAACTACTTAAGGGTCGCCCCGACTAATGACACGCGGTTTGGTGTCAAAATGATTGACGCAGATCGAAGCTATTGTCATTATCATCCACTGCCAGTAAACACCCATTAGAGATGACTGACATTTCCATGTAACTTACTTAGTAATGGTGGCTTTTGGGTTATCAAGACCCCTTCAACAGTTCTAGTTTGATTGCCAGTTGAGCACTGAGCAGTCTTATTAGCCTTGCCCAAAACCGATAAAAATTTAAAGTGTAGTTAAAAATAATACTATAATAATATCTATCTAGCGATACCTATATCTTTACATGTCATAAAATTGTAACAGGTTAATGTCTGTACATTATTGATATTAAAGAAAACATAATATGGGCTGTCTTTATTAGAGCAACAGGAGACTCTGTGTATGATTGTACGCGTATCACGCAAAAACTTCTACTAGCTTCCTAGCTAGTAGAAGTTTTTGCGTGATACGCGTACAATCATACACAGAATATGCACCAGATTTTAAGTTAGACTCCTGTCTAACTTAAAATATGTTGCATATTTCATCTTGATACGCCAACTAGAAGTCGAGTTATAATAGAAAGTAAATACTTTTGGGACGCGAGCGAACCCGAGGGCAACAGCTAGAAGCTAAATAAAAAAGATAGGCGTAGTTGAGGCAATTTGGGCACGACAGTCGTGAATTTTAAACTTCATTATTTGTTAACTTTCATGAATATTTATTATTTCTTATTTTATTTAGTTTTGTGATAGGGTTACCTACATGCCCCATTTGGATTGGACGGGGATATTTCATGCACTGCCAGCGAGGCTTCGAACCTGAAGAACTTTAGGTATTGATTTCCTAAAGTAGAAGGTTTCAGCTGAAATCTACCATAAAGTACACATTTTTGAACTGTTTACTTATTAACTTTTTTAACTTACATGTCAAATAAATAGGAACAACAAATGAAGAAGCATCTGCAAAATACGATTCTTGTTTTAAATTCAGAACACGGAACGCAAAAAAAACCGCCACTTACACACGTTTTCGACGAGTAAGAACGTCATCAACATATTGCCGTTTCACTCTGAGTAACTGACCTAAAAACTGAGTCACTCCCTGTCAGTGACAGGGGAGGAATTTGGCAACCCTCCCTGCGATAGGGCTGTCACTGTTAGACGTAACACAAATATTACAAAAATCTGCCACGTTATTCACTTTATTAACAAAGTTTTTTAGGGCTTGTATAAATGTGTGGTTGTTCTGTAATTAATTAATACAGTGAAGTTCGTTGGAGCCGAGGGACATAAGAATAATAGATATTGTATTATGATTGTACGTGTGACGGGTTCTATTTACCATTAGATCCTAGCGTATGGTCTGCAACGAACTTCACCGTTCCGAATGATAAAAAATCCGCACACGTGATATACCATCATGCTTGTATTTTCCCAAGGATTAGGCAGAAGTATATTAGTGTACACCCACAGTTTTCCGGTATGTTTAGGATTAGGACCCATGTAACGGGGGCGATTCTATTGCTATTGACATGGCAAAGACCTAAGCTCCAAGCTGCCGTTGTGAATTTCATAGAAAAACCTAATAACATTTGTTAGAATAAGGGATGTAATCCACGACCTGTAACATAGGAGCCCACGACTGCTAGACTAACAAGGCAATTAATTAAACACAAAACACTCAAAACCCGTTTAGTATGAAATATTTTATTAAATGGTGAAAATTCTTTCAAAGCAGCTACCGAGTAATTTTGTAGATCTTAATCTGAAAATTAATTATGTATAATATTCGGAAATCCTTTCTTAATAGAGATAGACTCTGCGCAAAACCATCAATTCGTATAAAGACCATGCCAGATTAAAAAAAAAAACAAATTCGAATTCTTCTTAACCAACCTTGCGCCCGTGCCCCGTGATCAATAACGCGTGTTTAAGTGGTGATTATATTACTCTTAATGTATAAACACATTGCTTAACTCAAAATAGCTGACCCAAAAACAGAGTGTACTCGTTCCATAAATGCGACAGGGGGATTTTTGGCGGCCCCGTTCAAACATAGGGTTGTCGCCACACTGCGCAAATAAAAACTGAAATTATTATTTATTGTGGAAAACATTTCTACGGTATTTCATATTCATAAATATTAAATAATTAATATTAATTAAATATTTATTCCTTGAAATAGATAAGGAAGTATAAGTATATTTAGAATCGAGCATTTAAAAATTAGGATACATAAAGCTACACTTCAAATAGAAAAAAAACCGAGAGAGACACGATTGAGTAACTGTCAACAATATTTATGTTTTTTATTTTAGAATTGCGGTTTAAATGATATCCTTAAATAAAAACAGAATAATTTAATTACCAACTGAAAAAATATTCAATAAAGTACTTTTGCCAACCCTAAAATGGAATGAGTGGTTATTAGGTTCTACGTATATATAAGATTGTATTGTCTGGACTCACTCATAAGGACTAAGCCCATATACATTATCTGTATTTGAAAGCAAAAAGGCCAGCCAAATGGGCGACGCACTTCAACATTATTTTACGCTGTTTTCATACGACCCACAGCCGAAACCGTGAAAATAATGGGCTTATGTAGAGTTCTTGAAATAATACTAGCTTTTAATAAAAACATTTCTTAATTAATGTTTTGAAAAGTGTTAAATAAACAACTAAACTGAATTTAAATAAAAGCTTTTTAAAATTTCATTTTGTTCTGCGTGTTTAAGTTGTGACTTTTGCAGGTGTTTGAGGCTATTCACAGACACATCGAGACTCCTCCAGAGAGCTTAGTGGTCCTAGTTGTCATAAAAATAACTACGATAATGGTTAGTGGCAGTAGGTAGCAGGAGCCCGTAATACCTGACAACCAGAAGCATCATAAGGTGTTATCAGTATTGCTCAAGAAACTGTTCTAGATGTTCGATAGCTTTGACTGATGTTCAGCTACATTGACCCCAGGATAATAGTAGAACATAATCAACACCTTATACTGTCTCACTGCTGGGCACGGATCTCCTCTCAGAATGGAAGGGATTAGGCTATAGTCAACATCGCTGGTCTAATGCGGGTTGGCAGACTTCACACGATATCGAGAAAATCTCTGACAGTTTTCACATATTTTCCTTCACCGTTTAAGCGCGTGATAATTAACTATTAATATAAATATAACAGCATAAAGGCTATAATTATTACACTTCTTAAAATGTAAGAATTTCAGAGCGGTGAGAGATCTTCACGGCCTCGTCAAATACACAGCAAACGCATAGCAAAGAGAAAGCGAACTGAAGACAATCAACGAGATAAATTACGCTTTATTTTTACTGTTTGTAATAAAAAGAAACATCTCAGATAGGACAGCTAAAAATAAACACGACAATTATTTCGACAGTAAAACAGACAACGCGTTACATGTACTAACTAATTCCCTAAAATAATCGTAAATACATCCTGTTTCCCCTGTACTAGGGCTGTCAGATATTATTGTATCTATCGTTACCGACAGATATCGTTGTAAAATATTAATTCGATACTTTTGCAATAAGAAAAGGGTTTTTCAATTTAATTTACACGCACACAGGTAAACTCACAAAAAGGCAAAAACTAATTTATTTATTTATTAGAATTTGGTCAACAAGTTAAGATAAAATCTTTCATAATTGGGATTGACGAGTCAATATTTTCAATCGTTAGCGATATCAAAAACGACGTCAATACTAGTAAAGAGTTTCTAAGCAAATCAAGGTAAATTAGCATTGCGTTATCTACAGAAACAGTGATGAATGCCAATATATTGTAACATGTACTAATTCAAGAGAATGGTTGTAAACTTCCCCTGTCACCTGCCTAGGGTTGTCAAGTGATCGGCAGTATTTTTTGTCTTTAAGTGACATTTAGAGAAGGCTCTTAATTGGCAAAAAAACCTAAGTCAATATATTTTAAAATAAATCTAATACATATTAGTATTTTCTAGATTCTCAAACTTTGCTATTCGAAACTTAATAACGCTTAAGTGAACAAAAAGTCGTAAACTCATTCCTCTGCACCACCTGTCTCCCCCCTGTCTGTCGCTAGGGTTGACAAGTGATTGGGACTTGAATTTTTCTTTTCCTAACATTTGATGGGGCAATAATTGCCACGATCTCGGATTGGTTGACTGTCACTCAAATTTCTAGAGCTCCTTTTGAGAACGCTTTCTCATTGGCAATATTGTACAGGCATTTTCAACATACCGTTTCAGGAAGGAAGCTTATAGTTATGTTCGCAATTCGCAGTCAATTTTAGGTCCCTTTTGATAGTGGATGAGTCATTAATTGGTACCAAATCTGAACGACGAGCTGTTACCGAGGATTTTATAAAAATATATAATAAGATATTGCTCCATTTGGGAATCGAAACCGAGGATGGTAGCCTATGCAGTGATTTTAGTGAGCTAGAACCTTCCAATTCTTGAAAATAGTCATAGACTTACAGAATGGACTGATTGCTCTCCATCCAGCTGTAAAGTAAATACAGACAGAAAAGTGTGAGAGAGACGAAGCGAGAGGGCGGCCAGTATTTGTCTTTTTTCTAGAATTTTGATTAGTCCCAGCCTAATGACCAGGCCAGGTAATGACCACACGATCGCTTTCTCCCGTTCAAGAGACTGGTCAAATTCATACGAGTATGAAGTATGGATACCTCCACAGTGTTTGACAACCCTGACTGTATCGCTCCCCCTACTACGTGACTTCATTGGAGAATTACGCAAATGAACTCGCGCTGAACATAAAAAATAACGTTCGAACAAAGCGTGCCCCGTGTTCCACTAAATTAAATTATAGCGATGATACTATACTACACAGTTTACGTGAGCGAGCACAGGATAGTGTGTTAACAAGATAATTGGTATATTTTACCTTTCTTAAACATTATTTTACGTTGCGTGTAGTCTTAATTTTTTACTCTGGGAGAGCCATGTTTCGCCACGTGTAGGCCGGCTCGACCGGAGTGATACCACGGCCTCACAGAAAACCGGCGAGAAACAACGCTTACGTTGTAATTCGTGGAGTATGTGAGGATATCGGAGGCACAAACCTTTTTAAAAGGCCGGCCACGCCCTTGTGATTCCTCTGGTGTTGCGGGTGTCTATGGGCGGCGGTAATCGCTTACCATCAGGCGATCCATCTACCCGTTTGCCACCTATCACATAACTAAATTGTCATCACTAGGGCCTCGTTGCTAAGTCTTAACCATACTGATCAATGGATCTAGATTAAGCTGAATTTTCCGCGGTCATTCTCTGGACGGGTGACCATTGTTAGTTCATTGAGACCTCGCCATACGTCAGACGAGACGTAAAGAAGTCTATATGGCCATCATGCGCCATTGTATATATGTATAATTATGTCGAAGTAGAATTTTATAATTCGCTATTTTACTTAATTGCTAGCCGCTTTAGAAAATAGTTCTGTTATGTAAAGTAGCTGAAATACGCTCAACAGTTTTGCGTTCATCAATGTAGCGGATTGGTGTTTAGCTGTCTTGTAGAACAGTGTATTTCATCGTGAAATGAAATGTTGGATGGCATGACATAACCACCACTTCTCTCACGTCAATGCACCATGCAGTGATCGAAGCATCGAGAGAGAATCGAGATATTGATCGAAGCAGCCTCTCTTCAATAACTCGTACGTGATCAAATACAACTATACAACAGTACAGCAATTTGTGTTATAGTGCTGATAATATACACTACCTACTTAACATCGATAAGATTAAATGCCTCATTTGTCTAATAGTCACGTGATTATTGGTTCGCTAATATTCATAATATCATTTTAGATATTATTAATAATAATAATATCTGCAACATTTTACACAGCACCATCTAATCCCAAACTTAGCAGAGCTTGTACCTTCTATGGGTACTAGATAATGGATATAATATTTTTGTAAATACATACCTATAATACTTATATACGAGGGTAAGGTGAAAAGTTCTCGGCCTGACACAGAGATCGCGTTCTAATCAGTAAAAAAATATTTTTCCCGTCTGGATGCACATCTAATTAGTTCGTATGACAACTTTCAGTTTGCTCTCGCAAGTAGTTTGTTCACAAAAAAAATTACGGTAGACGTCTTACGTGTTTTTCGTAAAAGTGAATAAACTTGAATATCGTGCGGTTATAAAATTCTTCGTTTTGGATGGATTAAGCCCTAAAAAAATTATCCGAAGTTGGTAACAGTTTACGGGGACTCTGTTCCTTCCATATTAACCGTAAAAAAGTGGGCAGTAGAATTTAAACGTAGTCGCAAGTCCCTCGAAGATGACCCACGTGGAGAATGGCCAAAAACCGCTAGGACACCGGAAACCATAAAAAAGTACATGATACCGTATTGGACGATAGGCGAGTAAAGGTGAGCAACATAGCTGAGGCTATGGGGATTTCGTAAGAAAGGGTAAGAAATATCTTGCACGGAGAATTAGGGATGGGAAAGCTCTGTGTAAGATGGGTGCCGCATTTGCTGAATGCCGATCAAAATCAAATGCGCAAACGATATTCGTAGCAATGTTTGGACCGATTCAATAGAGATCCGACCGATTTTGTGCGGAGATTTGTTACCATGGATGAGACATGGGTCCACCACTATACA
Source organism: Acronicta leporina (assembly GCA_947256265.1). NCBI lineage: Eukaryota > Metazoa > Arthropoda > Insecta > Lepidoptera > Noctuidae > Acronicta > Acronicta leporina. The sequence continues at coordinate 14,844,721 of OX366521.1, forward strand.
CAAGAATCGGAACAGCAGTCAAAACAGTGGGTGGAAGCCGGTGGTTCCAAGCCAAAGAAAGTGAAGTCGATCGCATCTGCGGGAAAGGTCATGGCCAGCGTGTTTGGGATGCGAAATGGATCCCGTTAATTGATTACCTTGCAAAAGGCAGAACAATTACAGACGAATACTACTCCAATCTTCTTGACCAGCTGGACCAGCTGCCAAAATTCGTGAGAAAAGGCATGGCTTGAAGAAGAAAAAAATCATCTTTCACCAGGACACTGCACCTGCACACAAAGGTGCGTTGGGGATGGGAAGACTTTGGGATTTGGGGTACAATTTGCTCGGTAATCCCCCTATTCTCCTGATTTGGTATCCTCAGACTTCTATCTGCTCCCAAACTTAAAGAAATTAGTTTCTGGAAAGCGTTTCACGTCTAATGAAGAAGTTGAGACTGCCGTGGATGAATATTTTCACAGCCTTCTAGACACTCACTTCCGGGAAGGAAAATTGATGTTGTAGAAACGCTGATCCAAGTGTGTTGAAGTTAAGGGAGACTAAGTAGAAAAATAAAAACAAAAAAATACTGAAAATCATAGCCTTTCATTGTTAGGCCGAGAACTTTTCACCTTGCCCTCGTAAGAAACACCCAGATGAACACAACTACTTAATACTTATATTCATTCATCACATAATTATTTGTCCTCTAGGAATCGAGGCCACAAAGTACAAAGTACCACTAAGTATTTCATAGAAAATCCCTATAAAACTTTGCTCGAACTGAGAACAGATCCCAGGACCTCTATTGTAGCAGTCGCACTTACGACCACTATACTGATGAGTTCAGACAAAAATAAACGCAATTAAGACATGACATAAACAAGATAAACGAGAATGGGAGAGACCACTGGTGTTGCTGGCGTCTATAGGCTGCGGTTACCGCTTACCATCAGGTGACAGCCCGTAGGTTTCTTTGTCATCTTAGTACAAAAAAATATAACCATCTTGTTTCCATACAGTTACTATAATTAACTATCATAAAATATTAATTACTGAGTAAACTGAGTACTGAGTAAAATATAAAAACTGAGTATTAAATTTACTTCCAAACTGAGACGAGACATCGCAATATTGTGTTAAATTTGCGTTAAATTAATACAAAGTTGATGATAAATTACCAACCTTGTAATAAATCTTAATTTAAAATTTAAATCCGATCCTGCCCCGGCGCCGGCCATCTCATCTACATGTGTGTACACAATGGACGTACAATTTCGACTTTAATGAAGGGTGATATCGATAAAAATATAAAGTAATAAATCTGCATAATCACTTTGATTAAATTCTAGCAGTAGTACTCGCAATCGACAAATCGAATGAAGAACCTATGAATGAATCGTGGCTAGTGGCGTTTTGTATTTACTGCCTACCCCTATAGAAATAAACAACGGGTTGCACTACTTGCACCCCGGGAGTGCCGGCAGAAGTGAAAACTTGAACATTAACATTGTGCATTTTTGATATTTTGGAATGGTTAGAGAATAATTTCGCACGAATTGCTTTAATTATCAGTAAATTACTATCATTTATGTGGTACAATATTCATTATTGCGCTATTGTACACAAACATGACAATTTATATTACAATAACACTACAGAACTATTACAACCGTCTTACCAATTTTCGATCAGGTCACGTGCCCTGACGCGAGTTTAACATTTTTTTACACATCCCAAAAAGTGCACAACGCCGCTAAAGAAAGTTTAACTTCAAAAAATTTAAGTTACTCGTATGTAATTATTAATTAGAATTTTTGTGTAATGGTAAACTGCCATACGTGATTCGGTCTAGCAATGTTTTTGGCTATTCTATGAAATTCTCTCGCTCCCCACAACATACATACCATCACGCCTCCCCGAAGTCACGTATCACGTATTCCCTGAGGGTTAGGCAGAGGCGTACTAATGTACACCCACAGTTCGCCGGTATGTTTAGGTCCCATGTAATAGGGGACGAGCCTATTGCCATTAACCAGGCACAAATTCCTAACTCTGAGCTGTTACTGGGAATTTCATAGGAAAACCCAATAACACTGCTCGACCAGGGAATCGAACCCAGGACCTCTAGCGTAGCAGTCGCGCTCAGGACCACTTGGCTAATGAGGCAGTGGAACCTAAAGGTAAAAACATAATAGTGAAATGGATGTCTGTTTGTACACGTTTGATAGATTGAAGCCAAAACAGGGCCTCTATAGACAAGTTTCAATCTGAAGTTCGAATAGACATACGAATAGAAACAAAATGAAATGACATTTGTGCGCGCTCAATTTGTCATTTGCATATATTGAGAATTCTATTCTATTCGATTAGCGTCCATGCCACTTGACGTCTAAAGCAGTGTTGTTATGGATATCCATATCCGTAACCGAAACTATCGGATATCCAAAATAAAAGTTTTGGATAGTTTCGGATAGGGCGGAGTCTAACTATATACTACACTCGTACGAATTAACTGTGCACTCCGCTGGAATGCGACACCTCTCCCGCTACCTAATGACGTCACAGCGCGAGGTGTACAGTAGTGTTGTTATGGATATCCATATCCGTAACCGAAACTATATGGGATAATCCGAAATAATTTAATATCCATAACCGTAACCGAAACCGATATTATATTTTACCAATATCCATATCCATATCCGGATCCGAAATTATATATCCATAACATCCCTGGTCTAAAGGTAGGTAACATAAAAAATGCAATATTTTGCCAATACCGATACTCTGAAACCGATATCCCGAAATTTGAATACTTCAACATAAAATAACCATAATGATATTTGTGAAAAAAAGCAATAATTTCGGCCTGTGGGCAGATTGTGTAATATCAATGTTTGGGAGAGTTATCCCGGGGATGGTTCGTGAATAATTTATCACTGTCCCCTCGAGGGATGACATTGGGTACTTACTTATCTTTTAGGGATATATTTTAGGAATGTGTGCCTGCTTTGCGAAAACAGAAATGTAATAATTTCAGTTCAGTTTTTCTGCTAGAAATAAATACTTATTTAAAAGAGTGACCATGGAGTTTCTTGCCGGATTCTTCTCCATAGGATCAACCTTTTGGAACCGTGCAACTAGAATCATAACGTTTCATAAACGCTTGTAAAAGCTTACTTGAAAAAATATTGTAGAGGATACAGTTTTTAAGTTTTTTACTTATTTATTGATTTTGTTTGCTGTATCCGTCCGTTTTACTTTTCTATTAGAGTCTCTTTAGAGTTAGTTAACTGTGATGTTGTAATGATAGTTTATTTTTAAATATAATAAAGAAAAACACAGTTAAACGACAACAAAACTGTAGAATGAACTGTCGCCTGAAGTATTTCCGGACTAATACAACCTTCAAACCTTCAAGAAAAGAGCCTACTGCCTTTTAAAAGGCCCGCAAAGCACTTGTGACTCCTCTGGTGCTGCTGGTGTCCATAGGTGTGATCGCTTACCATCACGCGATTCGTCTGCTCGTTTGCCCCTATTCCATAAAAATTATAGAAGTAAATTCAGAGCCGCTAATAAAGATAAAGGAACTTAAAAATTAGTTTCTTAGACATTGAACAAATCAGTCTATCTGTGACCATGGATGCTGTAATTAATCCGAAACGTCGGGAATTAAATAATAGCTATCAATATAACGCGACAAAATATATGGTTTTTTTTAACGAGCAGCCGGATCACCTGATGGTAAGCGATAAGCGCCGCCCATGGACACCGCAACACCAGAGGAGTCACAAGTGCGTTGCCCGCCTTTTAAAAGGGTTTGGGCCTCCGGTAACCTCATTCACTCGGCGAAACACAACGCAAGCGTTGTTTCACGGCGGTTTTCTGTGAGGCCATGGTATCACTCCGGTCGAACCGGCCCATTCGTGCTGAAGCATGGCTCTCCCACGTTTAAATTTGATCGTAAGGATTTAGGCATATAACGCGATAAAAAGTACCTAAGTGCTCTTATTTCGAATCATTGATAGTTAAAATATTGAAACGTGGCATGAGACAAAAGCACTAGAAACTATCTCACTCACTAACAAAATATCGACAATACGCAGAACCATTATTTTTTTCGGATTATCTTTAAACTTTATAAATTACCAGGTATGCATCAGACTACATTTACCTATGAAATTTACTACCTACATTAATTTATCGGAGTCAGCATAACTCGGCAAACTCGCGCAAATTGCCAATTAGGGCAGCAAACATTCTCGCTGCGAATTAATATTGTACGGGGAAGTTACACCCCTGCTGGTACTAAGTTAGAAGAAAAAAACTAATTGAACTCTACATCATAAATAGCTCAGCTCATTACATAAACAATAATATCAATGCGAATGCATGTCCCCCTTGGGGCAGGGTTATCCAAGACCAGAGGACTACAGACTCAAACCCCCAGGCTTCATTATAAAGCTAGAACTGGGAGAGGATGAGAAATAGGTCAAATAGGTTCTTTAGGGGAAGCACAAAAGATCATATTAGGTCTGTTGAGGGGGATGTGTTTTCCCCCTTCTACCAAAGGGGCACTGAAAGCCTGCCGGGCCACGGCCCATCGGTTGTTGTCGGGTGGATATAATATGGAAGTTGCGTTGCAAAGTTTACTTGCGCGATTCAGGATTTATTCGTCGGTTTCGTATTTAGCGCGGTAGATGTCGCTACAGGTCGAAGTGCACTGAGACCTTGCTGCCTCGGCGCCCACATAAGATAATATAGAAGAAAATTTCTAATTAAACTGTACATCATAAATAACTCAGCTTATTACATAAAAACATAACATTAATGTAAATTTCACCAATTTCATGGGAATGTTAAAAATAATTTCATTTTACGGGACTTACATTTTATAGCAACGTTAATACCAAACAAGTTTGCAGATTTAGTATTAGTATTTAAGATTTAGATTTCATCGTAAACCCTTGATAATGGTCTAGGCTGACAGAGGGTAAACAATCATACTTCTTTTGAACGCCATTTTTATCTTTGCTTAATTTTTGAATACAGGCATAATATTTTATTTTCTATACTCTATTTTTAATGTATACGTCATAATCAACACATTATACTGTCCCACAGCTGGGCACGGAATACTCTCCTCTCAGAATGAGAGGGATAAGGCTATAGTCCACCAAGTTAGGCTAATGCGGGTTGCAAACTTCACACGCTGTTGAGAAAATCTCTGAAGCATGCAGGTGACTCTGAAAGTCAGAGGTGTGTGCCTTGGATTCGAACTCAAGAACTTTGATTTGATAATCCACTGATCATAACCTTAGGCATTTTTTTATAATTCGACTTTATAGATGGGCTATCCGTACCTAAATGCACGTACGTCCCTAATGACGCATATATTCGCATAATATCGAGTGTTTTAAATCTTAATATTGTGCCACACGCAATTTTTTTTTTAATTTTTCTTTTTTTGTTATTCACATTTGCCTGGTATGTATTTTACGTTGAAATGAGACCAAAAAAGAGAGATGGTTAAATCAAACCATCTCTTTTCTTCGGTATTTTTCTTTTTCTTCATGTTTGTATAAACATTGCTGTACCCAACAGCCTTACATCTGTATACATTATGGAATGCAATAAAGTATTGAGTATTAAGATGAATGTACAGCAAAATTGACTCTAGAAAAGTGCAGGAGGGTGTATGTCAATGTTCAAACACCATCTAAATAAATCAAGCGAATAGGATTCGCATTGCATGGTCAAAATCACGAATATTATATTAATTAGGTACAATGCGACTATATCATGACTGTGTAATTAAATTAATAAATAATATAACTTCTTATCTTTTTGTGATTTTTTTGCATTTTTAATGTTAGATTTTAAAGTTATTTTAGTGAAGGAAAAATTCGAATCGCAGGCAGGATTCGAACCTGCGTCGGCAAGGCAAAGTAACTTGCCTTTCAATAGATGTTACTGACGTCACCTTTAAGACGTAAGTTCAGAATGTGAAGGCAAATTTCGACATGGCAGGTGGGACTCGCGGTGGCTTAGAGGTCATAGGTTCTGGCGTACCCAGCCAGAAGACGCAGGTTCGAATCCTGCCTGCGAGTCGATTTTTTCCTTCACTAAAATAACTTTAATAACTTGATATGCTAGATTTCCTGAGTCCAATTCCCAGATTGAGCTTTTTTTTTAATTCTCAGCAGCTCGCGCATCCCAACATGATGATACACATACACATAGAAGCAACTACACAACTTCCTTATATACAAAACATTACAAGAGCCATTAATAATAATAGCCATTCCTCAAGTAAGGTAGTTAAAGTGTGTTCAATTGAAAACTTCGCAGACGTCACAGCTTTAATTAAAGTTTTAGTATTAATTGATTTCGTTGAGGAGTTTGGTCCATTATGGAACTAAGATTGAACTCAAGTAGCTCGTAAAGGTGCAGTCTGGAGATATGTTAAGAAGTACTTGAATTTATTTAAATGAATTTGGATAGCTTGAAGAGCTAGATGTAACGTATACTTAGAAGTAAGATAAACAATGATATGCATTGAAGTACATATCATGTCATGATTGTCATGTGTTTGGTTATTTTCTATTATATTCCAAATAATCTATTTCTGAAAGTGTTGTGCAACCTAACCGCAGGAAAAAAAATATTTTTTGAACATAAAGGTAGCACCAAAAATGCTTTACAATGATTCGCAAAATGTTTACTGTGCAAATATACTTCCACAAATAATAAAATCACATTAATACACAATATAGGAAATGTATACAAAGAAAACAAAGTAAAAGCGGTATTAACATCCCTAAAAGCAAACCCTCATGAATCGCCAAAAATAATGTTAGCAAAGAAAATATACTAACTTTGCCTTACATTTCCAATAATCCGGCTTTTTTGTTACAGGATGAGGGAGTACGTGGAAGAAAATGAAAAGAACGACCCACTCATACACGCTCCCGACAAGAAAAACAACCCTTGGGCTGAGAAAGGGAAGTGCATCATTATGTAATCAAACTAAACATAAGCAAAAATATCACCAAAATTCTAAAATATTCAGTTAAGAGTATGGAATCGAGTCTGGTACATTCTGACCGAGAAGATCAATATTTTATTGAAGTTACACAAGGTGAAGCGAAAACTGCCAGACAATATAAAGATGTAGACTAACCAATCGTAGAGCCAAAATTTTAAGTAACTTTAGTTCATTATAATTTTGTTTATGTAGTTTTTGTTCCAAAACGAATCTAGTCCCTTATAATTCTAATGTAAAGAATGTACATTTGGACTGTGCGTGAAGCAAGGATGTACTTATGAATGTTTTTTGTTAAAAAATAAAGATTTAAAAATGGTTGTAAATACGTTAAATTTTGTATTTCTAGTAATAGAATGTTTGGACATGATACTATCGGTAGAGGTTTAATGAGAAAAGTTAAAGTGAATGAGGTAAAGAAATTGTAATGTGGAAAGTATAAGCTAATCGTAATTGAACGTTGACAACCGAGAATTATTTTTTTATTTTATTTATATCTTGATGAGTATTACCTTGAAAATTGTTTAGATATTATTTTCTAAAGAACCCATGCAGTTCCATACGAATATAAACAACTTCCTTTTTCATCTGTTTGTATGGATTTGGGATGGATTCGAATAAAAACCCCTCGAAGTGTTTAACTACACTTCGCATAGTTTTTTACGACAGATTTTGCCACAAGTTTAGAGGATAAAAAATAATTAAATGTGAAGATTCTTTGAGCTCACGAATCTTCGCATTTAATAAAATATAATGTTAAAACTATAGGGATAATCGCAAATCACAACTTAATACATATTCGCTGAATCACGGATTAGAATTGTTAAAATATTGGCAATAAAGGGAATGTAGGATGAATAAAGATAAAGAATTAAAAAAGGTAGAGAAGATGAAAAAAAAATTAAATTTAAGAGTAATGCAACATAATCTTGTTTGAAACTTAATTGATAAGCTGGTTAGGATACTTTTTTATGAACACGGGTACATTCCACAGTGCCATTGATCTAGTTGCTTCTAGCCTATTAGCTGTCTTCTACTCTCCTGTTCTTAAATATAATCGCTACTAAGCAAAATCTATAATTTATTTCCTGCTCTCTAACATCTATGATTTCAATATCCCTCAAAACCAGATTAAAACAAAGTTTAAAAAAAACTCGAAACATCAAAATACAATTTAAAACACCTAGCACTCACTTAGCTTAGTATAATACAAAATTAAAGAGACGAAACTCTCCCTTAATCATTTAAAAGTTTTCTAAAGCGATTCGTAGTTTCCATATAAAATTCTTCTAAATTTTTAATCTAAGATTTCTGCGACTGTCTCCTAAAATTGTTTTGTAAAGAATTTGGTTTCGAATCGAAACAATTTTGGATGTATGCAGTCTGAGTAGAGCTACTAATCTTACATTCCAGTTAAGTGGATTGAATAAAATCCTAATTTTTTGATTAAAATAGAAAATTTAAACTTACGCACTGTAGATAAATATAGATTAAAAACATAATTAAATCTAACTTTAAACTTAAAAAACTATTTAAAAATTTAAAACTACTTCCTCTACCATATCTAGACACGGTGTATGGAAAATCATTCTGGCTGTGAAATGATTCTTGATTTGTTTAGATGAATAACTCGTCGCTAGTACTACACAAACATTATGCACGAATCATAAAGATACACCGACAATAAAATCATGTAGATTGTTTTCTCCAACGATCACAGCTTTTTCTACTGCATCATTGTCTACGCAACCTATGTCAATTCTTTATACGTACTTTTCTATTTTATCATCTACACTGGCCACTTCTGCTCCTTACTTTATAGTTTCTGCATCTTTCTACATACATAAGTTCAACTATCCTTTAGGCATTAAAATAGTTATAAAAAAATTAGAATCTTTAGTAAGTAAAGTAGTATTAGTTAATTAACGAGAAAAAAATCAACAGTTGTTTGTTAATCAGTATAATAAAAAATGCAATTCAGAGATTTTAACCTTAGATTAATACGAATAAATTGTTTAAATTAAATTTAATGGACGATAAGGTAACTTATTTAAATGAAGTGGCAAAATCTGTCAATGGTTTCTCTGTTAGCAGGCCGGTGAATTTTCAAGGGATTACTCCCATTATTATTTCATGTTTTTTTTATAATAATTTTATTTCATTGTTAAACTGTGTTATTAAAACCAAAGAGTTTCATGGACTAAGGTCCTGAACGAATGATATTCACGCTATCAACTGTCATAATAAATTTTAACACCGACGTATTAGTCGTTAAAACGTCTAAATATTTCTCTTAATTACCTTCTTTTGATTTATTAAGATTATAAGAAGTAATAAACTGTAATTTTTAATGGATTTATCCGTTTAATAAAATAGGTAAGGGTGATATTGGAAATGATTTTTTTAGAATCAATAGCTATAAGGTATCGTATGTTATTAATAATTATGTAATCAGTAATCACTGAAATAAATGAAAATCTGTAATACTTGTAGTTTTTTTTTTCAGAAAATTAATAAAATAATTCATTATATCTATTAAAATATTTATTCATTATATCTATATAATTATTAAAATCATTATATCAATATTAAACTACATATATCTACCCAATGCCCAATACAAACTCGAGATCATGGTTTGTTAAGTTCAGACACATCGTCTTTTTTATGGGATTGGCGGGCAAACGAGCAAACCGATCACCTAATGGTAAGCGATTACCGCCGCCCATGGACACCCTAAACACCAGAGGAGTCGCAAGTGCGTTGCCCGCTTATTTGGGCCTTCGGTATCCTCACTCACTCAGCGTGTCAGTTTTCTGTGAGATGTCACGATGTATAGGTCTGGATATAGGTCTGGCTTATCTTAACTGAAGATTCCTAAACGAAAATGCCAATACGGTTTTAAGCGGCGGTAGCCTAATGGCTAGGACGTCGGACTTGCGATCATGTGGTTACCGGTTCGAACCCCACCCATTGCACTACCGACGTGAACCCACTCGTAACACAAGCAATCTAGCTTAGCACGAGGGGTTAATAAGAATACTAGTAATGTGCGACCCGCATTGCTAGTAAGCTTTTTTTTAGAAAAAAAAATACAAACTGTAGATAATGGTTTCCTCCAGTCCAGACCATTAAGTCCAGACACATAATAGTAATTGTGACATTTGCCTTACATTATGACAAGTAACGTAAGGGAAGCATTATGGAGGAGTCATCGAAGGTTAACATGAACTTTTATCTGAATTCAATTCCGATTAATACATTACCATTAGAAATTACATGATTATAAATCTTGAAGAAGAAGAAGGACCCGAAGCCAGCCGTAGTAAGAAAGGAATGACGCTCTTTAATGTATAGAGTGGCATCCTTCTCTTTTAATCAGAAAACGATTGCTATAGCACATTGTGCTTACTGCTGCAAGAAACAGGACATAAGAAAAGTAAGTAGAACACTCACTACGTATTATCTTCTTCTTCTACCTTGCCTATGTCTCATCTCCTAATCTTGAGCCATTCCTATCGTGTCGTGACTGTATGTCATTTTGTATTGTTGAAATAAACGTAATTGCCACCATTGATTTTGTCATATGCGTAAATTCTCACACTCCCCTAATAACATAACATAACATACCATCACGCCTGTATTCCCCGAAGGGTTAGGCAGAGGTGTACTTATGTACACCCACAGTTCGCCGGTATGTTTAGGTCCCATGTAATAGGGGGCGAGCCTATTGCCATAAACGGGCACAAATTCCTAACTCCGAGCTGCTACTGGGAATTTCATAGAAAACCCCAATAACACTTTGCTCGACCTGGGAATCGAACCCGGGACCTCTAGCGTAGCAGTCTCGCGCAGGACCACTTGGCTAATGAGGCAGTTAGGCACTCCCCTAATAGTAGGAAATAATAAATTGGGTCATTTTATAATAGAGATTGATATTCGACATAAACTCACTTACAATTATTTTGGAAGAATTGGTAAATAGGAACCTAGATTAATAGTACCTACCGAAATCCTAACACAATTTGATTAAATTTTCTTTGAAATACGATTTATTTTTTAATTATGTTTGTATATTCCTTCTGCTTAATTGTTACTTTTATTGCTTTTATACTGTATATAATATAGATAATTATCTATATATATAAAATAATTTTTCTCGATTTCTGTCCATCCAATGGTTGTCTGGAAGAGTTTGCTTTTAGCGATAAGACCGCCAATTGTACTGTTATAAGTGTCTATCCTTTGCTTTCTGAGTTTTGTTTTGTGTACAATAAAGAATACTCTATCTATCTATTTATATTTTGTTATTTCTTAGAAAATGTAGTTTAGGTACTATGGAGATCCCTTCTGTGTATATGTGTAAAAAATTATGGCGAAACGAAGTCAATTCAAAATTCAACTACATAAGCATACTTATAGACAAATTCTTATCTACGACTCTCGACACGATCTTATCTAGACGAAGTCGCGGGCAGAAGCTAGCTTCTATATAAGATTAAATCTTAATATTCTACACTATGACTGTTTGTTACTCTTTCACGTCAGTAGGGCTGAACGGATCTGGATAACATTTGGCGCAGAGGTAGATATAGTCTGGAATAATACATAGGCTATTTTTTATCTAGATAGGATTCCATGCAGACAAAATCGCGGGCAGAAGCTAGTACGTAATAAATAAATAAATATTTTTCTGGGACTTTTAATCGAATTTGTTTGTTTACTTGAATAAATAAATAAATAAAATAAATATTCTGGGACATTTTTACACAGCACCATCTAGTCCCAAACTAAGCAGAGCTTGTACTATGGGTCCTAGACAATGGATATAATACTTATATCCTTTTTTTGTAAATACATACTTATAATACATTAGAAATACACAGACGAACACAATCACTTATATTCATCACATAAATATTTGTGTCCTGTGGAAATGGAATCCACGACCAGTCCGGTATAACTCGAACCAAGTAGTAGTAATGTACCCCTGTATCATCATCATCAGCCTATATTCGCCCACTGCTGAACGTAGGCCTACTAGTGAACGCCACAGAGTCCGATCTTCGGGTGCTCATTCAGTCACGGCCAACTGCCTTCCGCAAATCGTCACTCCACCTGGCCAGCGGGCGCCCAATTTAACTTTGCCTAGCTAGACATACTAAGCAAACGTAGTGTAGGGTTGCCTAGCGTTTTTTAGTTCTCCGACAGAATGTGACCGGCCCATTGCCACTTCAGCTTGCTAATCGTTTGAGCTATACCGGTAACTACAACTTCGTTTCGGATTTTATCCTTCTGAGAGACTCCGAGCATAGCTCTCTCCATAGCTCCTCTGTATAAAGATAATTAAAAATAACCTTAAATTTGATTTGATGTCTGATTTCAATATTAAAAAATAAAGCTGTAATTGAGAATCGATGTTAACAACCTTTATATTTTCCATTGACGCCGTAAATAATTGAAAATAAATATGTTTTTCTACCACTTCGCATTCAAAATGAAAACAATGTGTATTGACTGGAAAGCCCCAATCAATCCAATACCTTCGGACAAAGAAGTTACAGCTATTTGTATACCTTTATCAAATAAACAAAGCTTATTTAAGCGTTTAAATTGAAAATAATGAACAATTTAACTTGATTTTTAGTATCGTTACTTTTTGATGAACCAAGGGATTTAATAACGAATGAGACCCGGCTTTTTTGAAGTCGGTTAAAAAATACAAAAATGGCTATCAAAATTCCCGTAATATGCGTACCACAAAATACATAGTCGGAAAGTGAACATTACTCATAATTTACTAAAACACACAATTCACATTATTTAACCATGCTTCATGGGACCAAGTTTAGTAATAAACTTTGTTGTATTGTGTTAGTTTAAATTGGAATACATCATCATTTAAACCTTTTCTCAACAATAACATAATATTATAACTTCTAGTTTATGGAAATGGATTGAATACCACTAGCTTTCGCTTGAACGAGAACTTTCTTTGGTAAGCGATAACCGCCCCGCAACGCCAGAGGAGTCACAAGTGCGTTGCCCGCCTTTTAAGAGGGTTTGGGCCTCCGGTAACCTCACTCACTCAGCGAAACCCAACGCAAGCGTTCTTTCACGCCGGTTTTCTGTGAGGCCATGGTATCACTCTGGTCGAACCGGCCCATTCGTGCCGAAACATGGCTCTCCCACTCCTAAATTTCTCCATATGATCAAATTTTTGGAAGCATATAACTAGACTCATAATCTTTCATAATAACGATAATATATTAACCATAAATATGTTCTGAGATTGACTTCATTATTTACACTGACGACACCAAAATATGAGACTCGTAAGGATAATATTCCGTTTCCAAATTATAACTTTTACCCCAGAAAATTTCAAGTCATTCTGCATAATTTTGTTTACAACTTGACGGCACCTGATATTGCGTCTGCTTTTGCGCACAAATCTACTCGGTTAAAGTAAATTAGACTTTATTGATATTTCCAGATAACCTTCTGTTTTTGCAATGTGGAAATTTCCCTCGGATCGTCCGACCCTTGGGAAGGCAGTGTGGTGCTTTTTAGTAACTAAAGACCACATTTATTTTCTCATGTTCTTAGTTTCTGAAAGTGCAATTATATGCTAGTGAAATGACCTTCAACTGCAAAGCAATATCGGGAATGTATCAATTAACATTTAATTCAATGAATTGATAGAATTTTTTATTGTTTAATACCTAACACACACCCCTTTTCATTGTAATAAAATTACAAACATGTATACTGGTCGCCTGATAATGAATTACATGAACAAACATGGTATGGGGTAACCTTAACCGACAGATGCCAGTAACACCAATAGTATCACTCGGGTGTTGTCATCTTGAGACCTTAGTTGTTTAGCCAGTAATTTTACTGGCTGCATTATGCTTGAAGCAATAACACATATACGACACGTTTGCCGTAGCGGCTGAGCAATTGGCTTCTGCGACACGTGTTGTGGGTTCGATCCCCACACGGAGCAAATATTTGTATGTAGTTGTTCCGGGTCTGGGTGTTTGTGTATGTGAGAATTTCTGTTTGTAAACGCACCCACGATACAGGAGAAAATCCTAGCGTGGGGCAACGTTTTTTTAAATAAAAAAAAAACCTTGATATTAGCACATTATTGCGGAGTGGCACAAAATTTGTTTGACCCCAGACAAACTCTAGCCAATTAACAAGCTCCATTTTTTTTAATCATTTGAGTATTAATATTAATCATGTTTCTGTGCATAAATAGTTTGCTAAATGTTGAAATACATCCGTAAATAAGCAACATTTCCTGTTTACAAACAATATCTATAAATTTACGTATCTTCAGGGAATTCAGGCTTTATGGTATAAATTCTGAAGCAGAAGATCCTTTATCCCCCTGAAGTGGGTGTTGCGAATAATTTGATATTCCCTACAGCACCCACGGGATATGATAGATTCGCTTTCGACATCAAATTTAATTAAGTTTATATGACTGCGTTCAAAATGTCCTTTTAATGATAATGTACGCAATGAAAACTTTATGGATACTAACATTATATCTCCCTGACCTACATTTTATATAGATGTTGGTACTTAATTAATGTTTTTTATTCATGAAGTTAAAGAAATATTCTTATCAACTACTAGCTTCTGCCCGCGACTTCGTCCGCGTAGCGTGATGATATATAGCCTATAGCCTTCCTCATTAAATGGGCTATCTAACACTGAAAGAATTTTTCAAATCGGACCAGTAGTTTCTGAGGTTAGCGCGTTCAAGCAAACAAACAAACAAACTCGTACGAGTCTCGTCTCAAAAAAAGGAGGTTAGGCCTACCGTCTAACATATTGACCTAGTGTGGGTTGGCAGATTTTACAAGCCGTCTAGAATAGCAATCAGCTAAGAAGGTTTCTTTCGTCATTTAAGATACTAATCTATATTACTAATCTATACTAATATATAAAGCTGAAGAGTTTGTTTGTTTGTTTGCTTGAACGCGCTAATCTCAGGAACTACTGGTCCGATTTGAAAAAATCTTTCAGTGTTAGATAGCCCATTTATTGAGGAAGGCTATAGGATAGGCTATATATTAGGTTTTTTTTTAGGTTTAAGAATTTTATTTTCTCAAAAAGAAATACATTTCACTTATATGAGAAAACAACATTTCTAAATAAGTTAAGTTAGGGCGACGAGACAGTTCATTAGTAATATATTATGACGCTAAGACCAAGTAACTATTCCACGCGGACGAAGTCGTGGGCTGAAGCTAGTAATTAATAACACGCATATCGTTTTGATAGCCTAGTGAAATGTACATTTGATATCCAAATGAATTTTCAAAGTCATGTGTATGAAATATAATATTTAATAAGTATTTTCGATAGTTTTTTTTTTGTTTTTTAATAAAAGCTTACTAGTAATGTGGGTCACACATTACTAGTATTCTTGTTAACCCCTCGTGCTAAGTTAAATGCTTGTGTTACGAGTGGGTTCACGTCGGTAGTGCAATGGGTGGGGTTCGAACCGGCAACCACATGATCGCAAGTCCGACGCCCTAGCCATTAGGCTACCGCCGCTTCATGCCGATAGTATGTGAACGCTGCAATTAGGACAGCGTGGTGGATTATAGCCAAAGCCCTCTCACTTTAAGATTAAACCCGTGTGATTGTGACGAACATGATGATAATGATTTGATTTTAAAGTCAGAATTGAGACCAGAGACTCTAAACCAGGGCCTCGCGCTCACCATCCTACTAGAAAAGACTGCTAGGCAGTAGAAGAATATAAATAAATAATACCACTTACAAAGAAAACTCAAGTAAAGAAAACAAAGCAGGTCGGTACAATTGACAAAATAGTTAAGTATACAGGCTGCGAACGTCATCCACTTCATCATCGTCTTGATATTGATAGCGTTATACGTAAATAGTTATTAATCGTAGGGTTTGGTATGTAGTGTTAACAAAACCTGCGTTTTGACACAAATTGCATTATACATTTTATAACTGCCTCATTACCCAAGTGGTCCTAAACGTGACTGCTACTCTAGAGGTTCTGGGTTCTTTTCCCAGGTCGAGCAGTGTTATTGGGTTTTTCTAAGAAATTCCCAGTAGCAGCTCGGAGTTAGGAATTTGTGCCCGGTTAATGGCAATAGGCTCACTCCCTATTACATGTGACCTAAACATACCGGTGAACTATGGCTATACATTAGTACGCCTCTGCCTGACCCTTGGGGGAATGCAGGCGTGATGGTATATTATGTTATGATATTATGACAAACAAGCATACGAACTGAATAAGCGGCAATCGCAGCCTTTAGATGTCAGAAAGACTAATTATATCACTAGCGTGTTGAGACCTCCATTGTTAAGCTTTCCTTTGTAATTTTAATGGCTATAATTTCAATAATTAATATTTTTTTTTTCTCTAAACACACATAACTTTAGTACCCAATCTTTGACCAAACACAAACGTCGTTATATCGTGTGCACTTAAAACTTTTGTCCACTGTACCTACCCATTACTTTTCTTTACCATACTTAATCCCTTCCTTTCCGCGCAAAGAACTTTCAATCTAAAAATGTATAAAGTCCGCGAAATCCTGAGCTGTAATAAAGGCGGTAGTTTCATAGGATAAAATGCACGTCGGTTGCAATACCAGCCTCACTATGAGTCTCGTAAAACCGGATAGAAGGGGATTTCACCGGTTGTAAGCGAGGCTCTAGTAGGGATCACTAGCGGCTTTGATCAACCCATTTTTGTGGCTCAGGTGAGAACAGTGGTCTGAATTAAGTTTTTCTTTTTGTATTCAGCTCGGATTTATTGGTTTCAAGCACAAATTGCTATAAAATATTTGATACCTCACTTTGGTAGTTGTTATTTCTAATACTCGTATTACTGCCTCATTAATCTAGTGATCTGAAGCGGGCCTGCTATGCTAGAGGTCCTGTATTCGATTCTCAGTTCGAGCAATGTAATTGAATTTTTATTCACAGTGCAGCTCGGAGTTTGGATTTGTGCTCGGTTAAAGGAAATATGGGACCTAAATATACCGGTGAACTGTAGCTTAGATCAGTACACTCCTGCTTAACTCTTCGGGAAATACGCTCGTAATACATAACATTATGTAGTAAATAATATTTCTATCGATATAAATAAACAATTCTTTATTGACACAAATAACCTTTTTTACAGTACCTAATTATTGATTAGGTTATGAGTTCGATAATTAAAATTGAAACTCTAAACTAGGGGAAAACTTAGGAGTTAGTGTTATACAATTTAATACTTCGAATGTTTCAGCAAACCTTACTGTGTGTATTGTTTATGTTATTTTCTATTAATATTAATATATAGGCTGTACGCGTGTGAGCTTAACTGATACTGACACTCCATATTTGACGAACTCACCTCAAAATGAGCGTTAACTCGTTAAATATTATGAAGCGGATTTATCCGGTAATAACCGGTATATGGTCGTGTAATGGCGGCTTTGGGAGATCATTACGTGACCTCCCGCGTACATAATGTGAACAAATTGCCTGCAGCCTGGATAAATATGCATTTTGTGTTTAAGTTAATATTAAAACAGCGGTCACGTGTTGGCTTTGCGCCAGGTTACGCGGATTTTAAGCGGTGCTGACAGACTAATAAATTAAATACGCTTATTTTTTTCTTTTTGACTTGAAAAATGAGGATGTGATATTTAAATTGGACTTCCCCAGGAGTATTCTTAATAACATACCATAACGCCTGTATTCCCCGAAGGGTTAGGCAGAGGCATACTAATGTACACCCACAGTTTGCCGGTATGTTTAGGTCACATGTAATAGGGGGCGAGCCTACTGCCATTTACCAGGCACAAATTCCAAACTCCGAGCTGCTACTGGGAATTTCATAGTAAAACCCTAATAACACTTTGCTCGACCTGGGAATCGAACCCAAGACCTCTAGCGCAGCAGTCGCACTCAGGACCACTAGGATAATGAAGCAGTCTTTCAAAAAGAATTTCAAAAGCTTTTTCAAAGTCAAAGTCAAAACGTTTTATTTTAAAAGTAGGTACTTCTTATAACTATTGAAAAACTTTGTACTGGTCTAAAAAATGGAAGACACAAAGATATTCGATTCGATGGACAATCGGCGAAGATATAAGCAACATATTAAAAAACTACAGTTGGATTGAGAACCCTCTTCCTTTTTTGAAGTCTGTTAGTAATAACATAATCATAATCAACCCATTACATGTCCCACTGCTGGGCACGGGTCTTCTCTCACAATGAGAGGGATTAGGCTATAGTCCACCACGCTAGCCTAATGCGGGTTGGCAGACTTCACACGCCGTCGAGAAAATCTCTCAGACATGCAGGTTTCCTCACGATGTTTTCCTTCACCGTTTAAGCGCGTGATAATTTACTATTAATACGCACGTTACTTCGAAAAGTCAGAGGTGCGTGCCTTGGATTTGAACTCGAGACCTTTGACTTGGCAGTCCAATGGTCATATCACTAGGCTATCACGGCTTTTTATTTTATCACGGCTTATGTTAGTAATGTATTTCTCTAAATCTGATTACGTTATGTTATTTATTGCACCGGAGACACAAGTATTTCATATACCTGGGCTTTTTCGTGCCGAAGCATGGCTCTCTCACGGTAAAAATTAGATAGTATATTATATTCCTTAGTGACATGACATTTATTTCTTAGTTTAAGTTACTTTCATGGAGATCTTTGGGAAGTTTCAGGGATCACCAAGGGTCTACGATCCTCTCATTTAGATCCACTGGGTTGAGCTATAGTCCACCACGCTTGTCTAGTGCAGGCAGACTTCACACGCCAAGAACTTAACAAAATCTCCCATTTTTTTTACAAACAGACAGGGCGTTTTATTAAAATCGCGGAGCTCATTTCCTCAATCTTCTTCATGACTGTAACTGAAACTGAAACTTTTTTATTGGCGACCCACAGTACAATACCGGGTCCAAGTTCTATCCCGGGATTAGTAAAGTTTTCAATGATTTAAACTTGCGTTCCGCGCTGTAAGTATTCCAGTTTGAAAAACTACTAATAAATGTTCGAAAGAAAAATCAATCGTTATTTGACTTCATAATGTAAAGACTACTCCATAAATTCTGTTTAAGAAATATAGTGTAGGTTGTAATGTATAGATGTCAAAGTGTTATAAAATCCATAATTGCTTAATTACTTCCCTACTAATATTATAAATGCGAAAGTAGCTCTCTCTGTCTGTCTGTCTGTTACGCTTTCCCACTTAAACCTCTCAAACGATTTTGATGAAATTTGGCACAGACAATCTTTAGACCCTGAGAAAGGACATAGGCTACCTCTTATTGCGATCATCACGCTATAGGCTATGTATCATCACGCTACGCGGACGAAGTCGCGGGCAGAAGCTATTGTAAATAAAAATGAAATCGGTTAAAAATAAATAATTTTCCCGTCGAATAATATGTCAAGTTTGTTTGTTGCCTACACCGTTATAAGTTCCATTAATGGACTTCAGCAGAGAAGCAAGAAGATTATTTTCCAATGGATCCCTTCTCATATTGGTTTGGGCGGTAACACGGAAGTTGGAGACTTAGCCAGACAATCTCCGTATCTCGGAATTTTCTTTAATAACATAACATAACATACCATCACGCCTGTATTCCCCGAAGGGTTAGGCAGAGACGTACTAATGTACACCCACAGTTCGCCGGAATGATTAGGTCCCATGTAATAGGGGGCGAGCCTATTGCCATTAACCGGGCACAAATTCCTTACTTCACAAACCCAATAACACTTTGCTCGACCTGGGAATCGAACGTAGGACCTCTAGCGTAGCAGTCGCGCTCATGACCACTTGGCTAATGAGGCAGTTTATCTTTAATAAATTGCTTTATTTTTTCTATGAAGAAGAACTGCAATCAAATTTGGAATAAGTGCTTTGATGAAAGGTCCCGAACTAAACGAATGTGGTATAGAACTATGAAACCGTTTCCTGCCCATATGTTATGGTTTGGGCAGTCTAACCTTGACGCGATGTGGTGACGGCCTTGCAACTTCGCTCCGGGCATATACATGTATATACCTCTTAATTTAGTTGATGAAAAAAATGTTTTCCCTAATTGTGCAAGGTGCGGCGTTGTAGAGCACGAAATTCGAACAAACCATTAAAAAAAATACTTACATGATTTTGGATTGTGCAACAGCGTTCCGGCTTTTCCTTTATCAGAAGAGGCCAGAATATTGTACAAAATTGTTTATATATATAAAAAATAGGTTACAGGCTCTTCAGTAATTTTAAGTGTAATTTGTACTTACACGTTTTTTATAAGTATAAATAATGTATCTTCCTACGGGGGTGACATGTTCAATACGTGATCAAACCCTTTTTTCCTGATTAAGATTTAAAAAAATATCTACGTGGACGAAGTTGCGGGCAAAAGCTAGTTAATACTAAACCCAGTAACACACCTAAAGCATTGACACGGTAAGATATATAGCGCACATCTCCCGCTAGCGACAGCGGTCCCACGCTACACATAAGACAAACTACAGTATTAACATTCCTAATCTGTTTGGTACAGATCGAATGGCAAATGGCCAAGTTGCGATGCATGTTGCAGCAACTTGCTGTGTTTCTTGTTACAAGTTCAGTAAAGCTGGAATCGTAGATGAAGCTACAAGATTTTGTTGTGTTAGCGAAACGTTGTGTTTCGCCGAGTGAGTGAGGTTAGTAGAGGCCCAAACCCTTTTAAAGGGCGGCACTTGCGACTTTTCTGGCGTTGCGGGTGTCCATGGGCGGTGGTCGCTTATCATCAGGTGGTCGGTCTGCCCGTTTAACCGTTTATCGAATAAAAAAAATATATAATTTTAGCTGCTCTGCGTTATGAAAAACTATGGAGGTTATTTATAAGTCAGGCCCCTGTCAATATTTTTCTTATGTCTAGACGGACTCATATTTCCCATTATAATTTATCTTAATTATTTCGACCTTTAAGTTCAGAAATTCAGAATGTGAAGGCAAATTTCGGACTCGCTCTCGGAAATTTGGATTCGCGGTGGCTTAGTGGTAAAATCCTGCCCGCAGGCGAGTTTTTCCTTGGGTATATGTAATGGAATGAGGGATTTTGAGGAATTAGGTTGATAATCTGGAATTTTAACGTTGTGAACTTTTAAAATGAAGCCAAGAAACCATTTAAATAATCTGAATGAAATAATAATCATAAGCATGGCGATTAGCGTTGACTTTTCCACAGCATAAAGATGGATGAAATAGCCTTTACCTTGCAATGGATGCGACAATTACAGGATAATATTATTGTATACTAATAGCCTAGTGAAGTCTGCCAACCCGCATTAGGCTAGCGTGGTGGACTATAGCCTTAATCCCTTTCATTGTGAGAGGAGACCCGTGCCCAGCAGTGGGACATATAATGGGTTGATTATGTATATAGTTTTGTATATTAACCGCTTTGCTCTGACACTGGACGGCATGCCTCCTACACACAATTCTAAGTAGTTTAGGGAACAATAAATCCATTGCGCTGTCAAAACAACAACTTGTTTTTGCTTATCTGTTATTATTATAACAGACAACAGTCTGCTAAATACTGCTGTCTCTGCTAAACTTCAAATAATATTGGGAACTAAATATAGAATCAACACTATTGTTGCCTGTAAGCAGATAGAGAGTAATAAACTTAAATAACATTAGTTATTTTTTATTGCTAAATGCTAATTATTTTAAGATATTTTCATCATTTGCTGTGACAATAGGGCAAGTGAAGGCAAGTCGTGTTTTTGTTCGGAATGAGTCCTATTCAGTAGTCTGATAATGTAACTTAAGGTACGCGTTTGTAGCCGCAGACGATGTGTAGTTGCAAAATGTCGCAGCAATACGTCACAGCGTCATGCCACTGCAGTCATAATTCCGAACCCAACTACAGATGATTTTCTTTTCTTTTCTTTTCTTTTCTTTTCTTTTCTTTTCTTTTCTTTTCTTTTCTTTTCTTTTCTTTTCTTTTCTTTTCTTTTCTTTTCTTTTCTTTTCTTTTCTTTTCTTTTCTTTTCTTTTCTTTTCTTTCTTTCTTTCTTTCTTTCTAATTATCCGTATTTCTTCATCGGCATCGGAAAAACTCATTTATTGAGAAAGATTCAATGGGTCGTCGCTCCAGCCCCGGTGGCACTACTTATCTGTGTCAGGCGACACATCGTCTTCAGTAATGCAACGTGTCGCCAGCTGCGGAAGGTATTTCATAGAAATATGAAGAAACCAGGAGTGTCTTAGCGACAAGTCTCTGCTGCTGTTATCTGCAGTGGAGTACGAACTCGATCTTTAATGTCTAACTGCCTCATTAGCCTAGTGGTCCTCAGAGCGACTGCTACGCTGGAGGTCCTGGGTTCGATTCCCAGGTCGAGCAAATTGTTATTGGGTTTTTCTATGAAATTCCCAGTAGCAGCTCGGAGTAAGGAATTAGTGCCCGGTTAATAGCTAAAGGCTCGCCCCCTATTACATAGGACCTAAACATACCGGCGAACTGTGCATTAGTACGCCTCTACCTAACCCTTCAGTGAATACAGGCGTGATGGTATGTTATGTTATGTTAAAACATAGAATGACGTCATTAACAAAATCTTTTGTCAACTCTAGTGAGTCCTACCGCCTTATGAACTGAAGTTACCTACTGAAGTCTGGGACATTTAAGACACGATTTAGTAAGAACAATATAACACAAAGAAAACAGACGTGATGGCGCTTAAATTGTCAGCTGGGGTAAGTAGGACTGTACACAGACCTCCGCTAAAATTAGATACGTAAACTCTATAGAGGAACTACTTCAGACTATTATAAGTGGTGTTGTCTCGGCTTGTTGCTTGCGTTTACTTTGATTAAAGCTGACGCGGTCGTTGGCCTTCCTAATACGAATGATATATTATGTTTTTTTTGTTGTGTGATCATGTCAGTAGTAATCTATACTTTATAATATTATAAAGCTGAAGAGTTTGTTTGTTTGTTTGCTTGAACGCGCTAATCTCAGGGACTAATAGTCCGATTTGAAAAATTCTTTCAGTGTTAGATAGCCCATTTGTTGAGGAAGGCTAAAGGCTATATACCATCACGCTACGCGGACGAAGTCGCGGGCAGAAACTAGTAATATTATAAAGCTGAAGAGTTTGTTTGTTTGCTTGAACGCGCTAATCTCAGGAACTAATGGTCCGATTTGAAAAATTCGTTCAGTGTTAGATGGCCCATTTGTTGAGGAAGGCTAAAGGTTATATACCATCACGCTACGCGGACGAAGTCGCGGGCAGAAGCTAGTCTATACTAATATTATAAAGCTGAAGAGTTTGTTTGTTTGTTTGCTTGAACGCCTTAATCTCAGGAATTAGTGAATTAATTCAGTGTTATATAGCCCATTTATTGAGGAAGGCTATATATCATCACGCTAAGACCAAGTAACTATTCCACGCGGACGAAGTCGCGGGCAGAAGCTAGTTGTGTTATAACCATAATCTCCACGATCTAATTCTCCCTTACGCTTTCTACTATCGGACGACCAGAAGCATAAAAAAGCGACATTGATTCATGTTGGACATTCGGGAAACCCAAACAAAACACTTATAACATGCCTACCGCTATAATGTGCCTGCATAATCATTTTACTGTAGTGAGAATATGAACTTAGCTAGCCTATTGTCATTAACATACCATCACGCCTGTATTCCCCGAAGGGTTAGGCAGAGGCGTACTAATGTACACCCACAGTTCGCCGGTATGTTTAGGTCCCATGTAATAGGGGGCGAGCCTATTGCCATTAACCGGGCACAAATTCCTAACTCCGAGCTGCTACTGGGAATTTCTTAGAAAAAACCCAATAACACTTTGCTCGACCTGGGAATCGAACCCAGGACCTCTAGCGTAGCAGTCGCGGTCAGGACCACTGTCGTTATTGTCATTAACCGGGCTAAAATCCAAACTCTGTGAGCTGTTATTGAGAATTTTGAAGAAAATCCCTATAATACTCTAACGTGGGAGAGCTCGACCGGAGTGATATCATGGCCTTACAGAAAACTGGCGTGAAACAACGCTTGCGTTGGGTTTCGCCGAGTGAGTTGAGGTTACCGGAGGCCCAAACCCTTTTAAAGGCGGGCAACGCACTTGCGCCTCCTCTGGTGTTGCGAGTGTCCATTGGCGGTGGTTATCGCTTAACATCAGGTGATCCGTTTGCTCGTTTGCCCCCTATCCCATAAAAAAAAATATACTTTGCTAAACCTTAAACTAATGGGGCAATTCAAAGTTCGGCGGGCCGAATTTCCAATACAAATGTAATACCACAATAAATTATAATTAATAAAATAATAATAATAATAAATATTCTGCAACATTTTACACAGCACCATCTAGTCCCAAACTAATCAGAGCTTGTACATACTATTTTTTGTAAGTACATACTTATAATACATAAGAAACACCCAGACGAACACAAACACTTATATTCATCACATAAATATTTGTGTCCTGTGGGAATCGAACCCACGACCTCATGGTCAGCAGTCCGGTACTCGAACCACTAAACCACAGAGACCGTCATGTAATTGAATGAATGAATGAATGAATGAATGAAATGAATGAATGAAATAAAGTTTATTTGACACAGTCAAGGCACATTTACAAGAGAAAACAAAAAATAATATTAAAATACAGAAAAGACTAAATTATTGTGCCTCACGGCTGTGGCAAATAGGCCCCGTTCAGCATATGCCAGGCAGCTAGTGCCTGGCGCTGATTTTCAACTGAGCCTCAATATCTGAGGCGTCCCGGATGCAAACAAGTTTTAATAGCGTGTATGAGTTTTGATGTGCGTAAAAAGGATAAAAATATAATGATTTTACTAAAATAAATAAATAATAAATAAACGTTATAGATACATAGATCATACATTTTACAGTATTAGATAAGTATAATTATAGACATCAATATCAATATATGTAGGTATGTATAGTGAATGAAATAGATATTTGTAATTTATAATTTATCATTATGTGTATAGATGTAGCCAAACTACGAATAATGAGGCATTACATGCAAAGCAATGACAAAGCCACAATGCTGCATGCAGCCGGTCGGGCCACATATAAAAGACACCGTACACTAGGTCACCCTATCTTAAAAAAATAAATAAAAGAAAAATATACTGATTTCTGACACTTACGCGAATATTAGACATTGAAATGAAACTACTTTTTACGGATTTTATCGCGGTATATTGATATTATTTTGTTCCCGACGTTTCGGATCCTTTACAGCATCCATGGTCACGGGCAGACTGAGGTGTTGGACGTCTTGATGTTAAAATTACTAACAGCTACCTTACATTTTTGTTAATTATTAGCGATCCGATTCACGCAGAATGAGCTCACCGTATCCTTTGGTCTTGCAGTTTTGGGCTTGGATTTAGATTTTATAGATTCTATAATGGGATTCCAAGCAGCTGGTAAGACCCAACCATCTTCTCTATTGAAATTTGGATGTTTTTTGATTTCAATAGCCTCACGAATCATCCTGGGTAGGAATCGGTTTTCTTTTGCGAGGACTTGTGGTTTATCAAATCTGATGTAGTGCTGGGTCTTGTCTAGGGTATGTTCACAAACTGCTGACTTTCTGGAACGGCGGTGTTTGACATCTGCAATGTGTTCTTTTACGCGGGTCCCTATGCTTCTTTTAGTTTGGCCTATGTATGAGAGTCCGCAATCACAATCAAGCTTGTATACTCCTGCATCTTGAAGAGGTATGTGGCACTTGACAGGTGGTAAGAACTGACTAATCTTCTTCAGCGGCTTGAAGTATGTTTTGATTGAAGCTCGCTTCAAGATATAGCCAATCTTGTCTGTGACTCCTCTAACATATGGCAATACAGCAGGTAGACGCTTAGATGTTTTGGTAATTCGTTCCCCCAATAATACCTTGAGTCACACTGTGTATCGAAAGAAAACCCATACGGACAAATACTTAAATGGTGAATCACACCACCACCCAACACAGTTATCTACCGTCGGTAAATCTTTGTTTCAGAGAGCGCGTGGGATCTGTGATGAGCAACACCTGGCTGCAGAGCTTCAACATGTCAAACAAGTGCTACATGACAACAAGCTCCGAATACCGCGCCCTCGTCACAGAAACCGCGTGAAACGTGCCACAGTTGAGCGTCTACCTGCTGTATTGCCATATGTTAGAGGAGTCACAGACAAGATTGGCTATATCTTGAAGCGAGCTTCAATCAAAACATACTTCAAGCCGCTGAAGAAGATTAGTCAGTTCTTACCACCTGTCAAGTGCCACATACCTCTTCAAGATGCAGGAGTATACAAGCTTGATTGTGATTGCGGACTCTCATACATAGGCCAAACTAAAAGAAGCATAGGGACCCGCGTAAAAGAACACATTGCAGATGTCAAACACCGCCGTTCCAGAAAGTCAGCAGTTTGTGAACATACCCTAGACAAGACCCAGCACTACATCAGATTTGATAAACCACAAGTCCTCGCAAAAGAAAACCGATTCCTACCCAGGATGATTCGTGAGGCTATTGAAATCAAAAAACATCCAAATTTCAATAGAGAAGATGGTTGGGTCTTACCAGCTGCTTGGAATCCCATTATAGAATCTATAAAATCTAAATCCAAGCCCAAAACTGCAAGACCAAAGGATACGGTGAGCTCATTCTGCGTGAATCGGATCGCTAATAATTAACAAAAATGTAAGGTAGCTGTTAGTAATTTTAACATCAAGACGTCCAACACCTCAGTCTGCCCGTGACCATGGATGCTGTAAAGGATCCGAAACGTCGGGAACAAAATAATATCAATATACCGCGATAAAATCCGTAAAAAGTAGTTTCATTTCAAAAGAAAAATAACCAATAATTAAGATAATGAATTAAATTTAATAGAATTAGTTTATGATAATATTAATGAAAAGATGAATTGATAAATAGCATTTAAATTATATTATTAAATTAGTGATATATTTAATTTAACCATATCTAGTTTCCGCTGTCCTTCAACTAGATACTGTCTTAATTGTTGCCTAAACGTACCGATGGTATTAGAAGTTCTTATGGGTGGGGGCAGGTTATTCCATATTTTGGCCGCTGCGTAGCGGAAACTGCCTCTAAAAGCTGCTGTGGAATGAGACTGAATTGAAAGCTGTTTTGAACATTGCCTGTTTGCGCATTCTCGCCTGTTAGTGACCCAACTAAGTTTATTATACAGATAATCGGGTGTCTGATATTTGATGACACCAAACAGAAGGCAATCTAAATGCATTTTGCGTCTAGATTTCATTTTAAGCGTCAAATGTTGGTTTAAAAAGGGGGTCACGTGACTTCGAGGGGGAATTTTATAACAAAAGCGGGCACACGCATTTTGCAATCGCTGTATCAGTCTATCTGTGCGAGCCAATAAGCGCGGACCATACACGGTGTCAGTGTAATTTAATTTAGACAGAACTAGGGATTCAACTAGCTGCTCGCGCAATGATTCGGATAGGAAAGGCCTCATTTTATACAAAACTTTTAAGCGGTAAAAGCAGTTTCGTACTGAATCGGCTACATGTTTTTCAAAACGGAGACTGCTATCAATAATCAGGCCAAGGTTACGCGCTTCATGCACTCTGTCAATTGGCTCCCCCATTACGCTCAAATTAAATGACCCAGGTAATTTATCGAGCTGCTTCCTAGTGCCAAATACCATATATTTAGATTTGTTCGGGTTTAACGATAAACAGTTCTCTTCCGACCACATGGCAATTCTATTAAGGTCATCATTTAGGTCTTTAACTGCTTCAGCATATTGGTCAGGTCTGAATGAAATATATAGTTGAACATCATCAGCGTAAAGATGGTATCTGCATTTATGGAGGCATTTTACTATATCCGCACAGTATAAAATAAAAAGGATTGGACCCAATATTGAACCCTGCGGAACTCCTCTATCAATAGAAGTAAGTGCTGATGTGCGCACAAGACCGTCACTCATTCGTAATTCCACATATTGCTTTCTATTACTTAGATAGCTGCGAAACCATTGCGCAGTCTTATCATCGAAACCGTAATAATTAAGCTTGGCAAGCAACAGCGGAATATTTATTGCGTCAAATGCCCGGGAGAAATCAAGCAACACCAGTAGGGTACACATGCCTTGGTCTTGAGCTGCCAGAATATTGTCCGTAACATCCAACAAAGCCGTGGAGGTACTACGTTGTTTTCTAAAGCCGGACTGTAAATCTGGTAGTAATTTATTTTTTTCCAAAAAAATCGTTAACTGAGTACATACGGCTTTTTCAATTACCTTAGACAGACATGGTAGGATGCTGATGGGCCGAAGGTCTTTGATTTCAACAGGGTTTGAGTGCTTGGGTATAGGCTTTACGGCAGCAATTTTCCATTGGTCAGGAAATGTTGATGAATCTAGAGAAAAATTTATTATGTTTGTAATGGTGGGCAACATATCTGGCAGAATCATTTTTATCATGTTCAAGGTAATTTGATCATGGCCTTCGGCGTTTGATTTAAGGTTGCAAATAATACGTGAGATATCATTCTGACTCACTGGAGCAAGCGTGAAGGTATCTTCGCTATGTCTATGACTATCAAAGAATGTCATTAGTGAGCTGCTTGCTACAGTGTTACCAGGAACATTCAAAAAACTGCTATTGATTACGTCTGGGTTTGCAAAGTGTGACGGAAGGTCTTGCCTTTGTTTATAGGGCAAGACAGTAGATTTGATATTTTTCCATAACAATTTTGGCGAATTTATGTTGTTGTTGATATTTTGCTTGAAATATGCCACTTTCTCACTGTAAAGGGAACTAATAACTAAAGATTTTAATTCTTTGTAATATACTTTTTTAGATTCTAAGTTTGTTGTCCTATAATTATTAAGCGCTTTGTCCCGCAAACTCATCATTAGTTTAATAGTGTCAGTAATCCAAGGGTACGAACGCTCCTTAATAGTGCATTTCTTTAGCGGTGCGTGCAATTCGAATAGGGAGATGATGCTGTGATTAACGACATTTACCATTTCATTGACATTGTCAAATGTAGAAATATTTTCCAGATTCAGGAGCTTTAAGTCATTATTAAAACTATCTATGCATATATTTTTAAGTGGCCTATACGTTACAACAAACGGTTTAAAACTATCACGTTTTATGTAAAATTCAGTAACTATGACAGAATGGCCATATAATGAATTAAAAGGTTCTACCACTGAATGTTTTGGTCGGAGGTCGGTGCATACTAGGTCGATCAGAGTTTCACTAGACTCTGTGAAGTGAGTAGGACTTGTTACTAATTGACAAAGGCTGACACAATTCAAGAAATCATTAAGTTTTTTTGTTTTATTGTCATTACTTTTGAGTAGGTCGACATTAAAGTCTCCGAGTAAAATGTGATGGTCACAATTTCCCAGCGCACTTAAACTTTCTGACATGGCATCCAAAAAGAGGTCAAGATCAAACCAAGGCGGTCGGTACGCTGTGCCTATTGCAATTTTTTTGCCATTTAGTGAAAGTGTTAGCCACATTTGCTCAACGGAATCAAAACTTGGATTATCAGCTCTGCGCCACATACGCGCGCTCACGCCCTGGCGTATATAAAATCCGACACCCCCACCACGACCCGAGCGGACACACGCAGGTCGCGGCGTGTGGCGGAGACGATAGCCGGGCACTACTGGCGCGCGCCCCTCCTCCCCTAATCGTAGCCATGTTTCATTGATGGCCATTACATCAAAACAATGCTTGTCGAGTACGCCAATCAAGTCATCATGCCCTGTGCCTAATGAACCCGCATTTAGGAACCCAACTTTAAGATATTTATCACATTTAGGCATCATGTCTATAGTTTAACACTTTTAGGTCATTAAAGATTATCATTAATACAAACAATTCATGCGTTTTTGTTATTTGTAGTTCCGGGCAGAACAAACAAAAATACTGTAAATAATATGTAAATAGTGTAGAATATTTTATTATTTGTGTATAAAATGTATAATAGTTGTAAGTTTGTTTTAGAATGGTGATATGAATAAATATTATAAAAAGATATAAACATATACGTGATAATATTATTAACGTTACGTTATAAAACTTGTTTACGTACATTGCATAGACGTAGACGTCCGCCGCCGCAGCCATGAGACACGCACCTACATAAGTTTTAAACATGACTAAAAACACATAACAATTCAGGATAGTTTTCCTAAATAAATAGAACAAAAATAAAATATATTTAAGATATGCAAAACTACATAAGAAAAAAGAGGAATTGTAAACAGTTTTAGAAACTACTCGTGAGCGTGCTTCGTATTTAGGCAGCCAACTTATTATTAACCAAAAATCTTGCAGATATCGTCTTCACATCTGATTCGTTCGACTTTCTGTCGGTCTTCTCTGCGAGCAAAGATTCTTCCCTCTCTCGTCCAAATATATTTCCATTTGTGTTGAATCCCTGCTTGACGAGCCTGATAAAATAATTGTCGGTTCGTGCGAGTTAGGCGCTCGTTGACGTAAACACGACGCGGCGGCGCAGCCATATCGAGGTCATCTGTACTTAAACCGCGGCGCACCCGAGCCGCGCGCAGTATCGCATCGCGCGTGGTGCGTCTTGCAAAGCGCACGGTTATACTCCGCGGGCGTTGCGCAGGGGGGTCGGCAGAGATGGAGCCATCAGATGTCTCAATACGATTGCGGCGCGTGGATCCAACGCGTTCAGCATGTACGACGTCCCTTTCATCAATACTGACGCCAAGTTTAACCGCAATCACTTTAACGAGATGCAATGAACTCTCGTCCTTAGCCTCAGGAACTCCAGTCACCTCAATGTCGTTCAATAATAGTTCCTGATCTCGCTCGTTTAATTGGCATTTTAGTTCAGCGATGGTCTTTTCTATCAATGAGTCCCTAACTGGTAAAGATTTTTGCTCCAGTTTAACTTCAAGGGAATCCACTCGCGCTTCTAATCCATCCATACGCTCATCAATAGAATTGATGGAAAACTTGAGTTGGCCCACTTCATTGCGTAATTGCTGGAATTCAACGTGCAACTGACGAAACTCTGCACGCATTTCGTCTTTGAAAGACCGCAACTCGTCCGCGAAACCTGGGGAGAAGTTAGATGCAACATCTAGCGTAGTGGGTTTTAATGGGCTGGTGCCCATGAGTTCCTCAGAACTACTGAGCTGCGCCTGAACAAGATCCGCCCTAGGTCGAACTGGTGTATCCGCCTTGTTGTCCCTTACCAGATTTTTTCCACATTCAGGGCAGCGCCAGGAGGCCGAAATAGAACCTGAGGTAGGTAGGCCCACGCAAGCTCGATGATACAAGGCATTGCACTGAAGACATTTAGCGGCCTCTATCGGTGATAGAAATTTAGCGCAACCACCACACTTCGCTGCAGGCATGATGTTTCGATCGTCAACACGATAGCTCGATCCTCCTCAAAACGTTCCACTCGGTGTATGTAGATGGCGTTGTTTTGAATTGTCTAATGGTGTAATGGAAATCTGGTGACTTGTTAACAACTTAACACCATAGCACCATACATCGACACTGGGGTAAACGAAGTTAAGAACACACCGTCCATTAACACGCACAGTCAGTTGCTGGGTTTGTTCACAAAAATAGTTGTTACCTATGTTTTATTAATGCGGGTAGATTTTAGTCACTGTGGTTTAGTTTTAAGTTTATTTTGTAATTATATTGTATACACTGCACTTGCACTTAAGATAACGTTTCAGGTGTTGTATAACAGTATTTTAAAGGTTATTGTAATATATCTTTGCAACTATACGTTCTAATTTATTTTTATTACTTTTAAGAATCGCACACAGAACAAGTTAACTTGACATCCGTGACGTCCGTCTAATTCAATAGTTATTTGTGCAACAAGATAGCAAAGTCGTTTTTTGCTGCGAGTGCTGATTTTGAATCCTTCGCTTGAATGATTCAAGCAACGCAGAGGCGATGGTAGGTATTAAGTTGTCTTAAATACATAGCTTTTCCCCAAGGCTAGCACCAAGCTGCTTCATAATGAAGCGAAAACTTTCTCAAACTTAACGCTGCTAATTAGCTCGTTTTGTTAGTTTTTACTCTGAAACTTACCATATTGTCTCGCTGCCAATATTTGATATATAACATTTTCTTGTTTATCTACTTCAAACATTTTGCGCTACAACTTTTGAGCCCGAAACAAAAGATGAAACTTACGCAATCTTGTTTCAAAGATTAATATACAGAGCTCATGATACCTACTGAATGATATGAATAAGAAAGGATTAATTATATATTACTAACTGTTTCCTGCAATTTCATCCGCAACTTTAAGATTTACTAGGAGAAAAACTATCGTTTATCCTTCCCGAGGTCTTGGACTATCTCTAAACCAAATTTCATTTAAATCGATTCAGCGGATTATGCAGGAAAATGTAACAGAAAGACAAAGTTATTTTCGCCTTTATAATATTAATAAGTATAGAAGTGAATTGGAATCACTTTACATAGGCAGTCCTTAGTCCAGCGGTCCTAAATGCCTAAGTTCTGGGTTTGATCCCAGGTCAAGCAACCCGTTATTGGGTTTTTTCTATAAAATCTCAGTAGCAGCTCGGAGTTTGAATTTGTACCCGGTTAGTGTATCCTTACACCTCCTGTTACATGGAACCTACACCATGCTAAAGAACTGTAGGTGTACATTAGTACACCTCTGCCTAGTTGGCAAATACAAGCGTGATGGTATGTATGTTACAAGGTCTTAGGTAATTTTAACAGGTTGGCTTGTTTAGTGCGATTTCTTTCCTTGTTCGTATGATGAATAAAATGGAGATAGACAAATGACTTGTGTATTACCTGGGATTAAAATTGCGTATATTAATTCAAAAATAATATTAATTATAACTTTGTATGGTTACACTCGATCTACTAATATACTAATATATAAAGCTGAAAAGTTTGTTTGTTTGCTTAAACGCGCTAATCTCAGTAACTACTGGTCCGATTTGAAAAATTCTTTCAGTGTTAGATAGCCCATTTATTGAGGAAGGCTATATATCATCACGCTACTCGGACGAAGTCGCGGGCAGAAGCTAGTATGTTGAATAACTTTGTAAAATGACTGATGTAATGAAAACTGGCCAAGTCAAATCTAACCTACTTTAAGATATCACATTTTTAAATAACAGCAATTGTTATAAGTATCCAATAAAGCAAAGAAATAGAGTTTAATACTTTTTCATAATGTTATTTGGTTCCTATAAATACATATTTGTATTTTGCATAGAACTTGGCACTCATTTAGGTAGATCACCATTCTTTTTGCGGCGAAGCCCACAGCCAAGCATAATTTTTGAATTGAACTTGGCTCTCCTTTTTTTATATTATGTTTTTGGTGGGATTAACTATTCTATAAAAGTCATCCGATACCGCGTTCAAACTAACTACGATGTCACATCGTAAAGCGTGGTCTAAGCTATAAATTTTACGTGTCAATAAAGATAACTGGCAAAAGGAATTGTACGCGATCTTAGCGGTACCGTTAAATTTTTATACCTAACCTTTGGTCAATGGTCGAGTTAATTGCTCGTAAAAAAGCTTACAAACTGAATTCTGAAGGTTCGGGGAAAAAGGTTGATTAATTAATCTATACATATTAATCTATATATAATAATAATACTGGTCAAATCGGACCAGTAGTTCCTGAGATTAAAGCGTTCAAGCAAACAAACAAACAAACTTCAGCTTTATATATTAGTAAGTATAGAAGTATAGATTTACTATATATTGTTCAGACAACTAACATCAGTTTCCATCTTTTAACTTTTATTTAAGCATGTGCCTTTTTTTATGTGATAAGGGTGCAAACTAGCACACGGATCACACGGTGCCCATGGACACCCGCATCACCACAGGAGTCGCAAGTGCGTTGTCCGCCTTTTAAAAGGGCTTGGGCCTCCGGTATCCTCACTCACTCGGCGAAACACAACGTAAGTTTTGTTTATTTATCGATATTAGATCAAGGCCCGAATTGTGTCAGAATGGTCGCATAATGACAAGAACTGACAAATTCCGTGTTATTTAGTGTCAGTCAGTGGACTAATCTGTCAAATAGCAACAATTCTGAAATCATTGAATGTGCTTTTGCTAGAACAAATTAACAGATCCCGTAAGTAGTAGAAAACTTGAAAATCGAATTGGAAATCAGGTTTGTACTTTTGTTTTGATGCCTATTCGAAATTCTAAAAATGTTGAGTGTTACCGTTGCACAGCATAACAGTCAGCTAGTGTTGCCATGTGTAAAGGATAATGCACGCACGTTATGCACCTTACTTTTGTTGCCCGAGATACAAGCGGAAGCGATTTTATTGTACTTTTGCTTTTGATGATAATTGGACGAACATGATTCCGTCATGTTATATTATAATCATGCTGAATAGATAAAAAAATATCTTAATCTAAAAAAAACTATGACAGTTTGCGTGCACATTTGACGTTTGGTACGGATAGGGTTCATCTTGCCACTACTTGGCGTCGCGTGTCATTGATTCAGCACCCGAGGCATATATTTGTGTGTTCTGCGAACATTTTTCCGAGTGTGGTTGTACTTTGTGCCCATTATTATTGTTTGTAAAGACACAGTGCTTATTCGGAAATACGAAAGATGCCTTTAAAACTCACAAATCGGTAACCTCACTATAACAATTAAAACAAGTGAGATCCCACTGTAAATCAACTGTGATCTTGCGGAGAATTTTTGATTTTCTGATTGGGTTTTATCAAGTGTATCAAATGATCGAATTCTCTGATAGGCAGCCCTACCGAACCTGGCAGGTTCGGTAGGGGTGTCTCTACTGTCTTACATTGCCGTAAGACGAAATATATGTAGATAGTGGAAATATACTGTAAGAGCTCATATAAGGTAATGTAAAAGAATACACAAACATTTATTAGAAATCGTAAGTAATACAGTAAAAGAGAGCCGTCAGAGTCCAAAAGAGAATGATAAATGATATTTATTTTTTACAGATAGATTACAGATTACATTTTTTTGAACTAGATGGGGCCGGCATTTCCTAACTGACGACCTCTGAGAAGAAACACCGAAACAAACTCAGAGAATCATGGTCTCTTTTAAAGTCCAGACAATAATACTAGATGTTACAAGAATATTATTAGATATTATGCGAGTGTTACGATGTAGGGCAATATCTGGACAGGCCTTTTGAAGTTTCCAAAGTATCGATACAATACAAGACGCGCACGTTGCTATGTTTATAGTTGTTGCTATGTCAACTTCACCGCTGTTTCCTTACAATATGTACACATAAAATTTTATTTGGTCAGGTTTTATAAAATTTGTCGCCTTTCAAATTTTGTACCGAGCGAGGGCTAGGTTTTAAGGCTTTTATATTTTTTTAGTTTCAATAAAGTTTTATTTATTATTATTATATTACTACATTTTTCTCGTGGCTTTGCTCACATAAAGCTATATTAGGATTAGAAAAAGATCGCAAAAATAACTTAATCATAAACCAACAGTGATGATCTCTTCTTTATAAGAGCCTCTATACATCAGAGAGATCAGAAAGAAGGGCCTCTATACATCAGAAGCTGTATCTCAGGATCCGTTCAATTAATTAAGGTAATCTGACATTGATAACAAAATTAAAATCTATTTAGTAGTTTTTGCGCAAACCCATAACAAACAGATAATAATAAATAATTATTGAAATCACATTTTTGCGTTCGGAGACATTTATATACCCACTTGATTTTTTTTAATATCTTCAATGTACAGACAGCTTTTTTACAATTTTATAATAGTAGAGATAAGATATACATACTGTTTCATTGCGTCATGACTTTTCACGAAACACTTGTAGTTTTTAAGGAAACTTAAACGCTTTAAGCGTATGCCTTGCGCGTTGGCGTATGCGGTTGAAAAGTGCGGTGCGACAGAACCCACAGGGAGACTCGAAATGAGCATACAAAGCAGCCCTATACGCTATTGATGCACCAGACGGCGTACCGACAACAAAACAACGCCCGTTTCTTATATTGAGAATATTTTTTTAACGTACATCCCTGGCAGGTTTGGTAGGGGTGAATTGTTCATATACATTTTTTTTAAAATTTATTTATCTAATAAAAGATTCACAAAAACAATGATACATAATGCCACTTAAACCTCATGGGTTTGAGTGTGGCTCATTATATTTATTTCATTCGTATATTTTAGAGTCCAATGTGACAAAGATATTGATGATTGCTTAAAAAAACCAATAACAGTGCTTGTCCTGAGAATTGAACCCAGGGCTTCATACCCACAAGCGCTAGACCATTAAAACTATTGACATATTTTTTGTTACTATTTACAACTTAAAAGCTTGTGAACTTCGTATCTCAAATATAAAACGGATCCTGAGATACAGTTTGACCTCTCTGATATATAGAGGACCCATACAAAGAACAGATCATCACTGTTGGTATTCATTAAATTATTTTTGGCATCCATTTTTAATCCTAATATAGCTTGAGGTGAGCGAAGCCGCGGGCAAAAGCTAATTATATAATAAGAAGTAGGAATATATATATTTTTTTGAAAAGAATCATAACGGAAACGAAAGAATTGAAACAAACTATTTTCAAATATAAATGTTTCATTTTCGTTCTATTTTTAGATCGCAGTTGTTTTATTGGTTGCTGTGAATTAAAAACAAAAACGATGCAAAAATCTCTGTTGGCAAATTCAAACTCCTTAGATTTTTGAAACGAGTTTCTGTTTAAGGTCAGAGTTTTATGAGAAACGTTAACTGTACCTCTTTAATTTGTTTTTTTATGCGAAAAATATTATCAAAACTTACTGATATCCAGGTAAATATATGCAGAACAAAAGAAATTACGCAATAATAATGATGTATTAACATTTATCACAATCACATTATATATATTTTCAACCACATAAATTAATCCGTTTCCACATCTAGAAATCACACATCATACCTACTTATTACTCTGGCAACTCAAAATTAAAAACAAGTCTTTAATTTTTGCTGATGGTACGCTATGTCAAGTTCATTAACCCCATGTGACGTCATCCCCGTCGTTGTATCGTCACGTTCCCGCCATAAGTAGGTATAACCCGGGCCTAATTTATGCGGGGTTTGAAAATACGCCTTTAAAATTCTCCTTTAAACCCGGGCTACATAGACGCAGGTGCATTTAATATGAAGCAAGGGTATATATTGCTTACAAAAAAGTCATTAAAATGGGTAAACATTTTCCAATTTTCCTCTCACTATATTTGAATTGATGGCCTTCAGGTAAGGATCATAACGGTTTCGGATAATAATTATTAACTATATTAAACAGATTAATTGATCAATCAATTTACCTTCGAAAACTTAATTTTCTTAATTTTAACTTAAAACTTAATTTTTGAAGAAGAGTCCTTAGGCTATAGTCCACCACGCTGGCCTAGTGCGATATTGATGTTTTCGTTCACCGTTTAAGCGCGTGATAATTAACTAAATATTACTATTTTTTTATATTCATATTAATACGTCCATAACTCCGAAAATTCGTGCGAGAGATGGGTGTCTTGGATTTAAACTCGAGACCTATAACTTGGTAGTGCAATGGTTATATCACTAAGATACCACTGCTTTAAGTAAAAATGAAGATGTTAATGGCCAAACACTCAACTGTTACTCAATATATTGATTTCTGAAGCTTACGCGAATATCAGACATATTGAAATAAAACAACTTTACGGATTATATCGCGTTATATTAGTATTAAATACAATACAAATCCCGACGTTTCTGTTACTCAATTTTAAGATGGCGGTCAGCCTCGCGCCTTCCCAGTCAGTTTGTCTTAAAGTGATAGAGACAGCACGAGTCTAATAGCGTCTTAAAATTGAGTAGTGATTGAGTATTTCACCATTATTCATTTTCTTTTAGTTCTCACGTGGGAGAGCCATGCTTCGGCACGAATGGGCTGGCTCGACCAGAGTGATACCACGGCCTCACAGAAAACCGGAGCAAAACAACGCTTGCGTTGTGTTTCGTCGAGTGAGTGAGGTTACCGGAGGCCCAAACCCTTTTAAAAGGCGGGCAACGCACTTGCGACTCCTCTGGTGTTGCGGGTGTCCATGGGCGGCGGTTATCCCTTACCATCAGGTGAACCGTCTGATCGATTGCCCCCCTATACCATAAAAAAACGATAGGTAGAATCTAACGAACTTTATTCATTAGGCGGCCGAGAGCCTGTCGAGTGAAGACAAAGAACTGGACCTTTTAGGAATTTAAAGTATTAACTATAGCCATTTAAAGTGGGGCTTATATACAGTGTTTAGTTCTACCCAAGATAAGAACAAACTACGGCAAAACAATGTTGTCTTGAAGGTATACAGTCTAAGTAGGTATACATATCTAATGGTATTTATGTACTTAGTTATTAATTTAAGCACTTTCACTATTAGCTATAAGACCGCCATTGTACCCTTAGTTTTATATAAGGTCTTTAATTTTGTTTCTGTTATGGTGTAAAATAAAGATTACTCTATTCTATTCTATTCTACAGTACAGTACAGCTCTTTAAAAAACTACCGTCAATAATTCAAAAAGCACTTTAGACGCAATCAAAGTAAAACTTGCTCAATGTGTAATAGAAAAATACTAAATATTATACCTAAGAAAAATACAAATTACCTATAAACTGCTAAGAATCAAATTACTATTGAGTGCATAACAAGAGCATGGAAGACAATTGTCATGTAAGGGATTTTAGTCTTCTAACTCGGGAACTCTAGCGTAGTAGTTGCACTTAGGACCACTAGACTAATGAGGCATTTTTATATACAGTGTGTCCGGACATGGACTAGTGATATTTTAAATACTTATATAACAACCATTTTAATACACAAATACACTGTACACTTGGGCCTAATTCACTTCCCCGCTATGTGGCAGCAATTTTGCTGTATGTACAAAAAAATCATACCTCTCTAAGTTTTGGTCTTATTGAGTTAAAAATAGGCTTATTCGGAGGGCAACAATACTCTCTACCGTCTACATTACAAAACATTACCGTCTACATTATCTTTTTTTACTAGATCGAAAGATGTTGAGCTAAGCTACACTACAACATTAAATTTACAACTGTGTCTCTGGCCAAAGTGTATAGCTTATTTGTGTATTAAAGTAGGTGTTATATAAGTATTTAGAATTTCGCTAGTCCATGACCGAACACACTGTATATTAATTGGTATAACTTGGACCTCTGCTGACCCATAACAAATAAGCGTAAAGTAGAAACCCAGATTATTAGATCAACAACCTAATACAACATTAATAACGCAATAATTAATCATTTCAACATGGAGTTACGAAAGATAATCTAGTTTTCAAAGTGGGATATGGCAATTTGTCCATTAATTTTTTTACTACAGATCATGTAAATAATTTTACCAATAATGACTTATGGCACAGATGTGTTGTCAGCTGGATAGATAATTATTATGTCAGCTGTACTTTGATTTGAAATTTCGACCCATGATCAATACCTGTAGATTCACAAGAGATCCTTTTTTAGGGTTCCGTACCCAAAGGGTAAAAACGGGACCCTATTACTAAGACTTCGCTGTCAGTCCGTCTGTCTGTCACCAAGCTGTATCTCAAGATCCGCGATAGTTAGACAGTTGAAATTTTCACAAATTTCTCGTATGTATTTCTGTTGCCGCTATATCAACAAATACTAAAAACAAAATAAAATAAATATTTAAGGGGGGCTCCCATACAACAAACGGAGTTCGTGCACGAGTGCGCCTCGCACTTGGCCGGTTTTTTTATGGGATAGGGGAGCAAACGAGCAGACAGATCGCCTGATGGTAATCGATTACTGCCGCCCATGGACACTCGCAGCACCAAAGGAGTCGCAAATGCACTGCCGGCCTTTTAAAAGGGTTTGTCCACACTCACTCGGCGAAACACAACATAAGCGTTGTTATCCGTTGGTTTATGTGAGGTCGTGGTATCTCTCCCGTCGAGCCGGCCCATTCGTGCCGAAGTATGGCTCTTCCACAGTAGGTTATTAGTCTAAGTTTTATTTCACCAACTCGATTTTCCACATAGACCGCGTTCTCCGTGCTGATGGTGTGGTCGAGACCTTCACCAATCAGAGAGCCAAGCGCTTAAATATCTGAAAAGAAACTTAGGCCCACTTGCACCAACTTCTTAAATGTGTTTAAATTGTATTTAAACACAAAATTTCTATGAAAAATTGTGTTTAAATACAGTTTAAACATATTTAAGAAGTTGGTGCAAGTGACCCTTAGCCTCGGTCCTCCGTAGCCTACGAGCTACGCAGATTCGTAGCTCGTAGCCAGTCTACGCGCTACGCCATCAGCTGTTCTCATATTTCATTGTCGGTGCGATACAATCTTAGTTGACAGAGTGTATCTATCAATCAGACTGACAGATATTCTTCAAGGCGGCTTTTGATACGAATTTGTATACCGACTCGTATAGTTGTCTATGTAATACAGCTTATTCTGAGGCATATAAATATCTACACTAGCTTCTGCCACCAACTTCGTCCGCGTGGAATAGTTACTTGATCTTAGCGTGATGATATAATATAGCCTATAGCCTTCCTCAATAAATGGGCTATCAAACACTGAAATAATTTTTCAAATCGGACCAGTAGTTCCTGAGATTAGCGCGTTCAAGCAATTAAACAAACTCTTCAGCTTTATATATTAGTAATAGATGTATACTTATGTTTTTGGCTAGTAGAGCAACGGCTAGGTTACTAATATTAATTTGTCATGTAGCCCAAGCGTGAAGAACTAATTCGTATCCAAATCGAGAATAATTTGTATGAGAAGAAGCTTAATGAACGTAGATGAAGCGAAAGTGGTGTGCCAGGATCGTAGAAAGTGTAGTCTCTGCCTACCCCAATGGGAGACAGATGTGGAAATATGTATGTATGTATGAGATTTGTAGCAGAAAATAACTCGATACGTTTACGATACGAATTCGATAGTGCTTAGGCTACTGGTAAAAGTAACGTAGAAAGTGAAATTACAGTGCAAGTGAGATTTAACATAATCTTTATAAAAAAAACCCGAACGATACTCTTTAAAGTCCATTTTTATCATGCGTAGGTACCGCTGAAATTAGTCTGGGAGAACTGCGGTTGAACCTTACTTTCCCTCTTATCTGATATTTACTATAATATAAATTCGTAAAAAAGTTGTATCTGTATAATGAAGATATTAAAAAAAAACAAGTGGGTATATAAACATCTCCAAACCAGAAATATTATTTATGAAATTCTTGTCTGTCTTTTCGTTACGGGTTGGCGCAAAAACTACTGAATAGATTTTAATTTGTTATCACTGTTAGAAAGTATATACTCCAACTTAAAACTGGTGAACTTCTTATCTAAATTAATTGAACGGATCCTGAGATACAGCTTGACCTCTCTGATGTATGCAGACCCATAGAAAGACGAGATCATCACTGTTGGTTTTTTATTATTTGTATTAAGTTATTAATGTTACATTAATTTTTATACTCTTACAAATAAGACTCATATTACAATAGACATAAAGTTAAACACAAAAGTTCCAATATTTGCTACTAAAACATTAGCCGTAACACTGAAACCCAAAAACGTCAGATCTTATTTAATTTATACCAAATTTTCGGCCCTCAATTTGCGACCAAACATGGACTTTGATGGTACACGAGGTGACCTTTTGTCGAGGAATTGAGGTTGTCGGGATTCAAAGGTATTCACTTATAATATCCAATTTGTATTTTCATATTTAGAGGACGTATTGTTTATTAAATTTGTACATTTTGATGTGGGTTCATGTCGAGATCTAGTTGCTATAAAGGTTATTATCGATAAATTTATTTTGTGAGTACAAAAATTATGTAAATGTATTTCATTGAATATAGAATCAATGCTATTTATCTAATCTCTTCTGATAACTGAGAACTCCGTGAGATATCTATAATTATTTACTGAGCTAATAAATAAACAATGGCTCATAGCTAAGTGATAACTACGCTGATCTTAATGACAGTGGTTAGTGGTAGCCAGTGACCTGAATGCTTGACAAAGGAAGCCAACTCTGACATGGTTGAGAAAAGGCTCAAAAAATGATAATTATTATGATAATCAAACACCATAATAATATACTATAATATAATAAACACCATAATTTATTTCAATACAACATAATAATTATAATACGTGAAGAGAAAATAGTGGGGCAAACGAGCACACGGATCACCTGGTAAACAATTACCACCGCCCAAAGATACCCGCAACACCAGAGGAGCCGCAAGTGCGTTGCCGGCCTTTTAAAAGAGTTTGGGCCTCCGATATTTTCACTCACTCGGCGAAACACAACGTAAGTGTTGTTTCTTGTCAGTTTTCTGTATGGCCGTGATACCACTCCGGTCGAGCCGGCCCATTCGTGCCGAAGATTGACTTTTATTGTTACAACAATGTATATTAAAAAAGATACAATACCTACCTACCTAATATATAACCCTTACACAAAAGAATTTCCATATCATAGCGTTGCCATAATACACTCGCTTCATATGACATAATAAAATGGGTCACTTTTTACACAAAACAAAATCTGCCCAACAATATTTGGGAGGAGACCGCTTGGGCCGGCCTAATGGTTTATTTTTTGTTAAAATGGGACCTTTGACAGGCTTCTGACGTAAAGGGTTGCTGGATGTGTTAAAAAGTTGTTTTGCGATGTCATTTTGTTTTAACGAGGTCCAAGGGTCTCAATTTAGAGTTTCTTGCTGATTTTGCGAATCTATGCGGGATTAACTTTGGTTCAAATAATAGCGAGCATGAATTAATGGGACTTCATGCTTTGTTTATGTTTTAGTACATTTCTCGGACTTATTCTCTGAAGTGAGCATGAATGGTTCAGGAGTTCGTAACTTAAGTAAGTAACCGATCTGTAAGGTGGTGTGTAAATCAGTGACAATTCCGAAAACACCGAGGCCCTTCTGTGCCTCGGAGGGCATCAATAACAATTGTTACTGGTAGACAGAATCCCAAAAAGGCTGACAATCATTATATTCTCAGGATATTGGTGCTATCCACAAAGTTAATTACAGGCAATGAGATGTAATAAATATGTTATGTTATATATACTAGGCATTCTTATTCTACGATTTGGTAAATATACTCCGCCTGACTGTGTAACTGTTAATCCGTAGAAGTTAATAAAATTGCATACTCTTGAAGTATAATTAAATCTTGCTAACAATATTTATGTAGGCGCTAAACATAAAAGAATCAACTATACCTACCCGAAATCATAAACTTAGGCCCACTTGCACCAACTTCTTAAATTGTTTATATTGTATTTAAACACGACATTTCTATGAAAAATTTGTTTAAATACAGTTTAAACACATTTATAAAGTTGGTGCAAGTGGGCCTTAGTAATTGCATTGTCAATCTTAATGTTATAATTTTTATGACATCTGATTAATATCAACATTTAAATAGGGCATTTTTAGAGGTAGATGAGGGCTCTAAAAATTTATCTTAATCAACACATCATTCTGTCCTCTACGCTGGCCTAATGCGGGATGGCAGACTTCACAAGCCGTCGAGAAAATCTCTCAGGCGTGCAGGTTTCCTCACAACGCTTTCCATCACCATTTAAGCACGTGATAAATACATGATCTTCCCTTGAATTTGACTTGAGACCTTTGACTTGGCAGTCCAATGGTCATATCTCTAGAGTCTGATACTAAAGAGTTTTATACAATACTAGCTTCTACCCGCGGCTTCGCTCACGTGAAGCCATATCAGGAGTAAAAATTGAGAAACCAACATTGATGATCTCTTCTTTGTATGGGCCTCTCTCTATATATCAGGGAGGTCAAGCTGTATCTCAGGAT
The DNA here is from genome assembly GCA_947256265.1 of Acronicta leporina. Lineage (NCBI taxonomy): Eukaryota > Metazoa > Arthropoda > Insecta > Lepidoptera > Noctuidae > Acronicta > Acronicta leporina. The sequence goes on from OX366521.1 coordinate 14,888,765, forward strand.
TCGTTTAATTAATTGAAGAAGTTCACCAGTTTTTAAGTTGGAGCATATACTTTCTAATAGTGATAACTAAATTGAAATCTATTCAGTAGCTGTTTTTGGGCCAACCCGTAACGAACGGACAAAACATTTAAAAATCACATTTTTAGGTTCGGAGACGTTTATATACCCTAACCCACTTGTTTTTTTTTAATATTTACAGACACAGTAATGTACAGACACAGCTTTTTTACAATTTTATAATAGTAGAGACAAAAACAAAGGCTTATTCTCACAAGAAAAATAAAACAAATATACGTATGTTACGCTCTGTGACACGTTGACCGACTTAAAGACCACTGTCATTGTAAATCTCACCTTTTGTGTAGGAACAAAAGGTTTGTGATCCCAGCTAATCCTTTACCCCATTTGAGACTGTGCTTACCCCATTGTTGTTTTAACAAAAGAGAGGAGAGTTGACGTAAAACAAACGTCGCCATCTTGTTCTGATTTTGAAATTGGCATCTTGCGGGTTTTACATTTTGTAAATATTTATTTGTATATGTATGTAAAAAAGCAGTGTTGATAGCCTATTGATACGACCATAGGACTGGACAAGGTCTCGAGTTTGAATACAAGGCACACACCTCTGTCTTTTTGAAATCATGTGCGTATTAATATTAATTATCATACACTTAAACGGTGAAGGAAAACATCGTGAGGAAACCTGCATGCCAGAGATTTTCTCGAAGGCGTGTGAAGTCTACCAACCAGCATTAGGCCAGCTTGGTGGATTATAGCCTAACCTCTCTCATTCTGAAAGATATCTTCTTCCCTTCTTCTCTACTATTATATAATCAGTGGGTACATTGAAGATAAATAAAAAACAAGTGGGTTATGGTATATAAACGTCTCCGAACCTAAAAATGTGATTTTTAAATGTTTTGTCCGTTCGTTACGGGTTGGCCCAAAAACAGCTACTGAATAGATTTCAATTTAGTTGTCACTGTTAGGAAGAATATGCTCAACTTAAAAACTGTTGAACTTCGTATCTCGATTGACTAAACGGATATTGAGATACAGCTTGAATTCTCTGATGTATAGAGACCCATACAAAGAAAAGATCATTACTGTTGGTTTTTTATTAAATTACTTTTGGGATCCATTTTAAATCTCAATATAGTTTCATGTGAGCGAAGCCGCAGGCAACAAAAATACAAAAAGTCTAAACCAATCAATCATTTATTCTGTAATTTGCCGCAAAGTTATTTACAAAATACCTCCTCTACTTTGTAATAATTTGACAGACACACCATAGCATATCCATAGTCAGTTGGGCAGTTGAACTGCAATAAACTCGAGCGGGTGTGTTTGTGGTCTCGCTGGAAATACCCTCGCAAACTCATCTGTGAAGTGTACCATTTGAGTTACCGGGGCAAGGGACGGTGCAAGTTATAAGAGATGCAAATGAAAAACAAATACATTTTTTTATCCCAATTTTTTTTTGTATAACGTTTTAATACTAGGTAATTGCAATAGATTATATGTTTCAAGGTTTCAACATTTCCACCGTTTTGCCATTTTTAAGCACAAGGTACACCACATGTTATCGTTATGGTCTAAAAGTTGTAGATCTATACGGTTAGATGATTTTAGCAAAAATGATGAAACAAAAAGGATTTGTGACGATATTGCAATAACCCTTACCTACTTGTGACGAATTTCCAGATACTTTTAAGGCATGTGACGAATTTAATTTCAATGTATGGTGTTTACCAAATATATAGAATTTACTTTGTGACGGATGAACAATAACCCGACGTCATCATGTCAAACCCAGTAGTGATTGAACATAGGTGCTGTGGCTCTGGTCCGTGCATTATGCAATGAATGTTTCGCGTAGATTTTTTTTATGGGATGGGGGGGAAAACTTGCAGATGGATCACCTAATGGTAAGCGATTACCGCCGCCTATAGACACCCGCAACACCAGAGGAGTTGCAAATGCGTTACCCGCCTTTTAAAAGGGTTTAGGCCTTCGGTATCCTCACTCATTCGGCGAAAAAGAACTTAAATGTTGTTTCACGCCGGTTTTCTGTGAGGCTGTGGTATCACTCGGTTCGAGATGACTCTCCTACAGTAAATCCTCTTGATGGTCCGAAGAGATTTATATCAGCAAATCTCTTAGGACCATCAATTGTTTTTTTTTTCTTTTTCCGCTTCCGCTTGGTACCAAGCCACACCTCAATTCACATCTACCCTCTTTGGTTATGTGAGCAAAATTTCATTATTTTTTATCCCGCCTCCGCTCATGGCCTAAGCCACAACTCTAGATCGACAACTCAGAGGACCCGAGTACTCTTCGTTAATTAGACTCCTGTGTAAATTTGCACAGCCGATTCCACTTAATAATTACTTTTAGTTTTTTAAAAGTATTCTCCAAAAATGTTAAATTAATAATATATAAGCTCTTAAATTTGTTAGCTTTTTGGTTTTTGTTGCGATAAGATATTTTTTTTGCTCATTTCTTTATCCAATTATATAATGGTATAGTCATGGTAATACCACTACGCAAAAGCCAGTTTAATAATAAACTATATATCAAGGGATATAGTAATAAATAATTAGATGGTACACCGGACATGCGACATTCGATATCACATGCAATTATTAATAATAATTAATTGTATTCAGTTTCTTTAAATCGTCGGTCCATCGTGTCGCAGGGCGTCCCACACTACGTTTGCCCAAATGCGGTCTCCACTCTATCACTTGTCTGCTCCATCGATAGTCTGTCCGTCTCCAGACATGACCGGCTCACTGTGGCCGGTGGCTGGGATGTGAGCTGCCCAAGACCGGGATGGTTGGCGCTCTTTGGGGGAGGCCTACGTTCAGCAGTGGACGGCAATAGGCTGTTAATTATGATGATGATGATATTCAGATGTATATACCTAGTTGTCTAAAACTTCCGGCACACCACACCGAAGGACGCATGTTCGAACCTTACCTTTGGTCGAACTTTTTTTAAAAGAATTATTATTTACTACTGTAGTCCAGACTGAACAACTATGTAGGTACTTATGCCCTTCAACTAGCTTTAAAAATTACGTTTCACAGAACACAGTCATGTTAGTTTTATTTCAAAACATAAACTACAAAGACGAACAGACTAATTGGATGCACTTATATTTTGCTTATAAATGTTCTGAAACATTTTGAAGAGAAACTCCAGAGCAAATTATCTGAATTAGAGTGAGTGCTTGCAATTAAAATTGAAGTTACTTTATTCATATTTCAGTTACAAAATGGCGAACTGAAACACGAATCAAATCAGAACATCTAAGAAATGAAATGATGAAAATAAACGATATTTATTTCTATAGGTAGACCTTTAGACACACTTTTACAAGTCAATGGGTTGTTTTTTTTATAGCTAGATGGCTTCAGCATTTCCTAACTAACGACCTCTGAGAAGAAACACCGAAAAAAACTCAGAGAATCATGTTCAATCATCATCAATGATGTGATGAATCAATAATGTGATTGACAATGCAGGGTAACGACTGAAATGGCCTTTTGAGGAAAGAACCATAGTAGCTTTGAGTAGACCAGTCCTGACGGCAAGCATGCATCAGTCATCGTGTAGCTCAACCAAAATTTAAGGAGCTCAACGACCCGTCGCACGACAATACCAGATCAGTAGGACATTCGTGTAGGTCGTATGAAATTCCCAAAGCCTCTAGACTATAAAAACTTCTATAATATTATCAGTACATTATGCTTTGACTGCTGTTTAAATTTAAGAGCTGGACAACTTATAGCCTGCCCCCTTGTTAAGAAATAAATAAATAAGAAATTAAGTTGCATTACTATTATTATCTAAAATCTTCTATCTATCTATCTTTTAACAGAATTCTTTAAAACCAGAACATATCGTCGTGATGGACTCAAGGAATTTCAAGATGTTACCTGACTTTACGGATAGTCCTTAGGGCGCTATGTTACCCACATAAACTTGAGACCGAATCCAGGAAGATATCTGTCAAGTTTATAGCTTTCAACCGAATTCCGCTAAAGTTCGACCAAGAAAGAATTGTCGCGGAGTCTATGCCAATAAATACAATTGAAGTGTCTGTCTGTGATTTTAAAATAAGTACCAAAATGTTTATAAAACGCGATGCCTTAGTGGTCATAGCGTCTGCTGTATCTAACCAGAAGACGTAGGTTCGAATCCTGCCTGCGAGTCGAATTTTTCCTTCACTAAAATAACTTTATAATCTTAGCATGAAAAATGCAAAAAAATCACAAAAAGATAAACAATCTATTGCTTACTTCGGGAATTAAATATTATCATACTTAACGCGATCACATCCTTAGAAAGGTTTTTTTATTTCACAAATGTCACAAGGAGGCCTTTGCTCAAATGTCAAAAAAACACAGGATGCATAAAAAAAATCGGAGCTGCCTGACCTGGGAATCCCAGGACGTGTTGCGATTAGACTATTAAGGCAAGGCAAGGAACTTTCTAACAAATAACTTGCTTTAATAGTATATTCATAGCATACCCAAACGTATTGTATCATAATCCTCATGAGAACTCGACAACAATGTCTCAGTACTTTACTTATGTATAGAATGACTTAATTCTGTTCAAACTCATGCGGAGCTCCTGGCTGAAATCCAAACCCCCTTTATATTCGACGTCATAATTTTGGTGCGGGTCCAGTGACTGCGATTTTATTTTCATTCAAAAATTTTGTAATAGACGCAGTGGTGTCATTGTATATTTAATTTTATAGAATACTAACTGGCCTGACAGACGTGGTCCTGTCCAAGTTTCAATTACCTCGAAAAATCTCATAGATAAAAGATTATGTTTTCCATATTTTAAATTCACTTGATGTCCTTTATATTACTTAATTCCATTTTTTTTTAATTTGTTCAGCAGTATTGACGTGAATCTTGGAAATATAAAAAGAAATACAGCGATTAAAATCTCAAATAACTATTTCGGCATCAGTAAATTAACACGCATTGCAATCATTATTATTATTTAGCCAAATTTTTTACTTATTATACATACATTATACGTGGTATCTATATTATTTTATGTTTCTTCGAAACGTTTTAGTTTCTCAAATAAACCGCATGCACTATATTTACACTATGGAGGTTTCACTTTATAAAATGAAAATGAAAAACATTGTTACTATAAAATTATTTGAACATACCTCTCTCCATTATTTGTTTTGAAACACCTGAATCATTTTCTTATTTTTAACATCTTTTACTCTCTGAATTCCTTCAAAGCCCTATATTTAAGTTAACCCCTATATTTTATTATTATATTTAACTTTTATAAACAGTCTCTCTCAACCAGTCCCATTACGTCATTCAATTGTTTTCAAGAATAAATAAATTCGTATTATTACAGATCGCTTCTACTCGGAACCCAACCATTCCGCTATACAGCTTACATTAATCTTTGTAGAGACAATTTTAAAATCACTTGAGGATAGCCGGTATTTCGGCAATGCTTGAACTTGCAATGCGCTATAAATCATTAGTTTTAATGGATCTGAGTATATATTATGATACATCCGCATGTAACCGAATGTAATAGATTTTCTTTGGGAAATATAATATTCTTTATCTTTATAAAATTATTTCAAAGAAAATTTATTTCATCAAAAGAAACAACTTGAGAATTGAAATCGGGAATAAAATCTATATTGTATACATTCCATTCCATTATTGCATTCCATCACGCCTTTTGAATGGCTATCCGAACGATATTATACCCTTAAGTATGCAGTATTAAACCCTAAGGTTTGGGATTAGAAACGTTAATGTTCATGTTTATATGTTAATTTCAACTGAAACCCTCAAATGAAGCTGGCTGTATCATCCATTGGTCTATTTTGTCACTAAAAGCGAGTTTTTGTTACATACGTTGTGGAGTCGGCACCACAATGTGGTAGTTTATGACTCTTAAATAACATCTTCAACGCGGGTGGGATTCGCGGTGGCTTTGTTTTTCATAGCGTCTGGAGTATTGAGCCAGAAGACGCTGGTCCAAATCCTATCCTCGAATTTTACCTTCACTAAAATAATCTTAACTTCATATAATACTTATACATCATGTTTCTATTTGCAATAATGTATACAATAACATACTTTGTTGTGAACTTGAACTTACTAACCAATTCATTGACTTCAAAAATCTGTGTAATAATTTAATTTGCAATGATTAGCAAAACATGTTGACAATCGCTCATATTTATTTTTGACACTAGCTCTAGTAGTATTGTATTTATTATCTCAATACCTAGACTTATACAACTTACATTAAACATAACACAAGCCAGCCGCCTCAAAGGCTTTTATTACTTATAACGAAGCCGTCTAGGGACAAGCATCAACACGCGGCTTTGCCTTCATGAAAACTGACCGTTTTCCTCCTTAATTAGTACCGTCACAGTGAAATATTAGCTTATTGCCTGCAAATAATAGCCTAAAGTACGAAAAATATCGTGTTTTCCTGAATAAGGACTTAATTAGGCTTTTACTGCGCAAAACTGGAACCCTGAAACAGATAACTGGAGAGCGGCAGACCATAGTGGCAGGATGACTGACAGAATTGGAAGAAAATAGCAGAATGATGAGAAAACTGGAAACATTTGGGGAAAGCCTTTGCAAGTGGGACGATACAGGCAAACTGCAGCATCAAATGAAACACGTCCGTAATTGTAAGGAGGAACTAAGTCACGTAAGAGCATTAGATCCATCCGTAACCGATGAGCTATATAAATAATATAAATGCTTCTGTCCTGAGGCAAGACCAGGACATTATTCAAGCTAAATCCCCGGGATTTGCCGGGACTCCCCGCGAATCTCTTTACATTACCGTTAAATTGTTTTATGGAGAGAAAAATTGCGAACGAAATTAAATTTTTGCATACCCAGATAGTAGAATAGTTTTATAATAATTGTTCCATATACCTCTCAACTTAGAATATAACCTGCAAATACAAAACCGGGAGACCCGTGGCTATGTAATAAAGTATCTGATCAATTGATCTGCAAGGTTAAGCTGCGCTCGCTGCGGTCACTGTGGATGGGTGACCCATTCTTAACACACTGAAAACCCCTCCGTGCCTCGGAGATCATGTATATAGTCGTTGGTCTCGGATGTTATACGAACATCTATGACGATTGCTAGATAAATTGCCTGATAACCAGTCTATCATCCAAATATCTTTTGAAGCGGCGGTAGCCTAATGGCTAGGGCGGAAGACTTGTGATCATGTGGTTGCTGGTTCGAAACCCATCCATTACACTACTGACGTAAACTCACTCGTAACACAAGCATTTTAGCTTAGTACGAGGGGTTAACTAGAATACTCGTATGTGCGACCCACATTGCTAGTAAGCTTTAAAAACAATGTATTGCGTTGCGAAGTTTGAAGGCAGTCGTTTCATGTAAAATACTGACAATTAACCACAGCTAGTAAGACTGGAAGCTGACCGAAACTGCGAATTATTTTGACATATTGAATTGTTTATTTTGGGAAGTAGCCTTTTGAAATGAACTGTTTTGAACTAAGGGTTCATCATCATCAGCCTATTATATCAGTTTATTCCTGGAAGTATCCTTCCACTTATGTGTACCGTTTCAATTTATCCTCGGCATTTCGCATCCAGCTTCAACTAGCAACCTATCGCAGATCTTCACTCCATCTTAACTTGCATATCTCTATTTCTGTCTGTGAAATCTACCAACCCGCATGAGACCAGCATATCCTATATTTTGTTCAGAAAGGAAAACAGTACCCAGAAGCGCGGCAGTAGATTGGGATCAGCATTCAACTTATTTTCTCACTACTATCATGTAGCTCGCCCGATCAAGAACCCTGCGTGACCAATTCACCAGCTCTGTGGTGAGCTGCGTGACGCTTGGAAAACTTGATAAAGCCAGCTTTGTGGCCAGTATAGTACCAAGCAGAACACTAAATGCGTTCAGCTTTATATCTCAGTGTTAAGCTCTTCCCTAAAAACAAGGAGCCTTCGTTCAAAATTTAGTCTTACATACTGAAAGAAAGAAAAGAAATCTTTGCAAAGCCGACATTTGAAAACGGGTGAGAGAGTTATATAACATTTACATCCACTGCAAATACTTGCTAACACCCAAATTTGAATAAAGTTGGTCAAAGCATTGTGTGAAGTACTTAGCTGGTCTTACATAAGCTTAGGCACATAGGAAACGGTGAATGGGAGTTTATGAAATTATCCTTATTCAAAAAGTGGTTACTTTGGCTATGGCTTAGGTTAAATTAAATGCATTAGATAGCAGATATTCTTCTTCTAATGTATTCTAATGGACCGGCAGAGTGATATCACGGCCTCACAGAAAACCGGCGGTGAAACAACGCTTTTGTTGTGAAGTAAGGAGATCATAGGCCCAAACCCTTTTAAATGGCCAGCAACGCACTTGCGACTCCTTTGGTGATGCAGATTTCCATGGGCGGCGGTATAGCTTACCATCGAATACATCGTAAAATGTACATTTACACCTACCTACTATAATGACTATTGTAGTACTATGAGCCTCATTAGTCTATTAAATACAGCTTGATTTCCTCGGAGCTTGGTATTGCACCTAGTTAATAGTATAGACACACCTCCTCCTCTAAGCATTCTGGCGAACGATGGCTGCCCATTAATACACCTTTACCGACCCCTTACCCTTTAGATATATTGCTTGCCGGCCATGCCAGTGTCATATTATGAAGACAGCAGATAAAGAATAGTGCTGTACCTTAATGTCATTTGATTTTATTTTAATTTCTGCTTTTAATTATAATATAATACAATATTGAAAACTGGAAATGTTGTTTAATGATAACCTGGGTGAGAATTAATGTGAGGTTAAATAAAATGTCAATGTAATGAAGTATATTATTCGAAAATTATGGCCGGAAATAAAAATTCCGTTGATTATCGATGAAGTTATGGAAGCCCTATTTTATTTGTAGGTATTTTGCTGTGAATTTGTGGCTTGGCGCTGAGGGCACGAGCATGCTTTTATCCTCTGGCAGTCAAAAGGTATAAAGCGAAATAGTATATATTATGTTACAAAGAAACAGAATGAAATGGTCCAACGTATCTTGACCTACTTTCGTGGTCCACATTTCACCTAAATCTCCTTTAATTCATCCCATATTTCTGCGCATTACCACATGTGACATTATCCATATCTCTATACTTAATGCTATCATTGCAAAAGCGTTTCCGTCTGTTCGTTTGTTATTTCTGATAAATTCAATTCTTTCTTTCTTTCTACATATCTAACGAAGGAAAAGAAGGACATTTGACACTAAAATGGTTTAATTTTAATACCACTTAACACAGAAAATAAACAGAGGAATAAACACCTCCACCTGAGGAGGTCACTGGTAAATAATAGCTACATATTCAGGAGTATTACTTTTTCTTATGGTATAGGGGGGCAAACGAGCAAACGGATCACCTGATGGTAAGCGATAACCGCCGCCCATGGACACCCGCAACAACAGGAGTCGCAAGTGCGTTGCCCGCTTTTAAAAGGGTTTGGGCCTCCGGTAACCTCAACTCACTCGGCGAAACACAACGCAAGCGTTGTTTCACGCCGGTTTTCTGTGAGGCCGTGGTATCACTCCGGTCGAGCCGGCCCATTCGTGCCGAAGCATGGCTCTCCCACGTGAAAAACTACTTGTCGTTAGACTTGAGACAGCCTTTAGTAATTCGAATATCTGGTACTTAAAACTCTAATTGAACGTTGTAGCAGATTCCTATGACCCGAAAAGAGTATTTGAGAGATTGATAGGTACGTAATATAAACCGGCGTGAAACAACGCTTACGTTGTGTTTCGCCGAGTGAGTGAGGATACCGGAAGTCCAAACCCATTTTAGAAGACCGGTACCGCACTTGCAACTCTTCTGTGGCAGCGGGTGTCCATGCTCGGGAGGTAATAGCTTAACATCAGGCGACCCGTCTGCTCGTTTGGCATCTCTATTTTTTTAAAAGCATGCCATACTATTCAGTCCCTATAATCAAGATTCACGCAACCAAACCTGCAAGCAAATACTAGTGTAATAATAATAGGAAAAAACAAAAATACAAAGTTAATCCAGGCCATATTTCTTGGAGTAATAACAAATATTTATTTGGCCCGAAGGGGGAAGGATCTTGAGTCGCACCAGCTTGGCGGCCGGCCAGGCGATTTGCAACTAAAAGATGTTGGTATTCCAGCGGTTGACTCCAAGTTTCACGTCCACGCTACTTGATTTAGCAAGATGTCGAGTTTGAAATCGCTTCTCTTGATTTTACTCGAAATAAATGTTAATATTTTTGCGGCTTTTACTCGAACGAAATGTTAATATTTTTGCGGCAGTGACAGATTTCCCGAAGATGTTGATTAGATACAATTCTATATTCTAGACATTTCATGTATTCAACGCAAACCTTTCGGCTTAAATATTAAACCAAAAAAGGTACGGCACTAGTTTCTCAAGCGTCAAGTATATAAAGATAATATCTAAAGATAAATAACGAAGAAGTTAATTAATGACATAGAAGAAGCCATTAATTAAATTGTAATACCTCGTAACTACATCATTTGGCAGTGAAGACATTAAATTCCATAACTATTAAATGTATGTAAGTAAATTATGAAATGGTATGAGTATGGATTTTTGGGTTGAGTTAGGAACAAGTCATTTGCTGAGCCAAAATATCTACAATCTCAAGAAACTGCCAAAAAGAGTGAAAACTTTTAATGGTTGCGTCAATCAATCAAGCCATTAGATAGTCGCGCTAAAAATAAAGCTACTATCACACTAACATAATAAAGTAACTACCCGGTGTTTGTCAATGAAAAATATTATGGGGGTATTTATGAGACATTTTCAACAGAAGTCAAAATAATTATCTTCATATGTCTGTGTTATATTTATTTGTGCATAACATTACATAACATACCATCACGCCTGTATTCCCCGAAGGGTTAGGCAGAGGCGTACTAATGTACACCCACAGTTCGCCGGTATGTTTAGGTCCCATGTAATAGGGGGCGAGCCTATTGCCATTAACCGGGCACAAATTCCTAACTCCGAGCTGCTACTGGGAATTTTATAGAAAAACCCAATAACACTTTGCTCGACCTGGGAATCGAACCCAGGACCTCTAGCGTAGCAGTCGCGGTCCGGACCACTTGGCTATTGAGGCAGTTTGTGCGCGCATTATATAACGATTTATACGCATTAAAATGCTTTTTTCCTTTATCATTTCTACTAATCTATCTATACTAATACTTATACATCTATACTAATATATAAAGCTAAGGAGTTTGTTTGTTTGTTTGTTTACTTGAACGCGCTAATCTCAGGAACTACTGGTTCGATTTGAAAAATTCTTTCAGTGTTAGATAGCCCATTTATTGAGGAAGGCTATAGGCTATATATCATTATGCTACGCGGACGAAGTCGCGGGCAGAAGCTAGTATTATTATAAAGCTGAAGAGTTTGTTTGTTTGTTTACTTGAACACGCTAATCTCAGGAACTACTGGTCCGATTTGAAAAACTCTTTCAGTGTTAGATAGCCCATTTATCGAGGAAGGCTATAGGCTTATAATTACGCCAAGACTAAGTAACTATTCCACTGGGACGAAGTTGCGGGCGGAAGCTAGTGTTATTATAATATTGTCTATCAGTGTTGGCAAAATAATCGCATTTCACTTTACAGAGATAGTATAAAAAATAACATTTTCTCTCCAAATCAATTCCAATTATAATGAGAAGCAAATTCATTTAAATCTTTTTCAAAATCCCTTCACGATTCAATTTCAGCCTTGAACGACTACAAGCCGTCCTGCCAAGTTGTGGAGATTAGCCAAGTCACTCCATGACAGACCAAGTTCGCTCGAATAGGTCTTGGAATTGTAAGTAACGTAAAACTGATGATTTTCCATATAAAAGTCCTTTGTCGGACATTGTGATTACTTTTGAAGTATTTGCCGATAATAACACTTTTCAATGGCTACCTTTAAAAAAATACGTTTTTTTAAATACCATCACGCCAATGTTTTCCGAAGGGTTAACATAACATAACATACCATCACGCCTGTATTCCCCGAAGGGTTAGGCAGAGGCGTACTAATGTACACCCACAGTTCGCCGGTATGTTTATGTCCCATGTAATAGGGGGCGAGCCTATTGCCATTAACCGGGCACAAATTCCTAACTCCAAGCTGCTACTGGGAATTTCATAGAAAAACCCAATAACACTTTGCTCGACCTGGGAATCGAACCCAGGACCTCTAGCGTAGCAGTCGCGGTCAGGATCCCTTGGCTATTGAGGCAGTTGGTTGTTTTCCGAAGGGTTAGGCAGTAGTTTAGGTACTAATGAACACTCACCGTTCGCCAATAGGCATGTTTTCACGACTCTATTGCTGAGTCTAACTCCGTATGTATGTTAATGTAAAAATAATATTCAACTACCCCTCGAGAAGAGACAATGCGACTTTCCCAATAAATATATTTAATAATATAATAATAATAATAAATATTCTAGGACATTTTTACACAGCACCATCTAGTCCCAAACTAAGCAGAGCTTGTACTATGGGTACTAGGTAATGGATATAATACTTATATACTTTTTTTTTTGTAAATGCATACTTATAATACATAAGAAACACCCAGACGAACACAAACACTTATATTCATCACATACATTTTTGTGTTCTGTGGGAATCGAACCCACGACCTCATGGTCAGCAGTCCGGTACTCGAATCACTAAACCACAGAGGTCGTCAAAATATTGTACTTATAATAGTACTTATATATTGTTCAGTAGAAATCATTCCTTTACTCAATGTGAGACAGCTTCCTACGTTCTGTAAACGTTTGTTCTTCTCAAACGAACGGGATGAATGGAGAAGTCATTCAATTTTCAAAGCTCTTTCAACACGAAATACAGACATATTCTAGCGGAACTGTATAGGTTCCATTTAGAAGCTCGTCATATATTCCCATTGTTACTATTTCCTCTTGTCGCCAGTCTGCTCGAGCCCTTAAATAACTTAGTGAGGCTTCAATGCACAGATTAAAGTTTCAGGCGTATTGTCCGACAATTTTCGTCGTTCCATCGCGTTGCTGACAAATTCATTGAATTGACAAGAATAATATATAAATATTATTATTAACATAAAGCTATATTAGGAGTAAAATTGAAAAACCAGCTTTCATGATCTCTTCTTTGTATGAGTCTGTATACATCAGAGAGGTCAAGCTGTATCTGATCTCAGAATCCGTTCTATTAATTGAGCTAAGAAGTTCAACTTTTTTTTTAAAGTTGAAATATATACTTTATAACAGTAATAACAGAATCAAAATCTATTCAGTAGTTTTTGCGCCGACCCGTAACAAACAGATAAACAGACAAGAATTTAAAAATTCTCATTTTTGTGTTCGGAGACGGTCATATACCCTAACCTGTATGCCCCGTAGAGTTAGGAAGAGGTGTACTAATGTATACTGACATGTCACATAATATATACCAATATTTAGTTCCCATGTAATAAGGGGCGAGATTATTGCCATTAACCGGGGACACTAATTAGAATCTACCTACTAATTTATTGATATCCATTTGCTCGACCTGGGAATTGAACTCGAGATTTCACGCTTAGCAGCTGCAGCACTTGTGACGATTTAGCACAGAGAAAGTAGCACGTTTCAGTGGCTAAGCGATCGGCTTCTAATATGCGCCACGTATTGTATATAGTTATTTGTATGACCCACAAGTAATTGTTCCGGGTCTGGGCTTTTGGTATTTGTAAAAGCAACAATACAGGAGAAAACCAACTGAGCAACGTTTTTTTATTAAAAAAAAGTCGTAACAGAACCTTTTCGAATAAGGTTTTAATTCCTAATAAGCATAATTACTCTAAAGTTATTTTAGTGAAGGAAAAATTCGACTCGCAGGCAGGATTCGAACGTGCGTCTCCTGGCTGGGTACGCCAGACGCTATGACCTCTAAGCCACCGCGAGCCCGCCATGTTGAAATTTGCCTTCACATTCTGAACTTACGTCTTAAAGGTGACGTCAGTAACATCTATTGAAACGCAAGTTACTTTGCCTCTCAACCGACATGACTTACCTTACGGTTAGTTCTGTCGTACGATGCTACCATACCTAATATACCTATTAACTATCTTTTTTTGTTTTTTTGCATTTTTCATGCTAATTTTATAAAGTTAAGTTATGTAGTAGTAATTCGACTCGCAGGCAGGATAGCAGCCTAGCCAGGAGACGCAGGTTCGAATCCTGATAATTACTCTACATGACATAAGACTGTCAGTCTGTCAAATATTCGGATTTACGGTAACACAACAATGTAACAATATCATTTGATCTCGTAATGGAACGCTTAAATAATTAATTATACCAGAATCCCCTGCCGCGCATATTGGTTTTTGGATTATGAGAATTATCTATTAAAACATAATTAACAGATTGATTTGTTGTTTGAGACAAGCGACTTAGCCCTTCCTAATAGCTAATATTATATTCTGCGATATTTTTTTGTTACACAGCACCATCTAGTCCCAAACTAAGCAGATTGTTGCTGCAGTTACTGTTTCCTGCTTCTGCTACCCGCCGCTGACAAGATGACATACAAAAACAAGTACCTTTTTTTTTTATGGCGTCACACTTTTTGTGTATTTGCCAGTGTCAAGTATTAGAATAATCAAGTAGGTAATAATTATTTCCCATCATGGGATTGTATTATGGCACCACACTTTTTGTGTTCGCCAGTGGCAAGTATAATGTTCAGTTGCCCCAATAATACGGTAGAAACTTTATTGAGGCTTCGATGGAGTTTAGGTGTGAACCCAAAAAGTCACGATTTTCAATTTTATATCAATTGCCTACACTCTCACACGTTCACGAACACTTAATGGTTAATTATCCACCATAATTACACATTAAACTTCGGAGAATTTCAAGTTTTGAAAAATAATATAAAATCGACAATATGCACTTTTCATTTTCCCGCCTAAACCTCAACAAGTACCTATGTTAAGAGGTTTAACATTAAAAATACAAAAAGAATCGAATTTAGAATTACTTACCTGTCGTCTGCAAGCAAGACAATTCAAGCTGAGCCTTGGTTTTGCATTATGATGTAAAAACCGTCATTGATACTACTCACATTTTATTAATAAAACTGTTCACTACTTGAATACACTAATTTAGAACGAATGCACAACACACAAACACAGGAAATTTATTTAATACGTACAACAACACAAGCATCACAAAAGTCAAAAACTTTGTGAACTAACGACACAGACTAATAAGAGATGCATACGCATAAAATGAGATAATATAACCTAAAAATACAATTCCATTTTCAATTTTGTTTTAATTTGACAGCTCAACCCCGCACCCGCGGTACAATGTCTCGAATGTGTGTTACCATAGACAAAGGATGAAGATTTAGGAGAACACTGGTACAGAGGATTGTCTTTTTTATAATTAGTTGTAGTTACCTACTTACTTTATTTCATTGATTACTTTTTACGCCCAATTTTGATAATATTTTTGGCCTTACAATTTTTTTTAAATAAATCGATGAATTACGTCTTTGCTTTATGTAGAAAAAAAATATCAACATCACAGATTTTTCCTTGTTCCATTTTTGAAATCCGATCTTTTAGTTCATAGGTATAATTTAATGCTTGTACCTACTTTATGTATTATGTAGCGTATTTACTTACTCAATGTTTTTTTCAATGTTAATTATAATCATCTGTCTCAGAACAGGATTGAACTAAACTAAATTGTGAAGGGTACCTATATTTTTTTAAGCCGTAGCAAATGCTTACCTTGATTTTTTATTTGGAAACAACATTACAGTGACTAGGTATTCAAAGGGGTGTCGGTAGAAATCTAAATGTGAAAGATTCACGTATAAGGGATACGTGAATCTTTCACATTTATATCTAATGTTTAGATAAAAATAAATACAATTGGAGTGTCTGTTTGTAATATTAAAATAACCGCTTTTTACTAAAATGAAATGAAATGAATGAAATTTATTTGGCAATGCTCAAGACACACAAAAACAGAGTAGACAGAAAAATAAAATAAAACTAAAATAATCTACAACAATAATAAATATGCACCTACTTACACATTATGGCATATTGTGTGCCTCGCGGCTGCGCCAAATAGGTTCAGTTCAGCATTTGTGTCAAGCCACTAGTGCTTGACGCTGATTTTCAACTGAACCTTAGCAAGGTGTCACGGATGAAAATCAGTGCATGTAGATAAAAAGATAAATAGTGTAATAAAATAAAAATACATAAAATACAGCTAAAATAAATAATTATTATTGTTAACAGAATTAATAATATGTAACATAAAAAAGTGTATTGTAGTTTACCGTCGGAAATATATGGCTTTCGTCGCCTCACTGTGCGTAGCAATAGCCAAACCGGTTTCTAGCGAGGCGAAGAATCTTGCGATTTTACGGTAATCAAAAAATAATACTAAGTGCTTGCTTACACGGTGCATGCTTACACGGTACATAAAATATACCAAAACAACTTTTTTTTTCAATTTTTGTCTCACTGTCTGTCCGTCTGTCTGTCTATTTGTTCCGGCTAATCTCTGAAATGGCTGGACCTATTTTGACGGGACTTTCACGGGTAGATAGCTGATGTAACAAGGAGTAACCTAAGCTACTTTTTTTTTTATACCACGCGGACGAAGTCACGGGTAACAGCTATACAAAATATAATTATATCTCATCTCATCGATCTAGTAGTCGTTAGCTCGACAGCTACTATAGAGGTACTGGGTTCGATTCCCAGGTCGAGCAGAGTTACTAAATTTTTCTATGAAATTCTCAGTAGCAGCAGTTTTGCTAAACGTACCGGCGAACTGTAGGTGTACATTTGTACACCTCTGCTGACCATTGAGGGAATACAGGAGTGATATGTAAGTATATAATTATACCATTCAAAAAATTATCAGATACCTAATTTTAAGATTCATACACGAATTTTCACCTGAAAAGGTGATTATTATCTCAAGTGGAAGTTCTTTTGATAACGAAAGTGTTTAATGTACCCATGGTTAATGACTTAGAAATCTGATTAAGCCCCTTCGGGTCCAAAATTAAGACCCAGCTAGTGCTGTTTTAGCGAAAATTATTAATTGTGTGCTGACTAACGGCATTTTTCAGCACTTTTAAACGAAATTTGGACAATCTTTTATCAATTTTCTTGAATGAATTAGACTTTTGCTACCGATTTTGTGGAAGATACTTTTTTTACGTAATGCTGAATCATCTTTAATTTGATAAAATCAACCCGCTTGGGCAGTGTGGGAGATGATTTAAAGACGTAAAAAATTTACACGCAGCAATATAATTATTGGTCCTTCGAGTCGTTGCAAGACTCAAAGGACCAACCAACTAAAGATATTCCGTAAATAGCAAAAAAAAATTACGTAGAGACAAATAAAGATTTGATTTTGAATTTAAAAGATTCTGAGGATTATTCTGAGCTATTGCTACTAAAGTATCCCAGGAATAACATTAGTATGATGACAACGCTATGGTGTTAATGGCGTCTAAAGGCTGCGGTTGCAGCTTACCATCAGGCGGCCATTATCACCATGACATGAAAGTAGAATAAATGCCGTAGAGATGAGAGCGTTGAGATGTATGTGTGGGGTAACTTTGAAAGTTAGAGTGAGGAACAGTGTAATAAGGGAGCGGTGTGGTGTGAAAGAAGGTGTAGTAACAAATATGGAGAAAGGTATGTTAAGGTGGTTTGGGCATGTAGAGAGGATAGATGAACGGAGATTGACGAAACGAGTATACATGATGAGTATGGATGGAAGAGTTGGAAGGGGCCGACCTCGACGAACGTACCACAACCAAGTTGCGGTCGTTCTTATAAAAGGTCAGGTTAAGAGCACCCTAAACCGACGTTCATGCATGAGGAGGTTAATGAACGTAGATGAAGCGAAAGTAGTATGCCAGGATCGTAGCAAGTGGAAATCTATAGTCTCTGCCTACCCCAATGGGAGACAGGCGTGAAAATATGTATGTATAATCACCATCATCCGCCTATACTAGTCCACTGCTGGACGTAGGCCTCCCCCAATGTGCGCCATTTCATCATGCCCTCGGCTTGTCGCATCCAGCTTCCGCCAGCAAGCAACCTTTCGCAAATCATCAAGTTTATCTTCTTATTACAATAAAAATAACTAGGCAAGTACTTGAAGTAATACTGTCCCTACTATTTACCTGCCACGTTATCTCAACAAACAGTAAATTATAAAAGCGGACTGGAACTAACGTCAACACTGAACCCTCCCGGGACAGCACTCTTTAGATTTATTTCTGGTGCACACTGAGGTAAGAAAGATGTGATTTCAATTTTCCCCTTCTGGCCAGTACTTACCTTGTGATTTTAACTCCTTTTTAAGTCTTATGTTCATTTGTAGATACATTTTTTCTAATTATTTTCATCTTATGGTGACAACAGGCAAACGATTCCACGCTTCGGCACGAATGGGCCGTCTCAACCGGAGTGATACCACGGTCTCACGGAAAATCGGCGTGAAATAATGCTTACGTTGTGTTTTGCCATGTGAGTGAGGATACCAGAGGACCAAAGCCTTTTAAAAGGCCGTCACCGCACTTGCAAATCCTCTGGTGTTACGGGTGTGCATGGGCGTTTGCCACCTATCCCATAAAAAAAGATCGCCCTCATACATGACAAAAATTAACACTTATCTAATAATTTCAGTTTATACAACCAGCCAAAATCGTGCTCTAATTATTTTTTTAGCATTCCGTGACATTCAAAAAACAAATGCCAACTCTATCCAGCGCTGCCATTTGTAGATCTACGTGTATCAGGTACGGGCAGACCCTTGTCCTCTGTGACGTCAGCATTTCGGTGACGTTTCACCCTGAGTTATTGCGGCATCATAATTTTAATGTCTTCTAAAACTTGCCGCGCTCGGCATATCATGCGTAGACAGAAAATGATTGAATGTCCTATTTGTGACTTTTCGAAATGTTTTCACAAAGAAAGCCACTCACTTTCTTATTTATTTACTTATTTACTATATTAATTAATTATTATTATATTGTACACCAAATTAAACATAGGACAGGATATATTGAGACATAAAACATACAATGGGCGGCCTTATCGATAACTGCAATTTCTTCCAAGCAAACTTAGGATGGACATATCTGGACTAAACTTACAATTGGGTGGACCACGGTGTAAATACCTACATAATATACACAAATATACATATGCATAATATATACATAAATATATAAATATACCTACTACCTATATATAAAAATCAGATTTTTTTTTTCATATTTACTCACCTTTTAAACCTTCTCTGGACTTTTCTGGACAAACATTTCAAGACCAAAATCAGCTAAATCGGCCCAGCCGTTCTTGAGTTTTAGCGAGACTAACGAACAGCAATTGATGTTTATATATATAGATAAACCTATATAATATAAATTAATATATAAATCCAAAAAAGATAAATAAATTTAAAATAGAAATAGTGTAATAAGCAATAAATTCTGTATGTAATTTACGATGGTAAAGTGTCACAGTTACAGTGATAAATAATGTCCTTCACAAGCTTTTTAAAAAACACACGGAGTGATTGAGCACGCCTGATGGACACTGGAAGTGCATTCCACAATCGTGCAGCCTGAACTGTAAACGATTCGATTTTTAGTCTCAATATCCAATGTTTACTCAGTTTTGAAACTAGATACATTTATCTTTGTATTGGGTAACATTCCCCAGTGCGATGGCAACATCAAGCACCATGTTATCAATATTTCCGGTCATCAATCCGCCTGTCAGTTGCCGATTACACCAATTTCCTTCTATGTAACATAGCTGTTATGACACCCATAGTTGATGGTATAGAGGTCCCTATATCTCTTCTTCTTCTCTACTATTATAACATCATCACGCCTGTATTCCCCGAAGGGTTAGGCAGAGGCGTACTAATGTACACCCACAGTTCGCCGGTATGTTTAGGTCCCATGTAATAGGGGGCGAGCCTATTGCCATTTACCGGGCACAAATTCCAAACTCCGAGCTGCTACAGGGAATTTCATAGAAAAACCCAATAACACTTTGCTGGACCTGGGAATCGAACCCAAGACCTCTAGCGTAGCAGTCGCACTCAAGACCACTATGCTAATGAGGCAGTCTCTACTATTATATAAAATTATAAAAAAAGCTGTGTCTTTACATTGAAGATATTAAAAAAAAACACGTGGGTTATGGTAATAAACGTCTCTGAATCCGGAGACGTATATGGTATACTTATCTCAACTAATTAAACGGAACGGGAGATACAGCTTGACCTCTCTAATGTATAGAGACCCATACAAAGAACAGATTATCACTGTTGGTTTTTGAGCTTCAAGTGAGTGAAGCCGGTCAGTATTTAGTCAGGATTTACAAAATTAAATACCTTACACTTGTCAGAAATATAGTCGTGTTTACTTATGTTTTAGGGATATTTTTGGGCAAACTACAAAAAATCGGGCAGAAACTTTTAAAAAATTACAACCTGTACGCTAAATTCCTTTGCCTGACTCACCAAAAGTCAATTACGTGCGTGTGAGCTCATTTCACAGTCGATAGGCCACACCTGTATAGGCCACTTGGGAGCCCTGAAAACACTTTACTGACGTACCTACCTACAACATTTGACTGAGAATTGTTTTACGAGAGTATCGTGTTGTAAGTTGTAGTTTCTTGTAGTTAAATTAGGAATCTTGTAGTTACATTTAGGAAATAACTGGTGTTACGAGCGCAGCCGTAATAACATATTTACGTACATATAGAACGCATGTTTATATCGACATAGACAAACTTATTCGTTTTCTTAGTTAATATTTGAATCTAGTAGCATAACAGTCATAACGAACTAGCATACATACATTAAACACATGAACCTTTAATAGCCATCTCCTGTCTGAAAGGAAACAATTATATTTTCTATCGTACCAGCGTCTTTTATTAATATTCTACAGCATCCAAGAATAAACAACTGGTTTAACATTTTAGCTCGTTTTTACTGTGTGAATACTGGCTTAGAATACTGTTCCTCACTGTCACTCAGAACTTATTTTTTTCCTAATTCTATATAATGATGTATTGTATAACTAACACACAACTCCTTAAAGTGTCACGCTTATTCATTCGGTAGCAACGCTTTTAAAAGAGGTAATAATTAATTAATACCATCACCCCTGTATTCCCCGAAGGGTTTGGCACACCCATAGTTCGCCGGTATGTTTAGGGGGCGAGCCTATTGCCATTAACCGGGCACAACTAGCAAACTCCGAGCTGCTACTGAAAATTTCATAGAAAAACCCAATAATACTTTGCTTGACCTGGAAATCGAAACCAAGATCTCTAGCGTAGCAGTCGCGCTTAGGACCACTAAGCTAATTAATACTTTGTGAAATTAATTTCTACTTTGGTCAAAGAATCAGCATTGCCACCCAACGTGGCAATGCAGCCAGTCTTCTGGGTACCCTACCGGCTGATAGCGATGGGGAGTTCTTTGACGCCCTTTTTTAGTCTTATTTTTCTAGTTTTAATTTAGTTAGTTTTTGTTTTATTTAGATATTTAGGTAGTTATTTTAAGTTATTTAAGTTTTAGATAGTAATTGAACAGTTATATTTCTTATACTTAAGCGTTTTAACAGAATAAACTATTAATTTCTACTTATCATAAGAGAGGTAGGGCATAGTGGAATTGAATAATTCCACTCACAATTGGAGCTACCCAACTGGGGAAGTACTTCCACCTTGCAGAAAACCTTATCCAAATAACATAGCTCCGCGCTATGTTGTGTTCCTAACGGTGAGCAAGGTCGCCAGAGCTTTGCGAGGAATTGTGGTATTGTGGACCAGTGGTGTTTAAGCATCACACTTACTGTCTCCTGTGCACCCTCTCAAAAAGGGTGTAAAAAGATTTTTAGAGGGTCGTTTGTTACCATAGCGGTATGAAAAAAAAAATCTACACATATTAATTGACTTCATCAATAGAAATTATTTATAGAAAACATTGTTACAAAACAAAATAAAAGAATAATTGGACTTGTTACTAAGTCACGATTTATATAGATTATACGATGGTATCCACGCTTTTCCACACAAGTTGGAAAAAGAAAATGTGTAATGACGTTTGGCGTGGCATGGTGGGTGCGAGCGAAATCTGCTGAAACTCATCCAATTACTGCGAGAATGTTTTCAGATAGCTACAGAACCGCTGCGGACAGAGTGACCATCATTTATGTTACAAGTTGCCGTTTTGTCCAGAATTGTAATCCATATATTTATCAGGGTCATCGCAAATATAGAACAACTCAAGCCGCATTTGCCATTCTTTCTTTAAGCTTATATTGACTAAAAAAAACTTCAAAGACTCCATAGTTATTAAAAAAAACATGTATATGGAAAGTAAATTACACTCAAAAGCACTGGTGGAGGACCGGAATACGCAGGTTCGAATCAAAATTATATTTTACTATCTAAACCCGCCCGCGGTTACATCCGCATTTGCCCGTTCACCAAAGAACCGTAGTGTGATGTTAAATAGCTTAAACCTTCCTCATGAATTACTCTGTTCAGTAGTTTTTGAGTTTATCGCGAACAGACAGTCATACAGACGCGGCGGGGGAGTTTGTGTAATAATGCGAAATAGGTTTTTAGCGCACAATTTCGTTTGAGAATAAAAAGGTAATTCTTTTAAAATACGGAGATTCTCATTGAATAAACTAGTAACTATCTTCCGGCTAGTATGTCAGATAATGAAGATTAGGCTTTCGCACGTCCCCGAAAGTCTCGATAATCCCGAATCCTCTAGAACCATGGCCACTGCTCTGCAGAGGCATAACAATGCATTTACCAATGAATCGGTATTTTGAAAACTATTCGCGACTGATTCAATTCTATCCGCTGGCTCGATTCGGTATACGGCTTTGACATTCCTTCAGCTTGAAACTTACAAGCGACAGCCTGAAATATTTAAACATGCTGAAAAGTTAAACATGCATTTTTTAAGTTAGTTGGAATTGATGTAACTTGTTTTTTTTTTTCGTAATCAGACATTGGTCTTATAATGTTGTTACGTTATTTCTTTCTTCTAACTAGCTCATTGGTGTAGTATGTAGATCATGTGTTCAATTCCCAGGTTAAGCAAATTTGGATTTTTCTATGGAATTCCACAACGCTGATCTAATGCGTGTATATTCTCACATGCCATGGAGAACATCTCTCAGGCATGCAAGTTTCAGTAATACGAGAGGCTCGTGGCTAAGTAATAACTAAACTAATCAACTGATCTGCAAAATTAAGCTACTCTCGCCGCGGTCAGTGTGTGGATGGGTGACCATTCTTTGTTAAGAATGGTCCGAGGCATGGAGGGGTCTCGATATGTTTATCGAGACCCCTCCATGCCTCGGAGAGTAAATAAAGCCATCATGATTGGTGGAAGGTTAGAAGCCCAAAAAAAGCCTGACAACCAGTCTATCCTCCGAATATCGGTATTGTCCAGAAATGGGTTGCTAATGCATGCGGTTGTCTGATGGCAATCACTTCGTATAACATACTGATATTCAGCCGCATCTGGGTAAACTGGAATCTGATCTCAACAACAGCAACCTAGTTGGGCAAAGGCTCGGAGGATAATGAGGGACCCAATTCTACTACCTATTTCAAATTTAACAGAGTGGTCGCCCAATGTCATGAAATTAAATAAGTACTGACAATTCTGAAGATATTGAATCACAATTTTTACGCAATAAGTTATTAGATTTGAGGCCCAGGAAGTGCTTTGCCATACATACAAATATCTTTAAGTCATTCGAAGTGTTTCTATTGAATTATTTTCATCAAGGACATGAATTACGGAAATTGAGGGAATTACCTTTGAAACTACTCGTATCAAAGGGAAGCTATAATAGAATTGTGACGACTCAATTGCTATCCGTCCGCCATTTTAGCTGTCAAATTCATATTGAGTATTTTGTGCGTATGGTTAGCAAATAAAATAATATTACGACTGCTATTTTCAAAATCAAAGTTAAAATGTTTTAATTCAATTAGACCACATGAACTTTTAAAAGTCAAAACTTGTTATGAAAAAAGAGTGGTTCTCATGGAGAAGAGCCAGCAAGATACCTACTGCTTTTAAAAAACATGATGATAATATTATTCTTTTCAACTTTGTTTTACGTCACAAGCGTAAGCGTTGTTTCACGCCGGTTTTCTGTGAGGCCGTGGTATCAATCCGCTCGAGCCAGCCCATTAATGCCGAAGCATGGCTCTCTACCGGAGGCCCAAACTCTTTTAAAAGGCGGGCAACGCACTTGTGACTCCTCTGGTGTTGCGGGTGTCCATGGTCGGTGGTTATCGCTCACCAGATGATACGTCTGCTTGTTTGCCCCCTATCCCATAAAAAAAGAGAAAAGCATGGTTCTCCCACGGTAAAAAATATGTTTTATCAATATTAGTTTGTTTCGTGATGACTGGGGCATACACAAAAGATGACAGGATAAAAGGAATCCGAAGAAATAATAAAAAATAAATATTACACAAGATGAAATACATATTATTATATACATGAGATTTTTATCATAGACATGATGTAAATTCGGCGTCTCATGCAGGGGTGCCAAACATTTTATCATATTTCTTTCAACAACGTTTGGGCGACTACTTTCATGTCATGCGCAGTAGCTGTCATAATTTATGACGTACATACTTCAGATTATACTGTTTTCCTAGTATTTTATCAGTATGCTAAAGTACCTACTTATAATGAAATACTAGGCTAGCTTTTTGCTGTTCTAGAGAAATCATTAGGAGTAAATTGCTCTCATATATTTTTTCTTTAAGATAAGGTTTTGTGCTTGTCAGATATTTTTTTTTTATCCGAGTCAGCCAGAATTGGTAGATATTTTACCCTGTGAATCTATGACTGGTATAATACGGGTTGGATTCCCATACGTGACAAAATATATGTGTGATAATATATAGATTTTTGTTTCAAAGTTGGATGTAATTTGTGTCCATTACTTATATGTTTGTTAAGTACATCGTAACACAAAGCTTATTTCATAGTGCGGGCGTTGTTCTTATTGAAATAAATACTGAGAATTTTATGGAAACCCAAAAAACTGTTTGCTGGGAATCCATACTAGGATCCCACATTCTGTAGTCGATTATTTTACTCAATAGCTTGATTTGAATATCTAGTATAAAGTAGCTAACATTTACTAAAATAGTTCAGTTAATTTATTTGCAAACCATACCCACTTGATTTGCGAAAATACTTATTAGAAAGAGTGAAAATGCAGACCTCAATAAACAACCACTTGTATTTCGCTTCAAAATGTGGCAACAAGCAATATTGACGTCAATATTTCCTTACCTAGTTTTTGGATTGGATCAAAGTACCTTAAAGTTTACCATCGAATACTTTAAGCACAGAGATGTCAAGTTTATTTGCTTGTTGACTTGTAACAATGATATTTCTTGTAAGTATCCAGTGTTATTCAACTTCTACATAGAGACATTCAACAATGCCTCTAGTCCAGCTGTCTTAAGCGCGACTGTTAACATGGATACTGTAATGGATCCGAAACGTTGGGAATTAAATAATATCAATAAAACACGATAAAATCTGTAAAAGGTAGTGTTACTCCAAAATTATTTTAATTTCAGGGAATCTTCAGTTTTCTAAACTGGCTTCCAATTCTACTATTGCTGTATCAGGAATATCTATAGACCAGACTCGGATAACCTTTAAAGAAGTCGGGAGATGTTTACAGCGGGAGTTATATAGCGTAGGAGTGTTCTTAGATGGATATTGTGCTTCTGCTAATGAGGTCATATACTACGTGAGTAGAAAGACGTAACCCATTTAAAAATAGGAATTAAAAATAGACTTTGATCTCTTGATTTTTGACCTTTGACTTTAAATAAATAAATAAATATTCTGCGACATTTTACACAGCACCATCTAGTCCCAAATTAAGGAGATTGTACTATGGGTACTAGACAATGGATATAATACTTATATAATATTTTTTGTAAATACATACTTACTAATACATAACATACAATACATACTACTTTTTGTAGTTTATACATAAGAAACACCCAGACAAAAACAAACAATCACATAAATATTTGTGTCCTGTGGGAATCGAACCCAAGACCTCGTGGTCAGCAGTCCTGTTCTCGATCTAATTGATCTTTTCTAAGCAAAAGGACAGTCTTTCTAGTCTCTTTTGATATTGACGTATTCAACCACACGTCTTTTTAAAAAACTACTTTTTATATATAATGAAAAAATTTTGAGCTTCATTGTTAAAATAAATTAAACCCTGAGTTAAAGGATGAAAATCGATTACTGCAATAGTGAGCTCATTTTTCAACACCCCTTAAACTGAGTACGTGACTCTGGCCCAAGCCGAAAGATTATCATATAATTGATCATCCATTGATTTCTAATCTGGAAGATTCTGGAAGATCTGGTCTCTTTGAGTACTTTCAGTATTTTCAGAGTGCACCTTAATCGTTTAGAGGACATTTTAAACTACTTTTTAACTTTTAAGACAACTAGGAAAAGAGGAGTCAGCCTTGATCTTGCAGTAAGAAACTGTGTAATTTTAATAGTAGTAAGATTTTAATTCCTAAATTGGCAAAAGCTAATAGAATTGTATATGAACGTTTAGGATTTATAGTTAGATTCGTAAGCATTGGCAACGCTGCTAATTGTCATGCAAGTAAAACCAAAACAAGGATGTGGCTAAGGTCTAGAATATTTGATTTCTGAAACGATGGCAGTGACCAGTTTTGCATTGCAAACAGATAATTATGATTTTCATTTGCCTCTATCAATTTATTGAAAGATTTCAGTATTAATTTTAATTTTCTTTGTGATGTCTTATGGAAGCCTTAATTCAGCAATTAACTGATTGATGATTGCGAATAATTTTCAGGCTTCACAAAACATGTGGCTAGATTCAAATTACAAATGGCTAATCATGGACTATGTTGGACTTAGAAATGAAAGTTATAATGATACAGAAAATAATACAAACATTATTAATGAAGGACACAATATGACTTTGATTGATATGCTTGCTAACCTTAATTTAAGCGTGGATACCGATACCGTTATTGGTTCAAGAGGTAATGATATAACAACAATAATTAGAATAACTTAGCTTTAAATTGATCATAATAAACTTAATGAAGAATAACTTCCAAAATGTAAGTCCAATTTGAAAATCATTTTTAATGGAAACAAATAACTGAAAAAGGGAAACCCTTTGCTCTAGCGGTAACAGCTGATTAAATATAGTAAAAAAAATAAAGAGCAAAGTATAATCACCATTACACCTGTATTCCCCGAAGGGCAAACGTAAAATTTACGTACAGATCCTCAGTATATTTAGGTCCCATAGTGAGACTACGATAACATTTTTTGATCATTTTGTTTTATCTGGGGATCTGACCCAGAATCTCTAGCGCAATAGTTGTGTTTAGAACTACTGTTAAGTAAAGCATAACGATGTTTATATTACGGAAGTTTCAGTACAAAGGAAAGGAAATTACGTTGTCGCAGTGTTTAAACTAGTCAATCATAAATATAATTTCCTGTTAATAGTTCCCATAACTGATAGGGTAGAAAGGCTTTGAAGTGATCTGGGAACTGTATTTCCTTTAAATTATTGTAATAAATCTTCTACGAAAACCTAACTGACAATAAATACTCATGACGAAACAAGAAATTAAGTATTTTCCTTATTTTTAAAGGTAAATCCGAGTACATATTGTACGATGTATTCAATTTTGGGAAAATCCAAGGAGGGAATTTGATTGTAAATGAAATTGGATCTTGGAATATAGTCAATGGTTTCAATCTCAGTATAGAATTAAACGCTTACAAATATTATCGTCGATGGGACTTCCAAAAAATATCTATGAGGATGATCTTGGTAGTGAGTACATATTTTGAGTTTATAAATTCGAAACTTTGTTACAACATGGGTGAATTTATTAATACAAATTCTCACATATACAAACACCTGGATCCGGAACAACTATCTGTAGATCATACCAAATTTGCTCCATGTGGGGATCGAATTAATTCCAATCTGTTTAGGTCAAGCCAGCCCCAAAAAATTTTGACCCTGAATCCTTGGAGGGCCGTGAAGCAGTCCCAGGAGTTGCTATGATAACGCAATCAGCTGCCTCCAGTGTCTACGTTGTGGCTCATACCCACAACATCAGGTGAAACCATTTGATGTTTTTGTCCTATAACGTTATATTTCTGACATAAGTAGTATTTACTCCTTTCTTCTCATACACAGAAACTATGTGTGGATGAATTGAAATCATCAACATAATATACCATTATACCTGAATTCCCTGTAGGGTTTTTGTATTCTTTATAGGAACCTTTTAGTTGTCTGTCTGTTTGTCTGTCAAGACCCAAGGGAATCAAAACCTGCAGGTTACTCCCGTGAGCTCAGAATCTAGCTTTGTTTTTAGATTTTTTGTGACGGGGTTTCCTTAAATTTTAATTGATTTTTTATAACAGGTTCGTTTCTACTATCACAGACAGATGGATCGGTTCATATAACAGAAACAGCTCTAAGGTAATAATTGTATAGTGAGCGGCAAATAATTGAACATTGAATGAAAGAGATGACATTTTTTTACAAACATCATTATTTTAGCCTTTTCTTTCTTCTTTGCTCAGGATGTTTGCTATGCTCTTATACATATGATGTAGTTATTAATTTATTTTTATAAAATTTAAGACGGGTAATTAAATTTCTTTTCAAAAGCGACTCTTCTTAATTTGAAAAACTTAAAAAGTTTTTTTTTTAAATTTAATATTGTGTAACTATAGGTATTGCAGAGAGTAACTATTGAAGAGATCTTATAAAAATGTCTCTAATACCATGCCATTAATATGTCGTACACACAACTACTATTGTGAGATCCTGGGTTCAACTCCCAGGTTAAGCAATCTCTGTAAGAGTTGTAGCTGCTCGGAGTTTGGATTTGTACCCGGTTTATGGCAATAGGGTAACCTTCTTTACATAGTAGGTTCTTTACATTTTTTTTCAGGTAGTGAACAACGCGTTATATTTTCGGGAACAAGATATCACTCCAGTCCTACGTCGCCAATCCACTGAGCAAGAAAAACTCGATATATTGTGTTCACCACTAACAGCTATCGAGTAAGTAGCTCTATTTTTACGTGATAGGTGGGTAAACGAGCAGACGTACCTGATAGTAAGCGATTACCTCCACCCATGGACACCCGCAACACCAGAGAATTCGCAAGTGCGTTGCCCACCTTTTAAAAGGGTTTGGGCTTCCGATATCCTCACTCACTCGGCGAAACATAACGTAAGTGTTATTTCACGCCGGTTTCCTGTGAGGCCGTGGTATCACTCCGGTCGAGCCGGCCCATTCGTGCCGAAGCATGGCTCTCCCACGATATTTTTTTTATTATATTCTACATACATTAAACCATTTGCGCCCGGAAATAATTTTGTATTGTATTGTTGTTGTATTTTTATAACAACGTCAGAAATTGTTTTCTTTACAGAACTAGATATTATTATCGCATTCCAACAAAAGGTCCTGGAAAGTTTGAGAATCAGTTCTTAAGACCCCTAAGTCCTACTACCTGGTGGTGCATCATAGGAGTCTCAGTGTTATGTGCCTTGATCCTACTGCTGACAGCACGCCTAGAACAGCGTCCATCGTCCTTTCAATACGCTGTCTTCACCGTCATAGCTTCAATGTGCCAGCAATGTAAGTATGAGTGAAATTGAAAGCATGGAACACCTTCTAAATGTACATGCGATGTATTGGCTAGAAAGCGAATGTGCCTCTTGGGGCCGGGTTATTTAAGACCAAACAACACTGACTACAGATTCATACCTCCAGGCCCCATTGTGAAGCACATGGAAGAGCTGGGAGAGGATGAAGTGTTCCTCATCCTTTCTTAAAGAACTGAAATATATTTTATTTATTAGTTATATTATTACTTACTGTTGCCCCTGGCTTTACTCACGAATATAGGACGAAAAATAGCCTATTTCCTTTTTGAAGGTCCAATCTATCTCTTTAATTCATCACAATTAATTTAGACGTGAGATGGTAACCAACAAACGAATAACTTACATACATATGTATATACACTCATGCCTTTCTCCCAAAGGGGTAAGCAGACTGTAGACCGCCACTTGTTACGATTTTCTTTTCTTTTACATACATACCTACTTTAAAATTTATAGTATTGGTATAAATTATTTGCAGTTTTTCAAGATGTTGATGATTGTGGAACTAAGAAGACATCAACAGGTGAGCTCTTAATTCTATAATCTTTTCTTATTGCTTAATTTCCAAAGGCATTGATGCGAGAGGTACCGCTGAGCTTATACTTTAGGTTACTAGAAAACTTACTTGACAAGCATTAATTAACGGATTGTGTATAATTTTTCTGAGGAATATACAGTGAATAACATATCTATTGGACTGCCAAATCTTAAATTTATTACTGTAACTCTTCGTAACAATCAACTCATTATTCCGTCCAACTGCTGGGTCTCCTCTCAGAATGAGAAGGGTTAGATTATTTTAATTTTTGTTGACGGGGTTGGAAATATTTTATGCACTGATGCACGATGCCTGATGTATGCGTGCCGTCAGTTAGGACAGGTCAACTCAAAGCTCTTTCTTCAAAAGCCTGTCCAGATATTGCCCTACATCGTAACACTCGCATACTATCTAATAATATTATTCTTGTAATATCAACTATTATTGTCTGGACTTTAAAAGAGACCATGATTCTCTGAGTTTGTTTCGGTGTTTCTTCTCAGAGGTCGTCAGTTAGGATATGCCGGCGCCATCTAGCTCAAAAAAATGTAAAACATTGACTTGTAAAAGTGTCTTTAAAAGATCTATTTACAGAAATAAATATAATTTATCATCATCATCATTTATCATTTATCACTATCCACCACTCCGGGGAGAGCGGTGGAGTGTGTCGGACTCCGCTTTGAACAGAGCGATTTTCCGACTAAAACCAATCTCGGCGTTTCGCGTCACCACTTTGGTGCTGGGCCTACGGGAGCGCTATAGCATTCGTCCGCGGCCCAGGGTTAGGTTTTAGCCCAAGATCACTCCACCACGCTATCCTATGTGGGTTGGCAAACTTCATACGCCATCGAGAAAATCTCTTAGGCATGCATATTTCCTCGCGATATTTTCCTTCACCGTTTAAGCGCGTGATAACTAAATTGAATATGCACATGACTTTGAAAATTCAGAGGTGTGTGCCTTTGACTTGGCAGTTTAAACTTCATTTGACTAAGCTATCACTGCGATAAAGCTTAACAACAATAAACTAGTTCAATTTTCTTAATATCTTTATCCAGCTCGCAAGGTCACAGTCCTAGTGACAGGTCTATCCTGCGTGTTGATCTACAATTACTACACCAGCTCCGTGGTGAGCTGGCTCCTCAACGGTCCACCACCTTCCATCAACTCCTTGAGGGAACTCCTCGAGAGTCCACTGGAACTGATCTTTGAAGACATTGGGTATACCTGGTCTTGGCTGCAGGTAAAATAGACATTTCTTATTTAGTGCCAGATTGGTGGCTGTGACGCCAACAATCCACCTTCTGGCCATCTTCTGTACGAGTTTGATTCCCGTCAGAAGAATTTTTTTTAAGATCTGTAATGTACCAAACCGGTATCCGGTATCCTCAAGTGTATTCAACAATACCACAAAGAGAAAGCCCCTTTGATGCTCTCTTGTTGGTCTCTGAACTTAGAAATCTAGATCTTGTTACCATTAGATACAGAAAAAATCACTTAGGTCAATTTAAAATACCTTGCCTCTGTCCACTGGTGTGCTCTGGCCATAATTCGCTAAGAGAAAGTAGTACTTATTCAATACTAGCTTCTGCCCGCGGCTTCCCCCCCTTGGAATAAAAAGTATCGGGAACGGGATAAAAAGTATCCTATGTCCGTTTCCTGGTTCTAAGCTACCTCTCCACCAATTTTCAGCCAAATCGGTTCAGCCGTTCTTCAGTTATAAATGGTGTAACTAACACGACTTTCTTTTATATATATAAGATTGATAATTTAATTATAAAAAAAAACAAACGCAAACTCTCTCGTATTTAAACGCCCAGACCCAGAGCAACTACTTGTAGGTCTAAAAATATTTGATCGTGAGGGGGTTGAACACATAACACGTGGCGCAGAAGCCGATTGCTAAGCCGCTACACCACACGTGTGGTCTTATCGTATTTGCCTAATCGATTACAATAACTTGCAGACCCCTTCATATTACTTCAACAAAAGGAATGCACTAATCGAAGACGAGCTCCGCCAGAAGAAAGTGTTCAATAAGAAGAAGGGTGCCCCATTACTAGAGCCACTGGTACGGGGTATCGAAATGGTGCAGAAAGGAGGTAACGCTAACTTCTTCTTCTTACCTGACTACAAGTAGATGGGCCGATAGTGGTGTCTGATCTATATTACTAATATATAAAGCTGAAGAGTTTGTTTGTTTGCTTGAACGCGCTAATGTCCGGAGCTACTGGTCCTATTTGAAAAATTCTTTCAGTGTTAGATAGCCCATTTATTGAGGAAGGCTATAGGCTATATATCATCACGCTACGTGGACGAAGTCGCGGGCAGACGCTAGTTATAGATATGTGTTGATTTAAATTTCTAAAAGTTGACACAGGATTATTCTCTTGTTTCACGGTTTTCAGTCTAAGACTTATTTCGTAGTTAGGTTTTGTTTTCATTTCCGAAAAAAAATTGTAGTTCACCAAAAAGTACTTTTGCAACTAGTCAAACAAATCTAAAAGACAACATTTAGCGATTCAAAAAAATCAATGAAAGTAGTTGGCTGTGTTGCCAGTTTTGTCAATTTTTATTCGACCTATAAATAAGTTTGCAATAGGTACATATAATTGTGGTTATTTTTTTATATTTTTGGGTTTCGTTGTGCGTCATTCGGATGTTTTTATTATTCTTTCTTTCTTTTATTCAATTCCAATAGAATCAAATCATATTTAGAAACCATAGCAGCTCCTTAGCAATAGTCCCTGAAGGTTTCTTTAAGGTTAGGCAGAAGTATACTAATGTACACCTACAGTTCGCCGGTATGTTTAGGTCCCACGTAATAGAGGACGAGCCTTTTCGGATTGACTGGGCATACTTCCAAACTCAGAGATGCTGCTGAGGATTTCATAGAAAAATCCAGTAAAATTTATCTCAACTTTGAAATCGAACCAGTCACGCTTAAGACCACTTGTTTAATAAAGCAGATAATATGAATCATATTATGATTATCCGAAGTGGTATTTTACACCCATCGGGTATGAGCTCCGTCGTAAGTGTATTCTTGATTGGAGACCGCGACTCGGCAAACGTAGCGTAGGAGGTGCAGTGAAGATTTTCGGAAGGTTGCTGGCAGGAGCGATGGATGGATGCGACAAGCCGAGGACAGGGTGAAATGGCGCACGTTTGGAGAGGCCTGCGTCCAGCAGTGGACTGTTATGGGCTGATGATGATGATGATGAACGCCGTAAGTTCAGATTAAGACAAGAGTACCGAAATACCATCACACATTTTATTATATTCTTCACGGACATAAACGATCGATTCTCTCACAATTCACTTAGATATGGGAACCGTTTTTACACATAAAGCCCCGGAATTGGACGAAATTGGAGTTCGGTAATAAATTGGCGTAATTTACTACGGCCGGCTCCGTTTTTCTATGGGATCGGGTTTATAGGAAGGTCGCGTGTGTTAAAAGTTAGAAGATATTCGACGTAAGGTTACTTCGTATATTATGCTATTGAATTAAGCCACTAAAAATGAACTTGTGTGGTTTTTAGAACTGGTTTAAAAAGGTTTAGAAAACGGTACAGTTATTCGTGAATTTTTCACAAAGAAAGAAATATTATATACGTCAAGGGTTGCTCCAAAAACTACTTCATTACCCTAGCGGTCCTGACGGTGACAGCTATGCTAGAAGTCCTAGGTTTGAGTCCCAAGTCGAGCAAAGTGCTATTGAGGTTTTCAATGAAATTCAGTAAAAGCTCGGAATTTGGGATTTGTGCCCGGTTATAGCAATAGATTCGCCCCCTATTACATGTGGTATAAATATACCGGCGCACTGTGAGTGTACATTAGTATGCCTCTGTCTAACCTAACCCTTCGAGGAATACAGGCGTGATCGTTTGCTAGATATTATTCGTATACCAAAGACTTATAATACCCCAGTTTATCATATAACCAAGAAATGAAATGTTTTTTTCGCAATTTATCTGAAAAGAAAATTTCATTATTATTTTTTACAACAGCATTGTACTTATCCACCCACTTCTTCCAGGCTACGCGTACCACACGGAGGTAAACAGCGCAAACGCTCTGATATCAAAAACATTTACACAGAGTGAGCTTTGTGAGCTGGGCTCCTTGCAATCTATGGCGAAGACAACGCTACACCCTTGCCTTCAGAAACATAGCCCCTTTAAAGAGTTTATGAATTGGAGGTATTATTTCAACTTACCAATCCTATATTAACATCAACCCACTTACTTTGTCCCACTGCTCGTCACGAGTTTCCTCTGCGATTGAAAGGAGAGCCATCACGCTGGCTTACTGCGGGTTGAAAGACTTCACACGCCGTTGAGTAAATCTCTCGGGCGTGCAGTTCGGCAAACGAGCTGATGAGCCCTGGCGATAAGTAGTCCTTGTTGCCCATGGACACCTGTAACACCAGAGGAGTTGCTGATCCGTTGCCAACCTTTAAGTGCCCCTACTCAGGCCTGCAGACTGTGAGAGCTGCAGCAACCGAGGGGGAACTGGCTCTGACTGAACGCACAAAAGTCGAAACACACAAGATGGTGCTTTACAACAGACTCCGATATAAAGGTTGCCAGCTAGACCAGTTGCCAACCTCAAGAGGTCCTCCCACCGAACAAATCAGATATTTTCTCGTCTCTTACGAGATGTCTATCTGAAAGGCAGTGAGGAATGGTTTGCCTATAAATTAATTAATTTAATGACGAAGGAAAATATTGTAAGGAACGGAGACCATTCCCAATGGCGGCGTGTAGCACCAGCATGGTGGACTATTGCCGTACTCTTCTGAGAAGAGAATACTGTCCAACAGAGTAATAATGATGAAACATTTAACGATATTCTTCTCTCTCCTCCACTGCTTTCAGCTTGATGCGTCTATCGGAACGCGGCATAGTCTCCTGTATCCAGCTGCGCAGATCTTCTTTGGAGGTCAAATGCGAAGGCAGTTCTCCTCGAGCCTTAGCATTAGGAGGAGCAGCCCCTGCATTTATACTGTTGGCTGGAGGGTATCTGCTTGCTACAGTCATAATGTTTGTTGAAAGGTATTGTAGTCATCATTTCTTTTGAATAGATATTGGATATTAATAATTTCAATGCAGTTTTTTGTATTGAGCTGTTGTGTATTTTTCGCTATGTTCATCAATAATATTGACACATCTGAATTTCTGCTTTATAGATTATAATAAATCCTCTTTAAAATCATCTCTAGTTATAAGGCTTGGCTTTGTTTTACTTTAGTTAAAAGTATTTTTGAGTAAGTTGTTAAAATTTATTTCTGTAAATAGATATTTTAATGACAAAATAAATATTTTTTCACAAGATTTTAAGTGTTTTTTATGTGTATCTTATAAAGAACACTCTTAAATTTCTTCTGTTTCAGGTTTGTCTACAAATTAAAACAAACAGGCAACTTTTACCTTTCACCATGAAGCTGTATGGAGCAAAACTGATCAATACTCTATACGTTCTTAGTAGCTATAGCATATAAAGATTATATAATCAGCACCAGTTCCACCTAGATTCAATTTAAATTATGTTAGGACTCGGAGTTATATTGAAATTGAATTAGTTGAGCTAAATATAATTTCAGTAACCATACTTTAGTTGTGTAGTTCTTACATTTTATTGGTACATAGACTAGCTTTTCGCTGCGGTTTCACTCGCGACCTAAAGTGATTCTATACTTTCAAACTTAAAATGTGAAAATCCAAAAATCCTGAAAGAGGGCTTTATTTATTTATTCTCAGGAACTGTAATTAAAATGTCATGTTTCTAAATTCTGCCCCATGAAGTTAAAATTTCCAAAAATCTTGACTGCCTATAGCGACACTGCGATCTACGTTGGAGCGCGCTTGCCTAGAAGAAACTGATTCACTCGTGATTTAAAGACACCCAGATTATATCTATCGGGGAAGACTCAATCGAAAAGCGCATTCCACATTTCAGCGGTACGCATGATAAAAGTGGACTTAAAGAATGTCTACCATTAATCGATGTCGCTTTTTGATGAATGTGAATGAAACAAAAATGTGCAAGAATTGTATCAAGCGGGGTAAGTTTCTGCCTCTCCCTGTGGGAAAGAGGTGTGAGTGTATGTAGGAGTTGAATATAAACCAGTTCACTGTTTTCTGTTTCTATTTTTCCAAAATACAACTTTAAATAACATAAATCTTATTTTTTTATATTTACTTGTCCTTTAACAGTCGTTCCTCTTTCTTATATCCCCCTCTCGATCCTCCTTTTGTCCCTTTCTCACATATACTTCTCTTTTACTCAGCCTGTTCGGATACATACCTACATTCATCTCATGTTCACTTACACAACATTCGGCTACACACTCAATCCCACATGTATGTATGCGATATTGTCCTACACTTTGAACAAAACTAGATACGAATTACATAGATCACTGGGCTACAATACCACATTTTGGCAATGGACCCAACATTTTTGCATCAAAAACTGGTAACCCTAGTTTTGGAGCATCCAAGCGACGATTTTCAATCAACGCTTTGGCAACGCGCCACGGATTATGAATGAACTATCAAAACAAATCCTCTTACAGAACAAAACATATTGAATCACATACCCTTTGTTAGTACTGACATAATGTACCATCACGCCTGTATCTTAAAGGTGTTAGGCAGTAGTGTAGGTACTGATTTAACATCCATAGTTTGCCAGGATGTTTTGTTTTTTTTTTTTTTTTATTCTTGATATAGGCTTACGCTTGACAGCCAGTTCTCAAGTAATAGAGGCAAGTCTAGTTATTTTAGTAAAGTAAGAATTCGACTACGGGCAGGATTCGAACCGAAAGCGTCTTCTGTTTAAATAACGCTGACGCGATACGCGAGTTCCACACTCACCAGGTCGAAATTTGCCATCACATTCTGAATTATTTACGACTTAAAGCGATTACACGTTTTACGTGGCGGCTGAGTGATCGGCTTCTGCACCACATGTTGTGGGTTCGAACCCCACACAGAACAAATATTTATATAACCTACAGGTAGTTGTTCCGGGTCTGAGCTTTGTGTATGTAAGAATTTGTACTTGTAAAAGCACCCACGATACATGAGAAAATCCTAGTGTGGGATAACATTTTTATGAAAAAAACTAAACTCAAGCTGTCACTGTCTATTTCATAGAAACTTCCAATATTTGCTCGACCTGGGAATCGAACCCAGGACTCACGCTCAGCAGCCGTATTTGTGACTATACACAATAAGACAATCCACGTCATGTAGTTAAAATTACTGTTAAACTTAACCCTAAAATAACAGTATATTAACGCAGCTAACCCTTAATTACTTTAATAGTTCATCAGATAACCTACACGAGATAGACGGGTTAGGCTATGAGGGTAGTCCATTAACTTTGTTAGTCTACACTTTGGAGTTAATTACAACTACGGATCATCCTGGTCTTGATAGCTTTAATGAAGACGCGACCGAGTTACAAATATTAGGTGATTATTAGAAAGATTATATACAGATTCAGGAACAGTGTGACAAAACATAACATACCATCACGCCTGTATTCCCCGAAGGGTTAGGCAGAGGCGTAATAATGTACACCCACAGTTCGCCGGTATGTTTAGGTCCCATGTAATAGGGGGTGAGCCTATTGCCATTAACCGGGCACAAATTCCTAACTCCAAGCTGCTACTGGGAATTTCAGAGAAAAACCCAATAACACTTTGCTCGACCTGAGAATCGAACCCAAGACCTCTAGCGTAGCAGTCGCGCTCAGGACCACTTGGCCAATGAGGCAGCCGCCAATAAGATAGGCGTATGTCCTCCTAGGACGACCTCTTCCGACGTTGCCGCTGACATTCGCCTTATAAATTCCTTTCATAATCATCTTTCATTCATTGTCTCAACATGCCCAAACCATCTTTACATATTATTTTCAATACGTGTCATTACATCATCTTCTACCGCAATATTGTACCAGTGAAGATTGTAACATAGTTTATTTAAAAAAAGTGTCCATGGATTTTCTCTCCGGATTCTTCTCCATATGATCAACCTTTTGGAACCTTGCAACTAGAATCATAACGTTTCATAAACGCTTGTAACAGCTTATTGGAAGCTATCACACTGTTCCTCAATCTATATTTCCGAGTTATATTCTCGACTAGTGATAACTAAACTTTCAAGAGAAGAATCAGGGAGCACTTTCTGTCCACATCACACAATAATTAGGAAATATATTTTATATATGTACTTATATTTTTATTAGTAATTATATATATTCTTGTTATGTGATATGTATTTATTTACGTATGTAAGATTATTTTATATATTTTGTATTTAGTTTGTTTATACTTTTTAAGTAGTTCTTATGGTAAATATAACATGTATGTACCAACACTTGACTCCCTATATATATATTATTCAGCAACGATCACTCAAAGGGTTTGCTGGTAGAAAACTCAATTTTGAGTTAAGCTCGCCTTTGTACATTGTTTGTTATTATAATTATTATATAAATATTTCTGTGTACAATAAAGATTAAATAAATACTAAATAAAATATCATATCAGATTTCCAAATACTATGCCGATACTGTAAAATACAAGAAATCCTATCTTCATAAACCTTATGTACAACTACAATGTCATACAAATGATTTCTTTACTAGCTCTCAAGATTTCCCCGGCGACGAAGAAGGTCACAAATTGGACTGTAATACAATCACAGTAATGTATGAGAATTGTAGAAAGAGTATGCCTCAGGTTTTGGGCTTATTTCAAGGGTATATCGTAAAGAACGGGACAATATTGATCAAAGTAGCAGTTTCGACACTTTTCGAGGACACGGTGCCTGAAAGTAGCTATTTTATTATATCAAAATCGTCTCTTCAGTAGCACAAACACTTTCGAAAACGTATTCGTTATTTCTCGAAATCAAGAATAATTTGTATGAGAAGGAGGTTAATGAAATGGTGTGCTAGGATCGTAGCAACTAAAGTCTCTGCCTACCCCAATGGGAGACAGATGTGAAAATATGTATGTATGTATGAGATTTGTAGCAGAAAAAAACTCATTCGTTTACATTGAAATAAAACTATTTTTTACGGATTTTATCGCGATCATTCGTTTACGTTACGAATTCGATAGTTCTTTGTGCTTAGGCTACAGAACTGTTGTCCTGGATTCGGTTCTCAGGTTGAGCAAAGTGTTATTGGGTTTTTCTATGAAATTCTCAGTAGCAGCTCTTAGTTTGGAATTTGTGCTTGCCCCCTATTACATGGGACCTAAACATACCGGCGAACTGTGGGTGTACATTAGTACGCCTCTGCCTAACCCTTTCTATCAGTTTTTATGTCATTTAGTGTCGTTTTTAACACGAAGGGTTAGGCAGAAGTACTACATAGATACACCTACAGTTTGCTTATGTGTTTAGATCCAATATAATATCGGCGATCCTATTACAATTCCCAGTCACAAATTCAAACTCCGAACTGCTACAATTTTTTTTTTCATAAACCCAATAACACTGCTCGATCTGGGAATCAAACCCAAAATCCCTAGCGTAGCAATCGTAATTCAAACTACTAGACTAGTTTTCTTAAAAAGTTAATTTATTTTTTAATGTGTATCAAACTTTATATGAATAGTCTTGTGAATAAAATATAGTAACTTTACTATATTTAGATTCATGCAATTTAATTTGGTTTGTCATTTTACAAATGCAATCTTCATACAGAATAACTTCATCCATATTCAATGACGCATTACAGTAAGTATCACAGCTATGTTCGCAACGATAAAATGTTATATATTGCAACGCTCTCGCTATAACTTTGCATTGAGCTATTATGATTATAATGCCGAAGTATTTTCTCTATACATTAAGGACTAACATCTCAATAAGTAACAAACAGGAGCCCTAGTCCGCTATTTCAATGACTTAAGAGCTGACATATTTTACCGGCAAAACTGTCAGAAATTCAAGTCAAGTCAAGCATTCTGAAGCCTCTGAATGACAATTATGACACAATTAAATAATAGATAGATAGACTTGGGGCCCCGGCGGCTAAGCCCGTTTTAACAATACAATCAATATGGGGAAGACGTGACAGTTAAGAGAAAGACATCCACTGGTTTCACCTATCCGGAACGAATACCTGTGAAACGCTGTTCTTGTTACCTAAATTATATTAAGAGCAGGGGCATTTCATATAAAGAAAGGTTATTCATATAAAGATATACGAATATAATATAAGTAAAATTATGAGACACATTAAAGTAATACGATGGTCAAAGTGTAATAGCATACATATTTTTTATCGTTGTTACTTAGTACTTAATATCTCAATGTAACTTTATAAGCAAAATGTGCAATATATTTTGATTAAAGTATATTTTTACATAACCGTCTGTGATCTGTTGTTATATCTGTTATATATTCCACCACACTACCCCTTAAATCTCTCTGTAGACAAGTAGGTACTCAGCAGTAATGTGATTAATTATTAGTATGCAATTATGTTTTGTAACTTTATTTTTTTTAATTATTATATACAACAAGGACTGTGTAAAGATGTCGTTTTCTCATATATTTACAGAATATCATCAAAGAACTAGAAGTTTTATTGCTAGCAATAAAATTGAAAATATTATCAAAGTTTTGCACCTAAAATGGAGATTGCGCGCACTTAAATTTATATTATGATCTTCTGTATCTTTAGTCTATTGGTGCTAAGCGCGTGCTACGCTTGTCGATTTAAGCCCACAAAGTTCGATTCCCAGGTCGAGCAAAATATTAGCATGTTAAAATGAAATATGTTATTCTAAGTAGAAGCTCGGAGGTGGTAGCTGGCCGGTATGTTTATATCGAACCTAAACATACCAATGAACTGTGGGTGTATACGCCTCTGCCTAACCCTTCAGGGAATTCAGGCGTGATGGTATGTTATGCATCCTACCAGTTAGTATTATTAACTCCTTGCCAAGACCCATCCTATAAAATATATCATATCTAATCAAATCTAAATCATATCTAATCTAAATCAATAACTTAGTAATTTGACTACTTAATAATTTGACTGCCTCGTTAGTCTAGTGGTCCCAAGTGCGACTGCTACGCTAGAGGTCCTGTGTTCGATTCCCAGGTCGAGCAAAGTGGGTTTTCTATGAAATTCTCAGTAGCAGCTCGGAGTTTGGAAATTGTGCTCGGTTAATGGCAATAGGCTCGCCACCTATTACATGGGACCTAAACATACCGGCGAACTGTGGATGTACCTTAGTACACCTCTGCCTAACCCTTTGGGGAATACAGGCGTGATGGTATGTATGTATGTATGTATCTACAATAAAGTAAATAACCTAACCTATA
Organism: Acronicta leporina; assembly: GCA_947256265.1. NCBI lineage: Eukaryota > Metazoa > Arthropoda > Insecta > Lepidoptera > Noctuidae > Acronicta > Acronicta leporina. The sequence continues at coordinate 14,930,662 of OX366521.1, forward strand.
TACTTCATTAGATTGAATCCATTTTTGTCAGTAAGTCGTAAATAATACTTTTGTTATATTTTTGTTTCTTTTCACTACTACACATAAAAGCTATAACTGTAAAGGACTCATATAAACTCAAATAACTTTAATTAAAAGACTCAGTATAAAGTAGGTATATAATTGAAATTGAATCGTTTTCAGAAAAAGGGCAGAGTTCTATGTTCATCTGTTTGTATTTATATACATATGTAATATATAAATGATATTATCGTCAAGATAAGGAAATAAATTACACTCTATACTCAAAATTTAGAAATACTGATTTCTGACACTTACGCGAATATTAGACATTGAAATAAAACTTCTTTTTAAGGATTTTATCGCGGTATATTGATATTATTTAATTCCCGACGTTTCGGATCCTTTACAGCATCCATGGTCACGGTCATAAAAATCTTTTCACAAAAAAGAATCGAGGGCACGACTTCGGAAACTATTTTGCCTATATCAGTAACATTATTTTTTTTCATTTTCGTTAGATTTAGATTTATAAGGCGGTTTTACTTTTATTAATTGAATTTCATTTTTCATTAAAAGATTTTTATGTAAAATAATCCCATAACTCCTGTGGACCAATCCACTGGCGCTTTGATTGCCTTCCGTCATATAGAGATACCCAAATATTTCATAATATACTTTAATACAAACTAAACTTTTAAATCAGAACTCATGTCAAGAGTTCACGTAATAAACATTATATCTTTTAACGATAGGCCACTCACACAATGTTATCATTACAAATATACCATCATCAATATCATAGTAGCCAAAATAAGGTGCGGAGCCCTTTGACCCTTACGTTTACAAATCTCAAAGAAAGAACACGTTTTATCGACCTTCCATTAGGGTTGGGCTTCAATGATAGCTGTGAAATCCTCTTTGTTTTTTTTATTGGATAGTAGCTAAATGAACTCAGGGATCGCCTGCTGATAAGCGGTTACCGCCGCCTATGGACATCCGCACCACCAGAGGAGTCGCATTGCACCTTTTAAAAAGGTTTGGGCCTCTGGTATTCTCACTCACTCAGTGAAACACAACGTAAGCGTTGTTTCACGCCGGTATTCTGTGAGGCAGTGGTATCACTCCGGTCTAGTCGGCCGATGCTGAAGCACGACTCTCCCACATTAAAGAAGAACAGTTATTTTTCATTATTATATTATTTGTGTGCCATCGGTATATTTTTCTATTAACCTATAAAATCTTTCGAAACATCTAAGGTAATCAGACAAGCTTAACCGTTTCACCGGTTACATATTAATATTGTAATGCAGTTAGCAGTTGAAACATTTGATGAAATGTAAAGCTTCTAGAGTAAATCTGCGTTGTTTTTTTATTAAAAAAAAAATGACGTTTAAGAGATTTTAAAAATATTTCAGCATTTTTTCGTAAACCAATCAATCATTTATAATCGCTGTTACTGAGACCACGGCCCACACACATTGGAACATAAATAAAACGGTATATTACGAATACGTACCTGACCCGTGTAATTCCGGGGGCAAAAATTTGCGACCTTTGCTAAAGGTGGGTAGTTGTATATATTTCTTTACCCAAGGCCGTTTTCACTCTTTTAATCTTTGCTCAGAGGTTCGCTGATATAAGGAGTTTTTCAACCCGAAAATAATATCATTGTTATTCTTTGATTAAAATTTCATTTATGTGGGTAAGTAGATATTTATTACTAATATATAAAGCTGAAGAGTTTGTTTGTTTGCTTGAACTCGCTAATCTCAAGGGTCCGATTTGAAAAATTCTTTCAGTGTTAGATAGCCCATTTATTGAGGAAGGCTATAGGCTATATATCATCACGCTACGCGGACAAAGTCGCGGGCAGAAGCTAGTTATACATGTTTTTATTTCTGGGGTAGGGGGTTGGCAAACATGCAGACCGATTGCCTGATGGTAAGCAATTATCGCTGCCCATGGACAACTGTAACACCAGAGGAGTCTTGAATACGTTGCCCACCTTTAAGCAGGGTTTGAGCCTCCGGTATCCTCACTCACTCGGCGAAACACAACACAAGCGTTGTTTCACACTAGTTTTCTGTGAGGTCGTGGTATCACTCCGGTCGAGCCGGCCCATTCGTGCTGAAGCATGGCTCTTGCTGGTTTATTTTCCAATAGCCGGCCAAATTTACAGGGCCTGTTATCTATATTTTTTTCGAAACATGAAATAAACACTTTTTTTGCAGCGAATGAATAATTGAGGGTTGGAACCCGAAATTTACACAAACGTAGGCCTTTTTTTTTTAACTACGGAAAATCCTCATGGATCGTCCACCGCTTGGGGGGCGGCGGGGTATGTCGGACTCGTACCGACTAAAACCGTACTTGCCTTCTCTTGCCACGGTCATGGGATCAGTGACATGCACCACGACCGTGACAAGCTATGGTCCAGCATGGGCTGGACCCCTTCATGTGGAGGCAAGGCCTGGCCTCTTGTCCTCAAAGACAGCGCGCGTGCACCGTATACGCGCGACACCTACTGGGGCCCTAGTGTGATCGAGCGACGGACTCCCCAAGTCAGCCGCCCGCACGTCATAGCTTATGGAGGCCGGAGATCTGTCTGCGCCCTCCTACGCCCGGTTCGTCTTCTGCGGATCGGGAGAGAGGTCGATAGTTCTCTCTCCCTTTCCGCACACAAACGTAGGCCTAACAAAGACCACGGTCAATCAGGTCGGCTCGACTCGACGATAAAGCTTGTTCAGTTATCAGTAAACCTTTACACAAAGCGGGGTTCACACGTAAAACGTTAGCGCGTGCTTTTAAAGTCGCTAGTAGGAAATATACGGGCCCTACTTCGGAGCTGGCACGCAAAACTGTGGCCACATTTTTTTCAGTATTGGCATGAGCTACCTATCGCAATTTACTATCAATATCTTTAGGAGATTTTTTGGCATATTCCATGCGAACATTATAAAGTTCGAAAAGGTTAGGAAAAAGTCGACTGCGGGGAGGATTCGAACTTGCGTCTTCTGATTAGATACTCTAGACGCTACCTGCCACAGGTTTATCACCCCATTATCAATCCACGGTACCACTGTGTGCTGGGTACGGGTCTAGTCTCCGAAAGAGAAGAGCTATGTTATAGTCAACTGTGCTGACCTAGTACGGGTTGATTTCACACGCTGTCGAGACTACTCTAGGGCACTTTTTCTGATGTGTCCCTTCAACGTATACGTGTGATTTATATGGCACGTCCATATAAATCACACGTATACGTATTTAAAAATAACAGACTTTCCTTTGTGATCGATGCCAGTTTTGCAAAAGTATTTTTTTCTGTTTAATGAAAACGCCCTCACCCCACACTCGGATCTTCTCTTGTTCTTAGGCCATACACAGATTTGCTCTGAACTGAAAATGAACCAGGCAGCGTCTCGCAACGCAGAAGCTATTCTTTTTTTTATGGGATAGCGGGGCAAACGAGCAAACGGATCACCTGATGGTAAGCGATAACCGCCGCCCATGGACACCCGCAACACCAGAGGAGTCACAAGTGCGTTGCCCGCCTTTAAAAGGGTTTGGGCCTCTGGTAACCTCAACTCACTCGGCGAAATACAACGCAAGCGTTGTTTCACGCCGGTTTTCATACCGTGTCCGTCCCAAAAATAACTCCGTATGTTTTCACTATCGCACCAAACGAGCGAGATAACAATAGTTTACGATCCCGCTCGATCCTCGTACGTGCACGCCCGCCAAATATATTACAAAGAAATCCCATTCTTACCTACTTATTTTTATGACCATTTTAAACGGAGACTACTTAGGGGTATAAATACTTTGAGGATAAAGTGGACATTAATACAGCCTTGTCTTAAAAAAAACTATTTATAAAACAAGTACTTACCATAATATACCATCGCATAGATAACATACGTAATATGAATTAGAATAAATTACTGAAAAATTCACAGGAAACTCAATAACAATTTTGCTCAACCTAAGAATCGAAGCCAGGTCCTTACTCAATAGCCGCATTTGCGACCACTACGCTATTGATTAATACCAGATGTCTGTAAAAAATTAACACATAGTAGATACTTGCTTTCTGTATTAAAAATCTGTAAGCAATACAGACATTATAACGACAAATTTGGCGTATCGGCTTCTGCAACAAGTGCTGTGGGTTCAATTCCCTACAATAATTATCTACAAGTAGTTGTTGCGGGTCTGAGCGTTTGTGTATGTGAGATTTTATGTTTGTAAATGCACCTACGATACAGAAGAAAACCCTAGTGTGGGCAATGTTTAAAAAAAAAGAAAAGTATAAGGCACAAGTAATGTCTTATAGCTTCAGCATGAGAATTTAAAATCGTAAGACATAACAGTAAGAAAAACAGCTTCTACACTTTATTTTAAAATAATCTACCGATCTTGACTGTTCCCAAGGCACACCTCAGCTCGTTTGAGTCCCCTGGGTACCGTAAGAACCGTGAATGGAGACAATACAGTTTTTCTTTTTCACTTTTAAAATTTTAAGAAGGAAGCGAGTACAGCATCTTAAGTCTTATGTGTATACAAGGTGACTGGGAAATTCGACCTTTTGCGGTTATGAGAGGTTATTTTTTTAAAATACATACAAAATAAGCGATAAATGTTTTTTTTTATGGGATAGGGGAGCAAACGAGCAGACGGATCACCTGATGGTAAGCGATAACCGCCGCCCATGGACCACCAGAGGAGTCACAAGTGCGTTGCCCGCCTTTTAAAAGGGTTTGGGCCTCCGGTAACCTCATTTACTCGGCGAAACACAACGCAAGCGTTGCTTCACGCCGGTTTTCTGTGAGGCCGTGGTATCACTCCGTTTGAGCCGGCCCATTCGTGCCGGTCACACCCTATGAGTTACTATTAAGAAAAGTAATTACGTAAAAAAATATTACTGACTTTTTTATACAAAGGCAATTTGTTTCACAAATCCGCTGAAATGCTCCATTTGTCAAATCAAGCTGTTTATATGCATTACATAACTTGTTCCCAGAATAGTCTAGTATTATATGGAAACATTGCAACTAAAAGGCCGTAAGCGACACTGTCCCGCAATTCCTTACGCTATTTTAACCCAAACGTTTTCAGTACCATTTTTCAGGAGACCCAGTCACGTACGCTGAAAGGTCATCTTCATATATTATTTTTCAAGACGTTTTATTATGTGTGGTTATATTGAAATACATACAAAAACTATTTTATAAGACATACCATCACGACTGTGTTCCTCGAGGGGTTAGGCAGAGCTGTATAATTTTATCCCCAAAGTTCACTGTTTTTTTTCTGCCTCATTAGCCTAGTGGTCCTGAGCGTGACTGCTACGCTTGAGGTCCTTTTTTTTTAGCAGTCGCGCTTAGGAACAATGAGGCAGGCACCATATACTTATCTATCTATATTACTAATATATAAAGCTGAAGAGTTTGTTTGTTTGTTTGCTTGAACGCGCTAATCTCAGGAACTACTGGTCCCATTTAAAAAAATATTTTAGTGTTAGATAGCCCATTTATTGAAGAAGGCTATAGGCTATATATCATCACGCTAAGACCAAGTAACTATTCTACGCGGACAAAGTCGGGGACAGAAGCTAGTTTTATATAAAAAAAACGTTGCCCCACACTAGATTTTCCAACTAGGTAGTTGTTCCGGATCTAGTGTATGTATGTGAGAATTTGTACAGGTGTAGATCATACAAATATTTGCTCTGTGTGGGGATCGAACCCACAACACGTGTCGCAGAAGCCGATCGCTCAGCCGCTACGCCAAACGTGTCATATGTCATTTAATGTTCATTGTTGTACTATATATTTTTCCAATTTCAATCTCAATATTCATTCAAAAACGTTATTGTCAAAGTCTCACAGGCCAATTTTTGTCAAAGCAATATCATCAAAGGCAATAATTATGTGAATTGTTCATGTATACCATTATAATAATATACATTTTCATTGGCTACGTATCTTTGAATACGTACATCATCCGTAGACAGGAGGTACAACAAAAATTGATGGGCCAGTCGGTGCCAGGGGCCGATTGAACGCGGTTTTGTGGACAAAGCATAAGCGGACGCGTTTTTATAGCAAGCATTACGTTCTCACATTCGAATTGATTGGAATATCTGTGACGTCATTTTGATTGTGTTTTATTTGGGCCTCATTAGCCTAGAGGTCCTGAGTTAGAATCCCAGGTCGAGCAGTATTATTGGGTTTTTCAATGAAATTCTCAGTAGTAGCTCGGAGTTTGGAATTTGTGCCCGGTTAATGGCAATAGGCTCGTCCGTTATTACATGGAACCTAAACATACCGGTGAACTGTGGGTGTACATTAGTACGCCTCTGCCTAAGACACACGAGAGAGACACAACTGCTCCAAGAATTAATTTAAATTTATCTTGTGTTTAATTTTTCTCCGTCTTTGATAAGGAAATAAACCATTTTTCTTTCTTTCTGTAAAATTCTCAGTACATAGAAGCTCGGAACATGGATATGTTGTTTCTTGGTTAAAAGGACCAGTGAACTGTAGATACAACCTCTGCCTAACGTTTTAAGAAATACAGTTGTGATGGTATCTATGTTTACCACCGAAAGATCCTTCCAGAACATCTCCGCTCTTCTCTCATAGCTTGCGCACACGCAAAAAAGTGAAAAGTTATCTATAAGTTGAAGTTATAATATGAAGTAGGAAGGGTAAGCAGCACTGGAGGTCAATGTCTCGACTAAGCATTTACTATGCTATTCGCGTATATGGGGTAACAATATTCTAGGGGGGGGTATATTAGCCAATCTTGTTGAATCAACTGCCTCCTTATTCTAGTTGTTCCAAGCGCGACTGCTACGCTAACAGTCCTGGTATTGATTCCCAGGTGGAGCAGTGTTATTGTAATTGGGGTTTTCTGTGATATTCTCAACACTAAATGGCAATAGGCACGATGATACATAGAACCGAAACATAGTGGCGAACTGTGGGTCTACATTAGTACGCCTCTGCTCAACCGTTCGAGGAATAAATGCGTGATGGTATGTATGATCAATTGTTCGGAGTGCAAGAATTGCTATTGTGAGCAAGGGTTAAAATGTTATCTATATTGAAAGGTAAATAGGCTAGAGTCTAGAAAAGATTCGATATAATAGAAAGATATTAACATTATCTATTTATATACTGTTTTTTCTTCAACCGCTGCCTTTCAATATACTGGAAAGATAAATTCAATATATTGCTTTTTCTAACGTCACTAACACATAGATAAAAAAGAACTCCTAAACCCAGTTTATCTTGTCATTACCCTACACTACATAACATAACATACCATCACGCCTGTATTCCCCGAAGGGTTAGGCAGAGGCGTACTATTATACACCCAAATAGCCAAATAGGTGACGAAATTATTGCCACTAATCGAGGACAAATCCAAACTCCAAGCTGCTACTGTGAATTTCATGGAAAAACCAATAACACTGCTCGACCTGAGAATCGAACCCAGGACTTCTAGCGTAGCAGTCGCGGTCAGAACCACTAGGCTAATGAGGCAGGTAAAAATATATAGAATGTATTAAAAACTTGGCACAGCATTCAACTAGCTTCTAACTGTTCTTCAAGTATTGAACGCAAAAGTATTATATAAGAGCACTTTCTTGTAAGCGACTTGATCGTGTTCCTGAAGTCATAAAAATACGACACGATAAAAGGGATGTTACGGATATGAATTTCGGATACGGATAAATGAATAATAGTTTATCGATGTCGGTTACGATTATGGTATTATTTCGGTTATTACCGAGGAGGAGCCATGCTTCGGCACGAATGGGCCTAATAGAAAACTGGCAGAAAACAATGCTTGCGTTGTGTTTCGCCAGTGAGTGAGGATACCGGAGGACCAATCCGTGTTAAAAGGCGGATAACGCACTTGTGACTCCTCAGGTGTTGTGGGTGTCCATGGGCGGCGGTAACCGCATACCATCAAGTGATATGTCTGCTTGTTTGCCCCCCTATCCCATCAAAAAACTATATTTAGGAATTGTAAAAGAGTAATACTCATTTTATTTACTCCGCCCATATCCGAAATCTAGCGAAACGTTTTTACCAGATTCGGTGAAAGTTTCGGATAGATTTTTATTTCGGATATCCGATAGTTTCAGTTACGGTTACGGAGCTCCAAAACATCCCTCACTATAATATACGAGTTTGCTGTATGACGTACATCATATTTTTATGTTCCTACGTATTTCAAACATTGAGACTTCGTGAGTAAAATAATAAAAAAAAATATTCTGGGACATTTTTTACACAGCACCATCTAGTCCCAAACTAAGCAGAGCCTGTACTATGGGTACTAGACAATGGTTATAATACTTATATACTTTTTTTTTGTAAATACATACTTATAATACTTACATAAGAAACACCCAGACGAACACAAACACTTATATTCGACGCATAAATTTTTGTGTCCTGTGGGAATTGAACCCACGACCTCACGGTCGTCAAAAGTAAGTAGTATTTATATCGCAAATGACTTTTAACCGTGGGAGAGACATGCTAAAGGTACGAATGGGCTGGCTCGACCGGAGTGATACCACGGCATCACAGAAAACCGGAGTGACCCAACGCCTACGTTGTGTTTCGCCGAGTGAGTGAGGATACTGGAGGCCCAAAGCCTATTAAAAGGCGGGCAAGGCACTTGTGACTCCTCTGGTGTTGGGCATGTCCATGGGCGGCGGTAATCGCTTACCATCAGGTGATCTGTCTGCTCGTTGCACCCATATCCCGTAAAAAATATAATACTTACGTAAATTAATAACATAACATACCATCACGCCTGTATTCCCCGAAGGGTTAGGCAGAGGCGTACTAATGCACACTCACAGTTCGCCGGTATGTTTAGATCCCATGTAATACGGGGCGAGCCCATTGACATTAACCGGGCACAAATTGCAAACTCCGAGCTGCTACTGGGAATTTCATAGAAAATCCCAATAACACTTTGCTCGACCTGGGAATCGAATCCAGGACCTCTAGCGTAGCAGTTGCGCTCAGGAACACTGGGCTAATGAAGCAGTTATTTTTCAGTCCCTTTGTAAACTATAACACGTTTTTAGTTATCTTTTTTGCTGTCCATCAGCACTGAGCTACACACGACTGGTCAATCTGATCGTTTTTTTTTCAAGCAATCAAGTGAGGCTTTTGTTATAAAATGGATCGAGGCGCCATACCTCGGGATATGACATTCGGACAGCCACATTCTGATTGCACTGTTTGCAGATGACTGTTTGTTATTCCAAATTGTTTTTTTTATGGAAACCTTTCGACAAGATTGTAATTGCTCCAAATTTGCTTCAAAAGTTATTTTTGATATAATATTTCATCATTTTAATTTACCTTTTTAATAACTTGCAAGATTTATACGCTATTGTTTATTAAATTGTTTAATTTGCAATGTATTTAAGTATCATGTAGGTTAGTTTATTGTCTCTTGTAAATCTTGAAAGCTGACTTAGACCTAATTCTTTACATTTGATTGAATTGAAAATAAAACTTTAGTTCTGGATATAACTACATATAATACAATCCTACTAATATTGCAAATACGAAAGTTTGTGAAGATGGATGGATGGATGTTTGTTACTCTTCCACGCCAGAACATCTGGAACATCTGAAAGGATCTAGATAAAGTTTGGCAAAGAGATAGATTATAGTCTAGAATAACACTTATGCTACATTTTATTTAGGTCGGACTCAATTCTGAAGTCTACGCAGACAAAGCATCAGAAGCTAGTACTCAATAAAGAATTAGTTAAACCTCCATTTTGTTTACAGTACTTAAAGATGCGTTTACAGTGTAATATTGCTTTTATCTTCAGACAAGCAACTATTTAACACGGGCTTCCATAAATCAGCGACAGAGCAAGTCTCTTTTTCGATTAAACTCCCCGGACAATATAGCCATAAATCGTTGGGTCATTACAACTACCCCCTATTTTCGTCGCAACGGCTTTTTTTCGATACCCCTACCATTTGCTACTTTGGCCGTTGATTTCACACGGCCCTTTGAGTCAATAAAGTTCGCGCAAAGTAACTTTTTTTTTTCATTCTTTTTTTTAAAAAAGCTTACTAGCAATGTGGGTCACACATTACTAGTATTCTTGTTAACCCCTCGTGCTAAGCTAAATGCTTGTGTTACGAGTGGGTTCACGTCGGTAGTGCAATGGTTGGGTTTCGAACCGGCAACCACATGATCGCAAGTCCGACGCCCTAGCCATTAGGCTACCGCCGCTTTTGACTTGACTTGACACAAAACTAACGCATAGGGGGAAAGTTTGCGCTGTGCATTTGCGTGGAAAATGTGCTAATAATCGACTACTGCGCATCCACCATTTTGGTTTAAGTATTTTGTGCCAACTGTACCTTACATTGTGACAGTCATATACAAATTAAAAGAGACCACGATTCAAGCAAAATCCAACGATATCTAATACTTAAAAAATTTAAACATTGATTGATTTTATTCCACAAAAAGGGTTTACCTACAACAAAGCATCACAGGAAAACTAAGAATAAAAAAGTATAAATGTGTTTTTTATTGATTTCTGACACTTACGCAAATATAAGATATAAAAATGAAACTAATTTTTATGGGTTTTATCGCGTTATATTGATTTCTGAAGTTTACGCGAATATTAGACATATTGAAATAAAACAACTTTACGGATTATATCGTGTTATATTAGTATAATACAATACAAATCCCTTTTTCAATCAAATCAATGTTTTATTTCAATTTGAGTTATATTGATAATAAATAATCGCTCGGGAATTTAATAATAATCTATATAACGCGATAAAATCCGTAAAAAGTAGTTCCGTTTCAATAGTTTTTTTTTTCTCAGGATAACTTTAATATTCAATCAATTTAAAACATTGACATGTATTTATTAATCTATTTACAGTAATAAATTTAATTTATAATTTGGTATAAGGACGTTGTATTTTGTCGTCTGCCTACCTGACCTAGGCCAGCGTGATGAGTGGCCTTACCGTTCTCATTTTGAGAGAAGACTCATACACTTCTTTATAAGTACACTCACTGACCCGGAACCTACCTGAAGGTCATACAAATAATATTATTTTCATCTGTTACATACATGCATACACTCACGCCCTTCTCCAACAGGGGTAGGCAAAAACTATAGACTGCCACTTGCTACGATTCTTGCATGCCTCTTTTGCTTCTGCGACATTCCATACATCTACTCATACATGCACGCCGGTTGCGAGTACTACGCACCTGACCTTTTTGGAGGACTTCGCCAATAAGGTCCTTCTAGGACGACCTCTTCTGACGTTGCCGCTGATATTCGCCTTATAAATTCCTTTCGTTAATCGTCTTTCATTCATTCTCTCAACATGTCCAAACCATCTCAGCATATTCGTTTCAATACGTGTCACTACATCATCTTTCAATCCGCAACGTTTATTCATCTGTTTCACAAACAAAATATCATAATTTCAAGTAACATCGACTTATCAATAAAAATTTACTCATATTATGTAAATGCAAATGGATTGGTCCATACATTATGTACGTATGTATGAAGGAGATACTGTCGTAAAATGTTTATATCTTCACCAAGTGAATGTTATGCGACTATTACAATAACGTTGGTTTCGTTGTCGGTAGACGGTAGTCACACCTGTGTTCCCCAAAGGATTGACAGAGATGTACTAATGTAGATCCTCAATTCGCTGGTATGTTTAGGTCCCATGTAAAAGGGGACCATCAATTCTAACACCAAGCTGCTGAAAAATGCCATAACGCTTCTCAACCTAGGAATCGGAACGCAGAACCTCTATCATAGCAGTCGCACTAAGCAACAATAGCCTTATGTGACAGTTAACCCCTTGGGCTATTGGGTTTGGGTCCGATCGGATCCAATACAAAAAACCAAGCTATTGAAAAATCATGGATTTTACACACAAGAAGACATTGTAAAATAATCTTCGTGATGGTCATGTCCTTTCTTTCTTTCTTTTCTTTCTTTTCTGTCTTTTCTTTCTTTTCTTTCTTTTCTTTCTTTTCTTTCTTTTCTTTCTTTTCTTTCTTTTCTTTCTTTTCTTTCTTTTCTTTATTTTCTTTCTTTTCTTTATTTTCTTTATTTTCTTTCTTTTCTTTCTTTTCTTTCTTTTCTTTCTTTTCTTTCTTTTCTTTCTTTTCTTTCTTTTCTTTCTTTTCTTTCTTTTCTTTCTTTTCTTTCTTTTCTTTCTTTTCTTTCTTTTCTTTCTTTTCTTTCTTTTCTTTCTTTTCTTTCTTTTCTTTCTTTTCTTTCTTTTCTTTCTTTTCTTTCTTTTCTTTCTTTTCTTTCTTTTCTTTCTTTTCTTTCTTTTCTTTCTTTTCTTTCTTTTCTTTCTTTTCTTTCTTTTCTTTCTTTTCTTTCTTTTCTTTCTTTTCTTTCTTTTCTTTCTTTTCTTTCTTTTCTTTCTTTTCTTTCTTTTCTTTCTTTTCTTTCTTTTCTTTCTTTTCTTTCTTTTCTTTCTTTTCTTTCTTTTCTTTCTTTTCTTTCTTTTCTTTCTTTTCTTTCTTTTCTTTCTTTTCTTTCTTTTCTTTCTTTTCTTTCTTTTCTTTCTTTTCTTTCTTTTCTTTCTTTTCTTTCTTTTCTTTCTTTTTTCTTTTCTTTCTTTTCTTTCTTTTCTTTCTTTTCTTTCTTTTCTTTCTTTTCTTTCTTTTCTTTCTTTTCTTTCTTTTCTTTCTTTTCTTTCTTTTCTTTCTTTTCTTTCTTTTCTTTCTTTTCTTTCTTTTCTTTCTTTTCTTTCTTTTCTTTCTTTTCTTTCTTTTCTTTATTTTCTTTATTTTCTTTCTTTTCTTGCTTTCTCTCTTTTTTTTCTTACTATTAACTCAATAAGTAGCTCACTGACTGTCAAAAACACAATCATACTCTTTTTCACACGGTTGGATAATCAGAATATGTTCCCTGTACCCTTATCAATAACACCCTTGAGAGATCAAAGACACGACAAAACTTTTTCAGCCAAATAAACTTTTCTTGGTCCTTTGTGTTCGAGGAAGGGTAGTTGTACCAAATTCGGCAACACGGCATATTGTGGTAATGTCCCTTGGAGGCCGGTGATAAATATGCCAAACTGAAGCCATCGCCCATCGCTTTGATGAGGGTACATGTTAATTTAAATTCGATTATCGAACGACTTTTATTGAAAGCCTAAATTACCGACAGTACACTTTGGGTACCTTACGTATTTTTTTCTATCAATTAATTATCGACGGGGTCATTATCATTAGACTAGTAGTCTTAAGCGTGACTGCTATGCTCGTGGTCCTGGGTTCCATTGCTATGTCGAGCATAATGTTATTGGTTTTTCTATTAAATTCTCAGTAGCAGCTCGGCAAATAGGCTAGCACCCTATTACATACCGAAAAACTGTGTGTACATTAGTACAGTCACGAGCATCAATATGTATACACTTACTAAAATTCGAAAGCGTTTTTTTATAAATGACAATTGCAAACTTTGAGATAGTAACAGTATCATTAAAGCATTGGTTCGAAAATACTATGTTCATAACATCACACAGGAAAAATCGCTTTTGAAATTTGCCAAGTGTATACATATCTATGCTCGTGACTGTACACTCTCCCTGACCCTTCGGGAAATACTAAACTATTTGCTGAAAATGAAAATGAAAGTGAAATTATTAACACTTTTCCCGCACTGTGTATTGAACCCAGAACCCAGGAACTCTGGCGTATTAGTCGCTCTAAGGGCCACTAAAGTAATGACGCAGTAAAAAAGTGATGAAAGGTTTTATTTCCATTCTTATCTCTGTTGAATTACATTTACAAAACGACTATTTAAACTCCGACTCCATTCAATTCTATCTGAAAATGATAACCAAACAGCGATCCATTGAATTCGCAGCAACTGTGCCAAAACGCATGCAGTTCCCCGAAATACGATCGATTGCACCAAAGTTTTGGAATACATTGCTGCTAATATTCGGAATGGTTACTGAACAATGCAGCGCCGGTATGAGATGGACGCGTGCGAAGTTGAAATTGCGCGCATACCCCGCTACGTCGCATTGCCGTATTAATACCACTGGTACTCGATTGCTCCTCGCTGTTCGGGTCGAGTGGACGTATTAATTACGCCTTTGGTACGGGATCTAAGATTTGGAATTATCGTTCGTCCGTTATCTGGGTAAGTATTTATTCGACCGTGGTAATAGAGAGGGCAGTAAGTCATCTGGTCACCTTTGACTTACTGCCCTCTCGTTTACTACGGCAGTATTATTTAGATAGGTTTTTTATTGGTGTATTGAACTCAGCAGTCCAAAGGTTGTAAGTGCGACTGCTATCCTGGAAGTCCTAGATTGGATATACAGACTACATTGATAAAAGGGTTTTCCAAGAAATTTTCAGCAGCTGATTGGTGATTGTTTTTGTACCCGGTCAATGGTAATAGACCTATTTCATGGGACCTGAATACTCCAGCGAATTGTTGGTATACAAGCCTGCTTAAACCTTCGGGAAATACAGGCGTGGAGTATGTATGTCTATTAAGTAATTTGTCAATGTTGATCTCTTTACTTCCCGTTATAGAAACTAATGCAAAAAACAACTTCGCTTTTTACTTTTTCAGCCGCAACCAGCTACTTTTGAAACAACTGGTATTTTTGTCTTCACCCCTAGATTTTTCATCTGCTCCAAAATCAGAAAAACCGTTTCTACAATAAATACCTTTGCCACAGCAAATATTGGAGCGAGTCGGTCCAATTCCACAAAGTTTTAAGGCAGCCTGACCGCGGGTTGGCGCAACCAACGCCGTGTGTTGCCAAACCTGATTTGATTTTAAAATGAACCTGAGAGAATTGTAGGTGTTTAAACATGGCTACTGAAGTTTGGTTTTTGTTTCATGCCATGTTTGTCGAAAACGCCAAAGCTTGCCATGCAAATAACCTTTCTAACTTTCCGTAACTAGAATTTAAATTGCCTTTGATTGTTTTCATAAAACGGTTTTAGGTAAATAAGGAAGCTACTACTGACAATTTCATACAAGAAAAAATCAATTATGTTCGACATGAGAATAGCCTCACTCAAACTATTGAAGCAGTTCCATGGAAAAAGGTTTACCGTACAGGTCTTTGTCTCTGAGGTCACAAGGACACACCATCTCAACAAACTAAAAGTCTATACCATAAATGAATTGCTCAATATAGTGTACTAAGCAGGAACCGGCAATATTGGTGTGAAGCTCAAACCAGCACGAGAAGTCATTGGAGCACGAGTTGTGTCCACACGCAGTCGACCGACAGGTGCGCAAGACATACGAACGATTAGACTTGGCCATTTGAAATTAGAAACACAAAAATATAATAAGAAATGTAGTCATATTTTAGAGTTGGCCTAATATTGATTTATTTTTACTGTGTGATATGCACATGAGCCACCTGATAGCAAGCGGCGATTAAAAAATAATAATAATACAATACAAAGCAGCAATAAAACAATATTGTAAAAAATAGCAACGTAAGAAAAGCTAGCAACACCAGTAGTATTCCCCGAACAGTTCGGCAGAGGCACCCGAATGTATGTCCCAAAATTCGCCGGTATGTTAAGGCTTAAGTAAAAGGGGGGAAGCACCTATTGCAATTAAGCTGGCACAAGTCCCAAGCTGCTCTGAGTAGGTTTAACATAGAACCTTAATAAAGTGTTATTGGATTTATGTTTCTAGAAATCAAGAATTATAAAAAAAGCTTTAAACATTATTAAATACGCGAAGAGAAAACTTTGTGCCCATTTTTAAGCATATTGCGCGCATGTTGTGAGATTGTACGTAGCTAAAGTAGGAATATATGGAGAAGAAGTGCTGAATGCTAATAAAACAAATACATTACATTAATTTTAAAAAAAATGCATTCCACCATGCCATGCGTTTGACACACTGACATAAACCTTTTGTTTATGGTTAACGCTGTATGATGGTTGAAAATATATTGTGTCATTCTACGCGTACGTAGCTCTGTGCCACCAAGGGTGTTCACGATCATCGCCTAGCCGAGCGGAAGCGGAAATAGTGCACCCGTTTGATGCACTCACAAAGCCCGCTGAAAGCCCCGCTCAAACCTTTCAGTACGATCGCTTTTCATGGCTCTTCAGTTTTTCATCGCTGTTACTTCACCGAAATTTTGTGTGGGATGGAGCATTACCGATGGATTTTCGACCATTCAGGTAATAAGTATTAATTAAATAACTGATAATTATGATTATCAGTCTATATAACCTTATTAACTGCCTCATTAGCTAAGTGGTCCTGAGCGCGACTGCTACGCTAGAGGTCCTGGGTTCGATTCCCAGGTCGAGCAAAAAGTGTTATTGGGTTTTTTGATATATGAAATTCCCAGTAGCAGCTCGGAGTTAGGAATTCGTGCCCGGTTAATGGCAATAGGCTCGCCCCCTATTTCTTGGGACCTAGACATACCGGCGAACTGTGGGTGTACATTAGTACGCCTCTGCCTAACCCTTCGGGGAATACAGGCGTGATGGTATGTATGTATGTAATTCAGTTACTTATCCTGAACAAACCGTATTCAAATTTCGCATATACAACCCCCGCAGGTTGAATATAACTATGTCATCTAAATATTGTATTTTTATTGCAGTGTGTAAGTAAGACTACAAAAATTATGAATAGTAATTTTTGTAGGTCTTACTTACACCCTGCAATAAATAGTGGTATTAATTTTTAACCTGACTAGAAAAAGTGAGCCGCCCTGAGGCTCACGACTTACAGTTTAAAAAATACTGCAATATACCAATGAAGTGGACCTCAAATAAATGTCTCAATTAACTTAAAGAAGTTGGAAATCTTAATCTGGTCTAGTTTTAGTCGTACTAAAGTATTATAGTTAATAAAATAATAAAAACAAAATAAATAAATAATATTTATTCCCTCAAAAAGTACATACAATCAATAAGCATAGGTAACAAACAGTTTAATATCAAGATGGTTGTACTGCATTATATAAATTGACACACTGACCCTCAAACTGAAACATGCTCGTATTTTGAGAGTCGGCGGCTCTCCGCATTAGTGTCCTTTAAGTATAAACAATCTAGTTATGCGGATGCTATCTAGCTTATACTACAGATTTCAAGCATAGTATACATATGTGTTATGTTAATCTCAATCAAATTTTCTTTCATTCTCCTTGTCTTTCTTATTTAGGCGTTTAAATCAGTAAGTTAGTTCATGATTCATGAATCACTTTCATTTTTCAATTTTTATAAGTTTCTCTTTATCATCGTAATCTAATGACTTTAACCAATCAAAAAATAACAAGTTAATATTGCCTACGAAATCATAGGGATGCTAGATGGCAACGTAACTCATACACGTTTATTATTAACCAAAGTTAGTAAAATAAAACGGAACGGGGAACTAAATGTATAAGTAAGTCGGAAAGGGCCATATTTTAGCGCAAAAAAGGCGTGAAAAAGTTAAAAGGGCAACGATTCTGTTCTAGCCGGTACACAAGACACAAACGAGAAGCGTTTTGGTCTTATTTATTAACCGACTTCGAATTCAAAAAAGGAGGTTCTACGTTCGTCTCTATGTATTCTCCTTTTCTTGACCAGTTTTACTTTCAGTATTATGGTAGTACTTAGAGTCGTTGCATCTTTAAAAGAGACCATGATTCTCTCAGTATGTTTCGATGTTTCTTCTCAGAGGTTGTCTAAAAATTATTACTTTTAAAAACATAACATAGCATCACGCCTGTATTCCCCGAAGGGTTAGGCAGAGGTGTACACCCATAGTTCGCCGGTATGTTTAGGTCCCATGTAATAGGGGGCGAGTCTATTGCCATTAACCGGGCACAAATTCCAAACTCCGAGCTGCTACTGAGAATTTCATAGAAAAACCCAATAACACTTTGCTCGACCTGGGAATCAAACCCAGGACTATCTAGCGTAGCAGTCGCACTTGGGACCACTAGACTAACGAGGCAGTTACTTTTAAAAGTATCTTTAAATCTATTTGCAGATAAAATATAAAATTTCTCATTTATAGTCTTGATTCAATGCCCAAGTCGAGAAAATTGTAATATGGTATATAATAGCATGAAATTTAAATAAACAATAACAAATAAAACTGCCTCATTAGTCTAGTGGTCCTAAGTGCGGCTGCTATGCTTGTAATCCCGGTATCCATTCCCAGGTCGAGTAGTTTTATTGGGTATTTTTATTATACTTTTCGCAGTTCCGTAATTGGATTTGTGCCCGATAGGCTAATAATAGGCTTTCTCCATATTACAATGCCCGATCATCGTACACATATGTATGTCTTTATATTTCATAACTTAGTCCACACATTCGACGATCATCGATCAAAGAACTTCTTATTACATTTGCTGGGAGTTTCATCCGTTTGTCAGGAGAAGTCGGGAGAAATATCTTCACAGAAATATGCTACACACACACTCACACAACAACATGAATAGGCGCAGAAGTTTTGTTCCGTTAACATCATAATAATAATAAATTAGTAGTGGAAATGGTATCCCTAAAAAAAACTTTGGGGGTCTTTTGAAAGGGTTAATATAATATAAATAAGGGGAGGGGAGCTGTCAATAAATATTTCCCCCCCCCCCCCCGACCCTTGCTCGAGCCGAGCCAGTAGCTTTAAATTAGTCCCTAATAATAATTGAAACCAGATCCAGCCGTCCCTAGCTGCCCTCCCAGCAACGCCCTAAGCCGAGGCCCGTGTCCCGCAGGGCACGCCCTTAGCTGCTGTTGCTTAATTTTAAGTTGCTCCTGGCTGGAGGCATTCGGTGCCTCGCCACCAAGTTCGGTTACACTGTTAAGATTCCCTGAATCAACAGCTGCTCAGTCTGCCCGTGACCATGGACGTTGTAAAGCGTTCGAAACGTCGGGATTTGATAATATAACACAATAAAATCTGTTTGAAGTTTTTTTTTAATAAGTAATTTTGGGGACTGTTTACAATATAAAAATTTACTTAAAAAAATGCTACCTAGTAGTTTAAATCTTAACTTTAGGTTTAAACTAGTTATGATATTTTCTTCGTGTCTTAATGTTGACCCAATAAACAGTTTTTCTTTATTCCCTACGGACTGCAGACTGTCAGAGTCACAGCAACCGAAGGGGAACTGGCGAAAGTCGAAACACACACACACACGCAACTACAGACTACGACATAAGGGTGGCCGCCAGTCAGACCCCAATAGGTGCTACCACCTAGCGAGTCAGATAATTATTTTCTCACTTATTACGAGTAACGAGATGCCTATCTGAAAGGCAGTAAGGAATAATATTCTAATCCGTCCCCACGGGAAAAATCTTTTGGATTTAAGAAACAACATAATTATTTAAACATCTTCTTTATCAAGTTTTTCTATCCGAGAGCATGGGTCTCCGCTCAGAATGCTGAAAGTTAGGCCTAGAGCGAGATGAGAGATTTCACACGCCCTTGAAATAATCTTTCAGTTTTCCTCATGCCTACGAGATATATACGAGTACTAGCTTCTGCCCGCGGCTTCGCTCACGTGAAGCTATATCAGGAGTAAAAATGGTAAACCAACATTGATGACCTCTTCTTTGTATGGGCCTCTATACATCAGGGAGGTCAAGCTGTATCTCAGGATTCATTTAATTAATTGAGATAAGAAGTTCACTAGTTTTTAGTTGGAGCATATACTTTCTAACAGTGATAATAAAATGAAAATCTATTCAGTAGTTTTTGCTCCAAACCGTAACAAACAGACAAACAGACAAGAATTTTAAAAATCACATTTTCGGATTCGGAGACGTTTATATACCATAACCCACGTGTTTTTTTTTAAATATCTTCGATGTACAGACACAGTTTTTTTACCATTTTATAATAGTAGAGATTTCCAGTGTCCTTTGCGCTTGACAACCACTTAATCTCAAAGTGTCAAGCGAGTATTACTCCAAGCCTTCTGAACTTTCTTCTTTTATGAGACACTCAGAGTATTAGAGACATTCGTCTGCTAATAGCCACTATGAGGATTATCATATAAATTGCCGATAATCTGAGATAAGATGAACGTTCGGAGCTTGGTAGTTAATGATATCTTTTGACATTATCTTCGAGTAGTTCAGCAAAAAATGTGATGGGTTTTGGAAGGTCGGCAGGGATATTGGATGTCTCCACCATTCATAAACATTATGACTGAGTATATGTCATTAATTCAGCAATCTAAGGATCCTCATTAGCCAAGTGGTCCTGAGCGCGACTGCGACGCTAGAGGTCCTGGGTTCGATTCCCAGGTCGAGCAAAGTGTTATTGGGATTTTCTATGAAATTCCCAGTAGCAGCTCGGACTTAGCAATTTGTGCCCGGTTAATGGCAATAGGCTCGCCCCCTATTACATGGGACCTAAACATACCGGTGAACTGTGGGTGTGCATTAGTACGCCTCTGCCTAACCTTTTGGGGAATACTGGCACGATGATATGTTACGTCTGCTAAAAGCCCTTCTAGGTGACACAGATGGGTATACCCACCTTTCCTGCCGCCCTAACGGCCGACGACAAACTTTAATTGCATAAATTAACATACTATTGCCGCCACCCGGCTTGCTCTCATATTTAATTACCTACTGTGATGGGACTTTCGTAGGCAAATATTTAACCGGGACTTTCAATTTAAAACATTAATGAAGTCGATAAATCTTCTTTTTTTTCTAATAAAAACGTTGCCCCACACTAGGATTTTCTCCTGCATCGTGGGTGCGTTTACAAACATAAATTCTCACATACACAAACGCCCAGACCCGGAACAACTACCTGTAGATCATACAAATATCTGCTCCGTGTGGGGATCGAACCCACAACACGTGTCGCAGAAGCCGATCGCTCAGCCGCTACCTACGCCAAACGTGTCGTTACGCAGTGGATCAGACGAGCCTCCTGATGGTGGATAGTCATCGCCGCAAATGGACACCAGCAACACCAGAGAACTTACATAATATGTACCTACATACGGTAAACAAATAGGTTTATAACCAAGCATTTCCAACTTTTAGCCTAAATAGAATTCAAAGGAAATTGGACAAACACAAAGTACTATTACTGACAAGCCCAACAATACGATGTTTTATGAGGTTCTTATGTGCGTTCATTTCCCATCCATAAATCGGTCGGGTGTAACTGAACCTTAGCAGACTTCCGGACGCCCTTGGTGGTGTTAATAGGGGTTAAAATCATGTGCTATATTATATCTTATAATATAAACATGAATCGCCAAATGTGTTGGTAAGCGCAAATCTCGAGAGCAGCTGAACCGATTTCGCTAATTCTTATTTTATAATATTCCTTGAAGTACGAGGATGGTTCTTACGGATAGAAAATTTGTAAAAATTGCCTGAAGAAGTCTAAAAACAACACTTTTCTATATTCCCATACAAAAGATTCGTAATAATACTTAAAAGTCAATTTGAACTTTAATACCATACCATAAAGTTTAAGTGTTAGTGGAGGGGTTCCGGGAAGGCAAAACAATTGAGTGACGTTAGTTTCAGAATCGACTGTTAGGCGCTACCAAGTTCGCCGGGTCAGCTAGTATTATAATATATATACAAAAATGTAAAAACCACTTATTTGGTAAGAATCCACATAAATGGGCAGTGAAACTCTATTAATATGACCATTGGACTTCCATGTCGTAAATACACGCTTGGACAAGTCTGTCTTCGTCTTCACTGGAGGAGACTCCCGCTAACCGCCCCCGCTTAATATATCGTTGTGAGTGTGCGCCCGCGTTTGTGAGCCGGCTCCAACTACCGCTACCCGCTTAACCCAGTGTGTGTTCTGGTGTACATCAAGACTGCGTCATCGAGGTACCTCAAGATTCCAGGACACCAATTTCTACGCGCCACGTGCTTCAGTGAGTCCCATACTCCCATATTTCTCCTTCCACCGCACCTCTGTAGTGAACACAAACCGCCCAGCATACCTAGCATATTTTTCACGCTACAGTCCACTAAACTGTTGGTCCTTCGATTACTTTACACTCCCGCATCCACAACAACCCTCCAGGTCGAAATTTGCCTTCACAATCTGATGACCTGGCAAGTAGGCCTCGCGGTGGCTTAGTGGTCATAGCAAATTTTTCCTTCGACAAAATAACTTTATAATTATGATTATAAAGTTGAAAGTTGCATGGAAAATGCAAAATGATGGAAACTGTGCTTCATCAATAGAGCCTGCCTTTTAATGTGTTTTTGATAATCCAAAAAGATAGAGAATAATATTCGAAGTTATCATAGTATAATAAGTATCTATATTTTGTATTGTATGTATGTATAGTACGTAGGTATATATTTTTGCGTCAAAGATTTATGTTTATTAACCTAGGTATTTATATATTATTAAGTATGTACACCTGCAACCACCCATTGATTTATCTACTAAACTCTTGTCCATCCAATGGTTGTCTGTAAGAAATTGCATTTAGCGATAAGACCGCCAATTGTTCTTACTCTTTTAACATTTGTTTTGTATCTCCGCTCAGTCCTATGGTGTACAATAAAGAATACTCTATCTATCTATCTATTATATCTTTTAAAATTACAATCAGACGGCATTTTTATAGCCAAGACCTACGAGTTCCGAAATACAATTCTACTGGATTTTGGCACCGTTTCCGTTTTTTGTTCCTTTCACCGGACTAACTTGCGACCCAAGCAGAGCTTCTTCAGAGTAAATTATGTAAAAAAATATTTCTTCCAAAACTTAACAAAAGTACACCAAATATGCTTCCTCAAGTAAGGCAGCAAATTTCAAGATTTTCAATTTTTTATTCTTAACAATGGTTTTTTATTAATCTTGGGCACAGATAATAGAATCTTGGGAATCAAACGTAAGATCTTAAGCTCCGCAGCCGTGCGTATGGCCCAATGGACCGACCAATGGAAGGTCCATTCGTCAGACGAAATCTTTAACAGCAGCAGCTCAAGTTGTTATATCTTTTTCTAGATAATGACGATATTGGCCTTCTATTACATGGGACCTAATATCGGTGGACTGTAGCTGCACCTCTGTCTAACCCTTTGGAGAATACAGACGTGATGGTATGTTTTTTTTATATATGCAAAAACGCCTGTTTGAGTAATGTCGCCTTCAATAATAACAGGCGTTTGAAACTGGAATCTTTGCTACTATATTTTAAGAAGGCGTCTTACCATATAGGCAATTAACATACCATCACGCCTGTTTTCCCCAAAGGGTTAGGCAGAAGCGTACTAATGTACACCCACAGTTCGTCGGTATGTTTAGGTCCCATGTAGGTAATAGGGGGCGAGCAAAGATTACCTATGGAGTTTCTTGCCGGCTCTTCTCCATAACAACTTCTTTTTGGAACCGTGCAACAAGTACATTTTGACATTACCTATTTTAGTGGTCTATTGAAATAAATCACTTTGACTTTGAAAAGGGACAGGTACCTAGGTATAAAACTTCGAGCCGCTAATGTGAATTTCATAGAAAATTTTAATAACACCGGTCGACCTACGAATCGAACCAAGAACATCTAGCGTAGCAATCGCTCTGATAACCATTAGACAAATGAGGCAATTATAAAATACATAGACGAATAGAAGATACCTACATCTATCCAATAAAACGTGAAATGTTGTTGTAGTGAGTAGTGTCATTGCGTAAAGTGCGCCGGCGCATCGCAGACGGTCGTTGACCCTCGCCCTTTTGAACACAATTTGCTAGTAAGTCATCGATGTTGGTTAATTTAAAGCCTAGTTACAAATCATGATAAATCATTTCGTATATTTGAAAGGGCATAATATATATTAAGCATTGTACAGATACTATGGTATAATCGAGACTTGCAACGAAAAAGAAATGTTGAATAGATTATCTAACACAGTATACTAAATGATACAAGTCAATGTTTTACTTTTTTTTACTAGATGGCGCCTATTTGACGATCTCTGAGAAGTAACACCGAAACAAACTCAAGAATCTAGTAATTTTTAAAGTCCAAACAATAGTACCTAGTAGTATTATATTATAATGTAATATATGAATTTTACGAAGTAGGGCAATATCTGAAAAGGAGCCACAACAGCCTTGAGTTGACCTGTCCTAACTGACGAAACACAGGACACGGCTTCAGCATAGCAGTGTAGCTCAACCATTATTTAGAGAGCTCCACAGCCAGCTTTGGGTTGCATGACGATACCAGATCACCAAGACATTTGCGTAGGCCACATAACATAATAATAAAAAAAAACTCAATACTGCCAGAAAAATGTTAATATGAATTTTGTGTGCTTAACCTAGCCTTCACAATAATTTCTTGTATATTGTAGGTGTGGTAATGATACTAAAGAGTAGAAGAGTGGTGAATATGAATGTGTAAGGACAGATGAATAATGGGAGACCAAAGAAGAGATGGATGGATTGTGTTGGGGCCGATATTATGGGAAAGGGAGTGAATGATGTGGCGACGGCTGACAGGGATGAATGGAAGAAAAAGACATGCTGCGCCGACCCCAAATAGATTGGAACATGGGCAGGAAGAAGAAGATATTGTAGATGCGGTTACAAACAGAAATATTCACTTAACGACTATTTAAATACCAGACAGGCCCCAGAGGGTGTTCTGCGGTCTGCCTGTCTGTGTCTTCATAAAGGTACATGCTGATTCAACACAGTCGAGAGTTTACGAGATAATTATGTGATTCGCTTCTGTCGCGCGTTGCAAATACGACAAACGCCCAAAAGGAGACGGGACAATACAGACGAGCGTTACTGAATCGCTATAAAAAGTTGCCTGCCCTAAAAAAATCCCCTTTCAAAATCAACAATATTTTTCAATTCATTTTGCAGTTGCAGCCGTTTTGCATTTCAAAAGCGGCAGTAGCCTAGTGGCTAGGGCGTCGGACTTGCATGTGGTTGCCGATTCGAAACTCACCCATTGCACTACCGACGTGAACCTACTCGTAACACAAGCATTTTAGCTTAGCACGAGGGGTTAACAAGAATACTAGTAATGTGTGACACACATGGCTAGTAATCTTTAAAAAAAAATTCAATCTGTTGTATGTCCTGTTCACACAAATGTGTTTTTTTTATCTAGACATTTTGTTCAGTTCATTGTTTTGAATAAAGACTGTTTGTTATTAATACCTAAATAATGTTTATCTTAAAATAACGTAGATAGCAGAGTCAAAGATCGCTGGCCTCACTATTTTACGCATTTTAAAATGGTACGAATATGTTTTAGTTTTTAATTACATGTTGGATGTGCCAGTTTGTGTGTTTTCGAGTAGAAAATGTGGTCAAAATTGATTTTGTTATCTATTTTTGCTTTTAGTGGATCAGTGAGTATATAGATATATATATGAATATATTATTTAATTTGAACGTAAGAGCTAGCAGTCAGAGGATTATGTTGTTCTGACTTAGTACTGCTTAAGTATTCGAAAAACATGGCCAGCCCAATAGCATTGAACGTGGCAGCTTTCAGTGGCTCGATGATCTTGGTTTTGAAAGACAATAAAGAGTTACAGAAATACAGACCCAATTGGTTAATAAGCCTCCTGGAATAGACACGTGTAGAAATTACTTACCAAGAGACTCAAAACTATAATTAGTTATATTTGGTGAATTGGATGTGTACCACGAGGTAGAGATGTGGCCTCGCTTTGCATCCTCTATCGCCGATACTATGGGGAGTGCTCCGAGGAATTGTTCGGATTGATCCCTGCAGCCTCTTTTCGCCATCGTTCTACGCGACAACAGTTCCATCCCCATCATCTTGATGGCTGGCAGTCCACAACTGTGCGTTTTTCTAGAAACTTTCTGCTATTTAATCTCCAAATGATAGAGTTTATTATCCATTGTGGAAATTCGATGTACTAATGACTTGATGTACTGGCGACCGTACAGCTAGGTATAAGTTAATCCTCATCGCTTAACCCCCTAAAGGTATTGATTGTTTACTAATATCGTGAAAATTTTATACTCTGTGTAATACAATCACCAACAACAAAAATCATGAGTTTAGGCGGGAAAATGTTAAGTGCACATGATTGTCGATTTCATATTATTTTTCAAAACTTGAATTTCTCCGAAGTTTAAGGTGTAATTATGATGGAAGGTGGAATTAACCATTAAGACCCAGTTTCACCAATTTCTATTTAACAAGGCATTAACTAATCAGCATTTAAAATTAACAAAGCTGTTAAAATAAGATATGTCCCACCACGACAATGTAACAGTGCGTTACTAAATCAAGCATTTATTGAATGATACACAAAGCATTCACTCACATTCTAATACGACCAAAACAGTAAGTCATAGCAACGTATATCAATGATACTGATATGTCAAATATTGTAACTAGTCGTATAATAATGTTATACGGCCGAATTTATTACATCGTTCCTTTTCTCTAATTCAAAAGCAACCGGGGTATTTATAATTTTGATAGGTAAAACGTCAACAATAATTTGATAGGTAAATTGTCAATAATCATTTTTGTGTTCTGTTGTTCGGATTTTTTTCATATTTTTAAATTATAATCTCTGTGAAAAGTACCTTCGCCCTTAGCCCTCACCATGAGAAATATCTAAAAAACATTCACGCTGAATTTTTCTTCGAACGAGACCTAAATTTTTGTATATCTACAAAGATGTTATGAAGAATAAAATATGATGCAACTGCAAATAAAAACGAAGATTGGAGCAAACCACAATCACTTCTTCGAGCTTTTTCAATGCCCTGGTACTCAGTGTCATGGAACAATTCAATCATGTGGGGATAATATACAATATAATATTCTCAACAGGTAGGAACTAATTTTGAGTTATCTATATGAACTAAATGTTTGTAACTATTTTATTTCAGTGTTTATTACTGAGGTAAAATGTTATTGCACCTTTTTCAGATCAGATTTCAAACTTCGATAAATGACGAATTGGTGCAGAGCAAACTGAATTACTTATGATGACAAATCACTAAAAAACATGGTGAGGCTGAGGCAGCGATGACACAGTAGCTATAAGAAAAATCAACACAACGGAAAATTAAGAAGGAAATATCTACTCCAAATTAATTCGAAATAAAGTCGAAAATGGCTGGTTAATAACATAATTATGCAGTTTTATTTATTTTATATAGTAATTATATCTTTACCAAACTATAAAAATAATAAGTACCTACAAAATGTATAGTATTTAAAACTAGTATCCTACACACCAATAGGCCTTAGGCAAAACTTCCTGTTTAGGCTAAGTGTTGAGCTAAGTTAGTAGGTCCTAAGCACGATCGCTATGCTACAGGCTATGACTTCGATTCCCAGGTCAAATAAAATGTTATTGCCTTATTGGTTTTTTCTATGAAATTCGCAGAAGCAGCTCAGAGTTTGGATTTGTGCCCGGTTAATGGCAAAAAGCTAAGTAGCTCTCTATTCATCCAAATTTTCTAAAACAATCCAAAATAAAATGGTTCGCCTTAATTAGACCTTCATGAAAGGATCTCCTTTGTTCTTTCAAAACGATTTTGACAGTACACAAGTCATAGTAACACTCTGTTAAAAATTTAACAGACCCGCAGAGCAGTGATTAGATTTAACAGCTGATTAAGCAATTTAACACGCCATTTGCATGTGGTGGGACACTCACAAGCCTTAACAGTGTGTTAAAATATTAACAGGCTGTTAAATTAACATAACATAGTATGGTGAAACTGGGTCTAAGTGTTCGTGAACCTGCGAGAGTGTAGGCAAATGATATAAAATTGAAAATCGTGACTTTTTGGGTTCACTCCTAAACTCCATCGAAGCCTCAATAAAGTTTCTACCGTTTTATTGGGGCAACTGAGCAACTTATACTTCACAATGGCGAACATAAAAAGTGTGGTGCCATAATACAATCTCATGATGGGAAATATTACTTGATTACTCTAATATTGTACTTGAAATTGACACAATAAGTGTGTAATAAAAAAAAACATAAATAATGGAGTAAATTAATTCAGCAGAATAAGTTTGTAGCGACATCTATCGTGCTACATACAAACTACGATGGACAAATCCTGAATCGCGCAAATGAAGTTGCAAATTAAAAGAAAATAATTAATTTGCGTAAAATACAGGCTGCAGCAATGCAACTTGAATATATTATTATAGAAACGCCCGACACTAACTGTCGCCTGTCAGATAGATCCTCAATTTGGTTGGAGGGGCAGTCATTGGATGAGGAAAGTCGAAGATCGGGCTCTGTGGCGTTACTAGGAGAGGTCTATATTCAGCAATAGACAAATATAGGCTGATGACGAAGTATAGAAGACGACGAATAAGCACGTGTGACGAATAAGCAAATGCAGCCTATAGAACCCAGCAATATCAATAGCGCTTTGGAACTTAAGACCCTCAGTTCTTAAATCTCATATACCCAATTATTATACTAGCTTTATTTAATATTTCGAACCGAAATACATTAAAATTAGAACATAAATCTAATATAGGCAGAATATTTGTCAAATTTGACTTTTCTGTACCAGTTGACAACATCTTTTGATCTCCGTGGGGTCCTCAATGGCAACCGCATGGCTGGCGTCCCTCTGGGCATAACCCTGGGTGCTGGAGAGTTGGACGTGGAAGGCATCTGCACGCGAGCTGGTATGGCCTGCCAGAACTGCAGTCAAGCGGTGACCTGTGTGCCACTACCTGTCGGGTGGCTGAAGGTAATATTTTTTTAACTTTTCCATTGCAGTACCTACTTTAAAAGAAAAAAATAAATTTGTAGGTAGTTTTTACTGCATATCGCAGTTACATTAACGTTGCCTTGATGATTCAACATCGCAGACAGAGATTTCTAAGGTTTGATGTTCAAAATGTCCGGAGTAATAAATCGGAAGACGAAGTTTCGAATCGTCCCTAAAGTAGATATTTGCTCTAACAATTAATTATCTGATTAATTATTATATAGATATTTTAGTGAAGGAAAAATTTGACTTGCGGGCAGGATTTAAACCTTTGTATTCTGTTTAAATACACCAGACGCTATGACCTCTAAGTAACTGCAAATACTACCCGCCATGTCGAAATTTTGCATTCACGTCCTGAATTTATGTCTTAAAGGTGACGTCAGTGACCACCATTGAAAAGCAAGTTAGTAGTAGTATTTTGCTTCTCAACCGACATGACTTACTTTGCAGTTAGTTCGATGTCGTACGATGCCTCCTTACCCATCTTTTTGTATTTTTGTGCATTTCCCATGCTAACATTATAAAGTTATTTTAGTGTTATAAAGTTATATTATCAATTTAAAAACAGTTGTTAGCTCAATTGTCATTATAATTGAACACTAACTACATACATACATCAACAACTAATAACATACACCATATAGGAACAATTTTCAAAGCGATCGTCCATTCTTTTCATGCTTGTAAAATGAAAAAGAGAACTACATTCTTAGTTTCATATTGATTTGCCCAATTATTACTTTCCAAGAGTATGTTTACACCATATTTTATCACTTTGATTTATATCATCATTCTCTTTATGTAATTTAAGGTTCCTCTAGAAGATTGCGAAGAAGGCTTCACCTGCAACGCTCGCCTGGGCAAGTGCTCCAAGGAACCAGCCCCTGAATGCAGTGACACTGCCCAGGAATTCGAACATACTTGTGAACAGGTCAGTATTCGTAACGGATCCGGAGGAACATGGTAGGATTAAATTATCCTACTTCAAAGGTTACGTTGAAAATCCCAACAGATCTTTCCTAATTTCACAAACCTTACTAATACTCTTTTATTTTCAGGTAGGAATATTCCCAGATGCTTACGACTGCAGGAAATTTCACCTGTGCTCACCACCCGAAGGTCTCCCTGATGGTAGACCTGCAGACCATAGAGCTGCTTTGTGCCCGAGACATTATGCCTACAACCCTGCAACTGCTCAGTGCTCGGTAGGTTTTATTGCATCCCATCATCATCGTCATCATCAGCCTATGCAAGTCCACTGCAGGATGTAGGGGTCCCATAATATACGCCATTTCATCCTGACTTCGGATTGTCATATCCAGCTTCCGCTAACAACCTTAGCAAATCATTACTTCGTCTTGCCAAAGAGCTACACGTACACTACGTAGCTCTTCGTTAGGCAAATTGCACCAACTTTTCGATAAAGGTTATCTACTATATTACGCTATTCTATGGGACTAAAACGGCCACTTTTCATAAATCATACTATGATTCAATGACACAACGACTCCATATTTCCAGTTTAAAGTGACCTCTAAGTGTATGAAAAGCTTATACAAATGCTACATATAAGGGAAATTTATGGCCCATTTCTTAGCCGTGTTTCCGTTAATCATATTGAGATTCGTTAAAGGCCGAATCAAAAGGAACAATTTTACCCTCCAAGTCTTTTTTTAAATTATTGCTTATAGACCACAGTAATTCTGTCAAAATGATGCTAATTAGAAAATCTATCTAGCTCCAAACCTTTCCTAATTTACGCTAATTTGGCATTTGTTTCAGATAAAACTAGAACACGGTCAATGTATCGAACGAACAGTCCCTGATTGCTTATCAATCGGCCAACATGGAGTCCTACCTTTGAGCTCCAACCATTACTACGTGTGCCTGAACAAAAACGGAGTCTTGCACCCCCAAATATTCATCTGCCCCCACGGCTGGCACTTCTGGGGAGAATTTTGCCAACCAGAATTGCAGCCAGAAAGCAAAACAGGAATTGTTAGAGACAGCAATGATAAAACCAAAGATAGCTCAGAAGAAAAGAGTAAAGAAAAGAGTAAGGAAGAAACAAGCAATGAAAGCAGTTCAGAAGAGAATGTATCAAAGGCTACAGTAGATGCAAAAACAATTAAAGCTACAACGACTAAAATAGATAGTTTCTTTTCTACTGAAAAGACTACTACTTACGCAGCTGATACTTTCTTAGCTGATAAGATAGATCTCGCTAATTATGAGACGACGGATGACGTTGCTCCAAGTAACGATGAATTTGTTAATTCTTTTGAAAATAGTAGTGAATTTTGGTAATTTAGTAGAAGTAGGATTTATATATTAAAGTAGTAATAGGTACTTATTTTATAAATGTGGAAAGTACTCGTAACTCTGTTTGTTACATTTTGCATGCCTAAGCCGCTGAACCAAATTCGAAGAATATTGGTACAGAGATAAGTTGGACCTTGGAAAAAGACATAGAATAGGCTAGATCTTTTGCCTCAAAATTTCGGGAAGCGATTGAAACTGTGGAACTAGTAATATTATGATTAGAAAAATAAGAATAAGAATCTGTCATATAACGTTTGTTCAGTGTTAAAAGCATAACAAAACGAAAATTACAAATTCGAGATGAGATTAACAGTACCTAATGTATAATGTTATGAATACTCCATCTAACACAAATTATAACCACAAAATTAATACTACTACCGAGGTAATAATATATAACTAAAAGAATGTAGTTATTGTAAATAACAATAAATTAATCAAAAACATAAAACTTGGATGAATTTCATTTTAATTTTACAAGCATTAAACCTCTGTCTCGACGGGTCTAATAATTATTTATGCTGCTACATTTATTTTAACTTTTACAGCTTAAAAATGTTATAATCCCTCACTCACTATAATACAACATGAATAAATTCATTCTAAAAAGAACAACAACAACTTACCATCACGCCTGTATTCTCAGAAGTGGAAGGCACAAGTGTACTTATGTACGCCCACAGTTCGCCGGTATGTTTAGATCAATAGCATAAGGCTATTTTTTTAATGGGATAGAGGGCAAACGATCTGACGGATCGCCTGATGGTTAGCCCATGGACACACGCCACACCAGAGGAGTCACAAGTGTGTTGCCGGCCTTTTAAAAGGGTTTGGGCCTCCGGTATCCTCACTCACTCGGCAAAGAAAAACGTAAGGGTTGTTTCACGCTGGTTGTCTGTGAGGCTGTGGTATCACACCGGTCGAGCTGGTCCATTCATGCCGAAGCATGTCTCTTTCACCATCCATTAACTGGACATGAATCCAAACTCCGAGCTACTATTATTATAATTTACTAGTGACCCACCCGCGGATTCACCTACGCTGCCCCGTTCCTATTAGTTGGAGGGTTATGTTAAATAGCTTAAAACCTTCCTCTTGAATCACTCTATCTATTAGAAAAACCGCATCAACATCCGTTGCGTGGTTTTAAAGATCTAAGTATACATAGGGATAGTCAGACAGCGGGAAGCGACTTTGTTAAGTCAAGTCAAATTATAACTGACCTATTAAAAACAAAGAATTAACGATTCAACAAAAGACAATACCCACTTATCATATTATCAGCAGTACCACTGACAAGTACAGTTAAACAAAAATCTAATTCTGTCATCATGCTTCACAATAGGACAGTCTCCACCGATACAGACCTTTGTGGTTGTACAAAGGCAGTGTTATCAGTACCATCTCTGCCGAGCCCCGCGAAGCTATGGCGCAAGCGAGAAGATACGGCGGTTACGTCTATGTAACCTTTCAGTCTAACGTTAACTTTAGTAGAATTAAATATATTCTTGAGGGCTTCAATTAAGACAAGCAGCCAATAATGTTTCTTAACTCGGAGTTTCTTGCCGGATTCTTCTCCATAGGATCAACCTTTTGGAACCGTGCAACGAGAAGCATTACGTTTCATAAACGCTTGTAAAAGCTTATCTCTACTATTATAAAATTGTAAAAAAGCTGTGTCTGTACATTTAATTTATTTAAAAAAATAAGTGGGTCAGGGTATATAAACGTCACCGAACCCAAAAATGTGATTTTAAAAATTCCTGTCTGTTTGTTACGAGTTGGCGCAAAAACTACTGAATAAATTTTAATTTTGTTAAGTATCACTGTTAGAAAGTATGTGCTCCAACTTAAAAACTGGTATACTTCTTATCTCAAATAATTAAACCGAACCGGAGATACAGCTTGACCTGTCTAATGTATAGAGACCCATACAAAAAAGAGATCATCACTGTTGGTTTTTGAGCTTCAACTGAGCGAAGCCGCGTCCATAAGTAATATATCCTTGAAATGAAACTACTTTTTACGGATTTTATCGCGGTATATTGATATTATTTAGTTCCCGACGTTTCGGACCGCCGCTCCAGAAAGTCAGCAGTTTGTGAACATACCCTAGACAAGACCCAGCACTACATCAGATTTGATAAACCACAAGTCCTCGCAAAAGAAAACCGATTCCTACCCAGGATGATTCGTGAGGCTATTGAAATCAAAAAACACCCAAATTTCAATAGAGAAGATGGTTGGGTCTTACCAGCTGCTTGGAATCCCATTATAGAATCTATAAAATCTAAATCCAAGCCCAAAACTGCAAGACCAAAGGATACGGTGAGCTCGTTCTGCGTGAATCGGATCGCTAATAATTAACAAAAATGTAAGGTAGCTGTTAGTAATTTTAACATCAAGACGTCCAACACCTCAGTCTGCCCGTGACCATGGATGCTGTAAAGGATCCGAAACGTCGGGAACTAAATAATATCAATATACCGCGATAAAATCCGTAAAAAGTAGTTTCATTTCAATGTCTAATATTCGCGTAAGTGTCAGAAATCAGTAATATATCCTTACTCATTAAATAAGTTTTTTTTATCGGCATGGAATTGTCTTAGATTCCTAAATATTTCAAAACTATAAATCCTTTACGTCTCACTAATTGCGTACATATTTAATAATTAGTTACGACAATCGCCACCGCGTATCGTTTGAACCATACACAGTTCATGCTTTAAAATTAGGCATTAAAAATAAATTCTGCTTATGAATTCTTCCTTTCCATATCTATCAGATGCTTTCATGTCTACGTGACATTTATGCGGGGCAATAAAGCTCTGAATATACATACTACATATGCCTTGCCTGCGTTTCTTGAAATAAATATGCATTGATGTATTATGCATAACATACTCAAAAGTACTCATAACATTACGTTTGTATCCCGGATGTCAGGCAGAGTTGTACTAATGTACATGGTGGCTCTCAAATCTAACCTCCGGGATTCCATTAGATATGTCCAAACAGAAAAACTCTTAAATAAATAAAATCTTTATATCAATAATCATAAATAATCGAAAACATATGGATGACGTATTTAATTCACTCAAAATATTTTATTAGAAAAAACTAACAATACCTATAATTATTGAAAAAAGATTTAATATCGACAAGCTTGTGTTGTATTATCAGTTCCCGCCATCGCCTGTCACCCACACCACACACCACGCAAGATTAACGGTAAACAAAAAGATGCACCTTTGACATTAAACTCTGAAAGTTCATTCAAATTCCGCTTATAGCTCTCGCTGCCTCCTATAAAATACTCCACAACTATTTTCTGCACACTTCGATGAACAAAAACACATAAACCTTTGACATTAAATGAAGGAATTTTGTGCGTAATGAATTTTGTACAAAGTTTATCTCAACTTCATTAATGACGATGATGATTATCACCGCTTTTTATTGTCCACGCAGGAATAACGCATCAATTCTTGATTAAGATCTATTTGTTGTTCTTACCTCCATTACGGCTATAATTAGGAGATGAGCATATTATATTAATCAGTATTTTTTTGGTCACCAGCGTTATTTCGTATCACTGCAACTCCTTTACACAAAAATCTAGGAAATCTAGAAAATATCTAGAAAGTAGCTGGAACAATGAAACTCCAGTTCGACGTATCCCTGGGTCTTGGAATTCGTAATGAAATTAATAAGAACTGAGTTGGAGAAGTAGAAAAAGCACCAGCTACTTCCCTTCTACTGGAGAAAGAAAAGAGCTCCAAGCCAATTATGACCCAATAGCATATTATGTAAAAATAGGAATAGCCTAATTACCAACCACCTCTGATCACAAATATGAATCTTAATTTCGTGTAATTTGTATGATTCTAGAAAAATGTCTGATAGCACGTATTTTTTGCCTTGGATGCCACATTGCCACGGTATAGTTACGTTGAAGGGTTAATATTCATTTAACACTCAAATGTAATACCAGGACATCAGTAAAAGTCTGTTAATGTCACCATTGCTGAAATTCGCACTCCTTCCTAAAAGGGTGACTAAGTTTTATTCAGCGATATCATAGTACCTTTGCAATAAGCATAACCTTAAACTCAAGCTTCTCCAAAAATTGCCTTTTTTGTGATAAGGGAGCAAATGAGCAGACGGATCACCTGATGGTAAACAACACCAGTCGAGTCACGTGCGTTGCCCGACTTTTAAAAGGGTTTGGGCCTCCGGTATCCTCACTCACTCGTCGATACGCAACGAAAGTATTGATCACGCCAGTTTTCTGTGAGGCCCTGGTATCTTTCACTCTGATAGAGCCGGTCCATTCGTGCCGGAGCATGGCTCTCCCACGATGAACAAAAAATACTGAATTTTAGAGTGTTGAGTAGGGTCGTAAGTACACGTCGCTTTTCGCTTATTACATAATCCACACACCATTTTTGCAGTACGATCAAGCACATCGATAACCTTATTTCACCGTTTGAATTCTAAATGTTATTTTATTGCAGACTGATAGGCTTCCGCCTATATATATAATACTGCATTTATGTTTTATAATGTAAAAAAAAGTGTTATTGGGTTTTTCTATGAAATTCCCAGTAACAGCTCGGAGTTTGGAATTTGTGCCCGGTTAATGGCAATAGGCTCGCCCCCTATTACATGGGACCTAAACATACCGGCGAACTGTGGGTTTACATTAGTACGCCTCTGCCTTACCCTTTGGGGAAAACAGGCGTGATGGTATGTTATGTTATTTATGTTTTAAGCTATAGTTCATTGTATGAACTATATATTTCAATGACAGTATCTTCAGATACTTCATCTAGTTTTGAGCTTCTATAGCTTTTTAAGGGAAAATCGTAATCCAAACAATATTTTCTTAAATTGTATTATTATTTGGATTAAGATACCGTTAGTTTAAGTTCGTATGGTACCATTTTGTCAACTACTACATAACTGGAAAATATACTACCGGAAAATCGTTTCAAACTTGATTAAGTTATCAAGAATTGCATTCGATTACATTTATTTCCAGTGAAGTATTTTGGACGAAATGGTAGAGCAGGAACTTAAATTAACAAAAATAACATTGAATAAATTGTGTTTGAATTATTTTAGTATTACTTTTCTATTGGAAATTCGTTCCGGCCGGACTATTAACTCACATTTTTATTATCTTACTGTAATTTATTAAAAAATCATCCTTTCTAATAGGATTCTGAATACTAAAGTTTCACAATAGCATAACTCTCAATTCTAGAAACTCTTATTGACATACTTAAGTTTCTGCATAGCATACTTGACAGCAATTTCCCTCAACCTCAGAATGTAACTCTATTACAATCGCTACAGCGTATAAAAACGCTTTCATCTCTTAACACACTCCACACATAGTTGAAGATCGCTGTACTAAGCTGACATCCTCTAACATAGAATTATTAATGACTACTCGAAACATCGAATGGTAGAAGTGTACCTTATGTCTTGTGCTCAACAAGTCCGCTTCCGCTCATGCTACCGCTATCCGGTCTTCACATATACCATGCAGCATTTGTGCAGGGCTAACGGTGTACAAAAAACGGGCACCTCTGACATTAGACACTAGAATTGCATCACAGTTCACCGTGGGAAGCTTACCTATAGACGCATACGCCGCTAAAAGCTAAGTTGTGTGGAGAAGGTTTCCTTAAAAGGTCCTCGTTTGTAGTCCTGACATGGTTGTCGCGAATCCCGTAGCCGTGACGGTAGAGCAAGAGAAGGCAAATGCAATTTATTTGATCAGACATTTTAATTATGATTAAAATAATTAAGTTGACAAAATTGTTAATTGACACTGTGGACTTTCTATAATTGACGTCCTAAATTTCAACATACAGTGTTGATAGCCTGAAAATTAATGATGCATATAATATCTTGTACGAGGTCCTTAATTTATAAATAATTAAAAAAGTAGGTATACTGCCACCTCCCAAGGTGTAAACAATCTATGAGGATTTTCCGTATTACAAAATTACTTGGATTTAACTATTTTCGGGTCGCCGACCTTCTTGGTTAGGTCTTTCAAAAAAATCAGCTACGCCATACGTGGTACTCGCAACCGGAGCGCGTGTCATGACAAAATATTTCAGTGAAACCTGGTGAGACATCGACCTGCAATGTTGTTTCGCTTATATAGGTATTCCACTTACCCAGTGTCTCAGATATCCAGTTATAAATAAATATCTGTCTCATTTACAGAGGGTTCCATTAATAGAGGTCACACTACAGGTTATTTCAGTTATAGAGATTCGATTATTAAATAACGTGTTATGTAAACATTTTAAATGAGTTTTAACAAAACGATGTTATCTCAGGTACAGAGGTTTATGCATATAAAATTCACTCGCTGTCTCAGTTATAGAGGTAACTATGATGATAAATCGAAAGAACGAATCCCAGAAATAGAGGTTCACTTCGTCCCACTAACAGGGGTAATTCAGTGCCAAAGTGTTAGGACTTCAGCACGAGTTCCAGCTAACAGGGGTAATTCAGTGCCAAAGTGTTGGGACTTCAGCACGAGTTCCAGCTATGGAGGTTTCTCATTTATCCGGGTCTCACTTAATCAAGGTTCACTGTATTTAATTTGGAGGAAAAAAGAAGAAGTATGCATGAAACGTAACTAGGTGCGTTCTGTGGTTTCTACCTAACCGTATGGAAGGGCGGTGTGAGTGTATGTGTATGATTATACGTTTGACCCTGAATTACCTGATGAAGAGCACAATATAGTCAATAATATGGAGCACTCAATTCAAATAAACACCCTTACGGGTTCTGTCTCTCATACATAACAAGATTTAGATAATAATTCTTCTGTACGTGTGTTTGTCATCTAACTCCTCCTAAACGGCTGAACCAACTTGGATGAAATTTTGCGTGCATATTTGAGTGGATCCCTGGATGGTTTTAAAATACAATTGGACTTGGATTCTAGAAATTTATTTATTTTTAGGGCAGACAACGTCTGCTAGCTATGTATATAAAAATACCAATATTTTGACTTTGATCAAGCATTGTAGTTGCCTTTTACAACACGCGTTTCTTCATAAGGAAGTTTTATATCGTGCATACTCAAAAATGGAAAAACAAGTTTCAACTCAAAAACCTTGACAAAGGTTATTAATTATGTCACCATTACCATACTAATATTAAACAAAATGGGCCATTAAAATTGATTTACATTTATCAGTAAGTTAAGTCATTGCTAAAAAGGTCTCATGGTGGCTAAAATGGGTACTTTGAATCACAATTTGGCTTCTAGTGTGGTGATTCTAACAGGAGAAAAGGTACATTTCCAAAAACTGACAGCGCTAAGCGCAGAGAACCTCGCAGATAATGTTATTTTTTAGTTAAACTAGCTTCTGCCCGCTTTGTCTCTTCGTCTCCTCAGAATTGAGTCCAGCCTGGATCAAACGTAGCCTATTTGCTATTTCAGACTATAATCTCTGTTCCAAATTTTATCCAGATCCGTTCAGACGTTTTGACGTGAAAGAGTTACAAACATCCTCACAAACTTTCACGTTCATATCATGTGACACTTTTTTATGCCACTGAGGTAGCAAAGAAGCTTAATGGCCCGCCTAATGCTAAGCAGTTACCGTAGCCTATGGATGCCTGCTACGACAGAAGTGCGTTGCCGACCCTATAAAAAAATTTTTGGCAGACTAATGAGGATGTTAATCAAAAATATTCGCACAAATAATATGGGTAATCTACTCCATGCCATCCAGCTACAGCGCGAGCGTTTTGTCAGCCAAAATGCCAAGTCGATTCGAGACTACAGACCGCTACACTAAATACTGCGTCTGATACATTTTGATACTTGGTCAATGTGCTAAATTCCATTTCTGCATTGTGTTCTCAAATTTTATGTCAATTATCTGATTGCATATGGGTCCGAGATTTTTTATATTTTTTATTTTTCTGCATTTTTATTAATAGATAGTATTTTATTTAATAGGGAATGAATTTATATCTATAAAAATTTACAATATGTAAGTCATAAATGTGAAGTGGGAATAATTAAATAAAAATGTTAATGTGCTCTTAGTATAGTTATCTGTATGTACTGAAATCGTAAAAAAGTGAAATGACCTACCAATTTTTCATTATAACATTGAACGAAGCGAGTGCTGAAGATAATGTTTTTATAGATTCTTAGTTATTAAACGAAATAGCGCTACATAGATGGGATTAAGATTTATGATAATAATTAAATTGACCATCGAATACTAAATTACTTATTTCCTGATGGATTCTTTGTTCTACAGTTTTCATAGTAAGTCTTGTTATAAAAGTAACTGAATAAATTACCTAGCCATCTCTATTCTTATAAAAAAAAAAACAATGTACAACAGAAAAATATACATACACATATCTACTGAAAAGAAACTTACCTGGATATAGTATATCTACTATTTTTGACATATGACAGCGACGCCATGGAATGCATAAATTTTAAAAAAATAACTCTCTAAAGCTGCGCGTAATGCAATACACGATCAAAAGTATCAACCAATGTCGCGCCAATCACATTTTAAGACACACATTTACCGCCAAAGCCGTTCAAGCGGGCACCTCGCTTCACCATTCATTACTGTACCGTACAAACTGATGCACTCGTTGCTAGCTCGAAAAATCTGTCTGAAACTCCTTAACAGGCTGTATCGCAAAAATTTTCGATCTCGAAATTTCGGGACCACTTTCCAAATTCGTTTGGCGCACACCCCAACTGTTAGTTCTCATTTTAAATTTTGAACTGACATTCGCGAGTTGTGTTTTTATTGTATTTTGCCAGTGCTTTTTTTGTGATTGTTTTTTTTTAAATTTATTCTGCACAACGAGGTGAGTAAACATTTTTTCTATTTTTTGCTACTTCTCAGACATTTTTGAGTTATTAACTCTCCTTTTTTCTATCAATACATAAGGGAGCGTTCTAGGTTTTCTAGAATTGATTACTTCCGAGTTTAACAAAGCGTGGATTGATTGCAAAAACCGTTATTAAGTTGTTAAAGAACATGTGACTTTGAACACAATGATTTATTATGTAAAAGTAAAACATAGCTGTTTTTGCGTCAAATCATCGATCAAATATTTAAAGCCTGCTTATAATAGACAACAAAAAAGTAATTGCGGTTCCTCTGTCCTCAAACAAAAAACATAAATAATACCGAGAAAAAAAGAACAATAAACAGGTTCTTGCGCAGTGTTTATATTTTTATATAAGTACTTGAGTTTTTTTTGCATTTAACTTGTTAATTTTTATTACTAAACTGACGTATTGTGACGGAGTTTAAAATATTTTTTACGTTTTAATCAGAAGGCGGTATTTCACATACAATTATGTTAATTATCTATTCTTCTGCTGTGCAAATGCTGCTGCTCTATTGTTCTACAAAACATCAGACTATTGAGAACTTGATTCCTGGTTCACAGGTTTTGTTTGTATTTTCTTGGGTTTATGAATATTCTTAGCGGCATTAATTAATGATCCGCTTGGATAGCTACAACTCTCATAAATAAGAAGGACGATAAACAGTTTTACCATGTTCCGCGTATGAATCAGGGCCCGAATTTGGAGCTCCATCTTGGACCCTTTTTTTACGGGTGGGGAAATGCGACTTATGCATGTTGCCCCGCTCAGGGATGCAGGACGGTTATGTCCGGCTCTTCACCAAGGTGGCCATTATACCGACTAAAACCACTACCACTACCATCTTCCGCATAGTAGCATTACGGGAATCACTCTCTCACCGCGGACGTTCGATGTCGGACCGTCCCCAAGGACCAAATGCAATAGGCGACTGACGACTGCATCTTTAACCCTGTTTACTCAAAGTTACAGTATCAGACCGATCCAAAAACAGCAATAACAAAAATGTCTATAAAATATTTCTGCCTCAATAGTCCTAACTAAGCTTGAGGGCTTCGATTCCCTCGTCGAGCAAAGTGTTACTGGGTTTTTCTATAAAATTCTCAGTAGCAGCTCGGAGTTTGGATTTGACACCAGTTAATAGGCTCGCTTCCTATTACATAGGACCTGAACTATGGGTGTACATTAGTAAACCTCTACCGAACCCTCCGGGGAATACAGGCGTAATGGTATGTTGAAATATTTCCTTCGTGCAATCTGAATAATTCAATACAACTATAATTCCTCTACAGAACTAATTCCTCTTAAAACTAAGAGTGCTCGCGTAGTGGGTATTGAACGGAATACGAACCTGCAACCTATCGATCGAGCCTGTTAAAGTGCCAATTAAGTTCCTTACTGCAAAGGGTACTAGAATCTAGATAACCATTTTCAATTTGACTTCATATCGTATGAACTGCAGATGGGTCCTGCTTCTGTACGTGTTATTTACATACATATCATCACGCCTGCATCCCCGAGGGGTTAGGCAGAGGCGTACTAATGTACACCCACAGTTTGCCGGTATGTTTAGGTCCCATGTAATAAGTCAAAAAGTGTCATTGGGTTTTTCTATGAAATTCTCAGTAACAGCTCGGAGTTTAGATCTGCTCGGTTAATGGCAATAGGCTCTATTACCTAAACATTAGTAAACTAATATTATCTAAACATACCAGCGAACTGTTGGCGTACATTAGTACACCTATTCCTAACCCTTCGGGAAATACAAGCCTGTGGTTATGTCATGTACTAGATGCATACCTACAAAATTATACATATCGTTTTATAATGTGAAGGATATATTAAAATTTGAGGTATGGCCGGTGGTGGTAGACATGTTTATTTTTAAACTTTGAATTTTAATTACCTAACTAATTAATGTGTATTTGACAGCTAATTAGTTAATTAATTAAATATGTAATAAAAATTCAAATTAGGGTTGTATTTGCACTGACTCGCAATTTGGTCTCTATTTAAATTTGAATGTTAAGGTCCCACACAGATGACATAATTGTAGTTATTAAGCCACGGTGGGCTATATCGGACACTGACTACCAACTAAACACAAGTTCCCATGTCCTATGAAACTCGTCATCGAGGATTATTGTGGCCCTATTCAAAAAAATTCGGAGCTGACTGGACCCGTTCAAAGTTCCTTTTTTTCATAATCAATTTTATCACACAACACGAAAAACACATGGTACTTTTTATTGTTTAAGTCGGTAAATTAGCTAACTAGCCACCTAGTGGCAAGTAGCCATCGTCGTCCATAGACACTTGCAACACTAGAGTAGTTTCTAATAAGTGACCGACTCTTAAGAGCCCTACGGACTGCAGACTGCCAGATCCGCAGCAACCGAGGGGGAACTGGCTCTTACTTGCAAAAGTCGCAACTGAACTGAGGTTCTTTACGACAAACTCCAACGTAAGGGTGGTGGTCGCTAGCATGTCAGATCCCAAGAGGTCCTACAACCACTACGAGATGCCTATCTGTGTAGCAGTGAGGAACAGAATTCTACGGTGACTCTCTCACTGGGACTAGTTTATGTCTAGTCTACTGTACAAATCTACTCACTCAGCGTTTTACGTGTCGAACATCGCACGCCATTGTTAGTGTACTTTCATCACTCAAACCGAGTGGGTTTATTATCACTCCTGATCGGCCCCTTATTTTTTTATTTTTTTATGAGATAGGGGGCAAACGAGCAGACGATCACCTGATGGTAAGCGATAACCGCCGCCAATGGACACCCGTAACACCAGAGGAGTCACGAGTGCGTTGCCCGCCTTTTAAAAGGGTATGGGCCTCCGGTAACCTCACTCACCCAGCGAAACACAACGCAAGCGCTGTTTCACGCCGATTTTCTGTGAGGCCGTGGTACCACTCCGGTCGAGCCGGCCAATTCGTGCCGAAGCATGGCTCTCCCACGTTAAAAACCTTTATCATTATACCAATAGTGTATGGAACCATTTTCTAATGGTTCCAGTATGTGTAAAATCTTGTCTTATTCGTAGCAAATTAAATATCATTTTTAAAAACGAGGCCTTAATATCCGACAGAGATTGACCTTGCCAATTCATGTTGTTGTCATTTTATTTACGTCTGCTAATCTTACCTTATCTCCAAATTTATCATATTATTTCAATCACTTTGATACAATTATTACAACCTGTAATACTAGAACAACTTATTAACATTTGATTCCTTTACAGACAACGCCCGAGGCGAAAATTAACCTGTTTAATTATTAATAATTATTTGTTGTCAGTCTCATATTGCGCAAATTCGCTTTTGCGACGTAAAACAATTTAAATGATCATTTGGCTATTGATATTAATTGTAACTGCGTATTTATATCTAATTGAGACAAATTATACCTCAGATACCTAGACTATAAAAATATTAAGTGCTTTGTAACCTTTGCGTTTGATTAGATTTCAGTATTGTGTTCCAACTTAATATTTTATTTAAGTATATCTAATATTTATATCGTACGAGCCAACTCCGATACAACAAACATGTAGATATATATCTACCATCAATTCGGTATTCCCGAAGGGTTAGACAGTTTCGTCCTAAGGTACGCCCACAGTCAACCGATATGTTTAGGTCCCTTGTAATAGTAGGCGAACTTATTGTCATTAACCGGACACAAACCCAATCTCCGAGTTATTAGTATTTCAACCAAATATCGCAATCACATTGTTCGACCTGGGAATCGAGCCTAAGACATCTAGACTTCTAAGGCATTTTTATTTATTACTTAGTTCATTTACCTACTCTCATAAAAACTGAAACATTCACTCAATTTACAAAACCTTATTATGACCGCTGTACCGTCAACAGCGTAAATGAGTACAGAGTTACAGACAACTTTTAAATTGCTACGTGGCTGCGGTACGGTTATAAGTTTGCGACTTTAGATTTCGTTGCCATCAGTACAAATTTGTGAATAAAATCGATAAAAAATTAGTTTGCAGCTATGACTCAAGCGGGGTGCGTTGTATAAAATGACTCACTCATCCTCCGAGCCTTATCCCAACTTTGTTAGGGT
This sequence comes from Acronicta leporina, assembly GCA_947256265.1. Lineage (NCBI taxonomy): Eukaryota > Metazoa > Arthropoda > Insecta > Lepidoptera > Noctuidae > Acronicta > Acronicta leporina. The sequence goes on from OX366521.1 coordinate 14,974,802, forward strand.
CGGCTTCCAGTCTAACCAGATGCGGCTGAATATCAGCATTTTACACGGAGCCACTGCCATCAGACCTCCGTAACCCAATTTCTGGGCAATATTGACATTCGGAGCACTGGTTGGCAGGCTTTTTTGGGCTTCTGACTACCACTAACAATTGTCAAAGATATTCGTATGACAACCGGGACCGAAGGCTTTACGTGCTCTCCGAGGCACGGAAGGGTCTCCATGTCTTATGAATGGTCAGCTATCCACACACTGACCGCAGCGAGCGCAACTTAACCTTGCAGATCAGCTGACTAGGTTAGTTATTACTTAGCCCCTCAATAAAAAGTAAAATGATTTTAATACATATTTATTTTAATAGAATATTATATTTAGCATTAGCGACCTGCCCGCGTTTTCATACGACTATTAGTCGCTTCCAGTATAAATAATAAAATCTAAAAGTAGTCAGGGCTTGGAAAAAATGTCTATTGAAAATTCAGACTTAGTATAATAATATAGTTCATCACATTATGACATGTAGAGAGTGTCATTTTCAATCTAATATTAATTCACATAGCAACGATCAAGATGCTTCCAACAATACCTCATTTGTCAAAATTTCATAAGTATTTTGGAAGTTATGATGAGAGCAGATGAACGTCAATGTAGGTACAGTTCATATCGTAGGTAAAAATTATAACCTTCTTGGTTATTATATAAATATCGCAGCTGAAAGGGGAAGGTAGTTGATCATCTCTCCTCCTACTTGGGACTTGGGTTGCAGTAGGTTGGTAATGGCCCCGCCCTCTGAAGCAGCCGTCACATTCATGGCGAATGTCGCAAATCCCATGGCCAGGACGGAAGACAAGTTCGGTTTTTAGTCGATACGACTGCGACATACGCTTTTCGCGAAATTTCCTTGATAATAACAAAAAAAGGTAAGTATATAAATACCACTTACCTAAATGATTGGCTTACTTTGGCCGATTTAGGTCGAGTATGGCAATGCATTATCTTAAGTACGTATTAAAACATCGTCATTATGAAATACTTGAGCATTATTATATTTTCAACAATTACATCATATCCAAATATAGGTATAACTTTGAGTCTATTTTTGTTATTATAAAAAAACAGAAAACAAACAAGCCAAGGTTTAACTTCCACCGGAAACTATTTAAAAATGTTTCTTAAATTAATATAAATAAAAAACACATAAATTTTGAATGCATAAAAAGTTAAATTAGGTATTTAAGTTTTTCGAGCAATATTAAAAGTAATAACTGAATATTTTAATTTATCGCTTTATTATTATTAAGTAATAAAGTTTTGTGAGAAGTGCAGCTACTCTAGTACAATAGTAGCTATACCTCAATGTATCAACAGTACCAAAAATGGGAACTCCATAAAATAAATACAAAACATTATTTTTCCGGAGCATCAAGGAAACAACAATATCATAAATCACTTAAATATATTTACTTGTACTATATAAATAATGTAATTTCGCCTTTATTTACTAGTTCATTTTGTATGTTTTTAAGAAAATGTCGAATAATTATCTGACAGGCTTCAGACCCAAGGCTGCACGAGTGCAATGCTGTCATTATTAAGATCAGGTTTTAAAAGATTAATTATATGCACGCAGATTTTGTAATGACATTATAAGATAAGTGTATCAGACGCCGTACTACGTTTTTTAACGCGATCAACTTTAAAGTTGTGTGAAAAGGATGGCGCTAGGTATCTAATGATCTGTTAAAAAAAAGTTTCAAAAGTTCAAATGTTTTATTTAAAATAACAAGCTTTTATGCAACGTTATGATTCTAGTTGCACGGTTCCAAAACGTTGATCCTATGGAGAAGTATCCGGCAAAAACTCCATGGCAATCATTAAAAAAAATTGTGTTACAATCTTCACTGGTACTGTATTTTTATACACTCATTTTTAGAAAAGAACCCATGCTGTAGGTAGTCTTATGAGACTACCTACAGCATGAGCCTCTATAGGTAGCTCCTTCCAGAGCCTGTTTGTACGTGAGGATGAATTCGCTACCGTGGGCGAGATGAGTGTCAATAAAATATGGCTGCAAGCACCAAATTAAATAATTCCTCAAAACGCAGTCCATTATACAGGCGGCAGAACACACGCAGGGAGAGGAAATTTCTTCTCATGCCTAAGTATACCACCTGTAATCATGGGGTCGTCGACAATCACAGCGCGTTTTGAGTCAAATGGCCCACGCTAATACTCGGGTGCACTCGCCCAAACATGACAGCAGTACTCCATATTGGAACTAGCACCTTATATAAACTGTAAAAAAATCTAATGTCTAAAAGATCTGTTTACAGAAATAAATGTCATTTGTCATTTACGTTCCCAAGCGTTACGTCTGGTGCGCCAACTTCCTGGCCACAAACCACCTCGACAAAATTGTGCGACACAAATAAATTGTTTTATCGACAATTAAGCGTGATGTCTACTCCATGCCGTTATTGTGCTACATTACGACTTTATTTGGAAAATTAACGGGCTTGTCTTGGTCGCTTTATTAGTTCTAATGGCTGTTCTTGTAATTCTGTTACGATGAGAGGCTCTTGGCTAAGGGAAAACGGTATGGATTTCTTAATTTAACGTCAAGCTGTAAACTGGACACGCACGTCAAGCGGTCATTTTATGGATGAGTGACAGGAGGTGACAGTGGAGGAAAAATTGGACTGCCGGCAGGATTCAAAACTGCGTCTTCTGGTTCCAATTCAGCCCGTAGTCGAATTTTCCTTCACTAAAATAACTTTATAATCTAAGCATGGAAAATGCAAAAATATACAAAAAGATAGATAAGGCGGCATTGTACGACATCGAACTAACTACAAAGTAAGTTTTGGCGGTTGAAAAGCAAAGTAACTTGCTTTTCAATTGATTTTGCAGACGTCCCTTTTAAGATTAAATTCAGAATGTGAAGGCAAATTTCGACCTGGCAGGTGGGACTCGCGTTGGCTTAGTTGGCCATAGCATCTGGTGTATTGAACCAGAAGACGCAGGTTCGATTCCTGCCCGCAGTAAAAAATTTCCTTCACTAAAATAACTCTGTATGAATTATTATTTATTTTTGTATTCCGTGTGTATTTTTGATTCAGTGTTCGCCAGACGTACATTCTAATTATTTCATGACTAGTGGTATCAAATGCGGGACCCGGCGCTCTGCAGCCGTTCTTCCAGCCACTAAACCAGTGAAACGCGAATTTTACACATAAACTCATACACAAAACAAGCGTTGGATTTATCAAGCTAATGACTACGAGACGTTTTCCACGTCTTGAGAACAACTTTCTAGGTTCAAAGACCCGACTTTCACTTAGGTCTCCGACTAGTGATGCTCTCGCTTACCTAGACCGGCGGATATTTCCAATACAAACCTAATACCAAAATAAATCGTAATTCAAACACAATTTATTCAAAGTATGTTATTAATCGGATTCTGATACCGTTAATCTAGGTTTCTGCTCGACCATTTCGTCCAAAATACTTCACTGGAAATAAGCAAGTGAATGCAATTATAACTTCACCAAGTTTGGAACAATTTTCGGCTCGTTTATTTCCAGTGAAGTCGTAGTACGTGTGTACTACTGTGTGAAGTGTTACCTGGGAGAGCCATGCTTCGGTACGTATGGGCCGGCTCGACCGGAGTGATACCACGTCCTCATAGAAAACCGGCGTGAAACAACGCTTGCGTTGTGTTTCGCCGAGTGAATGAGATTACCGGGGGCCCAAAGTATTTTAAAAGGCGGGCAACGCAATCGTGACTCCTCTGGTGTTGTGGGTGTCCATGGGCGGCGGTTATCGCTAACCATCAGGTGATCCGTATGCTCGTTTGCTCCCCTATCCCATAAAAAATAATACTTCACTGGAAATAAGTAAGCGAATGCAATTATAACAAATTTGGAACAATTTTTGGCTCGTTTATAGTAGTAGTAGACGAAATGGTACAGTAGGAACCTAGATTAACGATATCTCAATCCGAATGATAACAGAATTTGATTCAATATTGTTTGGATTACGATTTATTTGGATATTACGTTTTTGTGGGCAATTCAAGCTCCACCTGACCAGACATTGCGGCGGGCTTTTTTCGGTGATTGGGAAAGAAAGAAAGGAAATAATGTGATAAGTTTCACAGGCACATTCTTATCATCTATCCTTCTCTCTAGTGCTGAAGTATATAGAAATTCCTCAAAAGGAAAACACGGAACCATTATAGGATCACTTTGTTGTCCGTCTGTATGTCTGTCAAGACCTTTTCCTCAGGAACTCGTGAAGGTGTCAAGCTGAAATTCATATCAAATACAAATAAAATAATGAAATAAAAAATCAAATCAATATAGGATGATAATGAAAAAATAATCAATCAAAAGATACAGCCGTTTATGCTGCAAATTTTCGACACTCGTAAGGGAATCAAAAACAGGGTACTTTCCGTGAACTCATAATCTTAAAATTTGGTACGAAGCATCGTCTAATAGCACAGATGAAGGAAACACCAAGAAAATAAAGGAAAATTGCGAAAAGCATAAATTTTTACGTTCAAATTTTTAGTTTTTAATCATATAATAAAATTTATATACCTGTCTGTACGGAACCCTAGGTCCGCAAGTCCGACTCGCATTTGGCCGGTATATTTTTATTACAGATCGAGTCAGGAGAAAACATTAGTTTTCGGTACATTCTCTAGCGGTTTCCTTACTATTAATCGATGCCAATCAAAATTGACAGCCGACAGGCCATGTCTACATACCGTAATGAAATACTCTTATAATAAGAAAGTCGTTTGGGGAAAATCTTTCTGAATAATGACATAGGAAGACCTGATTTAGGGAAAATCTTTCTGAATATTGACATAATTATGAAGACCACAGTGGTCCCGTCGAATAAGATTTTCGCGAAAATTTACCAATTTTTCTCTCCCGAATAAGATTTTTGATATTCGGAATATGAACATTTTATTTCACCTAGTGCGGGTTGGTTGGTGGACTTCACAAGTATTTGAGAACATCTCTCAGGCATGCAGGTTTTCCACGATGTTTTCTTTCACTGTTTAAGCACTTGATAATTATCTACATGACTTAGTACCTATGTATGTCAGAGATGCATGCCGTGGAATCGAACTTTGAGTTAGCAGTCCCATAGTCATACCACTAGGCTATTATCGCGCTAATAAATAGGTGAAACTGCCTCAATAGCCTCGTGGTCCTGAGCGCGACTGCTACGCTAGAGGTCCTGGGTTCGATTCCCAGGTCGAGCAAAGTGTTATTGGGTTTTTCTATGAAATTCCCAGTAGCAGCTCGGAGTTAGGAATTTGTGCCCGGTTAATGGCAATAGGCTCGCCTTCTATTACATGGGACCTAAACATACCGGTGAACAATGGGTGTACATTTGTACGCCTCTGCCTAACCCTTCGGGGAATACAGGCGTGATGGTATGATGGTATGTTATAAATAGGTGTAAATGACAAATACTTCTAAACCGGTAGCTTTTCTCTTTAAATAAATGTACTGTTTGTTTTAAACTTTTTTATAATATAAAGATACATTACACTGGATCGCAAATTCATTGTAAGACGTCTATGATAATGGAATTTACCTTATATACTTATATGTTAACAACATGCATTTTCACATTCACATTGCTGTTAGAGAAATAGTTTTTAATACATTTCTTTATCAGGAGAGCCATGCTTCGGCACGAATGAGCCGACTCGACCGGAGTGATACCACGGCCTCACAGAAAACCGGCGTGAAACACCCTTTGTGTTTTATTTCGTCGAGTGAGTGAGGTTACCGGAGGCCCAAACCCTTTTAAAAGGCGGGCAACGCACTTGTGATTGTGACGCCTCTGGTGTTGCGGGTGTCTATGGGCGGCGGTTATCGCTTCCCATCAGGTGATCCGTCTGCTCATTTACTTCCGTATCCCATAAAAAAATATGCAGAAGAAGTATGGGTTGCTGGTATCTATATATATAAAAGAAAGTTGTGTTAGTTACTCCATTTATAACTCAAGAACGGCTGAACCGATTTGGCTGAAAATTGGTGGAAAGGTAGCTTAGAACCAGGAGACGGACATAGGATACTTTTTGCCCCGTTCCCGTGGGATGTGATGACAGACCGAATTTAACGGGGGCGAAGCCGCGGGCAGAAGCTAGTATTATAATAAAAGAGGAAACGGTGCCAAAATTCAGTAGAATCGTACATCGGAGCTGGTAGGTTTAGGCTATAAAAATACCGTTCCAATTGTGAAAGTTACTAATGCGTTTTGGATTATTGAAAAGGCATTATCAGGCAGGCACTATTTATTTGCATTTTCCATGCTAATTTTATAAGGTCTCCTATTAGTCATAAATTCAGAATATGAAGGCAAATTTCGACCTGTCGTGTGGAACTCGCGGTGACTTAGTGGTCATTACGTCTGATGTAGTAACCCTTCGGGGAATACAGGCGTGATAGTATATTAATATACACCTACTTTTATTATAGCCAACTATTAGCAAAGGAATCGAAGTCACGTTATTTTCGTTCACTAACCGAATTAGTTTGCGTTGACAGCGACATGGCGTAATGAGTAATTACGAATTATAATGAACTATGAATCATTACAAACCTTCGTTAACAAAGAAAGAGACTAAAAACCATACTGCGATCACATTACTCATGTGTATATAATTAATTTTACTGTATATTCCCTTAGCAACAAAAACATAACATAACATACCATCACGCCTGTATTCCCCGAAGTACCAGAGGCGTACTAATGTACACCCACAGTTCGCCGGTATGTTTAGGTCCCATGTAATAGGGGGCTAGCCTATTGCCATTAACCGGGCGCAAATTTCTAACTCCGTGCTGCTACTGGGAATTTCATAGAAAAACCCAATAACATTTTGCTCGACCTGGGAATCGACGCAGATGAACGGAACGCAGGACCTCTAGCGTAGCAGTCGCGCTCAGGACCACTTGGCTAATGAGGCAGTTATGTTATTTTTCTTTTATTTAATAAAGCTTAATAGCAATGGCGGTTGCACATTACTAGTATTCTCGTTAACCCCTCGTGCTAAGCTAAATGCTTGTGTTACGAGTGGGTTCACGTCGGTAGTGCAATGGTGGGTTTCGAACCGGCAACCACATGATCGCAAGTCCGACGCCCTAGCCATTAGGCTACCGCCGTTTCGAATGAAATAAAATGTAATTTAATAGGTTTAAAAATAGAATATAATAATTTTGATGTTTGGGAGAGCCATGCTTCGGCACGAATGGGCCGGCTCGACCGGAGTGATACCACGGCCTCACGGAAAACCGCCGTGAAACAATGCTTGCGTTGTGTTTCGCCGAGTGAGTGAGGTTACCGGAGGCCCAAACCCTTTTAAAAGGCGGGCAACGCACTTGTGACTTCTCTGCTATTGCGGGTGTCCATGGGCGGCGGTTATCGCTTACTATCAGGTGATCAGACTGCTCGTTTGCCCCTCCTATGCCAAAAAAAAATATAGGAAATGGTAATAAAATCCATTCACTATGTACCTGTCTACGTCACTCGTTTAGGTAAGTATAATATTTTTACCTTTACCGCAACCTTCGCTAACTCGAGGTAAAACCGCATATTTATAGCTACCTATGCGAATTATTTAGTGCCTTTTTAAAATTTTAATAACTTTAAAGTGACTGAAGGTTTACATTCCTTCTTAAATACCTGGTTCCGGGTTGAAAACCTCACATAAGCTGTGTGTTTTTCAGTGTTACTTTGTTAATTTTTTTTTAAAAGCTAGCAATGTGGGTCGCACTTACTAGTATTCTTGTTAACCCCTCGTGCTAAGCTAAATGCTTGTGTTACGAGTGGGTTCACGTCGGTAGTGCAATGGGTGGGGTTCGAACCGGCAACCACATGATCGCAAGTCCGACGCCCTTACCATTAGGCTACCGTCGTTCGAAGTTATAAAACATAACATAACATAACATACCATCACGCCTGTATTCCCCGAAGGGTTAGGCAGAGGTGTACTTATGTACACCCACAGTTCGCCGGTATGTTTAGGTCCCATGTAATAGGGGGCGAGCCTATTGCCATTAACCGGACACAAATTCCTAACTCCGAGCTGCTACTGGGAATTTCATAGAAAAACCCAATAACACTTTGCTCGACCTGGGAATCGAACCCAGGACCTCTAGCGTAGCAGTCTCGCGCAGGACCACTTGGCTAATGAGGCAGTTAGAAGTTATAAGCCATAAATAGCCGCATTCTAAGTGTATTGTAGGTATATCAATAACTATAAGAAGAGGGAAGTAGACGCAAAATATAATTATTGTATGCGGACCAAAATTACTTACTTTTGTTGGTGAATACACTCAGTTGGTTAAGACGTGTCGACGAGGATGGGATTTAGCAAAAATTTCAAGTTGAAAGTTCAAATGATTTTATTTCAAGTAAGCTTTTACAAGCGTTTATGAAACGTTATGATTCTAGTTACACGGTTCCAAAGGGTTGATCCTATGGAGAAGAATCCGGCAAGAAACTCCATGGACACTTTTAAAATAAATTAAGTTACAATCTTCACTAGTACAATATTGCGATACTAGGATGTGTGGGCGTTGAAAGATGTCCAAGTTTGACCGAAGTCGATAAAGTGAGATTCAATATTTTTCATAGATCAAATTTAACATAACATCATGCCTGTATTCTTCAAAGGGTAAGGCAGAGGTGTACTAGTGTTACCCCCAGGTAGCTCGTATGTTTAGGTCCCATGTAATAATGGGTGAGCCTATTGCCATTAACCAGGCACAAATCGGAGCTTCTAGGTATACTAAGAATTTCATAGAAAAACCCCAATAACAATTTAACCGACGTGGGAATCGAAGACGAATGAGGCAGTTCAAATATTCTCATACCACATTCATATCCAGCTTGAAAGCGTAAAAACGTTAATAGAGTTACTTTGACAATTCCATAAAATTAAGTTTTTTTTTTTTTAATTTCTGATCCACGGCAATCTGTCCTAGTACAATACGCCACTGTGATGTTCAACTTCTAGTTTGGTTTGGTCTTTTATTATGAGAGAGCTTCCTTTGTTGTAGCTCTCATCTCTCTATGTGAGTATAAAATTAAGTAATATGGATTATTTTTCTATTTCCGTTTCACAGTCAAAGTTAAAACGTTTTATTTAAATTATACCACTAAAAAGTACACCTTACATTTAAAAATTATAGTTGCACAGTTCGAAAAAGTAGGTCTTGAAGAGCTGCCAAGAATAAGAAGCTCCATAGATACCCTCCATAGATATACCTATTTTTAAAAAAACGTGATTACAATCTTTGCAACTTTGTTTCAACGGTTGCACAGAATTACGCAGCTTGATTTGTTAAATATAATTATTATACATAATATAATTAAAAAAGAGATTGCCATTTACCTTACCAAATAAAAATGACAAATATAAAAATTTTAATTTTACTTTTTATTTTGAGCTCGACCGGAGCGATACCCACAGTAACACAGAAAAACCGGCGTTAAACAACGCTTACGCTGTGTTTAGGAGGATACCGGAAGCCCAAACCATTTTTAAAGTCGGGAAACGCACTTGCGACTGCTCTGTTGTTGCAGGTCTATGGGCGGCCGTAATCGCTTACCATCAGGTGATCCTCCGACTGCTCGATTGCCCCCTATCCCATAAAAAAAAGAAATGTACATTATATAGGTACTAAATAAAGTTAATCCATTAGTGTTATTGACACTAGTTGAGAAAAGTGGCCAAGCTTATCTAGGGATAGCGTACGAATAAAATGATAGAATAGGCCCCTAGTCCCAATGCAAGCGGACAGCGATGTTGGAAAAAAGTTAATATGTAATTAGTATATTTCTTAAAAAAGTAGCCCCATACTAGGATTTTCTCCTGTATCGTGCTTTTACAAACACAAATTCACAAACGTTGATAGCTGGAACAACAACAACTACAACAACAACTGTACAACCAGTAGATCATACCAATGTTCCGTGCGGAGATTGAACGGCGGGAAGCCGATCGCTCAGCTGTCACCAAAGTTGTTTACAGATGATTTTTTCGTCTGTCATGATATGAATTAGACTTACTACTGATATTATGTCTATAACCTATCTCCGACTGGCTGGCAATGGCTGCACGCATAGATTGAAGAGGTTCCGAATATTCTCACTCTAAATTTTCTCAGTTTTTTTTTTGTATATTCTTGATAAGCTTAGGCTTGATCGCCAGTTCACCTGATGTTATGCGACACTGCGATATACGATGGAGCGCGCTCGCCTAGAAGAAATCAATTCATTCGAGATTTAAAGCTATCCAGATTGTATCTATCGGGGAAGACCCACTCGGGAATCGCATTCTACATTTCAGCGGTACGCATGATAAAAGTTGACTTAAAGCGTTTCGTTCAGGTTATCGGAATATCCACCATAAATCGAAGTTTCAAAGAAATATAAAAATATTAGGTACCAAAATAATGTTTCGTGAGTCGTAATGTCCACTGGGGTCACGCGCGATGACTTTTAATTTAAATTAAGGAAAACTTATTGACAGCAAATTATCTTCCATAAACTGATAAATTACAAATTGATTTTGTCTAAAAATTATATTTTAATTGATTTTTATTTCCGCGAAAAGATTACAAAGGAAACGAGTTTTACGATCAACGATGTTCGGATTTTCTGAATTTAAAATTTTAATTATTATTGATAGCTTAATGATTAAAAAACAATTTTTCTCAAAATATTTTGTTTATGGGATAGAGGGCCAAACGCACAGACGGATCACCTGATGGTAAGCGATTACCGCCGCCCATAGACACCCGCAACACCAGAGGAGGCAAGTGCGTTGCCCGCCTTTTAAAAGGGCTTGGGCCTCCGGTATCCTTACTTACTCAGCGAAACACAACGTAAGCGTTTTTTCACGCCGGTTTTCTGTGAGGACGTGATATAACTCCAGTCGAGCCGGCCCATTCGTGCCGAAGGATGACTCTCCCACGATAAACATTTTTATAGAACATTGTACCATAACAGATGGTCATTGTCCCCATGACAAGGGATTTCCCCATTAACCACAACACCATAATCATAACATTGATTCCGCACACTTATTGTTAAATATATGAAGTCATCGTTATTAAAAGCAGGTGAATAAACTCTAAAATTAAGATTCAAAGCATTGCCATACTACGCTGGGGACCTAAGTTCGATTCGAAGTTTTTCCGTTGGTCGTTGTGGCTACTGAAAATTTAATAGAAAAACCTTATTAAACTTCGAAGTCTGAAGTTTAATAAGGTACAGCACAAATCCAAACTCCGAACCCGAATGAGAATTCTATACAAAAATCCAATAATAACACTCCTCTACATGACAGTCGAGCCTAAAACTTCCCACTTCCTTCCAACCGCAAGGCAGTTGTAATTAGCCTATTTTTTAGACCCTCAGCTCACAACTTGTAAAACAGATTATTATAATAATTATTTCGTATTATTATAATAATCAGGCGATCCGTCTGCTCGTTTGGCCCCCTATACCATAAAAAACCTGAATAGACATTAAATTGTTGGTAACTTTGAGAATATCTTGAAGATATACCATACCATCGTGCCTGTTTTACCCCTAAGGGTTAGGCAGAGGCGTACTAATAATGTACACCCAGTATCGCCGGTATGTTTAGGTCCCATGTAATAGGGGGCAAGCCTATTGCCATTAACCGGGCACGAATTCCAAACTCCGAGCTGAAACTGGGAATTTCATAGAAAAACCCAATAACACTTTGCCGGACCTGGTAATCGAACCCAGGACCTCAAGTGTAGCAGTCGCGCTCAGGACCACTAGGCTAATAAGGCAGATATATGATATCTTGAAGATATGTTTTATATTATTATTGTTTTTAAGAAATGCGGTTATCGCCTATCGCTTCCCGCTTACACTCTGACCTATTCCTTAATAAAATCAGTATCGGGGCACCAATTTATCTAAAGCGAAAATCTGTAAGCGCTTGCGATCGTTTTTTAGCTCGCGTAAAGCGCCACAAGGGTAAGTTTTAAGGGTTGAAACTTTTGTAGCCCACATAGGCAAACAAACAAACAAACTCTTCAGCTTTATATATTAGTATAGATATAGATAAGAAAGAAGTTGTCCCACACTAGGATTTTCAGAAAAATAGACCAAGAGGTAAGAGGTATTGCTTAAATTCGATCTAGTTTTTTTTTTTCATTTTTAAGAGGCCAAGCAAACATAAGGCCTGCCAGATAATAAGCAACAATTGGAGCTTATGCACAATGGTATTACTCTGTTCTATTGGTCTACTATTTTATAGTGTAAAATTCATACAATTACGTCAGAATTTGAATTGAAGCGTCGGTAGCCTAATGGCTAGGGCGTCGGACTTGCGATCATGTGGTTGCCGGTTCGAACCCCACCCATTGCACTACCGACGTGAACCCACTCGTAACACAAGCAATCTAGCTTAGCACGAGGGGTTAACAAGAATACTAGTAAGGTGCGACCCGAATTGCTAGTACTAGGCTAGGGCGTCGGACTTGCGATCATGTTGCCGGTTCGAAACATTGCACTACCGACGTGAACCCACTCGTAAGCGTAACTCAAGCATTTAGCTTATCACGAGGAGATAACTAGAATACTAGTAATATGCGACCAACATTACTTTACCAGACCAAAAACTAGCTACTTTACTAGAACACAATTCAGGACGCTATTTCTTAGCCGCAAAATATTCAGAGATAGAAAATATCTACCAATTCAAAAATTCACTACTTAAATTAGATCAAGTAATTTTAATCCCTAAATTTTTTGCTCAATTCCCATAAGTTCAGGGTTTTTCCAGAGTAATTTGCAGCCGCGGATGTCCCTATTATGTGACACGAACCCGGATGTGGTTGCCTACCGTTATATCACTCATAAGCGGGCTTATACCCAATATATATACAGACATACACACTTTTTGAACTAGTCTTACTGTTGTGCTTGTCAATTTGTGGGTCAATGTGAGTAAATATTTAAATTTTCTCTTTTTATTCGTTACTTCATAAGTGGTGATGAATGCACTTAGACCTCTAATTGTTTTGGTGATAAATTTTGTTGGTGACAATCGTTTTGTCTAACGGGTTGTGATGGTGTGAATTTCATGCCGGATGTGCGTAAAAATTGTTCAATTTTATTTATGACAAGTGATTTTTTTGTGAGGAAACTTGCATATCTACCAAAATAATTATGTGAACAATTAAACAGTTAGCATTGTGTTTTTAATTTGTGGTAACACTAGCGCGTTGTTATCTTGAGATCTCGGTAATTGTAAGTCTTATATTATACCCATTAATGTCACTGGCTAAATTGCCCTTCAAACTGGAACACAATAATGTCAGCAAATTATTGCTTAGCGGCACAATATTTGGCAATTCGGTAGAGTAAGTCCATCCAAAGGTTGTCTGTAAGAGATCGCTTTTAGCGATAAGACCACCCATTGTACCATATTCTATGATTGATAACTTATACTTGATATTAGTTTTTGGTGTACAATAAAGGATATTCTATTCTATTCTTAAGTTGCCGCCGCAAAAATCGGCGGACACATACTTAGCGTTTTAAAGTTGCAAAAATCTAAACTCCTTTGGCAAAAAACATATATCTATCCTAATGCTTACGCAATTAGTGGATATTAAAATAGAACTGTTTATTACGGATTTTATTGCGATATTGAAACATAAACGGACAAAAACACGATATTTAACAACTAAATCTATGAATAGGCTCGCCTCCTGGGACCTAAAGATACTAGCGAACTGTGTATGTACATTAGTATACCTCTGCCTAACCCTTCGAGGAATACAGGCGTGATCTATGAATGTAATAAAAAGAGTTGCAGAATTAGACATATTTTTAGTTTTAAAATCATCTCTTTTTATATAGTAGTCCACTCGTTACGCCTCCAGGAGGTAGATAGACACAGACACACCAACTAAAACATTACCCACTCTTGGGGCTCAAACGCAGCTGGGTAAGTAAAAAAATTTTATTTAGATACATTTCCATCTATATTACGATGTGCACAATACTGACACTTTCTTATAGAAAATAAACGATCACGGCTGATAATAATAATATAATAATAAAAAAATAATTGTAATGAAAATCAATAAAAATCGATAAACAATATTATAACACATAAAAAATTTAATTACATGATTATAAACTTATTATAACTCCCTCTCTCCTACTACATGCTATAATACTATCTGTTTTAATGTGTACATTATGGAATGCGAATTCAATTGAATTGAATAATTCAGTTAACCCAAACATCCACTAATGTTTAAAAAACAAGTCTGTTAAACGGAACATTTTTAAAATCAAAAAGAAATATTCGTTTTCCAATTTTAAATCCCGGAAACCAGTCGCACAGCTTAACAAAGACAACTTATGATAGTGTAGCGCTCAACATAATCCCCGTATCAAATACCAATACCGATACCGGTTTGAACTATTCAGAGCATTAGGTCACCGCAAGTCCGGTCCTCCCGTTAGCCGGTGCACTGTAATTGTTGTCTAACGAATGACCTGACGATAATTGTTGTTCGAGAATTTAGAGAAAACTGCCGTGGAAAATAATCTACATTCACTTGGTTCACGTGGGAGAGCCATACTTTAGCACGAATAGGCCGGCTTGACCTGAGTGATACCACGACCTCACCAGCGTGAAACAACAAAATTATCGTAAGTACAAAGCATTGCCATACTTCACGTAGTAATTACCCGCATAATGGATTGATTGGGAGCAAATAATAAACCGGCGTGAAACAACGCTTACGTTGTGTTTTGACTAGTGAGTGAGGTTACCGGAGGCCCAAACCCTTTTAAACTGCGGGCAACGCACTCGTGACTCCTCTAGTGTTGCGTGTGTCCATGGGCTGCGGTTATCGCTTACCATCAGGTGATGTCTGCTCGTTTGCTCCCCTATCCCCTAAAAAACAAATATCCGAAGCGTAGGTAATTATATAGCTCAACTAAAACGAGATCCTTAGAATGCATGTTGTTTTATTTTTAATGTCCTTCTCAACAGTCATAGCAATTCGTTTCCCTACATCGTGTTTTAAGCCGCAAAGTTGTCTTAATAAATTTATTTATCTAGAGCAATTAATCCTTCAAGTATTCCACTATATATAAATTCTCTGAGTCAATACGCGGACATCCTTCAGCGGATCCGGCATTCTAAGATATTCATATGTCAAATCCGTCTTGATACTTATAAATTGTGTCCTTATATTAATCTGTTCCGGTAATTTCAAAACACTTATATTGTTCTTATCTGTTATCTATTAAGTGACAGTCCAGATAATGTAAAAAAACTATAGCTGGTCTACTTAGTCTTAGTTATATAATGTTTTGCGGGATTCTAGATTCGTAATAATGACGTCAATCAATCGAACTGCATGGTTCACTCCTCAACATCTCGGTTCGAGGTGACCTCACACCTCGAAAACCGGCGTGAAACAGCGCTTACGTTGTGCTTCGCCAAGTGAGTGCGGATACCGGAGGCCCAAACCCTTTTAAAAGGCCGGTTACATACCTGCGACTGTTCGGGTGTTGCGGGTGTCCATGGACGGTGGTAATCGCTCGCACCATCAGGCGATTCGTCTGCTCGTTTGATCCCATTTCCCATACAAGATACTCTGTCTATCTATTGGTTATGTCACAGATAAGTTATGTTTTCGAAAATAAATCGCTGAATGAATGTTGATGAATTATTAATTTGGTTTAGTTTAGACTTGGAGACGGACATAGGCAATTTATTTCTCAAAAAAAATCATAGTCATAATCGAGATTTTATTATCAACTATTAATTAATTTTGAAGCATCGGTAGCCTAATGGCTAGGGCGTCGGACTTGCGATCATGTGGTTGCCGGTTCGAAGCCCACCCATTGCACTACCGACGTGAACCCACTCGTAACACAAGCATTTTAGCTTAGCACGAGGGGTTAACAAGAATACTAGTAATGTGCGACCCGAATTGCAAGTAAGCCTTTTTCAAAAAAAAAAAACTATCTGTTACCCGCGACTTCGTCCGCGTGGTAAAAAAAGTAGCCTAAGTCACTCCTTGTTACATCAGATATCTGCCAGTGAAAGTCCTGTCATAATCGGTCCAGCCATTTAAGAGATAACCCGGAACAGACAGACAGACAATGTAGGACAATGTATAGATCTCACAACTTACACGGTTAATAGTTTAAAAAGTTGTATTAAAAATCATCTTTTATCTTCTTTCTTTTGAAAGTAAAAGTTATTGATCGAAGTTTTGACCACTGCAAAGTTGTTTCGCAACACTTACCGATTCCACTCTGTATACATTTGCCAGTAATGAGTTAAAATTTGAATTCTTGTTATAAACTAACAGACAAGTATTTTGCAATTTTAATTAGATACGCCCGAGTGTCTGGTGAAATATAAAATTAAAAACGATAACCGTCCAGTTAAGGTTCGTTTACGTTTACAATGTAAACAAGCCAAGTATAACCGTTTTTAAATAACTGCATATTTACTATTTTTTTAAGAAAAAAAAATCTTTATATTTCATTTCGTTCAGGGAAATGGAGTTGATTTAATCACCCTTATGTTTTTTTTAAAAAAAGCTTAGTAGCATTGTGGGTTGCACATTACTAGTAACTAGTAGTAGTCCGTGCTAAGCTAAATTCTTGTGTTACGAGTGGGTTCACGTCGTTAGTGGCAATATAAAAAAAAAAACAATTTACTCGATCTGCGACTCGAATTCCGAATCTACGCTAAGTGTCTTCATAAACTTCTAATTTTCGTAACCTGCAAAACCCCTAATAACAATTTTCTCTACCTGTGTCGATACACAGGTCGAGAAAATTTGCAATCCAATTTCTGAGTTCACTATGACACAGTAGTATGAGGTCCTGAACTCGATAGTTCAGGACCTCATACTACTGTGTCATAGTGAACTCAGATTTTTGGTCACCTATAACCAATATTTACTTTTACTTACTAAATCGCTAACAGATCAACGTGTAAACGGACCATAATAGTTTGGATTGCAAATTTAATTAAGTTCAAGTGACCAGTGGAACATAAAATTATGCAAAATTACTACACAGATACGTAATATTGGTCAATCCGATATCACAGTCGTCAATTGAAAATCAGTGTCACTACTACTTATTATAAAACAAAGTCGTTTCCCGCTGTCTGTCCCTATGTATGCTTAGATCTTTTAAACTACGCAACGGATTTTGATGCGTTTTTTTTAATAGATAGAGTGATTCAAGAGGAAGATTTTAAGCTATTTAACATAACGCTACGACTCTTAGGAAGGGGGCAGCGTGGGTGAAACCGCGCGCGGGTCGCTAGTGAATAACTAAAATCCTTTACTGTCCCACTGGTGACTGGTCAGACAAGCCTACTTTTTGTTATGGGATAGGGGCAAATGAGTAATAATAATCTATAATATTATAAAAATGAGTGTTGCTAAGCGCAAATCTCGAGAGCAGCTGAACCGATTTCGCTAATCCTTTTTTTATAATATTCCTTGAAGTACGAGGATGGTTCTTACGGAGAGATTTTTTTTTTAATCCTGAAAATGTCTAAAAACAAAACTTTCCTATATTCCCATACAAAAGATAACATAACATAACATACCATCACGCCTGTATTCCCCGAAGGGTTAAGCAGAGGCGTACTAATGTACACACACCCACAGTTCGCCGGTATGTTTTAGGTCCCATGTAATAGGGGGCGAGCCTATTGCCATTAACCGGGCACAAATTCCAAACTCCGAGCTGCCACTGGGAATTTCATAGAAAAACCCAATAACACTTTGCTCGACCTGGGAATCGAACCCAGGACCTCTAGCGTAGCAGTCGCGCTCAGGACCGGTTGGCTAATGAGGCAGTTACCATACAAAAGATACGTAATAATATTAAAAGTCAACTTGAACTTTAATACCATACCATAAAGTTGAAGTGTTAGTGAGGGGTTCCGGGAAGGCAAATCAATTGAGTGACGTTAGTTTCAGAATCGACTGTTAGGCGGTACGAAGTTCGCCGGGTCAGCTAGTAAAAAATAAAATAACGTTTATTGGTTCAAACAGTAAGGGTTACAATGTTTTACACTGTTGCTTGAACTAGGTTACAACCTGTGCTATGTAACAGTTTCGATCCTTTGAGTGGACGGATCGCCTGATGGTAAGCGATAACCGCTGCCCATGAACACCCGCAACACCAGAGGTGTCACAAGTGCGTTGCCCGCCTTTTAAAAGGGTTTGGGCTTCCGGTAACCTCACTTACTCGGCGAAACCCAAACTAAGCGTTGTTTCACGGTCTTCTGTGAGGCCTTGGGTATCGTGCCATTAGAGCCGACGCATGGCTCTCCCACGGTAAAAACATCTCTCAACAAGAATGTACCATTGAACCGAAATATGTCTTCTCTTGCTATCGTGTTTTAAAACATACCATCACGCCAGTATTCCACGAAGCGTTACGCAGAGATATACGTCAGTATCAGTCGTAGTTTTTCAGTATGTTTTAGGTTCCATGTAAGATTTCTACTCAGTAATTATTTTACTATTTTATTGTAAGTTCGTCATTCAATGACTTCGAAATTGTTGATTTTTGACAGTTTTGCCTTCAATAACTGTAATAATTAATAACTGTGTGTTTAACAGATTTATATGTCATTTTGAACCCAATGGTTCAGAATGACATATAAATATAAATATCATAGAACTGAGAGATTTTTTGATTCATGAAATAGTAGACTTGGGCCTCAGGATACTACTGAGAATTTCATGGAAAAACCCAATAAAATTGCTCGACCTGGGAATCGAATCCAGGACCTATATGCTGCCTGATTATCCTTGCTCATTAGCTAGTGATTTTGAGCGCACACTGCTACGCTAGAGGTCCTGGGTTCGATTCCCAGGTTGAGCAAAGTGTTATTGGATTTTTCCATGAAATTTTCAGTAGCAACTCGGAGTTTGGGATTTGGACCTAAACATATCGATGAACTCTGAGTATACATCAGTACGCCTCTGCCCTACCCTTCAGGTAATACAGGCTTGATGTTTGTTAATAAGTATGGCCCCAAAAGATACGTGACCAATCGAATAAAAATCAGAGCAACAATCGAAAATGCAGTATGTAATAATGCATGCACTTAGGTATATAAAAAGTAGGTATGCGGTATAATTCCGGAAACTACATGCTCGCGAAGTTGCCACAAACATAAAAGCTGTATCTCAAAACTTAACTTACACCCTTACTGCTCCGATAATAAGGTGCAAACGATTGCTTTTGGTGTGAAAAATATATTTTCGCAACTGTATAATCGCTCTATATTAAATTCGAGAACTGGTCCTTTTCAAGGTGACACCCGGTTGCTAAGTGCATTATGATTAAAAAAAACAGTTCACTTTTTTGTGTTCCAAGCGATGAGCTGTAGCGGGTGAGACGGGGCCTAAATATTTTTAGGTTATCACCGTGGGAGAGCCATGCTTCTGCATAAATACGAATGAGCCGGCTTGACCGGAGCGATGCCACGGCTTCACAGGAAACTGGGCGTCAAACAACCCTTACGTTGTGTTTCACCGAGTGAGTGAGGATACATAACATACCATCATAAATTTAAAAAAAAAAAAAAAAAAAAAAAAAAAACATACCATCATGCCTGTATTCCCCGAAGGGTTAGGCAGAGGCGTACTAATGTACACCCACACTTCGCCGGTATGTTTAGGTCCCATGTAATAGGGGGCGAGCCTATTGCCATTAACCGGGCACAAATTCCAAACTCCGAGCTGCCACTGGGAATTTCATAGAAAAACCCAATAACACTTTGCTCGACCTGGGAATCGAACCCAGGACCTCTAGCGTAGCAGTCGCGCTCAGGACCACTTGGCTTATAACTTGGCGTTTCGTTCAGGCATTCGGAATATCTATCATGAATCGATGTCGCTTTTTTGTGCTTCTGGTCGTCCGATAGCAGAAGAGGCAAGAAGGAAAAGATCATGGAGATCTGATGCACACTCTCCGGAATGTATCCAAAATACCTAATAATACTGGTTGACATGGATATCGAAAACCGGGACCTGTAGCCTAGCAGACGCGCTTATGACCGCTAGACTAATGAAGTAGGTGTAAAAGAATATGATACCTACTCAATATTCACCTACATACTTTAAGTTAACAGCAATGGTAATCGCTGTAAAAAAATCAGTCAAAAATTAATCTCATAGTTTAGGTATAGCATAAACAAGCCAGATAAAAATATATATTTTAAACTTGCAGAGAATAGCAGATTTATTGAATTACTGTGTTCGAGGCACAAACGCTTGCCAACACATTGTCGCGGAGAGGAAACATTATTTCACCCTTTTTTTAAATGAATGAATTATAAAATGCTTCACATAAAACCGGCATTTTTCTATGTCGGTGTACAGACAGCAAAAAGAAAATGGGTAATCCATTTTGACGGAACACCAAAAAACACAGGTTTGAGGACAACATAGAAGCTGAAGCGAGTTAGTTAAAACATTCTTAAATGCATACAAATCCAATCGAATGCAAAGTAACTGTTTAAAAAAATATATCCTCCATCCATAGTATATATAAAAATTAACCCGTATTTCTCTTGATTACGCCATTACTTGAGAGTGATATTACCGATATTCATCATTCAACTTTGGTTTCTAATACCCTGTAATTAATGTAGAAGGTTTTTACGGAAAGAAAAATTAAGAAAATTGCGCAGAATTTTGGAAAATTTCAGAAGAACTACTTTTTAACCCTCGCACGTTTGACATACGCGCGTCACAAATGTCATCTAATAACTGCACCGGTTGGCGGGGGTGAAATGAAGCGGAGATATTTGTATGAAAGTCTTTGTTCTTTAACGTTTGAAACACGAAAGACTTAATAACAGTTACTGAGAATAAATCTTATCTTATCTTGTGTAGGGCCGAGGCAGCAAGGCCTCAGTGCACTTCGACCTAATGGGATCTTTTGTGCTTCCCCTAGATAACTTATTCCTCTTCCCCTCCCAGTTCTACAAACAGCTCTTCCATGAGCTTTATAATGAGGCCTGGGGGAATGAGTCTGTAGTCCTCTGGTCTTGGATAACCGTGACCCAAGAGGCACATTCGCTTTCTATCCTTTGCATCGCATGTACACAGAAGGTGTTCCATGCTCTCAATTTTCCAATAGAGAATAAATAGATACTGATGTGCTTCAGGATTTTTAAATTTTCACAATGTAAGGGGAGCAACGGGAGGTAAAATATAGAATGGTATAGACGGTTTTAAAAAAAATAGGAACCTGAAAGTTGAGATTGTAGCTACTCATCATAAATAAATAATGACGTATTTCAGAGATGCATGTTCACTGTTTAAGGAGGGAAGAGATTTGAAACATCAGAGTGAGACTGCAGTGCATAGCCAGTGATAAATATATTTTCTCAACTATGTTGAGATAGCTTAGTAATATGACCAAGGACTGCCGAGTCAAAGGTCTCGAGTTCAAATCCAAGGCACGCACCTCTGACTTTTCGAAGTTATGTGAGTATTAAAAGTTAAGTGAGGAAACCTGCACGTCTGAGAGATTTTCTCAACGGCGTGTGAAGTCTGCCAACCCGCATTAGGCTAGCGTGGTGGACTATAGCCTAATCCCTCGCATTGTGAGAGGAGACCTGTGCCCAGCAGTGGGACATAATAATGGGTTGATTATGTTATTATGTTATGTTGGGGTCGGCTACCAGTCTAACCAGATGCGTAAATATCAGTATTTTACAAGAAGCGACTGCCAACAAACCTCCGTAAATCACTTTCTGAGCGATACCGATATCTTAAGAATAGACTTTCAGTATATTATAATGTACTTTGTGGAATAGACTGGTTGTCAGGCTTTTTGGGCAGTTCAAAAAGTCTTTAAAACTTAACCTGATGAAATCGTTTCGTTGTCTTTGTACAACGAAACGATTTCATCAGGTGAAGTTTCACCAACTTTAGGCCGAAAAAAATATCTAGTTGAAACCCACTCGTGCAGAATTTATAATAGTTTATTATTATAATAATTATATGCCATAAGCGTTTAAAGAAAAAACAAAACAGGTTTTACTGTTTTGTTTTTTCTTTAAACGCTTTCAGTTAATGTTTTGTAGCAATAAAAACGATATTCTTTTGAGATAGTAACGTGATAGTTTAAATCTAACCAGTTTCTCAGTCTCTCCTCGCGACAGATTCCTTCACCGTTAATACTATTAATAAATCGTTTGGAATACATCTGCATGCGAAGGGGTTCGATATCCTTATACAATTTGACCTATAGAGTAGCGGTACACACGGCTATACATCAAGGTATACGCCTCCTATATAAGCTAGCTTCGCATTGTATATATAAGCTTTCCGTATAATGATGATGTTCGGCTAGGCTGGCTAGCTTGGTGTGTGCCATGCCTACTTATATAATTCTAGCGACCTGCTCTGGGTATATTCATAATTTTTTTAACATACCATCACGCCTGTATTCCCCGAAGGGTTAGGCAGAGGCGTACTAATGTATACATTGTACACCCACAGTTCGCAGGTATGTTTAGGTCCCATGTAATAGGGGGCGAGCCTATTGCCATTTACCGGGCACATATTCCAAACTCCGAGCAGCTACTGGGAATTTCATAGAAAAACCCAATAACACTGCTCGACCAGGGAATCGAATCCAAGACCTCTAGCGTAGCAGCCGCATTCAGGACCACTAGGCTAAAGAGGCAGTTTCATAATATATAATTCAAAAATTATAGCTTCGTAATCTTCCTAATAGTTTCTGAGATAATCCCGAACTGACATAAACTAAGCTTTATGAGAACTTAATTTATAATACGTAGCATAGTACCTAACAACTAAGATCTCAACAACGTGCGTGTGATACCAACAGAATAAAAATTTGGTAAAGAAATGTCGAACATAAAGAAATTCTTTTTTTTCCGCTACCGCTTATGCCTTGCGCGGTGTATTTAATTGTTCGTTTCGTGTTACAGTTAGTAACTGTACCGCCACAGTTTCGGTTCGCCTGGTTTTTTTTTTAATTACCCAAGCCACCGTCCACGCAAAGACATTGCAACTCACTTCGAGTTTTTTTAATTTTTAATTATATGTATATTTACATACGGGAGTTAATAGTTGCTGTACTGTAAATTGTTGATGTTATGTCTGTTTGAAAACTGGAATTAGGATTAACGAGCAAAATTCATAATAATATAATACATACCTACTAGATGAAGAAAACCTACCAAAGAAGAATACAAATCTACTAGCACCGCGCCTAACATGATCTCTTGACTCTTAGACGAGATAATGTGATGAACAAAATTATGCTAGCTTCAATCCTATTAACGACATTTGGAGTAGACACTGAGCAGTCGGCGTCTGCGCATTATTAGAAGGAGAGCCATGCTTCGGCAAAAATGGGCTGGCTCAAACGGATTGATACCACAGCCTCACAGAAAACCAGCATGAGAAAACGCTTACGTTTTGTTTCGCCGAGTGAGTGAGGGTACTGGAGGCAGAAACCCATTTAAAAGGCGGGAAACGCACTTGAGACTCCTCTGGGTGTCCATGGGTGGCGGTAATCGCATACCATCAAGTGATCCGTCCCCTCGTACCTTAATTAAGGGGTCCCGGGTTCAAAGCCCCACGGGACAAATATTTATAAAACCTACAGGTAGTTGTTCCAGGTTGTATTATTAGTATTAACTCTAATCGTGAGTTTTTTATTAGTTATTAGCTGACCCGACAGACGTTGTCCTGTTTTAACTATGAATATTGAATTCGAATTGGCAAGTATTTATAACTGCAGCGCGCATGCTGTCAATTGCGCCAACCAATAATGTTTTGGCGCCATCTGTCACATAAGGAGAAAAGTTTAAAAGAGGTTCTACTATGGTTATGAACAGTTAATATGGTCGTTAAGTTTTGTTAAATTTTCTAATATTCCGCGCAACTTTCTTAGTTTTTTCTATCATAAGAACCTTTTCATTACCACAAACACAACAAAAAAGAATAAGCGATATTGGTCGAGCCGTTCATGCATGATGCCAAGAACAATGGGAATAGGGATTAATTTTTATGTATAGATGTGTTATTTTATCATGCCAAAGACCATTGATATTCTACTTAATATTATAAACGTGAAATTTTGTGAGGATGTATGGCTGTTTCTTATTCTGTCACGCCAGAACGGCAGAACGGATTTGGATAAAATTTGACACACAGATAGATATAGTCTGGAATAACACATAGGCTATTTATTAAAATCGGTCTTAATTTTGAAGACCACGCAAACATAGTCGCGAGCAGAAGTTTGTAGTAAAGTAATATATCGATTTCAATAACGATATCGAATATAGGTATCGAACAAAATTTCGTGATTTGAATTGTTGTGCGTGCAGAGCTCTGTTGACATATTATTCTTTGCATTAAAAAGTGAAATGTAGCCTTCACATTCTTACAACTCGATTTTCAATGCACTACATTCGAAATCAGATATCAAATTCGAATAACGATGGATATACATTATTCAAGTGCATTAGCAACAGTGTTACGGTTCAAACTACGAAAAAATTTTTGAAAATTGATTAATTATTAATGAGTTACGTGACTGCTCTAATTTATAAAATAATAATAAATAAATAAATATTCTGGGACATTTTTACACAGCACCATCTAGTCCCAAACTAAGCAGAGCTTGTACTACGGGTACTAGACAATGGATATAATACTTATATACTTTTTTTTTGTAAATGCATACTTTTATAATACATAAGAAACACCCAGACGAACACAAACACTTATATTCATCACATAAATTTTTGTGTCCTGTGGGAATCGAACCCTGGGAACTGCTGACCATGAGGTCGTCTCATGGTCAGCAGTCCGGTACTCGAACCACTAAACCACAGAGCTCGTCAATGTCCAGAATGAACTAATTACGAGCTCAATATGCACTGCTGTCAAAGTATAATAGATACAATTACAATATTGTTTTAAAGTTTTAACTATTTTTCTCTAATAAATAAATATTCTGCGACATTTTTCAAGTCAAGTCACTTCCTGATGTCTGTCTGTCCCTATGTATGCTTAGATCTTTAAAACTACGCAACGGATTTTGATGCGTTTTTTTTAATAGATACAATGATTCAAGAGGAAGGTTTTAAGCTATTTAACATAACCCTACGACTCTTAGGAACGGGGGAACGTGTGTGAGTTGCTAGTAATCTATCTATACTAATATATAAAGCTGAAGAGTTTGTTTGTTTGCTTGAACGCGCTAACCTCAGAAAGTAAGCGTCCGATTTGAAAAATTCTTTCAGTGTTAGATAGCCCATTTATTGAGGAAGGCTATATATCATCACGCTACGGGAACGAAGTCGTGAAGAAGCTAGTAATAAATAAAATTGTGACGTGGGTCCATCACACCTGTATTCCCCGAAGGGTTAGGCAGAGGTGTACTAAGGTACACCTACAGTTCGCCGGTATGTTTTAGGTCCCATGTAATAAGGGGCGAGCCTATTGCCATTAACCGGGCACAAATTCCAAACTCCGAGCTGCTACTGGGAATTTCATAGAAAAACTCAATAACACTTTGCTAGACCTGGGAATCGAACCCAGGACCTCTAGCGTAGCAGTCGCGCTCAGGACCACTTGGCTAATGAGGCAGTTATAATTTTCACTCTATTATTGGATAACCTTTCAACCCGTTTCAGCCTATGTCTAGACAGCACTAATTAGCTAAATTCGTGCCTGTCAAGCTTCTGTGGGGACAGACTGAAATTTATAGACGTTTTATTTCCAATGCTCTAGAATTATTAACTGTGTTGTGAATAGAATAGAATAGAATATTCTTTATTTTCAAGAATACAGCTATCAATAGGCTACCAACGCTTTTCCAATATTTTTTTAAGGCGACTGAAAATTTTCAATAAAAGAAAGAAAGAAAGAAAGAAATTAATTTTTATTTACGTCGAAAAACAACAATTGAACCCAGGAGCTCGATTGACTGAGGCCGGCGAGGAATTCCATTCAATACTTATCCATGAAAAATAGTGCTTAAAGACATGGTTAAAGTTAACTCTTCAGATAAAACTATTTTTCAAAGTACTGACTAGACTAGTCAGTAGGTCCTCAAAAGGTGTCTCTTATATGACCGGTACACCTTCATCACCTCTTGTACACCGTGTATAAGTGTCTTGAGTCCATCCAATGGTTGTCTGTAAGAGATCGCTGTTAGCGATAACATAACATACCATCACGCCTGTATTCCCCGAAGGATTAGGCAGAGGCGTACTAATGTACACCCACAGTTCGCCGGTATGTTTAGGTCCCATGTAATAGGGAGCGAGCCTATTGCCATTAACCGGGCACAAATTCCTAACTCCGAGCTGCTACTGGGAATTTCATAGAAAAACCCAATAACACTTTGCTCGACCTGGGAATCGAACCCAGGACCTCTAGCGTAGCAGTCGCGGTTAGGACCACTTGGCTGTTAGCGATAAGACCTCCCATTGTACCATATTCTATGATTGATAACTTAAACTTGGCATTAGTTAGTGTACAATAAAGGATATTTTATTCTATAAGGCAGTACGTGACTTCAACCCGCTAAAATTATCCTCCATATAATTTCAGATATACAGGATGTCCCAAAACTGCAAATCGTCGTACGCGACCGCCACCACACGGGACGCGAATAATAACACGCTGTACCACGGAGGGCCGGGGCAGGGGTACGGAGGGAGGGGATACACACCACCCAATGTTGCCAGCAATGGAAACTATCAGGTAAACAGAATATACATGTTAATTTTTATTTGAAATCTTATAAAAACTTTATAAGAACTGATCCAGTATAGCACTAGATGACCTTTATCTATATATATAAAAGAAAGTCCTGTTAGTTACTCCATTTATATCTCAAGAACGGCTGAACCAATTTGGCTGAAAATTGGTGGAGAGGTAGCTTAGAACCAGGAGACGGACATAGGATACTTTTTATCCCATTGCCGTGGAATGTGATGACAGACAGAATTCCACGGGGGCGAAGCCGCGGGAAGAAGCTAGTTTAATTTAAAAATATAGTACGTTCATATCCTTTCCCAATATTTATTCTTAAAAAAAAAGTAAAGAGAAGTCCTCCCTAAAACCACTTGCATATTCTAAGCATGTTTTATTATTTTTGTATTGAAGGTCCAAAAATGTAATAATTTTTTTTATTTTTCTGACATTTCAACGCCCACCCTGCAATGCTTGGTAAAATCTGGTACTACAATCAAACATACCAAATAGTTTGATACAAGGATGAACGAAGCCATAGGCAAAAGCTGGTCCATATATGAAACTGTTTTTAAAAGGTCTCATTATGATCATTATCAACCCACTACATTGTCCCATTACTGCGTATTAGGCTATAGTTCACCACGCTAGCCAAGTGCAGGTTGGTAGACTTCACATGTCATCGAGAAAATCTCTCAGACGTAGGTACCTACAGGTTTCCTCCCGAGGGTTTTCCTTCACTGTTTAAGCGCGTGCTAGTCTAATGTTCTTATTTCGAAAACTCAGTAGAGTGCTCTGAATTCTATTTCGAAACCTTTGACTTGTCTATGGCTATCACTGCTCTCAAAAGGTCTATGAAGAAATAAACATCATTAATCATTCAATGCTCTTCCCTTGTGGAAAAGGTACGAATCCCATCGATTTATGAACCGCCTGAATAATGCTTACCATTAAAGTCATTCATCAGCCTATACCAGTCCACTGCTAGATGTAGGCCTGCCCCAATATGCGCCATTTCACCCTTTGATTGGTCCGCGAGACAGTATTACGCTTCGGTGAGTTGAGTTTCACAAACTATGGAGTTTTGTGTGTCCAAGTTCCTTGAATCTGAGTCTGTTTTTCTCGAGTAGTATTATAATATATAGTTACTGCGCGACTTCGTCCGCGTAGCATGATGATATATAGCCTAAAGCCTTCCTCAATAAATGGGCTATCTAACACTGAAAGATTTTTTCAAATCGGACCTGTAGTTCCTGAGATTAGCGCGTTCAAGCAAACAAACAAACTCTTCTGCTTTATTAGTAGATGGTGTGCAAAAAATATACTTAAATTATGTTGTTGTAGTCTTGAGAGACTAAACAACTGGGATGTCAAGATGGTAACGCGCGTTCGTGCTTGCGATTACTTACCTAAGTAGTACTAAATTATTTTACTTTGTAATCCCCGTTGCCCATGCTGATGAGAAATAAACGATCTTTTATTGATAAATTTGTAAAAAGAGAACCTTTCCTTTATATATATTTGAAAATATTCAGTGTTTTTCACATACCTGAATGATTCCACCTGTTACTTCTACACGAAGTTATATTTCATACATTATGTATGTGTGTCAGTCTATATTGCGAAGCCTGTCAGTATGTTAGGTTGTTCGCTTGAGTGGGTAATTGTATCAAATATGCGTCCGTAGTTTTCTGTCTTATAACGCAAACAGGATTCTCGTCTTTTTGCACGTAAGTAGAATAATAATTGTAGTTACATAATAATCGACTCGAATATCATGCTGGTCCAAGTTAGTAGCTATGGTACCCAAGTATATATTATTACTAGCTTCTGTCGTCCGCGTAGCGTGATGATATATAGCCTATAGCCTTCCTCAGTAAATAGGCTATCTAACACTGAAAGAATTTTTCAAATCGGACCAGTAGTTCCTGAATTTAGCGCGTTGAAGCAAACAAACAAACAAACTCTTCAGCTTTATTATTAACTAGCTTCTGCCCACGACGTCGTCCGAGTAGCGTGATGATATATAGCCTATAGCTTTCCTCAATAAATAGGCTATCTAACACTGAAATAATTTTTCAAATCGGACTTTAGTTGTTGAGTTTAGCGCGTTGAAGCAAACAAACAAACAAACTCTTCAGCTTTATTATTAGTATAGTATAGATGGACATGGCTTTGACAGATTCCATAGTTAGTTAATTCCATAGTGGTTAGTGGTCTTCATATGGTTAGTATTGTTAACCACAGAACCTGTAAATGTGTGTACGTTGTAGCATGTCTAATTAGACATCTGTTTCATTTGTCGCTTTGATGGTGTGTGCTTTTACTATTATCGTTATGATAATCATAATCAACCCATTATATGTCCCACTGCTGGGCACGGGTTTCCTCTCACAATGAGAAGGATTAGGCTATATTCCAGCACGCTAGCCTAATGCGGGTTGGCAGACTTCACATGACGTCAAGAAAATCTCTCAGGCATGCAGGTTTCCTCACGATGTTTTACTTCACCGTTTTAAGCGCGTGATAATTAACTATTAATACGCACATAACTTCGAAAAGTCAGAGGTGCGTGCCTTGGATTTGAACTCGAGACCTTTGACTTGGCAGTCCAATGGTCATATCACTAGGCTATCACGGCTCTCGTATCGTTATAGTTTATTAAAAATTACGTGATTAAATTAGTTATAAAATCTTACTTAGGTACTATATTATTTACATTATGTGCCTGAACTAGGTAATCCTGTGGTTCAGGCGATAAATATAAATACATATAAGGACTAAAATAATCACACAAACATAAATATACAAAAATTAAGTATACCAATAATAAACTAAAAATTAAGTAAAAAATTACACACAATAAATGCCTACTTTAACACAATTAACAATTTATCTGTATCCTCGTAGGACATGCTCTGGAGGGCTTCCTGTAGATGTTTTTTACAATTCCTATAACTTAGAGAATAAATATTCATAGCATTAAGTATATTGTAAAGGAGCAGCCCCAGAAACACGTAAAATTTGGATATGAAAGAATGTTTAGTTCCTACAGGTTGGGGGCAAACTATATCTTTCCGTCTTTTTTTAGTGAACTCAGTGCTGAAGGGTAGAGATGTGTGCTGTTTTAATACTATGCTCATTACAAATAGCTGTCGGACAGTTAGTACTTGGTAGGATTTATACAGGAGCCTAGTGGAAAACAGGAAATGGCGAAATGTGGACACCTTGAGAATTGCTCTGAATGTGAACCTTCGTTTAATATTATCGACTTTGGTAAAAACTTGGACAGCCTTCAACGTCCTCAGAACTTGTTATCGCAATATTGTACCAGTGAATATTGTAACATAATTTATTTAAAAGAGTGTCCATGGAGTTTCTTGCCGGATTCTTCTCCATAGGATCAACCTTTTGGAACCGTGCAACTAGAAACATAACGATTCATAAACGCTTGTAAAAGCTTATTTGAAATAAAAACATTTGAACTTGAACTTGAACATTAGATAGACGAATATGCGCCTGGTCTTCATTACCTGAACCCAATTCTGATGTCCACGCAGACATTGTTGCGGGCAGAAGCATACAGAATTTGGCCTAACTCCTCTGATTCCGAGAGGACACCAGTGCCCAGCTGTAGGACAATAAACGGGTTGATGATTACATCAAAAATAACTTTCCCTTCATAACGACGTTACCCTACATTAATTTTATACCTTATCCAATAAAATCAAAAATTCGTAATCGCCAATAAAAATAACTGATGAAAGTCGGTCAAAAACTGTGTCGCATTGAACAGATTGTTAAGGAAAAGGAGAAATGATCTGATTTCATAAAATATAAAATTTTACATGCATACGTACGCATATCATACTATCTACATAATAAAAAGTCTCTTTGTATGTTTGTCCTCAATGCTTTTCTAAACTATTCATCCGATTGCGATGAATCTTTGGTGGTTTGTTGTGTGCGTGACTGGGAAAGTTTATAACAAAAAGAGGTAGTACAACGCATATCTAGTAACTAGCTTCTACCCGCGACTTCGTCCGCGTCGCGTGATGATATTTATAGCCTACTCAATAAATGGGCTATCTAACACTGAAAGAATTTTTCAAATCGGACCAGTAGTTCCTGAGATTAGCGCGTTCAAGCAAACAAACAAACAAACAAAAAACTCTTCAGCTTTATGTATTAGTATAGATATAGATTAGAATAGAATAAACATGTAAGTACGTAGGAGATATTAAAAAATAATAGGATGAAAGTAATAATATAATAATAAAAAATTGTATGAAAGAGGTCTTTATAAGAGCAATAGACATAAAACAATTATCTTTAGAAATTTTGTTTTTGTATCTGTACGTTTATACACGCGTTTCGCAAAAAATACTGCACGCAATTGAATACGGTTTTAACGATAGTATTAGTGGAAGTCTAACATAAGTCTGATGTATATGTTTCATCTTGATACGCTACCTAAAAACTGAATTAGAGCAAATCCACTTGGGACACAAGTGAAACTGCATGTAACAACTAGTTAATAACTATAGCATGCAATATGGCGAACGCTTTTACGGCAAATATTGTAATTATTAAATCTGGAGCACCCAATTTTGATCATCCACTTAAATATAACGGTTAAGGCGATGCTACTACATAAATTTAAATTAAGAACAATTTGAGATTTTTGTATCGTACTAAAATGACAATCATACATGACTGCAGCTTTGGATTTTAGGGATTTAAATACTTAATTAGGTATTCGTATGATAACCAGGAGACGGCTTGACATACCTACTCTGCGAAACAAGGAGAGATTTCGATGTGTTAAAAATGAACTCCCATTCATAGACCCGGCTGCGGCAAGCACAACACAGTTTAACTTTGCCGATCGATTGATCAGCGAAGTAAATACTTTCCTTCACATATAAAATTTAGGTAGGATAAAGCAATCTCTAAACATTAATCACATCAAGAACTCAACACCGAAAACTGTTTTTTTATACCGGTCCGGCCAAAAATCGATACACGCCTTAACAGCTCTTTCTCCGCGAAACACAAATGATAATGGTGTGCCTAATTGCGGCCGTTTATTTCGACACGATCCAATTTCCAGCAATGGGCAATGTGTAACATACCTACTGCAATGTTCATACGGACTCGTAAACCTGGTTAATGATGCCTAGGTAATGCGGTAAAAAGGTGTAGGTATTTATCGGTGTACATTCGACTTTTGCGCGTAAGAGCCCCCTCGATTGCTGCTGCTCTGGCAATCTGCAGTCCGTAGGGGCTCTTAAGGGTCGGCAACGCATCGGCAACTCCTCTGGTGTTACAGGTGTCTATGGGCGACGATGACTACTTACCATGAGGGCTCGACTGCTCCTAATAAAAATGAGATTGCTCGACCTGAAAAAAAAACTACTGGTTGCACTCCGGGAGTGCCGGCAGAAGTGAAATCTTGAACATTACCGTTGTGCATTATTGATATTTTGGAATGGTTAGGGAATAATTTCGCACGAATTACTTTTATTATCAGTATAAAAGTACTATCATTTATGTGGTAAAATACAATATTCATTTATTGCGCTATTGTACACAAACATGGCAATTTATATTACACTAGCTTCTGCCCGCGACTTCGTCCTCGTAGCGAGATGATATAGCCTATAGCCTTCCTCAATAAATGGGCTGAAAGAATTTTTCAAATCGGCCCAGTATCCTGAGATTAGCTCGTTCAAGCAAATAAACAAACTCTTCAGCTTTATATATTAGTATAGATATAGATTAAAATTTAACACTTCAGAACTATTACAACCGTCTTATGAATTTTCGATCAGGTCACGTGTCCTGACGCGAGTTTAATATTTTTTCCCCGTCACAAAAAGTGTACAGCGCCGCTAAAGAAGGTTTCACTTCAAAAAAACTTAAGCTATCTCTGGTCTTTGGTCGATTGTTTCAAGTAAGCTATACATCAGCGTGTGCTTTCAGAGACAGGTGTAGCTTGGAGCTCTGCCAACGCTGCTAGCACTTAGCTTCGGCTGGTCTATGACATCATAGATTTATTATACCGTTTGTATTTCAATTTGCACTGCTACGAAGAAATTATAGAGCTTTGCGGACACGATTATAATTGACAAATATGTTACCAATAAATACGGCCAGATAATCAAAAAAGCTAAGTAGGATTATTGGCCCGGATCATTTAATTTTTGTAGGATTTTCTAAATTAGTTTTTTTACAGAAGACCTGTTTTCTACCTTCCCATTTTAATTGCAAATGTAATATTCGTTGTTACACTTCTATCTTGTCTTGCATTGACCTTAACAACATTGATATTGACTTTTAATACTTTACTGTTATTCGTCCTCCTCTCCTTGGGGGTTATGTTTTGGGGTTTATCTGTGTTTAAATATTGACGAGCCAAAGGTATTTATAAGAAGTCTGATTATGTAAGAGATTTAATGACTTCTAAATGTGTTGATTTCTGACACGCAAATATTTTTCATCTCCACCTGATCCACATGATCACCTGATGGTAAGCGATAACCTCCGCCCATGGACACCCGCAACACCAGAGGAGTCACAAGTGCGTTGCCCGCCTTTTAAAAGGGTTTGGGCCTCCGGTAACCTCATTCAGTCGGCGAAACACAATGCAAGCGTTGTTTCACGCCGGTTTTATGTGAGGCCGTGGTATCACTCCGGTCGAGCCGGCCCATTCGTGCCGAAGCATGGCTCTCCCACGTGAAGAAATTGACATAGAAAGACATTGAAATAAAACTACTTTTTATGGATAATTAACAAAAATGTAAGGTAGCTGTTAGTAATTTTAACATTAAGACGTCCAACACCTCAGTCTATAATTATTTTCATTATCGCTTCTAATTATGAGACGGGTATAGCCTCTTCTCCTACATATTTAATTTTCTCGTTTCATACTTCATTATCTTACTATAATTAGGTAAGTACTATATTCGTTTGTAAATCGTAAACTGATTGTGCATTTTTTTTTTCATTTAGATCAGAAGCTTTGGCGTTTAATTTTGGTTTGCGGTCAGGTCTACAATTCATTTTGCGCATAAAAGATTTATATTTTTAAATATATCCACGATATGAAGCGACGTTTCTATTAATTCGGACGTAAATCGTCCGTAATGGCTTCTGAATTAAATGGAATAGCGCACTTACTGTGAACACGTAGTCTAAAATGGCGCTTAAACGTTAACACTCGAAAATTTATGAAATGTCAATTTTAAATCTCTGACGTCACGTTGAAACTGCATAGATTTCATGTCCGTACTAAATGATGTTTACATCGCCTACTTAAAAAAAATAACATTATGATATTGCCAGATACTTCAATTGAAGTGCTTTAATATTAGAACATAATAATTTAGTCTATCTTAAGGTCGTTTACGTCATTTTTCCCCTGGCGAAGTACTAATATCATTAATCGCCCTACATCAAACACCATTACCTTACCACGTCTATTTATAATACATCGTAATAGAATAATAAAACTACTTAGTATATGTTTTTTGCAGCAAATGACAGCGAAAGTACTGTTTGGCAGCGTCACCACGATCAATGACCTCAAGCGGCAGGACAAAACAGAGCGAGAAGCGCGGAGGACGCACTAGCGACATCTAGACTCAGGTAATAATATTAACTGTTTGTGATTGTAAATAATAGATGGCGTTTGTAGTATGCATGGAACCAGGTGGCTTTGTCACCTCCGTTATTTATTCGTGTGTTTACGAAACTCTAGATGGTGTTAATCGTATTATGATTTGTGTGAATTAGGCTATGTAATTTGGTTACTAACTAACCATATTGTATATATATATCTCCTGTCATAAGTAATGACGAAAAAAGTCCATCATTTGGCACTATTACTTTTAGTACATCTTTTTCGAATTTGGTTCAATTATTTGGATCTGTTTTGTGTTACAAATTCATGTTAGCATTATGTTTGACCCTTCAGCTTAGGACATTATAAAAATACCTTTATTTTTCATCAATGCATCATATAAATTGCAATTTAATAACGTTATGGAATAATAGCTCAAATTTGATTGTGGGTCATGAAAAACTCTTGGCCTAAATTATTCTTAAACATATTTAAAAATATCTCAAATGTTTTTATCTCATTCCAGGTGCTGAATACTATGAAAATATTGGAAGCTAAGGAGTGATCTCGGAAGACAGAGTTTATGTCCATAGTAAATAATATAACTATTTTTATACACATTTTATATTAACAATAAGAAGAGTTTCAGTTTTATACGTAATACAAATTTTTAAACTCCTAATTTAATAGCGACATCTATCGGATGATACTAAAATTTGTGTTGCGTATAAAAACAATGATTTATTTTTAATTATTCGTTACTAATAAGTTAGTCGCTTATAAGAAATTATATAAATTTTAAAGAGTACCTACAGAAGCCATGAGAATTTAAATGTTTCCTAAAAATGCCCGCCTCCTGTGAAATTTTATCGAAATTTAATAAATGTTTTGTTTTTTATAACAATTAAGGTTTTAATAATTCCCTTTCTTAGTGTTAGCAATGGTACTCGACTGAGTTTTAAAGTCATTATCGTTAAAACTTTTGATTAGTGAAAAAGAAGTTCGACTTAGGGCCGATTTTTCCATTGCCAGATAACTTTATCAGAGGAATGAATTCTAATTTTTAACAGTTTTTCTATACAAAATCTGTCAAATGTCAATTTTATTGGTCAGTTAAAAGATATCTGGCGATGGAAAAATCGGCCCTTAGTCGAACTTCTTTTTCACTAGGACTAGGACTAAGCGACATTTTGGGACTCAAAGTTGTAAGCGACATAGAGGCTAATGTAAACGCCCTTTAAGCCTATTAACCTATTCCAATCCTGATCAAGGAAATAAAGAGTTGTTGTCGAGTACCTAATAATGTCAACAACAAAATTTTTTGATAACGTCACAAAAAATCTGTGATCTGTTGTTTTTTTTATAGAGATTTTATCGATCTAAGTTCTATTTTTAATTGAGTTTTTATATTTTATACTAACCGACATTATTTTAATTTGTCGTAAGCATAAGATTTGTTTCTACTGACACTGAAAAATAAAAAATATATACTTCTTCTTTTTTTACCTTTTTGGCAGTATTAGCCTGGACAGATAATAACTAAATGTACTCTGTCACTCCCATGACGATTTGCGGTATCCCAAGAAAAAAAACCTACATAGGTACCTACATACATACGGATAGAATTGATAATCTCTGTTTTTATGTTAAATTCGGTTAAAAAACAGCAAAAAAGTCGTTTCTAACTCACAAAACGAATAAATCGTGGTTTTAGGTGTGACTAAACGACATTAGTTCAAAGTTCAAAGTTCAATTCATTAGATGTAGTCAGTCTGTATTGTTAAAATCTATCCGTCTGAAAATTTAACATAACATAACATACCATCAAGCCTGTATTCCCCGAAGGGTTAGGCAGAGGTGTACTAATGTACACCCACAGTTCGCCGGTATGTTTAGGTCCCATGTCGCCCCCTAGGCGAGCCTATTGCCATTAACCGGGCACAAATTCCTAACTCCGAGCTGCTACTGGGAATTTCATAGAAAAACCCAATAACACTTTGCTCGACCTGGGAATCGAACCCAGGACCTCTAGCGTAGCAGTCGCGGTCAGGACCACTTGGCTATTGAGTCTAAAAATTTGCATACAAAAAATCTCGATGCATCTTAGCAAAACATTTGAAAGTGCACGTCTATTACAAGACATAGGTACATATTATCACATCTGTATTCCTGGAAAGGATAGGCAGAGGGAGGAACTTCATAAAGTTCTATAGGGGTAAAATATAGATGATGAGCCTATTCACGGAATCTCGAGCAGCATGATAAATTCATGACATTTTTGGCGTAGCAGCTAAGCAATCGGCTTCTGCGACACGTGTTGTGGGTTCGATCCCCACATTCCTGGTTTGGGCGTTTGTGTATGTGAGAAAAACCTAGCGTGAGGCAACTTAAAAAAAAAAGAATCTAACCAAATCAATTATTGTAGTAAAACCAATAACACTGCCCGAACTGGGGATAGAACCTAAGACGTTTCGCTCAGCAGCCGAGTTTTGACAACTAGAATGATGTGGTGGTTATCAAAACAAAATTAAATAAAAGCACCAAAATCAATTTAATCATTTTATCACAAATTGAAATCGAATCGACACAGCTATCTTCAATTAAATTAATAACTATTTCTAAAAACACAAAACTGATGACGTATTTATTTCCAATATCAATTCACGAAAGTCTAGATTGAAAGTAAAAAAGCGGCCGCAGATATAACTGCAAAACGTGATTTACAGATTGAAAACAAGATTGATTGAATTTTACAATAACAAAAAAGTCGGTCCAATTGATTGATTGAATTTCCTGAACCTTTTTGTATTCCAATATCAATGTACATAAATAGTAATAGAAAACAGAAATAGCGAGTGATTTAAACTTATCTCTTTGTTATTTGTTGTGAAATTACATCTTTTTTTAAAGAACGTTGCCCCACACTAGGATCCGTGGTACTTATTCGATCGTGGGTACGTTTACAAACACAAATTTTCACGTACACAAACGCCCAGACCCGTAACAACTACCTGTAGATCATAGAAATATTTTGCTCCGTGTGGAGATCGAACTCAACACGAGCCGATCACTCAGCCACTAAGTCAAACGTGTCGCCAATTGGCGCAATGAGCTACAATGAACCTACTACTAAAGGAAATATAAATAGTTTGGTGAACGCCTCAAAGACAAAATCTGGATGACTTTCATATTACTTTTTAAATTATTATTTAATTTAGTAAGTATGCTATGTTTATCAGATTACATAAAAAAAAGAAAAAGAGTTTAAGTATATAAACTCTTAATTATAAACTTAAAGTCTGTGCTTACGCCAATTTAAAATAAGTACCTACATAATCTAGAAATATCCTTCTATACTATTAACATTAAAATACCTTTTTCTGGACTGAAATTATTTTTTGAATGCTCACATAGGTACCATTATAAATGGAATTTAATTATTATCTACCTTAGCTTCTATTAAACATGTCAGAAAAGTATGATTTTTTAAAATTAGGTAATACTACTATAACTTACCCAAAGCTTGAGAATTGAATGCGGCCTATGTGATAAGTTATAACGTGATCATTTTTTAGTTTGTGAAAAAGATGTTATTTAATATGTACGACGACATCTCTCTCTCCATCGCAAAATGATCGGAATATCAAGTCAAAGTAGGCATGGAAGTGATTGCTATTTTTTATTGATTTTCATTTTCATAATTATTATTTTTCACAGCTGCGATTTCACATGCGAAATTTCCCAGCCTGCTATTTTTCGTCTGTAATGTGTGTGTGTGTTCTTCTTTCAAAATAATTTATCGCATATTTTGCTATTTTGCTACTTACAATGAAATCGTAAACGAAATGCGATTTTAGGCAGGCTATGTGAAATAAGTCACAAGTGTGCGTGAAAAATTATTTCATGTGATTTTTCACAGGCCATCTGCGAAATTTTCCATGCCATGATATAGCCTCTTTAATTTTAATTAATAGAAGCAGAGGTAGTAAAACCTTTCTTCAATTTTACGATTTCTAGTGCAGAACTACCCTAAGTGTAGGTTGTTTGTATAGGAAGTAAAAGAACATAGAAAGAGCCAGTGTTTTAAAGAATAATATTTTTAATTTTGTATTTTATAACAATATAATTACTGTTTGTGAATTTTGTTTCATTTCTTGTATAGTGACTGGCAAATAACTTG
Source organism: Acronicta leporina (assembly GCA_947256265.1). Classification (NCBI taxonomy): domain Eukaryota; kingdom Metazoa; phylum Arthropoda; class Insecta; order Lepidoptera; family Noctuidae; genus Acronicta; species Acronicta leporina. Next base: position 15,013,467 of record OX366521.1, read on the forward strand.
AATGATGAATGAAAGGGACGAGTAATGCAGAGTAGTACGAATTATCACAGATCATTGTTCTGACGTGTAAATCCAAAACACTGTAACTCGAGTTACAGTGTTTTGCCTTAACAGTGCTCATTTTATTATTTCGAGGCAGTTACATATCCCTATATTAATATTTTTTCATTTTATAGTATATTTAAGGAGATATGAGCACATACAAAACACTGTATTTTAGTTACTTTTATGGTTTATTATGGCATAACACTGTGTTTGAAGTTACAGTGTTTTAGCCGAATAAGTTTACGCCAGATTAGTAGAAATTCTGAGATACAGTGTTTTGGATAACCAAACCAACTGGAGACGTCGCGCGCGGTGACATGTTCCTGCGCGTAGTAGGTGCACTATACGCGGGGGGCAGGAGGGCGAGAGCTCAACGGTTTGTGGTCGACAGATCATTCACAATCAATTCTGGAGTATGGATAGACAGAACGATGAGATTTCTTTGTCAAGGCAGGTGCACAAAATGCCCACGGTAAGTAAAACTACTTTAACAAGGACTCTTCATGGACTCGAAATGGGCTGGGAAAGCGAAACAAGGTCAGGCTTGTATGGGTCCCTGGTCACAGGGGGATTATGGGCAATGAGCACGCCGACGAGCTGGCTAGGGAAGGTTCTGAAGCGTCACTAATTGGACCGGAACCATTTGTAGGACTGGCCTCAAGCGCAGTCAAAACGGCATTTCAGGAGTTTGCAAGGGCCAGGTACATGGATGAGTGGTTGAGCCTCACGGGACTTGCTCACTCCAAGAAATTCATAGGTTCCTCATCAAGATGGCAAAATGCCATTTGGAACCCAAGCAGGCGGCAGGCCCGTCACTTGATGGGGGCGCTGACCGGACATTTCGGGTCTAACGCTATCCTTCAAAAGATGGGTCTGACGGAGACATCAGCCTGCAGGGCCTGTAAAAGGGAAATTGAGTGCATGGAACACCTGTGTTCTGTGTACATGCGATGCACTGGCTAGAAAGCGAATGTGCCTCTTGGGGCAGGGTTATCCAAGACCAGAGGACTACAGACTCATACCCCCAGGCCTCATTATAAAGCTTATGGAAGAGCTGTTTGAAGAACTGGGGGAGGAGAGGATTAGGTATCTAGGGGAAGTACAAAAGGCTTTGCTGCCTCGGCCCCACACAAGATAAGATAGACTCTTAATGAGGTCAAAAATTGCAATACATGTTTTTTAATACCTTAGGATTTAGTAACGATGAAGCAGTCCAGGCTGTTTTAAAGCAAAACTATTTGACTCAAAAAATAAACCGAAAATTAGTGCTGCTTCTGATCCTAGAGGTCGTCACACACCAAATAATGCGTTTCCTGCAGAGTGTGAAAAATGAAAAATTTTATATTAAAATATAACCCTATGCCATCACACTATAATATAAATCATGCGCCAAACAGACGATATACAGTATTTTCGTATGATCAATTTGCACTGTTCTCTTAAAACCAATACACTGTAACTAAACATACAGTGTTTTATCTTTTTGTGATTTTTTCGCATTTTTCATGCTAAGATTATAAAGTTATTTTAGTGAAGGAAAAATTCGACTCGGTGGCTTAGTGGTCATAGCGTCTGGTGTATCAAACCAGAAGACGCAGGTTCGAATCCTGCCTGCGAGTCGAATTTTTCCTTCACTAAAATAACTTTATAATACAGTGTTTTGCTCGAATAATCGGGAACATTTCTTCAAGTTTTATAGAGACAATATGTTTACGTTACGTTTACTTAGTTAATTCTTATTGTATGGATAATATGGTTGTAAAATGTATATGGCTAGATAAAACGTGAAAATACCTTTAATTTGGTACCTAGCACATAAGATAATGTTATAATAATATTACTAAAACATACCAAAAACCAAAAAAGTTTTAAATGTCCGTTTCACGAAATAGCTATTTCTGAGATACAGTGTTTTGGATTTACACGTCAGTGTTCTAGCCATCTCTTTCTTTGCTCAAGATGTTTGTCAGCATATGGTATCCAAAACTGTCAAATTTCTTCAATGTATTTTCAATGTAAACACCAAATTATAGAGTTTATTATCCATTGGGGAAATCTGACAGTTGGTAACTTGATGTCAGGCTAGCAACTGTATCTGGAGTTTAGGCGGGAAAATGAAAAGTGCACATTGTCGATTTTATATTATTTTTAAAAACTTGAATTTCTCCGAAGTTTAATGTGTAATTATGGTGGATAATTAACCATTAAGTGTTCGTGAACGTGTGAGAGTGTAGGCAAATGATATAAAATTGAAAATCGTAACTTTTTGGATTCACTCCTAAACTCCATCGAAGCCTCAATAAAGTTTCTACCGTGTTATTGGGGCAACTGAACAACATTATACTTGACACTGGCGAACACAAAAAGTGTGGTGCCATAAAATCCCATGATGGGAAATATTACATAATTGATTACTCTATTAATTGACATTGGCAAAAACACAAAGTGTGGCGCCATAAAAAAAAACTGTATCTTCTTTTTTAATGTGGAAAGTCGTCAAGGGTCATCTGTCACCTGAAGAGGTGACAGAGTATTGTTTATGCTGCCTTGTACATGCTGACTAAAAATCGCACTCAGCTTCCCCTTAACGCTCCGCGAATTCCCATTACATGACAAATGATATTTATTTATGTAACATACCATCACGCCTGTATTCCCCGAAGAGTTAGGCAGAGGCGTACTAATGTACAGCCACAGTTCGCCGGTATTACTAGTATTCTTTTATCTGTGCCGGTATGTTTAGGTCCAATGTAATAGGGGGCGAGCCTATTGCCATTAACCGGGCACAAATTCCTAACTCCGAACTGCTACTGGGAATTTCACAGAAAAACCCAATAACACATTGCTCGACCTGGGAATCGAACCCAGGACCTCTAGCGTAGCAGTCGCGCTCAGGACCACTTGGCTAATGAGGTTATTTCTGTAAATAGATCTTTTTTTTATTCGATAGAGGGGCAAACGAGCTGACGAATAACCTGATGTTAAGCCATTACTACCACAATGAACAATGGTTGGAAATATAAGCAATATAGTGTAATTCGCTTACGTTGGGTTTCGCCGAGTGCGTGAGGATACTGGAGGCCCAAACCCTTTTCAAGACGGGCAACGTACTTGTGACTCCTCTGGTGTTGCGGGTGTCCATGGGTGGCGGTCATTGCTTACCATCAGGTGATCCATCTGCTCGTTTGCTCCACTATCCCATAAAAGAAAAGTATAACATGCACAGTCTTAACAACTACCTTTATACATAAGTAATGAATTAAAAGTCCAGACAGTAGTAGTAGTAGTATTATAAGATATGTGTGTTACGATGTGGGGCAAAATCTGAACAGGCCTTTTGAAGAAAGAACCATAGCAGCCTTGGGTTGACCTTTTTTTATGTTGTCGGGTTTGGAAATGCACTATCCACCACTCCGGGGAGAGCGGTGGGGTGTGTCGGACTGCGCTCTGAAAAGTGCGATCTACCGACTAAAACCAACCTCGGCGTTTCGCGTCACCACTTTGGTGCCGGGCCTACGGGAGCGCTGTAGCATTCATCCGCGGACCCGGCAGTGGCGGGCCGCCTTTTGCGGCCCCCTTCGCGTAAGGGGAGACAGACGTGGACGTTCTCCCTCCCCTTCTTCTACCGATCCGCTGAGCGGGGCACGGAAACTACAAACCGCGTCGCCAGCTCGGGAGCCTTCGGTTGACCTGTCCTAACTGACGGTACGCATACACCAGTCATCGTGTAGCTCAACCATTATTTAATACTCATTTAATGTCGAAAGCCTATATTACACCCATCATACGACCCACCATAGACTTACGTCACCAATTTGCAACCACCTAAACAGGTTAGGGTCATCTCTACTTACCCACGTCACGTACTGTCGTGCAGGTTGCGCAAGCGCACCTTGGCTGTTAATAGCATACGTTGTGCACATATCAAAAAAGTATAGCAATCCTTTGCTTCAATGATTAGGAAAATCTAACAACTTCATTGTCTGGTCCCTCGACTGCCCGGTTCGATTCCCAGGACGAGCAATATTGTCACGTTTTCCTAAATAATTTTCAGTAGTTAGGATTTGTGATACTCGCATGAACTGTGGGTGTGAATTCGCCTAGTACACATCTGTCTATCCCTGCCAGGTTGCAGGCGTGATGGTATGTATTTTAAGAAAATATGTATACATATAGACATCATATTTCTTGATACAAAAAAATAATAGGTAGGTACATATGGTTAGGGAACAAATTAATATGTCGCACAACAAATACCGACGATCATGATGAGGAAGTTAATGAACGTAGATGAAGCGAAAGTCTCTGCCTACCCTAATGGGAGAGTGGCGTGAAAATATGTATGTATGTACGACAAATACATAATAATAACATACCATTACACCTAAATTCTCCGAAGGGTTAGGCAGAGGTTTGCTAAAGTACATCCAACATTCACCGCTATGTTTGGTTCCTATGTAATAGGGGGCTTTCCTATTGCCATCATCCGGGCACAAATCGAAACTCTGAGCTGCTACTCAAAAAAATACAACACAGCAAGACATGGGAAACGAACTCAAGACCTCGAGCGTTGCAGTCGCGCTTATTACCACTAAACTAATGAGGCAGTTCATTGAGTATGGCGTTTTTTATCTGTAAACTTTACCATCACGCCTGTATTCCCCGAAGGGTTAGGCAGAGGTGTACACCCACAGTTCACCGGTATGTTTAGGTCCCATGTAATAGGGGGCGAGCCTTTTGCCATTAACCGGGCACAAATTCCTAACTCCGAGCTGCTACTGGGAATTTCATAGAAAAACCCAATAACACTGCTCGACCTGGGAATCGAACCCAGGACCTCTAGCGTAGCAGTCGCGCTCAGGACCACTTGGCTAATGAGACAGGTCTGTCATCTGAAAACTTTTCTCGCCTAAAACACTGAACATAATGCGATAAAATCTGACAAGGAAACAGCTTGCATCCTAAAGAACGTTAAATAAACATATCTGTGAAAGGAAGCGTGCCAAAGCCAGACGTCAAGATGGCAGCCAGCTAGCAAGATTTCCAAAGCCACGCATATTCTCAATTCGAAATAATATATCTCTACTAGCCTATGCCCGCGGCTTCGCTCACTTGAAGCTAATAAACCAACAGTGATGATATCTTCTATGTATGGGTCTCTATACATCAGAGAGGTCAAGCAAGAGGTGTATCTCAGGTTCCGTTTAATTATTTGAAATAAGAAGTATACCACTACTTTTTAACAGTGATAGATAATAAAATTAAAATCGATTCAGTAGTGTTTGCGCCAACCCGTAACAAACAGACAAACAGACAAGAATTTTAAAAATCACATTTTTGGGGTCGGGTACGTTTATTACCCTAACCCACTTGCTTTTTTTTAAATATCTTAAATGTACAGATTCAGCTTTTTTACAATTTTATAATAGTAGAGATTTCATCAGAGGTCATTCATTCTCGTGAATGTGACCAAAGAAATTGACATTACCGTTACACACGCCACCTAATCTTCGAAATTCAAAGACTATCAACGACAATGGCTTTGTTTTTTTTTTCTAGCGGCAAAGGTTTTTAACCGTTGGGCTAAATCGCTCATGTCCGGTGGGTGATATATACAACGAAATGATTTGCCTAAGGCATTTGCGTCTCTATTGCACCGTTCCGAACAAGAGAACATTATACTTAGGTATTTCTTATTTTAGTGAAAGAAAAATTCGACTCACAGGCAGGATTCGAACCTGCGTCTTCTGGTTAGATCCACCAGACGTTATGACCACTAAGCCACCGCGACCACCGCCATGTCGAAATTTGCCTTCACATTCTGAACTTACGTCTTAAAGGTGACGTCAGTAACATCTATTGAAAGGCAAGTTACTTTGCCTCTCAACCGACATGACTTACCTTAAGATTAGTTCTATGTCGTACGATGCTACTATACTTATTAACTATCTATTTGTGATTTTTCTGCATTTTTCATGCTAAGATTTTAAAGTTATTTTAGATTCGAACCTGCGTCTTCTGGTTACACCAGACGCTATGACCACTAAGCCACCGCGACCACCGCCATGTCGAAATTTGCCTTCACATTCTGAACTTACGTCTTAAAGGTGACGTCAGTGACTTTCATGTCGGTTGAGAGGCAAGGTAACTTGCACCTTAAAGACGTAAGTTCAGAATGTGCAGACAAATTTCGCAGGTTCGAATCCTGCCTGCGAGTCGAATTTTTCCTTCACTAAAATAACTTTATAATCTTAGCATGAAAAATGCAAAAAAAATCACAAGAAGATAATTATATTTCTTGTATAAAAACTATTACTAGCGACCCGTAGGCACTGCCTGACATACGCGAGCTGACGAGCCATCTGGTGGTAAGTAGTCTTCGCCACCTTCGACACCAGAAGAGTTGCTGATGTATTGCCAGCCCTTAAGACTACTGACTGCCAGAGCCGCAGTAACCGAGGGGTAACTGGTTCTTACGCGCAAAAGTCGAAACACACAGCATGGCGCTTTACGACAGACTCCGACGTAAGGGTGGTCGCCAGCCAGTCAGACCCCAAGAGCTCCTACCACCGAGGAAGGTAGATATTTTCTCGCCTCTTACGATATGCCGATATGAGTGGCCGTGAGGACTTTACACATATTAGTGGATATTCAAATAAAACTGCCAATCACGGATTATATTGTGATATTGTAACTGCCTCATTAGCCAAGTGGTCCTGAGCACGACTGCTACGCTAGAGGTCCTGGGTTCGATTCCCAGGTCGAGCAGTGTTATTGGGTTTTTCTTTGAAATTCCCAGTAGCAGCTCGGAGTTAGGAATTTGTGCCCGGTTAATGGCAATAGGCTCGCCGCCTATTACGTGGGACCTAAACATACTGGCGAACTATGGGTGCGCTTTAGTATACTCTGCCTAACCTTTCAGGGAATACAGGCGTGATGGTAAATAATTAAATTTCAAGCTACTTAGATATCAACATTCAGCTATCGAAAAGTAACTTAACCTGAATCGTTTTTGACAAAATTAAATAAAAAAACAAACATACAAAGTCACATTGATAGTATCAAATGTAATATCGTGGATATCTACGCTTCTTTGTGTAATTGATCAAGATAAAAAAAACTTCAAGCTAGCACCTCCGCCTTTTGCACCAAGTTCTCCGAAATAAGTCACTTCAAAAAAGGATCAAAAAAATCCTATAGATTTTTTGTAGATACAACAAGTATCTGTCGACGTAACAATGTGGTAACGGACACGTCAATTAAAGTAACGTTTTTAACCACAGACAGTACAACTTGCAAAAAATACTGGTCATGTAATCTCTGAACTTTGATTTTAGATTATTTCTTTATGTGCTATTTTGGTTGCTTATATTTTCAAAGGACCTCTTGGTAAGGAGAAGCAAGAATCAGCGTCTATGGAATGAAATAAAGAAGACAATATTAAATTAGATGAAACGAATAAATATCGGGTATCAAGAGACTCCACCTTAAAAACCGAAAATTAAAAAATATACACGATACAACAGTTTCATTTACCCGTTCACAAACTTTTAATTACAACTAGTTGTGCCCCGTGATTTTACTCGCCGATTCTTGTTTCAATTGACTCGGCTCCGAATCAGGCTATCGATTCCAAATATTATTTACAAATCCCAATAGTCAAAGTCAAAGTCAAAATCATTTATTCAATATAGACTACTAGGTAGTACTTTTTGAACGTTATTTTTTCAATATAGACAGCCCCCAAAACGTCCGCCCTTCACCGCTTCCTAGTGTTTTCGCTGGGAAGAAGAAACGGCGCAACAAACTCCCCAGCAAACACATTTCTGTCTGTTAAGTTACTAAGGCGTTATACAAAATAGAATTCACATCATTGTTTGGGGTACTTATTAATTTATTCATTGCTACTGTTCAGTTTCAGGGATTAGCGCGAATAGACATGTAAAGACCGATGAAGGGTTTATTGGTCTGTAAGCTATATCACTAGTAGGTAGGCTAACCAGGAGTTCAATAAGCGATGGACCCTAGCCTGTCCAGTAGTTCGACCTTAGCACCTGTCATCATCTCTCTGTCAGTGACCACCTGACGAACTAAAATCGCCATAGGATAATTTTTCAGCTCACTTAACTCTTGATTAGACTAAAGTCTCCCATCATGCTTTCTATCAAGCCAGCATGAGACACCCAATCTCTCAATCTTTTGACAACAAAAGATTTAAACAGCTGAGTCACCAGATTGTACCATCATCCAGTCGCATCATACCTAGTGCACAAAACATCCTAAAGGTAGAAAATGAACCAAAAGGATTTTTCCCCACATAGGGATGATTTAGAATACAGTTCCTCACTGCTATTCATACAGGCATCTTGTAAGATATCTGAGTTGCTCGGTGGTAGAACCTCATGGGTGTTGAAAGGTTGAAAATTGTCAATTTACATAACTAGCTACTTCACTTTTCTTGCAGGTAAATGCATACTCTCCTGCCACAAGAAGTCAGATATCTTATTCATCAGCTCTTTCATCGAAAATGTTGACTCATCCAATTATGTTCATATTACTGTTTTCGCATTCATATTTGTAATTTGGCTAAACAAAACAAATTACTCTCACAATATCAGTAACAGGGCGGTAATTTTAACGGAATCTTTAAAACGTCAGACGCAACGGTGTGAGTGAGCCAAAAAAGCTCATTTTGCCACAAAACAAGCAAGCGGACGTGAGACGAGATCATCGTTCGATGCGAGGTCTTATAACTGTACTTTAATCATTCCAGCCTCCCGACGTTATGTAACAGCTAGTCCAATGGCGCTTGGCAGAACCACAACACGCGCCTGGATCACTACGCGAAATAAAAAAGCAAGGATTTTTTTATCTGTCAAAGTCGAACTGTCAAATTTCGGCGGGCGTCGGGAGTGGGGTGGTTGTCTGTGATTCTGGAACAAATTTAAATTAGGATTGTGTTCTCATTATGGAAGTTTTAAGGTTGGTGTTTTTGTTTTGTTTTCTTATTTTATGGAAATTAAGTATTCTTCATTTTGAAGATTAGTTTTACTCGAAAGAAGGCTAACATCTGAAGCGTAACCACTTGAAACATAATTAAATATCAATAACAGTAGTAATCTACCCTCATTATAGACATAAAAAAGTTTGAACTACTGTCTTCGTGTATTTACGACTTTGTAAAGCAGATTTTTGTAACATATCATTTGACTAGAAGTAGATAGTAAATTTGAAAGCGCCCAACGATGACTGAGCCATAAGCTGATAGGATAGCAAATGCATTCATGGGACCCACGATCATGGAACAAGAGAAGGAAAAAGCACAACAATACACCTACAATACCGGGCGGTATTGTAGGTGTATTGTTGTATAACAGGATTTTCCACACAATAAAAAAATGATAGTGATTTTCTCGACGGTGTGTGAACTCTGCCTACCCGCACTGAGCCAGCGTTGTGTATAAGCTGAACCTTAATTAGAGAGTAGCCGAGGATTATAAATGGGCTTATAATATGAGATGATATGATAAGATAAGAGAATGGTGGAGAATTGTTTACTGTAGGGTACATACATACTCTAATAAATGTAACAAGTGTAAAATTTGCTTTATTATCGCAAAAAATATTACTGAAGTTAATAATATTCTCGCCTAAGACTTGTCCTACACTGTAGATGCACAAATAACCAATCTGGAAGATAGGAAAATCTATAATCAAGCCTAATTGCCGGTCTTGTCTAGAAATTGGAAAGGGGAAGTCAGAGAGCAGTTGGGAATTTCGATTCGTGATGCTAGTTTATGGCACTAGTGAGCTTATTCACAAATCCAAACTCCGAACCTACTGAGAATTTCATAGACACTGCTTAAACTGGGAATCGAAGTCAATATATCTAGCGTGCAAATCGCGCTTAAGACTATTGAGAAGAGGCAGTCTCAACATGTTCTCCATCATTCATCCGGCTGTAAATGATATTTTAAATCGTTTAACAAAAACTAAACATTCTTAATGGATGGCTTGCATGTTACAAACGCAATTTATCAAACAATCGATAAGATGATTCTGCAAAAGAATTTCCGCTCTATTATGATCAGATAAGTATCAAATTCGTTTACGGCAGAATTTTTTTCATCTGGGTGTTCTGAATTAAAATATAATCACTCATTGCTACCACACACAGTGTAACTATCTTTATTATCATACGTCTTGTATATCATTAAAATAAGGTTGAAATAGCAATGTTTTGCAGGTCTTTGTGACGTGAAAGAACTTCTCTGATATAAAAAATTAATAGATTTTTGCTTTGTGATGATATTTAAATTTTTCGTTTTTATCGTTAACATCAACATTGTGAAATTGCCCACGGTTGAATATAGGCTTTCTTTAATTTTCGCAAACCGTCTGTGTCCTTTATCGTTTAATAATTGCATTTGTTTACAAATCTTCGATGCCATTGAGGTACAATAAGTATAAACCGTACTAGAGTAAGTAGTTGTAGAGAGTAGTCAAATTACTACACAGGACATATTGTCTTGACGGTGCAAAGTCACGTGTGTGTGTACAACGTACATACATGTGGTGCTTGCTCTTCAACTTATAGAGCTACAACTAGCTTTTGGGTGTCGTCTCACTCATATTAACATCATAAAATTTTGATATATATACGAGGGCATACAAAATCAGTTATATATATTATGATATGCGCAAATAATTATTTTCCTTGATTGGCTAAAAAGTTTCTACATGTATCTGCCATAACTTAAGTTTCTCTTGTGTAGCAAGTAATTTTACATAACGAGTAATAACACGCACATGTTTCCTGTTTCCCGTGACACGGAACTTAGTTTAACTTCTTATAAACATTTCACTTACATAAGTAAGACTTACTTTGAACGTATATCAATGACAAAATGCGGATATACCTTCATATTTTATTATTATAACACATTCATATCATGATCATTCTAATATTACTAGCCTAGTGACATTTTCATGGACTGCCTAGTCAAATGTCAAAATCCAAGCAACGCACCACTAACTGAAGTCAAAGTCGTAATGAATAAATAGTAAACTTAAAATAAAGTTTCACGGGTCGCCTCTGAGAATCTTATTCTCCCATAAAGAGGGAGACCTGTGCTCTAGGACGTCCTCTCATTCTCTATCGCTCTCATTGTCAGGGGTGACTCGTGTCCATCGCTGAGATAGGTGGTAACGGTTACACTGATGTACGAAACTCGCTGTTCGCTTTGCTGCAAATCACACAACTGATATGACTTGAAAATAAACATTTGGATTTAAATCAATGTCAAAAATCATCATTTGTCAATTACTCTCTCGATCCATAATCACTCAATTGACTTTTACCAAATGCCAGAAGACTACAATATTTGGCAACCCAATTTGCGCGATGAGGTAAACACTCATTAATTTGTCCAACAATGGCTGTGGCCTTAGTTGGGCAAGTTGAAAGCTTCGCAAAACATCACTGTATTAATCTTGCCTCATTTTCAACGGACACTTATTAAAATTAAGAAATATTTAAAGCACTGAATTGCCTTTATTAGATCCCCCGTTTGCATAATTATGCATTATTACATGGAAGAGCCATGCTTCGACACGATGGGCCGGCTCGACCGGAGTGATACCATGGCCTCACAGAATTCCGGCGTGAAACAACACAATTACGTTATGTTTCGCCGATTGAGTGAAGATAGCGGAAGCCCAAATCCTTTTCAAAAGGCAGGCAACGCACTTGCGACTCCTCTGGTGTTGCGGATGTCCATGGGTGGCGGTAATCGCTCACCAAGGAGATCTGCTCGGTCGTTTGCCGCCCAATCCCATAAAAATATTAGGTAGGCCAAAGTCCACCACGCTAGCTGCAGGAAGACTTCACTCGTTCTCGAGTAAACGTCACTGATTCATGGTGGACATTCCGAAAACCCGAATGAAATGCTTTGAGTCCACTTTTATCATGCGTACCGCCGTGGGTCTTCCGCAATAGATATAATTTGGGTGTCTTTAAATCACGAGTGAATCAGTTGCTTCTAGGCAAGTGCGCTCTCGAAATGCGGTCAAGCATAGGCACGTGATGATTATCTATTAATAGGCACATGATTTCGAAAAGTCCGAAGTTATGAATTTGAATTCGGGACCAACGAATTGATAGTCCATATTAAGCTGGAACATCTTTTTTAATTCACTGTGTTCGCGAAGCAAGTAAGCTAATGCAATACCAAAGACAAAGAGAGCGTATCAAACTACATTGACATTTAACGTTTGGTTGATTCACAATGAGTACTTACGGGGCGTCGTCGCTGAGCTGCCAAAGAAAGCAGACTTTCCCTTTCCGACCCGTCGCGAAAGTACATACAATCATGTGTGGTGTGGACAATCTCTCGTAACCTGTCACTCCACGCAACCGAACATAACATAAACTTGTGTAACAAACGCATTTTTTCTATATCAAATGACTGGAAATAAATGAGTTACCCATATGTATTTCAAAATGGTACTCAAGGTTTACAATCAAAATCTGGAGCATCCAAAAGTCAGAATCACCATCTGCATCTATTATTATGTCAATAAAACAGCAGAACACTCAATCATAGTAAGTGATCATCAACGCGCTATCCCAGAACTAGTACTACTAATAGTATTACTTTAATAAATACTTGTACACCCATAAAAACTGGCTTACTATTAATGATATATAATTCTATTAAACTATATATATACTCCATCCTTTCTTTATTATTTTACAGGTACAAATATATCTTCATAGTAACATTCCTTCTCATCGATTGCATCAGAAACGAAGAATCAAAAACACAATCACACACAGGAACCTCACCAAATTGTCCTTTCTCTAAAATCATAGAAGATGTATTTAAAATACATAACAAAACTTCTAATAAAGAAATGTATGCAAAAGATAAGGAACGAGTCAAACTATTTTTGAGTACAATAGCAAATATAACAAACGAAAACATAAGTAGAAAAGAAGAGGACCTTATAAATATCATCATAGCTTCAATTAATAGAATTAAAAATAATATAAGTGATACATCTGATAAATTGAATGAAGCAATCATAGTTGCACCTCCAAAAGAAGACATGACAGACAAAGTAAATGATAAAAAAGTAAATCAAATAAAAAGTGGTATTGAAGACAAGATTGATACTATTATAAATAATAACTTTAACAAAAAACATACAACGAAAAGTATAGAAACATATGAAGATATGAATACTACAGAAATACCTAAATACGTGGATATTCTAACAAAAGATCCAAACATCAAAAATACAACTTCTGCTAACATTTTAGAGGTTTTGAAACATCTTATGCAATTCAACAGTACTTTGACGAAAGAAGTGCATAATATTACTATCATAGAAAGAGACAACATGAACTCCTTGTCTCCGACGAAAAACGTTTCTACGATTATAGTTACTTATTGTGACAAGGATAATACGACAAAGACAAACAAAACTGTAGCTGAGGCTGAAAATGAAGAAGACCCTGATGCAGACAGAAGTGATGATTACTATGATAATGACCAATATCTGGAGCTAGAGGAAGGTGAAGTTAAACCGGAAAACATTTCAGTAGGAGAAAAGAGGGAGATTATGGAAGCAGCTGAATATGGGATGCAGAAAATGCATGAGTTGTATACTGTTTTGGAACCTAAATTGTATTCTATGGGTGAGTTTCATCTTGTTATAATACCTTCCTCTCCCTAAATATTTGTTACGATCTTTATTTTTATAACTAGCTTCCGCCCGCGACTTCGGCCGCGTGGAATTGTTACTTAGTCTTAGTGTGATGATATAATAATATAGCCTATAGCCTTCTTCAATATATGGGCTATCTAACACAGAAATATTTTTTCAAATCGGACCAGTAGTTCCTGAGATTAGCGCGTTCAAGCAAACAAACAAACAAACAAAATCTTCAGCTTTATATATATGTATATAGAAAGAAAGAAAGATTATTTTCTTTTTCTTTCTTTCTTTATTATTATATAGATTATATTTAAATAATCTAAATTTTACATGTCTATCAATCGGAGTTTTTCAGATACCTAGTATATTTAGTTGGATTAATTTTAGACCTAAACCTTTAAATATTCATCTTCGCATAACATTTCATTGCTACTACAATGCATTGATCGTCTATATTTCTAACATTTTAACGAATCTTTTCTTCTAGGGCTTTGGTTAGATGACGCCAGTCCAGCTCGCTACGTGGCCGCATTCAATGCACCTTCTGAAGAAGCAGCCAAGTTCTCTCGGTACGGCTACGCCTCTCTGCAAGCTGCCACCAAGCTGAAGCAACTGACCAGGTTAGTGGTACTTATTTATGAAACATACCAACATTAAACTGTTCAAGATAGGCGCCGATCGTTCTAAAACTAAACAAATCATTTTCATAATAGTTGTAATTTGAAATCAGATTTATACCTACATACAAGATTTGAATATCATTTCAAAAACGGGTAACATCGATACAGTTTTTGAGATGTAGCCTTTAGTGTAAGTGAAGAAGGTACATAGGCCACCAACGTCTCTCTGACAACAGAATAATCAAAAAATCCAGAACTTTTTATCGTGGTGCCATGCTTCGGCACGAATGCTCGACCGGAATCATACCACGGCCTCACAGAAAACCGGCGTGAAACAACACTTGCGTTGTTTCGCCTAGTGAGTGATGATACCGGAGGCCCAAACCCTTGTAAAAGGAGGTCAACGCACTTGCGACTCCTCTGGTGTTGCGGTTGTCCATGGGTGGAGGTTATCGCTTACCATCAGGTGATCTACGATCATCTGAAAATTACTTTTATGGGAAATCGAAGCAGGTGTTGACGGAGACAATAGATCCTCATTACATATTTCTATAAATATATAGGTATACATATACATATAGAAAGGCGTAATGTTTAAATAAACTTTAGTTTTAGTCTAAACATCTAGATATAATTTGAAGAGGCCATTGACACGCAAGAGGACAAGAACCTCCATGGGTCTCCTAATTTCTTCGGCAGCATTCCTGCTGTGAAAAGTATTATACATATATCTAGATTGAATTGGGAAACCGTTAGCCAATTCGAAGGTGAACTGATTAGGTGTGAAATTGAACCTTTACACAAGTTTTAATTAAAGTCTACTTCAAATGCAAATTATTTTCTTATTAAGAGGACACTGGTTGGCCCACATATTTTAGATGGTAAATCACGTCCACGTTTGTAGTATGTATATAAAAACTAAAGCATTGAAGGAAGAAAAAGAAAACAATTAAAAATCTTAGGAAGCTCTGCTGCAAATTTGAGGACAAAGTGCAGACCAGGGACGATAAGTAGGTCCGAAACCGTAACTGTATTCGATAAAAAATATATTATAATTTCGGCTGGGGGCGGAGTTCAAATTTTGTTTTTCTTTCACCAATTCCTAATAATCTTATATCGATATCCGAAACAATCGGATAATCCTAAATAATTTAATATCCGTAACCGATACTGATGAAATATTGTTAATATATTAGTATCTATATCGAGATTCTAAATTCCTTATCTGTTACATCCTTTGACCAACACCTGCAGACCTGGGGCATCATCTGAAGTGCCAGTATTTTATAGCAAACGACTGTTATCAGAGTTTACTTTTTTTTATTCAGCCATTTATTAGGCACCCTCCTTCCACTCCTCTCGGTTTAGAGCTATATGCGGATTGCGGTTGAAAAATCTTAATAAAAAGAAATCGAAACCAAGATTGCAGTCATAAATGAATTCTAGCCCAGTACGCATTAAAATCTAGCTCCATTAAAACCACTTCCCATCACTATGGCAATCCAAATGATGTCTGTGTTTACGTAATTATCTTCGAGCGCCGGACATGACTGTTGCAATCAAAAGAGTCTGCGTAGGCGCCGCCATTACAATGCAATTTCTTATTTTACAATTTGTGCAGCGAGATTTGCATAAACCTGTTGTGTGAAGGGTAATATTGAAAATATCCCTGTTTGTCTGTTGTTACATTTACAGGACAAAATGCTGTACACATAAAAAGACTGGCATGACAAATTGCACAATTAGTTTCGGTATTTGCAGTTTCGGAGTTTATTTATTATTATTATATATATCTTAAGTAATTACTAAATAATTCCTTAAGCACACGAACAAAACCGCGAGCTTCAAGCTAGTTTTAAATAATAGCATTTGATAGTTACGATTCTGCCAATTAGTGTTTCAATAAATCTTTCCTTTTTTCTACATGCAACATGTGTTTCTTGAGTTTAGAGATGTCATTTTTTTTTCTATATCAGCGAAGACAATAATAAATTAAGACACATACTTACATATTCTTCAATTCAAAACATACCTCAAGGTGATCGCTAATGATCTATGCTAATTATTGAAGCCCCGCCAATTCCTAAGCCTTGCTATTTAGGATGCTACACCTTTCCAAGTGTTGCAAGTAATCAAAATTCATGCGAGACTAAATCAATCTAACTTCGATTAATTTTAAGAAGGCTACCACCAATTAATCAGGTTTTCAAGGCTTTTATAGTTTGTAAAAAAAGATCGATTTGAATTCTTTATAGCTTGTAAAATTTTGTGGAATGGATCTATAGTTAAATTAAAAATCAAATAATTGTTTATGGAATAATTGTTAAATTAACAATCGTATTCAATTAATGATTATTTATATTGCAAATAGTGCGCCAGAAAGGCGGCTTCTTTTGTTGTACCACACATTGCAATAAGCAATCTCTGCAATTAAAAACATTTTGAAATTCAAATTCAATTCATTTCGAAATTCAAGAAATCTTCTCAGACTCGGAATGATTTGTCTTTAAACCAATATACACCTTTTGTCTGAGACGCCAATGTCTGTTACTCAAACACGTTACACCTCAGTGCGTGTGGCGCTCATATTAAAAAAAAGGTAATAATTACAATTATCAAAATCCAAAACTCGTTTTACCAAGGTAGATTGTGGATTTTACATCGCATCCAAATATTTTTATTCTAGTCAATAATATGTGTATGCTAAAAGAATTTCGCAAATAATGGTATTTCTGAGCCGCTAAAATGGCTACTTTTGATGAATCACAAATTCACAATACACACTAAGGTCTTCATCGTACTGTAATTAATGGCCATTATAAGCTAATCTCAAATTGTGTTGAAATATCCTACAGTTAGAGCTAAAGCTATTAATAAAATAAGAAACATATAAATATTCATGATAGTGTTACGCCGAGAAGCTATTAGAATGACGTGGATGGGTCACGAAGGTTCTGGATAAATCGTAGAAGCATGTAGAATACTCGAAAGAAAGTACTCGAATACGTACTCACGTAATAACAATAGCTCAAGGTCGGGTTCAAAGGTCAATGTCCGTAAACAATAGACGATCTATGTACCTACCTGTAATGCGAGTACCTACTCGCATTTTGTAGGCTTTTCGCGATTGTTCGATTCCAGAATCTTCGTGACTGATATAAATAGCCGTCGTGAGGGTCGGCTAGGGCAGTTTAGTTTTGGACAAGGTGAAGTGAACATCAAAGTGAAGACAAGTGATTCTCAGTGTGACAGTACAGTGCGACAAGTAATAGTGTAGTGACTTTATTTGTGATTTCTGTTCTGTGTTGTCAAGTTTATTAAAGTATTTGTTTATTTCGGTAAAATTAGCGTTAATTAATTTATCCCGAACCCCAGCTCGTAACATTTGGTGTCAGAAGTATTGGGATAAATTATGCCGGTTTTGCCGAAGGATGATACGGAAGGTATCCGTACCAGAAGTCAGCGGCAGCAAGAAATGGACCAGAGACAATTTGGAGATTCTCCGGCACTTCCTGCGGGTCATCTACAACCAACAACAGACCCAGTCGCTGGTCCATCTGGAACTTCTCCGGTACCAGCTGTTGATCTGGCGGCTTTAATGGCAATGATGCAGGATCAGGCTCGCCGTCAGGAAGAGCAGGCCCGCCGTCAGGAAGAGCAGGCCCGCCGTCGGGAGGAGGAGCAGGCTAAACGCCAAGAGGATCAGATGCTCCTCATAAAAGACCTTCATGGGACTCTTGGAAAACAGCTTGGTGTTATGAAGGAGCAGGTGGAACAGCACGAGACCCGGATTTCTAAAACCGAGGAACAGATTGCTAACGTGACAAAAGCGTTAGGTGATCTAAAGGCAGGAAACGGACTTGTGGCTTCCGCGGTTGCTGCTCCCATAACATCCTCGCTACGCGGATTCAAAGTGCCGCCATTTGACGGAACCTCCTCATGGTCGGCATACAAAATGCAGTTTGAAGCCTTTATGGAGTCGAATGGATGGGACAAAGGCCAGGCTAAGACCGCGCTTACTCTAAGCCTCCGCGATCAGGCTTTGACAGTACTGGAGGCCCTCGGCAAGGAGATGTCCTACGATCAGCTGATTGACGCATTGGACTCGAGATATGGTGACGCCCATCTTGAATACGTATTCCGTGCACAGCTGAAGGATCGGGTACAGCGTGGCTCAGAGACCCTGCAGCAGTGGGCCGTAGAAGTTGAAAAGCTGGTCCGAAAAGCCTACCAGTCCACACCTGCACTTATCGACGGTAACCTGGTCCAGGCTTTCGTTGATGGAGTTCGTGACCTAGAAGTCAGAGCTGCTGTGAGGCTTGGGCACCACAAGACCTTAAAAGACGCCTTAGCCCATGCCTTAGAAGTGGAGGCAGTCAGACAAGACCATCGGGCACACCGCATTCGTGAGGTCGTTTTACCGACATGTCACCTCTGTGGGGAGAAGGGCCACTTCCAGGCGGGTTGCCCGAAGCGCAGCGAGGGTCGAAGGGTTGGTGCAGCATCGCCTAGATGCTACATTTGTGGAGAGAAGGGCCACCTCCGAGCTAATTGTCCAAAGGGAATCTCGTGGCGAGAAAAGACTCAAGGTGATAAAGTAAGGGTGATGAACGTCACCACCGAGGAGCAGCAGGGAAACGAGTAAAAGCCAGGACTGCGGGGCGGGTGCTGGCTAGTGTGAAAGGAGCCCCAAGTATTTTGATCTCACAAATCCATGACGGGAACAGCCTGATCATCAGAGGCGAAGTCAACAGAACACCCTGTAAGCTGACATTAGATACTGGAGCTTCTCGCACGGTAGTTAATTCCCAGCTGGCACGTCGGGTCCTTGGGGACTGCGTCAGTGATCGCGAGTGCATACAATTGGTAACAGCTACTGGCCAGCACATATCCGTCCGAGGCGAGAAGGAGGTGGAATTGAAGTTTGGTAACAGAATATATCGGCATAATGTCATCGTTGCCGATATAGTAGATGATTGCATTCTGGGATTGGACTTTATGCGAAAGCATTGTTGTGAGATCGACGTTAATCAAGGAGTGTTGAAGTGCGGTTCGGAAGAAATTTTCATGGAAGGTGCAACAACAGGGAAGGTGTACTGTCTGAAGAAAATAGTTCTTCCTCCTAAGTCGGAAACAATCGTCCCAGTCGCTCTGCCACAGAATGCCGGGCAGAAAAATCGATGTGTTCTCATAGAGAGGTTGGACGATGACTTACCGTGGAAGATGGCACGAACGTTGGTGAGAGCTAGCAATGTATCAGCAGTACGCATACTCAATCCAGGCGATAAAGAGAAAGTTATCAAGAAGGGCACATTGATGGGTACTTGTGAAGAAGTAGCTTGGATGCGACGTTGCAGTGATCAGTATACTGATAATAACGTTCGAAATCCAAAGTTTAACGTTGAAACTCTTTTAAAAGACTGTCAAAATGATCTGTCTGATGAAGAAGCGATCAAGGCTAAGAAGATATTGCTCCAGTATGCTGGTATTTTCTCTACAAATGATGCCGACATTGGAAAGACAGGACTGGTGCAGCACAAAATTAATACTGGCAACGAGTCACCAATACGTCAGCGACCTAGAAGATTGCCAGTTGCGCGAGAGAAAGAAGTTGAGACCATGATTGAGGGAATGGTGAAGGATGGTGTGATAGAGCCTTCATCTAGCCCATGGTGTTCTCCGGTGGTCCTGGTGAAAAAGAAAGATGGCAGTATGCGCTTTTGCGTGGACTATCGAAGATTGAACGACGTTACGAAGAAAGACAGTTACCCATTGCCAAGGATCGATGACACGCTGGATACCCTGACGGGTATGAAGTGGTTTACAACCCTAGACCTAAAAAGTGGTTACTGGCAAGTGGAAATTGACCCCAATGACAAAGAGAAGACTGCTTTCTCTACGGGAAAGGGTCTGTGGCAGTTTAAAGTCATGCCGTTTGGTTTATGCAATGCTCCTGCTACGTTTGAGAGACTTATGGAACTAGTGCTCACTGGTCTGATTGGAGACGCCTGTCTGGTCTACTTGGATGACATTATCATCGTGGGCCGTACGTTTGATGACCACGTTCAAAACCTCGAACGTGTGCTATCGAAAATCCAAGGAGCCAATTTAAAGTTAAGTCCGAAGAAGTGTTCATTCTTCAAACGTCAAGTAAGTTTTCGGGGGCACGTAGTGTCGGAAAAAGGCGTTGAAACGGATCCAGAGAAGATTGTTGCTGTGAAAGACTGGCCAGTTCCGAAGGATAAGACTCAAGTCAGAGCATTTTTGGGTTTGTGCTCGTACTATCGACGCTTTGTGAAGAATTTTTCGGACATTGCGAAGCCTTTACACAAACTAACAGTGGAAAAGACACAGTTCTGCTGGGACGCAAACTGCGAAAGTGCGTTTCAAGAGCTAAAGACACGTTTGTGCAATACACCTATTTTAGGCTACCCTGACACTGAAAATGAATTTATCGTGGACACTGACGCAAGTAATACTGGAATTGGTGGAGTTTTGTCACAGCGAAAAGGAGATCAGGAAGTTGTCATAGCCTACTTCAGTAAATCATTGTCAAAACCGGAAAGAAACTATTGCGTCACGAGGAGAGAACTGCTCGCTATAGTTAAGACGTTGCAACATTTTAGCAAATATTTATTGGGACGGAAGTTTCACCTGCGAACAGACCATGCTGCACTGAAGTGGTTATTGCAGTTTAAGAACCCGGAAGGACAAGTAGCGAGGTGGATTGAGCTTCTACAGGAATTCGATTTCGTAATTGAACACCGCAGTGGCAGATCTCACGGTAACGCAGATGCGTTGTCACGAAGACCTTGTCCGGAAATATGCAAGCACTGTTCCAGACAAGAGGCTAAGGAAGCTGTTCCCGTGAGAATGCTGAAAACTGACCTTAGTGACGAATGGAAAGAAACTCTGCAGCAAGCACAGGAGACTGACTCAGATGTTAAACCGATTCTCGACTGGATGAAAGTTGGTGCCTCCAAGCCGAAATGGAGTGATGTTGCAGCATTGAGCACAGTCTCAAAGAGTTATTGGGCACAGTGGGACAGTCTGTTGATGCATAACGGTGTCTTGTGCCGGAAATGGGAAAATGCTAAGGGAGACAAGAGTCATCTGCAGATGGTAGTCCCTAAAGCTAAGGTGCCAGATATCCTACGACTATACCATGACGGATGTTCAGGAGGTCATCTAGGAGTAAAAAGGACTTTATTGAAGATTAGAGAGCGTTTCTATTGGATCCACTGTCGGGACGATGTTGAAGACTGGTGTCGTAAATGCACTAGCTGTGCAGCTGTAAAAGGGCCCCATACGCGCAGCAGAGGTGCATTGAAAGTCTACAATGTTGGTGCGCCCTGGGAACGAATAGCTCTTGATGTAGCAGGACCATTTCCGGAGAGTGAAGGCGGGAACAAATATTTCATGGTTGTGATGGATTACTTCACAAAGTGGCCGGAAGTGTTCGCCATTCCTAACCAAGAGGCTTCGACGGTCGCAGATAAATTGGTTCATGAAGTCTTCTGTCGTTTTGGAGTACCCTTGGAGATTCACAGTGACCAAGGAAGGAATTTCGAGTCTCAAATATTCCAGGAGACGTGTCGAGTAATGGGTACTCATAAAACCAGAACCACCTCTTACCACCCCCAGTCTGATGGAATGGTTGAACGGTTTAATCAGACCTTAGAGAGATATCTAGCAAAAGTTGTGGGAAGTAGGCAGAGAGATTGGGATAAGCACATTCAGCCATTCCTTCTATCGTATCGGAGTGCAGTTCATGAAAGTACGACAGTGACACCAGCCTTCGCGAACTTTGGAAGAGAGCTACGGTTGCCAGCAGATCTCATCACCGGTATACCCCCAGATACTCCCCAATGTGTGACTGATTATGCGAACGACTTGCGAACCAGAATGAATGACATATATGAGCATGTCAGACAGTCGGGCCAACAAACTTCTGAGAAAATGAAGACGCGTTATGACCGAAAGATGAACAACAGAGGCTTCGATGAGGGCTCACTAGTGTGGCTACATAACCCGGTGCGTAGTAAAGGAAAGTCACCCAAATTGCAGGCCAAATGGGACGGCCCCTATCGAGTCGTGACTAAGATCAACGATGTCACCTACAGGATACATAAAGGAACAAGAGGTGCACCGAAGATCGTTCATGTGGATCGTTTAGCGCGTTATTACGGATCAAATGATGCTCGGGACGAGCATGTCTTAGGAGGGGGCAGTGTTACGCCGAGAAGCTATTAGAATGACGTGGATGGGTCACGAAGGTTCTGGATAAATCGTAGAAGCATGTAGAATACTCGAAAGAAAGTACTCGAATACGTACTCACGTAATAACAATAGCTCAAGGTCGGGTTCAAAGGTCAATGTCCGTAAACAATAGACGATCTATGTACCTACCTGTAATGCGAGTACCTACTCGCATTTTGTAGGCTTTTCGCGATTGTTCGATTCCAGAATCTTCGTGACTGATATAAATAGCCGTCGTGAGGGTCGGCTAGGGCAGTTTAGTTTTGGACAAGGTGAAGTGAACATCAAAGTGAAGACAAGTGATTCTCAGTGTGACAGTACAGTGCGACAAGTAATAGTGTAGTGACTTTATTTGTGATTTCTGTTCTGTGTTGTCAAGTTTATTAAAGTATTTGTTTATTTCGGTAAAATTAGCGTTAATTAATTTATCCCGAACCCCAGCTCGTAACAATAGTAAACATATTAATAAAGTTTACAAATTCCTGCAATTACTTCATAGTCAAAAATATAACCATCATAGGCCTTACTATGCTTAGCACCCAGGGACTAGGCATGGATCATTTCGCAGATAGCATATGAAAAATCATATGAAATCGATCAGCGATAAACGATTTTCAATAAAAAATCATTGCGGACGAAATTAGCAGGCTGCGAAATTTCGCATGTGAAATCGCCGTGAAAAATAATTATAATTTCATCAAATGAATAAAAGTAGCAATCATTACCTGGGACGTTGTCACTGCCACCATATTATTGCCATTTCAGTTTCCTAATGTTATAAATTGTTATCGGGGTATTTTTTTACTTGTTAATGAAAACGATCATATAAATAACACAAAGTAAAAATACCTTCATGGCCGGGTGGGACCAGCTTAACATATTATATGTAGCATGTTCTGGGACGTGTGTCCGTGATTCCTCAAAAGTAGACATCTTAGTCCCTCTCTGGTTACATCACTTAAAGAACCAGTTTTTTAAATAATTCCCATCCGAAGTCGTTGCAATTTTTAACATTTAAGTTTTTACAACCGGACGAAGTTATTTATGACATGCACGTATGATCTTTATGAATTCTTGAAATGACAAGATTTGACATCAAAATGGAAATTAGAGTCTAATATGGTGCCAAACAACTTCTTCCTGATTGAAGTTGCCTTTATGAGAAGATAATCAAAGACAAAACCAAATGTTTTATTTTAATTAGAATAATATAGAACTTTGGATATTTCATTATTTTGGGTACTGTATTACCCATGACAGAACGGAGACTGTATTGCATTTAGGGTGAGAGGCTGTTTTGGTTGCTGGGGCTCAAGAAGTCTGGAGCTGTATTATTTTTATGTTGTGAGAATGGGATAGCGCTATTTAATCTGTAGAGCGGCATCCCTCTCTTTCAATCGGAAAATGATGGCTATAACATGTCATAATGCGGCCTCTGGAGTCCGTAGCGGCTCTTAGGGGTCGGCTACGCATCAGCAATTCCTCTGATATTGCAGATCTATTGGCAACGATGACTACCTACCACCAGGTAGCTCGTCAACTCATTTGCTGTCGTAATAAATAAAAAAAAATGGGAATGTAACTATGTC
Organism: Acronicta leporina; assembly: GCA_947256265.1. NCBI lineage: Eukaryota > Metazoa > Arthropoda > Insecta > Lepidoptera > Noctuidae > Acronicta > Acronicta leporina. The sequence goes on from OX366521.1 coordinate 15,037,702, forward strand.
TCTAGTGATACTATGGGTGTTTCTGACGAATATGTTTGTAATTATTTACATAACATAACATACCATCACGCCTGTACTCCCCGAAGGGTTAGGCAGAGGCGTACTAATGTACACCCACAGTTCGCCGGTATGTTTAGTTCCCATGTAACAGGGGGCGAGCCTATTGCCATTAACCAGGCACAAATTCCAAACTCCGAGCTACTGGGAATTTCATAGAAAAACCCAATAACACTTTGCTCGACCTGGGAATCGAACCCAGGACCTATAGCGTAGCAGTCGTACTCAGGAACACTAGTCTAATGATTAGGCTACAATAAAAAAAAATATGTCCCCACCAATAGGATAGGTGCGCTTACCAATTGATTATTGCAATATTATGGCATCCTCCTTGTGACGGATGTAAACATACTTATTAAAATAATTTGCCACTTATAGGTACGAGTCAGAAGAAGTGATTGCCTAGAGATGCGACCATTAATTTAAAGGGTAGAAATTCAAGTTTTACTACAACTGTAAACTGAAAGTAGAGAACTTTCTTACAACGTCAAAGTTTTTAAATTAGGTTATTAACCTTATCCTCTGCTACTTTACATTGAATTTGACATAATATGTGTTACCACCTCGAAATCGTGCAAGCTGTGACACCTTAAAAAGTCGTGCATTTAACCCAATATTGTTATAAATATGTCACTAGAATTTAAGATAAATGTAACAACTACTGGATGTTCAATTAATAAATAAATAAATAATATTCTATTAAATGTCGGGTGGAGCTTGAATTCCCCACAAAAACGTAATACCAAAATATATGGTAATTTAAATGTGTTACTAGGTATTCGGATTCTTCTCATCCAAAATACTTCACTGGAATTTTTTTTTTTTATGTGGTAGTGGGGCAAACGAGCAAACGGATCACCTGATGGTAAGCGATAACCGCCGCCCATGGACACCTGCAACACCAGAGAAGTCGCAAGTGCGTTGCCCGCCTTTAAAAGGGTTTGGGCCTCCGATAACCTCAACTCACTCGGTGAAACACAACGCAATCGTTGTTTCGCGCCGGTTTTCTGTGAGGCCGTGGTATCACTCCGGTCGAGCCGGCCCTTTCGTGCCGAAGCATGGCTCTCCCACGTAAAAAAGTTTCCAGTGAGCAAATGCAATTCTTGATAACTTTACCAAGTTTGGAACGATTTCCAATTAAGTAAGATCCGGTCGTTTATTTCCAATGAAATAGTAGTCGATAAAATAAACGAACTTAGACTAACAGGTAGGTATTTTCAATCTTGCAGCAACTATGCGGCTGTAGAATCAGCTGATTGGGGCCGTTTTTTGGCCTCGCACGCTTTTATTCGCTTACTATGCTTTCTTACTATTTTTTTGATGTTTTATCTTGTGATCACTTAGCATGACCACTAAACAGAATATAATATGTAACCAGCTGCCTCATTAGCCAAGTGGTCCTGAGCGCGACTGCTACGCTAGAGGTCTTGGGTTCGATTCCCAGGTGAGCCAGGTGAGATTCCCCTAGCAAAGTGTTATTGGGTTTTTCTATGAAATTCCCAGTAGCAGCTCGGAGTTAGGAATTTGTGCCCGGTTAGTGGCAATAGGCTCGCCCCCTATTACATGGGACCTAAACTTACCGGCGAACTGTGGGTGTACATTAGTACGCCTCTGTCTAACCCTTCGGGGAATACAGGCGTGATGGTATGTTATCTATCTATCTATACTAATATATAAAGCTGAAGAGTTTGTTTGTTTGTTTGCTTGAACGCGCTAATCTCAGGAACTACTGGTCCGATTTGAAAAATTCTTTCAGTGTTAGATAGCCCATTTATTGAGGAAGGCTATAGGCTATATATCAAAAGGCTACGCGGACGAAGTCGCGGGCAGAAGCTAGTACTTAATATATAAAGCTGAAGAGTTTGTTTGTTTGTTTACTTGTACGCACTAATCTCAGGAAGTACTGGTCCGATTTGAAAAATTCTTTCAGTGTTAGATAGCCCATTTATTGAGGAAGGCTATAGGCTATATATCATCACGCTACGCGGACGAAGTCGCGGGCAGAAGCTAGTGTCATATATAACCAGAGTTTGATGATGATAATGTATAGTAGCAAAGTAAATCCACTAGCTACTCTTCTTTTTTCCGTCACTGTCGAGTAAATAATATTACGCAGGCATTACTCGGGGGCGCTCGGTCATGGTTTTACAACATTTGTCACATTGCAACATTCCTTTCCCCATCCTTAAGTACAAAATACTTAGCGATCGATTTGTAATGAATTTGTTCTAGAACAAAACCTTTATGTAATTCTGTGCTAACTACGAAAGCGACAAGAAATTAAAAAAAAACATAGTTATATGCACTATCTGGAAAATTTGATTAACGATAACCGAGATTGAAAATAAATCTATAAATCTTTCAAACATTTTTTTTTAAATTCGGCTTTGTCATTTACATGCATATATTTCAATGAACTCTTGCATCTCAAATACTGATTTCTGATACTTAAAAGCGAATATTAAACACTAGCTTCTGCCCGCGACTTCGTCCGCGTAGCGTGATGATATAATATAGCCTATAGCCTTCCTCAATAAATGGGCTATCTAACACTGAAAGAATTTTTCAAATCGGACTAGTAGTTCCTGAGATTAGCGCGTTCAGGCAAACAAACAAACAAACTCTTCAGCTTTATATATTAGTAGTATAGAGTATAGATTGGAACAAAACTACTTTTTACTGATTTTATGGCGTTGTATTAAATAATATCAATTAAACCCGAAAAAGTAATTTTATTTAAACTTTTTTGCAACTCAAGTTTTGATTTGTGGCTAGCTGATGGTAATGAGCGTCCATATTGCTAACATGGGACCTAAATGTGCCAGCGAGCTGTGAGTGTACATTTGTACACCTCTGCCTAACTACGCAGAATACCGGCGTGAAGAAATGCTAATAAAATTTAAATAAAATTTGTCAATAGCTACTCTAATCAATAACAGAAACACTCAACCCGTGACTACGGTGTAATGAACCATTTGTATGGTCTATGGCCTACTTCTCTGTTGCATTGTTGTCGCTTTATATAAACAACGACAATCAGTTTAGCAACTAATCGCGTATAAATTGGATTTAACGTAACTTCGGATTGGGCAGGAAATAGCTTTGTTGGAACTAAATTAATTTATAGCCAAGTGGTCCTGAGCGCGACTGCTACGCTAGAGGTCCTGGGTTCGATTCCCAGGTCTAGCAAAGTGTTATTGGGTTTTTGTATGAAATTCCCAGTAGCAGCTCAGAGTTCGAAATTTGTGGCCGGTTAATGGCAATAAGCTCGCCCCCTATTACATGGGACCTAAACATACCGGCGAACTGTGGGTGTACATTAGTACGCCTCTGCCTAACCCTTCGGGGAATACAGGCGTGATGGTATGTTATGTAAATTAACTTACAATTACGAACAAATGAAATGGTGAGTTCTGACGCTTATGCGAATGTAAGTTACAAATATTGTATTGTATGTTCGCCTGTATTCCCCAAATAAATAGGCAGAGATGTAATAGTATACACCCACAGTTTGCCCATGTATTAGGGGGTAAGCCTATTGCCATCAAATGGGCACAAATGGAAAGTCTGAGCTGCTACTGAGAATTTCACAGAAGACTAAATAACACTGCTTTACTCGACACAGGAATCAAACCCATAACCTTTAGCGAAGCATACGTATTAGGCACGGAAATAATTGCTACTTTTCATTCATTTTCATTTGATGAAAATATGATTAATTCTCACAGCGATTTCATATGCGAAATTTCGCAACCTGCTACTTGTCGTCCGCAATGAATATTCATTCAAAATCATTTACATACACTTGCTAGTTCGAACCAAGTGCGATTTCATTGGAATGCGATTTTGAGCAAAAAAGTCGCGGGTGTGACATATGAAAATTTTTTTCACGTGTTTTATTTACATGCTATCTGCGAAATATTCCATACCTATAATCTCTTCTCTACTATTATAAAATCGTAAAAAAATCTACGTCTGTACATGGAAGCTATTAAAAAAAAACAAGTGGGTGTTTATACTCTATAACTTACTCTACTCTACTCTATGGCTCTAGTCTACTCTATAACTCTACTCTACTCTATAACTCTACTCTACTCTACTCTATAACTCTACTCTACTCTATAACTCTACTCTACTCTATAACTCTACTCTACTCTATAACTCTACTCTACTCTACTCTATAACTCCACTCCACTCTATAACTCTACCCTACTCTATAACTCTACTCTACTCTATAACTCTACTCTATAACTCTACCCTACTCTATAACTCTACTCTACTCTATAACTCTACTCTATAACTCTACTCTACTCTATAACTCCGAAAAAATGTGATTATTAAAATGCATGTCTGTCTGTCTCTTTGTTACGGGTTGGTGTAAAAACTACTGAATAGATTTTAATTTTATTATCACTTGGTTTTTGATTAAATTATTTTTGGAATCCATTTTTAATCCTAATTTAGCCTCATGTGAGCGAAGCTGCGGGCAAAACCTAGTGTATTACAATATTATTTTTCACAACAATTTGCCCAAAATGTCAGATGTGACCTTGGGAAAATTGACCTTGACCTTCAAATCGAACTGGAGGTATCTCGCAGCTACCCAATATCACCAGGCTATCGATGTTTTTTAACAGAAACTCATGCAAATGACTTCAAATCCGTTTGGATGTGGTGCAAGATAATAAATATGACTGTACTTAGCTCGCTTGATATAAGTAGTGGGTGTAAGTAGCTTCAACTTTCTCAGAGTTCTTTGTTATAAAAGTACTTGAAATAAAGCACAAGCGTAGCGTGGGCTGTGCCTTGAACTAAAAAACTTAAGAAGATTATCATGAAGTAAGAACCAGAATTGCCTTCTTCACGCTTGGGACCACTAGACTAACGTGGTCTGCCACGTTAGTGTAGTGGTCCCAAGCGCGACTGCTATTGCAAATATCTGTATTTTATTTATTACATAATCTCTCCTTTACTCATTCAACAATGGTATTGACATTAAATACAAAAACAAAACTGAAAACCGAATTACGTTATGTCTCGCCGAGTGAGTGAGAATACCGGGATCCCAACCCTTTTAAAAGGCCGACAACGCACTTGCGTAGCCTAATGCTGGTGTCCATGGGCGGCGGTAATCACTTACCATCAGGCGATCCGTCAACTCATTTGACGCATCCCATAAAAAAAATACCAGCCATTGTTCAACAATACAGAAATGTTTATAAACAACATTTACCGTCAGTCAAACATGTCTTATATAACGCCAAACATTACAAACACTGACCGCGCATGCGCGACAATGAACTAACTAGCGGCGTCACCCACTACTTGCAACGTGTGTTTACGTTTTGGCACGCACCTTGCGTGCCTACAATGTCAACTTGCGCAAATGACAATGAAATTGGCTATTCTGTCATGACTAGAAATTGCTATGAACTATTACTACTACTATACTTCTTATTCTACAATTACCTCGTGTGATTTAAAATCAGTGTCATTGAGAACACTTTTTTATGGCATAGGGGGCAAACGAGCAGACGGATCGCCTGATGGTAAGCGATAACCGCCGCCCATGGACACCCGCAACACTAGAGGATTGGCAAGTGTGTTGCCCGCCTTCTAAAAAGTTTTTGGCCTCTGGTTGTTCACCCCTCGTTCTAAGCTAAAATGCTTGTAAATGTTACGAGTGGTTTCACGTCGGTAGTGCAATGGGTGGGTTTCGAACTGGTCGCAAGTCCGACGACCTAGTCATTAGGCTACCGCCGCTTTTAAAGAACATATTACGCTTAATAACATAAATTAGCTTTCTTGGCCATCCCAACCTCACTAGCTTCTCATACGATGTACCATCTTCTCCTTGAATATAGGACTGCATTGCTAGAGTATTTAAACCACGCTCTGTATACCGTCAAAATAACTTATCAACCCATAGCACTACTTACAATTACACTTCACGTATATTTCAATGTCAGTTGACGCAACTGACAATGAATTTGGCAATTCCGCTATAACAGTGAATCACTTGCAAGTAATGTTTGAAGATTATATTAACCATGGACATTATTGTTATAGTTGCCCCACAGTAGGATTTTCTCCTCTATCGTAGGTAAACAAATTCTCACATACCTACATTTGAGCGAGGGAGAACCATGCTTCAGCACTAATGGGCCGGCTCGACCGGAGTGATACCACAACCTCACGTGTGAAACAACATTAAGTTGTGTTTCGCCGAGTGAGTGAGGATACCGGAGGTCCAAACCCTTATAAAATGCTGTCAACGCACTTGCGACTCCTCTGGTTTTGCGTGTATCTATGGGCGGCGGTGATCGCTTACCATCTGGTAATCCGAAATGCCTTGAAATATTACAGAAACAACATCAAATAACATGTTTTGGTCATTTTCCTAAACGAATTAACAGTTTGCTGGACTTAGAAATTGAACTCCGTACCTCACCACTAGCAACCACTCTTACAATCAAAACAACAATTTCTCAGGACATTTTTTATATCAATCTAAAAATGAAACTTAAACAAAGAAATATTTTATATTTTATAAAGAAATATTTCAAGTCGGCTTTCTTCGCTCACCTGTCCTCTATTACTTCATCCAAATAATTCCATAGTTTCACGTAAATCTCCAAGATATAAGCTATATATAGAAAACATGTTATGACAGGCGTTGGAAAGCTGTGCTCTCTAGAAAGCACGGAGACACCGCGACCGGTTCGGCAAAAACCGGTGCTTTTTGTATGGGAAACTCCGATACATTCGCATTAATGCTATTGTGTTTAATACTATTCATTAAGTGTTTTATTTCAATTAGACCATTAAAGAAGGTACTTTTGAAAAGTCAAAACTAGTTGCACGGTTCCAAAAAGATTAAGAATTTATTTGATAATTAATATTATAATATTAGCCTGTTGTATCCCACTGCTGGGCAAAGGCCTCCCCCTCATGTCTCCATCTATCACGATCTTGTGCTATTTGGACCCAATCTGCACTAAAGGTATCAAAATCGTCACGCCACCTCCTTTTTGGTCTGCCACGACGCCGCCTATTGGCATCAGGGCTCCACTTAGTGGTGCCAATCCGCTCAGGCTAGTATTCTATTATCTGTGGCTCAGGCTAGCGAGTTGGAATATAGCCTAATCCCTATCATTCTGAGAGGATTCCCGTGACAATGTAATGGTTGATTACGATAATATTCGTAAAATGGTTTTATTTCAATATGTCTAGTCACATAAGCCTCAGAAAACAGCGCACTGTGTGTAAAGGCTTATAGATTTTAACTGATAACAGGCGGAACTAACACAAAAACCGTAATCATTAAATGAGACAAAAAAATAGCGCTGCACCTACTTTAATATCTGTTAAAATTACCGACGCGAATCGCTTCCTGAAAGTAAGTAGTTAAATAAAATTATAAATAAAAGTTAATGCCTACTTTTATTTATACTTTATTTAACGCAGGTATAAAATAATAAATAAAATTATGGGCAAAAGTAAAGCATTACGTAGACAAAATTATTATTTAAAATTCAGAAATTAAGTAAAATGTTAAACATTACACAATATTTTAAACGTTAATTGTTTTTTTATTCTTTAGAAATTTAAATTTACATGTATGTATTAGATAATAATGATTTTTATTAATGTGGCACCCTATAATTAGAATTTAGAATACTTTGTATGTAGATAGACTTACTGTGCCCGCCGGTGCTACCCGCTTTGATTTCGATTTTGTCAATCCTGTGCAAATTATGACAATTTCTTTCTTAGCGAAAGTTCTTATTATAAGCAGCCTATATGCCAGACGTCAAGTTTTAAGGATTTATAGGAAGTTTTAAAGACTTAGGTTTTGATATATATATATTTGATGTAGATAGGTAATATTATAAAAAAGACTGAACCAACAGACGTTGTCCTGTCCAAGTTTCAACGGAGTACCTTAAAAATAGTTTTTGCATTTTTTAAATACTCTTAGCTCCATTGATACTTTTTAGGTTCTAAAATAAACTGTGCACACTGTATTACTAACACATTATCGATGTTTTTCTTGATTTATCTATAAGTAATATAATAACATTCCGACTGCAAAGGATTCCTTTATTTATTTTGGAAAGATGATGGTCGTTTTAAATTATGGTAGTAAAAAGTAAAAGTGCTCTATCAGGTAAAAATAAGAATCATACCATCACGCCTGTATTCCTCGAAGGCAGAGGCGTACTAATGTACACCCACAGTTCGCCGGTATGTTTAGGTCCCATGTAATAGGGAGCGAGACTATATTGCCATTAACCGGGCACAAATTCCTAACTCCGAACTGCTACTAGGAATTTCATACCAACCAATAACACTTTGCTCGACCGATTCGACACTGCAGGACCACTTGGCTAATGAGGCAGTTAGTATAGTTTAAATAAGAATCAACAATATCATTCAAGTACCTAACATCAAAGTTATGCATACAAAATAACGAAGATTGAAAATACCTATGTATTATACCTACATACATATAATAAAATATACTGAGATAAATTGCGAACTTCCTCAATTTCGAAGACGGTTTAGGAATAGGTACACAAATTAATTTATTGAATAAGTTTTTTTTATATTTAATTAAGTATTACCTTAATGACCACCCAGCCACAAAGTTGCAGCAGACAAATAGTCAGTTTTATCTTTTAAAAGATTTTATTTTAACAATATCTACTTTCGAGAGAGCGCATTTAATATGGATTACATAAATCCAATTTAAAATCGTCTGCAATTTTATATAATCTCTTATTTATTTAGTTTAGCGCACTTCGCATACATAATTACTTTTTAATCTAAAATTTCTCTAGCGTCGCTAGGTTTCGCTAGTTTTAACGTGTATAGAACTTAAATATATGATGCAGTAATGTTTGGATTGTGTGTATAATTTAATAATATTTTTATTTGTAGTTGAATTTCTGTTATTTGGTAAATACATAGTTTAATATTTTTATAAGTAATAATGTTTTATGTTCTTGACTGTCGCATTAGGGTAAACCCTGTAATGATAGTTTAAGTTGTTATAATAAATAAATAAATGTTTAATTTGGTATTCTGTGAATATAGTCGGATGTCAAGGAAATTGATGATGCTGGCTCCTGATGCTAAGACAAATAGATACATACATTTTATGGAAATAAGAAAACAAAACTACCCGAGATTCGGGTAGTTTTGTTTTTTCTTTTAAAAACGCTAGCTCATGTGTAAAGGGTTACTAGAGCTAGATAATAGAGACGTGTGAACGCTACCAGAGGTTTATTCTAAGTCTTCACCACACTACATAGCAATGTGGGTCGCACGTTACTAGTATTCTTGTTAACCCCTCGGGCTAAGCTAAATGCGGCGGTAGCCTAATGGCTAGGGCGCCGGACTTGCAATCATGAGGTTGCCGGTTCGAAACCCACCCATTGCACTACCGACATAAACCCACTCGTAACACAAGCATTTTAGCTTAGCACGAGGGGTTAACAAGAATACTAGTAATGTGCGATCCACATTGCTAGTAAGCTTTATTTAAAAAAAAAATGCTTGTGTTACGAGTGGGTTCACGTCGGTAGTGCAATGGGTGAGTTTCGAACCGGCAACCACATGATCGCAAGTCTGACGCCCTAGCCATTGGGCTATCGCCGCTGCACAAACACACAATTTGAACCTGCATTTAGAATGCTCAAGCCAACTAAACTCAGTATTTCACCAAAGAGAAAGAGGAATGCACGTTCGAATCCTGCCTATGATCGTTTTTTTTTATATTCGATTGTTCAAGTCGGCAATCAAGCTGACGCCACCTCATGGTAAGTAATCATTCTCGCGGACCGGGTATATATGTATACTAGGTACATACTAAGGGTAAGTGGCTATATTCAACGACCCCCAGCTTCGCGGATTATACCAGGAATAATGAAAGTATGAAAAGACATGAAAAATTATCCAAAAATATGAAAGACCCGAAAATAATAAAATATAATCCATAATACGTAAAAAATATTATACAAATTCAGAGTACCTACAAAAAAAAATACAGATGAAGATAAAACCTCCTTATTTCGAAAGTCAGTTAATTGTTAATAATAAGTTTCAATCACGTCTGCATTGACGCGAATGCGGCGACATTTGCAGGAATATAACGAGTAGGTAACCATAATACAATATGGCGCTCCCGCGCTCAGCGGAACCGCCTGTCGCTAGGAAGAGGAAGCCACGCTCTGCTGCACCGACTGCGCTTGAGCTTAAAATACACATCGTACTAGATTTTTTTATGAAAGTATTAAACGTAGACAAATACATAGATACAGTGCTAACTCTATCAACATTTTTATTTCTTTCTTTTTTTTCGATTTTCGTCTGCATCGTGGGTGCTTTTACAAACACAAATTCTCACATATACAAACGCCGAGACCCGGAAAACTACTTACATAGGTAACACAAATGTTTGCTCCGTGTGGGGATCGAACCCACAGCACGCCTTCCAGTCAACTTCGCTAACCTCCGGTCTAGAGGTCCTCCGCGACTGCTACGCTAGAGGTCGTTAGTTCGATTCCCAGGAGTAAAATGTTACGGTTATTTTATAATAGCAGGTAATAATATTATAAGTTCATTTGTTTTTTTCGTTCAAATGAGTGCAAGCCTATTGCCATTAACCGGGCACAAATCCAAACTCTAAGCTGAGCTACTGAAAATTTCATAGGGAAACTCATTAACACCTTACTCGAATCGAAACCTGCGAGTCGAACCGAGAACCTCCAGCGTAGCAAGTTTCGCTTAGGACCAATAAATAGACTAATGAGGCAAATTGTGGCCGCTCATAACACATATCATTTCCCTCCCTACATAAGTCATAGAGTGCTCCTCGTTAAACATGCGCGCCTAGTACACGTCGTAAACATCTTAACAATGTGTTATGAGCTGCCTTTCGCTTTCAAGACCAAGGTCCCACTTTCACGGCGGCCACTTTCGATTTTATGCGTTCCTGGTAAGGCCACTGAACTCCGCAGTCCGCTGACAGACTGGTGATTACTTATAATGTGGTGATTAATATGAACGGATGATTGTCGTGAATGGAAATCATGTAGGGATTATAATTTTCAATCAAAATTCGCACATTATAAAATATTGTATGTAATCGTGCGTGAGGTCATATTGGTATCGTATCTAGTAAGAATAAGTAATTAAAACATTTGGCTTACACCTTCAAATTCCAATTTGTGTTTTTGCAAATTGTTGATTTACTTTTTAAAAATGTGGTCTTTTGCGCTTGCTAATCATTTTATACTTACATATAAGAAAACAAAACAATTTACATTTCATTTGAGGTGGCAGAACTAAACTACTAATTAAGTCTGTGGTGGTACGACTACATTGCCAAATATTCTGCTAACAATATCAAAGAAAGAAAGAAAAGAAAAAGGATATATCGACACGGTCAAGGTCACTGCATAGAGTAATATAGGCAGAAAAACCAAAACACACTAATCAACTTATAACTTACTTCTGTGCTAACAGCAAAGGTCTCACAATACCAAAACGCAAATGATACTACTGGTGTTACTGGCCTCTATAGACTGCCGCTACTATCAGGCAGCCTGTATACTTTCATAACGTATCATTTTAGTAAAAACTAAAACAGCTTCAATTCAATTTAATTCTTTATTGCGTTCCATAATGTACACATTAAATTAAACAGATGGTAAGCTTAAAACTAAGAACCAATTATGGACCCTGTTGGGCACAGCAACGCTAAGTACGAGAGATGTATCTATACATACATTAATAATAATAAGATAAGATATATTTATTTGCTTTAACATGTGTGAATTACAATACTAATGACATGCATGTAATGGTGTTAAAATTATATACGTAGCTACATGTTATACCATTTAAGGTGTACAAATATATAAAATTGACAAGTGATCTTATTAAAATATAATTAAAAATATAAAAAAAGAACTTTAAATTATAGCAATCAACATTTGTCATTAAGGAAGTCAAATATATTGTAATAACATTTCTTGGACAACATATTTTTAAGTTTTATTTAAAATAAATTTTAATTTAATTGTTTGATGTTCTTTGGAATTTGGTTTAGTTTTCGGGCCCATGCATTTTAAATGATATTTTAATTATATTTTTCTAACTATATTTAGCCTTCATTATTTATTGCACTTTTTATTTTACATCTTAATAAATATCTATGTATTTAAATATTATAAATTTATATGTATAATTAGGTATATATTATATATCTTATAGTTGTTACGTAAATATGTACCTTTATGATATTTTTATTGCATTAATTTTTAATGTAATGTTTTTTTTTATAAATTATTATTTATGTATTTGAATTATTACACTTCTATTATTGTATTAATAATAATAATTTTATTTATTGTTTTTGAATTCTTATTTTATTTAATTTTTTAAATTGCTCTTGATCATGTTAGTAACAATACCTTTATTATTATATATACCTAGTAAGTCATATATATACCTTTTTTTTTTGTTTAATAATTTTAACCCGGAGAGTTTTCAAATATATCTAAAATATTATGTACCTACTTAAAGTTTATCTTCAAGGTATTCTTTTATGCTGTAGTAGCTTTTCCTTATTAAAAAGTGTTTTATTTTATTACAAAAGATATTGGACCTACTTTAATTTCTTATGAGTTCGGGTAATTTGTTAAATATTTTTATGGACATAACCAAACATTACCAAAGGGCTTGAGGAGTGCATTTTCTAGTCGGGAAGTTGGTAGATTTAAACGGTTTTTGTGCCTAAGTACGATTTTTGTTTGTATGTTTTGATGTTTGATGTTTCTGGACAAATTTACATAGTTCTAAAATGTAGATGCATGGTAGAGTTAAAATATTTAGCTTTTGGAAATGTGATTTACAAGAATCGGTTTATTTAATATTTACCAAAATTATAATTAGTTTCTTTTGTAGGGTAAAGACAGTTGGTGTTTCTGTGCTATTACCCCATGCACACGTAGTAGGTAGCCGGGGTCTCAGTTTTTAGGTCTGTGGTCTTTTTTATTTCTCGTAATGCATATGAAAATCTTGAAATTTTTGTTCTCAAGTTTTTTACGTGTGGTTTTAATTTCCCATAAAGCGTGGAAAAATGTCAGTCTGGTGCAACTAAAAACATAGGTAACGAATTTCCACCAGTTATCCAGCATTTAAAAAAACAAGTTCCCATGTGAACACTTGAGTAATATATAATGACTGACACACATACTGACAGATCGTTAGTTTTAGATACTACGATCTTATTAGAAATGACTTTACTGACTGCGTCTGCGCTCACGAAATTATATGATAGGTACTACTAAAAAGGATCCTAAGTTACTCTTTGTTACATCAGCTATCTGACAAGTCCCGTCAAAATTGGTCTAGCTATTTTAGAGATTAGCTGGAATAAACAGACAGACAAAAATGTTGAAAAAGTTGTATAAGTACATCCAAATGCACATAGTAAAAAGCGGTTATTTTAATTTTACAAACAGACACTCCATTTTTATTTATTTGTATTGATTAAATAAGGTAGCGTATAAGTTATTAATATGACCATAATTATGTTCGAATCCAAGGCACACATCTCTAAACTCTCGATATCTTGAGCGGAATTATCACCAGTATAAACGATAAAGGACCGTCGCCTGCATACCGGAGAGATTTTCTCGGTGGTTTTGCGAGCAAATTATGCTTGCTTACTTGCTTGCTTATGTTTATTTATTTTTATTTTATTTATCAAACTCATACCATCTTTACAGGATATACCCAATGCGACAGTACCGCCAGTTCAATATTTAATATATTTTTTATATGAATAGAAGTTTAAACTTTTACTTTTTAGTTTTTTGTTTTTTTTTAATTTAATTACAATAGCAAATTACCCATAATGCTATTCTGTTCAATTCACTCAGAGTACAAATGAATAGGTCTGACTTGTTGTGTATGAGATTAAGAATGCGAAACCACCATTATGTGAAACCATGTCGGCTCGTTTCTGATCTCTGATAATTTGAAGAACCTGTTTCTTTTCACAGACTTCATTCCTCTAGCACCTAGCCTTGGATGGTAGATCTTCGGAAATTACCGCTGAGTACATCTTCAAAGCTCTACTTCTTCTTCTTTAATTTCTTCTCCAAGCTGATACTTACGCTGTGATATATCATAGAGGCGACAATTATTATCTGTACAGATAATATGTACGAATATTTGTTCTAACCTGGAACAAACTCGCGAGCCTTGTCATAGAAGCCACTTGCTCACTCATAGCACTCATTGTTGTTTAATGCAAATAAAAATTATGAATTCGAAATCTGAACTGCTAGTGATGGGAACGATAGAAGGTGTATTGAATGTGTCGATGACACTTTTCCTATTGTAACCAACTCGTTCTTATCGATATAGAAATCGGAAACTGTCCTCGACGATGAGGCAAAAACATAACGCATTCAGCCTATTTATACGTCACAATAGTGTGAAGCTGCGCGCGCATCAGCGAGACTTTAGAAAGCATCTTTGTTAAGATTTCTATGGTCTATGGGAATTTGTAAAAAAACGTTTTAATACACAAATAATGGTCGTCTTTGAGTGCAGCATTAGATATTTGTGAACGGCTTTTTTAAAGAGTTAAAAATCTTTACAATGTAGTAAATTGAGCGTCAAGATGTATCATGTATTCAAATCTTGATAATTTGCATCATATCACCAACACTTATTATCACCCTGGTACCAATTTATTTGGGGTCGAGGTGATGTCATTATTCAGCCCCTTTTCAATAATCCTGAATCGTGTTCCACACACATACTTAGACATTCAATTCTAATTGAATGTCTATGTAAGTATGTGTGACATGTGACATTCAATTTTAATTGAATGTCTAAGGATGTAGAACATCTTCAAAAAGGAGGAGGTTCTCAATTCGTCTTTACTTTTTTATGTTTGTTACGCGATTATTAGGCCGGTAGACCGATTTTTTTTTTTAAATGTGTGAAAGAATATACTTCCGAGGTGTCGGTGGCGAAAACAAAAGATCCGCACAATGTCACCGATTTCAGCAACTGTTTCGCACATAACATTTTTTTTTTAAAAGGTTACCAGCAATGTGGGGCACACATTACTAGTATTCTTGTTAACCCCTCGTGCTAAGCTAAAATAGGTATAGATTTTACTTTTTATTAAATGTTATTTTAAGGTTTGTTATGGTCTTTTCTTGCCATTGTACCGATATGGGATAAATGTGACAACAAAATCATATCGTGTGTGTATGACCTAGCAAGTTTTCAGGAATACAATATAAATTATCCTTTGGTTTATAGATAAACACCAAACCGACTAAAATGATTTATATTGGATTTGGTTGACATTATAGTGTTTGACGACACGTTTGGCGTAGCGGCTGAGCAATCGGCTTCTGCGACACGTGTTGTGGGTTCGATCCCCACACGGAGCAAATATTTGTATGATCTACAGGTAGTTGTTCCGGGTCTGGGTGTTTGTGTATGTGAGAATTTGTGTTTGTAAACGCACCCACGATACAGGAGAAAATCCTAGTGTGGGGCAACGTTTTAATAAAAAACAAAAACAATAAAACTTGGATAAGCGTATAGGGGTAGTTTTGATACTTTAAAAACTGTAAGGGATGTATGTACATGGATGTTAAATGATAGTGTTTGTTCTTCGAGCTTTTCATATGATAGTGATGTGAAAATTATTCACAATACCTACTTAGGTAATTAATAAAATGCAGATGTTGTTAACCATGCTATCAATAACTCGTAGCATATGAACAAGCTAGAACAAGCTAGCTAAATACGGGTTTAACTAAGGTTTAATTGAATGTCATGTCATCAGTGAATGTCCACGTCGAATACATATCCATATCCATTATAAATTCCACTATAAGTTGATTTCCCTTTATAGGTAAAACCTATATAATGCGAAGATCAATTTATACTGGATACTTAGCCTTGCGTACGCGCTGATTGTGTCCTGTTCGCTTGAAGTTCACGACATTTGCTTCGGCCTATCACCGGCAGCGACGACATAGGCTCAGTTGCATTACATTTCATTTAAAACTTGTTATACATATTGCCATTTTGCAAAGATTTTGAGATTAAGAGGACAAGATTAAAAAATATTTATTTATTAAAAAATATAAGCTAGTCTGCCTCATTAGCCTAGTGGTCTAAAGCTTCGCTACGCTAGAGGTCGTGGGTTCGATTCCCAGGTCGAGCAGGTTTTTATATGGAATTCTAGGTAGCAGCTCGGAATTTGCCCGGTTAATGGTAATAGGCTCGCTAAAACATACTGGTGAGCTGTGGGTGTACATTGGTACGCCTCTGCCTAACGCTTGGGGGAATAAGAGCTGATGGTAAATATATTAGCTGGTTCCCCGGCATGCATTGCATATTTTTAAGGTATATATTAAAAAATATGTTCTGATAATTACGAATACTTACAAGAATAAATCGACGAGCCCTTCTCATATGGTGATATTTCCTAAAATGTGGCTCTTGCTTATAAAAACATATGAAACTTTAATGAATTGAGTAAGTTCCAAAAAGTTGATCCTATGTTTTGTTTTTTATCACTAACGTGGCAAACAAGTATACCGGCCGCGGTTACCGTAGCCTATGGACGCTGGCAACACCAGGAGCATCACTCGCGCGTTGCCGACCCTGTAAAAATCTTTACACACCGTATTTGAGTGGGTGGGGGTAAAGATTAAGGGCAAATAGTTGGGCTGGCAGCATAGGAGACAATAAGTGTGATGCTTAAACACCACCGGTCTCTTCACTGCCAACACAACGCTTCCTCGCGGAGCTCTGGCGACCTTGCTCACCGTTAGGAACACAGCATAGCACGGAGCTATGTTATTTGACTACGATTTTCTGCGGAGGTTCTTCCTCAGTCGGGCAGCTCCAGTTGCGAGTGGAATTATTTAATTCGACTATGCCTAACCCCTCTTAAAATGTAAAAGATATGACAAGAAACTCTATGGATAGTAATTAGCAGCATTTCCATTTAATTAAAAAAATATATAGTTGAGTTGAGAATGTTGCAATTCACACAGTTATAACCAACAGTTATTCGCCCACATTCAGTTATGGTGTAAAGTTAAAATCTTTTTAATTGTTTCGTTAAAGATATCATTTACAAAGACAATATACATTATAACGTACTCTCTCCATTGTATCTTATAACAATGGGAAAGACAGTAACTATACTAATATATAAAGCTGAAGAGTTTGTTTGTTTGTTTGCTTGCTTGAACGCGCTAATCTCAGGAACTACTGGTCCGATTTGAAAAATTCTTTCAGTGTTAGATAGCCCATTTACTGAGGAAGGCTACAGGCTATAATATCGTCACGATACGCGGACGAAGTCGCGGGCAGAAGCTAGTTAATATATAAAGCTGAAGAGTTTGTTTGCTTGCTTGAACGCGCTAATCTCAGGAACTACTGGTCCGATTTGAAAAATTCTTTCAGTGTCAGATAGCCCATTTATTGAGGAAGGCTATAGGCTATATATCATCACGCTACGCGGACGAAGTCGTGGGCAGAAGCTAGTTAATATATAAAGCTGAAGAGTTTGTTTGTTTGTTTGCTTGAACGCGCTAATCTCAGGAACTACTAGTCCGATTTGAAAAAATCTTTCAGTGTCAGATAGCCCATTTATTGAGGAAGGCTATAGGCTATATATTATATCACGATACGCGGACGAAGTCGTGGGCAGAAGCTAGTTATTTGATAAAAATAAAACTTACTTTTTTATGGGTAAGTGTGGCAAACGAGCAGACGGATCATCTGATAGTAAGCGATAACCGCCGCCCATGGACACCCGCAACACCAGAGGAGTTGAGTCTCCCGTATCCTCACTCACTCGACGAAACATAACGTAAGTGTTTGTTTCGCGCCGGTTTTTTGTGAGGCCGTGGTATCACTCCGTTCGACAGTTTTGTGTACGTATATTGTAGTCTGCTCATTACTGCCTCATTAGCCCAGTGGTCCTGAGCGCGACTGTTACGCTTGAGGTCCTGGGTTCGATTCCCAGGTCGAGCAGTGTTTCTGGGTTTTTCTATGAAATTCCCAGTAGCAGCTCGGAGTTTGGCATTTGTGCCCGGTTAATGGCAATAGGCTCGCCCCCTATTACATGGGACCTAAACATACCGGCGAACTGTGGGTGTACATTAGCACGCCTCTGCCTAACCCTTCGGGGAAAACAGGCGTGATGGTATGTTATATTGTGTTACATTTAGATAAAACTATTCGAAACAAATCCATTCCTTCATATATCATATTAGAAATCAAATCATATTTCATAATCAATTTTCTATTATATCAGAATAACTGTCACGTCTTAACTAATCGATCATAACGCGACGGTCCCCGCACGTACGTGTTAACGTTACGCAACCGAACGCGTCGGTAACGGAAACTAACGTAAACGTAAACGCAATGTCATTTGCGGCTGCGGCATAACGGGTGCGGTTGGGAAAATGTTATTATGTAAAAATTAGAAAGACTGAATCATTAGTCGAGTGGTCGTTTCTTACACTTCTGCCTATACCTTCGAGGAATGCAGGCGTGAAGGTAAGACTTTTTAATGTTAAGAAGCCTTAATAATGCTTAGAAACATTTGCACCTACTCGTGAATAAGTCATCAGTCATATTATTTATTATATTGTTCATTCGATTCCCGCACATGTTCCTACCTTTATCTCATGACTCTATAAAGCCTTTGAGTACAAAGACCTAGATATTGGCTTATCAAGACGAAACATACACCGAATTTTAAGTTAAACCCCCCAGCTATACAACTGGTAAAACTGCATCAAATTGCATGAAGTAGTTTTTGCGTGATGCGCGTAATACAATATACAGACAGAAAATTCTAAAAAAATTTTTTTTGGCTTCTGTTGCTCTAATAAAGTCTCCCATATCAGTGTTTCATCAATATCATGGGAGAGCCATGCTTCGGCACGAATGGGCCGGCTCGACCGGAGTGATACCACGGCCTCACAGAAAATCGGCGTGAAACCACGCTTGCGTTGTATTTCGCCGAGTGAAGGAGGTTACCGGAGGCCCAAACCCTTTTAAAAGGTGGGCAACGCACTTGCGACTCCTCTGGTGTTGCGGGTGCCCATGGGCGGTGGTTATCACTTACCATCAGGTGATCCGTATGCTCGTTTGCCCCCTATATCATAAAAAAAAAACACCTGTAAAACCAGTTTTGCTGATGCATTCTAAACCATAGGAGCCTCCAAACAATGCAGACGCAGTAACTGAAGGCTCTCACACGCAAAAGTCGAAACACACCCCAAAGAGCTTAAACGGTCTCGCAGAAGGAGCACTCCAATATGTGCACGGTACTATGTCTACGCAATCCTTCTGTGAATAAATTTTTTAACTAAAATTATTATTTTTTTATTATTATTATCTATTACTGCAACATGGCGATCTGAGTTGAACACAATGAGCCTGGTTTTGCGTAAGATCGTTAGAAGGAGTCTCCAGTGAGCGCTCCAAATATTGTATGATCTCCGATTCAATTGAATCTGCTGGTTAGGGAGCAGACACTATGTCTCCTAAGTCTACTGTGCATTACACTTCCTAGGAAGTCTAAAATTAAATAAAACCAAAATTTTCAACGACATACAGACACCCGCTCAGTGTGACAGTCATCATTATATTTCTCAGCTATCGAAAGCGCTCATTATATATTTGCTAATTACGAAGGATGACGAAGTGAAATACTAGTGTTATGATATATTGACTTAATGCTACAGGTTACCTTATGTAATGTCGCTAGTTTCTTCTTGTTTCACGTGATGATCCGTTATCCGAATCTTTTGCAAACGATTCGATTTTTTGCTGATCACGAAAGTAATACACAGAATTGATTGTCGGCGGATATGACTGTCGAATTAAAATATAATATATCATACTGTCCCACATGGCAAAGCTTTCTTCTATAACCTTCCAGGTAATTCTGCTTTTTTACTATCTCTTGAGTTTTTTGTAACACGAAAATAAGAAAAGATGGTTGAGAATTATAAGTTGACATTCTGAAAAGCTTCTTGGAATTCTTGAGTACACCCCTTATGCTAAAATTACTGACTAAGTTGTAGAAACTGCTTTCCCTAAACTTACGAACACTCAAGAGGAAGTTAATGAATTTAGACGAAGCGACAGTGGTGTGCCAGCAAGTGGAAATCTATAGTCTCTGCCTACGCTAATGGGAGACAGGCATACAATCGGTCAACCAGAGGCACTATTGAACGACCAGAAGCACAAAAAAGCGACATCAATTCATAGTGGACATTCCGAAAACCTGAAGGAAACGCTTTTGACGAAGACCTACGCTTAACCGCCAGTTCACCTGCGATCTACGATAGAGCGCGCTTGCCTAGAAGAAACCAATTCTTTTATCTATCGGGGAAGACCCACTCGGGAAGTGCATTCCACATTTAAGCGGTAGGCATGGTAAATTAACTTACTTGATGCTACATAACCACAACCACAACCACACTACATAAAACATATTCAAATGACCCCTCAATTTCTACAGGTCTGCTGTCCCTCTTACGGTAATAAATTGATCATTTGCTGGTTTTATAACGTATGTGTGTATTGAAAGTACTCGTTACAATGTAGGTGTTAATTGAATCCGCTGAAGTGGAAGAAAGTATCCAATTGAGAAGCTCGCACTTTCATTTTTGTGAGGCAATATTTATGAATATATTTAGTCTGATAATAATAAAAGGTATGTCAAACTGTTGCTATCAAAACCAGTATTAAGTAGGTATACCATCACGCCTGTATTCCCCGAACGGTAACGGCAGAGGTGTAAATAATGTATATCCACAGTTCGCGGGTATGTTTACTCTTTTTTTACTTCTATTTTATGGGAATGGGAATGGTGCTTCGTTGATGCCCCCCTATCATCGAGCCGACAAATCAAGTGCAACACCAGCAAGTGTATCGTCCGCCTTTTAAAAGGCTGTTGGCCTAAAGTATCTTCACTCACTCGGCGAAACACAACGTAAGTGTTGTTTTCGCCGGTTTTCTGTTAGGCCGTGGTATCACTCCGGTCGAGCCGGCCCATTCGTGCCAAAGCATGGATCTCCGATGATGACTATATATTTTAACGCTTTTTTGTCTGTGGAAGGTTACTTAATATATAAAGCTGAAGAGTTTGTTTGTTTGTTTGTTTGTTTACTTGAACGCGCTAATCTCAGGAACTACTGGTCCGATTTTAAATATTCTTTCAGTGTTAGATAGCCCATTTATCGAGGAAGGCTATAGGCTATATATCATCACGCTAAGACTATAAGTAACTATTCCACGCGGACGAAGTCGCGGGCGGAAGCTAGTAATCTTATGAATATAAAAAAATGAGTTTTGAGACTCCGAGCTGACATATCATCACGCCTGTATTCCCTGACTGAGAATTGAGCTCAGAGAGAGAGTTACTAGGTAATTAAGACAACATTTCCATTCAAATGCACACTCATTATTACTAATCTAGTGAATACGACATTGCATCTATGCACAGTTATACTTCGTATTACTCTATTCTACATATTAGTTAGAAAGTAACATCTTCTAAGACTAGACTCTCACTTGATTGCAGTAGGTAAATTACCTCAGTGGAGACTTTCGCCAATTGGAGGCAGCGTCTCTTAAACCACAATCAAGGTTCAGCTATTCAATAACATTATTTATTACTAGCTTCTGCCCGCGGCTTCGCTCATTTGAAGCTCTAAAACCAATAGTGATGATCTCTTCTTTGTATGGGTCTCTATACATTAGAGAGGTCAAGCTGTATCTCAGGTTCCGTTCAATTATTTGAGATAAGAAATAGGTATACCAGTTTTTAAGTCGGATCACATGCTTTCTAACAGACCCATACAAAGAAGAGATCATCGCTATTGGTTAACGTTATTTTTGGAATCCTTATATAAATAGCTTCACGAGAGCAAACCCGCGGGCAAAAGTTAGTAAATATAAATATATATCCCTTTTACCTTCATAAGGGCATACACTCATGTATCTATGTATCTCGCGCCGGACAAATTTCTCGTACGACAAGTTTCTCCGCTCGCCTGTGACATACGGATGTAACTAATATAAATATATCCGCTCGGTTCTCACCCCGATTGGAATTCAACTTGCCATAAATGTATTATGGTTTGTTTATTATAACACTAAGCATGCAGCATGGTTAAATTTTTCGCACTTATCTTGTTATTTATTTTCTCTTTGTCATCGTAACGAATCCTTCCAAAAATATGCTATAACAGGACCAGCTAGATCTTCCGAATCGGTCCACAAGACACTTAGCCAACTAAGCCACAAAGTATCTGCACACGATGTCATTAATTATGATGTCAAAGTGGTTTAGTAGCTTTTTAAAAAAAGCTTACTAGCAATGTGGGTCGCACATTACTAGTATTCTTGTTAACCCTTCGTGCTAAGCTAAATGCTTGTGTTACGAGTGGGTTCACGACGATAGTGCAATGGGTGGATTTCGAACCGGCAACTACATGATCACAAGGCCGATTCCCTAGCCAATACGCTACCGCCGTTAGCGTCTGCCGTATTTGATGATATATTACCTACTACATTTATACTCGCGCAGTCCTGGTCTCAAAGGATCTTTCTTTTGTTTTAATATATATTCGATATTTATACAGTCCTCAGTACTTACAGACACAATCAAAACTGCCAGTAATTGTGGTGGCACAGAAGACACAGAAGACACTCATAAGGTACAAAATCCCCAATTATGTGCGAAGCGGTCATTAGTATCATCTCTTGCATCACAGCGGACCATATCGTGCATTTCTTAGAACATTGCACATTGACACGCAGTCCCGTGCAAGATGGAAAACGTATGACGTAAACTGGCCTTATGTATAGCGCATTTAACATTTTTAACGCTCGAAACCAATTCCTATTTCCGAAAGTTAAGGTGCAGTTCCAATGAAAGCGATAAGAGTTGAACATCGTGTAGGTCAATGGTTCCCAAAATTCACTGGAGCGCGACCCATCTTATAAAATGTTCCAAATTCAGGACTATTACTGTTATAAGGCATTTTAGGGCCCAACTAATATCCCACTCGCCAGTAGGTCGCGACCTATGTACCTATAGTTTGGGAAATACTGGATTATTTGTGATATATTTCTCGCGCCTCAGTTCTACCACGGCTTTTTAGGGTCGCAAGTCCAATAGCACCGGTTTTAGGACAAGGATAGGCAAGAGCGCAGTTCTTATTCTTAGTCCAAAATATAGGGTGGAAAGCTTATAAACAGGTAACTTTTTGAGAGAGCATCTTTAAGCTGGAGCTTCCACGTATTCAAAATGATAAATATTTGCCATATATAAATAACAGATAAAGACATTGTTAATCAGACATAATATATAAGGTCATCTTGTATTCATAATATACTGTATAAAATCTATAATAAAATAAATTCCATTCCATCCCGAGAAAATTCCAAGTGTGGATTCATCGTGGTTATGGACTTGTCACAAAAAAAAACACTTAGAATATAATTGAATAACGTTTTTCTGTACCTTCGCTTTTATTGTAAAGGAAACCGTCATCGCCAAAGTAGATAGGTTATATAAGTATAAAATACCTACAATACACGCCGTATAGTTTCCGAGATCATATAACTTTCATTGTTGCTCACCGTATTGTAATAAACTTTCACCGCGAATGTGACAAAATGACGGAATACCAGATAGATAACAAGGAAATTTGTGAGTTATATATAACACAAAACAGTTCATATTTTAGGAATAATGTCAATTTAACCAGTTTCTCCAACTATTCAACTTACCTTAATCTTTACCCCATCCTCTCAAAAAGCGTGTGAAAAGATTTTTACAGAGTAGGCAACGCACGAGAGTAACCGGTTATATACCATCCGGCGGCGGGCCGTATGCTATTTTGCCACCTTAGTGAGATATAGGTAATTTTGACCAGCTTATACAGTGTCTTTATAGGACAGTCATTTAAAACCATATAAAAAGTATCAGTTCCTAAATAAATGTATTTTTTAGTGGTTAAGTCACCGCCCATGGACACTAGCAACGCCAAAGGAGTTCCGTTATCGAGCCTCGAGAGCTTCTATGGACTGTAAACAACCAGAACCGCAGCAACCGAGGGGGAACTGACTCTCACGGCCAAAAGTCGAAGTACATACTAGGTTGCTTTACAACAGAATCTGTCGTGAAGGTCGTCGCCAGCCAGTAAGACCACAGTAGGTTCTACCACCGAACAACTAGATATTTTCTCGCCTCTTAGAAGCTGACTATCTGAATCAACAGTGAGGAACTATTCTAAACCACGAGGGGTTAGAAAAAAAAAACTTATTCTTTTTTATGGAAGTTATTCCATCAGCCAGGCAACATGGCGTTTAAGACTCAGAACCCAAACCATTTGCCTCTGCTTATTTATTCATTTATTTATTTCTGTTCGTGGTCATAAAGTGACATCATATTGTCTCTCAATAATAGATACCATAATACATGGAAATTTTATTTGTTTTGTGCAACTCCGTCCACCGACAGTATCCATCTCATTATAATACGTGCGTTCAATGACATTGCGTGCGTGCGTACCTATATGCTTCCCCGTGAAAATCTTTTATTTTCCATCAAAGCAATAACAGTGAAACTCTATCTGTCTCACTCTAATTGGGAATGTTAGAAATTGATGAGTCTATAATGTTAAACGTACCTATTCAATTTATGTTACGTATCAATTGCGTGCGCAACTCGCATGACACTTCCTCGCTGTACGCTCGTTATAAAGAAACCTTCCCTGTAAAAAGTTTTATTACCATTGAACTACAGCTACTTAGCTAATATTAAATATAGGTGTATTAATACAATATGTTAAGACAACCCTTTGAGACAACCCTGTACGACCCTTAAAGGCAGTATTAGGTATCGAGATCTGGTTCTATACAAGGAAAATAAAGTGCCCCGATTTTTTTAATGGTAATACTTACGATGGCGAAAACAGCGTCCCTGGGTGCCAAACGTATTGAGGTCGGTGCTCTTATGACATTTAAAAAATTTACTAGATTTTGGGGAAAATGGGGCAATTTGGGCACGACAATCAGGAATTTTAAACCTTACTCATATATTTACTTTTATGAATATATTGTTTCTTATTTTATGTGGTGATGTTATTGGGATACATAAATACCCCTTTAATGTCGGACAGGGTTTTTTAAAAGTATATAAGTTTTACAGTCCGCCTCCCTTGCGATTACCTATTCTCGCTAAAAAACCAAATTTCTTCCAGTAAATCAAATTCATGATCAATCAACGCACTTCTAAAATATCATATTAGTTCATATTACAATGATTATGAATGCCAAAGTCGAGAACTGCTATTCCGTAATCGATGTAACACTGACAAAGAAATAGATCGAAACCGCACTTAGCAGTTAGTTGCAACCGTTACTTTTTTAGCCAGCCGCGGAAGTGTGGTGTTATGTCTTTGCTAACCTTGTGTTCGGTAAACTTGTTAATTTAAACAAAAGAAGATAATTGTTGAATAGTTTTACGCTGTACTTGATTTAAGGTTTCTATAAAATAAAGATATTCTTATTAAAAAAAATAAGTGGATCAGGTTATATAAACATTTGACGCGAAAACTACTGAATATATTTTAATTTCTTTATCACTGTTAGAAAGTATATGCTCCAACTTAAAAA
Source organism: Acronicta leporina (assembly GCA_947256265.1). Lineage (NCBI taxonomy): Eukaryota > Metazoa > Arthropoda > Insecta > Lepidoptera > Noctuidae > Acronicta > Acronicta leporina. The sequence continues at coordinate 15,063,541 of OX366521.1, forward strand.
CTGGTGAACTTCTTATTTCACATTGAACGGATCCTGAGATATCGAAGATCCAGCTCCAAGCTGTATCTCAGGATCCGTTCAATTTTGTCCGATTGGGGGGAGGCATAAGTTAACTTCACATATGAGACTAATTTACACATTTATAAATTACGACTCTAATGCAATTTACATCGTAGAGAAGTGACAGCTGTTATATTTATTATATACCAATTAGAAAGTACTAGTTCAACTAATTCTTAGTTTAATGCAATCTCTTTCATTATAAATGCATGTCACAAGCTATAAAATCATAAAATGTAATTGAGAATTTTACTTCTTGCTTCTCTGTAAGATGCAAACTGGTATTAATTCGATTGCAAGTAATAAACTTTTATGTGCAATATCTTTTGTAGGTTTGAAAAAGTACACGAAATCTGAAGCTTGTTTGTGAGCTAATATAAGAAAAACAAGAGTGACTGCTAATTTTATACTAATTTAGGTATGAAAAGTTGGTAATATTTTAACTTCATTCTACCATTTCTAAAATACCTAGTAGTTGATGAACTCCCTCACTGTTGCATTGCATTGGTCGTGACTGCGGCTGCCGTAAGCCCCGGCTTGGATTCGAATCTACGAAATTCTCAAGCAGCTCAGACTTTTATACTTGAATTAATTTATGTCTGACTAGCTTCTGCCCGCGACTTCGTCTGCGTGGACTTCTGGATAAAAAGTAGCCCATGTGTTATTTCATACTATAATCTATATCTGTGCCTAATTTCATCCAGATCCGTTCAGCCGTTCTGGCGTGAAAGAGTAACAAACATCCATCCATCCATCCATCCTCACAAACTTTCGCATTAGTCATATTAGTAGGGTTAGTGGCAATAGTTTCCTCCTCTTATCATTAATAGCGTGGTAGGTACCTATTATTACCTAAAAAAATCGCTTGCCGCAGGGACAGACAATACCGCGCTAACTTTAGGATAAAGTCATTGCCAAGTCTGCTGAGGACAGAGGGCAGTTCCCTTGTAAACAAAACGGAAACTTCTGCCACATTTGATTACATTTAAAGCTAACCCCAACATAGTAGCTAAAAAGGTACAATTTACAAATGAATGTAGTAATAAACCGTCACAGGCCAATGCTATCTGTAAGTTTACGTCAACAAACAACAAAACATAATTTATTTATTGTGGTTACACAGATCAAACGTGATGTCTGAATCCAGGTCAGATTTAGACCAGTTTATCTAACATTATCTTTAGTTAGAAATTAAGCTGAGAAACAATGTAATTCGAGCAAAATTTATGGATTTGTTGGAGAGCCATGCTTCGGTACGAATGGGCAGGCTCGACCGGAGTGATACCACGGCAACACAGAAAACCGGCGTGAAACAACGCTCACGTTTTATTTCGCCGAGTGAGTGAGAATAGCGCAGCGGAAGATCAAATCCTTTTAAAAGGCCGGCAACAGAAATGGTCAACATTATGTGCGCCAAGTGCTGCAAGATCTCGTACCGTATTAATAAATTTGACATCTTTCAATACTAAGAAAATTAGACAAAACGTGTGGGACATTGTATCTAATTTTTAAATATACCATCGCTATACCACCGTGGAGGTGTTCCACTTTTCCCCCTTACAAGTTTATCTATCAGGGATGACCCAGATTTTTTGAATAACTGATATAGTTCTTCGGAAAAAGTACAAACAAATATTATAGTTTTTTGGGCATGATTTGTTTTTCAAATCATAATTCGTTTTTTGGGTTTCTGAAACAGATTTCGTGCCCACATATAAGTTACTAGTTTCTGCCCGCGACTTACTCTGCGCTGACTTCAGAATTGGGCCCGACCTAGATAAAAAGCCCATGTATCTAGAGTAACAAACATCCATCCATCCATCCTCACAAACTTTCGCGTTTATTATATTAGTAGGATAGGATTGGATTTTATTACAATCATTTTTTTGGTTATAACTCTGAAAACTACAACAACTAAAAATGGCAACCTCTTGCAGATAAAAAATTGCAAACGCAGATAACCTTGGCATATTATGGTTGCTTCTCTAAATTATACTGGTGTCAACAATCTCTAACAAAAATCTCAAAACTAGAGTTATAGCCATAAATAGACAAAGAAAGCTAAAACATTTATTAAAATTAATGTACATTGATATTTCACAAAGTGAAATACGAATCGAAAAGACACCCATACATGGTACCTAGGTACCCGTCTTGCCATGAGAGCGGCGAAAGGACATAATGTCATGCAGATCTAATGCCGTGCATACATAGATGTGAACAACGAACATGAACTCATTATTAATGAAAGAATATTGGAAAGAAAATGATGGAATATTGGAAAGAAAGGGACGACCTCTGTGGTTTAGTGACCATGAGGTCGTGGGTTCGATTCCCACAGGACACAAATATGTATGTGATGAATATAAGTGCTTGTGTTCGTCTGGGTGTTTTTTATGTATTATAAGTATGTATTTACAAAAAAAAAGTATATAAGTATTATATCCATTGTCTAGTACCCATAGTACAAGCTCTGCTTAGTTTGGGACTAGATGGTGCTGTGTAAAAAATGTTTCAGAATATTTATTTAAAAATAATGCAAAGAATTGGAAAGAAAAATCATAACCATTTAGCACGTTTCTTACTGTGAAACAGTTTTGAAACCAAAGAAAACATGGATGGACTGTGTGAGAGATGTGACTACAAAGAAAATTAATGAGGAGATGACGGCTGATACAAGTATATATGGAATAATAAGATATACTGCGGTGACCCCGAGTAACTTGGAATAAGTGCTGTAGGAGGATGATGACGATGATGTCTCCCGACAAAATAATATATTTTTAGGTGTTGCACTAAACAAGTATTTACAAGTAACAATTAAAGAGATAGAGGAGATCTATGAGGATTTTTACACGAAAAAATTAAAGGATTAGAATCTGTGTCCAAATTTCGAATAGCAGATCATAGTAGTGCGTAAATCCTTTTAAGGAAAACAAGGTTCGTACCAGACTGTGTTCTTTGCAGAATATTTTAAAGTTCTTTGGGCCTGAGCGCCAAACGTGTCGCTTCATGGATCGTCTGCTACCCGGGGAGGGGGCAGGGAATGTCAGACCAGGACAAGTCACAAGCTACGGTCCAGCGTTCGTTGGACTCCTTCAAAGGGACTTCGGGGTCCTGTAGCGCATCCTACTCGAACGGACCCTGACGCCACCTACTGGGGTTATTATCTGGTCGGGTAGCAGACTACGCAAGTCATCCGCTCTTGGTATCATTACCTACTCAAAGATATATCCGTAACATTTAATCTACAGCTACACCATGACTTATTCATCATAAAAACATACCTACTGATTTGAAGGATCTCGAATTACGTTGTTAATAACGATGACAAAAAGAACGACAAATTTAAAAACTTAAGTTAATCGATTTCTTAACTTAATGGCAATGTCGTCTATTGCAAAGTAAATGACATCCGAAACACGCAACTGAAAATCATCAAACCCCTTAAACGAATTGATCGGTTCCAAATCAAATCCTGTTTATCGTACCGTAGCACCCGCTAATGTCAACATGCACCTTTTAAAATTATAATTACGACATTTTGCGAGTAGTAGTGGTAGTATTTGAGCGCGCGCGTTCTTCCCCCCACGACAGTTACGCGCGGACGCCATGGCGGCCCCACGCTCACTGACATTCTCGCGCGCCAAATTCAAATTCTAGTCATTATTTTTTTTAACCCTTTAAGCACAGACGAGTATTTAATGTTTTGACGGTGATTTTTTTTGACTGAAGACGATGGTAATGACTGACAAGGTGACGTAACGGTGACAGTGACTAGTGTGACAATGACGTGACTTGACTCGGATTGACTGACTGGACTTGATTGCGGAGCGGGAAATGCAGGTTAGTATTTGCACTTTTTTGTTTCCATAAAAAACAATAATAATAATAAATTCCTAAAGAACATAATCTATGAATTTGACCACTATTGCAATTACATTGAAATCGTTACATTATGTAAATGTTCGAATAATAATGTAAAACTTCGTGTGATGCAACTATTATTTGCGTTCATTAAAAATCAAAATTTATATAAGTAAACTAAAATATATTAAAAACTTGAAACAATAGACAGGTAAATAATGCCGTTAAAAAACTGCAAATAAAGACGATCTATTATGTAACTGAAAAGGAAATCATAAATAATATTTTCCGACATATTTCGGTAGATCTCAGACTTCTTAGACAGAACTTCTTTAGAATAGCTACTAATGAGATGTTTTACGTGCGCGGCCAATTGGAACGGCTACCTTCAGAAAAACAGCTGTTTTGTTAGGAATCAAAACCTCCACTTTTATCATTATTGGTTAAAACCTATTTCATTTTTCATACAACCTAAAATTTTGTATAACGATTAAAATCAGCTGTCCCATACATTGTGAACATAAAAGTATGATATAAGTAACTGATATTTCTTCGAGATTTCAGGGTTAGTCTCGTAGCAAAAATTGTTCATGAAATAGCCCCTTAATTTTATTACGTTATGTAGATCAAAAACAGGGTTGTAAATAAAATGAGGCAATTTTCAGTTAAATCCAGGACCTTCTGTTCTAAACGTTCCAAAATACTTGCTTTTTAAATAATAAAGCTTATCGAATAAGTAAAGTATATGCGGTAGCCTACGCGGCTAGGGCGTCGGACTTGCGATCATGTGGTTGCCGGTTCGAAACTTACCCATTGCAATACCGACGTGAACCCACTCGTAACACAAGCATTTAGCTTAGCACGAGGGGTTAACAGGAATACTAGTAATGTGCAACCCACATTGCAATAATCTTTAAAAAAAATGTAAGTACTTTACTTAGTAGTAAAAGAAAAATTTCTCTAAAGAATTCCAAGTACTTACACTGAATGAAATATACCAACGCTCTCCATTCCCTAACCACCTCGTTTACTCTAAACAAAAGAACGAAATAAACGTTTAAATCCTCAGAGATTAAGGCCCACTTGCACCAACTTTTTAAATATGTTTAAATTGCATTTAAACACAATTTTTCATAGTAAATTTGTGTTTAAATACAATTTAAATATATTTAAGAAGTTGGTGCAAGTAGCCCTTAGTATATAACTTAATCTGAGTTTAAATCGATATAAATAATAAGGGTGCGAGCCTGTCAATTGTCAGTGTCAAAAATCTAAATAGTCTGTGGTCATGGAACATTCTTCTCGAACAATAGCCAAAATGGCCGGGCAATAGATTTTTTTTCTTATAGATGCAATATGTATCAAATGTAAGCAGCAAAAATACACCAAGTTTTAATATAAAACCCAATCAGTCTTCGAACCAGAAGTTACAATGTAAACAATCGTTTCGCTTTCGTAACGAATATTCGTAGGTGTAAGCAAATCTATACCTAATTATTATGTGAACGAGCGAAAGTCTTCACTTTCACCCGAGGTCACAACATCAAGGTTTATTATCACATATCACTGCTTGTGGTATTTTTGAAAGAACGTTCATGTTTTACTCGCATCTCAAAAGGATAACTTACTGTAACTCGGCTTTTGGGTGACGTATCAAGATCACCAGATTTTAAGTTTGACCCTGAGCAATATAACTGTGAAATACTGCATCACATTTTATGTACTTAGTAGTTTTTGCGTGATGCGCGTACAAAAATTCTAAAATCGATTATTTTGGCCTCTGAGGCCAGAAGTATATTAGTTTTTCTTCATTATATACATATCTATACTAATATATAAAGCTGAAGAGTTTGTTTGTTTGTTTACTTGAACGCGCTAATCTCAGGAACTACTGGTCCGATTTGAAAAATTCTTTCAGTATTAGATAGCCCATTTATTGAGGAAGCGTGATGATGAGCCCATCTATAGGCTCATCATCACGCTACGCGGACGAAGTCGCGGGCAGAAGCTAGTAAATGATAAATGAAGTTTATTTTTGTAAATAGACCTTTTAAGGACACTTTTACAATGTACAAATCCAGCTATTACAATTTTATTATATGTATAAGATAGTATTGCGAAAATGTATCTTATCTTACATATAATAAGAATGTAACAAAAAAACTAATTTGGGGGACTCAGAATCGGTAACACAATCCATTTCTATTATTTTTGGAACTTTTGTCTGTCTGTTTGTCTGTCTGTTTGTCTGTCGGTTTGTCTGTCGGTTTGTCTGTGTGTTTGACCGCGCATCAAATGATAACTACTGAATAGATTTGCAGGAAGTTGGCAGGAATTCAGGGCCTGTTTCTTGGATTAACATTTAGGCTATTTTTAATTCAAATCGGTTTTCTCTATCAAAAGTTATTAACATTTTAACCATTAAAAACTTTGAATTTTAAAAATAACCATTGAAGTCAATTTCTTTTTCAAGTATTTTTGTACTAGACTAGCACGGATCAAAAATTATAACAGAATCGAGTAATAAAATTAAAAAAATACACTTACAGGGACTAATGATAAAACAAGAAAATAAAGCAGATCAATCAGAAACCATTATTGTGACCAGGAATCGACTATTAGTATACCTAGTTATTCTAACTCCAGTTATACAGGGAATCACGGGACATACATAGGATTTATCCAGCGAGCTCAAGCTGGTGTAAAAACTAAATATTTGAGTAGGTTAAAGAAGTAAACAAAGAATGACAACTTATTTTCTAGCGGACTAACACGACATCATTATTACCTCAATGAAATTTGATTCGATAACAGGTGTCATTTTGAGTTGACAATTTTGACAATATTATTGTTTTATTCTTTAAAGCAGCCAGCCTTATAGTAACTCATTTTATAATGTGAAACCTCCATAGTGTAGATACAGTGCGCACACTTTATTTGAGAAACTAAAGAGTCCATCTAATCAAATAATTAAATAATATACCCAAAGAATATACCACGTATGTATGTATAAAAAAAAAATGCAACGTGCGTTAATCTTTACTGATGCCGAAACAGTTATTTGAGATTATTATCTATGTAGTATTTAGGTATGTCTGTTTATATTTCCATGCTTCACGTCAATACCATGTGAACAAATTTTTGAAATTAAGTAATTTATAGGTCAGCAATAAGGCTCAGAGTTCCATGGCGCTAAGTGTCTTATTACAAATATGGAAAACCAAATTTTTCGAGGTAGTTAGTTGAAACTTGGAGAGGACAACGTCTGTCAGGTCAGCTAGTTTGTAATAAGTTTAGAATAGCTCCTTACATAGTCAAGCAATATCCACACACATATTACATTAACAAAATATTTTTATAACAAACAAATGTATTTTTCTGCCTCAATAGCCAGCGTAGCATAGCGTAGCAGACGCGGTCCTGACCGTGTCTGCTACGCTAGAGGTCCTGGGTTCGATTCCCAGGTCGAGCAAAGTGTTATTGGGTTTTTCTATGAAATTCCCAGTAGCAGCTCGGAGTTAGGAATTTGTGCCCGGTTAATGGCAATAGGCTCGCCCCCTATTACATGGGACCTAAACATACCGGCGAACTGTGGGTGTACATTATTACTTCTCTGCCTAACCCTTCGGGGAATACAGGCGTGATGGTATGTTATGTTATGTTATGTATTTTTTTAAACTTCATAAAGTATATAAATTTACTATTAACTCAACAAAATTTGTGGCTAACAAAATTGGTTTGAGCAAAAGGGTTAAATGAGAGCTAGTCATATTAAACGCATTACGTCAACAAAGTTAAATCGCATTTATGGCCCACTTGCACCAACTTCTTAAATATGTATTTAAACATAATTTTTAAAAGTGTTTAAATATATTTAAAATATTTTTAAGCAGTCGATGCAAGTAGCCTTAAATATCACTGGAAATCGACGAACGAAATAGAGAGCTACCAAATTCTAATAACAGTCGTAAGATTCTTAAGTGATATTTATTCAACACTGATTAATATTGTTAGAAAACAGGTCCTATAGTTAAATGCGAAATTATTTTAAATTTATTATGTAAAAGCTACAAGAGATACAAGAGAAAATCCTAGTGTGGGGCAACGTTTTTATTTTAAAAGAATAAAAAAAATAACGCTATTATTAAATGTATGCAGAAAATCACATCCTGCTTCCTGATCAACAATGCACCTCATTATCAAAATTAGCATATTAAGTAATCACGATTCATTTTCCTTATACTTTGCATTTTAATGTTACGTCCACGTATTCTGCGTATAAATTCAATAACAAAGTCATTTAACCTTGCTATTATATAAGACAATGTTTTAATATTTTTACTATTTGTTGATAAATGAAATTTATTTCTGTAAATAGATCTTTTAAAGACACTTTTACAAGTCATTGTATTTTTTTTAAACTAGATGATAGGTTCAAGTATTTTCTTACTGCCCTCTTAGAAGAAACACCATAAAAAAACAATAAGAGAAAGCAGGAATAGTAGAGGTAACACAATGCAGGCCAATTTCTGAAGTGTCCTTTTGGGGAAACCTCGAAGGCTTCGAGAAGACCAGTCCCAACTGACAGCACTCATGCAGCAGAGATTAAGGAGTTCAGCAAGCCGTCACACTATGATATGTCGTCAATCAAATCAAACAGTTATGGAAATGAAATTATTTCCGAAATAAGAAATTTATTTCGGGTATCCGATAGTTTCGATTACGGAGGTCCAATAGTTGTACGATATCAAAATCAACCGAGTACTCAGACTTTTTCTAAAAAACAAACAACAGTCCACAAAACCAGTAATAGTAAAACTACATGTCTTCAGAATTACTTTCACCGTTCGCCATTGATTTTCGAAACGACATTTATTTACATAATACATATTCACTTTCCCTTGAATTTTACGTTTTACATTATGTTAATATTGAACCTTGGGCATGTATATTTTATAGCATAATTTATAAATAAACGTCGGATATTTTGCCCGATTTTTGAACTGTATTGCTTAGTAAAACTATCGTATTTATTATTGGACGGTACTGACCTTTGTAAGGTGGATTTTATTGCAAAATAATGTGGTCTGTGTGATAGTTAATCTGCAACTCATCAGAGGTTTTAGTCTACCTCGCTAGCCTACTGCAGGGTGGCAGAATTTACACGTCTTGAGAAAAACTCTCAATTCAAGTTTTCCTTCATCGATGATTCCGAAAAGTCGGCGATAAATAAGCCTTGGATTTGAACTCGGAACCTTAAAGCTAACTAGCAATGCGGGTCGCACATAACTAGTATTCTTGTTAACCCCTCGTGCTAAGCTAGATTGCTTGTGTTACGAGTGGGTTCACGTCGGTAGTGCAATGGGTGGGGTTCGAACCGGCAACCACATGATCGCAAGTCCGACGCCCTAGCCATTAGGCTACCGCCGCTTCATGGCAGTCCAACGGCCATACTACTAGGCTATCTGCTTAGTTTAATAGGGCTAGGTATTATGCAGAAAGCGTTACTCAAAACAAAGTCGAGAATTATTATTTAATTTTTCTTTAATTTAAAATTCTCAATGTCAATATGAAAATGAGATTTGTAGAAGGTTAATATACGAACTTGTAAACTAACAATAATGTAAGTAGATAGTGTAAATGCTTCATGTAAGTAAACTAATTGTTATTTGCGGTTTCGCTGCGTTATTGTTATGTAGCATGAGCGCTGGTTCACCACACTAGGTAATTAATTGTCTCGGTGGAAATCTAACCGCTACACGCCTCTAACATCTTATGTATTACATAGAGGTGTGATTACTTTCTCATCAATTAAACATTCAGTTAGGACAACACGTTTAACTTCGGTCATAGGTTCTTAAGGAGTCTTCAGGATAAGCAAAAATTAGATCAATTTTGAGCTTGTAAAAATGTTATCATTATTATCCTATACATTTTTATACTATTCACAATTATTAACCAATTTCTATTTGTTCCAGCGGTGGAAATGCCGAAGGTCTGGAGGGCCGCACGGAGGAGACGCAGTTCCCGACAGCAAGCGCGTTGCGGCAGTCACCCCTGATGCAGCATTGCCCTCTGCGAGGAGCTCCCAAGTGTCCTCCTGCTTCAAAGAGGTGCTTGTTCTTACTAAATGATAATTTTTACTGTGGGCCGGTTCGACCGGAGTGATACTTACCAGGAGGGAAAAAACCTTTTAAAAGGTTGGCAACGCACTTGAAACTCCTCGAGTGTTGCGGGTGTCCATGGGCGACGGTAATCGCTTACCATCAGGCGATGCGTCTGCTCGTTTGACCCCCTATCCCATAAAGAAAACAGTCTAATGTAATATCAGGAAATTCAGACTAGATTAAAGTTTAATTGTCACAAAGACGTTAAAGCAAGTTAAGCTTTAGACGGATAAAGATTTACAAATACTCTAGAGCAAATAAGAAAACTCAATCAGATTCAGCTGGATATCGAAGTTATAGCTAGCTATTAAGTTTTAACCTTCACCCAATACGATAGTTTAAAAAAATAAGTTCTGTATTTTGTCCAGATACCGCACCCACGATGGCACCTGCAATAACATCAACCGTCCACGATGGGGAGCCACCATGACCCCTGTGCAGCGATTCCTCTCACCTTCCTACTCCGACGGGCTTCAGGCTCCTCGTATATCAATCTTCGGCTCCAAGCTCCCTTCAGCAAGAGAAATCAGTTCAACCATACATGAAGACAAGAACGCTGAGACCTTGGGGGTGACGCACCTGTTGATGCAGTGGGGGCAGTTCGTAGACCATGATGTAACGTCATCGTCGCAGTCAAGAGGCTTCAATGGATCAGTTCCAAGATGCTGCAAGGACGGAGGAAAGGATTTTGTGCCAAAAGAGTTTATGGTAACAATTTTTAACGATGCATTACAATATTTCATATTTTCCCCATTTTTATTACTAACTAGCCTTTACCCGCCGCTTCGCTCACCTGAAGCTATAGTAGGATTAGAAATGGACTCCAAAAATAATTTCAAAAAACTAACAGTGATGATCTCTTCTTTGTACGGGCCTATACATCAGAGAGGGCAAGCTGTATCTCAGGATCCGATTAATTAATTGTGATAAGTTCACCAGGTTTTAAGTTAACTTCCCAAAAAACTCCTGAATATTACTGTTAGAAAGTATATGCTTACTTTCTAACAGTAATATTCAGGAGTTTTTGCTCCAACCCGTAACAAACATAGCTTTTTTACAATTTTATAATTATAATAGTAGAGAAGATTAATTTCGACCACGGGTTCCGAATCGCCGTTTTCCAGGTTAGTTGCAATACCTGGCTCTTGTTTACAAAAGATGTGAGCAGAGATATCTGAGCCTAAAAACTTCTTTTTCATAAACATCTTTTGCAAAAGGACTTCCCAAAAAACCGTATTATTTCATTATCTTCGAATTTTAACAGAACTCAATTCCACAGCATCCAGAATGCTTTCCAATCGCGGTGCCAGCATCGGATCCGTTCTACGGTCCTCGTGGCGTACGTTGCCTGGACTTCGTGCGCTCCTCACCAGCTCCGCGCGACGACTGCGCGCTGGGCTGGCGGGAGCAGCTTAACCAGGTGTCAGCTTACATCGATGGATCACCGCTATACGGGAGCTCCGCCAGGAAGTCAGACCAGCTGAGGCTGTTTAGGAATGGTGAGTAGTATTAGCGAGCATACTGATTATATCTTGATGACTCATAAAACCGTTAATGCACTATATTTTTCTTCAAATCTCTATTGTTAGCCTGTAGTCTTTTTCTGAACACTGCGTGGCATTCAATTGGTCTTCCAATAACCGTAATTACGATCAAAGAGAAAATTGGCATTATTCTAGACTTTGTACACAGATCGGGGTTAGCACCCATATCCATGAATGGGAATGGATCAGATTAACTTAAAAGAAAGCACGATGGAATAAAGCAAGCACCTATATGCGTTTAGGGTGAGAGGCTGTTTGTTTGTTTTCAGAAATATATATCTGTTAAGTATCTATTCTTTATAGTCGTCTATATTTAGCACATTTTTCATGTCTACACTTATGTAATTGGGTAGTTATTTGACTTCTAAGACAACTCTAAAAATAGGTCCACGCAAAACCAGGATAGCATTAAGAACATCTAAATTATTTTATAAATCGAATCATTGCTTGAATACCATAGGTATGCTGCAATACGGTCGTGTGCAGCAGCGTCGACCGGTACTGCCGCCCGAGAAACGCGACGAGCTCTGTCGCAAGGGCGCCGTGTCCACCGACTGCTTCAAGTCGGGGGACGCCCGGGTCAACGAGCACCCAGGGCTTGTCGCTGCTCATATAGTGTGGCTAAGGCAGCATAACAGGTTAGTTTCTTGGAGCCACAGTATTGTAATATCACAAGTGGTTATTGCGATTGAGAGAACTTCTTCACAACCTTGTGATTCGGCATCAGACATATGTTCCCCGAAAGCTATACTATGGGATACCCACAGCAACAAAACGTTAGGGCAATCGATTATCCAAATTCAAATTCCAAGCTGCTACTGCTAATAAGTCTATTTTCTTTCTTTCTACTGAAGATTTCATTTGATCTGAATTTGTTTTTTAGAACCATCAATAAAAAAGTTAGGTTTCACTAGTTATTTTAGAATTCAAAGTATTGTAGGCGGACTTAATGTTATAGCTTTCTTTATCAGTCGACTTTAGAATTAACTCTTCTTTTCAGGATGGCTCAAGAGCTTGCACATTTGAATCCGCACTGGAGCGACGAGAAGATCTACCAAGAGACGCGGAAGATAGTAGGAGCCATGCTACAGCATATCACGTACAGGGAGTTCCTGCCGATTGTACTAGGTAGGTTGACCACTTCGTTTAAACAAGAACGAAAGAATTTACGCGTTCTGAATTCGATCTGACAATATTGTCTCATCCGGTCCAGTCTATTAGTATCCTATCCGATCTGTATTTCAAATTGAAAAGTCCTGCCTACATTTCTTTCACTTTTCTCGCTGTTCTACAACTTCCTTCCAATTCTTCAAAAAGACATCTAGGACATCCGGTTCACTATCTCAGGGCTCCAGTTCTGGTCTTTTATTACCCAGCAAAAAAAATATATTTCACAAGAACAATGACATGTAAAAGCGAGTACATGTAAAAGTAGTTGCAAACATTGCCACACATAACATCATCTATCGATTTAGGTTCCGAAGTAATCCGTCGCTTCGAGCTAGAGCTGCAAAAGAAGGGCTTCTACAAGGGGTACAACCCCAAGATCAACGCGAGTCCGGCCAGCTCCTTCGGTTCAGCCGCCTTCAGGTTCGGCCACAGCCTCGTGCAGTCGTCCATGGTGCGCTTCGACAAGTTCCATCGCCCCATGAGCAATAGTGAGTACACCTAACCTTCTCGGTTCACAATAACTGCCATAATCTCAAAAAAGGCCGAATTTTCTGTACTGACAAATACATATGGATTTATTTATAAATCCTTCTTTTCCAGATGTGTCCCTTCACAACGAATTGACAAATCCATCCAACATCTGGTCCATCGGCGCAGTAGACCGTTTGCTCCTCGGCATGCTGAATCAGCCCATCAGGAAACGCGACGAGTTCATCACAGAAGAACTAACCAACCACCTCTTCCAGACTCCTAAATTTGACTTCGGAATGGACTTGGCAGCTATAAATATTCAGAGAGGGAGAGACCATGGAGTCCCTCCGTATACTTCATGGAGGGAACCGTGTGGGCTATCAGCTATTGAGGACTTTGAGGACCTGCTGAGGGTGATGCCAGCTAGGGCTACGAGGAAGATGAAAGCTTTGTACAAGTGCGTATTTTTATGAGTTAAAAATTAGTTCAACCAATTTAAAATTAATAGCGAGTTAAAATCATACATATTTTTATTTTCTAGCAAACCTTAATCGTTATCTGAAACAGTCACCTTTTAGTAGTACCTTTGTCATACCTGATCGTAAAAACTACAAATTATACGGATAGTCAGACGATCTTGTATAATAATACTACTGATATGGACTCTATGAAGGATTCTCCTAATTTATGTTTTCTCTATTCACCCCTTCGACATATTTAATTCAAAATACGTGTATTATAGGCATGTGGACGACATAGACCTGTTCACAGCGGGTATGGCAGAGAGGCCGGTAGTGGGTGGTCTGGTGGGGCCAACGTTTGCCTGCATCATTGCGCAGCAGTTCGCTAACCTCAGGAAAGGAGATCGCTTCTGGTAAATTTTCAATTAATAAAAACTAATTTTCTTCTATTATTTTTACAATCTATTAAATACAGTTTAAAAAATCCTGTAATTTTAACGACACAGTCAAACCGGAACAAAGAGGGTGAATGTGATAATGAGTAATTATGGATGACATGATAACGAATGAACTCTTTCAAAAGAGACTCGAAGTAGAGCCATGATGAAAATTAAAAGAGAAGTAGATAGGTAGAAAGAGAACGTAGTACTCTACCTCCCAAAAATATTGTAAAATATAAATAAATTTACTTTCAGGTACGAAAACGGAGGCTTTGACTCGGCATTCACACCAGCGCAAATACAACAAATACGCAGGATCTCATTCGCGCAGGTCCTCTGCCGCACCCTGGACAACATTGACACAGTCCAGCCTTTCGTGTTCCTCTCCCCTGACAACCCTGACAATGACAGGATATCCTGCCAGAACGGACTACTCAACAACTTCGATCTGTCACCCTGGATTGAAATAGACTCCGAATCTGATAATGACATAAACAAGTCTGAAAAAACTTCTCCGAGACCAATGAAGAAACCGACTAGTACACTAAGACCTTCAACAACTGCAAGGGCTGAACCAAAAGGTCCTATAAAACTTAATAAAAAGAATATTGAAAATAATGCTACTGTTACTCAAAATATGACTATAGAAAGTTTGACTAAAGAACACCCAACTGAACTTAACGTGACAGAACTAAGTAAAGACAATGACAATGACGAATTCAAACTAACTTTGACTAATGACATGTCTGGCTTGACTTCTAAACCTGACACAACGACTAAACCGACTGTGACTCGACGTGACGTACTGATTGATGACAAACTTGACTTCAAAAACAAAAGCCGACGATTTGACGACTTTAAAATTGACTCTAGACGACGACCGTCGAATAAATATGACGAATATGACTATGAAGACGATGAAGACACTCACCAAGTGCAGTCAGTTGTTATAAACAACGTTGCACATAAACGACCACAATATAACAGACCAAATAACAGACCAGTGATCACAGTGACAGAGAACATTGACAAATATACTTACCTAATAAACTATGTGCCGAGACCGACCGAGTCTTGGCGACAGACGACTAGAAGACAAACTACTGGGAGACCTGTATCTGACAGAGACGTGGTCAAAGTGACCTATCAAACTTATGACGACACTTACCGAAGACCGAACAAACCATACTACTATAACAGACAAGATGACCGACCAAACAACTACAGGTACAACCGACCGACCCACACGACCAAATACAACTATCCTTCTTCCGCTAGATCAAATGACGAGACTAACACTGATAAAAACCAAATAATTGACAAATCTGACAAGAAACCAGAAACATCAACTGACTTGCACAAACTTGTGACTTTCGGGTACGTCGGTACTTACAAAGGTGAAGCAAGTACTGAGAAAAGTGTGAAAATTGAGAAAGACGTGACTGACAAAGCGACTAACAGACAGAAAGCAGAAACTGTAAGCAAAGACTTTTCGACTTTTGACTTGACTGATGACAAGAACATGAAATTATCAACTTTTTACCTATACGAGACCGCGACTAAACCTTACTTACAAAGACCGACAAGACGCAACGACGATATACCAATACAGACTAATAAATACTACTACATTAAAAATGTTCTTCACAAATACTCTGACTCTGACAAAAGTACTCCTAGTCCTACAAATAAAGAAGATAAGAAGGTGACTGTAGAAGATAACATCAGCAGTCCTGATAACCATGAGATAGAAGAGCGGTCTTCAATTGATAAGATGGCTTCGCTGGAGGATATAGAAGGGAAGCCGAAGAGTCAAGATCGACGTAAAAATAAACCCACAGGTCCGGCCAAGACTCCCTCTGTGGCTTTCCAAGTTATACCCAGTGAGAACAGGTAAGTTTAGCGACTAATAAAATAATCTTCTTATCTTACATATAATAAGAATGTAAGTGAGCCGTGTCTGTACATTGCTTATATTTACAAAAAAACTAATTTGGGGGACTCAGCATCGGTAACACAATCCATTTCTATTATTTTTGGAACTTTTGTCTGTCTGTTTGTCTGTCGGTTTGTCTGTCTGTTTGTCTGTCGGTTTGTCTGTATGTTTGACCGCGCATCAAATGATAACTACTGAAGAGATTTGGAGGAAGTGGGCAGGAATTCATAGCCTGTTTCTTGGATTAACGTTTAGGCTATTTTTAATTCAAATCGGTTCTCTCTATCAAAAGTTATTAACATTTTAACCATTGAAAACGCTGAATTTTAAAAATAACCATTGAAGTCAATTTATTTTTCAAGTAATTCTGTATTAGACTAGCACGGATCAAAAATTATAACAGAATCAAGTAATAAAATTAAAAAATACACTTAAAGGGACTAAATAAGATAAAACAAGAAAATAACGTAGATCAATCAGAAACCATTATTGTGACCAGGAATTGATTATTAGTACAGTTATTCTAACTCTACTTACACAGGGAATCACGGGGCGTACATAGGATTTATCCAGCGAGCACAAGCCGGTGTAAAAACTAAATATTTGAGTAGATTATAGAAGTAAACAAAGAATGACATCTTATTTTCTAGCGGACTAACACGACATCGTTATTACCTCAATGAAATTTGATTCGATAACAGGTGTCATTTTGAGTTGACAATTTTGACAATTATTGTTTGACAAATTGACAAATTTTTGAAATTAAGTAATTTATAGGTCAGAAACACGGTATTCAGAGGTCAATGGCGCTAAGTGTATTACAAATATGGAAAATCAAATTTTTCGAGGTGGTTAGTTGAAACTTGGAGAGGACAACGTCTCTCAGGTCAGCTAGTATTATATATATAAGCGGCGGTAGCCTAATGGCTAGGGCGTCGGACTTGCGATCATGTGGTTGCCGGTTCGAACCCCACCCATTGCACTACCGACGTGAACCCACTCGTAACACAAGCATTTAGCTTAGCACGAGGGGTTAACAAGAATAATAGTAATGTGTGACCCACATTGTTAGTAAGCTTTTTAAAAAAAAAAATATTCAACATACATAACATACGCCTGTATCACGCCTGTATTCCCCGAAGTGTTAGTCAGAGGTGTACTGAGGTACACCCACAGTTCGCCGGTATGTTTAGGTCCCATGTAATAGGGGTGAGCCTATTGCCATTAACCGGGCACAAATTCCAAACTCCGAGCTGCTACTGAGAATTTCATAGAAAAACCCAATAACACTTTCCTCGACCTGGGAATAGAACCCAAGACCTCTAGCGTAGCGGTCGCACTTGAAACTACTAGACTAACGAGGCAGTTCAATATTCTATATATCATCACGCTATGCGGACGAAGTCGCGGGCAGAAGCTAGTTCTATAATAATATATTATATATAAAATGAATGATTGGAATGCCTCCTCATTCAGAGAAAAATAACGATGTGGTGATCTTTGGTCATTGTTGTTGACAATTAAAAATGATTTAAAGGTTTTATAATAATGTATTAATTGAAAAATATATAGTACCTACCTACATTCAACAACAACACATAATAGCCCAATAACCCATCAAGTTGGTTGTTGAATAGTTGGTAAAAGCAATATTTAATTTAATAGAGAAATATTATGAATTCAGTCATCAAAAGATTAAAATAATGAAACTATTTCATAAGGTCAGCACACAGGCTCCTCCGAGCTTAAACCCACCCCTTGGCTAACTAATATACCAGCTGTAAATAATACAAGACATTGCGCCTAAAAATCCCGCACGCATTTTTTTTCAGTGCATCGCAATGGGCGGTTTACGAAGAAAACGTGAATCTTCCAGAACAACACACGATGCCACCCATCGAGACGGACCCATACGCCCTGAAAGAAATACCCACGCCCATCAGCTTCAATACCTTAAGGAGACGAAGACCAGGAATCGGAAGGCATTGATGGATATTTAGAAATCTTGCCTGTATACAAATAATAGTTACATAGACTTATAAATAGTTGAAAAATGATTTTAGACATCGTGTCAACGGGTCAACCCAAGTGTGATAGATACTTTTGGACGCCAATAACTTTTGAGGGGATGAATTTTAAAACCTAAAAACAATTGGTGTCTTGGCAATTTTTATTGTGACCTTACTTTTGACTTGGTAGTTTAGTTTGGTACTTACTACAAGTTTGAAACTTAATTCAAAATATGGTTTGTTATGTTATTGACGCCAAAAGTAAGGTCGTGTAGTCGGCTTTTGTTTGTATGAGTTATGACGTGACTTTTTAATGCTAGAGAAAATGACGAAGGAACTAGACTAGACTGATTTGATAACTATTCATAGACTAGAATATTGACTAAACAGACATAAGTAGGTACGACTGAAAAGGTTTACATGCAAAATGTTACTAAAACAACATACATTCAAATAGGCAGTGATAACGACCTCTTTTTAACTATATAATGTAGGTAATTGGATATACCGAAAACATTATTGACTGACTTAGTTGACATACTTTAGTTACCTACTGACTGTAACTATGTCGCTGGTATAAAAAACTGACTAACAAATGGATCTACGGATTTTAACGTTATATTTTTGACTGAATTTGAAATTGACTTATTTTACTTTTGACTTGATTTGATGATTGACTGTAGGGAATGCCTTGACGAAAACGACGATGTTGATTGAAGTACATACCTACTGACAAAACTTGACTGACAATAACCGATTAATTTGACTTTTAAAATTGACTTGACTTGGGTAATATGACAATAACTTTCATGACAAAACATGCAACTTTGACATCCATACCACTGACGAATGACGAATAATGACTACAAGACATGGTAGGTAATGATCACTTCTTTGACGTATACTACTCACAACAATTGTGTATAAATATTGGAAAATTATATTACCTACTTACCACTTTATGTATAAATTCAAATGACATGAAACCTACTATTACAGATCACAGCAACATAACATGACATTACGGACACTGGACTGACTGACTACTGAACTAATTACATTACGAGTTTAAAAAATTAATGTCGGATGATTTGGAGTTTGTTAATTTGACTATAAATGACAACTAAAAACTTGAACAAAATGCAATTTATTGACTATGATTATATTATATGACAAAATCGACTTAAAAGATTAAATATTTAACGCATTATACTATTGACAATATGACATTTTTAAGATCTCAACATGACTGCAATGACAAAGTTAAAGGAATATAATATAATGACTGACGCACACTATATGACTTAAGACTGTTTAAATTAATATTTAGATTAATAAATATATTTTCGTATTTATAATAGGTATTATATCTAGGGAATATAAGTAAATTGTCACAATAAATCTTAAATAAATGTGGTTTATCTCCATTTAAAGTGGTCGAATTGTGTAAAAATGCATGAAATCTACTACCACCGCAAAATGAGTTTTGAAAGCATGAGCTTTAAGATAAAAATGGCATTAAAATAAAACTACTTTTTATCTAACGGATTTTATTATTATATATTATTTAAATCTCGGACTTCGGATCCTTTACAACGGTACATTTCGATAAAATTTGTGGAGTAGTTTTATTTCAATACTTAAATAAAATACGCGAGTGTCAAAAACCAGGTATAATCCCAATTCATTCAAATCCAACAAAGGTGACTAAATCTACACCCTGTATAGTTATTTTTTTATAGAAAGTAGTTGTTTTAAGTACCTACAATTTATTTCTTTACGTACACATCGCATTTTGTTATAAATACTTAAACAACACATTAGTATAATTTGTTCAGTTTTGAGTGACAATTGGAATAGACTCACTATTTTCCTGATTATGAGATAATATTGTGAATAAATTATAAATATAAATAAACTGGCTTTTATTCAGTGTTAAAATGACGCTACATATTACATACATTTAGCTCAAGCTAGTAATAATACAGAAAAATACACTAGTGGTTCTGGATTCAATCCCCTAGGTCGAGCAGTGCTATAGGGTTTCCCTTGAAACATAAAATATAATGTTTTATTCAATAACAGTTTCCTGTCAATAACTTTGAAACAAGACTGACCAGTCAGTTGAGAAATTGGTGTTCACTGTTTATCAATAAAAAAGATGATAGTGTACACACAGTACAGTTAACAATTGATTACATTTCCGATTCACAAGCAAACAAAAAGCCATTTGAGAGTTTCTGAGAATCATTTTATACTTAAAACTTACTTGATCAAAAGATACATATGAAAAAAAACTCTAGGACTCATGGTGGCTTAGAGGTCACAGTGTCTGGCGTACCTAGCCAGAAGACGCAGGTTTGAATCCTGCCGCAAGTCGAATATTTCCTTCATTAAATAAACTTTATTATTCTATTTCATACATAAAAATATTTACAGACAGTTGTTTTTCGTGATAAATTTAGTAAGAAATGATAATGGTTTTAGCCAATTGACATTGGTTTTGTCAGCCTTTACTAATTACAGTTTACAGGATACAGATTTTTAATGTACATTTATAAATAATTTCTATACAAGTAATAAATAATAAGTTACAATTGTCGATTATTTTAAATGTTTTATATGATTCAGATCTTTAATGCAATATGGGTAATGAAATAAAAATTCTGTCAGTAGAACTGAACATTGATTAACAATAGGTAGATCAAAAATAATAATAATATTACTTATTTCAATTACTTTTTAATCTCGCTCTGGGTAAAACTGTACTAGAGTTTTAATCATCTCTTGAGCTAGTTCAGGAGTACTAGCACACAATACTCTACGGGACTGCAAATCTAGGGGTCCTCCAGCAGGGTCTATGCAGACACCACCAGCCTCTGTCACCAGAATGCTACCAGCTGCAATATCCCAAGCATGGATTCCAAACTCAAAGTAAGTATCAGCCCCTCCTAAGGCTACCATAGCCATATTCAATGCTGCAGAGCCCAGAGCCCTCAGCCCATGTGCTACACTAATAATATTTTTGTAGTTCTCAAACACAACTCTGCACCTCTCTTCTTCTCTGCTTGTACCAAGCTCAAACGCAACTAACGCAGAACTCAGCTCTGCAACTTGAGATACATGTATTTGTTTGCCGTTCAGGAATGCGCCCTTACCTTGCTTTGCGGTAAACAATTGCTCGAGGTTGGGGTTATAGATGATACCGGCGACGCACTCCTTGTTGATGGCAAGACCAAGGGATATACAGCAATGGGGGAATCCGTGCACAAAGTTAAGTGTTCCGTCAACTGGGTCTATGATCCACGTAGGGGCGTCAGTCAGCTCAAACTTAGCTCCATCAGCGACAGATTCCTCACCAATAAACTTATGTGTCGGGAACAGTTTTGATAGACCACCAATCAACGTCTCTTCTACCTTTTTATCTATTTCAGTTACAAGGTCAATATCACAGGACTTATTCTCAAAGACTTTACATCCATTAACGTGTTCAGTTATAAGGCTTCCAGCTGATTTAACGAGTGCCAATGCAGCCTCAAAGTAATTGTCTATTGCGTCCATTTTTATTTAGTGAAAACTTACTTTTACGGTTAAGGTTAACGGAAACTGCTAACTAGTCTACTGTAACTCTCTGGGTAGTTACTGAAATACTGACCGATAAGATAATAAATCCGTAATAAATCAAGACTAGCCACCAACGAGTCTTATTATTTTGACAGTTTTTTACAATTGTGAATTGTCAAAAGAAAACATGACATATTGAAACTGACATTTTGGAGTTTAGGCGGGAAAATGTAAAGTGCACGTTGTCGATTTTATATTATTTTTCAAAACTTGAATTTCTCCGAAGTTTGATGTGTAATTATGGTGGATAATTAACCATTAAGTGTTCGTGAACGTGTGAGAGTGTAGGCAAATGATATAAAATTGAAAATCGTGACTTATTGGGTTCACACCTAAACTCCATCGAAGCCTCAATAAAGTTTCTACCGTTACCGTAGAAACTTTATTGAGGCTTGGATGGAGTTTAGGAGTGAACGACTTAACTGTGGTCCCTCACAGCCGCAATTGAAAGATAAAAATATTACTGAAACAAATAAATCAATTGTTTCTTTTTCTACATAATTTTTTAGTAAGTCTCAAAGCATTTTGTAATAAAGAAATAAATAAAAAATATCGACGCAATTTGAAGATACCGATAATTGAAAGTGGTCCCTCAATCCTCACATCCAACAACATTTGTGCGTGCTCTAGCTGCTAGGCGGGAGGGAAATCAGACAATCTAGTGTGCTTAAATTTTAGTAGAAATTTTCTACTAAATAATAGGCATCTTAAACTGTGCATTTCTTTCCTCTTAGCTGAAATAATATACATTTTTTAATTCTATGAAAATAGATGGAGTAGTGTGAAATTGACATGAAATTTTCTACTAAATAATAGGTCTTAAGCTGTGCATTATACATATTTTAATTCTATGAAAATAGATGGAGTAGTGTGACCACACAATGAAACAATTATAAAATAAAATAAACGTTAATTCCATTATTTTCGGATTCTATAAAATCAGTTCACACGCACATGGTTTTGCGTCGTTCCGGAATGTACGGCATGGAAGCTCTTCTCATGCAGCGTCAGCTCAGATGGTGTGATGGACACGTCTTTCGCATGGATGACTGGCGATTACCCAAAGCTGTATTTTACTTACTACGGAGATTGCAGAGGGTAAGCGGAGGCACGGCGGTCAGCATCTGCGCTACAACAAGGATGTGTTCAAACGTCACCCTAACGCTTGCTCTATTGACCCTACAAGTTGGGAGATCCTCGCGGCAACGAGGTCCTCATGGCGCTCTACCATCTACACCAAAATTAAATCTTTTGAGGAAAACCGGCTCGAAACACTTGACTACAAACGTCAATATCTAAAAAGTAGACCCAAGCCCTCCTACACATACACGTACAACTCACAAGGCCAACTCACTTGTGATAGCGTAGATCATGAAACTCTACTCCTTAAATTAGAATATTACGGATTTAAAAAAAAATCTATAAATCTAATAAAGTCGTATTTGCAGGATAGAATTCAGAAAGTTCAGATAAATGGGGTTAAATCATCTGGCTCGAAAGTAAAAATAGGCGTACCACAGGGCTCAATTTTAGGGCCGTTCTTGTTTTTGGTCTATATAAATGACCTACCTTACATGTGTCAGAAGGGATCTCAGATTGTGTTATTTGCTGATGATACTTCATTAATCTTTAAACTAGATAGACGCTTACCCAAAGTCGACGATATTAATAACGCTCTTCTCAAGGTGCATGAGTGGTTCACAGTTAATAACTTAGTATTAAATGGGCAGAAAACTAAATGCATAAAATTTACCTTGCCAAATGTAAACAGTGGAACTCATGACGTAATATTAAATAATGAGAAACTTGAATTCATTGAGGAAACTGTATTTCTAGGAATCAAACTTGACTCAAAACTTCAATGGGGTCCACACATTAGGACTTTAGCAGGACGCCTGAGTTCAGCTGCTTATGCAGTAAGAAAAATCAGGCTACTTACAGATGTAGAAACCGCGAGACTGGTCTATCATAGCTACTTCCACAGCATAATGTCTAATGGAATATTACTTTGGGGCCGCGCTGCAGACATTGAGTCAATTTTTATATTGCAAAAAAGAGCAATAAGAGCCATTTATAATTTGCGTAGTCGTGATTCTCTTAGACAACTTTTTAAAGAAATAAATATCATGACAGTGCCGTGTCAATATATTTATGAAAACATAATGTACGTTAGAAAAAATTTACACCTACATACGAAAAAATGTGAAGTACATGAGTATAATACGAGACATAAAATGAAATTAATGCAGCCACTGTTTCGTCTCGCTAAAGTCCATAGCTCTTTTATGGGGTACAGTGTCCGTTTCTATAACAAAATTCCAGAGTTAATCTTAAAACTCCCAGAAAATAAATTCAAAACATTTGTAAAGCGTACCTTGTGCAGGCAAGCTTATTACAAATTAGAGGATTATCTTGTAGATAAAAATGCCTGGAAAACTGCTGGTCCAGCTCCACAAGTTCATTAGTCACTTGATATGATATAATTTTTTACACATTCCTATCTATACCTACTTATCTATATTGTGCCATTGTTACTAATTTGTTATTACAATGCAAAAATTTGACATGCTTTGCAATTTTATACATTTTATCATATGACATGTAATATAATTATTGTTATTTATTATTTATATGATCATAAATTGTCTGTAAAATGTGAGTATCAGGTAGGCTATGATGTTGCATTTATTTATTACCTGTCGTTTAAACGTATATCAAGCCTGTTGGTTGCATAGTAGTCAGAGCATGTCATGCTCACTAAGAAGTCTTGCTGATGGTGGCGTTGTGTGTCGGGTCGTTTTATTCCCTACAACATGGTTGAGTCAGACGACGCTGACACACACGTCATGCTCGTGAACGGGCGCCGTCTGTCGGGACTGGTCGGCTCTTGACATGCTATGGTAATCACTTTTCTTTTCTTTGGAAGGCAATTGATCGTAGTTTATTAAATTCAATTGTGATCAGCACATCAAGCTGCATGATTCTCACATTATAACAACTAAATTGTAAAATAAATCAATGTTATAATCTTTGTTGAAAGGAGTATCTATGGAGTTTCTTGCCGGTTCTTCTCCATAAGACCCACTATTTGGAACCGCGCACCTAGTTTTTGACATTTCAAAAGTACCTGTATTACTGGTCTAATTGAAATAAAACATTTGACTTTGACTTTGATACAATATTCAAGACAAAGTTCGGTCTAGCGAGTCACATAAGGGCGCTCATGCTAAAAATAAATAAGTATATAAATAGATAAAATTAAAAAAAACATAGGGTCGCCGTCATCGAAAACGATGAGGACTATATATATCTCAGACCTTTAGATCAAACGGAACCGGATATACAGTGTTGAGAATTTTTGAAATCGGCCCAGTAGTTTTTGAGCCAATTCGCTACAATCTTTCCTCTTTATAATATTAGTATAGATTATTTTATTCCAGTAGGGGAAGGTCGAAATCTATCTTGGTTCAATAAGAGTTAACGGCATTGTCATGATTAAATTAATTAATAATACAGTTTTCAGTTTCGTGTATTTCCATAATATGGGTTCAAATAACAAATTAAATTAAAAATTAAAAAAAACCCCGACACAAAAATAAACCTGAACACTATAAAAAGAAAAAAATAAACTTGAAATTATAACCCTTCGTAAGTACGTATGAAGTTTTTTGACTAAATTTTGTCGCGTCGGGGGACCGCTCTCTAATTATGTGAATCCTTTCCTTTCCTTTTGCTTCCCGAACGTGAATCGCGCGAAATCAGAATTGATGTGGATGGCGCGTACATCGCCGCGACGCGCGGGAGGGTGTAAAGTGGGCGGAGCGTAACATATTCAAGTTTGGCGACCCGAGCGGGCAGACACGCGAGAGCTAGAGAGCGGTCCCCCGAATCGACAAAATTTAATCAAAAAACTTCATACGTACTTACGAAGGGTTATAATTTCAAGTTTATTTTTTTCTTTTTATAGTGTTCAGGTTTATTTTTGTGACGGGGGTTTTTTTAAATTTTTAATTTAATTTGTTATTTCACACTTTTTGTAGGGACTCCTTAGTTATTTTGTTTAATTTCTTTTATTTTCTTGCGTTTTAAGATCCAGGTAATTTAGTGTTTAATTAGGTATTTTCTTCGTTTAGTTATTCAACTTTTGTACAATTATTTCATAGCTATTAGATATCTTATATCATAGTGTATAGTATTCTACTTATCAAGCCCTTTCATTTGATACCTTTATTGAGGGAGTAGTGAAAAAACATAATAAATTCACCATTTCGTGGAGGCGGCCATCTTGGATTTGAAATTTTTCATAGTGTATAGTATTCTACTAGTCAGGCCCTTTCATTTGATACCAATATTGTGGGGGTTGTGAAAAAATATGTAAACCGCCATCTTGTGGCGGCGGCCATCTTGGACCGATTTTCATCAAACATAGCTAAGAACACTCCCCACTTATTCACCTTTCAAACAAAAAAAACAAAGTCAAAATCGGTTCATCCATTCGGGAGCTACGATGCCACAGACAGACACACACACACACACACACACACACACACACACACACAGACAGACACGTCAAACTTATAACACCCCGTCGTTTTTGCGTCGGGGGTTAAAAATTAAACAAATTATATAAAAATCATGAAAAATTGTTTAATTGGCATGCCAACTGATAACTTGTTACAACCTATGGCCAATTTTACAATTATCAATATTGTTAATAATTAAATATAATATTTATGTAAAATAAGTTTATGCTTCAATGTTTACTTACATTTAAATTTTATATTATTATTCGGAAAACTATAATAATGAATAAAAAAATGGTCATGAAGACTGGTAAATAATGATAAAAAATGCTCGCACGATACAAGTAGGCCTCTGTTACAAGAGACTATTCCAATCCATTTTACGTATTAAGTCGATAATAAAGAAAACTTAAGGCCACAATTTATTACTACGAGTCTTACCTAAGTCTATAAGAGCAAGCCATTCTAGCGCAAACCCTCGCCTGCCGACACAAATAATACCGTTTTGTATTTTATGTAAACAAATTTACATGACACAACCCGTCAGGTGTATTTACATTCAAGATGTTACTTTACGGAGATGGTAAGGGACATATTTTATTGTTAAACACTTAATATAGAATGTGACGGCGCGTCGTCAATTTGCCCAAAACCGTCTCGTAGCAAAACATGTGCAGCTCAGAATTTCAACTTTTTATTTGAGTGATTTTTAAGAAATATTGTATTTTGTGCTCAATATAATTTCCAAAAACTGAGCAAGCTGCGTGGGCTGAGTCAACTGGCTAGTGAGCTGAGCAAGCCGTCACACCCCATCACATTAAAAGCTCACATGTTTACTTAATAACTATCATTAAAATTTGTATGGCAACTAAGCGCTCAGTGAATCACACTGATTATAATTATTTACATTGTATAGATGAAAGTGACAACCGAGCTCGCTCTACAAACTGAGTCAAACAAGTCAATTGTTGTAAAAATAATTTATGAAGTACACATATTATATTATACTCAGTTTTAGTTGAGCGCGCCCAGCGCACATGGTTGATAGAAACAATCGGCACAAAAAGTACAATTGATTATGAGGGTAGTCAAATATCGCAACAACAGTCTTTGTTATTCAGTCGCGTTTTAAATGCAATTATCAAACAGAGTAAGTAATATTTTGCCACATTTTAATAATACTTTAAAAAAATTTCATTACGAATATCACCCAATGAGTAATTTAACAATCTACCCGTCCGACTTTGTCTGGGCAAAGTGAAAATCTCGATTGTTAGGAATGTATAGTTTAATACTGGGATGGGGTTTATCACCAATTGCTATTGTGTTTCAGAGAATCGACTGTTTAAATGCAATATTTTTTTAGTGTAAATTGAGCACCCGCGTTTTTCAGTAGTTATTCTAGACGTACGAATGTGTACACCAGTGTTAACGTGCACATTATGAGGCACAGGTTGGCCGCTACTTGTAACACCATGCTTATTATTTATCTTGCGTTTATAAAAATATATCCTCGTATAAGTTAGCGTACATATTCATACACCTAAAACGGAAAAAAATGTACTCAAAATATTTCATAATGACAATAGAATTTCACGTACATATATAATATTATACAATGAAAGAAAACGTATATTAGATACAAAAGCCTATGCGTTCTCAGCTGTTCGCTATATCCATACATTAACTCGATTTACATTGACTCAAAATCCACATACTTACAATCGTAAGTTTGTAAAGTTTATGTACAAGTTTCGATCACATTCGGGTCAGTTTAATGTGATATACAATGTGAACACGGGTTTATATAATAATAACCCACACCGACGATTTTATATACAAAAATACGATTGTAGATCGACATAGCTACATGTAAAAGCGTTTATGAAGATACACAATCTTCAATAGTTAAGTACGTCAATACAGTTGAAGAAAGATCAGTTATATAGAAAAAATAACAATAAATTTCCAAAAATAACTACTTAACCTACGGTCAAAAAGTCACTAAATTCAAAACTTAATCACATTTGACATTATTTATTATTTAAATAGGAATACTAGTCACACGTGTGGCATTTGACTAATATTCATGTCTACCCTCAAAGCAAGCTACATGTTTGTGAGTGGGTTTACCACAATAGTTAAACGATGGGACTCCAATTGACATCTTTAGTGTCAAGGGTTGGGCTACTGTGGCTTATTTAAAACGCTTGCATTTTGATGATAGTTTAGAATGCTTATTGATTTAAATTTTAAAAGAGCGTATAACCTCTCATCAGCTATTACATGTAGCCATTGGTGGACATAACGTGACGTCACCGCTAAGCCGTGAGCGCCACAAATCGCCGACCGCATGGCCGCCGCTATGCAACAACCTTCACTGTTATGGCTATGACCTAATAGAACAGCTTCATACATCACCTTACACCTCGTCCTACGCTTATGGATCGCGGTACTGTTGCGAAAGCGTGTTGTGAGATGATGTATTGTGCTGTTTATCTAAGCGAAAATTATGTGGAAAAATGATTTCGTGATATCGTTTTCGCAATAAGCCATAACAAATGTGGTCGTCTTTAGTTAGCGAGAAGCCTTTCAAGTGAACGCAGTCAATGATGCTGCATCATTCGCGCGAGTGTGATGCGGCAGGATCGTCCGGTTCCCTGGAGGTCCGCGGGGGCGGCGGGGTCGGGCGGTGCGGGGCGCGGCGGGCGGTCGCGGGCGGGCGCTACTCGACGCTGTTGGTGGTGTCGTTGACGTCATCGTAGGACTCGTCGCCCGAGCCGGCGCCGGCGCCGGGCGCCAGCGACGAGCGCTTCATGCGGGACGAGGACGACGCGCCCGACAGACCGATGCCGCCGCCTTGCCGCCTACAACATACACCAACACGGTTATAATGGAACATCACTATAAATTGTCAAACCAACTAGAGAACATTTCTGATTCTTTTTTGACCAGCTCGACTTTCTACTATTTTTTTGTTCTATAAACTATAATTTTTTGGTCAATAAGTTGAATAATCCTCAAAAATATTCTCGGCTCTCAATAATTTCTTAAAAAAAAGACGTCACAGTTATTAGAAGCTACATTAATTAAACCCACGGCGAAAGTCCAACTCCTGTAAACTTATGAACTCACGAACTCACACTTATGAACTAACAAACACATCCTAGCTTAGCTGAAATGGCAGGAATATTAACAATGCATACTAATGAACTACGTGAAATAAATTTTATAAGTATGTACATATATATATATATATATATAAGTATTCTTCATCATATTAACGCTAGGATTATGTTCTACATAATAATATTAGGATTAAAATTATCAATTTCGAATTGAAATTACATAGGTAAGTATATTTTACACTATTTTATTTATTTGGTAAATATTTCCGGCGACATAAAACTGGATTCATATCGAAATTCTAATTTCAAAAATAAGCATACCTATAGAGATATTTTCACAAGTTGCTAATATTCCTTGTAGGACAACACAATGATAGAGTGAAGTTGTTTTCGAATGATATCAAACTATTCACATTCATTCATTCAATGATAAAGAGTGAAGATATGCAAACACGAAACCAATCAGTAGTTATAAGCGGTTGTCCAAATTCCACATGTATTATAAAAATATATTTATTTAGTATTTTGGTTTGTTGGTGTAAACCTGGAGCAATTTCAATTTAGATGTGCGTGATGTTATAATACATAACTGTTGCCGCAGTTTCACTCGCATACAAAAGGAGTTTTTAGGGCTCAAGGTAGCCTATATTCTTCTTCGAGGTACAATATATCTCTCTATACGACAAATCATGAAAATTGTTTTTTTTTTTTTATGTGATAACAGGCAAACGAGCAGACGGATCGCCTGATGGTAAGCGATCACCGCCGCCCATGGACACCTGCAACACCGGAGGAGTCACAAGTGCGCTGCCGGCCTTTTAAAAGGGAGTACGCTCTTTTCTTGAAGGTTTGAAGGTCGTATTGGTCAATGGTTTAGGCATGAAAACGTAACAAACAGACCGACAGAGTTACTTATACTTTTATAATATTATAAATATGGGTATACAACTATTTTCTATGCGAAGAATACCAATACATTACGTATGTACAGCACAAGTGAATTGAAGTGTATGTAAAAGAATACTGCTTAAAGTATATTTTTACTTTATAGCTAAATAGTTTCTAACTTCTATCCAAAGTATTTTTTGTGTTTATATTCCCTACGAATACTATTCACGCCAGGACGAATGATCGGATCTGGATAAAATTTGGCACAAAAATAGATTATCGTCTATAATTTCACATAGGCCTTTATCCAGGTAGGAACCAGACAAAGTCGCGGACAGAAGCTAGTATAAATATATAAAAAGTCTCATACAAAGCGATTTCGTGTTCATGGAGAGCTTTAGATATGAGTTTTATTTTAGCAAAATAATAAAAAATAAACAAAAAGAAATAATAAACTGCCTCATTAGTCTAGTGGTCCTGAGCGCGACTGCTACGCTTGAGGTCCTGGGTTTGATTCCCAGGTCGAGCAGTGTTATTGGGTTTTTCTATGAAATTCCCAGTAACAGCTCGGAGTTTGGAATTTATGCCCGGTTAGTGGCAATAGGCTCGCCCCCTCTTACATGGAACCTAAACAGCGGCGAACTGTGGGTGTACATTAGTACGCCTCTGCCTAACCCTTCGGGGAAAACAGGCGTGATGGTATGTTATGTTATGTTAAATTCAAATATGGAACGAAGTTTGTATGAAATTATCTGCGACTAATATAACGGATTTTTTCTGGGAGTCGGTGAATGATTGATGAACTGTTCCAGTTTTACACCGCTTAAATCCTCAACACAAATAAATACATTTGTCAGCGTCATTCCCAGCATTAGATCAGTTGGGCTATTCGCTAGCCCACTGTGTACCTGGCGCCGCTGGCTGCGCGTACTGTAGCGTCCTACTCACTCCCACCCTCGCTAGCGTTCTCGTCGTCCGAAAACGACGGCCTAGCGGAAACACAATATCTACATATTTATGGATCTTTCAGCTTAACTTTAAAGAAAAGGGTAATATTTTGAAAATGTTTAAAGGTGAGAAATCTGTCCTATTTTGGCAAATAATGGGGATGCTACTGTTGATTTGGTATCACTAGGAACTAATCGTGAATAATAGATTGCCAAACAGGCCCAGGTCTTTACGGTGTGAGTGTGTGTGTGTGTTTGTGTGTGTGTGTCTGTGTGTTTGTTGTGTGTGCGTGTGTGTGCTCGTGTGGTCACCTGAGCTTGTTGCGCAGGTTGTTGCACTCGCGGGTGAGGGTCTCGTGCGTCTCCAGCATGTCCTCGAGCTCGCGCTGCGCCTTGCGCTTGCCGACCTTCTCGCGCTGGACCTCCTCCTCCACCTCGTCCAGCTGCCGCTTCAACGCCTTCACGCGGACGTTCATCTGAAACAGGGAGACGAGTGTCAAACAGTTTGAACAATGCTCATGTTGTAACTCCTTGTATTTTTGCAATAGAAACAATTTTTAGCCTATCGCTGTTAGGCTAAAGATCTTCACTTCAATTCTCACATTGAGAAGTGTTAAGTTTTCCCCTGAAATTCTCAATAACCGCTCGGAGTTCGGATTTGTGCCGAATAAATGGCAATAGACTCGTCTGCTTTTTACATGAACCTAAACATTCCGGCAAACTGTGAATGTACATTAATTCGAGGAATTCAGAAGGCATGGTATAGCACATATATGACGAAAGACCATTGTCGATTTAAATGAGTAATATAATTGAGTGTCATCTGCATAGATATGATATTTACAGTAATGGAAACATGTAATTATTTCCAGTGCAGTATTTTGGAGGAAATAGTAGAGCAGAAACGGTATCGGAATCCGAATATAAAACACTTCGATTAAATTGTGTTTGAATTACGATTCGAATACAAAATCCAGTCCGCCAGACATTGAAAATGAGTATTTGTTTCTTACAAGTAGTTAGGCCATGTACCTTCTCGATCTGCTCCTTGTACTGGTCGGCGTGCCTCCTCTCCTCGTCCAGCTGCAGCGCCAGCTCCTTCATCTTCTTGTCCAGCTTGCGCGACGCCTTCTGCTGCACCAGCCGCTCGCGGGACTCCGCCTCGAGCTGCTCCTCCAAGTTGGTCACCTTCAGTTCTAGTGACGTGATTATTCCCTGGAGAAATGCATTAGCACGTTAGAATATGGTCTAATATCAAATAATCGCGCTGAACATGTGAGATAATGAACGTGGGATAAAACAAAGGTGTGATGATGATGTGAAAAATTGAGCAACAATGTGTCAGATATACCATCACGGTCTCTTGTCTACAACATACCTTGGTTTTGGTCCTTGCAGCAGTCTCGAGTTCTGCCAGCTTGGCCTTCAGCTCCTTGTTTTGCCGTTCCAGTACCAGCTTGCCACTCTCCAGCTTCTGGGTGGCAGACTTCTCTGTGCCAAGCTCCATCGTCAGCTGGTCGATTTGATTCTGTATCATATTATAAGAAGAGTTAAAAAGTTATTCTTATAACCTATACAAAAAAAGGGCTTAAACTATTAGTTTGAAGTTTTTAAAGAGATTTAATTTGTTGAGAGAAAAAATCTAACCAAAATGAGAACTAATTTTATTGAGTGTAGAATTATAATCACAGAAATTTACGATTGAATCTTTATGATAAAGTTTCAATTCAATATGAATAAATCTCGAAAAAAAAAATGACGTGGTGAAATTGTAATGAATTTGCGTGACGTTATATACCTGTGATTTCCTGAGCCTATCGTTAAGTATTTCGTTGTTGGACTGTTCCTCATCGAGGTCCTCCTCGAGTGCTGCTATCCGCGCCTCCAAACGTTTCTTCTCGTCAATGAGAAGTGTACTCTGTGGAAAAAGAAGTTTGCTTGAATATTTTGCTTGTAAATCTGTGTGAAGTTATTTTACTGTATCAAGGTTAAAAATACAGTCTAAAGGAGTTAATTACTCTATAAGTACGACTGCAAAATAAATTGAAGTGGTAGCTTGATTAATATTGCCAAAAGAAATGGAAAATAGGTTGTGCATGAAGTTGATCTAATTATTTGAGAAGTAAGTGTATATATATGTATGTGTGTAGTGTAGTGTAGTGTACCTTGCTGGCGGTGTTGTTGAGCTCGTCGAGCAGGTCGTCGCGCTCGGCCTCGGCCTGGCGGCGCGCGCGCTCGGCCGCGGCCAGCTCCTCGGCGTGCTGCAGCGCCTCGGCCTCCAGCGCCTTGCCGCGGCGCTCGGCCTCGCGCGCGCCGGCCGCGGCCTCGTCCCGCGCCGCGCGCGCCTCCTCGGCCTCGCGCGCCGCCTCCTTCAGCTGCAGCTGCAGCTTCTTCACTTGCTTCGCCGCATCTTCTTTCACCTGTACCATTATGTTATTGGAAAATTACTTTTACACATACGGGGACATGTAAACTCGGATCTGTTTTGACTTTTTATTCATAAAGACAGTTCATAATTTTCCCTACATTGTAAGATTGACATACCTGGAAATACTACACCTATTTGTTCTATGTTTCTTCTCGGATGTCGTCAACTAGGAAATGCGAACCTAAATTCTAGTATTTAATATTTATAATCGACTTGTAAATTTCTTTAAAAAATCTATTTATACAAATAAAATATCAATGATTATAATGTATCTTTCTGTAATGTTACGACCTCACATGCATCTCAACATTATAGCATATATATAACACGTCATTAAAGGAATTACGCAGATGTAGCTAACATGGTAACATGTGGTTGCCGGTTCTAAATCTACTCATTGCACTAACAACGTGAACCTACTCGTAACACAAGCATTTAGCATAGTACGAGAGGTTAAGAAGAATTAAGTAGAACTAGTAATTTGCGACCCACATTGCTATACTTCGATTTTTAATTGTATTCAGTAACTTGACAGTTGAAGGGTTACCAGTTTTTGCGAAAAAAAGATAGTGAATGACAAAAAATGACCAAAATAAAATTACATGATTTCTAGGTTTGTTTCTATTAGAAAAAATAAAAAAGGAAATTACTTTTATTAATTATTCTTATATTTCACATGTTATTTACGAATTTTTGTTTGATTTATTTATCAAACCATGTTTATCATTTATTCATACGCAAAATCATTCACTACACCAACACTATTAGTTGTAGTGTGGTATCATTATTTCTCTTGGCAATGTCAAGTTTCTGAATACAATTAGAAATCGAAGTATGTTTATGTGTCAACTGTTTGAGACCAGGTCACGAAGTTAAATTAAACTCGGGGTCTACATGTAGTAGGGTACACTGTCGTTCTTGCAAAAAACGGCATAATACCCTGGTAAACCCCAAGCAAGTACCTAAACTTAATACTTTTTTAAAAGTACATTTAATACTATTTTTAAAAGAATGTGCGAAATATGTGTTTGTAGTGGTGGTGACCTTGTTGGCGAGGTGCAGCGCCTGCTCTATGTCCTTGAGGTCCGCGTCGAGCTTCTTGCGCATGGCCAGCACGGCGGCGCGCTGCTTGCGCTCGTCGTCCAGCTCGGCCTCCAGGTCGCGCAGCTGCTTCACGATGCCGCGCCGCTTCTCCTCGCCCTGCTCCTCCTTGGCCTGCCCACACCGTCACAATCTCAATTCTCTATACTCTATTTAATGGCGATTCCAAAGATATACAGTATATATACAACAGTTTTGAGATATCCTCATCTTAATCACCCACGCCGCTATCGCTCGAGACCACCCAGAAGTAGCGTTCAGAAGTGTTATTTTGCGCAAAATAACCATTACGTTGGAGGGGATAAGTAACCAGCCTATTGCTATTAACCAAGCACAAATCTCAAACTCCAACCTGCTGAGATTTTATATAAAACTGGGAATTGAACGAAGGACTTCTATTCCAGCAGTCCCACATAGATATAAATACTATACTACTAAAACTAATATTATCAAATCAATTAAACGAGATAGTTAAAAGCCTAGTGGTCCAGAGCGCAACTGCTACGCTAGAGATCCTGGGTTCGATTCCCAAGTCAAGCAGTGTTATTGGGTGTTTCTGTGAAATTCCCAATAGCAGCTCAGAGTTTTTAATTTGTGCCCGGCTGATG